>JAFNEN010000006.1:600000-1859825 GCA_019343175.1 Oedothorax gibbosus
GCTTGGGATGGATTTGTGAACTGAACTGCAATCACTACTTCTTATGTAGTTGTAAAAGCTAAGTGCAGATAAAATAGCGAAAACAACTACAGTCTTATATTTTCATAAATGAACTTAATTAAACTGAATGCGATTTTCAGCCCATTTTGTTTTAGCATTTTTTGTTCTAAATTTTTAATTATTCTAATAATAATATACAGGGCCGCCGAGAGGATTTATGTGCCCATATGCAACTTAGTTCGGGCCCTAACTCATTAGTATTGAAGTTGAACAATCAAAGAATCACATTCTGCTACAATTTATGACGACTATTCAAATTGATTTATAGCAAAAACAAATTTTCCTTCATTTATTAATATTAAAAAAAATTAAGTTTTTCATGCCATTGTTGATAAGGCAACAACGATTTAAACGAATAAAAAACAATTTCAATGCTAATTCTAGGGAAATTCGCCGACAGATTGTAGACAGATGTTCGTCCGGACGTACGGACAAAATGTATGAAAGTTGGGTCCCCCCCCCTCAGAAGTCATACCCTTCTAACAAAAAAAAGTTTTTAAGATCCGACGGATAGAACCAATTTTGGAATCGGACAGACGGAAATCGATAGCATGTCAACATTCAGACAGGGAAAAACCATAGAGCTAGGAAGGAGAATCGAGAGGTCTTGTATATGCGCAGTAGCGCACAAATGAAGCAGGCTAGAGCGGTGCATCTTGGGATACCTCGGTGTCAGTCTAGGAGGATATAATGAATTGTATCCTCCTAGGTGTCAGTATGTTATGCGCAGTAGCTCGAAAAACCTGACAGCCCTGCTTCAATTTCTCTCAACTGGTGGACCTCTCTACACCTCCTTCCTACCTCTATGGGAAAAACAGTGAATCCCATTCATGGTGGTGCGCCAACATTGAAGTAATAATAATATTGTATCTAATCTAATCGTTACCGGCTGCCTATTTCTAACCTCCTTTAGGAAGTTTAACACAGCCAATTACGCCTCGTAATTTAGAACCCTGGTCAAGTAACGAGGTCGACACCTGAGCGGGCACCCAACGGAACTTCGAGCGGCATCGTACGCTAACGCCGCAATATTGTATCATAACCCAGTTGTGTGTTGCTATGTCGGTTACAACTGATATTTTTTACTGTCTTATTTTACAGTTATTTAGTGAGCAGAGTGCATTTTTTAAACAGTTTTTAATTTTATTTGAAGAACTTTGTTGATGTCCTAGATTATACATCTTTTCTTCTTCAAATTGAAGCGACAGAAGGATATGTTAATGCACTTTAGGGAGAGCAGAACAGTGTGCCTGTCATATTTTTTTGTGCATTTAGCATGTTCTTCCCCAGGCCTTGTTAGATTTTCATTTTGATTGAATGGTAAAGCCCTGCTCCATGATTGAATGGCTCTAAGCCCTGCTCCATGGTCTACACAAAGTTTGTTTAAGACGTTTAAGACGATTTAATTACGAACTCTTTTTCTGTCTTTCTCAAAAACCAGATGCCGCCGTGTTTTTAATCTAGAAAAAACACTTTATCGCCTACTTGGCGTAATTGCAATGGTTCAGTGCGCTTTTTTTTATCGCCAATGAAATTCGATGCCCCCTAAGAATAATTGTCTTTGCCGTGGGCAGTTCAAGTGATTACCATCTTGGCTCAGGGACTGGGTTTACAAGGAGGGATACTGGGATTTGACTTGGGAAATATTTAGTCGTTTCTAAGAAGCAATTGTTTTCTTGATCCTGATGCAAAGATGTAATAAAACAAGTAGGTTTGTAACAGAATCACGTCATTTCAAACTGATCGATGTCGCAAAAATAAATTTATTTTAATTTATTGTCTAAAAGAATTAAAGTTTCTCGAGCGATTGTTGCAAATGGCAAATGTGATTTAATTCAATAAAAACAGGGCCTTTAGCTATTTGTAATTCAAAGTTTTAAACGCCAAAATTAACTATTTTCATTAATCTTCTTTCTCAGATTAAATAATTAGACTTTATCGTTTGCTAAATTTGTTTGAAGTTCGAAGAATAATGATGTAATCTTTTTTAATAAATATTTTTGTCGCCACAATTTTCCATTTACATTTCTTTCGAAAATTTACTTATTTATAGTTTGTTAAATTAATTTACAGTTCAAAAAATATATAATTTGTACAATTGATGCTTTAAAAATAAAAGCGAAACTTAGCATATTTTTTTTATGCCAAGTTAGAATTCTCTATGCATCTCTTTTTACGCCAAGTTAGAATTCTCTAAGAACCATTAAAAGAACTCTATTGTGATAATACAACAATCCAAACCGAATTATATCACATAAAAAAATATTTTTTCAAAAGTGTATTTTTATTTTAACAAAAGTTTCTCGTACGTTTAACGAAATGGCAACAGTGACAATATTGAATAAAAATGGAATTTGCATATTATTTCAATGTAGATTAAATTTTTAGTTATTTAAATTTTAAATTAGCTTCTAGTTTAAATTTTTTAATGAAATTTGGCATGCAGCCTAATCTGATTTTTTGCTTCAAAATGACGTATCCCACTTGTCTGTGGGACTTGTGGATGACAACAGTGAAAATATGAATAAAAATAGAATTTGCATGTTATTTCAATGTAGATAAAAAAATTTAGTTATTTAAATTTTAAATAAACTTCTAATTTAAATTTTTTAATGAAATTTGGAATGTAGCCTAATCTGATTTTTGATTCTGACGCAAGTCGAAATAAAACTCGATGCAACACTTACGATATACGAACTACAATCTGCAAAGATTTCTCATTCTTCTAAACTGTCCTTCTCGGCCGAACAATGAGAAATAGGTGTGTCTGTGGACAAAACCGGACCTAAACCCCCATTCAACCGTTCACTTCATTCTTAGAATTAGAATCTATTCAACTTTACCGACTCACACCTGTTCCCTCAAAGTGTACAAACAATGCAAACTTATCTTTGTAAATGTATTTTGTATTTTATGTAAAGCTACACATTTTTCTGCATTTTCTCTTGAAAACATTATTTTCTGTTTGAAATCTCAATCGCATCTTTTCACGAGTTTTTCCTGTAAAGCATTGAACAAGCCCACAAGCCCAAAATTGACAAGAGTCGTATCTCTAAACAGAAAAGAACTAACCGCAGAGGTTAGGTGGGGGGCATTCTACGAAATCACCAGGGGTTAGAGCTCTCCTCCAGCGTCTTTAGGGGGTTCTATTCAAAGTACCCCCCACCATATGTTGACAGATAGCGTAGACCCTAATTAAGTTGGCGACACTTGGCAGGTGATAGCCAAATGTGGGGTTGCCCTAATTCGCTTTCCCAAAAATAGCAACAACTTTTCTTAAATTTTTAAAGAATACAAATATTTAAATTAAAATTTTATTTCGTAATGAATTGAAAAATAAAAATTTCGATTTTGTCCAAAATATATAATTATTGCAGTATCTTTATTTTTTACTGAGATACATCGTCATACACTAAGGACATTGAATTCTTCACTGATTTCCAAACTTTAAAAAATTATTAAAAATACTCAATATGTGATTTTCAATTTTTTTTTTCTGATAGTCTATTTTACTTCTTTTGTTCTTTAAAATGGTGTCAAAAACTAGTGGCCAGTATTAAAATTGTGGCGTCAATTAGTCTGAGAAGATTCTCCATAGGAATACCATTACGATTTTCAAGGGGTGAAATTCGGCTTCATGACTCTTAACATTTTCTGTAAAACTGCTAGTAAAATAAAGTTGGTACCCTTCGAAATTCAAAACTTTGCATTTTCCATGATTAATCGACTTTGTTATGGCTACTAAATTTCACTTTGAGGCTACTATTTTTTGTATCTGAGGCTACTAAAGCAACTATTTTCAATGTTATCAACCAGTGGCAGCCCTGGTAAGACCATGTCCTTTAAATAGTATCCTAGTATCAAGTAGCATCCTTATTTCAAAAAAGACTCATGGCTTGAGAAGTAGAAGGAACCATTGATCCAATACACCATTTAGTACAGTCGAAATAGAGTTAGAAGTAGAAAAAATTGGAACATAAACTATTCTTGTTGCAAATGGTAGGTAACATGCTTCTAATGAACATACTTAAAATCGCAACCCGTACTGTCGCGACAAATATGTTTTTTTGGCCGCCATCTTGAAAAAACGCAATTTTTTTTTTTTTTAAATTCACAATAAACCATAATAAGTCGAGTTTGGTATCAAATTAAAGGAAATTTTATGCTGACAAAGAATATGTGATATTGGTTTAAAACTAAAAATATTTACAAGCATGATTTTGGAAGTAAACGACGAGAAAACGTCCGAAAACTACCACTTTAAGCGACGGAACCATCCCTTGTTATCATTGAGATGTCCAACAAAAGTTTGCGACTCAAAGCCATGATTCAATGAATGGATTCCCTAATAATAAGCAATATTGAACAAACTCTCATGAAATGTACTAAAAGAATGACTGAAAGTCAACATGGAACCTGAATTTTAAAACATTCGAAATGCAGTGAACTAACTTATGCAACGAGTGTGCTGACGAGTGTTTTCCGTTGATATAACTGATGCAAGGATGGCGAAAGATTGTGTCAATTTTTTAGATCACAGTCCACTTACTAACTCTTCATGTGTTTTGTGGAATATATTTAAATAAAATAACAGATAGTGCAGACAATTAGGCCAACGTGACATGATTGGAAGGGATATTCAAAATAAACTAAAAAAATTTTTAGAGATGGAACTTTATTGAAAACCGACTAAGCAGTTACAATGAAACTATGGAAAAATGATTTGCGGTGAAACTCATCGTATAAATTAGCAGAGTGGATGCCTGCTTGCATCTCCTTGGATAATATAGTACAAGAAAAAAAGTTTTTCAATTACGAGTTATCTATGTATTACAAACTTCATTATTTACCATAACACTCGGCAAATAAGGAAATCGGACACATATTTCTAAAACTTATTAGATTCCATTGATAACAATAAAATTCGACAGTCTCCTTGTGCCCAGCAAAGTACTTCCTACGTTTTTGATAATGGTGCATTAATTCACCTGGACCACTTCTACAACATTTGGGGATATCACAAGTCAATACTAGTATTTATTATAATGTCAACATAATTTCTTAAAAAGTTGTAATAGTTTTTGATGGGCATGAAAAACCAAACAAAATGTGTATTGTGCATGTGCAGCCTCCTCCTCAAATTACGCATTAAAAAGACATACGTTGTATTTTCTGAAAAATAATGAAGTATGATGATTAAATAATGAAGTTCGTAATGTCGATAACTCGTAATTGAAAAAAAAAATTACAGTCTGTATTATATTATTCAAGGGAACACAAGAAAGTCTTCTTTGTTAAAAGACGCGTATCTAAATGATGATTTTTACCAGCAATAACTAGTCCTTTTTTTCAATATTTTCATCATAACTGCAGTTCAGTCAGTTTTCAATAAAGTCCCATCGCTGGAAGAGAATGTAAGTTTATTTTGAATATCTCTTAATCATATCACGTTAGCTTTGTATGCACTATCTGTTATTCCATTAAAAAATTCCACAAAACACTTGGAGAATCAGTACATTTACTGCGGTCTATAAAAAATTGCCTTGTTTAGAACTACAAAATATTTCGTCATCCCTGCATCAGTTATATCAATGGAAAACTCTGGTCAACAAACTCATTGCATAAGCTAGTTCACTGCGAAAGATTTAAAGGCTAAATGTTAACTTTCAGTCATTATTTGTCCATTCTTTTAGTACATTTCATGGTTCAATATTGCTTATTATTAGTGACTCCATTCTTTGAATCTTGGTTTTGAGTCGCGCAAACTTTTGTTGGACATCTCAATAATAACGTGGTTCCGTTACTTGCAGTCATATTTTTCGGACGTTTTCTCATCGTTTCCTTTCAAAATCATGTTTGGAAACATTTTTTAGTTTTCAAACCAATATTATATTCTTTGTCAGCATAAAATTTCCTTTCATTTGATACCAAACTTGACTTATTATGGTTTATTGTGATTTTTTTAAAAAAAATTGACGTTGATCCAATACCTCGAACTTTGAACTTCTCTCAAGGTCAAACAAGTCGGATTTAAGAAAAACTGAAATTCACTTTTCATATCTTAGTACATACTAACATTAAATTTTCAAGAAAATCGAAGGTATCAACTATCACTAGTTGTCCCCTATAAAAAAATGACTCTTAAGAACTTATAGAACGTTAGATGAATCGCAATATACCTGCATATTTTGACCAAGACAAGCTGTATGATAAAAATAATAGGTCAAATAACATTGACAAAAGACATCTATTTCAGATGCATATTTTACGCTCTATTGCTGTGAAGTGGTATAAGGAAGCTTATGGGCAATTCTACCATAATTTTTAATTTTATGTCTCTTGGGCATAACTTTTAAAAAAAATTAATATTTCTTTTCAATTTTTTCTTATTATACTAGGGGGCTCCGCCCCCTGCTCGCTATCGCTCGCCAGAAACCTCAGAAAGAACCTCAGCTCACCTCAAAAAGAAATTCGCCCAAACAGGGCCTTCAGCTTATAATTTATTTCTAATTCAAACTTTTAAACGCCAAAATTAACTATTTTCATTAATCTTCTTTCGCAAATTAATGTTTACTCATTATCACTCTCACTCATTATTACTCTCATCTCACTCTATTGTGATATTACAAAAATCCAAACTGAATCATATCACATAAATAAATATTTTAATGAAATTTGGGATGTAACCTAGCCTGATTTTTGCTTTAAAACGATGTATCCCACTCGTTTGTGCGACTTGCGGTTCGTTCTGTGAAAGTGGGTGACAGACAGACGAATTGAACGATTATAATACCTTCCACTTTTTACGTTATAAACGTAGGAAGCTAAAAAAACATTTCGCTTAATATGTTGGCTATACAACAAATCATAAAACAATGTTTAACAAGCGTTTCTTTCTAAATTTGCAAAGTAATTAACATGTTCATATCTTGATACTTCCACTTCCATAATTAAAACATTTTCAAAAACTTTCTAAAAAAACAAAAATTCGAGTGTACGAATTTTATTTTATTCGCATAAGAATACATTTTTTAGGATAAATAAAAAAATAAAATAAAAATTCTTTCACCGCGGTTTTGCTGCGAAACCAAGAGATTAAATAAAAAAAAAAGAAAGCCATCTGCCAGCTGAAGAAAAAAAAAGATAAAATTACGTGATAGTTGTAACATGTTCCGAAAATAAAAAAAAACTTTTTGTTCTTTTTATAAAAAAAATGTAAACATTTTATTCCGGTTTAGCAGAATTAACCTAATAAAATTTTTCAGAGTAATTGTTATGTTAAAAGTTTATTTAAAATAGTTTTGTTCTAATTTTTTACTATCTTTTTTTACATAATTTTAATCTATAAACCTTCTATCTTGCTATAATATATTTTAAGGCCAAATCATTTTTTAAAAAAATCTGTAAACCTTTTCTATATATAAACACAAAACCAATGTAAAAAGAACAAGTTAAAGAACTGTTCTTTTTAAAAGAACAGAAAAGAGAGCAACTGTTCTTTAAAAAGAACGTAACAAAATCACACATTTCTATGGTCGTTTTGCAGAAAAGGAATAAGATTTTTTTTTGTGGCTGACTTATTGTAATTTTTAATTAAAAAACTTATTGGAAATTTGAAAAACAAATAAGTGGGCATCGAGGCATAAGGGGGACACACCTGCCCAAAAAAATTTGGGTTTCTGACATCAATATTTCATCATGTTATGGCTGCTAACACTTTCAAATCCTATACTTTAACATAGAGAAAAATTAATTTTTATTTTTAATTAAAAAACTAATTGGAAATTTGAAAAACAAAAACATTTAGGTCGGGGCATTAGGGAGACACACCTTCCCAAAAAAATTTTGGATTTCTAAGATCAATATTTCATGATGTTATGGCTCCGGACACTTTAAAAGAGCTTACTTTTTTTTTAATATAGAGAGACTAATAGATTGGTCCTTATATAATTGCAAAACGGAATTTTAAAGCAAATAAACTCTAAAAAAAAATTTAGGACACAAAACAATGCAGAAAATTCCTTACCTTCCGATGTCCCGAATGTTAAATTTTTAGTTTAGGGCTCAACACACATGTAATTCTAGAACCCTTCTAAACCTTTTTACAAATATTCAAAGTGATTTTGAAAAAATAAATGTCACAAGTTTTTTTCTACCTGAAATTAAAAATTCTGGTAGAACTGCCCTTATACACAAACCCGAGATAGGCTTTAATTGTTAGCATGGGCTATTTTGTCATACTGATATCGCTTTTCGGAAGCTACGTCTGAGACTGCTGCGGCCACCTCATTTCGGAGTTTAGTTTAACATGTTGGCATTAATTCTTTGATTTTCTGGTTTCTGTCTAACTTAATTAGAAAGGGCTAAAAACCTTCCACAATGCATATATTATCTATGTATACAGAATGAATATTTATTCATTTTTTTGGTAGATTAGAAGCTGCGGATTCCCAATATCAGTTAAAGAATTTACAAAAATGTTTTTAACTTCACCAAAAGAGATTGAAATTTGACAAAAATTATTTCACTAAAAACAATAGTTGATGTCAAATGATATGATTGCGGCGATTTTTTTTAAAAAATGGCTTTGAAGTTTAAATACATTTTTAAAAATGAAACATGCGAAACATCAATAAAAGAACAAACAGTATTTTTAACTAGTTGTCATCAAGGGACAGCCTGGTTTGGTTGTTGAGTTCAAATTCCTACTACAGTGCGCTAGTTTAAAGATCTCTTTTGAAGAAATCGACGGAATGAATTGGAATGAACATAACACATTCCTGAAAACTTCACTTGATCAGGGTTCTAAAATACGAGGCTGTATCAAAGCTCCTAAAGGAGGCTAGAAATAGGTAGCTGTAAACGATTAAATTACCAAATTATCGAATCAAAACTGCAACAAGGAGTTAGGGTGAGCCGAAAAAAACTTTTTATTTTATTTCGGATCGCTATAGTGCGGAAAAGTTGCCATTGGTAAAGACAGGAAAAATGCACTAATTTGTTTTTTTATTAATTTATCTTCCGATCGCGCAATGCCATCAAATTGATCCAAAATAAAATAAAAAGTTTTTTTTCGGCCCACCCCAATGAGAGCACATTTCACAGTTTCAACAGGGAAAAGTGATGTGAAATCACATGCTAAGAACGCCACCCATAACATTATTTGTTATGCCAAAAGGTTTGTGAATCTTTTGACGACAGTAACCTATCCCTAACTTTAAAAATTAATTTAAGAATAAATGCTACTTAAAAACCAAAAATACTTGAATTTTAGATGTTTCCTAATGTGCGCATAAAGATATTTGTAGAAAATGCTGTGATGGACAGCTTTTTCCTTAGATATTTTTATTCGATTAAACACATTGAGCACACTGGTTTTTAAGATGTATTTATTTTAAAATTTATACTTAAAGTTATTCACTTCCGTTAAATCTCTCTTGGCTTAACAAATGACGTCATGTCATAATAACAAATGACGTCAGGCATTTTTGTTCTTGGCGTGTTATTTTATATCACGTTTTATTGTATCGCTTTTGAAACTGTGAAACGTGCTTTCATCTAGGGTTGGGCATTAATCAATTAATTTGTCAATTATCTTGTTAATTGATTAAAAAAGTTAGTGATACGGCACTTCCGTTAAACTTCTCTTGGCTTAAAAAATGACGTCATGTCATAATAACAAATGACGTCAGGCATTTTTGTTCTTGGCAGGTTATTTCATATCATGTTTTACTGTATCGCTTTTGAAACTGTGAAACGTGCTTTCATCTAGGGTTGGGCATTAATCAATTAATTTGTCAATTATCTTGTTAATTGATTAAAAAAGTAATTGCAATTAAATTAATTACAATTAAATTAATCGCAATTGAACTTTTAATTGCACCTTGTGATTAACGTATGTCAATTGGAACTCACAATTTAAAATAATTGCAATTAACTTTTTTAATTGTTTTATGAAACAATTAAAACTAACAATTAACTTTATGTAATTTTATGTAAAACGAAATAAGTAAAGATTTAGGAAAATTAAGCTGTAAGTCTTAGACTTAAGACGAATCAAAAAGTAGTCAATGGCTGTAAGCATAGCTTATTTTTTTAAAAATCTTTCTACATAAAAAAAACTGCTAGTAGATAAAGAAATGAATATTTCCTTTTATTATGTGTTTTTTCTAACAATGTTGCATTGATCAATATTTCTACAGCGTAGGTATACAACAAAAACATTTCAAGTCGTAACGTATTCCTTTTGTCGGCCCGAACGAGTACATTGCTCTCACCTCTCGCGACATAAGAAGCCGGTATTACCGACTTTATATTATACAGCAGTGTTTTTAGAATTGTTAATTTAAATTAACAAAACAAATTAATTATTTGTTAATTGTTACTACTACAGTTAACAATTAAATAATTGTTAGTTGTAATTTTCCACAATTACAATTGATGAATTTTTAGTTGTTGTGGTTACATTTACCAATTAATTCATTGTTAATCTTTAATTGTTCTTGCAATTAAAATTTGCCCAACACTGCTTTCATCCTTATCAAACTCTTAAAAAGTTTATGCTATTTTACACAAACATGTCGTGTTCATTCCTGTTAATTTCTTCAAATGTTCTTTGATTTCACCCGACTCTTCCGATCAGATCCAACAGTCAATAGTTCTGCAATATCTCATACGCGCTCTAGTGCGTTTATTTTAACTAACAACCAAACTTGGAACAAGCTGTTTAAATTCCTTGATATGAACTAGTTAAAAATATTTTGCTCTTCTTTTAATGAGGTTTCGCAGAATTTGTAAGGTTTACTATTTTATAAAGTGTATTAAATCATAACGGACATATATCGAAACATCGCCAAAAACATATAATTTGACAAGAGAGTATTCACAAAGGAAATAACGTAATTATTGGCGCAAATAGTTTATTTGGTGAAAATTGTATATGTTTCAGCGAGATCTGAGGCTCGCCATCTTCAGCAATATACACAAACGTATCGCGGCACGATGGCTAGAAGCTGTGAAACATGATATCCGGAAAAGAGGGTGTAGAGGGAGAGGGGGAGAGAAAAGTTACTCTGTTACTATGAAACCCTTCCAAATTTGAGAAAGCTCTGGCATGTTGGATGAATTAACTAAGTTATTGTGGTTTTTAAGTATATGGTAACAAAAAGAGAAGGGTTTGGCGTCAATAATGCATTCTGCAAAATTAAGAAGAGCAAACGTGTCATCAACAATCGTATCCAAAACGGAAAGTTGAATATTGAGAAGATTTGAACTTGTAAATAATGCATATAAATGTCTCTAAAGATGGGGGGTTACCCATAGCAAGACCTTCCTTTTATATGTCAAATTTGTCATCATAGACAAAGGCGACTGTTGGATTTTAGTTCGATTAATTAAGTCCTTTATTTCGATACAGCTATAGTGAAATCCTTTAAGTTTGAGCAATTAAGAGCACCTTCAATTGGTACATTAGTGAAAAGGGATTTAACATCAAAAGAAACCATGAGGTAGTTGTCAGGAGAGATATTCTTGATAAGTCTAGTGATGGCTATGGAATTATTAACAGTATATACGTTGCTGGCTAAGATGTTTGAAAATATTGTAGTCAGTTCTTTGGTAAGTTTCGAAGTAGCAGAACCAATATTGCAAACAATAGGGCGTAAAGGAATATTGGGTTTGTGTACTTTTGGTAAAGCATAGAACCTCGAACAATGGGAAATTGAGGGGATTAAAGCTTTTTGTTAGAATGACTACAGCTTCATCTCTCCAAAAAGAATCCCACAAAATCAAGTTTGTAAAATTGGAGAAGTACCGAACTACCGAAGAAAATTTGTCTCAATTGTCCTTCCCTATTATCACCAAATCAGTAACAGCATTGCTAACATTTAAAAAAAGTTTCAATTTAAAGTTATTTTCTCTCCTACCAACAAATTAAAGTTTTCCAATATCAAAGACTCAGTTGATACTTTTAATGACTGTGGCATCTATAACATCCCTTGCCAATGCGGCCTCTCATACATAGGACAAACGAAGAGAGCACTTAAAATAAGTCTTAAAGAACACGAAGCGTATGTTAAAAACAAGAATGTCAGAAACCTTCAGTCGCTACACGTTCTTGGGAGTTTAATCACCGTTTTAATTTCTCCTCTGCTTCAATTTTGGTCAAACCTTCTTGCATTGGGGAACTTGTCTTTTACGAAGCTTACCCAGCAAACATTGAAGTGATGGCGAACTGGTGGCCCAGTGCTACCAGTGTTGGCTACTGCTGTCCACCGGTCAGTCGTGCACTCGCCCAATACAAGGCCAATACCGATACCCGTTGTTACCATACTGTTACGGCGTTGTGCGGGACATTATGCAGTGGCCCAATAACAATTGGCCAGTACCAAGCCAACGTTGATTTTTCAGTACTGGGCTTTCATTCCCCAGTCACTGTTTTGCCGATATTTAAAAATATTAAAAACGGAATACGAAGCCTTTAGTAGGGTTTTTAATGAACTTTTCGATAGAGATTAATTCACACAATTGCTGTGTTAGATATAGGGAAAATGAAGCAATTTATCCTCTAAAAATCACCAATTCGGACTAATTAGTATTGGGCTAAATGAATGCTTATAAGTATTGGGCCAATAAAAACTGGACGGTATTGGCCAATATAACCAGGGCAGAATTGGGCCATAAAAACTGACCCGTATTGGGCTAATACAAACTGGACGGTATTGGGTCAATAAAAACTGTCCAACGTTAGCTATCTATTAACGTCTTGACTTTTTATTTTACGATTCACAGTTTTTCACCTGCATCCGAAAAGTGAAAAAAAATTTAAAGACATTGCAAAAACAATAAATTGATATAAGATGGAAGAAAATAATAAGCAAAAATTTTTGTGCCGCCTTCGGTGGTTTTTGTTCTACGAACTGTCACTTTTTTTTAAGTATTTTGTTCAAAATTATGAACAAGGAGAGTTGAATTTTATTTTCTATTTGTTGTGAAATAAATTTAAATTAATATACACACATTTACACCCACGCGGCTCAGTGGCTGAGAGGTCAAACGCGTCCGCCTCATAAGCCCAAGATCGCGGGTTCGAGCCCCGGCAGAGTCGTCGGATTTTCTGGATGGGAATAGAACACAATTGCTGCCATTCCAATATAAACGGTACTGGGCTAACGCCGTGATTAAAAAATAAACGGTATTGGGCTAATGCCGTGATTTAAAGTATAAACATCACTGGCATAATATTGGGATAGTTCCGCGAATCAATGTAATTTAATGGCTGAGTACTGAGCTAACACACACAGTTTAGCCGAATTTCCAAATAAGAACTTCTGGCAGAATGCTGGGCTAGTACTGACCAGCCAAATATTATTTTAACTGTAGCGGCGGAATGCTGGCCCAACGTCGAAATTTCCATGAATCCCGGATTGCAAGTATTGGCATGGTACTGGCCCGTAACATTGGGCCAGTGCTGGCAAGGGCGGACACGTTTGTGACGACGCCGTTACGGCCACTGTACATTGGGCCAATACTGGAGATGCCGACATTTCAGCATTGCCCCAATAATGGGCGAGTAGAATATTGTTTGCTGGGTTACCATATACTTAAAAACCACAATAACTTAGTTAATTCATCCAACATGCCAGAGCTTTCTCAAATTTGGAAGGGTTTCATAGTAACAGAGTAACTTTTCTCCCCTCCTCTCCCTCTACAGTCTACACCCCCTTTTGCGGATATCATGTTTCACAGCTTCTTGCCATCGTCGCGTCGACACACTGTCAGTTTGTTTGTGTATATTGCTGAAGATGGCGAGCCTCAGATCTCGCTGAAACATGTACAATTTTCACCAAATGAACGCCAATAATTCCGTTGTTTCCTTCGTGAATACTTTCATGTTTCTTGGGCAAAGTTGAAGATATTTTCGGAATAGTATATATCATTTAACGTCAGTGCTGGTTTCAGTGACGTACATTTTCAGCAAATTTCAAATGTATTTTTTGCTGAAATTAAGCAGGTTTGTGAATATTTTAGCTTATATTCGGAATCTGCAGGAAAATCTACCAGGATTATCTACCAAGAAAACATATTCTGAATTTCGCGCTTCTTGCAACTTGTCCATTGTCCATTATTCGAGTAACAACTAAAATGTATGTACTGTCTATCTTTATTTTTCCTTCGTGTGTTATTTGGTTTAAAATATAAAAATAAGTTTTTATCTTCGAATTTTTGTTTTAAATTTTATTTTGTAATGATGTTTCTATCTATTTTTAGATAAAGTGTATGGGCATTATTATCGATACTATCGACGACATATGGCACCTAAAGTGGATGTGCGAATTGTTATTGTGGTTACCATATCAGTCATCTCACTAGTACAGGTACTTAAAAAATTAATTTTTTCTTAAATGGTGTTTAAATTATGAACTGTTTTTCTATTTTTAGTATATTGTGAATATATACAGTAGCGCTCATAAGTATTTTGACAAAACAGTTTTCGCCACTAAAGGGCACAATCTTGTGAAAGATCCGTCACATTTCAGTCTTGTGAGCAAAGCGCAGTAGTTGACATCTAACCCCCGCTGAAGAAAGCTGTCAAGGTAAGCACAGGTAGAAAAACCCTATTTTTTAGAAAACACTGGGTTCAAAAGTATTTTGACAAGTGTGTGTTTTTGCTACCCAGTAAATTAATAGCCATTTTATTGTGTTTTCAGTGTGGTTTACGTTTGTGTTGACATCCCAGAATGTAAATAAAAACATGCCCAAGGTGAGAGAATACTCTACTGATCTCAAAGAGGCTGCAATTGCGGCATTACAAGATGGTCGGTCACAAGCAAGCGTAGCCAGAGACTTTAATCTCTCAAGACAAATTGTGAGTGTATGGAAGCGTCAATTTGAATCCCGAGGCACAGTTAATAGTAAACAAAGGTCAGGCAGGCCTAAAAAAACAACAGAAAGGGTTGATAGGCAAATTCGACGGAGATCGGTTGCAAATCCACGCCTCACTGCTGTCGATATAACGCGCGATTTAAAAGCATCACATGGTGTAGATGTTCTCTCATGTATCCACTGTCAAACGTCGCCTCTCGGACCACGGTTTAAATGGCCGACGTCCCAGCAAGAAGCCATTAATTTCAGTGAAGAACCGAAAGGCCAGACTTGCATTTGCCGAAAAGCACAAGTTTTGGACTAAGAAGGATTGGGCGAAAGTTCTATTTAGCGATGAAAGTAAATTTAATGTATTTTCGTCAGATGGTATACGGTATGTTAGACGCCCTGTGAACACTCGGTACGATGTTCGTCACCAAGTCCCCACCGTAAAGCATGGTGGAGGCAATGTTATGGTCTGGGGTTGCTTTTCACGGGCCGGTGTTGGTCCTTTGGTCCACATTGAAGGCATCATGGACCGCTCCAAATATGCTCAGATTCTAGAAGAAAACATGTTAAACCACGCTGAAGAAGTTTTTGAGGGTGAATGGCTTTTTCAGCATGACAACGACTCAAAACATGCCTCCAAACATGTTAAAGGCTTTCTTGCTCAAAATAATGTTCTCATGTTGGATTGGCCAAGTCAAAGTCCCGACTTAAATCCAATTGAACACATGTAGAATCAGTTGGACAAGAGGATAAGGCGACGTGAAATCACCAGCAAAGCAGCCTTACTTCAAGCATCGTGAGGAATGGGCCCAAATTCCTCTCAGTGCCATTGAAAAACTGATTGACTCTATGCCAGCTCGATGCCAAGCTGGTCTAAGGGCTATGTAACCAAGTATTAGTACTCAGGTTACAAGGAGTAACAATTTGTTTTTGTTTCGTCACAGGTTTACTAAAGAAAATGGGTTTTACCCTCGTTTATAGAAGTGTCAAATTACGTTTGAGTGGAGTAAGTTCCAATAAAATTCATTTTGTATGTTTGATACAAAAAATCTTCGTGTATTTTTTTTCTAGCGACCTATTTAACGTCCCTTCACCCATTATCTTACAGCTAAGAGTATGAAAAACTTTGTGATATTAACAAATCGTTTTAAAATAAGATAATTGAGTTTGTCAAAATACTTATGAGCGCTACTGTATATATATATATATATATATATATATATATATATATATATTATATATATATATATATATATATATATATATATATATATATTATATATATATATATATATATATATATATATATATATATATATATATATATTATATATATATATATATATATATATATATATATATATATATATATATATATATATATATATATATATATATCTCCGTATCCTAGTCATCTAGTTTTTAGTTCTTTATGGAACAACAAACTTTCTCAAAAAAAAATAGAATCATCTTTTAAAATTCGATGGTAACACCCAGTTCCATATTTTTAAAGATAAGTTGCATGCCAAATTCCAAAAAATGGATTATTCAATAAAATATTTGGTTCTGAGCAAAGGAAGTCCAGGACCAGGTTGGTCACAGAGAAGAGGCGCGCAGTAACCCGTGTGTTTTCTGGTCAAACAGTGTCACGTGATGTGAAAGCATTTTTGTCAAGTACCTTCTTTAAACTATAATTTTTATTTGTTTCTTTCTATATTAAGAACTTTCTTTTCAAATTAAATCATGATAAATTCAATTTTATGTAATAGAACATACCCAACATGAAAAATGAATAAAATTTTTAATTGATAAAAAAATGGAACTTTGTTTCACCAGTACGTGCTAAGTTGACGAGTATTGTCGTATTCCTGTTTTCCGTGGTTACTGTTTAAAAAACTGTTTTTTTGCTCGTGTCGACCTCATAAACTTCACTGTTTATAGAAATCGGCGAGTGATATACAATGATGTAAAATGCTCGTATGTTTATAAATAAGGGTAAATCCCAAGATTTTTATTAATTTCTTGATTTTTTTCCGTGTTTGAAGTTACTTAAAATGCTATATAGTAGAATAAAATATGGAAATTATTAGATAGAAGGTAATTAAAAAACAAACAATTGTTTTATATAATACAATGATGATTATTTTAAAATAGCCTATTATTATCTATATATTATTATTTTATTACTTATTATGTGTGCCTTTTACATCCATCATTTACTCCCTCAGCGTACCCATATTTTGTAAGGCACTTATGTATTACAATAACTTAGTTAAAATTAAATTTTCATAGATATTTGTATCATTTTAAATAATTAATAATTGAAACATATATTTAACAAATGCATTTTTATTTAAGTTTTTTTTATCTGTCAAGAAAAGTTGCATAGCAATGTAGCATATACTATGCGCCGAAACATTTTAAATTAAATTTCTATAAAGGTGTTTACAGTGGTAGAAGTGGAAAAAAATAAGTGAGGGGATGCCTTCAATTAGGATGCCATGCCCCATCCCCCGAAATGTGCTAATTTTTATTGTATTTTTTTCTATTTACTTTTCTTAACTGTACTCTACATATCACTTTTTTTAATTTGGAAGTAAGAGATAAAAATAAAGTTCTATACAATATTATTTTACAAGAAATATTGTTTTTTATTGCAACTTCTAATTATACTAGATAAAATTTAAATTCTGTATTACTGTTTTTTTTAATTCATTCAGAATTTTTTAGAAAAAAATAACATATGTAAAATCAAATGTAATGCCGACAAAATGAAAAGTCAAAAAATGTATATTCAACCCCACCAATGGGTCACTAGTGGTAATGAATTTAAGAGCAATAGGATACACTACATTTTAGTAAAGTATATATTGTAGAAATTATATGTATTGATATCTTCAAACAAATTAATTTAGTTAAAAATAGTGATACATGAAGCATATTTAATACCCCTATAGTGTAATCACTTACTAGTACTTGTAAAACCTCGATTATCCGCCTCTCTTATATTCGGATCCGTTATCCGACCGTCCCTAAGTCCAATACATTTCTCCAACAAGGTAATTTTCGTTTGTTCACAAAAGACTCTACGACAATTCGAGACTGAAACTACCGCTATTCAAAAATCAAGAATCTCCGGAGATTCTGAAATCTCGGGTAAAGTTATCTTTCAATGGGGTAAAACATTCTTGATTAATAACCAAAATTTAAGACACAAATTATACAGCGTAAGAACAATACTTAACTATAAAGAAGTAGAGAAGTTTTCCCTGCTGTTTTTCTTTTTTAACCCAAGTAATAACTAAATAATTTTATAATAATATACGTATCAGTTGAATGAAGAAACCAAAGAAATTTATAGAAAATATTTTTATTTTAACACAAAAAAGTATTACATTATTTACACTTACCTTGATAATTTTTTTAACAAAATAATCTAAAATTTTCCAACAAAAAAATGTAGTTTCAGAATTTCTAACACACATATTTTTAAAAGCACGTTGATCTATATGAAATCATTGAATAGGAGAATATCAAACAGACTTTTTCGATAATAAGACTGCGACAACAACTCAGTTTCCTAGTATAGAATAGCGAAACAATTCACAGATGTTTTCCGAATGATATCCTGGTTTATTTTCACTGCATTATTAGTTTCAATCTTCGAATATGTTTATTTTTCTAATTCTTCGGATAAAATTCAGCTGCTCGTTCTGTAGTACCTGGCTCTTCAAAATCCAAGCCAGTGAAAGTCATAACAAAGATTGCCGTTCTAAAAGAATCATTTTTTTAGTTGACTTCTAAATATTATAATAACAAGTGTTTTACACTTATTTCTTTTCACCGCCATAGAGCATAGAAGTCTTTGCCGCAAAAATATTCCAGTGAAAAGAACAATACGAACACATAACTATTATTTTAATAAAAGAGGAGTTGAGCAGTAACATGCAATCTTCAAAGGTTTTTTTCAAACGATTTACAAATATTTAAAGTTGCTTTAAAAAACTATATTTTATTAATTAATGTGTCCTAATCATATTTTCATTAATAGCTGTTTGTTTTACATACTGTTTGCATTTTTATTATACGATTTTTATCAAATCGTTTGATAGAGGTTTAAGACAATAAAGCGTTCTTTGACTGCGTTAAAGCTCAATTTGAGAATGTAGTGTAAATTGGCAGCTGAAAAGCAGTAGCAATAGTAAACAATAGCTATAATTTCGTTCTATCCATAAATATCATAAGTTAAAGTATTAGATTGGCAGATCACGTGACCTCCAATGCTAACGACGGGACGCGCATGGAGACCAGAATAAGAGGGCAAAATGGCCAGTGTTGCTGCCACTTTAAGGAGAAAAATACTACGAAAAAATACCATTTAATTCTAAAATTACAAAAAAATATCTTAAAAATACTAGCTGCATTTTGGAATCTTTTTAGTGACTTTAAATCCTTTTCTAGAATTTTTTTGTTGTAATTTTAGAATTAAATGGTATTTTTTCGTAGTATTTTTCTCCTTAAAGTGGCAGCAACACTGGCCATTTTGGCCTCCATGCGCGTCCCGTGCTAGCATGGAGGTCAGTGACTGCATTCTAATACTATGATACTATGTTCTATCTTATGGGTGGTCCAAAAGACATTACAAACGACAACTTGGCGACCGCCAAGCGATGCAATATCAGCCGGTTTTTCGCCAAGTCGTAGGTTTTTTCAACGCATGCGCTGGATCTCTTGGTCTGGGAAAAGACATGGCTGGGCGCAACTAGAAAATTCTGGGGGGGGGGTTAATTTTCAATATTATTTTTTAGTTAAATTTTTTTAATTAAATTATTATTAATTAAAATTAAATTTTAATTAAGTTAAAATTAATTAAAATTAAATATGTAATTAAAATTAAATATGTAATTAAAATTAATATTATTACAATTAATATTTAATTTGAAAACATTTAATTAATCAATTTAATTGAATTTAATTAAATATACTTAAATATTCAATTAAATTAACATTCAATTAATATATTAATAATTTATTAAATTGATTATTAAAATTATTTCTAAATACAATTTATTTTGATTAAAATTATTTTAAAATATTTTCATGATTAATATGTGTTTATATTAATTTATTATTACTAATTTAGTTTCATTTACAAAACTAATGATTGCTATATTATTGATTATTAAATGATTATTAATGATTGTATTGATTATTAATGATTGTATTGATTATTAATGATTGTATTGATTATTAATGATTGTAATTAAATTAGATTGTTATATTAATAGAACAATCAATGGGATTTTCAAAGTCGGACCCTTTCAAAAAGCTCCGCTGTTTTGTTTTCATTTTCGAAAACTTTTGTTTTGGTATTCGAACGTGAGTTTTCTAAGAATATTTTAGTGTCATTTTTTTTAATGTAAACTTCTGCTTCTTTTGGAGTTAATCATTTATTAAAGAAAACTTGCATAGAAAAAAAGTTCTTTTCAGCATTCTGATCGTGATTGAACCAACAACAATGAAATCGTAGTACGGAAAGAAACGAAGCATCAATGTACTCGTTGTACGGAAGCGTGCTCTAAGAACATTCATCATTATGAATATAATTATTGAAATTAATTGCTGGATAATTAAATCTCTGATTTTTGTACGAAATTAAATGATAAGTTCCAAATATTTAATATAATTTTAAGAATAGATATGTAAAGATAATTTACATTATTAATTGTAAAATTTAAATAAAAATATCTGAATAAAACTAATTGCATAGTATTTGTAGAACAAAATTATAAATTTAATTGGAGACATTTAAAATTAAAGCTGAACAATAAATAATTAAATTGATTAATATATAAACTCAACGGAGCTATTTCCTATTTTTAATTTATTACGACGTCGTACAGGCGAATCTCCGAAGTGAAATAAGTAAATAAAAATTGTATTTATGACGTTATATAAAATAGCAACCAATTTATGTAAAACATGTTTTACATATTAAAAAACAATTAAAATCTAATGAAAACAGAACAAAGCAGCCATTCCTGGATTTATATTATTTAGCATTCAGACAAAAACAATAAAAAGAAGGAGAAAATAATCGCCCCAGTTATTGCCGCCCTGCAAACTGTCATATCTTCAGATACTTTTTTGCGGTTTTAAGAATGAAAAATAGATATTAAAAAAAGCATTTGACATGAAAGCCTACATGTAACCATTCTAAATATATTTTTAAACTGAAAATATTACATCAAAATATTGCAAATCATTATTTATTTACTACTACCATACAGAACAAGTCCATTTACAGGTAGAGGACAAAACCAAAACAGATCACAAATAAAAAAACAAACTAAAAGGGAACACAAAAAAACGAGGAATAAAAATATTAAAATACAAAAAAGCCAGTAAGGTCAATTATAAAATATGGATAAAACAGAGAAGCCAGCAAAAACTGTACAACAAGAAATGAATTAAAAAGAACAAGATATTAAACAAGCAATTCATATATATATATATATATATATATATATATAATATATATATATATATATATATATATATATATATATATATATATATATATATATATATATATATATATATATATATATATATATATATATATATATATATATATATATATATATCAACATTATAAAATGAAGGTTATTATAGTTTAGATTAGTTTGAAATATCGTCGCACTAAAGCTACGCGAGGGTTATTGGCGACGGGCATCGTAATTTAAAAAAAAAAACAATCAGATGATGAGCCGACATATGAATAGGCACCCAACGTAACCGTTCGTTAAGTGCGACATCATACGGAACGTCGGGACTTTGAAGCATATTTAGCGTGCACTTCCTCTGCACGGGGTATTATTCGCCGGACATTTTTGGCTGCACGGGCCATTTATAGGTCGGCAGTTATTTTGGCGATGCCCGGACCCGAACCTGAGACATTTAAGGTTATATTATAGAAAAGTATCGCTATCTAAATATACAAGTCATAATTAAATTATCAATAAAGTTCTCATCTCATCAACCGGAATGGAGGCTGGAATTATAGAAATTAAATTTATCATCTATCTCATACATCTCTCTCAATATTTATTCACTCCGCACCAGTCGTTAAAATACCACCTTTATAAATATTTAAATGTTATAAATTATAACTTTCTTATTGATTAAATGTAGAAACCGATATCTTTATCTTTTGGCATCCTCCTCTAATGAAACATGATCGTACAATGTTTTCTTGAAAAAAAAAGCGCGAAAACCGCCTGCTAACACTTATTTTATTAGCATAATAACCTTAAAAATAAGAGATGGAAAAAAAATCATCTTTAGATGGCACGTACGCGCGAATTTCTTTGATTTCAGAGTAAAATCGTCGACATAAAGGCTCCACCCCACCACACTTTATTAACAAAGAAAGAATTCATTTCCTGTAAAATTGCGCAATATCGTGTGAGTTATTACCGATGACAGTTATTACCGATTTGTGAATACACCATATTAAAGCAACTCATAAAAAAACGACAAAAAAAGAAAAAGATCGGCCCCAGACATCATTTTATACCAACCAGAATCCGCGCGCTTTTTTTTATCCCCCCCCCCCCCCCCTTCCTCCACATTACAAGAGGTAGAATTTCTTTTACACAGATGTAGTGTAAAAGCGAAGTGTTATTTCAAATGGATATAGTAAAACCGTGCGCTATCGCCCAGTATAGGGGTGATAGAGGGTGAAAGCGCACGGTTTTACTATCTCTATGGCATTTCCCTATGGATTTTTTTCCACTTTGGCATTATTTTTATTGTTAACAAAATAATAAAATTTGACTATAATACGGGTTCTGGGGGGGGGGGGGGGGGGGTTAGGGTCAACCTAAGAGGGTGACATTAGGGTCAACAATAGAGGGTGAAAGCGCCCCCCCCCCCCCCCCCCCCCCGTGGTTGCGCGCCTGTGACATGGACATTTACCCCGATAACGTGGATAGGGGTGAAAAGATTTCATTGCTTGCTTTAGCGAGAGACCTTGATTTCAACATAGATACGAAAAAATAAAATGTGATTAGTAATATTAAAACTCAGTGTAACGAATTTAATTGTTGGTTTCAATAACATAGATTCTTAACTTTTATTACATTTGAATTGAAAAGATTTTTGAATTCATGTTTTATATTTTTGTATACTTATTAAAGTTTGCCCAAACGTAAGCCTTTGTGCTTACGCAAGCGATATTGATTGTCCATGGAAAGTGTATAGTTCGATAATGTACTTTGAGTTAACTTTCCAATCAATCAAGCTTAGTACTTATTGTGTCGAACCTGATCGAATGAAGGGCTGAGTATATTCATGACCTACCGGACCCGTATACGAACCCGGGTCTACGGAATAAGAACAAGAAGCGCTGACCACTACGCCAGAGAAATTGCGCATAATATTTTTATGTTAAGAGTTAAATAAAAAAAAATTTAAACATTTTCCTCAGTATATAAAAAAAACCTTATAATGAAAAAGAACTAGATATTTTAAATAAAAAAATCATTTTGAAGCAAGCACAGAATCAGTAAAGGTCATATAAAAAAGTGCTACATTTTATTTTTAATAAAGCCAATAATTACTAATATGATAATTTAATAAATAAAAATATATAATCTTTACTAGTGAATTAAATTTATTAATAATTTATACCAATAATAGTTCATTGTTATATTACTGTGTATTAAATTGAGTCTTAAAAATGTTTTTAAAGTATACCCCTACTCCATTGTTTTAATAAAATAGTCGCAATGAAAGTGTTTCTTATTCATAAAAATATTAATGCTAATAAAATAAAACCTATCATCAATAAAAGTTTCAAAATCTAAATTTGTCCACCTAATTTTAAATATTAGTTTAAAACTCTGCTGTTGTCAAAATAACATTCAAATCACGCATAAGTTTTTTAAAAAAAGGATGAACAAGCAAAAAATTTTTGCCCAAATCCCAAACTAAATGCAGAAATTTACAGTCTTGAAAATTTAATTCAAATTCAATTGATTGATAAGTAGTTTATGTACTTCTACTTCAATTACCTTTTTTATTATTTTTTCCCTTTTTTTTATTGACAATAGCAACCCTACAACAAGTTAACATGGCTTTAAATAGGAAAAGTTGGCAACTATCTTGGATTCTTTACTTGCAACTTTTTTCAGGGTTACTTGGCTAGAGAGGAATTTTAATTGCTTTTTTTTGGCTTCTGATTTGGTTATTTGAAAAGTTGCAAATGATAAATTCTGTTTTTGTCTTTCAACTTACCATAGCGCAAGACACGCCGAATCAGAGTATTCTCGTAGCCATTTGAGGCATACGTTAATAAACTAAACAACCGTGCGTCACAGTTGAGGTGCTGTCACCGTGCGTCAATGTTGACGCATGCATGTACAAATTGCGGTGTTTTTGTTGTCGGTGTTTTCAGTGATGACTTATTCTGGACACCCTCTATAATACTTACATATTCTAATAACGGTAATTAGTTTTCTTTTAGAAACATGCAAATTCTGAAATGCAAAATTTAATATTCGAGCTACTTATTTATTTTAAGCCTAACGAAACTTCCGAGAATCCGCTATTGTTAAGACACTTTTTCATGTCTTAAAATTAAAGTAGGATTCGCGTCTGAATCTGAAAACGTCTTAAACCAACCGTTTTCTGGCCTTTTCAGTCACCAATCGTGTCTTACTTTTCAGACTGCTTTGATGTCTTAAAATAATGAAGATATTCGGCATTTAAGACGCTTAATGTGACTGAAATTGCGTAGACAGATTGATTTGATGTGTGCATGTCTCCAAATCCACGAATTCATGGCAAAACTTGGTGGACTAGAAGTGATGGACTTGTAGGCATTCGGTTTGAATTAATAAGAGACGTTAGTTTGTAAATTTGAAGTAAATAGACAATAATATTTCACCGTAAAAATAGTTGAATTACTGGCTGTTAAATTGAATCAGGAATGTTACTAAATCTTTTGAATTCACCGGATATCGTGTTGTTTAATTTATCATATTAAAAAATAAATACAATTCAAGTAATAAAATAAGAAAATATGCCATTAAACGGGCATTAAAAGGATTTTCTCTATATTTTTGAGATAATTTTTTGGGGTAATTTTCACTATTAATGCAAATAAAATGTATTGTTTATTATTTTCCTTATGTTTTATGATATTTTTATTTATTTACACCTTCCTGATTCTTACTATCACAACTATCTTCAATTAAACCTTTTCAATTTGGGGCTGAGGGGCCCAGGCTTTCGTCTTGCATACGGAAGGTCTCAGGTTCGGGTCCGAGCATCGCCAAAATAACTGCCGACCTATAAACAGCCCGTGCAGCCAAAAATTCAGACGAATAATACCCCGAGTAGAGGGAGTGCACGTTAAATATGCTCCAAAGTCCTGACGCGTTGGGTGGCTACTCGGGTGTCGGCTCGTACCTTGAGTGCGATTCTAAATTATGATGCCCTTGTGTAGCTGTAGTGCGACGATATTCAAACTAACCTACCCTCTAATAAATGTTTCATTTTTGTAGTATTTTGCTGCATGCTCAAGATACAAATCTGCAATCAAATATCTAGTGACAGTGCCAAAGTATCGGCTTAAAGTAAGTTATATAATGTTATACCCTTTGACACATAACAATTTAACTGATTAGATATTTTCAATTCACACTTATGAATTTTTTTTTTATTTAAATACATGCGTTTTATATGTTCTTCATTTTCTTACATTGAACCAATTTTTTAGCCTTGAAATAAAACTTTCAAATGATGGAACCTTTATTCTAGGCCATGGAAATAGCAAAGGAAGAAAACTTATTTGCTACTAGTAAAAAGAAAGACAGACGTACTAAAGTAAGTGAGATTTTCAAATATTAAAGGTTTCTTTCTGGCAATGAAGATTAGACTATCTTAAGATCAGTTTGAGTTGGATACGTTGTGATGTTCACCCTCTATTTATGTCAGTCTTGTTTGGATCAGCTTTTAAAAGCTTTCATTTTTTGATTCCTTGTTAGTGATATAGTCCTCCTATGACGGCATCTATGACATGTGTTTTGGATGAGTCCAAACTCTCATTCGTAAGGAAAGATTTTGGTTGAAGCCAGAGTTACTATATTTGGTGATTCATTGATTTCGCACAGTAAACTGTTTACAAACAGTTTTTCTAGGGCCCTTCGAATCATAACTGGAGCTATCAAAACTGCCCCTATAGCATCTATGCAATTACACACAAACAACCTGCCTGTTTTCGAAGAAATAAAGGCAATGAGCACATATATTAGGCATCACAAAAAGCGGAGGGAAGAAAGTAATATTGAATGCCACAAAATTTCCCCAATTGTTAAATGCCGAGAAATGACGAGAGAAATTGACGACCTCCATACAGACTGAATCGAGTGAGCCCGCTTGAGTATTGGCCCACCACCATTTAACTCCCTTACTAAAAAGAATAATTACGACGCAATATTGAAGGCGATTTCACTTATGGTGGAAAACTATCCAGAACCATTTTGGACTCGAGTATTCACGGACGAAATAAATGAAACTACTGGAGCAGACAGTAAATTGTTTTCGCTCCTGTGAGAAATTTCATGAATAATTTCGGAAATATATGCAAAAGCACTAAAGAACTTAAGATAAATAGTGAAAGTTTTCCTATAAAAATGTTGACAGATCAAAATATTCAGATTGTATTTCAATGGCTTACCTTCCCACGTAGGTATATATGGAAAGGCAGACCTCCTAGCAAAATCAAGAAACAAGTGATCAAACTTTAATTCCCCCTGATTCACTAAAAAAGTATATCCATAAAAATATACTCCTGCAGAGACAACCTAAAAGCCACAAGTAATGATAAGAAATGGCAAAACATCCATAACACCAAGTATAGTTTAAAGCCAAGGAAAAAAGCCATTTCAGACTAACTACAGTCCACGACTGCATGGGCTACACAAGATCGGTATCACCAATACTGGGTGGCGCAAATAAAAGTGGCCCCATCATGGAGATAAGAATAACATAGAATTGTTGCCAAGTCAAAAACAAATGCAAAAACAGGTTTGCTAAGTGAAGCTATTGATCGCTTCAATATTAAGCCCAAACAAACGCGAATTATTCGTCTGCAACTATGCTATGGTTTGACAAGCTAATTGGAATGCAATGTTAATTGAAGGTTTGTACTGCTGTATAAAAAAGTTCCACACTAGTGATTATTTCGGCCGTTATTTATCCTAGAGAATCGGACCTTTTTGTTAATACAAAATTGATTGCAAGACACGTTTCGGAATGTTCAAAACAGGTCATGTCTGACGCCGTAACTAATCGTTGAATCTTTTGACACCATTAAATTCTTTAACTGATGGACACATATTTCCACGAATTTGTTTCAACCAAACTTTCTGCCATTTTCACCTTTTGCAACTCTGACCACACTTTTAGGCGATGAAATCAGATTTGATTTCACTTAAGAAAACAATAATATGATCTCTTCACATTTCAAAAAGTAAGGTAATGCGCAAACAAATTTATTTGTAGTTATATTGAACAGTAAGCGTTGAATGGTTTTTCTTAACTTCATTTCATCTATTCTATTTTTTGTTTGAAAAACTATAAAAAAAATAAAACAGACTACTTGCAATTTTTTTAAAGCTATATAGATAAATAACAAACTAAACTGGTACTGCGAAATGCAGTATAAGTCTGGTCACCCTACACTACACAGCAGCAATAAGATCTGTACTCGCCCATGAGTAGCTCTAATGTAATGCAATGCAAAAACAGGTTTGAAAAGTGAAGCCATTGCACACTGGCACCTTTTATTTCGACTTGTAGGCTTTCAGACGGCATCAATAGTTTTTCTCTCCAAGCATTTCAGTGCATTCCTATCTCTACGCCGGGGCCACTTTTATTTGCGCCACATGCACAATCTGCAACTCTGGAGTTATGAACTCTCACCACCTCCTGGACTTTAGATAGAGCTTCACAATAACAGAGAGACTTTGTCACACTGTACTGGAAGGCAAGAGACATCATGGCAGATCCTCTCTTTCACCGTTATTCCTTGGGACTTGTTTGTTACTTTTTTGCAATTATATTCTACTGTTGCCGTTCTATGATTGTTTGTCATTGTCTGTTTTATCTCAAAGTGATGAGGTCCTGTATAATGTATGCATTAAATTCCAAGCAAAGCCATGTGTAACAGTTTTTCAATTGAAAGGTAGTGCGGCATCGGGTTCACTAATCTATACATATAGCGCCCCCCGGGATGATACTTAATGTGGTCAATAATATATATTACAGATGCAAATCGATTGACGATCAAGTCGCAAAGAAATGCATGGTTCGGGCTTTGCCAAAATAACTGCCGACCTATCCAAAAATGTCCGACGAATAATACCCTCGGGAGTGCTCGTTAAATATGCTCCCGACGCTGCGTACGATGTCGCCCTAAACGGTTGCGTTGGGTGCCTACTCAGGTGTCGGCTCGTCACCTGACTGTGGTTCGAAATTACGTCGCCAATAACCCTCGTGTAGCTCTAGTGCGAACGCAGCTTTTAATGGCAACATCGTACGCGAGCATAATGTAACGTGTATTAACTGTACTGTTAATACGTGTACTAACTGGTAGTACACTAAGGCTTTGGCGACGGGAGTCGTAATTTAGAACCCCAATCATGTAGCGAACCGATACCGATTTATCCACTTAAAAACTATATCAAAGGTGTGATTTTCGAATGCTTCTCGAAAAACGCCTTATCAGAAGGAATAATTTATATTAAGACGCCATTTTGTATTTCTAAACTATAAAATAGTTAAAAGTTGCGTCTGTTTTTTAATTAAAAATAGCACTTTCTGTGGTTCTTTCTTAAGATTTTTGTTGCATCGTAATCTGTCATTGGAATAGCATTACCGGTGACATAGTTCTTGATGCCTTAGGGCATTATCCGCAACGAAAGTGTTAATAAACAATGAACCCATATCATACAAATTACCATTATACCAAATCCCATTATAATATATTTTATGACGCCATAATCCATTGATTTATCTAGAAGCATTAAATGTTCCGTTTAGGAGCTCGTCACTTGACTGTGGTTCTAAATTCCGACGCCCGTTGAGTAGCTCTAGTGGTCAAACTAACAATAACCTTCAGTTTAGCCGGTTCAAATGTTTATTCCTACCGGTTCTTCAGCTAAAGAACTATTTTTGCTTATTTAACCGAAAACTGGTGTAACTGTTTCCATCCCTGGCACATTCGTGGTTTTGTCATCAAGTAGAGAACTCAATATACCTTATACATAATTCTTTAGTTTAATAAAGATTAACTCGCTAACTAAAAAGTAAAATTTGAACAAATTAAAATAATGTCAAAATTCACCTGCAATAATGTATGTAATCTGGAGTTCATTCATTTTCCACCAAGTGTGTTTTGCAATCAAGTCTTGAATGAGGGCTATTTAGGAGGCCCCCTATTATCCCCATTGCAACAGTACCCGCCCTAGTAACTGTATACTTAGGAATGCAATCATTTTTTAATGTGATATTTATTCTCTTTTTTTTGAATGAAAAAATATTTGTTTCATTTTATAGGAAGAGATAAAAGAAGAATATGAAAATGTATTAAAGAAAATTATTGAAAATAAGATGGATATAAGGTGTTGTAATTTATTTTTATTAATTTTATTTCAAGTCCTTTAAGACATACTTTCATATCAAACCTTGCTGATTTGACATGAGGTCGATAATTGTATTTACAAATATGTATTCCTGAACCCATCATTGTGTTCACAATGAAGATGGAAATTCATTACTTATTAAATAGGTTCATGCATTTTCAAAGATTTTCTCAAGAAATTTCAAACTTCAGTATAAAGAAGGAACTTTCGTAATGGTGTGGAGTAAATTTACGTTGAAATACGACTTTTTACGACTTTTTTTGGCTTTGCATTGTAAACTAAAGTGCAAAAAAGAATAATCTGTCGCTATTTTGTGATTTTATATGGGAAAGACTGCACTTTTCATCAAGAAAATCGGTCAATGCATGTCTAAATCCACGAATTCGTGCCAAAACTTGAAGGAAATGGACTGGTAGGCATTCGGTTCGTATGTAGAGATGTTAAATTGTACAATTGAAGCAAATATGAATTGAATAAAGATTTAAAGTGGCTATATTGTCTGTTTGGTGTAAAATTGAACCAATATTGTTATTAAATCTGTTTACTTCACCGGATATCGTGTTTTTTAATTTATCGTATAAAAAAATACAATTCATTATTAAAAATGCGAAATTAGGCCATTATCTACTTTAAAATAGCATAATCTCGTATTTGTGTCTAAACTTTTGCATCATACAAATTTTTATTTTATGGAAAAAAAATTGTTATAGCAAATCAAACAAGTATGTTTCAATTAAATAATTTCAAAATATTTTTTTAATATGTTTAGGGTTTTTTGGTAATTCTACTATCAAAATTCTAAATTTTACAGCTAAATGAAGTCATTGTCTAAATCTAAACTTTTGCATCGCAGTTTACACTGTTATTATACTTGCCTTTTTGTTGATAATAAGGCATTAATTGTATTATTTATGTCATCAATTGGGTTGATATTTGCAAGGATCTACCTATTTTTTTTACAGAGTCCAATTTCTATGAACAATTAAATAATTGAGTGAAAACGATTCCAAATTAAATATTTTGTAAAACATTCATGGACTCTTAATAAATAAGTTTTATATTTTTAGTATAGCTTAAAATCCCGGATTGGGTGAGGTTCACTCATCCCTTAATTGGGTCGATAAAATGAAGACCAAGCATGCTTGGGAACTAAACACTGGCGGACCCGCGTGAAGTTGACCACCTAACCGAGACATATGCCTAGCACCCCTGAGATTTGGTCTCTGAAGCTGAATTGGGCACGGCAGGCCCACTAATGGGTTGTTGCGCCGAGGAGTTTAGTTTTCGAGCATAGTTTACAATAAGGTTCTTCCTCGTGTCTAGTATCAATAGTATGCGACAATAATTAAACTCAACCCAGATTGTTTATTATGTCAGCTGTATACATGTTCATTTGTCTGGATTGTTCAATACTATGCACGTGATTCGGCTTTTCTATGCATATTCTTTCGCATATGTTTTCGGGCATGGGAACATTAAAAAAAATCGAAAAAATCCCCAAATTTTACACCTTTTTTCGGTTTTTTCCTTCTAGCAGGAAAAGTATTGATTTCTCAACAAAAAAGTCAATGCAAAAGTTAAAGTACTCTAAAAAAGATAAATAAAAGTCCATTACATCATTTATGTCAGACTAATAGTTTAGTTGCTACAGCGCGCTGAAAATCAGGCAAATTCCGCCCGAATGTAGAAAGTCCAAAATTTTCACTTGCAGCGCGCTCGAAAAATAGTACAGTCGAAATAGAGTTAGGGTTGGAATTAATTGGAATACAAACTATTCTTGTTGCGGTAGGAAACATGCTTTTAATGAACATAATAAAAAATCGCAACCCGAAATGTCGCGCAAAATACGTTTTTTGACCGCCATCTTGAAAAAACATCATTTTTTTAAAAATAACAATAAACCATAAAAAGTCGAGTTTGGTATCAAATGAAAGGAAATTTTATGCTGACAAAGAATATACTATTGATTTTAAAACTTAAATATTTACAAAGATGATTTTGGAAGGAACCGATGAAAAAACGGCCGAAAAGTGCACTAGACGGAACTTGCCAGTATTGAGATGTCCAACAAAATGCTCTGCGACTCAAAGCCATGCTTCAACAAACATGGAGTGCCCAATAATAAGCAATATTGAGCCGAATGAAATGTACTAAAAGAATGGAATGACTGAAAGTCAACATGGAACCTGGATCATTCGAAATGCAGTGAAATAACTTCTGCAACGAGTTTGCTGACCAGTGTTTCCCTATCTCATGCAAGAATGACGGAAGGTTTTGTGGATTTAAACAAGGCAATTCTTTATACTTTGCGGAATTTTTTTAATGGAATAACATATAGTGTAGACAAGGCTAACGTGACATGATTGGGAGAGATATTCATAAAATAAACTAACATACCTTTTAGAGATGGAACTTTATTGAAAACTAACTAAGCAGTTATGATGAAACTATGGAAAAAATGACTAGTTCTTGCTAGTGAAACTCATCGAATAAATTCACGTCACAGAAGATGCCGTGCTTGCATCTTCTTGAATAATATAGTACAAGATGAAACAATAAATGTTCAATTACGAATTATCTATACATTACCAACTTCATTATTTGACCATAGCAATCGGAAAATGAGGAAAACGGACAAATACATACTTGCAAACTCATTCGATTCCAATAATAACACTCAAGTTCAACAGTCTCCTTGTGTGCCCAGCAAAGTACTTAATTCCTCTGGACCAATTCTACAACATTTGGGGATGTCACAAGGCAATACTAGTATATTGTCAACAGAACTTATGAAAAAGCTGTAATAGTTTTTGAAAAACCAAACAAAATATATGGAGCACTCTCACCTCAAATTAAGCATAAAAAAGGCACATGTTGTAATTTGATTGGATGAAAAATCACATATAAATGTGAAGAACGACAAATTTCTTTCCAATTGCTAAAACAACTTTTTTGCAATATTATAGAAAGCCATTTAAAAGAAAGTGGCCATTCTCTCTGTTGTTCATGCAGAATGTGATACAATAATCGTCAAAGAAGCCTTAAAATAGCACAATAAAGGCAAGTAACTGTAGTAGTTGATGATACCGATATTTTAATGAGCCACACCATTATTCTAGAATACGTATTACATCACGGCCTACTCAAGTACTAAGGCCGAAGTAGCTTTCCCAATTAAGCTCGGGGACGGAAATTTTGACTTCATAGTTCCGAAGATGAAGACAACCTGTCTCGAAACCTGTTCGGAACCACTCGTTCACGGCTGACCATATTTTTAGGGTTCCGAATGCGTCCGAACTAGTTTCTCGATCTTCGGCACTGGGAACAGTGACGTCAAATTTCCGCTCATGTTTAGGAGAGCTTCTCTGGCGTTGTTATTGAAGTTGGCCGTGATCACATGCAATCTGTCATAAAATATTATCAGGATATTCAAGTTTTTCAAATATCTGGAGGAAGCTTTTGAAACTAGCCCTCGTCTGGCTCTTGTGCGACGATTATGCAATCTAAAAAAAACATTTAGTTTTTGTCCACGCATTCACTTTTCACCAGCAATAACTATAGGTCCTTTTTTTAATATTTTCATCATAACTGCATGATCAGTTTTCAGTACAGTTCCATCTCTAAAAGGTATGTTAGTTTATTTTATGAATATCAATCATGTCACGTTAGCCTTGTCTGCACTATCTGTTATTCAATTAAAAACAAACATTCAACAAAATTCCACAAACCACTTGAAAAATCTGTAAATGGACTGTGGTATATAAAGAATTGCATTACCTTGTTTAGATCTACAAAATCTTTCGTCATTCTTGCATTAGTTAGATCAAAGGGAAACACTGGTCAGCAAACTCAATACATAAGTTATTTCACCATGCATTTCGAATATGATTTAAAATCCAGGTTCCATGTTGACTTTCAGTCATTCCTTATCTCCATAAGGTTTATCATCGTTTCCTTCCAAAATCATCTTTGTAAATATTTAAGTTTTGAAACCAATAGTATATTTGTCAGCATAAAATTTCCTTTAATTTGATAACTCGACTTGTTATGGTTTCTTGTCATTTTTTAAAAAAAAAAAATTATGTTTTTCAAGATGTCGGCCAAAAAGGTATTTTGCACGAAATTTCGAGTTGCGATTTTTAGTATGTTTATAAGAAGCATGTTTCCTACCCTTTGCAACAAGAATAGTTTGTGTTCTAATAAATTCCACCCCTAACTCTATTTCGACTGTACTATTTTTCGAGCGCTGCAAGTGAAAATTTTGGACTTTCTACATTCGGGCGGAGTTTGCCTGATTTTCAGCGCGCTGTAGCAACTAAACTATTAGTCTGACATAAATGATGTAATTGACTTTTATTTAGCTTGTTTAGAGTACTTTTGCATTGACTTTTTTGTTGAGAAATCAATACTTTTCCTGCTAGATGGAAAAAAAGAAAAAAGGGGTAAAATTTCGGGATTTTTTCGATTTTTTTTAATGTTCCCATGCCCGAATTTGTTCACAAAGTTGATATTCAGATTCAGCACCCTCGAAAACATATAAAGCCGTTGAGAAATAAAGTTATGTATTTTTTTCCTGAAAAAACTACCTGGTTACTGGACTAAACAGAATTATGTGGAAGACCTAGCACAGGCTCGAGCCCTATGAAAGCGGATCCCGCTTTGGCCAAAATATCAGCCGTTTCGCATCCTTCAATCCCTCTGTGCCCGGGTACCCAAAATAAAGACACTTTATTAAGGCGAGCTAAACTTAAGAGGTGACATTGCCATCCAATGCTAGAAGAGAAACCTTGTTTGGACAGTGCTGCCTGACTATCTGAAAATATCCTAATTTTTTGGTCCCTAAATTTCCTGTCCGAATTTAGGCACCCTTCTTATTTGGTCCTATTCGGGCTTGGCATAAGCAAGCCCTACTGACAGTAGGGAGCTGAGGAATTGTTATTTATTTAGCACCACCTAGGAAACACGTGTAGCGACGCGAGTAACGTTGCAACCCTTGATCTATCTTTTATACTTTATCTTCTCATTATCTATCTTCATTATCGTCTTCATTTGTTTGCTCCTCCCTTCAAAAATCTAAATTCAAAAAATTGTATTAATTACATTAACTAATTACATTGATATTAAGAATTATAGTAAATTAGGGTAACCCCTCATTAAGACCTATACTATAGCCATTTTTATGATTAAAAATATATTAAGAGTGATTTCCTGTGGGCACGCTTGTAATAATATGTAGTTAGTATTTTTAATTTTGCTGAAATTCACACGAGATGTTTTCGATGGTGTTATAATAAAAAGTGAAATATCGATTTAATAACCCTTGTGCTTAGTTATGTAAAACTGATTTTTACGAGTACTAAGCTTTAGAAACGATAATTTTTTTGGCACCATGCTGAAGTTTGCTAGAAAGGGACCCCAAAACTGGGGTTTATTAGCAATATTTGAAAATTGAAAACCGAAATTCAGCAAACTTCACACATATGCCAACATTTTTTATGTTAATTATGTTTTAGTATCATAACTAAGTTATTATTACACAAAAAATAATTACGGCAACGAAGAAGTTGAAGTTTTCCAGAAATTCAGTCCAAAATCTATTTTTTTCGAATTTTTAAAGCTAAATAAATTAATAAATTCTAATGATTAAATTTAATTATTAATTAATAAATTTAATAAATTCTATTACTGCTAAAATGTAGTATAATTGTCACATAACAACATCGCATTATCTGATCTTTGACACACTTTTCCCCTTTTTTTTTATACATAGGGGCTACCATGTCAACTATAGAATCAACAAGCTCATAGAGCCCCAAAACATTTTATGTTTTAGATTTGTTTTGTTATACTTTAAAAGTTTACAAAATAACCTCTTGAAACCCCAGTAAAATTTAATCTATGTGTCTTTATAAAAACACATTTTCCAAACGAATAAGCAATAAAGTTTATTTTGTGACACTTTTTGCTGGGGATCCCTTTTAATGTTGTTGTTAGGCATTCCTAATTTGGAGTTCTCTCCTTGCAGAGGGGGTTATTCCAAACCATCCCTTCTGGATATTCTCTGGATGCAGATAATTTGTTCTCCATACACATTGATAAGCTATGTAGCTTGGTACATAAGATGGATGTGGAAATTTAATATTCAGAAACAAGAATATGGAGAAGAAGAAAAAATATATTTGATTCAAAAAAATTTGCAATGTTCTTCAGTACAATGGGAGGCATTTCCTGACAATGAAAAAGACACATGTTTCAAGCACAAACTATGGATGAAAGAAAACTATAAGGTAACTACAAGGTTTTACAGTTTATTTTTAACATAGTTTTGTTCTCTATAAATTCTTATTATGTTTGACGCTTACATATGGCTGTAAATTCAATTTTTTTTATTGGGAAGAAAGTTTTCCTTTTATTTCCATAAAAAAATTCCAAAAAAATGTACAAAAAACAGTTTAATGACTAAAATTTAAATTTTCAACTTTAAGAATACTTTTGAATATTTTTTAAAGTAAGCTCAAGCAAAAAAAAAAATTGGATTTGCTGGTGTTAAGTGTCAAAACGATTACTTTTCAATTGTTTCTTTGACATGTAATTGTTGAAAACGATATATGACGCCTCGTAATAAGTTATATAATTGAATGGTCGTCACTTTTTATTTTTATAGTTTTTAATGATGCATGAAAAAAAATTATTGAAAACATCACAAAACTGAACTTACAATTGGTTGTTTCGATTTCACTCCCAAAATGAGCGGGTTTTTTTGTGTGTTTTTTCGTCTTGCGAGTTCTTTTCTTGCGTTTTTATTCTTGCTATTTATTAAACTTTATCGATTTTAATTCGATTAAATTTTAAGTATGCAAAACATTGCGTCAATGTTTTTGCAAAACTTTCTTTTGGTTTCGATAATATTTTGTCCTATGGAAAGTGGAATTGTAGGACAGTAATTTAACATGATTCTCGAACGGCGCTTTAGTTCTACCGAAAGAAAAACACAACACTCATTTCAGCAAGGTTAGAAAATATTGTATTGTTCAAAACAAATGTAATTCCAGTAGAACCAAAAAATGAAAACATACTGCTGGAACACTCACAACGTAAAACATGCCCATTATCAAATGTATTTTTATCAAAACACATAGTGAACATATCAGCATGATTCGTACTACTGAGCACATTCCTCAAAACAAAAATCTGTTGATCATATAAGTCTCGAATTCGATGTGCAATGACTCTCAGTACTATTCTTACAAAAGGAAGTAGCACTCTGATTATCACAATACTAAGTTGGGCGTGGTGAATGGATGCCGTCCTTCTTAGAAATACTATGCTGCTATGTATTCCGCTTCCACGTTGATAGACGCTTTAAAAGGCCCCAAAAATTCCATTGATCGATTGTCCGTAAAGCAGTTTGATCTGTAGAAAAGACGTTTATTATACTCTGTACATAGTGGCAACAAACGTATTACATTGCCCGACTCCAGTGGTTTCATCCTGAATTGCTATAGTAGATTAGGCCGTCCAAATAACTAAGGGAAACAATCCGAATGGATCCATTGTCATTTCCGAGGATCATTTCAATTCAACGGACAATCGTGTTTTTTAATTTACCATATCAAAAATAACTTCAATTCAAGCCATAAATTTGGCCATTAAACGTGCATTAAATTGATATTGAATCTATTTATGAGACAAATGTTTTTTTTTTTGTAATTTTCACTATAATGGGCTTGTTTCACGGAGGATCTGGCAATAGCTATTCGGTTTTGTTTGCATGTCTATTTTGATGTCTTCCAACAGTATTGCCACCAGTTTTAGGAGAAAAACTACGAAAAAATACCATTTAATTCTAAAATTACAAAAACATTCTATAAAAATACTAGCAAAGCGTTTCACGTTTTTTTAAAGTCACTAAAAAGATTCCAAAATGCAGCTAGTATTTTTACGATATTTTTTTGTAATTTTAGAATTTATTTTAGAATTATTCTAAAATTACAAAAAAATATCGTAAAAATACTAGCTGCATTTTGGAATCTTTTTAGTGACTTTAAAAAAACGTGAAACGCTTTGCTAGTATTTTTATGGAATGTTTTTGTAATTTTAGAATTAAATGGTATTTTTTCGTAGTTTTTCTCCTAAAACTGGTGGCAATACTGTTGGAAGACATCAAAATAGACATGCAAACATAACCGCACAGCTATTACCAGATCCTCCGTGAAACAACCCCATTCATATAAAATTTGTTATATGTTATTTTCTATGTCATTCACAATACATTTAATTATTTTCACTTAGTATTAAAAACTATTAGTTTTGGGGAAAATTACCTTATTGATTTTTTTCTTTCGGGTGTTTTGTTGAAAAGTTATTAATTGAAAGTTTAAAAAATATCTACATAGAATTTTGCATTGAACGACACAAATATTTTTATGGCATAATAAGGAAACATTGAATTATTTAAATTTTCAAAAAATTCTTTAAAAAAATCATATTTATTCTTCAAATACAATATATACTATATTATAATAATATTTGTTTTTGTCATTTGAAGCGAATTTTATGCAGATTTTTTTAATGTTAAATAATTTTAAACCGCTAAGTTCATATTTTTATTACAAAAAAAAACCTGTAAATGGTAAACCTGTAAAAATATTAGTTAAATAGAATAAGATAAAAATAGGATATAATTGATGCAAAACTGAATGGGTCAATATTATGAATAGTGCCATGTTACAGTTGCGATGAGGAGTTATAGTAAGTTGGATCTGACGCATTTTTCATTTCATTTCTCTAATAACACAAATTACTTAATTTTCGCTAGGAAAAAGTGGCCTCCCTTTAACGCTTCACCCCCCCCCTCCCCCCCCCCAAACTATTTTTCTAAACAGTGAAAATTTCTTCCAAAATGCACTGCATATACGGGCTACTTGGATTTGCGTCCTCAGGGTCCACTCTTTGTACAGCTGGGGAAAAAAAAAACGATCCACCCTTCATATTTCGGCTGCTATTGGTCAAGGAATTTTGTGCAAGGTGTCATTTTTCAGGAAATAGCGTAAGGAATTAAGAACTGGCAACCAAAATTGTGTAAGGGGTCGTCTTCATATTAAAATGAGTACCAACTTTGAAAATTCCAATGACAACACCCAATTTTTTTTACATAAAAATGTTCAGCACCTTCAAAATACCCTATGTATAAAAAAGAATTATTTGTTTTGCATTATTTGCCGAGATATTAAAGCATTAATTTTGAACGCGATTAGGGGGAAATCTCCAAATTGAAAAAGGTAATATTTAGGGTGTCTTTTCGAAACGACAAGCTAAGAAAAGGGTTACCATAATCTCGCCAAAAGATGCTAGAATTATACCTACTTTACTAATATTATGATTTTTTTTTTATGTTTTTACCATTTTTTTTATTTTAGATTTTAAAATTCAGAAATAAAATAAAAGGTAGACGAGAACAAGTTTTAAATTTAAATTAAGTCACACATACGATTATTTATAACGAACAGATTTTCAAATACGATTAGTTACAATCAGATAGACAAACATGATTATTACATTTATGTTTTACATTTTATGCACATTTTTGTTTCATTTATATTGCAACAAAAAGTTTGTTTAAAATTCGGCGCACTGGGTCTGGGACAGAACCCGACAGCCGAAACCCGACAAGCCGAAATCCCGAATGAGTCAAAATCCCGAATGGGTCGAAATCCCGAAAATAGATTTTTGTCCATTTCTCGATTTTTTTTAATATAGAGATTTTTTAATATAGAGATATTTTTTTTAAATATTAGAGATAATTTATTTATTTAGTTATTTAGTCAGTTAGTTATTTAGTCAGTTAGTTAGTCACTTAGTTAGTCAGTCAGTTAGTTAGTTAATCAGTCAGTTAGTTAGTCAGTCCGTTAGCTAGTCAGTCAGTCAGTTAGTCAGTCAGTAAGTTAGTTAGTCAGTCAGTTAGTCAGTGAGTTAGTTAATCAGTCCGTTAGTTAGTCAATTAGTCAATTAGTCAGTTAGTTAGTCAGTCCGTTAGTTAGTCACTTCGTTAGTTATTCCAGACTGACTAACTTAGTCTAACTTACTGTCAATTAGTTAGTCAGTGAACTGACTGACTCACTGACTAACTGGCTGACTAACTGACTAACTAACTTACTAACTAACTTACTAACTTACTTACTAACTAACTTACTGACTGACTAACTAACTAACTGACTGACTAACTAACGGACTAACTGACTGACTAACTAACTGACTGACTGACTAACTGACTAACTGACTGACTGACTAACTAACGGACTGTAACTAACCGACCTACTAACTAACCGACTGACTAACTAACCGACTGACTGACTAACTAACGGACTGACTGACTAAATAAGTAACTAATAATAACTAAATAACTAACTAAATAAGTAAATAAATAAGTAATCTCTAATATATATATATTTTTTAAATCGAGAAATGGACAAAAATCTATTTTTTCGGGATTTCGACCCATTCGGGATTTCGTCTATGTCGGGATTATAGCCTTTCGGGATTTCGGCGTTCGAGATTCTGAAGAACAAAATACATTGTATGCACTTGAAACAGAAAATATTTTTAGACATTTGACAGACATCAATAATTTGAATAAATATTTACCAAAAACGCTTTTCAACCACCAAACGATAATGCAAGTTAGGATCCAATTTGCTAAGTAATTTTTTACACGGTCCCTAAAATTCGTTTTTTTCAGTATTTTTACAATAACTCGGCATATAATTATTGTTGAATTAAAAAATTCGGGATTTTGGTTCTACTTGATCTACTTTATCGATTTATGTAATAAAAATTTGGGGTTGCTATTCATGTTTTATTTTTTCTTATTTAAATTTAAATAAAAAAATAATAATAATGAAAAATTTATGAAAAAACTTGTGTGATTTGTTTTTGGAAGATTAAGAAGTATATAATGAAAAAAAAATTGGTTGAATTCATTTTATTTGTGGAGGTATGAATAAAAGTTTGTAAAACTTTTTTAACATTATGGGAGTTCAACTTTGAATGCTTATATCTCAACAAATAAAGCAAATTAATAAATTTTCTTTTGGATCTGGGGTATTTTAAGGATGATAAACATTTTTATATTAAAAAAATTGGGTGTTGCCATTGGAATTTTCAAAGTTGGTATTCATTTTAATATGTAGACGACCCCTTATACAATTTTGGTTGCCAGTTTTGAATTCCTTACGCTATATCCTGAAAAATGACACCTTTCACAAAATTCCCTGATCAATAGCAGCCAAAAAACGAAGGGTGGATCGGTTTTTTTTTCCCCAGCTGTACTATTCCAGAACGCCGTGGTTGCTTGCTGAATCCTTCTGGCATTGAATTGGTTAAAAGGATTTTTATGAAATGATTTTTATATTTGTTCTGGAAAAACACCTGCTCAGAAACCTGTTCAGGAACGTTTGCGGTACATAAGAGTAGCGTTACAAATTATAATACATTGTAACTTTCAGCATCAAATATAAACATTCAAAATGTAATGAAGAGTTTTCTTCCACAACAACAGAATGGATACCAACATTTGGTTCAAATAATGTCAAAATACCGCTAAAATATCGCTGCCACTATAGCGATGGAAAATTTTCATCGATAGAGGCTGATGTGAAGTAGGAGAACGTCCTGTCTTTTTAAACCAGTTCGTTACAATGGAAATGAACTAACTCTTCTTCATTTTCGAACAAGTACAAATCTTAGTTCGAAGTCGTAAAATTACAAGGTTAGGTTGAATTAATGTCTCTAACTAAAGCTACACGACAGCTAGTCGTAAAAATACGAGGAAATGTTCCTGGCCTTTTCTAAACGGATAATCATCTGTTACTAATTATTGAATTGAAAGCCAATAACCAGATTTGTTTCAGTGATTAACTTTTCGACTATGAAATCATCATTAAATTTTCATAATTCATATTTGTTTGGGTTGTTTTTGTTTGAAAAAACTACACAAAAATAAAACAGACTATTTGCAATTTTTTATAGCTAGATAGTTGAATAACAAACTAAACCGCACTGCGAAATGCAGTATGTCTGGTGTCTGGTCGCCCTACACTTGAGACGAAAGATTTAATTTCCTCGTAATTTGAAATAGAATATACCCTTTCAAATCATCAAGTATTATTCCAAGCACAGCAGGATCGGTTGCAAAAGTGTAAAATTCTACGTTCTAAATCCTCAAATTGATCACTAAGTAACCTTAAATTTGCTTGCGGTGTTAACATAATTCATATATAGGTGTTAACAAAATTCAAATATAGGTGTTAACATCATTACATAATTATGGCTGTATTGTATTTGTCGTCAATAGGCGAAAAATACACTTCGCAATAACACACAAAAACTGCATAGCTTTAAAATCTATGTATGGAAATTCATCAGTCATATCTGGGATTACTAGGTGTCACTTAGATATCATACAAAAGGGTAGATGAAAGAGCTAGATCGTGTAGTTTGTGTAACCACTAGACCATCATGTTTATCAAGTTTTTAAACGAACTTGAACTCATAAGAACGGTTTGCGAAATGGTACTATGAATTTCATCAGAATGTGCTGTTATCGGTGAATCGGAAACACGTCACGCGCTGGCGCGTGATTAGCAGTCAAAGTGTTAAAAGTTCAAAGGAGATGCATTTCACTTAAGGTTTTATACTAATCTGCATGACCAATTTACTAGAATTATAATATGCTTTGTTTTCTTTGAGCCCATATTTTTTTTAAAGTTAATAAATGAAGAATACTGTTTAACAAACAAAAAATTACTTATAGAACTTTTTAAAAAGTATTCTTGAAAAGTAAAAAAGTATAAATGTGTATCATTTTTATTGAAATTTATTTTTTTTTTAAAGTCTCTGTAACCATGTACATGATCTATACTTAAATTTGTGTTGCTTACTGAAAAAATTCCCCTTGAATGCGATCCAACCCTAAAAGTACATTTCAACTACTCCTACTTGTCCCACGCTTCGAGGGATAGAACCGTTCCGAAGCTAATTCCTCTATTGGTGAGAATCGACGAGTGATCTCACAAGTTGCTTCCAGATTTGGCTCAAATATTCTGTTTCGAGTAAGTTTCAATTGAGTTTGAAAAGAAAATTGTTAGTTCCGTTTTTCGTACATGGGTGGTGCGTCATTTGATTCTTTATTTCTAATAAATATTATTTGGATTGGATGTTTCGTATGTTTAGCCGGCTTAACTCGTTTAGGGCAATTTTGTTTCCTCTGAAAAACACCAGTATGGTGCAGAAGGTTTAAAAAAAATTGAACATTTCCAAATGCACTTCGCCTCGCCAACATTGGCAAAAAAACGCCGTTCCGGAGCGCAACTCAGCTGAGAAGCGGTTCTAGACATTAGTTGACTTATCACATTGGTAGAATAAAGTGTTCTCAAAATCTGCCAAAAAGTTAGTTTTTAAAGAAGGTCGCGATTAGCCCCTATAGTTACGCTTCAAGATTGTAAATGTGGCACAAGCCTGTAAATGTTCTGCATAGCTAATGTTAACAAAATTCTTTATTATGTCAATAATGAAATCCTTACTGCATATGTAGGGGATTATTATCTACGTACTTTTATGTTTTTTTTTAAGTAGTATATAACATACTTCTACGTTTTTGTTCAAATTCATAGGTTTGGAAGAAAGAAAAAGAAATGGATTTAAAAGCCCAGAATGCAGACAGCGGTCGTTATAAAATGACCAGAAGATATTTAAAGAATCAAGGGCAAAGACCAATCTCATTTGACGACTAAAACATCTATACAAAAGGAAGATAATTGTGAGTATTATTAACTTCAAATTAAACATTTAATAAACTTCAAAATATGACAACATATTTGACGATTCCCGCTATAGTTGAAATTGTTAAGTTTGCAGAGTGAATAGTGGACTTTGCAGACGACATACAAAAGAACATTTATTCAACGATAGAGACAAAAGATATCCAAACTACAAGTCGATGGAAAAACTTTAGAATGACCAATTTGATCAATCTTTACAAATCATACGATGCGGCTCGTGCTCAGCATGAGACGACATCGCGCGTTAAAATGAAATGACGTGACATTGCAATATAAAATATTTCCATATTTTAACACTCCCCCACAATGTCAAGTCATTTTTCACAAATTTGTTTCACGTCTCCAACACCAATCATTTCCAAACACTTGAGATGCTTTGAAGGACTTAAGGGCTTAGTTAAAACGTCTGCTCCCATTTCTTCAAGTGGTACATGGCAAATTTCAATTTGCCCATTTTTCAAGGCATCTCTCACAAAATGGTGTGTGATGTCAATGTGTTTAGTACGCTTATGAAATACTGGATTTTCGGCAAGTTTTATTGCCCCCACATTATCAACAAGTAAGCGTACTTTTCCTAAGCTGTAAGAACAAAGTTCACCTAGCAACTTATTCAAATATATAGCTTCTTTAGTCCCCTCAGAAAGAGCCATGTATTCACTTTCAGTAGAAGAGAGTGCTACTGTCGCTTGCTTACGACTTTCATAGGAAATCACACTTCCACTCAAATTGAAGCAATATCCTGTATATGACCTGCGGCTCTGTTGGCAGTTCCCCCAATCAGAATCCGTATACCCAAACAATGATTTATCATCTGTATGTCTATATATCAGACCAAAATTAATAGTTTTAATTAGGTACCTTAAAACGCGTTTGGCTGCAGTCCAATGAAATTTATCATAACAGGACAAAAACTGACTGAGTATGCTTACTGTGTTTGCTATGTCTGAGCGTGTGTAAGTAGCAAGATGCATTAGTCTGCCTACTAATTCGCGATAGGGAAATTGCTCGTCGCAAGTTTCGGCTTTCTTCAATTTCACTGTGATATCCATTGGAGAATTTGCGGTTTTAGCATTGGACATCTCAAAACGCTTTAACAATTCGTTGATATAACTGGATTGGCTCATGGTCACAACTCCATATTCTTGCCGAAAATTTATGCCCAAACAGTATTCAGTGATTCCAGAATACTTAACCTCAAGTTCCATATTTAAATGACTTTTAAACTTGTCAAGCATTTTAGAATTTTCTGACATGAATAAAATATCATCCACGTATACTGAAATCATTGTTAGCCCTTTATCGTCTTTTAAATAATAAACACAGGGATCAGCAGTCGATTGTTTAAGTCCAAAATTCTTTAATATCTCGTCCAATTTTGTATTCCAGCATCTACCGGCTTGTTTTAAGCCATAAAGGGATTTCTTAAGAAGAAGAACTTTATCTTCTAAAAGCATCGGAGCATTTCCGATGCTTTTAAGAACAATAAACTATCTGACTTTTCATTCTTTAAAATATGTTCTAGAATTTGGACAAAATAATCCGGGCATTCCATAAAAACTTCCTCGTCCAAATATCCGTTTAGATACGCGGTAGTTACATCAAACTGATGAATTTTTATTTTCAAATCAGCTGCCAAGGCCGACAATAACCGAATGGACCCTGCCTTTGCTACCGGTGCAAAAGTATTTTCAACCTCACAAGGATTTGGGGAAAATCCTCTGGCGACAAACCGAGCCTTGTTCTTTAGAAGTGTTCCATCCGAGTTATACTTATTTGTCAAGATAAACCTACCGCCTATACATTTCTTTGAAACTGGCCTATCTACTAACTCAAACGTATTTTTACTTAAAATGCTTTTTACCTCCGTCGCCATAGCATTTAGCCATTTATCTCCATCTGAGCCCTTTAAAGCTAATGACAAAGGTATTTCCGCATGCAAACCAAAGTCATTTGATTCCTCAGTTTCTGCAAAACGAACAACTTCGCGATTACGGAGAGAAAGAGTATTCTTTGGGACATCCTTTTTTTCATTCTCATCTACAATTTTATTATCCTCAATTTCCCTTCGTTTAGTTTTACTAGCCGGTTCAATGACTGGGGGTTGGACAATTATTTCTCGTTCCAACTTTTCACAATTGCTTTTATCCAATTCTAAATCACTCAACAATTCACTTAACTCCCCCACTGGATAAGTTTCAGTATTTTCGAAGAACTTAACATTTCTAGATACAACAACTCGTTTCTCGTCTGGGAAATAAATACGGTAAGCCTTGCAACCTTCCTTAAAACCCACAAATATTCCCTTTTTGGATCTCGGGGCAAATTTATGATGTGGCTTGTTGTCTAAATAATATGCTGTGCAACCAAAACCCTTGAAATAACTCACATTGGGTACTTTCCCATTCCATTTCTCGTAAGGGGTTTTTCCATTTAAAGCGGGACACCTGTTCTGAATGTATATTGAGCAATGAATACATTCAGCCCATAAACTTAAAGGCAATTTGGATTGAGCTAAAAGGCCATTTCCACTAGAGAACGATTTTTTCTTTCGCAACACCCGTTCGAGCTACTAGAATATGGAGCCGTGACTCAATGCCACTTTCACTGAAAAAATCATTGAAATCTTTATTTATATACTCTGCTCCATTATCACTCATAAACACCTTTATTTTTGCCGATTTTTGATTTTCCCACAAAGCTTTAACTTCTTTAAATGCGCTTAAGGCTTCACTTTTGTGTTTTAAGAACCTTACAGCACAGTACCTAGTGCTATGATCGATGAAAGTGATAAAGTAGCGAGCTTTACCTAAACTTTAAATTTTAAAAGGACCACATAAATCGCTCATGACAATATCCAAAACACCCGTTTCTTGCTCCGAATTCTTGGGGAAAGGAGCACGTGTGAGTTTACTAATTGCACATATTTCGCAGTTGAAGTCTTTAGGAGACTTTTCTAAATTTAACCCATTAACACTTCCATTTACACTGCATTCAACCAAATCTTTAACATTTAAGTGCCCCATACGTACATAACATTTCAGCAAGTCTGCACTTTTATTTTTGCCACCATCAAAAGAATCTGATGCATGATTTGACTTATATGTGGAATGGCTTTCATTAAAATCTCCCTTCAGATAATACAAATTATCCTGTTTAACTGCTACCATGTTGTCTTTTGTTTGAGAATTAACAATATTTGCAGTATTGCCATTAAATATAACATCATATCCACGATCGCACAATTTTGAAACAGATATTAAATTAGTACGAAGACTAGGGACTAGTAAAGCATCGTACACAATTACATCTCTAATAGTACCATTTACCTGAGCTCTGATGACAGCATTTCCACGTCCTTTCACAGTTGCAGTGCTGTCGTTAGCTAAGTTAACAGTTGTTTTACTATAATTTAAAGTTTCAAAATCGCTTTCATTATTACACATATGACGAGTGCAACCAGAGTCCAGAATCCATGATTTCTTCATCGTTTCACTACTGGAAAAGAGAGCGTCTTCCCCCTCATTCGTCATCATGCCAACTTGGCCAACATTTTGGTGAGAAACAGTTTTTCTTGGTTGGTCACAATTCGATGCAAAATGTCCGTAACGTTCACAACGATAACATTGTATTTTAGAAGACAGGGGTGCCTACAAGGGGGGGTCAACGACGCAGACTGCGTCGTTGAAATTTTAGGGGGGGGGGTGATTTTTTTTTTAATTTTTTTTAGCAAACTGTCTATTTTGACTAAACGAACTCAACAAATTCTTATTTTTTCTCAGAGTCTCATCTACCCCCCCCCCCCCCTGATAACCAACGGAAGGGGGGGGGGGGGCATTGTGTATGGTTATACCCAGCAGAACCCATGTCTGGAGAATTTTTATTTGGTTTAAAATAAGACAGGAACAATTGGCAAGAAAATCACAAGTGGCTTCAATTTTTGTATATTGTTTTGACTATAATATAAAGCGTATGAATGGGTAACCGTAATCCAGAACGACACTAAGAAAAAAAAGATGATCTAAATTATGTTCGAAGGCGTCTACCAGGCGCAGTTTATAAAACATTTCGATGAATTATTGACGTTCGCATTTCGTTTGCCAATCATATCCATAAGATATTCCCGCCATATTTTGCGGCTGGCATCGAATTTTGTTTTGTATACTGTTTCAATGAAATAATGGCCTTCGGATAATATTGCTGACCTTTTCCCGCCAAATTAAACTGGCGAAAATAACTGATTGCGTAAGAAACAGTAGGACTTGGAAGTTACTTGTTTTTTGTGGTTGGTTCAATGTATGGGCGATTGAATGTAGTTTTAAGTAGCTCAATTTCGAGTTTCTCGGTAAGAATTTTGTTTAACTTTTTATCTTTAATTTAATATATTAAATAATAGTAACTGTTTTAATTGAAACTATCGCTATAAACATTACAAAATAATTCTGATTTATTATAAATGTAAAAATATGGTTTATTAGACAAAAAGCTATACGAAGAGAAACATTTTTATGCATTAACAAGAATTTAGGGAAGCAATTGGAAGCCGTTTTTGATTGCATCAGTTTTAGGTATTTTTTATTGGTTTAAAAACTAATAAAATAATTTAATTTTTACAATTATTTGGATTCGTGATAGCTTTTTCTTCAAAAGAATCTATTTAAAGGGGAATGGGCGCGCTGGACTGCGGGTCTCCAAAGCAAAGTGCATCAGTGCTAATCCAATAGTAAAAAAAATATTTTCTCTGCCACATTTCTCCTGCTGTATTGAATATTTTTACAAACGGATTTTTTATGTGATAAATGTAGCTGACTTACAAGTCCCGACAATCCCACTTTTGAAATTGGTTCGAATATTTTTTTAAACTTTTAATAAATAATTTTACAATAAATATTCGAAGCAATTTTAAAAAGTGCGATTATAGAGACCTGTAAGTTATCTACATTTATTATTAAAAAAAAACGGTTGTAAAAATATTCAGTACAGCCGGAGAAATGTGGCAGAGAAAATAGTTTTTTTCATTGGATTAACACGGAGGAACTTGAGTTTGGAGACGCGCGGTCCAGCGTGCCCATTCCCCCTTAAATGGAAATTAAAAAATAGCTATATAGCTTATAATTCTTTGTATAAAATGTGCTTGCTCAAAAATGTGCTTGCTTTTTTAATTTAGGGATAACTCGACTTTGACCTACCAGTAGAAAATATTCTCGGGAGAAGGATCTGTACTAGGTTTATTCCTTGTGATAAAGTTACCCCATTCGACGGGGGTTAAATATATTAAAATAATTATTTTAATATAAGGTTTCTTGTATACACCGTAAAGATAAGATGTGGTGCAGATCCCTTAGGTTAGTTACTCCATATGAACACATAAAATTCCGATTTTTTTTTTTTGGGGGGGGGGGAGGGTGGTTAATAATTTTGTATGGTATCGAGGGCTGGCTTTGGGGGGGGGGGGGGGGGAATCGAAGTCGAAGTTTGGGGGGGGGGTGCGTCGTTAGCTCTGGGGGGGATCGGCACCCCTGGTTTGATAATGTCAAATGTGTTGTATTAAATAAAAAGCTATACCAAGATAAACTTTTTTATGCTTTAAGAATTGAGGGAATGAATTGGAAGCCGTTTTTGATTGGATCACGTGTCCGGCTATTTTCATTATTTTAAAAAATAATATAATTACATAAATTTTGAGCGGAATTTTTACCAATTATTTAGATTCCGATAGCTTTGGCTGTAAAGAAAACCTTTTTAAAGGAAAATTAAAAATAGCTTGTAATTCCGTATTATAAAAGATATTCAAAAGGTGCTTCCCTTTTTCGATTAGGGGCAACTCTGCTTTGACCTATCAGTAGAAAAATATTTAAGAAGAAAGTCAGTACTAGGGTTTTAATTCTTGGGATAAAGTTAAGTTACCCCATTCGATGGTACTTGAAATATCATTTTACTATAAGGTTTTCTATATACACCGTAAAGATGTAGTTAGAGGCTACTTTGGTTAGGTACTCCCATTAGCCCATATAAATAAAAAATCCTCACCGTTGTTTTTTTTTTTGGGGGGGGGGTAATAATTTTCTAGGGGGGGGGGGGTGCGTCGTTAGCTCTGGGGGGGATCGGCACCTCTGTAGAAGAATCTGTATGCCGTGCTTGCTTTGTTGAGCTTCGATCTGGTTTGGCGGCTCCTTTCCAATGCGCCGCCGATTCTTTCTGTGCATTGGCATTTTCTTTCTTCCATCGCGACTTCTTTCCTTTGAATGATCCGGTGGAGAATACTTCCTTATCCTGACTATTTCTTGAACGTCTTGCATCGGCTTCTTCAAGAATTTTCACTCGGAGTACTTCAGCTCCTGGTAGTTCATCACGAGATTCTATTGCACAGCGGAAATTTTCAAAAGTATTTGGTAGACTATATAGCAGCATCACAGACATTAAATCCTTATCAATACTTATTTCCATCTCAGACAGTATATCTACTAAATCGAAAAAAGTTCGCAAGTGATCTCGGACATCCATTCTAGATTCCATCTTGTGTTGAATCAAGGACTTCAGCAGAGAAGCTTTTCGAGCAGGTCCTCTTGACTGAAAAGTTTCTTCCAATTTTTTCCACACGTCAAACGATGTTTTACAGTTCTTAACTTGTTTCAATTCTGAAGACGCTATGCTTAGAATTAAATCAGCTTTGGCGTTTTTGTCAGACTCAATCCATTTTCCAACTTCTTCTTTCGAATTCTTTTCACCTGGAACCAATTCTGGTTTCTTATCTTCTCCATTTACAATTTTCCACGAATTATTCTTGATCTTGAATAGAGCTTTCATCTGAATCTTCCAAGTTTCATAGTTGTCTCCGTCCAAAAGTTGAATTCCATATGACGCCATTTTTTTCCTTCCCGGCCGTCAGTTTCCAAATTTTCTATGTCTTTCTGCGCAGTGGAAGCGTGCTGGGCCCATAACCTGTTAAGTTTGCAGAGTGAATAGTGGACTTTGCAGACGACATACAAAAGAAGAACATTTATTCAACGATAGAGACAAAAGATATCCAAACTACAAGTCGATGGAAAAACTTTAGAATGACCAATTTGATCAATCTTTACAAATCATACGATGCGGCTCGTGCTCAGCATGAGACGACATCGCGCGCTAAAATGAAATGACGTGACATTGCAATATAAAATATTTCCATATTTTAACAGAAATGTGTCTACTAATAATAAAACCTGTATTTCCAAATATATTGTAACGTATATTAAAGACATCGCCATCTTTCAGAACATTTTGTATTCATCTTTTTATGTCAGGTCTGTCATGTTGAAGATTTCGTTTGAGTGTGGATTTATTTACGAGTTCAATGAAGAATAACCTCTAGTTAGCATTGTTTCTCGACATTTGCTCGATCGATCGGATTTAGTGAAAACTCACCGGTGATCGCATCCGAATCCGTGAACGAAAACCTATCGATAAAAGTTATTGATTCGATATTGGTCAAAGGTCGATCAACGCACGTTTCATCGGAAAATTATAACGAATTGATATCGCAATTGATAAGAAAACGAAAAATTTGGCTTTTATATTTTAGTACAAGCTAAAAAATTGTACTGTGTGATAAATTATTTCCTTAATTTACTTCGTAATTAATTTTTAACGTATTTTTTTTGCCATGATTAAGTTTTGAGAAACTTATCTTAAATAAAATAGATTTTAGAATAAATATTATAAATCATGAAACTTATCAATACGTAAGTTACCAAGTTATTTTGAAATTTAACATATTTCTATTGGTGTTGTTGACTTAAATAAAGTAATATTTAAAAGGAATTTGTAAAATTTTGAAATCCAAAAACAAACTGCAAAAGAAAAAGCAAAATTAAAATTTCTTCATCAAAAACATAAAACACATTTGATGAACATCCTTCTGACCACTTTAATTACACGCATACACTCTACAAGCTTCCATAGCCGCGACGACTAATGCGTTCCTCGTTGAAAGGCAAAAGTTGTTGGCTAGAGATTTGATGGTTTCGTCCTGCTTCTGACGTTCGAGATTCCCCATCAAGTACCGATTTGACTATTAACTGACCGAAAAAATAGTGGCGCCATCTTATGTCAATCTTTTGTACTAATATATCGTAAACTGTTAGTAATTTTTATCGGAAAGTGTACGAAATTTTATCGGACGATGAGATTTCGATTATTACTTATCGCTATAATAGAATAAATTGCAATTAGCAACTTTCCTAATCAATAATATAGTGTTAACTATGTAAAAGTAACTGCATATTAAAATGAAATCTATACAACGCCTTACTTTAATCCATGGTGGATTGTGCCTCTATTTTTTTTTAAAAACTATTTTAAATGATTTAATATTTTAAGCTTCACCCAAGCTAATTAATTTTTAGAAATTAATTTACGACGTCTCGTCGAACAGACGAATCGCTGACGTGAAATAACTTAAAAATGTGTTTGCATGTATGTCAATGTATAAAAAAGCAGCTATTTTTTTTCTAAGCTTGCATAGAAAGAAACTTTTCTTTCTATGCAAGCTTTCTTTAATAAATGATTTGAACAACCAACAGCACAGCAGGAAGTTGGCATTTAAAAAAATCAATAACTAAAGCATTCTTCGAAAATTCACTTTGGAATACCACAACAAAAGTAATTCCAGTAAAATGAAAACAATACCGTGAAGCTGTTGCCACCCACGACGTGAAACAACCCCATAAAAAATTATTGAGAAACAGAAAATATAAAACTATTCCTATATTTATATTAAGGCCAGTGGTGTAGCTAGGACTGTCCCAAAGGGGATGGGGGGGGCTTACATGATTATGATAAAAAAAAATAATAAACTGGTTATTAAAAAGCTAATTGTTTATTATGACTAAAAAATTATATTAAATATGATTAATTTATTCATTAAAATCAAATTATTTCATTATAATGATCTACTTATAGTAACTATTAATGAACACTTAAACCCATTATTTATAATTAAAGTTACTAATTTATTATTAGCTAACAATAATTTCACGTGTCTTGGGTAAATCTAAGGCTGCCTATTTAAATAAATGTTATTTAAATAGGCAGCACATAACAACACATAAGCTTAACATCATATTAATTACTACATACAACATTACAAATTGATAACTGTAAACAAATAGAGAGAATAATTTCATAAAAGATAACAAATCATCACTTATATCTTATATTGTGAAAACTTCCGAACTCAAGGTACTGAATTCTGTTTTGCAAAATTAAGTAATGTTTTTTGTTTAGTTGATATTTAATTTATTTATATTTAATTTATTTATATTTTTTTAATTTATATTTAATTTATTTATTTTTTTATTTTATTTATTTATTTTTTTTATTATTTTTTTTATTATATTTAAATTTTATTTGTTTATTAAGTTTAAATAACCAAAATTTATTTTTGAAATAATATAAATTTATCATTAATTAGTATTTTTTTTGCTAATTTAATTTGGAAAACTATCATTTATTTGCCAAAAAAAAGAGTGGAAAAACTACTGGAGAATGAATGAGAGGAATTCTTCCATAGAAAGGATGTTTTGATTGACGATCATCCAGACGAAACGAATTAAACTTCAGTCTTCTGTGCTCGAAACCGCAAATAGGAAAAATAACGACCTGTCCACTTATTATTTCGAGTCAACTGTGTGAAAAAATGACAAATGTTTTTTGGGTTTGTCAAACATCTTTTTAATAAAACATATTGCATGAAAAAATCTTTTAAATTTTTACTATTTTCTGTGTACTAATAATGGAGTATACCCTATTTGATAAATCAAAAATAGTATATTTCGGAAAAACATATTTATAATATTTCAGTTTTATTCTTATTTCATACGAATTTTTAAAAAATCACTAAAATATTGATATTGAATTATTATTATTGATTGATATTTTATTATGCATTGATTGAATTATTAAAAAAAAACTAAAATATTGATATTAACTGACTTGGCAATAAAACTGCGGCATTTATTATTAGAAATACTTATTTTACACATTTAGAAAATACGAAGCAGTCTTTCCCTAAAAATAAAAAAGAAATTAAAGTTCTGGCGGATATATAAATTTCCGCCCCTCTTGTGAAACTTATTACTGAAGAATGAATAATTTTACAGTTTAAATTATCGAAGAAGGAAGAAATTATAATATGTATTTTTTTATGATGCAAGGTCATGAGAAATTGCAGTAAAAATGACAACAATTACTAACATTTCCTATTTTCGCATTTCATTCGAATTCAATTAATTTTAAGGTTCCAAAAGACCGTTAAATGGGCGGTAAATCTTAAAGGGGCGTCAATAAATGACGTGATACCATTTTGGCGGGTGATATTTCATGATATTTGGCTCGACCCACCGAATCTCACGTGACATTTTTCAAAATTAGTATTTTTAAATATTTTGATGATCCACCAAAGAAGAAGACCCGAAATACACCTTTTTGTTCAGCAACCTTTTTATTAGGACGTTTGATACCCGGGAATCTTCAAAACACATAACAAATTCAAGTCCAATAGTCCAGGCAACGAAGGCTGAAAAAAGGGTATAGAGGGAAAGTTTTGGAACACAATTTTTGACTGTAACTTTGTTTGGACTAGTTAGGAGGTGAACATATCAAAAGTCTCCGCCCCTAGCCCCTGAGCCGAAGGGGGGGGTTGAATGTCCCATTTTTCGTTTTTTTGCTTATATCTCGAAAACTATACATCCTACCGATATAATTGTAATACACAAAATGAAAGCTGATTAAATTTGCTATAACTTTCACCCCTCAAGTGTTTTAATATCTTGTATAGTTTTCGAGATATCCGCTCTTGAAAGTCTGTAATTGTGGAGAAAACATTTTTTCCCCCACATTTTTCCTCTTTTTTGACCGGATAACTCTTAAATAATGTACCGAAACACTAAATATTGACCTTAGAGTGGTAGAGAATTTAATTCTTTTCAATAATATATTTTACTTTACTGTTTTATCTATTTTTCTTCAAATTTTAAAGCAGTTTCAGTATTGAGCGAAGAGGGACTGACCACAGAGCTAACACATTAGTTTTGAAATCACAACTTTTGCAAAAAAATTACTTTGTCATGTTATAAAATTTTTACCAGGTATGGGAATCCTCATAATATCAATTTAAAACAAAACTGAAAAGAAAGTAACATCCGGTTATTTAATTATTAATTGATAATGTTTTAAAATAGTGTCGCCATCTGCTGTATATTTTTGGCATAAAATTTCCAAAAATATATAATTAAATAACTAGATAACATTTTCGTTTCAAATTTGTTTCATTTCGATGTTATGTTGATTCCCGTACCTGGGGAAAAAGAGCTAACATGGCAAAGCAATACATATGAGGAAGTTGTGATTCCAAAACTAATGCATTAGCTCTATGGAACTGACAATCCCTCTTATGTACACTTATTCTATACTGAATGTCTAAATAAAACCCAGATACTCATTTTGTAGGCACGCTGTTACTTTAATATTTTATCTATTTTCATATTCTATGTTATCTATTTCATTTCATTCGATGGACCCAGTGGGAAAACAGTCAGATGATCCTCCTGTTCTTCTTCGGAGTCAACTTGAGAGACCCCATTGATCCCCTGGCAATTTTGGCATGCTGAAGAACATTTGAGACTTGCTTTTTTGTAGTTTTCGAGATATAAGCAAAAAACCGACATTCAACCCCCCCCCCCCCCCCTTCGGCTCTGGGGCTAGGGGCGGGGAGTTTTGATATGTTAACCTCCTAACTAGTCCAAACAAAGTCAAAATGTGTTCCAAAACTTTCCCTCTATAACTCTTCGTTGCCAACCCTAAACTTGGAATATTCCAAACAGCAGCTGCATCGTCTAATGATAGTACGATGCACATTTTGTCTACTTTTTCTTTGTCAAGTGTGAAAATACTTTGAACGTCCTTTGGTCTGACTTACTAATAAGAATGAACTAATAAAGAGAACAGAAATAAGCGAACGTTAATCGAATGTATATAAAAGATCGTTCTTTTTATTACAGTTGCCACGGTAAATATTATTATCATGTAAGCTCATTTTAAATCCAGAAAAAAAATTTACTGGCATTTTTTGCGTTATTTTATGGCAATTTTACGTTGATTTTTTTATGGAGAAAAATTCCGTGATATTTGACGAGACCCCCATGTGAGATTTGGTGACATTTGGCTCGATCCCCTCCCCCCTAAACAATTCCCGTAATTTATGGACGCCCCCTAAGATATAAACTCTTCTTAAATATTGTAAAGAATTTTGCATATCAAGTTGTCTTTAAAAATAAAATAATAAATGAATGAAAAGACATGAACATACTAACGATTTTTACAAAATTAACAATTTTTGGATTTTTTTTTATAATGGAATGAAATTTTCGGTCTTTTAGACTAGGGGCCCTAATTCCGGGCCTTCCGGGCCCAATGTTAATTTCGAACTTAAATACTTTAGTGATTTACGAGTCATTAAATATTCTTCTTTGTAATTTTTTTTTATTAAATTTCAAAAAACAGGGCCTGCTGGCCCTTTAACTTTTCACGAGCCCCTATGCAATGCATAGCTTTGCCGAACGAGCACTTTCTGGTTTGATTGTTCTAGAGCTGGTGGAAATTGAGAAATATAGTAACAACGAGACATTGGGAGTGATACCAGGTTGAGTCAAAGTTTTTTCGTATTTTACGTGGCTTTGATTGGAAGGCCTAAAGGTAACATATGCAAATTAGCTGACGATCTGAAATGGTAGAGCAGAGTCCGACCTTGATAATCGTTGTCAGTTGCTGTGATTTCTCGCACTTGTGTAGACGTTGCAGTCTCTTGAAATGGTGGACGATAAGCTAGAAATTTATGTTACTTTGCTTGTCCTCTGGAAAAAAAAAGTCTTAACGCAAGAGCAGCGGCGAAAGAAATTAATGATGTTGAAGGTCTAGATTCTGTGAATGAGCTCACTGCCCAAAATTGCTTTAACACGTTAACTGCGACGATAGCGATGGAAAATTTTCATCGATAGAGGCTGATGTGAAGTTGAAGAACATCCTGTTTTTTTTAAACCAGTTCGTTACAATGGAAATGAACTAACTCTTCTTCATTTTCGAAAAAGTAAAAATCTTAGTTCGAGGTCGCTAACTAAAGCTACACGACAGCTAGTCGTAAAAATACGAGGAAATGTTCCTGGCCTTTTCTGATCGGATAACTAATCATCTGTCACTAATTATTGAATTGAAAGCCAATAACCAGATTTGTTTCAGTGATTAACTTTTCGACTATGAAATCATCATTAAATTTTCATAATTCATATTTGTTTGGGTTGTTTTTGTTTGAAAAAACTACACAAAAATAAAACAGACTATTTGCAATTTTTTATAACTAGATAGTTGAATAACAAACTAAACCGCACTGCGAAATGTAGTATGTCGAAAGATTTAATTTCCTCGTAATTTGAAATAGAATGAACTCTTTCAAATCATCAAGTATTATTCCAAGCACACGGGATCGGTTGCAAAAGTGTAAAATCGAATATTCTACGTTCTATATCCTTAAATTGATCACCAAATAACCTTAAATGTGCTTGCAGTGAACTCGGGAACGGGTGCTCAGGTTGTGACATACCCAAGGATTTTTTTTAGAACTAATATTCTTATGTTACTTATATTTTTCAAAGTTCTCCAAATGTTTAGAGTTGGTTAGAAAGTCACCCGATCAACTTATGTCCGAAATTTATCTACGGCAGAGATACCCCTAAAAAAATAATCACCATTAAAATGTGTCGTCAATAGCCCGCGCCTGCTCCCGGGTTAACTTAATTCAAATATAGGTGTTAACATACCTACATAATTATTGCTGTATTATATTTGTCGTCAATAGGCGAAAGATACACTTCGCAATAACACAAAAACTGCAGAAGCTTTAAAATCTATGTAAAGTTCATCAGTCACATCTGGGATTACTAGGTGTCAATTAAATATCATACAAAAGGGTAGATGAAAGGGCTAGATCGTGTAGTTTGTGTAACCACTAGACCACCATGTTTATTAAGTTTTCAAACGAACTTGAACTCTTAAGAACGGTTGGCGAAATGGTACTATGAATTTTATCCGAATGTGCTGTTTTCGGTTAATCGGAACCACGTCACGCGCTGGCGCGTGATTCGCAGTCGAATCCCGGAAAAAAAAGCACAGAAAAAAAAAGTTTTTAATAACAAGAAAAAAAAACTATTATTTGATCGTCATGATGTTACCTAAATAAATATAAATAGTTTAACATTATAAGTTTTTAAAAATATTTTTCCAAATAAATAACGGGAATTAGATTGTAGTTGTTAGATTTAATATCTGTATGTACAGACTCTATTTATAACTTTTATTTTCATTTGTATTAATTTTAATTTGTGTTTAACACTGAAAAACGATTGTTAACCCCATGATATTTTCTTTTGGTTACGTGTTACGTTTAATTTGTATGGGTACAACAACTAAATTTTGGGTGGATATTGTTAGGGTAAGATGACGAAATCGGTAAGATGGCGAATGTACTATCTCTGCTCTTGTATATTTTCCACTTAAAATAGATTCAATAGAAAAAACGGCTTCCTCGAGTAAGATGTTTAAAGTCGATCAGCTTTTACGACGACCACTACATTTTATTTTTAATTCAATATATTTCATTAATCAAGATGGAATTACAGTTACGGTCAGGTGAAAAAATCCAATATTAGCTTTCTTTTTTTAATTAAAAAATGAAAAGTAGGATATTGCAATCGTGAATATTGCCGTCGGTCTGTCTGTACCCTCCTTTCAATTCTCGTTCTTACCGACCGATTTTCAAAATTCTTTATAAGTGTGAAATGTAAATCAGATACCTAACTTTTATAATTTTTGTCCGTCTGTCGGTCCGTCAGTTCTTTTTCCCGTCAGATTTTCAAAATTATTTTTTTTAAAGCTATGACATCAGATACATAACTTTTATGCTTTTTGTCTGTCCATACCCTCCTTTCAGCTTCCGTTCTAATTGTCAGGTTTTCAAAAATCTTTTTTCTATTTGAATGCATAACATCAGAGAACTTTCTTTATACTTTTTGTCCGTCTGTCCGAAACCCATTTCAACTTCCGTTCTAACTATCATATTTAAAAAAAAAACAGGAAAGTAGGCTATTTTAGTTCTTTCAGTACTTCTTGTTATGATTTAGTGAAATAATTATTTTTTGTATCACAATGTTTACATCTATAAAGCATAGTAATAAATTAATTACTTAATTGTTTTTGAAAATTTAGTTGAATAGTAAGTGATTAATTTTCTGAAATCAGTATCATGTCAGTATTAATCCCTATGTTTAAAAAAAATAATAATGAAGTCTTATACGATAAGAGAAAACTCAAAGTAGTGAAGGGATTCCGTAAATTTATTTTGTTGCATTTGTGGTTGAAAAATTTAAATAGATTTTCTTTTACAATAAAAAATCAAACAATTATTTTAGTTAATTTGATTTTCCCAAGGCTATATTTTTATAAATCATATCTCGGTAAGTTTTAAGTATAGTTTTATTTTGTGAAATTAGAATAGAGGCTTTTTTGCACAACATTTTGGAAATTACTGAGACACCAGCGTAACTAAGAAACAATAACTTTTTTAAAAATATTCAAACTTCTGTGTATTTAAATGGGTTACAAGCATCCCAAACCTTTCTTAGTTCGTATTTAGCTAATTCCCAACAATGCTTGGACGCATATTATTATTTTTTTTTAACTATACATTTTCGTAGACGGCGTGTATATGTAATTTTTTCTTTTAAAAAATGAATATTTAAAAGGACGATATAGTGTTAAAATACTTCAGATGCTAAATCTAATATACATTGTTTACTTTAATAATAATAATAATAATCATTTTTTATTGCACAAAAATAACAGATATTAATTTGGGGGGAAAACAAATACAAAAGTAATTATACAGTGGACAGAACACCAAGAGTCACAAGTACCATATTGGCGAACAAAAAAAAGTATATGATATAAATTTACAAACAGAAAAAAATAACAAATATTAAATCGCAAATAAAAAATACTATTATGGCAACAGAAGTGTCGGTGGTATATTTAAGATGGTTAGATAGTTATACAAATGAATTACTGTACAGTTATTTTATTTCAATAATTGAAGTATGCATAATCAAAAATAGTTCTCTATATCGGGGATATCAAACAAAAGATTTTTCAATTGGTTTTTGAAGGAAGTAAGAAGCGGAAGACTATTAAAAAAGACTATTTAAAAAATTTGGCAATAGATAAATAAAATTTTTACAGAAAATGTTCTTTTTAGGTTTAAGAATGATGTAAATATCATTAAGTCTTCTTGGGCTCATACATATCCGCTTATTGCACACATCAGGTTTATTAAAAATATATAAACAAACTTTAAAGAAATAAATATAGCAGATAGGTAGAATATTTAACAATTTATAATTTTCAATATTTACGCTCACATTTGCCTTTAACAAAAATTTAACACATTTATTTTGTATGTTTATAATCCTTTTGAGGTTTGTTACATGTGGGGTTTGTTTACCCCACTTTACTTACACTGCTGTGTAACAAAAAATAAAATGAATGCAACTTTTCTAGTTATTGAAATTTATTAATAAAAAAAGAGTAACATAATAAATAATACATTTAAAAAAGTATTGCCAACTGCTCTAATGGCCCACCAGACTTTACTATAAACGTAATATTTGATAATCCTTTAATTTTAATTTATAAGGCAACAATCAACTCAAGAAACTTTAATTCTTTTAAACAATAAATTAAAAGAAATTTATTTTTGCGCCATAAATCAGTTTAAAATGACATCAAATATATTTCACAAAGAGATTCTTTGTATGTTGATATGAAATGTTTTCCTTCTATTTAAAAGTGAGGAATATTACATATTTATTCATTGAAATATAAATTATTTTAAGAAACGATAACAAATAATTATTGAATTTTTGAAAGAAAATAAATGAAATTAGCCGAATTCAGCGTGTCAATTTTTAATATAGAATTAATACTGTGTTTGGCGAATTTTTCCTGTTAAGCAGATATGTTCGGTGGAAGTGGGTTAAGTGACAGATTCTGTTATAAACCTACTTGTTTTGTTAATGAGACACAACTCATAAAAAAATCCTCAAAACATTTCTTTTTCGTGTCCCCTCCTCCCAAATTAACTAATTTTTTGGACAAATATACTTTTGAACCAAAATACTTTAATCTTATATAACTTTTTAAAGCCTCCATTTTTATCCAGCAATTAGTAATCCGCCTTCAATTTTTTGTCACCACTGTATGTCCTGGAGGCCACAGGACTCCGGTCGTCGCCGTCGCCAGCTGGACAGCATTTGTCAATGATAATTGGCGCCAGAAAGCGGAGAAGGTAAATGGGGTGGCCTCCGCAAAGCCTCAGGAAACAAAGCCCTGGAGAAACCGATAAACGTCTAATACATAGAGTAAGGAGTGGGATAAAGAGGCTTCTTTCTCATTGGACCCCCATACAATCGCCTTAACATTGGAGTTTCCCATAGACACTAGCGACACCTACGCAAAACGGGATAGGAATGTGAAGGGGAGGGAGGAGGAGGAAAAGAGGATAAATAGTGGCGCCATCTGTGTGATTGCAAAATTACTGCCAAGAGCACTGAGCTAAAGTATTCTTTAGCTCAGTGGCCAAGAGGGGAAAAAAAATTTCGTGGGGCAGTCAAGATTTGATCCGGGGACTACGGGACAAGAGTCGCATGCTTTACCACTGAACCAGGGAATCTTGTCTGCGGAGCACGATCTAAAGTTCAATTTGAGTTTCTCATTATAAACTAGTGATTCTTATAAAAGTCGTCTTTATTAGTTATATTTACTGAAAATGGATAATAAGAGGAGAATAAAAGATATAAAATAAGTTACACAATTATTTTATACTTGCATTTATTTTTTTTACACAATGCAATATTTTCTTGCATACATAATTGAACTCAATAGAATTTTATCATGAATAAAATTAAGACGCTTATTTTTAAATTTTATTTTTATGATAACTGATAGTGTTACAATTTTTAATTTCTTAACTTTTTATACAAATATAATATTCTTAGTAAAATGCAACGATAAATTAGAAAAAAACTAGTTTCAAAGATAACAATTTTTCATATTTTTTAAAGAGAATACTGAAAACTTAATAATTTTCTAAAATATTATTTAATTAATAAAACAAAAAAATTGAGGTACACCTTTTTATGCGCATCATGTGAATCTATTAACAAAAAAAAACTCTTTTAAATAGATAATGTGCATGAAGATGAATACAATTATTATTTTACATTGTTAGTTAACGAAACTTTGTTCAGTTATACGTTTGTTCTTTTGTACGTTTTTAAAATTATTTACGGTTTTAAATTGAGTAGGATACGAAGACATTTTACTAACATTTAAAAAGTTTCGTTTTAAAAATTATTGTAATGTTTATTAATCTATTTTTTCATTGAAAGCTAAATTAAAATATAATAACTTTTTAATTTAATTTGTATGTTTTATTAATACCATTTAAAAAAATATATATTTTTTATATTTTAAATGAAAAGTTAAATGCACATTTTGTTTTATAAAATATTTTATAAACTACAATATTTTCTGAAATATACATTAAAAATTGTAATTTAAAGATACTTTTATTCAGATATTTTTTTTAATAAAATATTGTATTTAACTTATTCACACTTTTACATTCTTTATATTTCTTATCATAAACATCTTTAATAAAAATATTTCGACTGTAATTTTTAAAAAACTTTAAATATTATGCTCTTATTTGTCTTTTTAATAATTTATAAATAATAATGCACACGTTTACTGCACACATAATAATTGACGGTCTAATCATCGCGTTTTTTTGTCTTCCAAACTCGAATCGAAGTCCCTTCACGTTTCTCCTCACCCGCCCCGCTTCGTAATACCCCCTCAACCCCCCCCCCCCCCCTACTTGGCGTGACGTTTCGAAGAGGGGGGAGGTGTGTGTGGAGGGGTGGGTAGGGCCACATTCCAATCCCGTTTTCCGTAGATGGCGCTCACATCTGTCTACAAAACCGGTTGGTGAAACCTCTTCTTACCCTCCTTACTCTATGGTCTAATAGGGGATGGTATATAATGTACGTACCTCTTCCGTCAAATATTTCTTCGGGGGGATAATTATGCCAACCTTGGAAACTCTGAGATAGGGGAAGAGAATCCTTGGGGTTGTAACATTTGCGCAAATGGGGTGGAACCTTCTGTCATACGGAAAAAATAGAGAATATTATTTCGGTTTACAAAATAAAATGTTCTGAGTTCAAGACTTGCACATTAATGAAACACGAGTGAAATTAGAAGATTATATTTTGCTCCCGCTTGACCAACCATATCTCTGAATCTATTCAGTGCGGGGCTAATCTGTTCAGTTTCTCCTGCCTCTAGCCAATGAGCAGTGAGATAAAGTAGCGAAAGCGAAACTAATGTTTATTTACTTTTTGCGTACAAGAATTTCGATTGGATTTTCATATTTCATTTGATTTTTATACATATTTCTGATGGCGTGCGATATACATGTTGAAAACTGCAACGATTCCCTCCAACTATGTTCTGTCGCTAGTTTGGAGGAAATTAAAATTTGTTCAAAGCAATGGATTTTAACGGAAGGTGTCGAGCAGCAAATTGCAGTTGATGTTTTAAGTAAAGTAGATGCAGCGGCTGCAGACGATATTACATTAAACATTTCGTATCATAGGAAGTGTTATATGAAATATACAGCTAAGGACAAAATTTCCGTTGCTATTAAACGATGTAGCCAATCTACAGAAGATGTCACTTTAAATTCAGATTTAGAAATTGAGCTTGCACCTAAACGCTTCTTGCGAAGTGATGGAACTGCTCTTGGATGTTCATCTCTGCTAAGAACGTTCTTCCAAAAGTTTGTTTACTTTGTAGAAAAACGAAATATGTGACCGACAAAATAACAAAGAAAAGAAGAATGGAAAAACTTGTACAGTGCGAAACCTATTCCAATTGCATTTTGAAAGCTGCTCACGAGAAAAATGATGAAGCGATACTTGTGCAGATTCGAGATAAAGATTTAGTTGCTATTGAAATGCATTACCATTCTTCATGTTATAAGCAGTACACACGTTTTTTATCGAATAAAAAAGCGTTGTATGTGAAAAGAATGAAGAAGAATATCAGACTGCATTCAAAAAATTTTGTATCGATATTGTGGAGAAGAAAATTATTCATGGGAAGGAAATTCTACGAATGAACAAATTGAAGGACTCATTTTTAAAAATAGTTGAAGAGATTGACAACATTCATTTAGAATCTTATCGAAATGGTAATTTAAAGAGACGTCTGCAAGCGTCTCAGCTACGTTTTGTGAAACAAACACAAAGAAATCAGTGTGAATTGGTATTGTGCGATACTACAGAGGAAGATGTGTGTCTCACGATGACAGAAAGCTTCAGCACGACAACAGACACTGAAACAGATGAAGATGGTCTAAAAACGCTTGTAATATTTCAGGGAAACCTAAAACTGTTTTGGTTGAAAAAAGTGATGAGCTCCAAGCTTTATATACTTCTGCGTTAGCCCTCAAACTTGCAATTAAAAATGCACCCGATACGATATGCAATATCCATGGCCACCAAATGGTTCTGATTTAATGGCAAAAGCAGCTGAAGATCTAGTACCCACAGAATTGTTTAACTTTTTAGCTTGGACAACTGGGGCCTCCGATGAGGGGTAACCGACAGATATCCAGATATCAGCATAAAGCACAATGAACACATACGCAGATCAGCGAAAGGAGCACAACAGATAAAAAATTTTAAAGAAAACCAGCCAATACCCAAACAATGGAATAAATTCCTGTCTTCTGGTACAAATAAGGAAGTATTTGTGGAATTCTTGTTTACATCTTGGAATAACTTGAAAAGTGAAGATTTTCAGGATGTGACAATATTTCTTGCCCATAACAAAGAAATAAAGAATGTCATTCTTTTTCAACTTGTGCAGGTATTTTCAATGTAGCAGATTTGTGCACTGATCATGAAGAAGCAGATACACGATTGGTTCTTCATGCTTCTCATGCAAGCCAAGTGCATAAAAATGTTATTATTATATGCAGTGATACAGATGTCCTAATGATTGCACTTGGTTACAACATCAAATCCGATTTGTTTATTTTAAAGGGTGCAAAACCTGACTGCATTTCTAATGTGTACAAAACCATAAGCAAATCAGTTTGTTGGTTTTCATGTATTTACAGGTTGTGAGTGCATTTAAAGGTAAAGGCAAAAGCTTTCAAACAAATGATGGCATCAAATGAGTACATATTTGTATTTCAGCAGTTGGGATAATTTGAAAGTTTTCAAATATTCTTTTGATCACGATGACTATAAAAATCACTGTTTATTTTCCTGTGTACTTACTGATATCACTCGCATGAGTTTTTCAAATTGTATAATTATTTACCATTTAGGCTTTCATTAAGTTTTAAATGCTTTGAGTATTGATATATATTAGTGATTACCAATAGAACATTTAGCTTAATACTGATTTCATAACGATGCACTTTTACATGTCTGTTTTTTTCCTTTAAAAAATTAAGGACATTTTACGGAGATTTATTATTAGCGTTATGGAATGCAATTCAAACTACAAGGATACTTAACTTGCATATGTTTTTGTATAATGTTTATCGGCATTTTAACCTTGTTTTAATTGTCAAATTTTATATTTATTGTTATGTATATTTTCGCAAGTTTTCATTATGAATATTCTCAAGTGTTTTCAGTCTGATTATCTCGAAAAACCTAACCTTTATCTTCTATTATCTCAAATATGTATATATCTGTATTTTTTTGTTCCGTAGATGGTACCTTATAATATATACAATTAAATATCATCTACCCAACATCAAATTCTTCAAACAATTAAATCAACAGTTTTTTCAAAAAATTTAATTTATTTTCGAAACAGAATACCTGCACTTAAAAAAAGTGCATTGACAATCTGGGTATCTACACTTGGGGACAGGCTAACTTGGGTAAACACCATTGAGTGAAAAGGAAAAAGCAGACGGCGAAGCGCTGCGCGACATTAAATCATCGCCGGCTCGCCGTTTCAAACAAAACAAGAAAAAAAGTTTCAATCAGCCGTCTGGTTTGGCGCCAATATCGCTTCAGTTGGCCTATTATAAATCGTTATTACAAATATTTTCTTTGTGCGTAATAAGGATCTTTTTTTAAAGCAATCTAGTAAATACAAAAAATATAATTACTAATAAAAAAAATACTTAAATTGTTTAAATTCTTGATTCTAAAAAGGTTTAATCTTTTCATGTTTCTTCAAGTCAAGTATTAATTTAATATTTTTGCTAAATTAGCTTATAAATTATCGAAAACGGTGCAAGTTTTAACCGACTTGCCCTGCTTTTTTTTATTCTGAGGAATAGTTAAGTTTTAATTTATTACTGTGACGTTCGACAGGTTCTAGGAACTCGTGTGCTAACTTTAAAGCCCGTAACCCTTTTATTTTGTGTTGTAGAATGGTTTCAGACAGAGAGAATAACAGACAGACCAATGTTCAAAAAACATCTTTTTTAGAATCCGCACCCTCCGTTTTTATCTGTACTACACACTTACACCTACTAAGAAATTCTGTAACAATAAAGTACGCTAATTAAGTTCACTGTAAAACTTTGGTGTAACCTTTACCCCATAAAACTGTTAGAAACAATTTGTGTAAAAATAGTAACCTAGAATTGTCATTTATATAAGAATAATAAACTTTCGAATAAGTGTACACTATGAGTACAAATATTCAAATGACAACATTAACTACGTAAAATATCATTTTATTATAAGGTTTTCTTATGCCCAATATAAAAATTTGGTGGAACATTACTCCGTAAAACCGGTGGCAGCATGTACTGACACCAATATTGTGGAGTAAACGTTCCACCAAATTTATATAGTAACAGTGTTTTCATAACAAATGTAGTAATTTTTTTTTTAATTCATTTTTTTATTATAACTGTAATAGGTTGTTTTTAAAAGCGAAAAATAAGAATACATCACAAAAATATAATAAACATGACAGTTTAACTTCTTATTCATAATTTTAAACTATCATTAGAGTGTAACACCGCAAAAAAAATGCCAAATGTTTTTACGGTATTGTAAAGTGTGAATTCCAAACTTTTAATTGCAATTAAAACTGAAGCAAAACCTTGAGAAAAGAGATTAAAAAAAAAACTGTACAAAAAGTTTAAAAAAATAAATAAATAAGAAAATCGAATTGATAGTTGGAGATTTTTTTCTAGCCCTTTATAGAAAGCATGCAAAATATTTCTGAAAACCGAGACACTGTAAAACTATATTAACAAAACTAAAAAATTTGAATAATGTACATCACAAATTTTCACAATTCGTACTTTGCGACTTAAAAATTTACGAGGGAAATAAAAAAAAATCTGTTTGACAGTCATTGAATACTTGACTACAATTACCAACGACTCTAAAATTTAAATTTTTAAAATCTATCTTTTGTTCAGGCATATTGGGCAAATGATTTGATAACTTATATTTTCCATTTAAGGAAAGAATTATGAATTGCCTTCTTTCTTAAACAAAAATTCATTTTCAATCGCCAATTACACAGTGAATTATGATATAATGAAAAAAAATCAGCTGCAACTGTCATAATAAATTAATCCGATCAAGACGGCAACCCTAGAACTCGAAAAAGAAACAATGATCTGTTGGTTGGAACTCTTGTAAGGTAATATTTACATACAAAAATTATCTGAATACAATCTAACCGAAATACACTTTTCATTTGATAAAATTGCCCAAATTTTCTCAGATAATATCAAATCTGTTTACACTTAACGAAATTAATGTTAAAACAGTTTTTTGATGATTCGCAAATATTTATGGACTCTTTACATCCGCGGAAGATCTTCTCCATAGCATATTTCTATTTACCTACTTAGTTGTCCCGGAGTATAGAGGATCACAAAAAACAATACTCTTGTTAACAGGCGATCATTTGACACTTTGATAATAGGATTCCATTAAGTTAACCTTCCAAATGTAAATATACCTCCACTATTTTTACTGTATAAGGAAAATTGTCACTAATTACCACTACTCATCATTAAGTTTTAAATGCTTTGATTTTAAAGCTTGGTAACCAAGTGTGTGTTTCCTATCATACATTTTGTCTAAAAAAAAGTGTGATTTAAAAAGGTGTGTTTTCAGGTTTATGAATAAATAAGTAATTGCAACTTTTTTATTATTCATTTCCCTTAAAAAGCAATTTACATTCTTCTTAAATAATGCTATAAAGTATCTAATGCATCTGAGTTAGTACAGACTTGATTTGTAACCTTGATGACTTTGAACATTCCAGTTTTCAAAATTTTTCCACACAGAAGAAGGCAAAATAAAGCTACCTTGAATTTATTTTACAAAATTAAAAATATTAAGTATATATTTGAAGTTTTATGATTGAGAATAAATGGGAACAATTTTATTGATTTCTACAAGTAGTAAAGAATCGAATCGGTTCTTAAGACTTAAAAAATAAAGACCTGTTTTAAAATGTTCTTTTTAATTTATTCGGCGTATTTGGATGCAAGGTTTGCCCAGAAGTATATTTTTTATTAAATTTCTAAAACCCCATCTGATTTAATCTTTTAAATCAACGAAACATTTGTTAAGTTAAAAATTCCAATTGCCGTCTGCTGAGCTTGTTTGTTTCCATTTGACCGCCGGCGTTTAGCCATCTATGATTGGTTGATCAAGGAGGTCGCATCTACGCGAGATTAGTGAAACTGAGTGAAGTGGCGATAAAAAGGGCGCTATACTTTCATTAATTATGAAATAATGTGCAAGTGTTACGCTCAGAACATTTGCATTTTCCAACAGAATGTTAATCGATTCAAAGCAGGTATCCCCCCAGTTGTGAGGAACGAAACTCAGTTTTAAAAGCGATTTTCGCTATGTGTCTCGTGGCCTATTCCTTGAAATAACAGCTCTTTTATATATTTTTGGTAATCAAACTGCTTTTTAAATTATAATATTGTCACAAATTTAAAGATAAATAAAATTTATGCTCGAAATATATTTTGGACTATAATTGGTATGGTTAGTAAAATGTGCGGCAAGTATTAAACTAACCACGTTTTTCTTTAACAGTATGCACCTGCTACTTCATTTCTGGTATACCTAATATATTTGTTATGTATAGTATTTCACTTCAAGAAATATACTTCATTTATAACCTTGATTTTCTGTCGGCCTTATTAAAAAAACCTTTTTTCTTTTACATAAATAATATATCAATTCAATATTTTGTTGAAAAATTCTTAGTTTTAGTCACTTTTCAAATGCTCACCATTGTAATTTTTTTTTACCTCCGCGCGTTTCTTGAGGAGACTCCTGCAAATAACTTTTAAACATTTATAATTTTTTTAATAAAATTTAAGCATTTGAAGTTTTTAAAAGGTTTGTAAAACCCCATTTACTACATTTTTTTTATCTTTTAGTATTAAAAATTTTAATTAATAAGTTTAAAATTTCTATTTAAGTCTAGTGCAGTGAGAACAAGCGTACACTTTGGACAAAAGCTTATCCCTCGGGGGTTATCAGTCTGTCTTATTCAATTTAAAAAATCGGAAGCATTTTCGACTTGACATTTTTATTTATGGTTATTGTGTATTAAATCTTTTGCAAATCAAAATTTTATGTTTTTGCAGCTTGCCATTCTGCACAAACAGAACTTAAACAGATGAACATTCCTTTTGTACATTGTGTGTGAGCTTAATAAAGTTGTCATTTATGAAAATATCTTCTGGGGCAGCTATTTGACGTGTGTTTTATTCTTCAATACATCAAGATTATGAGGGTGCTCCTGATCCTAGATTTAAAAAAAAAAGAAAACTCCTAAAACAGAGGGGGGGGGGCTGGGGCCTAGACGGTTAAGGCCCCAGGCTCTGGTCCGGGCATCGCCAAAACAACTGCCGACCTATAAACGGGCCGTACCCCGTGCGGAGAGAGTGCACGTTAAATATGCTCCAAAATCCCAACGCTGTGTCATAAACAGTTGCATTATGGGTGCTTACTCAGGTGTCGGCTCGTCTCTTGGCTGTGGTTCTAAATGACGACACCCGTCACCAATAACCCTCGTGCAGCTCTAGCGCGACGATCATTCAAACTAATCTAAAGCAGAGTATCAGTAGAAAAATCTAACTATTGTCTGAATATAAATATTTATAGCAATTTTTTTAAAAATATTTTATCTTGTTATGTGAAATCTAAACTGATGATATATACATAAGTGAATTTCTCTAAAAGTTCTATCTAAACAATAATATGGATAAACTCTTTTGTGGCTTCACTGTATTTCTACCACACCACAGTAGGTATAAGATCATCCAGTGGCGCACTCAGAAAATAATTATGGGGGGGGGGGGGGCTGACAGGGGGTGCCTGGGCCAACCAACGGAAAACTTTTTAACAATTCCTTAGAATAACCGGTATTTTAAGGTAAGGTAATCGTTTCCGGCTGTCTATTTCTAGCCTCCTTCAGGAGCTTTAACATAGCCAATATAACGCCTCGTAATTTAGAACCCTGGTCAAGTGACGAGGTCGACACCTGAGCGGGCACCCAACGGAACTTCGAGCGACATCGTACGCTAACGCCGTCGGGACTTTGGACTCCACAGATTTAACGAGCACGTCTGTCCCTGTGTACTCGAGCCCATCCGTGATGAGGATTTTTTTCTACTATTTCCAGCACGGATCCGATTTATAGAATGACTGGCAGTAGGTGGGATTCGAACCCCCGCACTCCTGAGAAGGTTGAATCTCTAGGCTGATGCCTTAACCACTCGGCCACGGACGGGCCAGTATTTTGAGGCATTACTTTAAGTTTATTTTAGCTCTTTGAATGCAAGTTTTGAGTAGAGACTATAGAAATGAACGATAAAACTCAGCAGATAAAATAAGATTTTAGATTTCATTTTGACAAAATCTTTTTATATCAGCTGTCTTACAAAATACAATTGTGTGTTCTTTGGGTCTTCGTCAGTATGGATAATACACTGTCTGTGTCAACTGGAAGCAGCCCAGAGATTCGCATCACTTGACTGTAGCTTTTGACACAATATCAAAGTGTAGCTATGAGTAGCTTTTCAGCTGATACTAGAGCTACAATATACTCTGACTAACATATAGCTGTCAAAAGGCCCCTGAAGATGTGTCTTTATCATCCCAACACTTGATTTCTTCTAAGGATGAAGTGATAGGGTTGTACAGCTCCTTCATGACGAGGACAGCATCGTGCCTTGGAACCCATCTGGTTGGGCATAGCTGTTTGAGTTTTTGTTTCTTAGATTTGGTGCTAGGGTTTCAAATTTTCCCTGGAGAATATTTTGCTTCTTTGCTGTGTTAAAAAAAGACCATACTTTTTCAGTAGTGCCAAAACAATTTCTGATAGATCTGACCTCTGCAGCATTTCTAATGGCTAAGTTAAGGCTGTGTGACGCGCAGTGTACATATACTGCCTTCGGGCAACGTTTCTGCCCAACAGCCTGAGCACCTTTCCGCTCATGGCTGATGAGCCATCATATCCTTGTCCTCTCAGATCTTTTATTTCAAGATTGCACTCTTCAAGCCCTTTCAACAGTGTTTCTCCAAGTACCTCGCCAGTCGTTGATTCTAGAGGCACAAACTTTTCATTAATGTTATAACCATCCTTCGAGAGACATACCTCACAGACAATGAAAACTGTTCTTGAGTAGACACGTCTGTAGTCTCATCAGCTAACACACTGTAAAAAGTAGCATCTTTAACATCTTTGACTATGTGACTTTTTATTACTTTGTCACAAGCATCAATGATTTGGTTTTGGATGTTCCAGCTTATATAAGTGGCATTTTTACCACATGACTCTTGAAATGGTATCTTAATTTTTCGTCACCTGCTTCAATACGCATCCGCAATAGGGCTCTAAAATTCCCCTCATTATCATCTGGCATTGCGTCTAAGTTGAAGTCTCCATAGTATCTGTGGCCTCGAAGAGCTATTCCCTGTCGTCCACAAAAAATTTGGCTCATACCCACTTCAATTTTGGCTCATACCCACTTCAGTTGGAGCAAAGCGTACACAATAAGTGCAGTAAGCCCGGTTTTCTATTTCAGAGTATGACAACCACTTATACTTTTGCAACCAGGAATACAAAAACTTCCTCTCCTGCTTTCCATGAGTCGTCGCTGGAAACTTGCAGTTGGAAGATGGAGCCCACAAGTTTTCCCAAACATGTAACTTCTCTGTGCCTGATAGCCACTTATTTGTGTACAAAGAAATGTCCTTTTACTGCTACATTCTATGTTGATATTGTCCGGTGTATGGCTGGAGCTTAAGGCTGAGGTACCAGGTTCATCAAGAGCAGGACTAGCCAATTTCTTTCGATCAGGCTCTCCAATCTAAAAAAAATATTAATGCCGTTAATGTGAGAAACGGAAAACTATAATTTTAACTTAATTTTTTCTCTCGGTATAACTGGATTACAACAAATTAAGTAAATGTATTTAAAATAATAATGAATTCAACATTTACTTTCAACATAACTATTAACTATAATTTTTGTACTGTTAACTGTCATTGCTCAATTGCTGTACAGTTCAAATAGTTACACAATTCCTCCAAGTTAGCCACTGCGCGTATTTTAATATTTACTAATCCACCGACTGTAATAAACCGAGGCCACCGTATGAACTATTTTATTTAAATGTGTTATGTTGTTTTTCTCTATTTTCGAGATTAACCCAAAATAATTGAAACAAATTAATATTAATAAACATATCCACCAACATATTACTTTATGTTTGTCACAGTGTAAAAGATTTTACATGTTTATTTTATTGTTATGTTTAATTGTCATTTTAGTTTTCAGGTACCGTAATTAATCTCCTCGATAGTAAAATAAATAAAATTATTGTCAATTTGATTTACATTTTTAATTTATCTATATTAAAAATTATTCAATTTACTAATTTTTCATTAAAAACCCATCTTATTTGGGCACGGCAAGGCTAAATGCTAGTTCATCCGTGGTATCAATATAAACAAACTAAAACTAGTTTATCGTACACAGCACAGAAATGAAAACAGCTGAGTTTCAAAACTAAGGTCAAACATATATCAGTCTGCCAATATAGGCTCACAGCGAGTAGTAGTGAGTGATCTGTGCCTTTCCACTCAACAGTGTGTGAGTCAACACAAGACGAGCTAAGAAGTTCGTGTCAAGTGAATATAAATATAACATATACACTTACCTTTGCGCCGCTAGTAACACTCTCATTTTTGCCAAAATAGTCCGTATGATGTCACTAGTACAGTGGCGGATCCACGGGGGAAAAAGGGGGACATCCCCCCCCCAAAAAAAAAATCTTAAAATTCGTACTAGATAAAATCGACTTGTAAAGAAATGTTTTTATTTTTTACAAATATTTATATTTTTCTACAACTCCTTGCATTCTCAACTTAGAACTAGAACATTGAAAAAAATATTACGGCTCGGGCGCTTTGGGGGAAGCAATGTTAAAAAAAGAAATAAAAACTATCCCTTTCTGTTTTCATTACATTTTAATTGCTGTTTAAAATTTAAGTACATGTTTTATAAAAACTAGCTACTATTTTTATATATTTTAACGACATAAATGATGAGGGTTATGTTGAATTATCGTCGCACTAGAGCTATAGGAGGGCTATTGGCGACTGGTTGCCATAGTTGTAGTTACTATTTAAAATGGATACATAAACTTCTTATGCAAATCAAGAAGGTTTTTTTTTTTTTAAATTTAGATAGAATATTGATTAATATTTTAATAATTACTATTTAATTAAATGTGTTCATTAACTACTAGTATAGTTAAATAATTAAGTTTTAAAATATGTTAAATATACTACTGTTTTTATATACCCTCATGACTTGGAACAAAACTCAAGACTCATGGCACAAAAAAAAAATAACGAAATGCCCATTGCATTCGTTACTTCCGTTTGAAGGTAATTCAAGTATATTTCTCTCAATTACCTAATATGAAATAGAAGGTGTTGCGCCTTTAGGTGTTGGTTATCATCCCGCGGCGGCATGAGCTCTACGCGTCGCTGTAGTCTAACGACGCGGAGCAAGTTGTTGGATATCTGGGTAAGCTCCCTCGGAGCACGTGCTCGTCGAAGAAGGATAATCCGAGTGCATCTCTCAATCATTTAATGAAAACTTAAAGTTTAATATTTACAGAGAAGGGAACGTGCAAGTTCCAATGATTACATTCAGTAGTTTTCCGAATAACATAATATTAAATTAAAGTTTTTCCCCAACCCAACCGCTTTTCCAACCATGATTGGCGGAAATTGCCGTGTGCTTGTGCTATGACGTAGGCGTTGGAAACTCTGTCGATCCTCGCGATGGAGTTGGCCAACTTGGCCCCAACAACCAATCAGGTGAATCAGTGACTGTCGCTACACTGACGTCACGGTTCTGTTTTGGTCGAAGCCAAATCTCTTCAGGTCATATTGCGCCAAATTGCCAAGCTGTTGTTTATTTATTTTACAAGCACGATATTTTGGTTTTCAATCTGAAGTATAATAAGATATTTGACACAAAGAGGAAATAGAACTCTTTGATTTGACATTTCTTCTTATTTTTTCGTTAAAAAAAATGTTGAAAAGTTGGTTTTTTTTAACGAAAATTTATTACTTAGAGACACAAGATTTATTTATATATCTTAGAAAAAAAATCATTTAGCACAGCTTTTAGTTCAACTTTAAGTGTAAGAAATAAGCTATTTTTATGGATTTTCTTTCGTTAATTCAATAAGTTTATATATAATTTGCTATAATATGTAGAGTAGATGGGTAAAATTGCCCCTTTTATTCTAAATGTGAAAGCTAAAGTGTATATCATCTTTAATTTCAAATTTGTAAAAAAAAAAAAAAATTGCAATTTTAAGCAAAAATCCAACAATTTATAGCCTTCAAAATATCTCTCAACGAAGTGTGTTAATTTAACAATCTAGTTGGGAAAATTAAAATTTTTCAACTTATATCTCTCAGTGTTTATTTGTTTTATTAGAGAATAAGGATTTCAATAGTATGTATGTAATCATCAATAAATTCAGATATATATATTAATGATAATTTCAGTTTGACTTGTAAAATTCTTTTTAAAAGTGAGCAATCTTTATCAAATTGTAACATTGATTTTTACATACTTTTCCTCATTTTTTCCTTTTTAATGTCACCACTGAAGGATTATATGTAAAAGAAAATAAATAGCCTCCACAACCAAACCCCAAGACTAAAAATATTTTTTTGTAACATATACATCAATGGATCACTTCCATCACTAAACAAAACTGTGAAAGAAAAAAATAATTATAAGAGAAATCCTACGCATGCCATAAAATAAAACTCAAATCAATCCAAAGGTCCGATTTTTAATAAATTGTCGCCTACTGTAGAGATGTGTTGGCGGCTGGGTTGGGGAAAAACCGCTCGTGTGATACGGCCTTAAATCAAGAGTTCAGAGCGCAGCGTTATCGTTGCTAGAGTCGCGATGGTCGGAGATCGTCTGTCTTCGGCATTGAGCTAGAAGGGAAACTGGAGTGAAGTGTCAGCGAGCCGAAAACCCACTCACGCCCTTTTGAGCGAACCGGGCAAAAAACGACTATTTTCCCTACACTTGTATGAGAATGAGACCCCTCTATCATATTGACTTGGGCTCCTAAATGTATTTTAACATTTTTAGTTCGAAATAATTAACATTCTTTAACAATTCCAACTTTTTAAAGAAATAACCATGTGGATCACTAACTAAGAACCAGCGTAGACGAACCCAATAGCGAAATAGGCAAGTTTCTAGGTTTTCTGCCCGGTTCGTTTCTGCTACAGTGCTGTGCATTTATTGAACCGGCTCGTTTGCTGCCCTGTTCAGTGAATCACACACCTCACTCCAAGCGAGCCGAAAGCCCACACTCACATAGTCCCCCCAAAGAGTCCCCCTTTTGAGCGAACCGGGCAGAAAAGGACTATTTTCCCGACACTTGTATGCAATGCTTGTATGAGACCCTCTATCATATTGACTTAGGCTCCTAAATGTATTTTAACATTTTTAGTTCGAAAGAATTATTTGTCTTTAACTTTAAATTCCAACTTTTTTAAGAAATAACCATGTGGATCACTAACTAAGAACCAGCCAACCAGCGAAGACGAACCCAATAGCGAAATAGGCAAGTTTCTAGGTTTTCTGCCCGGTTCGTTTCTGCTACAGTGCTGTGCATTCCTCCGCGTTTCGTTATTGGACCGGCTCCTTTGCTGCCCTGTTCAGTGAATCACACACCTCATTCCAAGCGAGCCGAAAACCCACACTCACATAGTCCCCCCAAAGAGTCCCCCTTTTGAGCGAACCGGGCAGAAAAGGACTATTTTCCCGACACTTGTATGCAATGCTTGTATGAGACCCTCTATCATATTGACTTAGGCTCCTAAATGTATTTTAACATTTTTAGTTCGAAAGAATTATTTGTCTTTAACTTTAAATTCCAACTTTTTTAAGAAATAACCATGTGGATCACTAACTAAGAACCAGCCAACCAGCGAAGACGAACCCAATAGCGAAATAGGCAATTCTGCCCGGTTCGTTTCTGCGCAGTGCTGTGTATTCCACCGCGTTTCGTTATTGGACCGGCTCGTTTGCTGCCCTGTACAGTGAATCACACACCTCACTCCAGTTTTCCTTCTAGCTCAATGCTTTTGCCTTGGTATTCCAAATTGAGTTTTCTAAGAATATTTTAGTTGTTATTTTTTTAAAATTCCAACTTCTTTCAATGCAAGTTTTCCTTGATAAATGATTAAAACAACCAACAGCACAGCAAGAAGTTGTAATTTTAAAAAAATAACAACTAAAATAACTTAATTCTAAGAAAACTCAATTTCGAATATCAACAAAAGTAATTCGAGAAAATTGAAGACAAGACCGCAGAGCTGTTGCCAGATCCCACGTGAAACAAGCCCATTGTTTTGAGCATAGATATAGAAAGGTTTTGAGCAGTGTATGTAGGAGGCATCATGCCGATCGCACAGTCGTAAAGAGACTGGCATGCCCATCGCCCATACCCCGTTCTGACGCTTCGCTTTTGAGTTGACCTTGTTTTTAGAAGTGCCAGATTGGCGCGGTTTATCGCTTTATATTTCGATTTAAGTTACAAAGTGTTGATATATATTTTTTCTTCTTAAGGGGACGTACATATATTGCGTCAAGCTTAGATGCGGGAGGGAGGGTATGCGCTGATGTGATGGATCGTGACATGGAGGGGGTAGGGGAAATCGCTTGCCTGACGTAACGATTCGAACGATATATATAGAAAAAAAAATTACAATATTTACCCAGATCATATACCTAATAAAGGTTTGAAGTTTTGGTAGTTTAATTAATATTCATTCATGTGATATATTTTAATTAAATATAATTCCTCTATTTCAAGTTTTATAATAAATTACACCAATTTAATTATGTGATGATATTTAATCTATTAGCGCCGATTGGTAAAAAAATTACCGTGCGAAAATGAGCTTTATGCTAAAGGTTATCTAATAAATAAGACAAAAGAGACCCGATCAATTTATGAAGAGCAAATTAAGTAACCCCCCAAAAAATGAAAAAATTTAAATTAGAATTTAAACTTAGAAATGAAGGTTCAAATGGTATTCACACAGTCATCGTAAATGGGTTAAGTATTTATTAAAACCATATTTAATTAATTTAAATTATACATAATAAATTCTAAGTAATTTGTTATGCATAAATATTTAATTATTTCAATTTATTATACAAAATAAATCTTTAAACAAATTTTTTATAATTAAAAAGAAAATCATCCCAAAATTAAAAAAAACTAATTTTCTTTTGTAAAAAAAGTTACACAAAGATATTAAGTAATGTATTAAATTATTTTCGCATTTTTTAATAACAGTCAATTATGTAGAAAACAATATGTCATTAGTGCAATACATTTAAATTCCCCGAAAGTATTAAAAAAATCATATTTCTAATTTTAATGCATGCCTTTTTTATTTTTATACTATGTTTTTTTATCATTAATTGTAGCTTATTTCAAATGTTAATACCACAGTTCGTCAGTTCCTCCATATCATACAAAAAAAAATCATTAAACATATACTTAAATATAAAGCATTCAATCATATTTGTCATCAAAACAAAGATTTATCTCTGATTAATAAAATTTTTAAGAAAATAATAATTCCCTAAATAAGACATGCACACAAGCACCCTAGCGCAAAATCAAAAAAAGACGCTGACGCACGTCAAAAGTCTTATTTGCGGTCAACCCCTCAACCGACGGCGTCTTTGGGGGAAGACCGAAACGAGAAATTCGCCAAATTTGGCGAAAAGTAGAGCCGCAATTGGTGGTTAAAAAAACACATTTTAATATAGATAAGAACCCAGAAATATTTTTTGCTACAATCTACAACATAAGTATGATTGTTCAAACGTTACAGCAGATCTCTAAACAAAAAACTCAATGCGCAGTAATTTTTTAAAAATGACACATTTCCCATAGAGTCTCATTGTAAAACGAAAATTTGGGGAACACCTGGGAGAAAGAGATACCTTCAAACTCTCCGTAGTGGGGGAGAGCTTTCCGCGATCCATTAACCCTAGAGATCAGTGTATGTAGGAGGCATCATGCCGTATGCGCATCATGTCGTAAAGAGTACTGCGCATGCCCAATGCGCAAGCGCATTACACGCCGCTGTTTGTGAGTTTACGAGATCTAGCAGCTAGTGTGTTAAGCACCTTTTGTTTTTAATGTTAAATTAGAAGTAAACATTAAACAAATGAGTACCACAGTGTAAACCACCCGATTTTAAGTCAACTTTATTGGGGCAAGTATATTTTCTTTCTTTTTTGTTCTGTTTCTAGTTCTTCAGTTTTCAATTGACTGTATATGTGCTGTTACTTTGTTGTTTATTTAAATGAATAGAAACTCTCCACCTCTAAGATTTGACTAACTAATTTTGTTATAATAAAACAACTCTGTCGAAGGTTTAGAGTAAGAAGTATGTCATGCTCTTTTTCAACATTTGTCAGAATTTTTTTGTTATTACTGCTTTTTTTTAAATCGTATTAAATTTTTTATCGTATAAATACTTTTATTTATACGTTTTAAGTCTGGAAAATCTTTAGTACGAAAATGTATTATTTGATTTAAAAGCTTAATTTGATCTTAGTTCATGATTCTTAGTCAATGTTTTAGTTTTTGTTTTTAATTTTCTTTTTTTTTAACTCATAAAGTTATATAATGCAAATTTCTGAAACGGCATTGCACAAGTCTTTTGTTAAGTATTCGATTCCTGTTGCCTCTTTCAATATCTGCCAATATTTTATTTGGCAATATCTTGCATGATATTTATCACGGTTTTCCAAGCCATTCTTTTATATAGATCCGATTGGCATCGGTTTCTTTCTGATTTCTTTATTAGTTTCAATTCAAACCAAAGGACACATGTTCAAAGTATTTTCACACTTCACTTAGAAAAAGTAGACAAAAAGTGCATTGTATGTGATTTTTAAGTACTTTCCCATCATCATTAGATGATGCAGCTGCTGTTTGGACTATCCAAGTTTGGGGTTGGGTCATTAGTATGTCTTTTGAAGTTTTCCAGGTATCAAATGTCCAAATCAAATAATTCCAAATAAATGAGAAGCTTCCAATAAAAAATCTCGCGTGAGATGGGGGTCAAGCCAAATATCATGAAATCTCACAGGGAAAGGGTAAAAAAACCTGTAAGTAATAGATTGCATGATTTATGGACACCCTCTGAGGTCTTTTACTTCAAGAAATAACATTGGAAAACTTCTGAATTTGCTATATTCCTGAACCCAAATTTCATTATAAGGAATAAGGGTTGACATGGTTTTTGACATGCCGCCTTTTTTAGGAGACATTAGCGAATGGCTAGTTAGACCTTGGTATATGTTGGTATATTCCTATGAATAAATTATTTAACCAAGATAAATTTTAATTTTTTTTTCCGAATCAATTTTTTTTAAATATAAAAATACGCATTTTTTTCAAATTTCAGAAACAAAGGGAAATATTAAAATTAACTATTAACTTCTTACGGGGGGGGGGGGGGGGGTGCAACAACATGACGTAATTTTAGAGGGAGGGGTTCGATCCAACGTGAAGCAGTGTGATATAAGGGGAGGGAGGGGTCAAAAAAGTCAAAACTTTGTGTAATGTAATTTATGTACGTCCCCTTGGTTGTCAATCAAACCTGAATTGTGATACAAAATGTTAGTTTGTGCATATTCTTTTAGCGTTCTTGCTCGGAAAGATTACCTGTTTAGAATATTTTGAAAGGAAAGTTGAGTTGCAGCTACAGGAACTTATTCCATTAGATTAAAGGATTATATAAAGGTTATATATAGGAGGTTTTTATCAAATTAAATAAGATTTCATATTATTTAGTTTGTATAATCAATAATTTTTGGTTTGACAAAAACTAACAATCTAACGACTTTTTTTTAAAATTCTCGCTGTTGCCCTCTTTTCTAACTTTTCCCAACTCCCTTTTTTTGTTCATGTTGTTGAGATTCATTACATTATTTTTACATTTTAAAATTGCTAATTTGTTGAAATTGTCCTTGACTTTTAACATTTAAGTATTTTTTTTAAAAAAAACGAAAGTTTTTCTTTGTTGTAGTTTGCAATTAGTTATATATTTTGTTTTATTTAAAACAGGTAATTGATGTATTTTGATAAATTCAGTGCTGTACATCACATATTTTTGCTCATTCATTTGTTCTGAATAAGAATTTTCCTGAAATTTAACAGTTATATTCTGATACTTAGTTTTTTACTTGTTTGTCTAATCTTAGTGATATTAGGTTAAAAATTTCCCAAGTTTTACCAAGATTGCATGCTAGTTGTGCCCAAACTGTGCAATAGGCTTTACATAAATTTAAATTTTTGCTACAAATGTTGTTTTTAAATGAAAAAATGGTATTTTAATGTTTTTTATTAAGTATCTTTCACCATTGCCCTTTGCTTGTAAAGTATTCTTATAAATATTCTATTATAGCTTTTTTATGTATTGTTACGTTAGAAGGGTAATTTAATCCAATTAGATAGTTTCAATTGTAGCATAGTTCTATAATTCAACAATAATGTATTAAAATTCTGTTAAGCAAAGCTGTTTATGCTATTTTGTTGGTAAAGATAACTCTTTTGTTAGAATGAGAGATAATGAAAGTCAATTAATTTTTAAAAAAATGGAATTTGTTATGTGGGAGGTGGCACATAGCGATGGTCAAAAGTCATGCCTAGCCACTGCCCGTTAGTGCAATCAATTCTGTCTTCTACTTGTATATTGACCTTCATCAGTACATCTATCCAGTTACAATTTTTGAAGCTCATGAAAGGTCTCTTAATGTGAATAAAATTCTAAAAAAAAACTAATCTCTTTTTTTTCATATTAGCTTGTATGCATGACAAAATATTGTTTTTACCAATCTAGTGTACATTTATTATTGAAATGAATATTTAATTAAAGTTTACCTTTTATGTTTCTGTGTAAATAATCAGTAAAGCATTTTCGAACCAGCATTGCCCTGTGAATTTGAGACATCAAAATATACATTCTTACTCATTTTTCTAGTTTAAAAAGGTGGTAAATAACTGATGATGTACCCTGTATATTTGTATGTATGCACATAGTTTAGATTTTAGAATTAAAAGTTAATTTGTTACAGAATTTTATATTTTTCAATTTTAGGTTACCTTCTGGTACAGTTTGAAACTGAGATGAACTTAGTTTGACATTTTAAGTATGTGTGCTGAGGACAATCTTCTAGCCTCAAATCAATTGCCTACTCTTCAACATGGCATTCAACTGTGCGTCAGATGACTTGTCTTGTAAAGTATCTACAGCTCTGGAAGATGCTGGGAATGTTTCATTACATCCAGCAGACACTTGTCATGTTTTTGCTCAACATGTCAGTGAAAATAAATCTCTCTACAAGTCCAAGTCTTGCAAATACTCTTTTTTAGCATCTGACTATACGTCTCCAGAAGGTCAAAAACTGTTAAGTATAAAAATTTCCCAAAACCCCATTGAATCTTGTAATGGAATTTCTAAGCGCTCCATTTCTGAATATTTCTTGCGCGAAGAAGGGCAGCGACTGAAAGCCGCCGATGAAGCTGGCCCTTCGGAGCCCCTCCACCCCAATGTGAATTTTAAAGTGTTTGACATTGAATCTCTAAGTGAAGAAGACCGAGGAGAGGCTTGGTTTCTGCCCAGTGCTTCAGCTGCTCAGCTCAGCATTGCAAGCAGTGCAGGAGACCTGCCAACGTGCAAGATTTGCCACACAGCAGCCAAGCCAGAAGATCCCTTGATTTCCCCTTGCCGCTGCACGGGTACTCTAAGATATATACATTGTGGATGTTTGATGGTATGTTTCTTTATGCCATTTTGGACTAAAAAAAGCAAGTTTGATGTTTTTAGTCCCACATGATAATACGAAACTACTTTTGACAGTGATTGTTTGAATTACAGTGCATTCCAACATGATCTGTCCATGCATTAAATCCATATCTATACTCTTATATAATAAGAAAATCTCATTATGTAACTGAAAAACTTCATAAGTACAGAAACACTAGTTTCAAAAAGATAGTTTCACTGAACATGGAATTTATATCGTATTAATGGGACATCTTTTCGCTTCCTTTAAAATCAACTTATAGATTCGTTTCGACAGGCTCCTCTACTTTGATAAAATAGCTTTTTTCAAATGTTCATTAGATTTATACTGCTTTCCATTTGCATAGACTTCTCTAACAAGTGAACATTTTCAATAGGATTCAGATCTGGTTACAAGCTGGACACGGTCTATGATGTGATCATGTACCATGTTATCACATTTACTATTTGCATTGAATGCCTAGAATTTAAAGACGATATACTTCCAGTAAGTTCTCATTAACGTCATGAAATGTGGTTTGAAATAATTTGCATACCTACAAGAACTACAATAAAAAATGCAATTGTTAACCAGTCATTTCGAAACTGTCTCGGTTAGAATATGCAAATTAAAGTAAGGTTTATTTCGTAAAAATTCATTCTTACATATTTTTAATACCTAAAGTTTCTATTTATTAATGTTTGTAAAATTTTAAGTAAATATCGTAGTATAGATTAACATTGCCAAAAAAAACGTGTCAACTTGTCTTTTCGGAATGCACTGTATTATCGTACTAGAGCAAGAAACTCGCAGAGTAAATGTTTTTTAACTCGGTAGGTATAGTTTATTTTTGAACTAAAGCTCAGATTCACATCAATTCCCTTGGCTCCCAAGCTCATTATGTCTAATATCTCCTTTAGGCCGAATGATTAAGAGCCATTTTTTTAAAAACTGGGCCAAATTGAATAGGGGCGTGATAGTTGATGTCTTCGATTTTCTTGAAACTTTCAGGATATCTTAATAGTACTATGATAAGAAAAAGTGAATTTCAGTTTTTCTTAAATCTGACTTGTTTGACCTTGAGAGGAGGTCAAAGTTTGAGGTAATGGATCAATGGTGTACATTATATCATCCTTCTACTTCTAAAGCCATGAGTGTTCTATGTTTTTTTTTTGAAATATGGATACTACCTGATACTAGGTACATGTCAGCATAATTAGTTTGGTGGGTCACTCATAGCTTTAGAAGTAGAAGGATGATATAATGTACACCATTGGTCCATTACCTCGAACTTTGACCGTTTTTTTTCGTTAAATCTTCTGTTTTGGTGGTTTTTGCATGATATAATCAAATTTAGTGTTTGTATTTTGCCATCGGCATCAGCCAATGTAAATAAAAAATGATCGGCCCATTGGCTGATTTAATTTGTGAACAAATCATAAATAATTATCAGCAGCCAATTGGTTGAGCCCTATTCCATCAAAAGTACCAATATAGAGTACAGAGTTTGAAAAAAAATTTTTTTTTTAAAAACCCAACCCGTGTGGGTTATATGGACATTTTTAAAAAAAAATTTAACCTTATGTCACTGTTTGGTTTAAGTTTTGAGAGAACAATTTCAGTCAAGAGGCAAACTAATTTTAAATTAATAATTTTTTAAATAAAAATTAATTTGGATGAAAAACATCAATTTTCAACCTTGTTTTAGGCTTTTTTTTTAGGATTGATAATACAAAAAAATGGAGATTTTACTTTGCATGATAAGTTTTTTTAAATTGAAAAACGAAAAATTACTTGATTGACTACAAGTTACCTTGATGTAAGAAGCAATGGTATTTAACCAGCTTTTTTGCCTTTTCAATTCCAAGTACAGTTGTTACTATTTATTGTTTATTTTTATATTTACGAATTTAACTGAAGTAAACAAATGCCCTGTATGAACTGAGCGAAGGAGATCAGGTGTTCAAATTTGAATTGTGTATGCTTTACTTCTGTTTTTATTTTTAGCTTTCCCAAGTTCTGTATTTTAAAACTTAAAGATAAGCCCATTTGACCACATTTTTAATTCACAAAATAATACCTATCAACAACATCATTTTCCAGCAAAACAAAATACTTTTGTATCTGGCCAAAATATCAAAACTCTTTACAAATACTATCAGCCTACTTTACAAATACAGTAAGATGGTACCACAAATGCATCAAAGATGTAACCAACTATTTTAATTATTTAGAATTAGGTAAGTTATTTGTTTGATTTTAAAACGGTTTTCTTTTTAATGAAACTGGGCTGTTATTTTATATAAAACCTTAAATAGCCTAAATAAAAACCCATTTGAATACTTTTCTAGTGAAGTTTTATTGTATTAAGAGAAATATGTAATTTTAGATATTTTTTGTTCTGTGTTTACCTTTCAAATTAGTAAAAATATTTATAAAAAAATAACAAATAAAGTTTAAAAAAAAAACATTTGAGCCTGTTTTTTTTTAAAACTCGTCCGTTTTTTGGGGGTTTGTGGGCGGGTCGCAATCCCTGATAGATTATAATGTAAAAATATAATTGAAAATAAACTTGTAATGTTGCCACCAGCTATGAGTTAGTATAATTTGTTAGTCCTAAAATAATCTAAATCGATCGGATCAGTTTATGTAATATTAAGTAGATTTCAGCTTTGTTTTTTTATCGATTTAGTTTGACTAAAGTTGCTTTCCAGGTGCGGTTCGTTTAAAAATAACCGATACACCAATTGTTCCTGCAGCAAAAGAGTTACAGCTTCAAACCAACTCTGTTTTTTCTTGTGACTTGATGCTATATCATATGAGTCACTAAACAAAAATGAACTTTTATATAATTAAATTATCTGATAAAAGTATCATTCATTTGACAATGATCTTCCCTTGGGTTAAAAGTTGTGTTAAGGGCCTACTCAAGTGTTGGCTAGCCACTTGACTGTAGTTCTCAATAACGACTTCCCCTTGTGCTGCTCTAGTGCACATCAAGAAAAGGGCATACTTCTCCTGCATTATTAATAGTTTAGAGGATCCTTATTTTAGACTTTTTCAATTAAACACTAATAAAAGGAGAGAAATGCGTGAATCTCTAGTGGGACCTTATTTTCTTTTTGTTGTTCTGTCAAAAGATTGTTTTAGAATTTGTATTCTTTACGGAGTGTGATGCTTTGTTTCTTTTAAAAATATACATTGTTACTATATATTTTTTATTATTATGCCTTGTGATAAATATATGCTTTTTTGCTCCCTTTAGAAATGGCTAGAAATTTGTAACAAGCGATCAAGAAAACCGCCAATATGCGAGCTATGTAAATATCAGTTTCACTGGCATAAAAAATTTAAGGTAAGTTCTTTTCGTGCATGTATGGACTGTTAATCTAAAAAGATGAGAAGATTATTTAATTTATAAGAAAAAATCTAACTGTATATCAAGTAAATTACTTGCACAAAATCACGTTATCTTGTGATATTTTTGTTGTTCTTGTAATTTAGGAGGAAAAACTTTTTTATATATATATATTTTAGCTTGCCTACTTTTTTTCCTGAATATGTATCTGTGTATTCGTCTGTTGCTTTTTTACTACGCCAAGAGATACTTATTGCCGCTTTGTCTATTTGGAAAATCTATGCTCTCCTAGGTCCTAGACACACAAGATATTGGTATTTTGGTTCCATCTGTTAAACTGTGTAAAAGGATTGCGCCTATTCCCATGGGGGAGGCAGCAGTTGCTAAATTTAAGGGAAAATTTGATTCATAATGCATCAAAATCATATCAAAGCAAATTTCTTTGTTAACATTGTTAAATGCCTCCTTTACGCATTGTCCTAAACAAATGGTACTCCCTTTTTAGTAAGGTAATGAAGGGAGTACTGTTGCTAAATTTTTTTAAAGGGGCCCATTATAAATTTACAAGCCCCATGAAAGGTTGAATATCACGGATATTTTTTGAGAAGTTTGAAACTTGACAAGTTAATTAAAAGTAGTGGTTTCTTTAGCTAAAGGAAAGTGTGTAATTTTTCAAAACAAAATGGAACACTTTAAATATAATGTTAAGAATTTGAAACTCTTATGGTTAGCACAAATAAATGTTCCACAGATTTTGACGAAAGATTTCAGGTAAAAATAACCCGAAAATTAAAAGTTTATTTTCAATTTAAGAGGGACTGTCAGTCCCATAGAGCTAATGCAGTAGGTTTGAAATCACAACTTCCACATAAGTATTGCTTTGCCATGTTAGCCCTTTTTCCCCAGGTATGGGAATCAACATAACATCAAAATGAAACAAATTTTAAACGAATATGTTATCTAGTTATTTAATTATATATTTTGAAGTTTTAAAATGCCAAAAATATACAGCGCTTTAAATCTTTATCAATTATTAATTCAATAACCGGATGTTATTTTCTTTTAAATTTTGTTTTAAATTGATGTTATGATGATTCCCATACCTGGTGAAAAAGGGCTAACATGGCAAAGCAATACTTCTGCAGAAGTTGTGATTTCAAATCTAATGCATTAGCTCTATGGAACTAACAGTCCCTCTTAATTACACCTAGTTTCACTTTATTGATTTAATAAATACAGGTATAACAGAAAAAGTGTAATGTTTCAAGCAATAAAATATTGGTTTTATTTTTGCAGGAAATATTTAATAGAATGAAATCCTCAAAGAAGTTGTTAGATTTTTTTGCGAACCTATGAAAACTTGTTTACTTTTATATTAATTGAAAGTTAAGACTAAGTAGGAATAAAAGTTGTAGAAAAATGTTGTGGTCAACAGCTTTTGAATTGACAATTTTATTCTACTGTTTACACAAATGGAGTTAATTAAAAATAAGGAGTTGGACGAGATTTTACAAAATTTCAAGCTAAATGCACAATTTCAAAACATTGAGGTAGGGTAATGAAATATTCAATCCTTATTTATGAACCTAAAAAGCTTTTTTTGGTTACTATTAAAAATCTTAAGTGTTTTACTCTTGATGATGTGCTAGTTTTAAGAAAGTTAGTGAACTAACTTTATTATCAACATTAGGAAAACAGATAACAATTACAACAAAGTTATAAAGAAAGTACACATTTCCAATTGTTATACAAATATACAACATCTCCCCTTTTAAAAAGTATTCTATAATATCAGGTGCAATATAAGCAGACATTTATCTTGTGACAATCTGTTTTGGAGGAGTTCATACCAACAGCATCGTTAAGACACTGCAATCGGGATCATTTTCATGAGAACTTGGGTTGTTTTCAAATGGTCTGAATGGACTTGATTTCTTTTTTAAATATTATTTTCCTCATTTATACATCACTATGTAGTAAGATCTTAGAACGTCAGCAGTATTTACTACTTTACCCACCCGGTTCCCAAATATTTTTATTTTGAATCAAAATGTTTTGATTAGGTTCTGGAAGGGTCTGGAAGGTGTTTTTTAGACCTATCATAGTATGATTTAAAAATCATTTTGTTTAGCACAATTTGTTGCCTGACATTAAGTTGTATTAGAGATTAACAAACTTTTACTGGCAGGAACTTTGTATATAACTTTTGAGCTATTGTCCTATAAAATTTCAATACTTTAAAAATTCCTATATTTCCTATTATATTTTTGCTAAAAATCATTGCAAGGCCTGAGAAAATGCAACTCTTTATTCTAATTTTTTTTTAGTTTTTACAAGCCATAAAAGTGATTATGTTTTTTGTATCAATGTCCTTTTTTTACCCCAGGCTGAACACTTCCCAAAATCTTGCTTAGAGTTATAAATATTTTTATTTGCGCTTAATGTAATTTATTTTTTAATTGGGTGTGTGTTCATAGACCCTTCCTGCATAACTGTAAGATGTTGTTGCCTTGTTTCTGTTGTTTACAATATTTGATTGCTTTGTCCAAATCAAGTTCCAAATTTATTCATAATTGCTCCTTCACTTATTCATTTTTAATTCCCATAATTACCAAGTCTCTAACAAACGATTCTTCTTGACTTTCAAAACCGTAATTTTTCTCTAGTTTTTTTACATTTGTTATGACTTTTAAAAACTCAATTTTCAGACTTGTTCATTAGCTTAAAATTATTAAATACATTTAATACATTGCTTACACATAGTTCTGATCAAAGGGACAACCTGTTTCCTCATGTTTTTAAATCGTTTCTAAGTATACGAAACGGTTCCTTGTATTTTCAGCAATGTAATTTCCATCCAGAGACATTGGTTAAGGCAGCTTACTTGATTCCATCCTTGTCAACTTTGGATTCGTTGTTGTTCTACTTTTTTGTTTTGTGCTGCACTGTATATAAACTTTTTTCATCGTTATAGATTATTTTCTTAGGTGAGAATTATTCTTGATCATTTACAGATTTTTACCGGTGTCATATAATATTTTATTATTTAGTTAGTGTAAGTTAATTAGTGGCAGAGACGGGTTCATGACATGGATTGTCAGTGAAAATCAATACAAAAAAAACTACCTCAATTATCTTATAATCTAGATGTAAACGCTTTTACTTACTCATTTTCCTAATAGCAGTAAGAAAAAAATTGGTTTGATAACCGATTTTCAGAAGCGTAAAATACTTGAAAGACAAGAAAATTTGGAGACATGAAATGAGGAAGTGATATAACAAGACTTAATATAGGGAGGGGGTACTGAATTTAACACTTTGTCCATGAAACTTTCTGTTAACACATTACCATAGAGTTAAGTGTAAATTAATTTAAATGGAGTAAAATATATATACCATACTAAATTTAAGCATTCTTGATTATTTAAAATCGGGAAAATTTCATGTGGTACGCGTGAGTGTTGTGAGCAACATGATGCTATTAATAGCTTCTGTACGCATTTTAAAGAGAAATCTTTAACTTCTGAATCGGATGTAAAACCTTGTAACCTTTGAACTTCCGGCAAGCTCTGCTATTTTTGATGTCATTTCTTAAGAGTTACTTGTGTGAGAGTGGATTTTCGTAAGCCTTGTACAAAAAAAAAATAAACATAGAAAGCAGAATAAGTGTTGAAGAGGACTTAAGAGTGAAGATAATTTCGATTACTCCTATTGTTGATATTTTAATCACAGGCAAACAACAACAAGTTTCGCACTAAAGACTATAAAAGTATATTTTGTATGATGATTAATATTTTGCTGTGTCTGAACAATTTTTTAGCTTTTTATTTCTTCTTTATTAAGAGCATGTTATAAATGAACAAATCTAACCATTAAACTTGAAGTTGTTGCAGGAATTTAATTTAAAAAGCCTTTGAACACTTTAAGAAGAGTAAATATTATACGTTTATTAAAATATTTATATATATATATGTCTGGTGGTACGGCAAAATTTCTCAAAACGTTAAGTGGTACGCAGATGCAAAAAGGTTGGGAACCCCTGCTCTAGAGGTATAATATTACAAGTTATGCATTATTTTTTTTCTTTAGGTTGGACAATGGCAGTTTCCACATTGCTCTTGGCAGGATAAAATCTTGCACACAATTTTTCTCATTTCTGTGCTGATCATGATAGGATGTGCTATTGTGACTGTGCTGTGCTTCAAGCAACATCGAGTAGCTAAAGCAGAACATCTGGAACTGACCCAGTCTGAAATTGTTACTCTTGTTTGTGGAGCATTGTTTTTTCTGGCATTCTTTTTAGCAATGTATGTGGAGATTAAAGCCAGAAATACGATCTACAAACTTCTGCTCAAATTTATTTATCTTAATCAACAATGGTATATTGATGAGTATGATAAAAAGAAAGAAACCTCTGTCATTGATGTGTGATGTTTGGAGGATATGCAATAGAAAGACTGCCTTCTCGCAAATAAGTTGATTGTTGTCATGGATGCTGCTGTATTTTGTACTTTTGTATAGTATTTTGTACAGTCATTTTATTGACTTGTTTTTCATTTTATATACTCATGTCTATAGTATTTTAATTTCTCAGTATTTTATTTGCTGTGATGCTTGACTATATGATTCTTGATTCATTAAATAAATCTTAATTAATGTAGTATTTACAAAAAAGTTAAATTGTATCAAGCAATATATTTTTCCAAACTGAAAATGTTTATAGTTAAATACATTTATTTTCTTTAGATATTCTAATATATCAAAATTGAAAGACTTGATTAATTTCCTTATGATTGTAGTCCATTCCTGTTTATTCGGCTTATTTGACACCAAAAACCTGTCAGATTTCGGAAAGCCGTGCTTTATGTTCGTATCTTTTCTGTCTTCTTCGAGGCTTAGAGAGCACTTGAGATTGATGATGGCTTGAAAGCTTTTTTTTTTTCGGCACTTTTTCGAAATCGCAAGTTGCTACCTTGTAAATAGCAGCAAACCATGGCTTGAGTTCCATCAGACATTTAAGTTCATAAAACATATTAACCAAGGCCGTCGGTGACGCTAGATTAGTGACTGTAGATAAATATAAATGTCCACGAGCGAAAAAAAAATTGCATGTAGCTATGGCGAGCAAGTTGCAAGGCTGTGTCCACGATTACGTGATATTTCTCGAGGAGATGGCTCTGCAACTTTTTCACAACTATAACCTTGCATGTGTGTGTCCACGAAGACCTTACCGTAAATCGTGTGAGAATAGGGTTAGTTTGAATATTGTCGCACTAGAGCTACACGAGGGCTATTGGTGACGGGCGTAATAATTTTCTGTGCAAGATAGAAAATGTAAGCAAATAATGACGTGAAGTTGCGAAATAGTGTTTGAATATGGAGTTGAGAAAGAAAAACAAAAGGCACAAATAATAAACGACTAAAATTTATGGCATTATAGATTACAAGTATACCCAAACGAAATCGTATTTATTTAAAGTGCAGCTTCAATAATTGCAAATTCATTTACCATCGTCTATCTCGTTACCTGCTGCTATCAACTTTACAAGATCCCTTTTAATAGTATTTTTGATTGTTCAAGATTTCATATGCATTAGTTCTGACCTGAAAAAAGCCCGAAAAACTTGTCTGCCGCAAATATTAAGTTTTCTTTTTAACGTCCAAAACTGGCAAATCCAATGCAGCAATTGACTGCCACGCTTATTCTTCAAATTTTTATCTATAACCAGGTGACATTACATTATATATCTCCCTATACATTTCAAAAGCATAAAAACTCGCAGAGAACTCTCGCACTGTGTTCCAAACGGTTGGAAACAAGGTAGAAAAGTCGCAAAGCGTTTTATCACAAGCGTATCCAAAGCTGATGCGAGACTCGCAGCAGGGAATTAAAACTCGCCGCTAGTAGACTCGCATGGCTGTGTACATGCACGAGATTGCTCTTTGCCGGAAACGCGCGCTGGTTTTCTCACTCGTGGACATCAGCCTTAAGCGAGTGTGAACTGTACTTTCAAAGTAAACATTTCCTATAATAAAAGAATTCTTATTAACTATACAATGAATTTCCATTTACCCATCTAGTCACCATTAGTTTTTTTTTTGTAATTTCAAATCAGCTTTTGAAGCCACGAACTGAATATAAGATTAAAGCAATTTTCACCTTTTAATGTACGTTTTTATTTCCTCCGCTTTTACTAACAGGGCTCATTGTTAGCCAACCCTTTTTGTCAAAACACCTTAGTGACACTTACAATAAAGGTACGAAAAGTTGAATTCAAATATTTAATTAAAGTTAAAAGTCTGTTAAAGTTGATAAATTTAAAGAACATTCACGTGAACGTTTCACAACGTGAACGTTTTCATTGAAGATCAGCCCTTTATGATTTTATTTCTAACGGTATTGTCGTCGGAAGGCGCCGGTAAACTTTGTGAGTGGGTGTTTTGAACCCGCACGTGGATTATCTGCAACTTCATTCATAATCAGTGGAATTCGATGTTCATTGGGCGCCAACTCTTATTTTGTACCGGCGACGGCATCACCGTTATATGTCAAAAGAGACATGTCTCCAAACAAGTTGAAAGATTAATAGTGAAAGTGAAAATTCGAGCTAAACATCAAAGTAAGTAGCTTAGCTATAAGCAGCCATTTTTACGAAAAACATGCGATGTCCTTGTCCATACGCAGTAGTGATGTAATAAAATTTGCAGGCCAAATTGCGATAATACAGGGTGTCGCAAATAACAGTGGACCAGGTATACGAATGCAGGGAGATGCTTGGCGAGAAAGACGATTGAAAGCATCTAAGTCTAATTCATAAATTATTCAAACGTTCAATGGCTTCATTTGGCTAACCTGTTTTTTCATTGGTTGGTTTGGTTGTTACTAGACTAGAGCTGCACATGAACTATTGGCGAGTTCAGATTATAGTAAGAGTTGTGTGTGTGTTGATCAGATCAGTGCACAGATGAAAATGAAGCTTACAGTGACCGTACAAATGACGCTTACTGACGCCCCATTTGGCTCAGGGGCAAGGGGACTTTTGATACGTTTACCTCCTAACTAGTCCAAACAAAGTTACGAAGTCAAAAATTGTGTTCCAAACATTTCCCTCTATAACTTCGTTGCCTGGACTACATGGCGATGTGTCGACATAGCAATGTTGCATTGACCTTGATAATAAGCGCCCTCTGACGGGTACATCGTGTTTTTCATACTTTTATTAGTCACTATTCGCATAGAGCTTGTAGCTGCCTCAGTAACCCATAGTCTACCAAAAGGATCCCGGAGATCGAATAACTATTTGCAATATCGACTCGGAGCGTCTTTCCTGAACATCTATATCATTCCTAAAAGGGGCGAAATGTTGCTTTCGTTATACGGTTGCCATAAGGCCGTTCTGAATATGGTGAAGGGGGTGATCCGGGGACCTAGCAATCGCTCAAAATCACCATGATTGGTCATGGTGGATGGTTCGGGGGCGTTTGTGCTTCTGTTCTACGAACTGGTCATAAGCAGTTATTTACGTTATGTTGTCATGTCCGAAAGCTTCGATGGCAGCGAAATATTTATGTGAGGCAGTGCGTATGGCAGAGTCGATTGGGTCATAGCCCAGGTCTCTGTGAATGATGGTGTTTCTTACGTACCAGGGCGTCATATCTCAGGGTCTTGTTCTGGAAAAAACGTAGTTTTTTACGTTGGCTCTTCTTGGCCGTGGCCCAGACTGGGGAGGCATAAAGCAGTACTCTGCCGTGGGCAGGCAAACTGCAGTAACTTCAAAATTTTCGTTTTTTTGCACTTTCGGCATCTATTTAACTTATATTTTCATATGCCGACCTTTTTTGACGATTTTCGTTACAAATTCACAATTTTTCGGCAATGGCAAATTGCAGTAAAATGAAAAAAACTCAAGATTCGACAGGCAAACTGCAGTATAATTTCACCTGGCCTGTTTTAAAGGAATAACTAAAAAATGAAAAAAGATACATGCTTCAAATTTGGTACACGAGCTCCTAGCACCTGTTGGATGTCATAGTAACGTTTTCGATAAAATTGCGCATGCGCAAGAGGTAGCTGCCGTAGAACTTTTTTTGATTTTAAAGGTATTGCTGGAAAACCAAAAGAGATACGTGCTTCAAATTTGGTACAAGAACTCCTAGTAACTGTAGGACGTCATAAAAAGACTTTAGAGGAAATTTTGAGTGCATAATGGGTATCTGCGATAGAACTTTTTTGATTTTAAGTTATTGAAATTACCTTAGGGGTGCGTCTATAAATTACGTGACTTGTTTAGGGGGGAGGGGGTCGAGTCGAATATCACCAAATGACACGTGGGGTGATGGGAAAGGGGGGGGGGGTCTCGTTAAATATCACGTAATTTTTCCCCGTAAAAAAATCAACGCAAAAGTTGCCATAAAATGGCGCAAAATTCCAGTAATTTTTTTTCTGGACTTAAAATTGGCAAAATCTTTACATGATAATATTTATCGTGGCTCTCCGAACTGTCCTAAAAAGTTTTAGGGATAAAGAACAATCCGTTCTTTTATAGAGATTCGATTGGCGTTTGTTTCTTTCTGTTCTCTTTTTTAGTTTTAATTCAGACCAAACGGCACATGTTCAAAGTATTTTAATTTTCCATAAGAAATTTTTTTTCATCGTTTGTGATTCTAAAGTACTTACCCACCATCATCATTTACAATGCATCTGCTGTTTAGATTATCCAAGTTGGATCTCAACTTATTATATAATTTGAGTTTCGGTTTGTAGAAAAAAAGGTTGTCTTGTGTCTTCTTTAGTGACCCCCCCCCCAGTTAGTGTAAAGGCGAACTACAGGGATGTTTGTTTTTCTTTTTCCAGTAGGGCTTTTAGTTGATTTACTGGAACCCTCAAAATCCATCTGTCAAGAAAAGATAAACAAATAAGTGTGCGTTGATTTTTTGAGCGGTAATTGAAAGTCGTGTAGTGTTACACACCCTTAGGTTCTAAAACGCAGACGATTTTTCCCCCTTTTTATAGCAAAATGAATTGCTCTAATGAATCTCGTGTTAATATTTATTTGTTATATATTTAATAATATAAATGTAATAATAATATATATTTTTATTTTTAACGTTTCCAAAAAATAATTTTATTACTACTACACTACTACACTACTTTTTAAAAATTACTCATTTTTTCTTTTGGTAGTAATAAATAGGTTCGTCCACATTTTTAAAGTTTTAAATGGGCAAACAATTTTTTGCCTCATTTTACAATGAATGGAATTGTTCGAATGACTAATTAGTTCTATTTGTGGGATCTTCTACTGATTCGTCATTGTTACACTAATTCGTCTGAAAGTCAAGTAATATTACCCTTTAGTATTTTATAAATGTGTATATTCTGTACCTATTACACATTTAATTTTTCATTTTCAGTTACTCTTTATTTTTTTTTATCTATATTATATTTACAATTTGTTGCTAGAGGAAGTCAAATTGGCAGCCGTATACTCTTTTACTCAATATGTACGTCCAAAAATCAAACTAATACCAACTACCCAAAACATACCTAAATCAAAGTATAGAATTACCTTAGCTTCAAATTTTAATTATTTACTAGAGTTCGTGAAAAAAAAAAGCAAAAACGCCCTTGATCAAACATAGCCGAAGCATTTTTGGCGGATACTGCAGTCTGCCTGCCGAAAGTCGTGCCACGGCAGGGCGAAAAGGGCAGGCAAACTGCAGTATATGTTTTTTCTCTATGTGTGCCTGCAAAAATCATAATAAAACCTACTACCCATAAAACATTTCTAATTCAAGGTTCAGAATCACCTAACTTCGAATTTCAATGTGTTACTGGAGTTTGTGGGAAATCAAAAACGCGTTTCATCAAATATCTCCGAAACACATTTTTGGCGATTACTGCAGTTTGCCTGCCCACGGCAGTACTGGTTTGATTATGGTGTTATGAAGTAGAACTTTATTGCGGAGAGACATCTTAGAATTTCTGCCTATGATAGGACCAAGACTAAAGGAGGCACCAGTTGCTTTTGCAATGGTATGTTTGATATGCTCGTTAAAATTGAGCTTCCGATCGAGATGGACGCCGAGGTACCTAGCATGAGGTTTATTCTGGATCTCTGTGTTGAAAATTTCCAGCTTTGTGTCATAGTGGGTTTTGTGATTTCAATAAGGATTACTGAAACACTTTTCTGGGCGTTGATTTTTACGCGCCAGCCTGAACACCAGGTCTGGACCAGGGCGTTTTGAAGTTTTCCAAACGCAATGTTTCCTCTTTTGGACTTGGCAAGAATTGCCGTGTCTTCCGCGAATTGTGCGGTGACGCAGTTGTTATTAGCAGAAAAGTCATTAATATAAAAAGGTTGAAAAGGCTGTTCGAGAGCGAGCTTCCTTGTGGCACTCCAGCTTTTATGGTAGTGACGTGCGAAGGGTGTTATTTATTCGAACTGAATCAAATGAAAAAGAGGTTTCGGGCTTTTGGATTAGGCCATCATGCCAAAGGCTATCATAGGCCTTCTCTATGTCTAAGAAGACAGCTACAACGGGCTCTTTGTTATTAAAGGCCTATGTATTCCACGATTCTGTGGATTTGCTGGACATTTGAATGGCCTTGTTTGAAACCGTACTGGTTCAGGTTAATGGTCTTATTTGGCCTGCGTGAAGTTTTGGAGTCTAATCAGGATGATTCTCTCAAACACTTTTGCTATTGTAGAGAGTAAACTGATGGGTCTATAGTTCGAGGGATGAATTTTGCCCTGTTTCCTGAAAAGAATGATGATTGCTTTTTTCCACTTTGTAGAGAAATAGCGGTTTCTTATGCAGGCGTTAAATATGTTGGTAATTAGGACGATAGCTTTAGGAGCGAGATTTTTGAGAGCTTTGTTAGAAATTAAGTTAGCCCGAAGCCTTTTTTGATCGAGTTTTTTAAATAACTTGCTAGACTTCGTTTGAGGGTTTGAGGTCTAGGTTAATGGAAAGGGTAGCGACCAACGTTTTTCTCAACTTCCGAGATTTAGATGAGTTACTTCGGCTTTCTTATACTACTTTTGTTGTTATCTAGAATACTGGTAGGAAGGCTGTTTCCTCTAGCTGGATGATATATAATGAGGTTGCGCTTGTGGTTAACTGCCACAAGCTCTTGCAACCATGTGACTCATGAAAGAATGAATAGAGAGGAGTAGGCATTTCTCATAAGTGCTCTGTTGTTCCCAAAACTCCTACTGAAATTATTTTTTTCAAAGTCAGAGGAGGTGACTCACGAATAACATTATTAGTTCCAATGGAGAGCGATGCAAGCGATAAGATTTTTTTAAAAATAAAGTAATATTAAAATTTCAAATAGTATAGCAAACATTTTAAAAACACTTCGTATTATTGATAAATGTAAGTATCTTCCTCCTATTTATATTTAAAATAAATCAAAAAGAAATTTCAATCATCAATTCTGTAATGTGTGGTGTTTTAAGTGTTATTTTAAATGCAATCTATCTGTTTAATGAAACTAAAATAAAATTTTACATGTAATGTTTGTTTTCATAGGCTCTTTAGCATCGATTTTAAATAAAATAAATGTGCTAACACTATGTAGTAATTATAAGTCTTTTAAAACTTTTTATTTAAATACTCCAGCTTAAGCCCATTTCACACGGTGCTCCGTAGACTTGGACCTTTCATAGGATAACATGGAGGACCGGTTTCGACAAATAGGTCCGATTGCGATGAATTTTTCCACTGGAATTTTTTCGTGCAGGCACGAAAAAGTTCTACGACGAAATATAGGTAGCCAATCAGCATCAAGTATAGCTCTGACGTCTTGTTGGCGAAATCGAGCTTGCCAAATGGAAAGAAACTTGTTTATACTCGCCAATGTTGATATTTTGTAGTTATTACTTTTTTACTCAAACGTTTTTACCACGCACTCCCTCAGAATAATACTCAGGGCAATTAATGCCTTACGAAAAGTGTCGAACCATGTATACTTTTATTTTGTTCAAAAAAACTGTAAAAATGTGCCAAGATAAGCGATAAATATCATTCACAACACCCCTCCAAAAACGTGTGACGTCATAATCTGGGCAGTCAGACAATCCTGTCATAGCTGGAGAGAATGGAACATAAAATGAATTCCTTGGAATGCAGGAGAGTACTGTCTATTTTTAAATTTTTTTATAATTTGCTGCAAAACAGAATTGACTGCCCGTATATCCTTGAAGATTTAAAATTATATGTACCAATTTATAAAACTCGTAATAAAACTGTATTTAAAGAACCTTTTTGTTCGACAAATTATATCAAAAATCAACCCATAAATCAATTTATTCAACTGTTAAATAGCTTACCTTTCAATGATGACATCTTCTGTGATAACTTCAGGACATTTAAATCAAATATAATTTCCTTATATAACTAAAATAATGGTTTATTTGTTTATTTGTGGTGTGTTTTTCTTTTTTTCTCTTGTATATATATAGTGAGTCTTATTTCATGCCATTTACTGGCTTTTTAAACTGTCAGTTGTATATCTATTTTTACTTGTGTATGTTTCTCCTGCCATGTAACTGGTTTATTTTTAACTGTATGGTAGCTGTTTATATAAATAAATAAATATAAATAGCTGAGCTGGTCCAAGTAGAAGGAACACCGTGTGAAATGGGCTGTATAGATTCTAAAATAATTCAAGTGGAGCAGATTTGTATCACTCCATCATCCCTATTGAAGATAGTTATATCTGTTTCGACCATCCTATCATATTCTAAAAATTCGTTTTTGCAACAAAAAAAATACGAAACAACTTCTTACATACTAAAAGCATAATATTTGAAATAGTGATGAGTTTCGTCAAAGAAGCACCAATGTGTTGATAGTTGCCGAAAAGAGTTGACCGAAGCCTTTGACGTCATACAAAAAATTTATCTTATCCAAACAATTTATTTTTAAACAGTTGCGGGAGCGGGACTTTACATTCAGTTCAGATTGCGATTTTTAATCTTGTTTTCCTTTATCAAAATTTACTTCAATCTTCATTACACGCCCTTACAGCTGGAACCAAGTGATGCAAAAAGGCTTTATTGGACATTCCTTTCTTTTGTAAGTTTTAAAATGCATTAAGAGAAAATCTTGAGTTTTGGAATTGTCTCATCTAATTATTCTAACTTTTTTGTACGTCTTGTATTTTTCTTGATTTTATATTTAGAAAATGTATATAGTATGGATATACCGTGGGTGTTTTAACTAAGAGGTTACTCGGCGTTTTTTCGTTTAATGACATTTAAAAAAAAGTAATGATAAAAAATACCCAGTCTAACTAAATGTTTGGCCACCTAATTTGCATGTTCTAACTATCATTATTTATGCTATTTTGACATTGAAATCTTAAAAGACTTTCTAAAATATAAAGCTGAATGCGTATGTTAAATATAATGTGTTTTGTATGGTCTAACATATTAATAAGATATTTTCCTTTCCAAATCTACTACAGTAGAGTTGTTACCATTTGGTATAATGATCCCTTCATTGTCCTAAAAAATCCCTATCCTGTTAAAAGTCTCTTGTTGTTTATATTACCCCCTTTTAAAACCTGGGTGACATAAACTTGCTTAATTAATACATGAACAGTTTTACTAATTTGGCTGTCATTAAAACTAGGGCTGCTTAATAAGCTAGTAGTGTACAATCCAAATGACATTTTTTCGGTTTGTCTTCCTTCTTAGAGATGAGGGCTGTTTAAGTAAGTTCTAAATTCTGTTGCGTTAGTATATATAGATCTAGAAATTTTGGAATATTAGTAATGTGTTAATAATAATCCAAACCTCAGGCCAACCAAAAAAATATTCTCAACATGATTGTCGCAGCAAGTGATGCTAAAACACGCCATCTCTCACCCAGTTACGTGATATCATGAAGTTTTCAAACTCATGTTTCTATATATAGTTATTAATAAATACTGCATATACTCGGATATAGGCCGAGAAATTTCTGTAAAAATAGTGTATAAAAAAAGGGTAAGATTTTCCACAACGTTTACACCCCTTGTTTCCTTGATTCTCGGTCTATATCAGTAAAAACTAAACTTAAATTTCAATAAGCAACAAGTTAAAATAATAAATTTTAATAATAAAGACCAAAAATTTATTAAAAATTTGAAGATGAATTAAGATTAGATTGCACTAAGATGTCTTCAAATATCGGCCGCCGACCAGTGTAATCCACCGTTGAAAGAGGATCTTCTTCACTTGACCAAGATATGCAGTTCAATAATGCTTCTTGGTTTACCATTTTTGAACCTTGCACTAGCGGCTTAAATTTGTATTGTATCAATATTATATTGCATTGCAAGTATTATTATCAAATTATCTATTAAGAATGCTGGAAAGTGACTAAATAAAGTACTACAGTCGTACCTCGTTAACATGAACTCGCTTAACACGAAATTTCACTTAAGATGAACTGAAAGCAATTCCCCGGCCTATAAAGCTTTGAAACGCGAAATCACTTTAGGCAAAATCCCGCCTAAAAAAATTGAGAATTTGACTTTTTTTTCCTTAATGATTTAAAGTTTCGAAGTACAAATGAAACAAAACATTAAAAAAAAAGCGGAAAGTTAACTTTATAAAAAAAATTGTCTTCTACTTCTGAGAAAATCATGAGATCTCACATGACTCGACAGTAATTATCCAATTGCTGCTCCTTAAAAATTTTCCATAATTTTCTATAGTATGTTCTAGTCCAAATGAACTTTATTAATTGAATTACTAATTCTATACTGTGTATTGCATTGTAAATTTATAATAATTTTTAGATGTTATTTTTTTAAAAAAACTATTCACTGGTTCAATGTAAAAAAAAATTCCTGACAGTTAACATGAAATTCAGTTAACATAAAGTGTTTCGGTGTTCCCTTCAAGTTCGTCTTAACGGGGTTCGACTGTACTATCATTACTAACTGCATATAAAATTATTTGATAAGTAAAGGTTGTGGTTGTGAACTAAAGGTTTTCACAAAGACAATGTGGATTAAGTTTGCACATGAAATAACAAAGCTAAAAAGCTTAGTAATGATGCTGAATGAGATTTTTTTTCTAAAATATTTTTAAACTGTTTAAAAAATGTACCTTATTTAGCAAATCTCGTAATTATTATTATTGAAAAGGCCCAAGGACAGGTCATTGAATAAATATGAGAAGGCCGAGATTACCCTACTAATTTCTCCCCCACTTCAATTAGTTTATTAGTTAAGTACATTAAATAGTAAAACTTATATACTTAGTACGTAATAGTAAAACTTAAAAACTTAGTACGGGAGATTGGGGGGCTAATGGGACAAATTTTTACTAACCTCTGTATTTCAGCAAAAATACAAGAATTTTAATTTCTTTTTTTACAAGCTCAAAAACTGATCATTCGTTAACTAAAAGTCATTGGACAGATGTTAAAACATTACCATATTTTAGTTGCTGAACATTGTAAACAAACATGTAAATATCCCATTAGCCCCCATATGTGGGGTCTAATGGGATAGGGTGCAGGGCTAATGTGACATGGTAAATGTTGCCTTAACTAAAATTTCAAAAATGGAAAAGGAATCAGAAAATGACCAGAAAATAAAATTTTAAAGCAACTACCATTTACATAATGAGATTTTATTTTTTAAATCAATTATTTCCCATTGAAAGGTGAAAGGTTCCCCATATCAAAGTTAAAACTCCAAATCAAAGATGCTCCCACAATTTTTGTTCAATCACTGGAAATGATAGTTTCATAACTAAATCTTCTAAAATTTATCTCAAACTTTTCCTTTTTTTCAGGGTGCTTGAATTTAAAAAGGCAGTCTTTATCTTCAAATATCTTACACTTGAGTTTATTGCTTTCTATTTCAGAAATCAATCAACATAATAAAGAATAGTTTGCTTTCTAGCAAATTTTACCAACAAATGATTTATCTTCACCAAGCTCTGTTAAGATGTAGTTAATGAAATTGCAGGAGGAAAAATATGTCATCAATAAAGATACTTACACTTTCACTTATTATACAATAAAAAAAAGTTCAAAAGGTTTAAAATTAAAGTTTTAAAAAGTTTTTGGCAACTTGACTAAGATATTAGAGATTTATATAGATTCTTCAGGAGAAACATACGAAGCTAGGTTTATTCGTGTCCCATTTGACCCCACAGTTTCTGTCCCATTAGACCCCACCATGTCATTATTTATAAATGATCCAACACAGAACCATGTGTATTTCACCATAGTATTTGATATATAATATCTTAATCTATGATATGTCTTCTACCTAAAACTACAGTTTAATTCATGAAAAGTTTTTATTTAATACTTCTCTCAAAAGTGGAATAAGATACCCTTTTAACTTACTTTGGATTCTCCAAAACAACAATTCTTCTCTCCACTTCACATGCTTTTAATGGGTTTATTTTTGGTTGTAATAATGTGAAGTCTAACTAGTACAACGTTGCAGTATAGAAATATTTGTAAAAAAGTATACTTTTCTCTACTTTTGGTCCCCTGTTGCCCTGAGTCCCATTAGTCCCCACTCTCCCCTATATATAATTTTCACACGTTTTAATAATTGGTGATTTCTTAAATTTTTTAAGTGGTTATAAGTTTGTGGGAGGGGTCAAAAATTCGGAAAGTACCACCAGGCGAAAGAATTAGTTATTAAAAATTATGAGCCATATTTATGGGGTAGGGCATGTTGAAAATTCCAAGTCCTTTAATATAGAGAGGTAAAAATGAAATGAGTTTTCACTATCATATTTGAGCACACAAAACAACTACAAGAATTTTTTTATACATATTTGCTTTTTCATTATCATATTCGGTTTTAGCACACTTAACGCTGCAAGAATTAAGAGACAACACACTTCCAAAAATGCTTTCTTCAATGATGAATGCATATGTGTGATCCCTTCAAAACCGCAAACAATTCGTTAAAAAAAACAGAAAATTGTAGGAATAAAAGGATTTTTTTTAATTGCTCAAATTTTCAAGATTATCAAAGTACAAATCATTGTATTTTTTTACAATAACATAGGTAAATATACCTTGCAAACTGGGTTAAGGGGTATACTGGGCTGGGTTAAGAATTAAAGTGAACATAAAAAATGTGTGAACAAACTATCAACCAAACCACTGTTGATCTTCCCAAATATCCAGGAGCCTGCGCAGACGCGATGAAAGCCACTTTCAACCCATCTCCTTTTAGAAGTCTCTCCACGAAACAGGACCCCCCCCCCCCCCTCAAGTTTACCGAAAATCTTTATCATTCATAGACGAATAATGCAGTCTGGAGATGTTAGCAGTTCCACCCCACCCCCTCCAAACCAAATATTACACACAGCGTACCAGTACTAATTTATTGACTTCATGCAGAGGGGACAGATATTATTAAGTCATAGGGTTAATATACATATATTTTCGTTACTGTGTAACTTTTGAATCTACTCTAGCCATTTTAGGAATACAAGTATTTGCAATAATTTTATGAGAAAAGTCCATTCTATTTACCCGTGCATTGAATTTCTGCTATCTTTATTTATTAGATAGCGTGTTAGGTTAAAGTTAGAAGTTAATGTGTTTTCCAACTTTTACAAACTATAAAAAATTATTAAAAATACTAAATATGATTTTCAAAAAAAAAAAACAATTTAGTTTTTATAAACTCGACTCCTTTGGTTCTTTTCAATGATACAAAAACTAGTGACCTTTTATTAAGATTGTGGCTGCAATTTACTTGGGAATATTCTCAATAGGAATACCATTATGATTTCCAAGATGTGAAATTCAGTTGCGATCCTCTTAATGTAAAAAAAATTCTGTAATATCTAGAGGGGGGCACAGGGAACGGAGGATATGACGCTGAATCTCCTTTCCCCCTGTAGTTACTGAAAGTAGTGTATACAGAGATTTTTTTAAAGAATTTAGCATTAGTTTACAGCTTAACAAGCCTGGAAAATACTTTCAGTTTATGGTTACACGAAATTTTTAATTGGTTACTTTTGACCACTCTACATGACTGTTCGCTGTGTTGGCAACATGTGTAAGTAGGTTATAGGATTTACTACTTCCTCAATAGATAGTGTTGCTGTTATATGCACGACCATAAATGATGAATGTTCATGTATTTGTTTTTATGAATTTCATTTTTTATTTCTTCATAAGAACAAAAGTCCAGTAAAATTTTTAAAAATTGTGGCTCTGTGCTTTGTTAAAATATTTGAGTACCTATTTGAAACAATCATTTGTTTTCTTGTTACTCCTTATTTGTTTATTCAAGTTGGAAATTGAAATTATTTGTATTCTAATCCAGTTGAAGTATGATAACTGTCATAAACCATGTCACTTTTAGCCACAATCCAAGCAATTAATCAACTAACGTGGAAAAAAAGTTTGCATATACAATTCATTTGTTGCATACGGTCATCCCAGAACAGGATTATCATGGCAGAGACCAACTCGCATTTATTTTCTTTTTAAGAATATTGTTTAGCAAACAATATTGTTAATGCATACAAAAGTTGCAGGGCATAAAATTCACTAAAACTTTATTCGTAATTATTCATTCTACAATCCCTATTTATTGAGCTATTAGAGGAATATTATGCTCAAATCCGAGCTCTGAAAACCTACCTTATACCTTCAATCTTTTCCTACCAAAATGTTATGCATAATCCTACTCAAAATCAAGTGTTTTGGAATAACTGTCTACAAAGTCATGATCTTTTAATTTTAAATGAACAGCTTTGACAATTAGCTAATAAGCATTTTACATTTAAAACAATAAACAAGATTTCAAAAGCTCTTCTCTTGCATGTATAATTTGTTTTTCTTTTCAGGTGACAATGAAAATCCTTGGTATTGAGTTTGCACCTCTGTCTCTTCCACTCAAGAGGCGACTTCAAACCTTAGCTGTATTTTATTATGGCACCAGTTTTCTTTGCTTGGGCTTTACAATGGTCACCCTTTCCTTGTATCTTTTCCTCTATACTCAATTCTTTTTCCTCCCCTTGCTCTATTTTGCTTGGTTTTTTCATGACCGCAACAAGTGCAATGAAGGGGGTCGCCGCTGGGAATTTCTAAGACGATGGCGTTTGTGGGAGTACTTTGCTGATTATTTCCCTGTCAAAATGATCAAAACTGCTGAATTGGATCCAAATAAGAATTATATTTTTGGTTACCATCCTCATGGAATCCTGTGTTATGGAGCTTTTTGTTGCTTTGGCACCGAAGGAACCCATTTCAGTCAGGTTTTCCCACAGATCACCCCTCGTATTTTGACTCTTGAAGGACAGTTTTGGTTTCCACTTCACAGGGAGCATGTTATGGCTGCAGGTAATTCTTTTGTAATGGTTATTCTGTGTGTTTCATATTAGAGCCCTGTTGAATTGTTCAACATTTTTATGTGCCTTTGTTTGGTTAATCATTCAACAATATGACACTTCTCCCATACGACTACAACAGTTTCTTCAATGTAGCTGGTTTGAACAAAATATATTTTTTTAAATAAAAATATTCAAAGGTTTTAATTTGGACTTGCATGGTGTAGAAGTGCATAGTTCTTTCTCAAAATATGTGCTATGATAAACCCTAAAATTAAATAATTAAAATACAAAATTAAATAAAGTAAGAAATATTTTTGTATAAAAGTATTACATTTGGAAAAGTTTTTAAATTGTATTAGAATTATGCAATTGCATATTTTTTCTCAAATGCAACCTAAATGTGACCTTCCTAATGTGCTAAAAATATATCGTGAAATCTTATTGTTCAAACTTAATTGCTCCATTTGCCCTTTTAATAGTATTCATAGATTCCATCCAGATACTTTTTATACTGAATTGTATCTACCATTGAATCTTTTATTAAACATTTACCTTGACATTGTATACACTGTGATGCAAAAGTTTAGACAATGACTTTATTTAGCTGTAAAATTTAGAATTGCGATAGTAGAATTACAAAAAAACCTCTAAACATATTAAAAATATATTTTGAAATGCTATAATTGAAACATAATTGTTTGATTTGCTATAGCAATAATTTTTTTCATAAAATAAAAATTTGTATGATGCAAAAGTTTAGACACAAATACGAGATTATGCTAATTTAAAGTAGATAATGGCCTAATTTCGCAATTTTATTGATGATTTGTATTTTTTTCATGTGATAAATTAAAAAAACCCGATATCCGGTGAACTAAACATCTTTAAATCTTTATTCAAATCATATTTGCTTCAAATGAATGGGGGGATCGGCACTTTTGGGAAAAGTGCAGTCTTTCCCATATAAAATCACAAAATAGCGACATTGTTCTTTTTTGCATTTTAGTACAATGTAGAGATAGTCACCTCTTCAAAAACGACAAAAAAAGTCTCTCGTCAACGTATTTCTCTCCACACCATTATAAACCTTCCACCTTGATGCTAGACTTTTTTAGGAGAAAAACCGGTGTTTCAAAAGCTTATTTTTCAATATTCGGTTAAACTGAACGTGTTTAAATAGCACATTAAGGGACCAGTTAAATTGTAACCGGTTCAAAGAAACCGTTTTTTTTTTCAAGAAATTTTAAACTTCAGTATAAAGAAAGAACTTTCGTAATGGTGTGGAGTGAATTTATGTTAAAATTGACAATTTTTGTCGTTTTTGAAGAGGTGACTATCTCTACATTGTACTAAAGTGCAAAATAGAATAATGTCGCTATTTTGTGATTTTATATGGGAAAGACTGCACTTTTCATCAAGAAAATCGGTCAATGCATGGCTCTAAATCCACGAATTCGTGCCAAAACTTTAAGGTGATGGACTGGTAGGCATTCGGTTCGTATTTAGAGATGTTTAATTGTGTATTTGAAGCAAATGATTTGAATAAAGATTTAAAGTAGCTATATTGTCAGTTCACCGGATATTGTTTTTAAAAAAATTTATCGTATGAAAAAAATACAATTTATCAATAAAATTGCAAAATTAGGCCATTATCATCTTTAAATTAGCATAATCTTGTATTTGTGTCTAAACTTTTGCATCATATAAAATTTTATTTTATGAAAAAAATTATTCCTATACAAATCAAACAATTATGTTTCAATTATAGCATTTCAAAATATATTTTTAATATGTTTAGGTTTTTTTTGTAATTCTACTATCACAATTCTAAATTTTACAGCTAAATGAAGTCATTGTTTGACACTGTGATGCAAAAGTTTAAACATTGTAAATTTAAGAAAAAAGAAAGTTGTCTCATTGGTTTGATTGGTTACATTACAATTGCACTATAGTTACTCTATAAATTCTTATCAAGCACTACAGCTACTCCATAATTTTTTTCCCTTTAAGTGACATAGTAGCCAGATGATGTGTAATTTTATTTGTGTTTTTTTTTGCGGAGATTACGAATATGCTAAGAGGAAAGTCACAAAATATTCACGATAAATTAGGTATTGGGTCGTTAATTAGGTATTAGTTGATAAGTCATTTTTCAACAAAATTATTTTGCTACATACTTAAATAATTTTTTTTCTTAGGTTCATAAATCTTGTATGAAAGTCGTTCTATTTGAGAGTTACTGTTACAAACTTAATTCAAATTTAATTGTGCACACACTGCCATATTGACAGATTGCTTAACAGAGTTGCGTATTTTTTAAAAAAATATTTGCTTTTGGAGAGTGTTATGATTCTAGCCAATTGTGGCAGCAAACATTTTGTACAATCATAAAAACACATTGTAATATAAACCAAAAATCCTTTCCAACTTTGTTATGTTCCCAGATTTTAGATTATAGCGAGTTCTGTAAATTGGCAAACCTAAAAGATGCCTAACTTCTTTCCTCTTAGAAAAATCACACTCAATACAAATACAAAAATTGTCGACCAACAACAGGCCAGAGGCCCAGCAAGGTTGGTCCAAAATAAATCTAATACATTACCAGTTTCCAATGTCCGTCAAGTTTCTTCTTAAAATCTTCTACTCTCTTCGAATGCACAACATAATCTGGTAAAGCATTCCACTCATTGACAACTCTATTGTAAAAATAATGTTTTCTTACCTCCCTTCTAAAGCTCGATTTATTCAATTTCTGATCATGACTTCTGGTACGGCTATTTAAAGTAAAATCTAAGCCCTCTATGTCTCCCTGTTTTATGAACTTGAATAACTGTATTAAATCACCCCTAGCTCTCCTGTTTTCCAGGGAATACATGTTTAAAGATCTTAATCTGTTATCATAATCAATACCAGATAGACCCTTAATCATTTTTGTAGCCCTATGCTGAACTTTTTCAAGCAACTCTATATCTTTTCTGAGGAAGGGAGACCAAAACTGAACAGCATGTTCCAGATGTGGCCTTACCAATCCCCTATACAATGGCAAAATAATCTCCTTAGATTTAGAAGTGATACTTTTTCTAATATATCCCAACATTCGATTGGCTTTCTTACTTGCCTCACAACACACTGCTTACTTATTTTGAAATCATTGCTCACCAAAACTCCTAAATCTCTAACGAACTCACTTTCTTGGATACTTTCTCCCTGTAAAACATAAGAATGATTAACATTGTTCTTACCCAAATGCAAGGTTTGACATTTGTTAACACTGAACGACATGCCCCAGTGTGAAGCCCATTCAGTAATTTTCGTAAGATCATTTTGTAACTGCTCAATATGCTCAACAGAATTTACTGTACTCGTCACTTTTAAGTCATCTGCAAAAATACTTAACTTGCTATTCAACCCCCAGCTGATATCATCAATAAACATAATAAATAAAATTGGTCCTAGTACAGAGCCCTGAGGCCCTCCACTTACAACCTCATTCCAATCAGAGTACTTACCATTAATGTGAACCCGTTGTTTTCTATTGGTCAACCAATATTTAATCCAATGGACCACAGCAGTCCCTAACCCAAATCTTTTTAACTTAAATAACAAAGCTTCATGAGGAACTTTATCAAAAGCCTTTTGGAAATCGATGTAAATAACATCAACCATATTGCCTTTATCAATCTCTTCTGTAACAGTATCATAAAATTTTAAAAGATTAGTTGTACAAGACCTACCTTTTCTAAAGCCATATTGATTATCTGAAAGTAAATTATTAGTTTCCAAAAAAGTCTTTATTGCATTTTCAACAATGTCTCAAAAACTTTACCTAAAACAGATGTAAGGCTAACTGGTCTGTAATTACCTGGATCAGATTTAGGCCCTTTCTTGTACAATGGAGTAACATTCGCCAATTTCCAGTCTGCTGGCACCTGTCCAGAAATAAATGATGACCTAAAAATAGTCAGAATTGCATCCCCCAACTCTTCTGCACATTCAACTAAAATTTTAGGATACATATCATCAGGGCCAGGTGCTTTGTTAGGTTTCATAGTTTTTAATAGACGAATAATCTCCTCCTTAGAAAAATCACACTCAATCTTCAGTTACTTCCCCTGAAACATGCACATTTTTAAAATCTTTACTAAAAACACTAATAAAAAAGTTATTCAAAAGATTAGCCATTTTCATGTCGTCATGGATTAACTGTCCTTGACTATCTTTAAATGGTCCAATGGAGCTACCCTGTTTTACATTACCTCTAGCATAAGCAAAAAAATCCTTAGGGTTATCCTTAATACCCCTAGCTGGATTCTCCTCTAATGCAGATTTGTGTTTTCTGCTAAGATTCTTAAACTCTCTCCTGGCAACTCTGTAAGCTTCCTGATCAACCTCTCTACCAGTTTGCTTAGCATATTTGTAAACCTTTTGCTTTGACCTAAGGGACTTTTTAATATCCTTGGAAAACCACATAGGATACAATTTCCTTTGTGAACTTTTACGTTTAATTTAACATGCTTTTTTACCACATCATTTAGTTTTTCCTTGAACTCATCCCATAGCTCAAGAGTATGGGTACCTACCAGTCCTTTATCAAAACCTAAAGCTACATCATGTCTCAAGTTGTCAAAATTAACATCTCTGAAACATGGGATGACTCTTTCACTATTAATCTGTATAACTTGAAAAATAATATCAAATTTAATACTATTATGATCACTCTCCCCTAAGTGATCACTGACAATAAGGTTATGAACTCTATTTTCACAGCTACTTAAAACTAAATCCAGAATAGCATTATCTCTAGTACACTCTCTAACTAACTGATACAAAAAGCAATCATCTAAAACATCCAGAAAATCTAAACCCTGTCCTTTAACAATCACATTATTGTCCCAATTAATGTTTGGAAAATTGAAATCTCCCATGATAACAACCTCATTGTTGTGACAAATCTCTCTTATGAGGTTATACAGCATGGTATCATGCTCCACATTACTGTTGGGTGGTCTATACACATTACCTATAACCAGATGGTTACCATTCACATTAGTCAACTTAACCTATACAGAGTCAATACCTTGAGTATCACACTTAAAGTTTAACTCTATGCATTTCAAGTCGCTTCTAACATACAACAACACCCCACCCCCTTTTTTGTTGAGTCTATCACGCCGGTAAAGATTGAAACCTTTAATGGTGAAAAAATCAGGTACATCATCAGTATTTGCCCAGCTTTCTGTGACACCAATAATGTCGAGATCCTCCATTGCAATGATTCCCCTCGACTCATCCATCTTGTTTGTAATACTTCTAGCATTGTAATAAAAAATCTTCAAAGTATTTTTCCCACATTTGCTCAAACCGTTGCCCCTGTGAATTTTACCTCTACTCAATTCCCCCACTATGGCCTTCACGCTGGCCACTCCTCCTCCTAACATACCTAATTTTTTGAAGCGACACTGTTAATTACTAGCCTGCTTACCTTGTTAACCTCTCTAGTGCACTCTGTCTCTTGCCATCCACTCTACTTGGCAATCCTGAAAAACAGTTACATTGTCTACCTTCCTCCTAGAAAACAGAAACTTAACACCCTCCATCTCGCATACCTCTTTTAATACCTTGTTCATTGACTATGCCCTAGCATGCATTGGACCTTTGCTCCTGCAAAGATTCATTTTGCAGGGGCCAGCAGTATTTGCATTTTGCTTAATTGTAATTATGACTATCAACCGTATTTTTTTTTACCCTGTTTACTCCATTATTGCTCTTTTTTTTTCAGTTCAGTTTATTCTTCTGCTCATTTCGCACACATGCTATAAAAGTAATGGAATATAAGAAATGTTGTGATAGATTTGTAGAAACCTGTGGGGTAATAAATAAACAGCTTAGCAATATTTGTAAAATATTTGACTGTTTACGTTGATAGATGTATTATTTTATATAATAAAAATATGTAAAATTAAAAATTGGCCTTGATACTAAATGTTTGGTAAATAATTATTAACTTTAAAAAATTTTTGGTCGGCTGAGTGTTTTCAACAACTGGCTTGACTATGCAATGGCAATTAAAAAATTTCAAAAAAGGTAATTTAAAATAAATTGCTTCAAGTCTTTAAGTTTAAATGCTTAACAGTTAAGTTTAAAAGAGAGCAATCAGAAATATATGAATTCAAATCTGTTTTAAATATATAAACTTTGCTTACATTATATTAGAACACTATACCAAGGGTTCCCAACCGTTGGTATGTGGGAAAAATTCAGGTGATACACATGAGTGTTGTGAGCAACATGATGCTCTTAATAGCTTCTGCACGCATGAGCAGTGAGCACGCATACAACGCGCAAACATATTACTCATTATTTTGAATATTAACATTATTTTGAAGATCTTCCGGCATCTTCCGGCAAGCTCTGCTATTTTTGATGCCATTTGTAACAAGTTTCTTGTGTGATAGTGTATTTGCTGAACTCTTGTACATAAAAAATAGACATAGAAGCAGAATAAGTGTAATGAAGATAAGTTCTATTACTCCTAATATTGATATTTTAATCACAGGGAAACAACAAGTTTCGCACTAAAGACTATAAAAGTATATTTTTTATGCTGATTAATTTTTTGCTGAGTTTGTACTATTTTTTTAGTTTTATGTTTTTAGACCTATGAGTAATAAATAAAACTAAATTAATACCATTTTAATCTTTTTATTTCTCCTTTATTATAAGCATATTATAAACAAGTATCTAACCATTAAATATGAAGTTTTCTCAGGAATTTAAGTTGAAAAGCCTTTAACACTTTAGAACCCCTACACCAGGGGTTCCCAACCTTTTTGCACCTTCGTACCACTTGACTTTTTGAGAAATTTTGGTGTACCACCAGACCTAAATATTTTTTATAATATTTAATATTCTAAAAATCTTCAAAGGCTTTTTGAATTAACTCCTGAGAAAACTTCATATTTAATGGTTAAATATTTGTTTATTTCTAACATGCTTATAATAAAGGAGAAATAAAAAGATTAAAATGGCATTAATGTACAGTTTTATTTATTACACTGGTATAAAAACATACAAATAAAAAATTAGTACAAACTCAGCAAAAAGTTTATCAGCATATAAAGTAAACTTTTATAGTCTTTAGTAAAGTCTTTAGTAACTTGATGTTTGCCTGTAATTACAATAACCACATTAGGAGTAATGGAACTTATCTTTACTCTTCAGTCCTCTTCTATCATACAAGTAACAAATGACATCAAAAATAGTAGCATCATGTTGCTCGCATCACTCACGGGTACCACCTGAAATTTTCCCGCGTACCACCGGTTGGGAACCCCTGCCCTACACTATACAATATATAAAAATTAATTTTGCATAAAAGTGTATAAATTTTCCACATCTATTAATTTTAAAACTTACATTTGAGAAAGCATTTTATTTTTACAATTTTCATAGTTCACATGTCAGTAATGTGCTTGCCTTGCATACAATAGGTCTCGGACCAGTTAATAACTGCAGACCTATAAACAGTATGCACAGCGTCCGAATAATACTCCATCTGGAGGGAGTGCAAATTACATATGCTTCAAAGCACTGTGTACGATGTATAATTCAACCTAACCCCCTGCTGCTGTTATCCATGTTAATGCAGCTAGTATAGTCTTAGTAAATTTAAGATTTAAGTAAATAAAAGAACATATTTAAGCAAAGTTTTTTGGCTCTGGGTAAAAATCTTATTTTTTTACGTGAAAGCATAATAGTATAAATTTTAAGGAAAACATATTTGTATATTTTTAGTCTTAGTGCTATATGGCTGGCCCTTAGTAGTATTAATTTGGGTGGATAAAAATGCTTATATTTTTTTTGTTGTCAACAATTTATAAAATACAAGTATATATTTTCTCCTTTAAAATGGATATCATAAGTATAAATGTTACATCATATGTTATGTTGTGCAACATAGTATCTATTTTTCAAATGTTTGGTTTCTGAAAATAATTGAACCTATCAAAACTCTCATAAATTTACAAAAACATAAATCGAAGATTATTTTAATATTAATTGAATAAAATTCTGAAGATTTTTGTGTGGTTAATTTCAATGTTTGAATTTCCAGGTGCATGTGCTGCTACCCGAGAAAGCATTGAATGGCTTCTCACTAAAGAAGGCAAAGGAAATGCCTTGATCCTTGTGATTGGAGGAGCTGCTGAAGCTTTAGATGCCCATCCTGGAGTTGCTTCTTTAATCTTGAAAAAAAGAAAAGGATTTGTTAGACTTGCTCTAAAACATGGGTAATTTTTATTATGTACTTGAGAGATAGTATTTAGCTGGAGTGGAGCCTGATTAATTATCATTCAATTGACAATCAAATTTGAAGAAAAGTAACCATTAACTAATGAATACTTTGGAAATGGCCTATAACCTTAAATGGCTTTATATTTATTCAAACTTTTTAAGTCATTAAAAAAAGTAACCATAAATTAGTTTGTTTCGAAAAGATTTGAGTTGTAATTATTGAGTCCCTAGCTTAATCTGTGCATATAGTCCGTCGGCACTAAATGATAGTTGCACATCTTTTATTAGTCGATAAGTCAAATACAGCCCACCGAATTATTGGATAAAAAATCCATCGCATACGCTGCATGGAAAAATCAATATAGATGACATTTTATTAAAAATCAATATCAAATTGATAAGTATCTAATAACAACTAATCAGAACCTGGTTGTGCTACAATTTTTTACACTTTCTATCAAAAGCATTGGCTGTATGGGTCCTTCTAAAAAATTTTTACCAAAAGGTATTCCTCAGGTTCAAATGCATTTTTTTTTACGGAATTTACACTTGAGGTTTATAAAAGAACACTTTTCAGTTATATTCCATTATTTTGAAAATCAGAAAATACAAATACAATAATTAAATTCATATAAAAAATATTTGGTAAAATTCACATGTCCTTTGACAAAAAAAGGAAAAAACAAGAACATAATTATGATTTAAATTTAATAATCAGTAATTACTGATGCATATATTGACAGCTAAGTATTTTGGTATTCAAATAAGCTTCAAACTGTTTAATTTAAGAATATTTTTCTTCTGTGACTTAATATATTTTCCTCCCAAAGAATTGAGTGCTGTAGTTTCATAACATAAATTGCTAATAAATGAAGTTTTTTATTTCATGTTTTGGCCACTAAGTTAAGTCCAAAGCAGTGTTATTTTTAAGCTTAATATTGCATTGTTAACTAGTTTCATATCTTTGCTAATAGATGGCGCCACATACTAAGTCTTGCTTCTGTTTACCAAAAATCGTTTCTTTATATGATATATAGTTTTATAGATGTATAGTTTTTTTTATATGATATATAAGTTGTGCAGTATGAGTGTTTTGTTTTGTCTCTAGAATAAAAACTGTGGAAAGTAGGTTTTGGAAGTGATTTAGTTTTCTTTTCTGTTGAAGTTGGTTTTCATCCATTTTATGGCAACAGTGAGTTTGTTATCATTTCTTTAACAAGAAAAGGGTGACGATATAAATTGCTTAGCGAAGAACTCTCATTGACTAATAATAAAACTTTTTGTATCTTTTTGCTATGATCTTGTTCTGAAGAAAATAAAAATACATCGATTTCAGCCGACCCATAAAGCCATTGACCAGCAGATGAGCTGTGTGGAAACAAAAAATAAGACTTTCTGGACTATCATGAGGGTGCAATCCATATAAAAGACGGTCAACTAACGAAACCTGAGCGACAAAATCGGCGAAAAAACATTAAGAAAAGTGTGAAGTTTATCATAAAGCCAACAGCTTTGCCAAGTAAATAATTACTGTGTCTCACACCGGTCACTCATGTAGTGTATTATAAAAGTCTAGTTAGATGCTGCTGACACTAGATGACAGAAGTCGTTTGATCGTTGATGAGTGTTTGAGTCATTTGATGAGTCAAATAAATAGCACAGCTCTGAATGTTTGAAAGAAACTTCACAAAATCTGAAAGCAGTGGCAGCAAAAAAATTTCAAGAAGAACTAGGCTGCTATGCCCGTTTGACAAAAAAAGAATAAGTATACTTGTACCAAGAAACAAGTAGGGAAAGATAATTATATTGTCACTAAAGCAGTCACTGGGTGCAATCCTGTTCAAAGTGTATATCCTGACTAAAAGTCACTCATATTGACATAAATTACATGATATTTAGCAAACATTACATGATATTTGACAAAAACAGAATAAGTATACTTGTATCAAGAAACAAGTAGGGAAAGATAATTATATTGTCACTAAAGCAGTCACTGGGTGCAATCCTGTTCAAAGTGTATATCCTGACTAAAAGTCACTCATATTGACATAAATTACATGATATTTAGCAGAATAGGTGCTGCGAAATATCACGAAACGACTTTAAAGGCCCCCAGTTGTGTGATGCTATGGAAAGATTCTTGTTTCAATGTTTTCTCTTTAATTCGGAGCTGTGTTTGCTTATCAAGTTTTAATATACAGCCCCCCTAGTGGCAATCAACAAGTTATTTGTGATTTACTTAACAAATTACTGAACTGTTTTAAAAATTACCATTTTGCCTAAGTTCGTTTTCTAGAATTTATAGTGTGACACAGGGTAATTATTGGACAAAAATCAAACTTTTACCATAGCTCCCACATTTATGTACTTTTCTAACCAGTAATTTTTGTCGTAATGACTATTTGATATCTGTCGGGTGAAATTTACTATTTCCTCTGTAGAAGTTGAAAAAAAAAAACTTGTGTCCAAAGATTATCCCGCCAATTGTTGTAATTATTTGACAGTAGTTTTCAATCTGTTCTGCACGGTATTGAGACTATCTACAAGGGGTAAATTGTGGACAATGGTGTGTACTATAGATACTGTGTATGGGGGCGATTATTGAACTACCATGTGGCTTCTGTAAAAATGTATAACTGAAATTTGGTAAAAATTACCCAACATTTACATTTTTCACAGCTGTTTGATAATTTCTTTGTCTAAGTTCAAACATTGCGTAGATGGTATTTTATTACACAGAAATTATAACCAGTAAATTTAGGTATATTGAGATGTTGTTTGTCTTATTCCATAGCATGTCCAATAATTACCCTATAACTAACATGCATGTCATAATGTTACTATTCATCCTACAATGATGTTTTCAGCACAAACCACCTTCATAAACATATCTAAAACTGGGCATTACAAAATCCAAGATCATATTAAAAAAAACAAAATTATACACAATTCTGTTCAGCATCGATTGAACAAAAGTTTTACCATTTTTTTCAAGCACTTTCGGTTATTAAAATACTTTTTTAAAAAAAACTAATCTAATACCAATAATTAATCAGCATTGCTTCATATGCAATGAACTCATTTTGGTTTGTTAGACGCAATACATTCTGATGGTTGGGCCCTGTGCAATAATTACCCCGGGTCACCCTATCTGTACAAAAAATTGTAGGGTTTCTATTTATATATTTTAAAATTTAAATAATTATTTAAAAATTAATTTTTATTTATCACAAAAGTGTATTATTTTGTTTGAGTTATTATAGACTATTAAGTAAAAAAGTTTCGTTATTTTAAAAATTTAGTGCATGGGATAGTTTATTTTTTTTATGTGCAACTTATTTAATATTAAGGCCCCTAAAATTTGCATGTCTCTAACTCAACTAATAATGCTTTGAAGTTAATGAAACTTTCGGCATTTCATGTGTTGAAATCTGTTATAGATATGAAATAGGAAGTCGAATTGGTGTTGCGATTGAAAAAATTGAAATTGGTTATTGTTATATAAAGACGTCCCTTATGCAAATGTTGTGCAATGGAATTGGCCCAGAATGTTGTGTATCAACAAAAAGATCCGATTTTCTAGGATGAAAAACGGCTAAATAATCATTTGTGGTAACTTTTTTTTGTGATTAAAATTGACTGTGAAAAACGTATTAAAATCTGTCGAGAAAATTGTGCCAAAAAAAGCAGTTGTCAATTTTTGGCTGTGAATCTTCACGAGTAGGCATCCTTAATTATCTTAAAACCAGAAGCCATTAAAAATTGCTTGAGCTGTTGGTTTCAATTAACAATTGGTCCAAGTATCCCTGGTTCCTATCAATTATGGAAACGTTAATCTTTTTTTTTTGTAGACTGCTCTAGCTATTGATTTCAAGATTTTATTATATACATTTAACAAAAGATTATTTCTATAGGGCTTCACTTGTACCTGTTTTTGCATTTGGTGAAAACGAAATATTTGAACAAGTGGAAAATCGCCAAGGCTCCTTTTTGCGGAGAATGCAAGACAAAATGAAAAATGTGTTTGGATTTTCTGCTCCATTATTTCATGGTCGGGGAGTGTTTCAATACAACTATGGAGTCATGCCTTTTAGAAAACCAATTCATGTTATAAGTAAGTATGTATTGGAAAAAAAACTTCTTTCGTTTTGGAGGAAAGTGCCCTACATATTTTCCTTCCAAACGGCCATAATTTATTCCAAAAGACACTAAAAATACATTGTATAATATAGAAATATAGGCTGGGAAATTAGTTATCATTCATAATATTTACTTTATTGCAACTGTTGCACTTATGCCTGAAGTTGGTCCCAGCATTAAATATTTAAACGTTCACTTATTAAGGGTTAAGTCACTTATTAAAAGTTTTCCTAAGTTAACGTAAAATCTTGACCATCTACTCGAATTAGGTTATTGAAGTTGAAGATAATTGTACTTAACTAGCTTATATATAATAAATCATTTAAAAAATGTTTTTTAAAATTATGAAAAAAAATATATTTTAAGAAGTATGACTTTTTTTTTAACTGATGCAAGTCATATAGAACTGTAGGAGAGATGCAATCATTTTATTAGTTTTACATTTAAATTTGTTTTCAGTCTCCCATACTCACTCAAGTATACAAGAACTAATAAATGAGTCATTCCATGTCAAATCGCCCAGCTCAAAATATTCATGTCACAGAATTCAATATTGATTTTTTTTCCTAGTACTAGAGACAAATTTATTAGAACCATATTTTTTATTTTTTCAAAATTCCAAGAATTGAGAAAATTATGATTTTTTGAAACCAAAAGTTAAGCCTAATTTTTTCTCATTTAGCATTGCGTTCTATGGGAAATTGAGCATTTTTTAATGGGTATAACTAAAAAGGCCAACCTGGGAAGAACTAATAAAAAAATTTTATGGAATACTATTACTAATGGTAACATTTTGATAAAGTGTGCTGTTGTTCACAAAACTCCTACTGAAATTATTTTTTTCAAAGTCAGAGGAGAATAACATTAGTTCCAATGGAGAAATGGTTACAATAGGTTTGTGTAAATAAAAGAATATGTGCAAGTGATAAGATTTTTAAAAAATAAGTAATAATATTAAAATTTCAAATATTGTATAAAACATTTTTAAAACACTTTGTATTATTGAAAAATGTAAGTATCTTCGTCCTTTCAAATTGTAATTGATATTTATAATAAATAAACAAAATTATTATAAATATCAATTAAAATTTGAAAGGAGTAAAAGACACATTTTTCAATAATATGAAGTGTTTTAAAAATGTTTGCTATAATATTTGAAATTTTAATATTTAATTAAAAAAACTTATCGCTTTCACATATTCTTTCATATACAGAAACCTATTGTACCCATTTCTCCATTGGAACCAATGTTATTCTCCTCTGACTTTGAAAAAAAATTATTTCAGTAAAAGGAGTTATGGGAACAACAGCGCACTTTACCAAAATGTTACCATTAGTAATAGTATTCCATAAAAAAAAATTATTAGCTGTTCCCAGTTTGGCCTTTTTAGTTATACCCATTCAAAAATACTCAATTTCCCATAGACCGCAATACTAAATAAGAAAAAGTTATGATTTTTTGAAACTGAAAAGTTAAGCCTAACTTTCTTAATTCTTGGAATTTTGAAAAAATAAAAAATACGGGTCCAATAAATTTGTCTCTAGTACTTGGAAAAAAAATCAAGTTTGAATTATAAGACATGAAGGTTTTGAGCTGGGCGATTTGACATGGAATGACTCAAATATAAAATAAATTTATGTGTTAAAAATTTAGTGTTAAATTTAAAATTTATATAAAATATAATGAAGGTTTTAATAAATTTTAAATTTAACACACTGTCCTCTTATTAATCCTGGTGGTGGTCCTTAATAATAATAGGAAAATAAATTTTCGATTTCAAAAAGGCCCACTTCCTTGGTTTGTTCTTTCACATTAAAAAATAATTTCTGTAAAATTTTAGCCAAATCAATAATACCATGTGCCGCACCAGGCTTTAAAGTTTTTAAGAAACAAAAAATTTTGGGGTGTATTTTTAATATTTTCGTTATAAAAATTAATATCTATGCCAAGTACGAAAAAATACTCAGTACAAATGTTATAGAATATATAAAAAGCAACTTTTGCAAAGGAGTTAGCTTTTTTAATGGCAAAAGATACGCCATGAGTCATACAGGGACCCACATGTTTCTCAACCTCCTCCCCCGCATTATTAATGGTTACTGCCTTTAGTTAAAGTAATCACAAATTTCTTGCATATGGTAATGACAGAAAAGATGTTATACCTATGTAACTGCTCAAAAGACTTTGTTGTGTTTCAAGAAAGCTAATGCGTACCTACTTTTGAAATTGATAGAACAAGCAACTTCATATCAGTTTCGGACATTTATTAAATGGTGCATGAAGTTCGTGTTACTGATTTATGCCTCGAAAACGAATATTTCTTATTGCTTCAATCAATAGCCAAGTAACTGGTGCCAAATTGCTATCTTTTGGAAATTTGTTACGCATATTCTTTTTAAATATGGGTTTGAAGTAAACCTGAATATACATGGATAAAGTTCTCAAATTTTAGAGGAAAGCATGTATACCTACCCGTGAAAGATATCACTGCGTAAGAATAATTATAAAAGGGATTCACAGGGCAAAGATTCCACATTTTGGAAGATTTCAAAGAATTACATCCATTAAATGGTGTAATGAAGAAATTGAACTAAAAAGAAGTGGAAATGCAAGATCCTTAACATTCGTAAATTATGCGTCGGAAAAAGGTGTGAAGTTAATTGAAAAATTCAACTATCAGTTTACAAAGGATGCAATCCAAAAAAAAATTTTAATTACAGACTGTCGTAAAAAAAGTACACATCGCACGATTGAAAAACTGTACTAAAGCAATACAACAATGGTAATATAGTAGGTTAAAAGTGCTATTGATTATCAAGAGATATTCAGAATCGGGCATGAAAACCCAGTATTTAGGTTTAGTTCAGGAACATTTAAAAGCATTTTCAATTAGCTGCAAAAAGAGGGGAAAATATGTAAAGGAAAATGAAAAATATAGGGGGGGAGGGGGGTGAATCCTATATTTTTATTCTACTCAAAATATACTTCCTTCTAAATATAAAATTACTTTTTTAGATTTTATTTTTATTATTAAAATATTAAGATTTATAAACCAATGCCCCCTTCTCCCCACATTGTACTTGCAAAACAGCCCTGGTTAGGGACATCATTAAAGTTCTAAGAATGTCATTTGTTTATTAGCTATGTAAATAGTTCTCTAAATAACCTTTATTTAATTTTGCAAAAGCGCAGCCCCCCGCCCCACCCACACGACGCCCCTGAAAGCCGAAAGTGTTTAAATTGTGGTATATTTTAAATGTTTTTTTTTTATTTAAATACTTGCATCTGTCCCTTTTTATTTAATTTTTAGACAGAACAGTTAAAAGTTATCTAAATAATCACTTATGTCGCACTATTGTGATGAATAGTGTTTGCGTAGTGTGGCCATGATTTACAATCTCGTAAAATATCAATAGTTCTTTTCCATATAACTCAAAACCTGTTACTCATAGATCAAAAGAGTAAATTACAAAGTTGTAGGACATTTTATTTTCTATATGATATTTATATGACATTTGTACCAAGTATTTTTTTTTCGTATTTGGCATAGATATTGATGTATAACGGAATTAATAGAAAAACACCCCAAATTTTTGCGTTTATCAAAACTTCAAGCCCCGTGGGGCACGTGTTATTAATTGATTTGGCTAAAATTTTGCAAGAATTATTTTTTCATATAAACAAACTGAGGGTATGTGCCTTTCTGAAATAGGAATTTTTAAGGGCCACCCTAATATCTATATATGTATATATATAATAAATTTTTGAACTTGCATAGTTGGAAAACCTATTGAAGTTGAAAAGATACCTGAACCTACCGAAGAGGATATCAGCAAGTTACATCAGAAATATATTGCTGGTTTAACATCTTTATTTGAAGAGTTTAAACCTATTTATGGACCTAATGTAAAATTTGAGTTAAATTGAAGCCTTTGGGGACAATGAAAGAAAACAGTAATATATGTTTCCTTTACTAATTAACCTTATTTCTAGTCCTTCTGTTTAGTTGGTAAGCCTTAAGGTCGTTTTTTTTTCTTTCCCCAGTAGTGGTTGTTGAGGTGATCGACTAGGTTCTTATTTTCCCCCTCAACTTTTCTGTACCCCAATATGGGTGGGGATAATAAGAAGAAAGGTGACCCTCCGTTCCCTTTGACAATTTTAAAAGGAAGAAAGAACAGCATGACCTTCAGGCTTGCTGACAATACATAATGAATATAAGCTTTTATAATTTGTTTTATAATTATTTTTAATGATTTGTTTATTGAAGATGTTTTGATGTTGCTAAATTTTAAAATCATTTTTATAATTTTACAATATTTAAGAATATACTGTTAAGTGTTACTGTAACTTTATCCTTCCAGAAATGCATGTCAAAAATATAGAAACTTCCTACTTTCAGCCTGATTGTAAAATCTCACCCCATTGACATGGTTTGACTGTATTCGGTTATAATTTCATATGAGCACTGTTTATTATAAAGTGTTGGATAGTGGACAATTTTTATTTTACCTGTAATTCTTAATCTAAAACTTAAACACTTGTATGTTTTGTTAGGTCAAAGTTATGATCCTTTTTTTTAAGAAAAACCATCTACATTAGGGGAAGGGAGGGCATTCTCGCACATTAAAATTCAATATCCAAATACTCTGTTTAATGGTTCAAGAATAATTTTACTCTTAATAGGAAAAGCACATTATTTTTATCATTTGAATACCGTAAAGTTTTAAATGCATTTAAATTCAAGTATTTAAATACATTAAATTCAAATTTAATATTGTTGCTGATTTTTTGTTTGTTTTTGCTGCAAACAAAAAAATGAGCTGTATCATAAATCATTGAGCATGAGTATTAAAATATACTCTTTAGGGTAATAGTGGAAGACATAATATAAGTTAGAAATGAACAATAACTAAAGTTAATGTTTGATTTGCTTTTTTAAACATTTTAAAAACATTACATTTTTAAAATTATTTACTGGCCTAAGATGTGTAGAGTTAAGCTGAATATAAAGCTTCTTGTAGATAAATAACAAATTTATAGTAGGGTCAAGTGGGGTAAGTGTGATAGGGTTTCTGCATTTTTCCTTTAAAAAATTAGTTATCTGCTTCAAGTAAATTCCAAATCCTAAAATTGGTAGTGAATTATTATAAGAAACATACCTATGTAGGAAAAAATTTATATGTTTGAATTCCAAATTTAAGTGAATAAAATTTGCATTTCAAAATCCATTGCTGTTTTATCACACTTACCCCACATAGGGGTAAGTGTGATTTTGATGTGGGTAAGTGTGATTTCAGTTGCAATAAGTGTTTTCAAGCCATATAAATTACCTAGCATACATTTTTCTTAACAATTTAATATAAACATAAATTTATTAGCATTTTACATCTTATTAGAAATGTACGGATAAGAAAAATCAAAAATATTGAGAATTATTGTTTTGGGTTCATGTTGTGATATAATAAACTTAAGTCAGGATGTAAAAGAAACAAACAATTTTAAAGTCAAAATACCTATGGTGCTATTCCATTTTTATTATTAGTTAGACTGCTTTTTTTTACAGATTGTAATTTTCAAAATCTTGCGAAAAATACAGACATTCTCTTCGGTCCATATTTGGACATGGGAGGTTCAAAACAATATCGTCCTCATCAATTATACACACGTCATCTATATTTGGCCATGAAAATGTCTTTGTTATGCTATCATATTTAACAAATTTTACAGTAATCCCTTCTCGATTCACCTCATTTTCAGACTGAACTTGTCCCAAAAAGTGCTTTACCGTGCGTTTTTTATAAAGGCAACAAGAATGTAGCATCCAACAGAAAGGTCAGTTTTTGGTATTTCTAATTCAAAATCCTCTGACATATGAAATGAAATGCCACTTCCTTTTATTCATTTTTTAATAATAATTTATAATTTAATAATATAATAATTTTTTTATATTTATGTATGTTTTGCACAAGGTAAATGGGGTGTTTTGGATTATCACACTTACCCCATGTCACATATCACAGTTACCCACAACTGATATTTTGAGGGGTAACTGTGATTGTACTTCCATACTTCACAACATGTGAAATAATAAACCAAAACAGTTTTATATCTTTACCTTTATTCTTTTTACTAACATAGAAAGAAAAAACAACAGGATTTTTATAAAAGTATGACACTTATGGAATTTGGAAGAAAACCTTTCAAATTTGAAAAAAAACCCAGACAGTTGCACTTAAATTCAAAAGCTCAAAACTATCTTTAAACTATTATTTAAAGTCAATATTTCTTTTTAGTTTAAGTATAAGTGGTATAATGTTAGATATTGCAAACTTTCAGATTTTTAGAATGATTCCCAAAGTTACAAGAGCTGTTTATCACACTTACCCCCGATCACACTTACCACACTTGACGCTATTTCAAAGTTTTGAAGTGTGGCTGTTTAAAAGTTCCGGAATGGCTATTCATGCTAGGTTCTTTACAGTTTCTTACGATTGGTTTCGTTATAAATGTAATACTTTCTTTTTAGTGTATGATTTGCAGGGATTGGAAAGTTACTTTTAAAAAGTAACTCTTACAGTTACTTAATATGAAAAGTAACACGTTAGTTACTTTTTACAAAAAGTAACGAATCACAGTTACTTTGAAATTTCACAAGTTATAGGAAAATTGCCATCTAACCATTTTTCAAAGAGAACCTCGATAAACAAAACATATAAGCACAAACAAAACAATGAAATTATAGTTAATAAACATTTTTTTTAGATATTTAATTTTAATCCTTTACCCTAATAATCAGCCTACAACGAGTCCATCAGTAAACTCTTGGGCGCGTACTGATAGAAATTGGGGTAGCTCAAGAATGAACGTGCACTCTCTGTCTCCCCCCTCCCCACCCCTCTTTGAGGGGAAGGACTTTGTTGTTGGTCATTGTTGTAGAACCCATCCAGGCAACACAAAGGGGTTTGCACTGAGGGATTCAACCTGCTTGGCAGTTAGTGTGATTTATTTCAAACCCCTTCTTAGATGGTAGATGCTTGTAATTGCGGGGCTTATAATGTGATATGTGTATGTATAATGTGTACTTGGAAATGCTAACATACTAGGCTAACATAACATGCTAAACATACTAGGAAAAACATTTGTACTCTAACAATTCTGGCTGGAAGCCGGCGTCACGCCTTTAGCAGCCAAAGTCATTGAGCTAGAAGGAAAACTGGAGTGAGGTGTGTGGTTCACTGAACAGGGCAGCAAACGAGCCGGCCCAATAACGAAACGCGGAGGAATAACAGCACTGTAGCAGAAAACCTAGAAACTTGCCTATTTCGCTATTGGGTTCGTCTTCGCTGGTTCTTAGTTAGTGATCCACATGGTTATTTCTTAAAAAAGTTGGAATTTAAAGTTAAAGAAAGTTAATTCTTTCGAACTAAAAATGTTAATATACATTTAGGAGCCCAAGTCAATATGATAGTGGGGTCTCATACAAGCATTGCATACAAGTGTAGGGAAAATAGTCCTTTTCTGCCCGGTTCGCTCAAAAGGGTGCGAGTGGATTTTCGGCTCGCTTGCACTTCACTCCAGTTTCCCTTCTAGCTCAATGGCCAAAGTGGACAATTCTATTATGCTTTACTTTTTCCCTCCAAAGAAAATCTCGTATTTTGGGAATGCAAAATGTTCCCTTCTTAGGAGTGGAATTTCAAAATTGGCACCAGGCAGCCTTCGGAAAGTAACGGAAAACTAACGAAATTTTTCGTTACTTCGTTACCGCTAAAAGTAACTAAGTTACAGTTACTTTTAAAAAATGTAACGGCGTTACCTAAAAAAGTAACTGTTACAAGTAGCGGCGTTACAAGTAACACATTACTCCAATCCTTGATGATTTGTTTGGGTTCAACTCTATAAAACAAAGTCAAATATTTCTGTATACTAATAGCCAAGCATGCCTATTAGACTGAAAATCGCAAATTTGTTACATTTACAAGCTAGTAATGTGAAAAATTAAAGCTAAGCTGAAATTCTTTTTACAATTTTATTCAGATTAACATACATTTCAAGAGATATAAAAGTTCATTACAAAAATTGCTTGCATTCTTGAAGATTTGTTGCTGCGATCCATAAAGATATGATAATGGATTGTGAATTGTTCAAAATCGAAATCCAATGAAATTTCAACTGAATACAAGTTCAGTTGTACGAAATAATATCTTAAATGGAGCAATGTTGTATGTAATGTTTAATCTAGCAATGTTGTACGGGTTGCGAGGAAAGCAGACATAATAATGATTTTTGGAGTTCGAGTTGAAAACACATTTCGATCCATCTTTATTTTAACACAACTCAAACAAGTTTTTGGGGCAATTCTACCATAATTTTTAATTTTATGTCCCTTGGGCATAACTTTAAAAAAAAATTAATATTTCTTTTCAATTTTTTCTTATTATACTAATAGACTGGTCCTTATATAATTGCAAAACGGAATTTTAAAGCAAAGAAACTCCAAAAAAATTTTAGGACATAAAACAATGCAGAAAAATCCTTACCGTCGTATGTCCCGAATGTCAAATTTTTAGTTTAGTGCTCAAACTAACATATTTTTTAGCTAAAAATTACATTCATTTGGATTTTAAATTGAACTAATACCATATCTTAACAAATTCCATCCATAAAATTTTGGCTTTTAATATTTATAATGTGTATTTCTCTTTTAACTTTGTCCATGGGTTTTGGTACATTCACTGACCTCATTGCTAAAGTGGTGAAGAGAGGCACTGGATGGAGCTACAGTAATTCTTCAAACATGAAAACTGAATTGCAGAAAACTCACATTTCAGTTAGTACCTGCATTTTTTTTGCTATAATTCACCAATAAGCCCAAAAGTTAACAAACCCCAGTAAAATGAGCTGCGTGGCTTTATTACTTTCCTTACAATCCCCCATGGTTAAGGTTAATTCTTGCTTAATATTTGGAATTTTTTTCTATAAATATGTTTAAGTGGAGTATAAGAAGTAAAAAAAATCAATTTTTATTAAACTGCAGTTAGTTTCAACAGATAAAAGACCGGAAAACATCGTGAATTTCCTTACCTTCCATTCCTTGCCTTCCGTTCATTACCGTCACAATGATCTAGGGATGGAAAACCGAAACCGGTTTTAAGACTAACCGTGTTTTTTGGACTTCGGTTTCACTGGAAATCAGTTTTTTTTTTCGTAAAGCAGGTTTGAATCGGAGACCGGTGTTTCTTAAAAATAGATCTGATTTTCTTTTTTGATTATTTTTTTTGTAATAACATCTGTAATAACATTTTCGTTTTTGTTGTATTGTTAATATTATCCTGTTTTCATGTTGTTCAACTTTTAACTTTCTTTTTCATCAATTTTCCAAGAATTGTCCTTATTTCGTCTGTCCTTTAACCGTCCATATTTTAAATTAAAAAAAATTCCTCTCTAATCCCCATCTGACGATGATTGCAATGCATGCAGTATAAGTGCGTAGTAATAACTGCCGACCTATTAATGGAAAGTGCAGCCGCCCGACGAATAATACCCGTGTAGAGGAAGTGGACGTTAAATATGCTTCAAAGTCCCAACGCTGCGTACGATGTCACCCGGTTGCGTTGGGTGCTACTCAAGTATCGACTCGTCACTTGATTGTGGTTCTAAATTACGACGCCCGTCACCAATAGCCCTCGTGTAGCTCTAGTGCGACCAAAATTGAAACTAACCTAACCAATGTAACCCGTAAATTTACATTGGGTCCCATCCAGGTGTTGTCCTCGTTACTTAACCAGGGTTCCAAAAATTACGAGGCACGTGCACTAAAACAAACTAAATACAGTAAAAACCATAAAATATCTGGCGCCGAACTAGTCTAGATGCAACAAACCAGAGTATTTCCGCCTTCGCCCTGGGTGTACTTCCTTTCTCTGTGACAGTAAAAATTCTTTCTGCGTCTGTCTTGCATGACGAAGGCTTATAAGCTGGTCTCTGATCAAGCACACAAACCGGAATATATATGTACCTACCCCTACCCTACCAGAGTATTTCAAAACTGAACTTTGTCAATCCTAGGTCAGCATTGTGCAACACTTTATAGAAATATTAAACTACGATTTATTAGAAATTTCTTCTGAATAGAGGTAACATGATTATTTAATATGTATGATTTTTCTTATTTGTTCATGTCTTTCAATTTGTTCATATTTCATACGATATTTATTTAGCCCGACCAGATTTTTCTCAGTAATTAACTTTTCAAATGTAAAATCATCATTAAAAATTCCTAAATCATATTTAATTTACGCTGTGTTTGTGTTGATCTCAGCAGGGCATATTTTAAAGAAATTTGACTGTGTGGGCAACTCTAACTTCCTCGGAGGGGGGGGGATTGTAAATGTGCAGTTTATGTTAGTTGAATAATCGTCAAAAAAGAGGAATTTTGAACTATTTTAATTTCATTCATTATACTACAACCATTCATTTTCATTTTAATACAACCAATTCAAATAACATAGTTTTTTAAAAAAAAAAAAAGCTTTCATATAAAACCTCACTTTGTAGAGTTCAGCTTCTGGTTTTCTTTCTCTTCGGTTTTTAATTTGCAGAAATTTTATGACTGGTGGCCGCGGGTTGAAATAGGCCGTCCCTCAGCCATTTAGAGCGATATTCAATCTTTTGTTCGAATGGGGAGTTGCCACGATAAGTGTTCCAAGAAACTTTTTGAGTGGCCTTTCGGATACAACGAACATTTTCTTTAGTCTTGCAGAAGTGCAGGAACCAATGTCCGAATTCACTGGGAGAGTGGGAATTTGGATCAATGAGCGGCCAGCTTTCACATACCGCGAATTCAGAAACTATATTCGGAAACAGGTTGGAAAGTAAATTTTCTCCGACGGAGATTATTTCTGCCGCTGATCCTGCAACACATAACACTTTGGCGGTTTTTATAGTTTCGGCCTGTTCGTCATTAACTTTATGTTTAAGAAAATTTATTGATGATAGGACAATTTCTTGTCTTATTGATTCAAAACGCCTTGAAAATGTTGTGACATTAAAATTGACTTTCTCCCTACGTTTACTGAAAGTATCTTCTTTTATGGTCATCTTCCTTTTCTTCGAAACCACCGGGATAAGGCGCATTTATCATTAACTCCCAGTTTAGTTATGGCAATATTGAAAACTGTGATGTCTGATAGCATCGCCCATGACTAAAGTCAGTCGAAATTATAAAGAACTCTCTTACCACTTGTTTAACATCCCTTTTGCAATATTCTTGTCCTCTTACGAGTCAGACATGATTTTCTTCCATTGTTTCCGACAGTAAGGCAAGCTTTTGATGACTGCTTGAATTTCATTTCTGATATATTCAGCAAAACGGACTTCAAAGTGGCAGGGAAAAGCTCTATACTCTGGAAAAATAATCGAAAGCGATTTTGTGTGTCTTGCCGATTTTCGGTAATAGGTCAAAATACCGCTGAGATTTGCTCTCCAGAGTGTGAGTTCAGGGACTGATGACACTACACTTTCTAATGCTAAATCGTTTCTGTCTGCAACGCACAACACTATTACTAATTTCTTATCTAGTTTAGCTGTCCCATCCCATAGTAGGAAAGAAAGAGAACCCTGGTTGTTTCACTCTTTCGCTTGTGGGAAGGTTAGGGGTCACGCTTCCATGTGGCATTTTTTTTACAAAAAAATAATTTTTTTATAGAAACACCTAACGCGCTAGAAATGTACGTGGGCAATTTTATTTGACTGTGTGGGCAATTGCCCCCCCCCCCCAAAAAAAAAACCTTAAAATATGCCCTGGATCTCAGCGTCCGTAAATCTCGAATCAGTCGTGGTTTGATTCGAGCGTCCAAAACGTGCGAAATGGCCGATGTTTCTACCTATTCGAAAGATATAACAGTGACCATCGCTCACTACGCATGCGTTAGATGCGGACGCATCGCTAGACGTGAATTTAAACAAACCACCAAAGCGAAGATAAGACGCTGATATCGCCGAGCAGGCCGATTTTTAACGCCTTGACGTGCGTTTTCAGTCCTTACAAACCAAGGCTTTAGAGTACTTGATAAAATTGTAAGAACGATCGTAGCTAAATTTGAAGGTGTTCGAGTGGTCATTTTGACATTAGTTTTTAAATAAAAATATTATTTCGAACCGGAATCAGTGATTTGTAGGGTTTATTACGGCAATTTGTATAGTTCAAATTAGTTAAAAAGAGTACTTTTTTAGTGTTAACTAGAGCTTCTCTCAAAAATAAATATTAAAGGTTTTTGTATTTTTTTTAAAGAATTTTTAGAATCATATTTTCTTTTTTTTTCTATTGTAATTTTAATGCAAGATACAGCTTTTCACGCTTGCTAATCCAAAGTATTAGCTGCAAAAATGGCTTCTAATTGCCAGAGGCTTCGGAGTATTGAAATGAAGGACCAATCTTGTTCCAAAAACTATTTTTTAATGTAATTATAATCATGCGATCAATTAAATATCGAATAAATGTGAAATTATAAAAATGCAATGTTTTTTTCTATAGTTATGGACGTTAGTTCCGAATTAACACAAAAGTTGGAACGAAAATGAGCGTATGACAGAGAGAGAAAAAGAAAGCAGCGAGAGAAGCTACGAAGTAATCCGGAGGCTTATAGTAAATATTGTAAATTTGAGAAAGAGAAATGAGAGAAGAAAAGCAGAAGGGAAGTTAAAGTCAATTTCCCAAATGAATCCCATGGAACAGATAAGAATACGAAGTATGTGGATAGCTAACAAGATTCGCCAAAAACAGAGGGAACAAGAGCAACACGATCTGGCAAATGGTACATCAACAAATGCACCACCAATGTCTGCGAACAATCTACCTCCATCGAAAATTGCCCGCCTTAAAACATCTACTTGCGTTGAACCCAAAATCTGTGACGGTACCAGTAAGAGCAGTGATGGTAGCAGTACAAGAAAAACAGCAGGAAGAAAGGTTGTAAGAAAAGAGCGTTCCAAAACTTATAGAGAACTCTACAAAACAAAACTCAAATACGTCAAACAGAAAAATGGGAAAAAAAATATAATAGACAAATGAACACAAGGGCACAAACTTCTTCACCAAGAACACAAGTAAGGGAAATTCTCAAGAAAGGTACTTCAGAAGTTGAGAAACAACTATTATTTTGAGCTACGCTTGTATCTCAGCTTAAAAGTAATGCAAGTAATTTTAATTCCTCCAGAGATAGATTTGCCAAGTGCATCGCCGGAAAGCTTCTGAAAAAGTACCGATGCATCAGAAAATCAAAGCCATTTATGAGCAATTACATGTGTAAAAAGTATGCAGAAAGTTGCAGTTTACAATATTACAGGAAAAATGCACAAATTCAAAAACAGCAAAAGATGGCAGTATTAGCATTTCTTGAAGAAGATGTTAATCCATGTCCTGCACCTGAAAAAAAAGATACGTTAACGCTAAAGAAAAACAAAAAAGCAGGTTCGCTATCTTTGCGATATACTGCAAAACTTGCACAAAAGGTTTATTGAAAGCACTGAAATCAAATTATCCTATGCTTCATTTTGTAATTATAAACCATTTTGGTTTGTGAAGCCAAAAGTTAATGGCCGAGATACGTGTTTGTGTGTAAAACATGCTAACATGCAGTGGCGGATCTAGAACTGCAACAAGGGGGGGGGGGGGGGGGGGGGAGGCACTCATGATATTTAAGAAACTAATTTTCAGTAATAATAATTAATATAGTTTTATTTAATTTAAATGATTTAAATCTATATTTTAAATTTTTTACTACAAAATAAATTTGATTAACGTAATTTGATTTATTAATATAAACTGTGTGTAATTGGTACTTTAATATTTTTAAAGTTTAATTAATTGCATATTAAATTTTTTAATTGACCTTTTATACATATTAAAATCGTAACAAGTAACAGCTGTAGGATCGTACAAACCAAAAAATAAATTTCTACATGAAATCATGAAAAAGTATAGCTTTGTCACACAATTTAATTATTTAATTGTAAAATTTACACTCGTCATTTTCAATTTAGAAATACATATTTTTCTTTTAATTTATATTTATTTAAAGTATAAGCTAACAAGCAAGTGCATATTTAAAAAATATAGGTAACTCCCCCAAAAATTCATGCATTTAATTATATAAGTAACTTTCAAAATAAAATAAAAATTAGTAATTTCTTACCATATTTTAAAAGAAAAACAAACTGGTTATCCTGGGAGATACATCAAATGACTATGTACAAGGAAGTTTAGAAGCCTTGGAAAATTATAAACATGCGAAAAGCGAAAAAAAAAGTAAACAAGAATTAAAAAAATAACTGTGGATAAAATTAGTTTGCTTTTTAAAACAATATGTAAATAGTTTTTTTTAAAAAAAGGCACAAATAGGAAGGATTTACTTGAGGTCACGTAACCTCCAATCTCGGGGGTCACTGATAACAGGATCACCCGTTTAGAGCCCAAGGCAAAGTTACCAGACGAGCTTTGCAATGTCTTCTGTCAAAGGAGGGCTAAACCTTTGGGTGTTGGGGTGTTTTAGGTTATTTTTAAGTACTACATTCTGCTGTAATTTGTTATTTTTTTTTTACAATTCTGGATGCCTAAGCAAGTAGACCAGAGATAAACCAAGCCCAGAATCTACGCTCAAAGGCGCAGCTCAAGTTTTGAGCTAATTATTAATCGATAGTTAACCATTATGAATAAATTTAAATTAAACTGTTAATATTATTCATTGCTTGAGTTTTTAAATTAGGGAAATTGGCGTGCATGGGATATGTTTCAACTTGAGCATGAGGCCAGGGCTATTTGTGAAACACTTTAATTGAACACTCTAAAAAATGATAAATATGCTATTTAATTGTTAAATTGACTTTAATCAATCCTTTAAGTCAATTTAAAAATTACTGTTTAAATTGACTTTTCACAAACTAAAATGTAACAACTTTGTAAGAAGCAAAAATCCCATCTATAAAATTGTGAAAGTTTGAAGACTCGCACATCGCTAAAATTAAGATATTCAATGCGATGGAGTATAAGGGGGAGGGGGGGGGGGGGTACATATTAGTGAATTTGATAATAAATTTGTTTAAATTAAGTCAGTAATAGTTTGATGCTCAGCATATCAAATTCTAATTCACCATTATAGTCATAAATTGAAACAAAATAATTGAAATTAGTTCTATTTTAGTCAGTTTAAGTCAAAGTTGCGAAGCGAGGAGAACCACTTATAATCAAGTCTTTGCTTTGGCTCACTGTAGCAGAGAGCACCGAATTCCAGATGAAGCCCTCTAATTACCTTATTACTAAAAAAACTGGATTAATATGAGGAGCAAACATTCAAAATCCAATACCTTCAAATTTGACTTAAGCCACTTTTATTTATATGCTTTGAGAAGCTATAACTAAATCCTTTGTGATGATGTTTAAGTGCAAAAGTGGCTTAAGTCAAAGTTGGAGATGGTGGGTTTTGAATGTTTACTCTTCAAATATAAACCTCAATATCAATACTTTTTATGCATAAAAAAAGTTTTGAATATTTTCAACTAAATTTATTCTTGGGGGAAAAAACGTTTTTTATCTAGTATAAGTTTGAGTCTCATTGGGGGGGGGGCCCTTAGCCCCCCCCCCCCCCCCCCCATAAATCCGCCACTGCTAACATGCAGTTTATGGTGGACAGTTTGCATCGATGTAAAATTATCAGTTATACTCAAGCGTCAAATCTACCAAATAGTCTATGTTGTGATATAAATAATAAAGACTGCATGTATGGAACCTGTAGCCGATGTAAAGTGAAGCATATTAACTTAAATCTAAACGACATAGAAGAGCAGCAAGATGTTATAACCTACTACAAGTGGATAAGAAAAAAGGAAGAAAGACTGGACTCTAAGAAGAACCTTATAAGGGTAAGAATTGTTGTAAAGGAAAAAATACATGATCATTAAAAGATCTCATTGATGAAGCTAATGCCGCAATACCCCTGTTTCTAACGCACGTTTTTAACGCCTTTCATCAGTTTAATGCGATAAAACGACTAAAGAATTCGTTGAAAGTTAATGAAGCCTTTATCGTCATTGACTTTTCCGAAAACTACGAGAGAAAATACAGTGCAGAAATACAAGGCGCTCACTTTGGTGCTTCAAAAGCACAAATTTCAATCCACACTGGTGTGATTTATACCTGTGGGGATGAAGACACAATGGAGAAAAGCGATAATAATGTGAAGTGCGTGCAGTTTGGAACTATATCCGAAAGTATGCGTCATGATGGTAGAGCAGTTTGGGGTCATCTTCTGCCAGTTTTACAAATGATTCAGAAGACATGGCCCCATATTAACACCATCCATTTTCAAAGTGATGGGCCAACAACCCAATATCGAAATAAAACGAACTTGTTCTTGTTGACATATTTTGCAAACAAACTAGGTTTGAAAGAAGTTACGTGGGATTTTAGCGAAGCTGACCACGGCAAAAGTTCTGCAGATGGTGTCGGAGGGCAACTTAAAACAAAAGCTGTCCAGTTTGTAGCACATGGAACTGATATTCCTGATGCGCATACTTTTTATACGGTATTGAAAAATTCGGAAATTAAAGTTCAATTGTTTCAAGTATCTACTAAAGATATTGAAGCGATTGATGAACATGTTATGCCAGGTTTGAAGGCAATTACAAACACCATGAAATTAAAGCAGGTGGTGTGGGGTTCTAAATCTCCGAACCAACTTAGCCTGCGTACACTTTCATGCTTTGCATGTGAAGTTAAATGCAAACACTATGCATCAAAGCCAAGTGTGTGGAACTTTGCCACTATTCCAGCCCTTCGCCCCATCAGCCAAAAACCCCATCGCCCCATCAGCCAATGTACGAAGAACAAGAAGCTCTTGTCAAACAAAATCTAAAAATAAAATTTAAAAATATTCGTGTTAAATTGTTAAGATTAATAAATTTTCAAATAAGTATTATTTCCTTGTCTAACTTTACAAATCAAGATTATATGCACCATGCTCAGAAAAATGAGGTTTGACAAAGTTTATTGCTTTGATTTCCGAATTTCGATCCTTACCGATTTTGCGTTCTTTTCTTTCTCCATCAAAATTTTAGCATTCCTAAAATGTAACCGGTTTTATAAACCGGTTTTTAAAAGCCGTTGTTTAGTGTCGGTTTAACTGGACGGTTATAACCGTGTTTTAAACCGGTTTCTTGGAAACCGTTTTTTTAAAAAACCGCCATGCCTTATTTTTTTTTACAAATGGGCCTTGCTGGACATTTTTCTGAATATGTAGAACCCTAAAACGCATTTTCGCACAAATTTGAAGTGATTTCGAAAAAGTAAATTTCACAAGTTTTTTATACCTGAAATTAAAAATTAGGGTAGAACTGCCCATATATTACTTTCTAGTAATAAATTTAAAAAAAATAAGCTAACAAAAATAGTAATTAATTACCTAAAAATAATAAATAATCAAGTAATATGAGGCCACACATAAATTAAGTCACGCTAAATGTGTGTGTTGACTTATTTTTACCCCTTCCTCCCCCATGTCATGAAGCCCCCCACCCTTTCAAATAGAAGTTAGTTTTATCATTTCCCTCTGATTCTGAAGTTTATATAAAATATGTATTTTTTTCAAGTTTTTAAAAATGAACTCTGAAAGAAAAAAAGTAAAATTTATGTTGATTAAATTTCTTCAGAGGAATTGACCAACATTCCATTATTCCATCCTCCATTATATTTACATTTCCATTGTCCAAGGACTAACTAGCCATTTGCTAATGTCTCCATATTTGCAGGCCTAGCAGCGCTCCTACATTTCCTATAAATTTGAACAAGTTCCTATGCTCCCTATTTTTTCCTATATTTTAGACCCTTATATGCAGACTTTCACTTTTTTTACTTTTACTTTCGCTTTTTTTCCCCCTTTCATCATTACGATCTTTACATTCAAACTGTTACTGCGATCACGGACTTGATCAGCAGAAAATATTCTGGTAGGTTTGACTTGACCTGAACCGGAGCTACAAAGGTAAAACGAGACACCCTTCCGATCACCTGGAGGCAAAAATCTGCCAATAATTATAAGGCGATGCGACGTCACCGGCGGATTTCGTGAAAATTACTAGGCAACAAAATAAGTAAATCAAAAAGCATTATTGGACTGCATATTTTTGGTCAGGTGAAGATGATCCTCTTCTAATGAGGGTGGCCGATATTTGAAGATATCTTAGTGTAATCTAATCTTAATTCATCTTCAAATTGTAATTCTATTTTTTTATCTTTCTTATTAAACTTGTTCTTGATTGAAATATTAGTTTTCATTGATATAGACCGGGAATGGAGAAAAGTATTGTTTCGGTGCCTTTAACGTTGTCTCGTGTATAAGCCATACCTTTTTTCATAAAGCGCTATTTTTGTGCTCAATTTCTGCGAAAATCGAGATATACAAGTATGAGAATGTGCGGTATTTATGGACTATATAAAACGAACTGCTTGGTTAAGGAATTTTGTATTTTTTTTGTTAAAATTGAAATCAATTTAATGTTTTTTCTCTTAAAATTTCCCTTAATGGATAAAATTTCCATACGATCTATAATCGCCTGATCAGACGTATTCTGCACCCGTTTGAATGTCTATTTTTCCTTTTATATGATTATTTGGGAGGTTTTACCGATTATGTGATCTCCGGAGTTTTTCGATATTTGGATTATCAGATATTAGGATCGCCAGAGTTTCCGAATTCAGTACAGAACCTTTAATCCGGACATCGCGGGACTTGAGCTTTTCCGGATTGGATTTTTCCGGATTATGGGTTAACTACCCAATATTTCCAGAATTCTGAAAATCGGAATGAGTTTAGGGGAACTACGTGTCTGCGAATCGAGTTACAAGCACCCTAGTATATAAATATCTAGGCAGAGCAATATAGTGCAAAGGTAGAGAAATTTCGGACAAAAATAAAGCCTAATAAAAAGGGAGCCAGCTCTTACACAGAGACCTCAATTGTTTTAGAACATTTACAACCCTGAAAAACACTTTCCTCCATTCTCAGTCTATATCACTGAAAACTAAGCTTAAATTTCAATAAACTAGTTTAAATGATAAATTCTAATAATAAAGATAAAAAAATTAATTAAAATTTGAAGATGAATTATAATTAGATTATACTAAGATGTTTTCGAAAATCGCTAACCGGCCAGTGCAATCCAATAATGCTTCCATATTTACTTTTTTTGCTGCCTAGTAATTTTCACGAAATAAACCGATGGGGTCGCAATGCCTCATAATGATTGACTGTTTTTTCCTTTGCATGATCGGAAGAGCGTCTCCTTACTTTTGTAGCTCCGGTTCAAGTCAATCGGACCAACCAGAATAATTTCTTTTGATCAAGTGTGTGTGACCTTGTGATCACAAGAACAGCTTGATTTTTACGATTTTTTTTTTACGTTTGAAACTTTCCTCCCTATTATTTCTACTTCGGTCTATTCTGGGGTTTCTGATTTTAGACAGTTTTTTTTTAATGGAATATCGGAAATTTTTCAGACTATCGTCGAAATTCAAAAGTCTCTGGATTGTGGGTGTACAGATCAGCGGTTCTGTAATTGTTTATGGATCGCCGGAGTTTTCTTGAATAAAAGATAGCTATAATTTTTTTAATGCTGTAGGATTACTTTAGTCGCCGATTAAAATTTAGTGAAATTTATTGAAAATTAAGGGTATTTCATGTCATGTCCTCTGGTAGAGCTGCAACCCCTATCGAATCGCTGGAATTATATCGGTTATTAGGTCCAATCCCTATCGAATATCGGTAAAACAAAGCTAAAAAAATCTTATATATTTTTATGTATAATTTTTAATCATGGTTGGAAGTTTGGTTCAATTGGCTTATTGCTATTCATTTTATCCATATATTTACTCCATGAAAATTAATATATCGACTTCAAAATATTCCTATAAATCCCTATGTTTTCTTTAAAAATTCCTATGAAATTCCTATATTTCCTATTATATTTTTGATAAAAGTCATTGCGAGGCCTGTATTTGCAAACGAGACCCCACCCCAACCAAAAAAAACGGGGTCTATTTGTAATTGGATTTGTCTGTGTCCATTGATGTTTCTCCGGGTGGCTGCTAGTCCTCTGATTTGTCAAGATAATGTCGCCTATCAGCGATATCTAGTAAGACGCGAAGAGGCCTATAAAATACCGGAGACTAATAATACCAATGTTGTGGCGTGTAATAATCTCCCCATCCTCTTTCTAAAATAAGTTTCTTGTGATAAAAAAAAAATTCTAGATTTTTTTTCCTTAAACTTAATTTTATGTAGGATTTTTACTGAAAAAGGGAAATTTTCAAAATTGTTATGTCACGAAAGGACCCCCCTCCATGTTCACGATCCGTCACGTTAGTGCATACCCATCCCTCTGTGTGTGACGTAATTTATGTACGTCCCCTATGCACTAATGATTTTTTTAGGTGTGTTAAAATAAAAAAAAATGAGTGATGTAAATTTATTGGTGTATTATTTTTTCAATTGTGAACGGGTCCTACGAGAATCGTCATTATATCTTGCCATAACAACCATTTGTTAAATACATTTGCTAAACGTGACGTCACATATACTGACAGCACTTGCATGGTATATTGGATGTGTTATGAATCTGTTTGACAGAGGCTAGATGGTTTTACTAAAAGATATCCCAAAATTGACTGGGGGACAAAACAAACTGGGGAGCCCAGTTAACGGTTCCGTTGGGTGCCTACTCAGGTTAAGCTTAATAGCCCACGTGTATAGCTCTAGTGCGACGTTAATACTAATTAATTCAAAGTAATTAATTAATCGTTAATAATAATTAATTTAAAGTAGTTCTACGGGAGTGGGGGGGCGCCCCCCCCCCTCCCGTAGAACTATTTAAAAAAAAAATTCAGGTCAAAAATTCTGGCATTTCTTCGAAAGGAATTTCGTTACGCATACTCTTCCATATTGTGACTGACAATAGGTCGAAACAGTCCCTGTCTTTTTATTTAACAAGTTGATACGAACCGAGAAATTTCTCGATGAGAAGCCGGTCGATTATCGTCCTCGACCACGATCTTAAGTTTTGGTTTTGGGATGTTATTTAGACTACGACAATTTTTGAGATTAAACAATGCAATAGCAGCCAGTCTTTTTTTCGTAGCCAAACAGTTTTTTTTCAGACCTCGCACTGATTTCGAAATGTTTAAAAGAAGACTCATTTTTACTAAAATACAGTATTTTGACTTGGCATATTTCTCGAAAGAATGTGGCACTGTCGAAATCAAGAGCCTGTGCATACAGTCAGTCACAAAAGTCTACATACACCCGCTAATTTTCGCAGCACTTAACTCATATTTTCGTATATTCAACTTTATTTTCGTTAACATCTTGGATAATAACTCGTATCTAACAAAACAAATTATGAGCAAATTCGTTAAAATATAATAAAAATTAACAACATAAATTATATAGTCACAAAAGTCTACATACAGAGATAAAACAATACAAACTTTCAGAATTACTAAATGCCAAAACATAACATTAACACTTTGTAGGATCTCCCTTTGAAGTAACAACTGCCTGAACTCGGTTTGGCATCGACATAACCAGATTTTTTGTCGTCTGGGGTGTAATTTGAGACCATGCAAGCTCTATTGCCTTCTTGAGGGTTTCCTTGCTTGTTACCGATTGCTCCCGAACTCTCCTATCAACTTCCTCCCAAAGGTGCTCGACGGGATTAAGGTCTGGGGACTGTGGCGGCGAATGGAGCTGTTTAGGCGTTTTATACAGTAGCCATTCCTTAACAATCTTAGCTGTATGTTTTGGGTCGTTGTCTTGCTGGAAGACAAAGTTGTTCTCAAGTCCCAATTTTCGAACCGATGGAAGAAGATTGTCTTGCAAAATCTTCAGGTATTCAAATCGATTCATTATGCCATCGATAAACACTAAATTGCCCACTCCAGCGGCCGCTATTGCTCCCCAAACCATAACACTGCCTCCACCGTGTTTCACAGTTGGAGTCAAATTCTCGGGATTAATTTCTGTGTTTTTTTTCCTCCAAATTTTTCCGTGGCCATTTCACTCCCAAACACGTTGAACTTACTCTCGTCTGTAAAAACAACTGTTTTCCAAAAATTAAAATCTTTGGCAATATGTGCAGAAGCAAAATCAAGTCTCTTTTGTTTGTTAGTAGATGAATTGACCGACTTTTTTTTACAATTTTTGCAATTTCTGCATAAGATTTATTTTCACATTTCATTCTTACTATCATATTTCGAAGTTCTAACGATGTTTCCTTTCCCTGACTCATTTTGTTGAAGTTACAATGTCAAAAAATCTCAGGAAATGAAGATTAGAATAGATAACGAAACATGTAACCTCAAACTAAGACAATCTTCCAAAATAAATTCGTATGCAAATTTTTTTCCGTCCGCCAATCAGGTGTATGCAGACTTTTGCGACTTGATAATTACTATACAAATCACAAAATTACCTAGAAATTATTATTTCTAAATATTTTTATTATGGAAAACAATTTTTTTAGAGAAAACTGAAGGAGTGATATGATTTTTAAAATTGAAATTTAATTGCTTTTTGAGAAACCTTTATTTTGATCAGTGTATGTAGATTGACTGACTGTATATTCACACCACAGGGCCTCGCTTTTGCTAAGAAGCGGCCACCAGGCACCAATCGTGTATATAACACCACAACCTTATCTTAGTATATATAAAAGTTGTATAACACCGAGAACTTCGCAAAGAAACAGTTGACAAAATGTTCATCGTATATATGTGATTTTTAAGTACTTTCCTAACATCATCAGATGATGCAGATGCTCCAAGTATGGCCATTGGACGTCGATTAGGTATGCATTTCCGTGTTTCGAAATAAAAAAAACTCAACAAAAAATACAAATTTTGAGAAATCTCACGTGAGATAATGGGGGGAGGGGTCTAGTCAAATATCACGAGTCAAATCTAACCAGGGGAGAGGGGTTAAAATCGTCCAAACCGCATCATATGACGCCCCAAAAGACGTTTAACTCAAAACTTTAATCAATATTTATCAGTTATATTTCAGGTTCGTTAGGTCGTGTCATTATATTAAAATTAAATTAATTTCCAGGTTTAACTAATCGCGGCACCTGTGGAAGGCTCAGAATACAAGTGAATCAAGACCATAAAAAGCTTTTTTGTGCTACACACATTTAAAGTTAAAGCTTTATAACATAATTACCTGTTAACACTTTTTAATTGTTGCTGCCTAGCGGCTATTATCTGAACTAGAACTTCTTAATATTTCACTGAAAAACTACGTGGGTTGATTCCACGAAAATGCGACCATGAACATCATTTTTTAAATTCCACCTAAATTATTAATTTTTGGTTCTAGGGGATAGAAAATAAGTCAAATTTTATAAAAATAACAAGATATAATAATAAAAATGCATAAACGATTTTTTATCGATAATTATTGTGAGACTAACTTTGAAACCGAAAATTTGTTATTTTTACCTTTAGTTTGATGTGCTTTAAAGTATTTAAATACTAATAGATTTCTGAAAACAAAATTATTTTCTTAAAGAATAGATCAATTTATGCATAATAACACAAATTTTTTTTTATTGAAAACCTTTTAATTATTTTGCTATTCCCCCCATACTTAGTGTTAGTCTCCATGTCATGTCTGTCACGAAAAACACGGATTTTTTTTATTTTAAACAAAATCTACTGGGTAAAAATTGTTGACACTTTTTTTTCTTTTTCTATATCTTAAAATAAACAGTTCATAAAAAAATTGAAAAATACATTTAAAATTTGAGTGAAATATAGAACATCCAATTTTGTCATGTCTGTCACGATTGTCCTGTCGGTCACAATTAGTGTTTCATTGCCATTTTCCACATAATCTTTTCATGGTCACTATCACATGTGTGACGTGTATTCTCAAAGCAGTAAATAAAGCATTTCATTTAGTTGAGTTGTAAAAAAATGCTGTTGCCATCTATACTTAGTTAAATAATAGTAAGAGAGAGGAAGCTGTAGTTCGAAACAAATGCAATTGTTGTGCAGTTTTAATTACTTATTAGTTTGTAAAGGGGAAGATAGAATTTAGGTTAAAGCTATAGTGGATAGAATAAATGAAATAATTAATTGTTTGTTAAATTGTGTGAAATTGCGTTGATAAATTCAAAATTCATTAAATTCAATAGTTACAATAATTACAATAATCTGCCTGATAATGACAGCATAGACATGTTATTGCTAAAATTTAACCCTTTATTTGGCATACGATACACCCATTCAAATGCATTTAGATACGCATAAATTGATCCGACAAACAATTGAGACATGGCAGACTTACCCAGAGGATTAAGATGGGGTCGACATCTTGAAGGAATACGCCACTGAGTTAGGGCAAACACAGGGGACAGGCAGCTAATTCGGAGGTTCGTGATTCCTGATGAGTCAAGGATATGCCCAGCATATAGGTAGAAATCGTCAGAGATCAAGGCTAAGTCGAAGGTTGGGGACTGGAATGCCCCTGGCATATGGGGTAGCTTACGGAGATAGCGACCAGAGGCGAGACTAGTAGAGTCTGCGATGCATTTTCTTCTGGCTATTTTTAACCAAGGAAGGATTTCTCCAAACTTATTTTGCAATTCTCTTACTCTGTCTATTTTGAGAAGATAGCCTTCTTCCTCGGCCATCCGCTGCTACAATGGTATATTACTTTGATAGTGATTATGCTGTTGTTGTGATCAGCAATTTAGTCATTACAAAAATTCAGGTCAACATTTTAAACAAAAATGCACAATATTTTCAATGACATTGTAAACTTTCAACAGTCTGGCATTTCTTACCCTCATCACATGGCAAAGGATCTATTGATGGCATTGGTGGGACTACTAAGTGGCAAGTCCATGAGGCTACTCGAGCCAGAAATATAAATTGTCAAACACCATGTGAAGCTGCGAGAAAATTTGTTACTGGAATCAATGTCTTTTATCGACTTGACATGCATACCAATTAAGAGCAAATGGTAATAATATATGGTCACTCAAAATCTGTGTCAATTTTGTCATGTCTGTCACGGCATGTTTTAACCCAATAAATTCAAAGTATTTTCCCTTGAATGAAAATGTTTTTTATAATCAAGACCTTTATTTGCATCACTCCATGGCAATTTACTAATCAATAAACATTTAGTGCTTAAAAGTGGGCAATAAAGTTGTCATGTCTGTCACGAATGGCCCATAGTTAATGCATGCTTCCTCCATATACTGGTTATTTTGAACTGGGGCCAAAAATCCAGTAACGACACAAAAGATCGTAAAATGGTCTATAACAATTAAAATTAGGAATTAAACCGAACAAAAACAAGTAGGTTTGTAACAGTCAATTAACCCGCTTCCACACAGCAGTTATGTTTAACAGGTAAAAAGGCGCCAAACAGCATTAATTCTATATTAAACGTTTACGTGCTAAATTTGGCTAGTTCCATTTATTTTATTTCGAAAATTTAATAATTAGTACTTATCGTTTGCAAAAATTAATTTATATTTCAAAGAATAAATATGTAATATTCCTCGCTTTTAAATAGAATGAAAATATTTCATATCAACATACAAAGATCCGTAGTGAAATATATTTGACGTCATTTCAAACTGATCGATGTCGCAAAAATAAATTTATTTTAATTTATTGTCTAAGACAATTAAAGTTTCTCGAGCGATTGTTGCGAATGGCAATTGTGATTTAATTCTAATAAAAATGGCTTCCTATGCTTTTTAAATGAGCATTCAATTTTGCAGTTTTTTAAATAATTGAAGTACTTCGAATTCTTTTATGAAATGTTCAATGTTTTCTAATTTCGATGCGCTGGATTTTTTGACGTATCACACTTGTCCGTAGCATTTGTAGTTCGGACTATGAAAGTGGGCGACGGACTAACGATTCTAATACCTTCCACATTTTACATTATAAACGGGAAGCTAAAAACACGAATTCATGTTATTCATGTTCTATCTAAGTACTTTCCTCATTTGACATATAATATATTAGCTGCCAAGAGGCAACACCGAAAATTGTACAAACGAAATTGAAAAAGATCGGCTTATGACACGTTCATAATTGAAAATACACGGTTCCTACGGCCTTGTTTACTACGTCACTAACTCTATAAACGGTCCCTTGAATTGCACTCTCTTTAAAACATTTGACTTCTAACGACAAGTTAGAATTAACTCCTCGGTTGTAAATTGATTCAACAGATGTCGCCGCAGCTCTAGTGTGAAGCAAACCTAACCTGATTTCCAGGAATCGAGGTGAGATGACAAGGCCAACACATGATCCAACGGCGACCAATCGAAAGATTTGTTGTGTTTCATTGTTTGCTGTGCCTTTGATGATAATGTTTCGAAGGTTATATTTAGTTTGTTCTTATCTAATGAATTGTTCTACAAATGTTTCCGTTCTTTCTTCATTAGCTAATCTCACGTTATCCTAACGTGAGCCAATCATGTGATCCTCATTCTTGATTCAAATGACGAACTTATCTGCGAACTCTCATATGCAAACTCATTCATCGTACATTTAGAAGGTAAGTATATTATTTTTTAGCCTTCCACTAGAATTTCGAAGTCTGCTTAGTTTTAGTTTGTATGATCGTCGCACTAGAGCTACACGAGGGCTATTGGCGACGGGCGTCGTATTTTAGAACCACAGTCAAGTGACGAGCCGACACAACCGCGAAGTCTGCTTAGAGTTGGTATTTTGTTACGGGCGTAATGATTCTCTCTCCAAAGAAATTAACATTTTGACTATTGTGAATTAAAACCACATAAATCTAATATTGTTTCTATGTTCTTAAAAGGGAAATATTCTGCCTCTGGAAAGAAATGAAAATAGCTGAGTTTTGTAATTTAAAAGCAGATGTTTTAACATGAATGTTGAAATGTTAAGAAATGATTAGGAAATCATTCCATGCACGGCCGGATGAACACTTTCGCTACGCATTATTTTTGTTTCCGCGTATTATGTGATAGGAATATCATTATCGAATCCTTAGTTATACGGCCGCCTAAGCCATTTTAGGAGGGTTAAACAATGTGGGGGCAGTGGATTTTGACGATCCCCTTTTTCGGCATGGAAAAATGCTCGAGTTTTTTTTGGGATACGGAGATTTGCTACTCCGGAAATCTGCCACCCGGAGATTTGCCACCAGAAGACTCACTCGAATGATTTTATCAAAGGGACCATCCACAAATCAAATGACGCACGCTTGACAAGGGAGGGAGGAGGGTTCATGCAGCTGTAATTGTTTGTGGATATGGATTGGAGTGTGTGTGGGAGGGGGGGGGGGGGGTACTATGTAGAAATGTGGCAGGAGGGGGTGGGGGGGCGTTCCGAGCGATGTTCGAAAGTAGAATTAGAATAGTATCGAACTATAATGAACTAAGATAAATAAGGATATAAGTTGACGCGTATAAGTGTTATAAAATTTCACAATTAATTGCATTGTCTACTCAGGTTAAGTTAAAGATTAAATTATGCCTAAGCACATGATCGCATATGTAACTAGTAACTAGTAATATTTTTTAACGAAGAAAATAAAAATCACATGGCAACAAAATTATTTTTGTTTGATTAGCGTTGCACTAGAGCTACAAGTGGGCTATTAGCGACTGGATTTATAATTCTTAACAACGGTCAAGTGACGTGGCCGACACCTGAGTGGGCATTAAAACGGAATTTAAAAGAGCGGCATCTTCGGGTTGGGACATTGGCGTATTTAACGTGCATCATCCATCTCAAAATAGACATTTTTTCGTTTTATTTTTTTAAATTCATAATCAGTGTAAGTGATGCTAGGATCCCGGAAAAAAAAGCAGTGGAAAAAAAAGAAACGGAAAGAAAAGCATAATTAGTATAAACTCATAATTATCGAGGTGTATTGTTTATTAACGTCGTTAATGACAGTTTAGAGTGTTGCGAATAGAAATTACGATTGAGGCATGGCCGGACACAAGGTTGTGAAGAAATAATAAGTTGTATTAAAAATTCTTTTTTTGTTAGAATGGTATGACATGTGCGACCCAACTTTCATACTTTAATTGTCCGTCTGTCTGTACTTTCAGACGAACATCTGTACTGTCTGTCCGCTAATTCCCCAATTGATTAGATTTGAAATTTAATTTCAAGTCATTTAAATCGCTGCTTGAAAACAGTTCATTTTGTCGTTTAGAAGTTTAAATTATAGCTGGATGGCTGTGTTTGACGACCATTGTTTTTCTAATGTGTACAAATCTTGTGTAGAAACACTTGTCATCAAAAAGACCTACAAACCAAAGGGGCTGTTTGACACTTATTGTGATTGATCGCCCATCGTCGATCGCTGAGACCTGGGGCACCTGCTCTGCCCTTTGTTCGTGACACTGGTCGCGCCCGACCAATAACCCCTTGAAGTGAAAACCAATTAAGTTGCAGGAGGAAGGCACCAAAAATAAGTGATTGCACATTTTGGTTTGTACTTGGCTTTTGCATGTGTACTTTGACCAAATAATTAAAGTAGATGAAGATATTTTGTTTGAAATTTATTTTTAAATTTTTTAGTTAATGCAATTGCATCAACAAGTGCACATTGTTTGAAGTCAGCGATTTTTTAAAATTTGGATTAATTAGCGAGTTTAAATAAAAGTTATAAATAAAACAATTTATCAACAAGGGAAATGTATGAATTTCAGAGGAAAACTATAAGTGGATTACTGTTCAAGTTCATTATTTAAAAAAAATAATAACACAAATCCGTGCATAAAATCATGATTTCGGAATTTTACTTTCCTTTATAAAAACTTAGTAACCTATAGAAAAAAAAACATAGCAAATAATCAAATATTTTATTAAACATTTATTTTTTCCTTGTTCAATATTTATAGTAATTCGAAAAACCAAAAGATAAATCTCATGGAATATGTTTTATTTCATTAAACAATCTTGCAATTTACGTTTTGGTTGATATAGATGTCTTGATTTTAAAAAGGCAAAAATAAGTAGGTTTGTAACAGAATCTGTCACTCAGCCCGCTTCCACAAAACATTGTGTTCAAACATTAAAGAAGGAGCCAAACATGGTATTAATTCTAATTTAAACATTCCCACGCTAAATTTGGCTAGTTTCATTTATTTTATTTCGAAATTCAATAATTATTTCTTATCGTTTGCTAAATTAATTTGTATTTCGAAAAAAGATTATACAATATTCCTCGCTTTTAAATAGAAGCAAAACATTTCATATCAACTTACAAGCAAACAATCCCTTGATGAAATATATTTGACGTCATTTCAAAGTGATTTTTTATGCCGCACAAATAAATTTATTTAACTTTGTTTTTTAAAAGAAATTAAGTTTCTCGATCGATTGTTGCGAATGGCAATGGTGATTTAATTCTAATAAAAATGGCTTCTTATGCTTTTTAAACGAGCATTAAATTTTGCAGTTTTTTTTTAATAATTGAAGTACTTCGAATTTTTACTGAGATTTGCAATGTCTTCTAATTTCGATGCGCTGAATTTTTTGTAGTATCACCTTGCATGTAGCATTTGTAGTTTGGGATATGAAAGTGGATGACAGACGGACATCGTCAGCATGTCAATATCTACTTTTTCATTTTTTAAATTTTTTCGAATGTAAAAAGGAAAATTTGGCTGAAAATTGGAAGAGACGTGACATGTGGATTAAAAAAAACTAGAATAAAAAAGAAAATCTTGTATTATTCTTTTTGTTTATACTTTATAAACTGTATTTTCATTTTTCTCCAAGTTACTTTGATTTTAAAAGCCTATATTAGTTTTGAAACTAGCCGGGACAAGTACCTGGTTTTTTTTGATAAATGCCTATACAGTGTTAGATGTGTTGAGGGAAGTTGTATTTTAAATATTTTTAATTAAGGTATAAGTATTTTTATGGTGTGAGACTGAGTTTTAATTATGCGTTATACACTAAAAGTTGAAGGGAATTACATTAAAAATCCGATTTTTCATCGAAGTTTTCTTTTTTATCTCGACTCTTGATCTTTTTTATATACCCTTAGATTAGTATATATGAGTAAACCAGTGTTCGAAATTGGATAAAGAAATTTAGGAGAAATCTGTGCTACTAACTTATAAAACTAGGAGCAAATGCACATTACCTTCGGGCATTTTTAAAAAGAATATATTAAAAAAAAAACTTCAAACAAAATCTCCAAACCGGGCGATTTTAAAGTTTGAGTTGCATGCTTGTAGAATAATCGAAGTTTCACAATTTTAAGATAACTAAAATTTTAGAATTTAACAAATTACAATTTATGATAGCCGGAGATTTTGGAAATTATGGTTGTCTTAGTTTTTAGATTGTCGGGGTTTTTTAAATTTAGAATCGCCACAGTTTTGGGATTTTACCACAGGCGCTAATGTGGAAATTTTTACGGAGTTCACACTTTAAAATCTCCTATGTGTGATTCTAGGACGAGTTGTCTTCGAGTTATGTGATTCGAGAACTGCGGAAAGATTTTAGGATCACATTAAAGTTTTACAAATTAGGATCGGGGAAGGTTTGAAATTTCAAGATTATTTTTTGGCGAGTTTGGTGAAACCACGATTAAAAAAAATAGTATTGACGATTTTTAAAATATGGTCGTAATAACTGCGACTAAATTCATTTTGTTGTCGCAAAACTGAAAGATTTTGTCGCATTTTCAACAAGCGAACGTAAATTTCGCGGAGTTACCAATTTTAGATCTCCTATGTGGACTTTGCCTTTTTATATACATAGATCAGCCATTTTTATTTTATTTTCCAGATTTTTTAAGTGTTAATTTAAACTTGTTGTTTATGACGTAAAAAATTGAGAACGTTTTTATATTACTGCTAAACTTTCAGATATATTATTCCTAACCATCGTAATTCTACATATTCTAATTATTTTGTTTAATGTTTACGATAACTAAAAAAATAATTTTCCCACACGAAAACAGTTTTAAAATTGTTCTGCACGTGTCTTCTCCATTGTACAGAGATAAGTTACCACAGAGATAAGAGGGAGGAGCTTTGTACCAAGAAAGCTGTTGTAAAACGTCGTCTTTTGTAACGTTGTTTGTCTATTGACTAGTTATGCAGAGCACTGGTACTGTTTAGAAAGAATCAACGAAGAAATATCCATGTTGAGATGGATGATGCACGTTAATTACGTCAATGTCCAAACCCGAAACTCCTTTAAGTTTTAATGCCCACTCAGGTGTCGGCCCGTTACTTGACCGTTGTTAAGAATTAAAAACCCCGTCTCCAATAGCCCACTTGTGGCTCTAGTACAGCGCCGCTAATCAAACAAAAGTAATTTTGTATCGGCGTGATTTTTATTTTCTTCCTTAAAAAAGTATTACACTAGTTACATATGCGTGCTTAAGGAGTAATTTAATCTTTAACTTAACCTGAGTAGACAATGCAATTAATTGTGAAATTTTATAACACTTATACGCGTCAACTTATATCCTTACTTATCTTAGTTCATTATAGTTCGATACTATTCTAATTCTACTTTCGAACATCGCTCGGAACGCCCCCCCCCCCTCCTTTCTACGCCACATTTCTACATAGTAACCCCCCCCCCCCCTCCCACACACACTCCAATCCATATCCACAAACAATTACAGCTGCATGAACCCTCCTCCCTCCCTTGTCAAGCGTGACGTCATTTGATTTGTGGATGGTCCCTTTGACAAAATCATTCGAATGATTCTTTTGGAGGCAAATCTCCGGGTGGCAGATCTCCGGAGTGGCAAATCTCCTACAACCAGTTTTTTTTATCAGTGGTGTGCAGAACACGTAAAAAATAGACACACAAGAATATAATATTAAAATAAATAAAATTTGCCACCGTAGCACTTGTTGCAGAAGTGGTGTAAGTCTTTGTTAAGTTGTTATTGTTTAAGATTTCAGGCTAATGTGCACATCTTGTTTTATACAGAATAAAATGCAAGTAAATAAAACCCAAAACAAAAAAGGCACGACAAGACAAACCTCTAACAAATATTTTCTGGCATTTATTTTTAAACAAACTTTTGACATTCAAACCTAATTGATTTTAGAACTAAACTGTTTTAATAAGCTTTTGTCTGATTAGTTTTTTTTGTGTGTACTTCGCAAAATGATAAAAAAAAGTTTTTCTGATTAAAACTAAATTTATTGCAGATATTTTTGTATCGAGAGAGTTATCACAAATATACATGAGATAAGAGATATTACATTTTTCATAAATTTATACAAGCAATTTATAAACCAATAAAAAACAAATTTTATTTAAATTAGAGGCAATAAATACCGCAAAATTGAGAAAACTGAACGCTTCTGTTTTATCACATTGAAAGGAAAAACCGCATTTACAAGAATTATTTTGAATTAGTTTCTAAAATGATTTGTGTAGAGTATTATAAAGCGTACAAAACTATTCGAGCAACCAGAATTGATTTCTAACATACAAAAATGGCCGGATTTTTCTTTGATTGGCGTATATAATTATAGACAAATGTAATGATATGATAATTTTGTTAATTAATTTAGTTTACTTTGCTCCTACACACACTGGGCCGGGTAACGTTACTCCATAAAACTGGCCCTTCTTCCAGTTTTATGTAGTAACGTTACGCAAGAGAAGTAGTTTACTCCTATTTTACGGTGTAACTTTAGAATAAAAAATTAGTGTAACATTTCTCCGTAAAACTGGAGACAGCCAGTGGCGGATCTAGGATTTTTCTGAAGGGGGGGTCAATTTTTTATTATTTTTCAATTAGAATTATTTTAATTTTAATCATTTTTGATTAGAATTATTTCTAATTAAAAATATCTTTAATTTAAATTATTTTTTTAATTACAAATGACTTTTGATTGAAATTAATTTTAATTATTATAGTGCTGTCAAGACAGCACTTGCTGCCACCACTTTTACGGAGTATATATTCCATATTTGTGCAATGTACGTTGTTCCATAAATTGGGTGTAACGTTATTCCATCAAGCTGAACTAATTTTATAATGCAGATTGTTAACACATTTCTGAGCATGGTAGGGGTGTATACAGTGGCGTATCCAGCATAGGGCTGAGGGGCCTCAAGCCCTACAGAAATCTAAAATTGATACATAAAAAGTAGTAATTTTTTAATTTGTTAAATAATAATGATACGAATCCTTGATACGAATCCTCCAAAAATTCTACAAAATAAACAGGAGAATGCCTTGCCAAATTAGTTTTTTAGGGGTGCACAGTGCAAGGGGTAAAAATATGGATAAAACTCTGAAATCCTTCCAATGGGCTAAAAATATCGAATTAAATATTTTATATGATTTTAGAATATGAAGTCCTATTTTTCCTTATTTAAACTAAATTAAGCTAAAACGACCATATTTGTTTTATGTTCTAAGTATTCAGTATGTGTTTGTTAATTCTGCTGATTCCTCTACAAAAATTTTCAAGTATTGGACGACAAAATCGAGAGGTAATGCTGGTCGAGGATTCTTGCAGATTATATATCCTATATTTTTTGCATCATTATCTCCAAAATACAGTTATAGTGGTACACATGAAATGAAAAATATATTAGAAACTGAAGAATTAATTAATTGGAATCTCTGTTTATATTGGCTTTGACCGGAGCTTCCATTTCATCCCCATTTCGAAAAAAGTTTCAAACTTTTTAATTATTCATACAGTTAGTTCAAATTATTCAGTTTACAGTATATTATTATTTGAGCGTTGAATGGTCTATAAGAGCTTGAACACCTTCTTCTACTTGAACACCTTACACTCTTCGGATTTATGTGAGCCGAGTTTCCTTTGCTTTTGTATGACTTTTTGCAAAGGAAATGTACTTTTTGATTAAGTTCTGATAATGTGATATTGATATAGGTGCCGAGAAAATTGAGCATCAATTAGAAAAGACGAGGGTCCATAAGCTGAGACTGTTTTCAAGAGTTTCACATATTGCTTTTTCTCTTCATAAAAAGATTTGCGGTATTTGGATGCTCTGAACGGGGAACTAAAAGTCATATCTTTTATGATTTTAGAAGCTGGTCTGTATTTCTACTAGCCCTCAAACTCATTTGTGCTGCATAAACTAAGGCTTCTGGGGTGGCTTTTGATCGTAAATGTTCAGTTTTCCTTTGTTTTGACTTTTCGCTAATTTCGAGAAAATCGGATGAGGGTCGTCCTAAAATTTTGTTTCCAAAAAATTACACAAGAATTTCCTCACGTACATTTTACCACTTATGTTTACAAAGAAAATGTTGCTTTACTTTATGTACGGCTGTTCATATCATTGTAAATGTTTTTCAAACTGAATTTGAATTTTTTTTTGATTTCAAGGAAAAATTCATTCGGGAAACTTGTCATTTTTTACTCCAAGTTCCAAAAATTGCAATTTATTATTGAAGGATAATTTTGGAAGCAACCTCGAACCCTTTTATCGATACCCTTTTATCGATATGATTTACTTGTGGGAACCCAAATTGGAAAACTTTTTCCAGAAAGTTGCAGAGAGTTTACGAAACGTTATCCTTTTATCGAGTACAATGCCCTTAACACTGAGTTTGGCTGTAATACCCCAACATAAGGTTATTGTTAAAATATGGCATTATTTTGATAACTTTAAAAGTCATTAAACTAATAGTGTTATTTCAATGTTTAGAAAAAAAAGAGCCATGTAGAACTGAACTCATTACTTGCACATTTGGCAAATGAAAATGTAAAAAATTGTGATTTACACCTTTTGTATTTTTAACAGAACGTGCTAAAACGTGCAAGATTTGAAAAGTTTCGAAAACAACAGTTTAAGGGGTTTCAAACTACGTAGCTGTTTTTAAAATTTAACACAAAAATATCATTAAACGAGGAAGTTATTCTTTTTAATTAAAAAAATGTACATTAAAATTCTTCCAAAAATTCTATAGAATTAAAATTAAACATACCACTAGTAATTTGTTCCATTATATTCTCTAATATCTTACAAAAACGTAAGCAACATTTCGCGAGAAAACTTCGCACTGGAAATGAACTCTACTGCGAAGGTCAACTCTGCACCCCAGGAAGTCATAAATTTGTCGGGGGAGGTGATATCTGATACGGGTTATGTTTTACCAACCGAAATATTTCCGACATCATAAGTTAGTTTTACCCCGACGAAATTCAAAAATTCCCCGATGGGGGGGGGGGGGGGCTAGCCTTGCCCGACAGGGGGGCTTGAGCCCCCCTAGACCCCCCGCTGCCGCCGCCCCTGTCATCGATGAATTTCTTCAACTGGCGTGTTTTCTGGAATAAACATTATCCTCCCCAGAAAAAGAAATCCATGGGAGTCTGGGGAACTCCCCCGTCTCCCTATCCAATGATTCGGGAAGGTATCGTCGGACCACCAAATGAGGATTGAGAAAACAACTCCGCAAAGTCGGCTTGCAGTTGTGGAACTACAACTTGCATCAACATATCCAGATAAGATACCTGGGGCCATCAACGGTTCCAATCGATAAAGACCCACGACACCATCGCAGGATATGCCACCCCACACTGTGACGCATGGCTGATTCAAATGCGTAGTCAAAATGACATGTGGGTTTTCGTCGGTCCAGTATACAGAGTTATGTCTATTGACGTGACCAAACAGGCTTATCATCTGTCCACACTATTTTCGAAAGCAGGTTGGGTTGTTCAGTCAGTTGATCGCGCATTATCTCACAGAACTGTAATCTGCGGTCAGGATCGTCCTCAAGAAGGCCATGCCCTCGGGATCATCAGCTCCCGAGACGCTTGTCGCGGGACAGACTTCTTTGGACTGTCATCATGGACATTCAGGGCCGTAACTTATAGGGGGAAGGGGGAGAGCTGCCCCCCCAATAATTTTCCAGAGGGGGCCGTGAGGCCCCCAAAATGGTGTACTCTTTAATGCTTTTAACAATTAATTTTTACAATTATTTAACAAAAATAAGTAAAAAAAGTTATTTTATATTTTATCTTAGGCGCCCAAAATGGATTTCAGAGGCCGCCCTCTGTAAATTTTTCGTTATTAATTTCGGGCCGCCAATTTTGAGACCAAACAACTTTCAAAATTCTCCCCCAAACCCGTTCATAGTACGTTGTAACAGAATCTGTCACTTAGGCCCGTTTTCACACAACATTGGTGTTCCACAGGAAAAGAGTCGTCAAACACAGTATTAATTCTATATTAAACATTTACACGCTAAATTTGGCTAGTTGCATTTATTTTCTTTCGAATATTCAATAATTAAAACCCCCTCCTCCAGATTATTAGAATATTCAGAATATATAAACATGTTCTAGGTAAAATGCCAATTTAAGAGTCATGAAGCTGAATTTCACCCCTTGGAAATGGTATTCCTATGGAGAAAATTCTCAGCTAAATTGCAGCCACAATTTTAATAAAGGCCACTAGTTTCTGGCACTATATTAACCCTCCGCAGCTAAAAGTCATGGAGCGTTAAATACGGTAATTATCTTAAATATATTTTGTTTGTCCTTGTGTATTATTTTAATTAAAAAGCATTGTCTTGGTCCGTAAGTTTATTGCAACTGATCTATCATTCTCTCAAAGGTTTGGTTTGCGTCGGGTTCAATTACCGTGCCACAAGATCTTCACAAGGCTATGTTGTAAAAGGAATAAATGAAAAAATCTTTTTTAAAGGTTATCTTTTAAAAATGAGCTGAAAATTATGATACTCTATTGAGAATTGATATATCAAAAGGTAAAATTTATTAATTTTCTTAGCTATTGGTATCAGTTTTATTCTTATTCCTGCTGGTTTGTATTATTATTCACGCTAGTTTTTGTATTATTATTCCTGCTGGTAAAAAAAAAGAAACTCGAAACACTGAGATTCGCTTCTATAGTTTTAGTTCCCGAGTAGTTTTTATTTACACTGCTATTAAAAAAATCGATTATGTTGTAACTAAATAAAAAGAATATAATTATTGCTATAAAACGTAATAAAGTAGACTGTGTATTCATATAGGTGTCGGCTCGTCACTTGACTGCGGTTCTAAATTGAGTGGAGAATAGCCCTCGTGTAGCTCTAGTGTTACGATAATTCAAAATAACCTCACTGTGCATTCCTAAACCAACATCACTCCTTTCCATGCGACACATTCTTTCTTAGTTTCGAAAGCTCTAGAACGAGATTGTGTCAACAACCAAGAAAAAATACCAACTTTCGATTTTGCTGTGGTGCAAATACGGCGCCTTGTGAGAGTGGAAATGGTTAAAGAACAAAAAAAGTAGAATACATTTTAATAATAAATTTTTTGAAAATCACATATTGAGTATTTTTATTATTATTTTAAAGTTTGGGAATCAGAGAAGAATACAATGTTCTTAGTATGTGACGATGTAGGTCGGTAAAAAATAAAGAGACTACAATAATTATATATTTTGTAAACGATCGAAACTTTTATTTTTCAATTTATTGAAATATAATTTTTTTAATTTAAATATTTGTATTTTTTAAGCGCTTGAGAAAAATCAATGCATTATCCTCTTAGGACCCCAGCAAAATCCTACACGTATATTCTTAACACTTTGACTGCTAATCATGCGCCGGTTGGGGAGCCCAGTCGGTTAGGCATTCGCCTAGCATGCGGAAGGTCCCCGGTTCGGGTCCGCCAAAATAACTGCCGACCTATAAACGGCCCGTGCAGCCAAAAATGTCCGACGAATAATACCCCGTGTGGAGAAAGTGCACGATCCTAACGCTGCGTACGATGTCGGTGTATTAACGGTTGCGTTGGGTGCCTACTCAGGTGTCGGCTCTTCACTTGATTATGGTTCTAAAATACGGCGCCCGTCACCAATAGCCCTCGTGTAGCTCTAGTGCGACGATATTTCAAAATAAACCTAAGCTAATCACGCGCCAGTACGTCTCGCGGTTCCGATTCACCGATAACAGACCATTCTGATGAAATTCATAGTACCATTTCGCCAACCGTTCTCATGAGTTCAAGTTCGTTTGAAAACCTTGATAAACATGATGGTCTAGTGGTTACACAAACTACACGATCTAGCTCTTTTATCTACCCTTTTGTATGATATTTAATTGACACCTAGTAATCCCAGATGTGACTGATGAATTTCCATAGATTTTAAAGCTTATGCAGTTTTTGTGTTTATGTTTGTTACCTATATTTGAATTATGTTTAACACCGCAAGCAAATTTAAGGTTATTTGGTGATCAATTTGAGGATATAGAATATGTAGAATATTAGATTTTACACTTTTGCAACTGATCCTTTTTACACTTTTGCAACTGTGCTTGGAATAAAACTTGATGATTTGAAAGAGTATATTCTATTTAAAATTACGCGAAAAATTAAATCTTTCGTCTCAAGTGTAGGGCAAACAAACACCAGACATACTGATTTCGCAGTGCGGTTTAGTTTGTTATTCAACTATTTAGCTATAAAAAAATTGTAAATATAGTCTCTATTTTATTTTTTTGTAGTTTTTTAAAACAAAAACAACCCAAAAAATATGAATTACGAAAATTCAATGATGATTTCATTGTCGAAAAGTTAATCACTGAAAGAAATCTGGTTATTGGCTTTCAATTCAATAATTAGTGACAGATGAAGAGTTATCCGGTCGGAAAAGGCCAGGAACATTTCCTCGTATATTTACGACTGTCGTGTAGCTTTAGTTAGCGACTTAATTCAACCTAACCTTGTCATTTTACGACCTCGAACTAAGATTTTTACTTTTTCGAAAATGAAGAAGAGTTCACTTCCATTGTAACGAACTGGTTTAAAGAACAGGATGTTCTTCTACTTCACATCAGCCTCTATCGCTGAAAATTTTCCATCGCTATCGTCGAAGTCAACGTGTTAAGCCAAGATATGGTAGTTTTCCATGTGTGACATGATGCAGAATCTTGTTGGAAAATAAAGTCACTTTCAAATAGATCTTAGTTTAGTTTGAATGATCGTCGCACTAGAGCTACACGAGGGCTATTGGCGACGGGCGTCGTATTTTAGAACCACAGTCAAGTGTGGTTCTAAAATACGACGAGCCGACACCTGAGTAGGTATTATTCGTCGGACATACCCCGTGTGGAGGGAGTGCACGTTAAATATCCTTCAAAGTCCTAACGCTGCGTACGATGTCGCCCTTAACGATTGCGTTGGGTGCCTACTCAGGTGTCGGCTCGTCACTTGACTGTGGTTCTAAAATACGACGCCAATAGTCCTCGTGTAGCTCTAGTGCGACGATAATTCAAACTAAACTAAACCTAGTCCATGAGCACTTCAACAACCCCTAACCATTATTGAGGTACTGAACTTAACTGTACATTTCAAGCAGTTTGCATGAAAAGCTTCTTGAGAAAAGCGCTGAACACTCTGCAGACCGACAAAAAACGCAAAATACTGACTCATCACTAAAAAGTACTTTATTCCACTCATGGGTGACCCAAGACAACCTCTCTCGGTTAACCTAAAGAAGCGTGCCCGGCAATTTTACTCCAAATCTGGTAACCTCGACAAATTAGTATTATGGCAACCTTCGGCGAAATTAGCAATTTCATTGCCATTTTCTAAATGTTAATACATTTAAATCTTAAATTTATTCTGAAGTTTTTATACCAATGTTTTATTAATTATATGCTTAACGATTTTAAATAATTATTTACTTTTTTTTAAAATCAATTCTTCGGCATTTTAACGTTTTGTGCATAATATTTATAGTTAGTTTTCCCTTTTTCAAGCCATTCCTGAAAGTACACTTTTTTGTTGTTTTCAGTCGGCCATTTTGAAATTAGGTAGTATTTTTGGTCATTTCGAGATGGCAACCATATCGGCAAGTACCCCCCAAGTGATAAGGTTTTGAGTAAAAAATCATTTTTAAATTCTAAAATTAAAATAGTATTTCTATCTCAAAAAGGGTGAAAGAACATGTCTCAGTCATTAAAAACGTTATAAAAGGCACTAAATTGAATCAAAAGGTTCGTATTCTTATTATTTTTAATACGTTTTGCAACTTTCTAATTAACAATTTGTGTCTATCTCTTGTTGCCAAGTTTCTAAGATATAAACACTAATTCTGAAATTTGCCGCTAGGGGGCCCCTAAACAAGCTCAGTGCATGGTCACTTTAATGGGACTTTAATACTATAACTGCCACACAATGGACAAAATTCAATTTCGTTCTTGTAGGGTGTCCGGTGTCCACCAAAAGAAGCACAGCTAAAAAAATCGTTTCCTTAAGCACCCCTTCTTAAATCCTAATTTTTGCGAAAAAATAGCACCGCCATTAGATATTCCGGAATCTTAATAACTGTTATCAATGTTTATATTCATTCTAACACATCAAATAAAATTTTGAAACCCTAACAGAAGTACAGCTGGGGAAAAAAAAACGATCCACCCTTCGTTTTTCGGCTGCTATTGATCAGGGAATTTTGTGAAAGGTGTCATTTTTCAGGAAATAGCGTAAGGAATTCAGAACTGACAACCAAAATTGTATAAGGGGTCGTCTACATATTAAAATGAGTACCAACTTTGAAAATTCCAATGGCAACACCCAATTTTTTTTATATAAAAATGTTTATCATCTTCAAAATACCCCAGATCTAAAAAAAAATGTATTAATTTGCATTATTTGTTGAGATATAAGCATTCGAAGTTGAAGGCCCATAATGTTAAAAAAGTTTCACAAACTTTTATTTATACCTCCACAAATAAAATGAATTAAACCAACATTTTTTTTTCATTATATACTTCTTAATCTTCCAAAAACAAATCACACAAGTTTTTTCATCAATTTTTAATTTTTATTATTTTTTTATTTAAATTTAAATAAGAAAAAATAAATTATGAATAGCAACCCCAAATTTTTGTTACATAAATCGATAAAGTAGATCAAGTAGAACCAAAATCCCGAATTTTTTAATTCAACAACAATTATTTGCCGAGTTATTGTAAAAATACTGAAAAAAACGAATTTTAGGGACCGTGTAAAAAATTACTTAGCAAATTGGACACTAATTTGCATTACCGTTTGGTGGTTGAAAAGCGTTTTTGGTAAATGTTTATTCAAATTGTTGATGTCTGTCAAATGTCTAAAAATCTTTTCTTGTTTCAAGTGCATACAATGTATTCTGTTTGTATAATTAACATTAAATTATATCGATTACTATGTTTTTGAATGTATGTTATTTCGAATATTATTTATTAATTATTTTATTATAAAATTTCCAATAATATGTTATTTCCTCGATTTTTTTTTCATTATTAGAGATTACTTATTTATTTAGTTATTTAGTCAGTCAGTTATTTAGTCAGTCCGTTAGTTAGTCAGTCAGTCGGTTAGTTAGTTAGTCAGTCGGTTAGTTAGTCGGTCAGTTAATTAGTCAGTCCGTAAGTTAGTCAGTCAGTAAGTTAGTCAGTCAGTCAGTTAGTCAGTCAGTTAGTCCGTTAGTTAGCCAGTCAGTCAATTAGTTAGTCAGTGAGTCAGTCAGTTAGTTAGTCCGTTAGTTAGCCAGTCAGTCAATTAGTTAGTCAGTGAGTCAGTCAGTTCACTGACTAACTAATTGACGGTCAGTTAGACTAAGTTAGTCAGTCTGGACTAACTAAAGGAATGACTAACTAACGAAGTGATTAACTGACTGACTGACTAACTAACTGACTGACTGACTTACTAACTAACTAACGGACTGACTAACTAACTGACTGACTAACGGACTAACTAACGGACTGATTGACTGACTAACTAACTGACTGATTAACTAACTGACTAATTAACTGACTGATTAACTGACTGATTAACTAACTGACTGATTAACTGACTGACTAACTAACTGACTGACTAACTGACTGACTAACTTACTGACTGACTGACTAACTAACTGACTGGCTAACTAACTGACTAACTAACTGATTAAAAAACTGACTAAATAACTAAATAAATAAATAATCTCTAATAATTAAAAAAAATCGAGAAATGGACAAAATTCGGGATTTCGGCTGTCGGGATATGTCCCAGACCCAGTGTGCCGAATTTTTAACCAACCTTTTGTAGCAATATGAATGAAACAAAAATTTGCATAAAATGTAAAACCTAAATGTAATAATTATGTTTGTCTATCTGATTGTAACTAATCGCATTTGAAAATATGTTCGTTATAAATAATCGTATATGTGACTTAATTTAAAATTAAAACTTTTTCTCGTCTACCCTTTATTTTATTTCTGAATTTTAAAATCCAAAATTTAAAAAAAAGGTAAAAACATAAAAAAAAATCACAATATTAGTGAAGAAGGTTTAATTCTAGCATCTTTTGGCGAGATTATGGTAACCCTTTTGCTAGCTTGTCGTTTCGAAAAAACACCCTAAATATTACCTTTATCAATTTGGAGATTTCCCCCCAAACGAATTGAAAATTAATGCTTTAATATCTCAGCAAATAATGCAAAATGAATAATTCTTTTTTATACCTGGGGTATTTTGAAGTTGCTGAACATTTTTATGTAAAAAAAATTGGGTGTTGCCATTGGAATTTTCAAAGTTGCTACTCATTTTAATATGTAGACGACCCCTTATACAATTTTGGTTGCCAGTTCTTAATTCCTTACGCTATTTCCTGAAAAATGACACCTTGCACAAAATTCCTTGACCAATAGCAGCCGAAATATGAAGGGTGGATCGTTTTTTTTTTCCCCAGCTGTACCTATGTATCTTAACGATTTCGTTAGGAATCGCTTGACATTTCTGGAAAAAATACCATGTTTTTAAAATTATTATTTTAAAAGAGCAAAAAAATTAAATAATCTGAATTTTTGTTCAAAATAATTTCATATTTACTATCAAAAGAAGTAGTATGAGTCCTTCGAAATAGTGTTTTAAAGCGATCAAAGCCATTTGAAGCAAGTCAAATCTCCAAGTGAAACCCTGGTCGAGTGACGCGTTCACGAGACCATTGTGTCACCTGAGAGGGGCGGATGTGGTAGGTCGGGTTTCGACTGGATCCGTCAGAACGCGGCAAATCACAGTGGGAAATGAAACAGATTGAAATACAAGTTTCTTTTCTAGTTTCATCATGATGTGCTCCCTGGTCCAGAAAATCGGCCTTCTGATAGCGTTTGGCATCTTGACTGCTACAATAGGATTGGCCGTGTATTTAACATTTCCACACATTCTAGACAAAGAAATAAACAAGGTATGTAGAGCCATTTGAAAGACATGAATAACCGGAAGTCGGAATAACCGGATAATCGGAAAGGATTTTACTTGTAACATGCGTTTTTTTAGGTTATATTTTATGCATACCATTGTACTTATTTATCCTACATGTTTTGATTACTAAGAGCTTATTTGAAATATTAGGAAAAGTGCCAAATTAAAAGTAGAATTAACAAATTTCGCAATTTTTTGTGCAAAAAAAAGTGAATGCATTTGAACTCCGTTGTGATGCAGGAAAACGGGATCGGAACAGATCGTCAATTCCGAGCGCGACTGAGCGGCCCCCGCCAAAATAATAACGGAACTCTTTCAATGACTACAAAATAAATCAATGCAATCTTAGAAGGGAATTTGAATAACTTTACAAGCTACCGTTTGCGCATACGTGAAAAAACCAACACGTTTATCAAATTTCAAGTCTATCTTTTAGTTTTTCAGCAATACCTTTAAAACCATAAAAGTTCGATGGCAGCTACTTCTTGTTGCCAAGCACATTTTTTTTCTCAAAAACCTTATTATGACGGTCGACAGGTTCTGTTCTAGGAACACATGTACTAAATTTAAAGTCAGTATCGCTTTTCCCTTTTCTGCAATACCTTTAAATTCAAAAAAGTTTATAGCATCTTCTCGTTTCGCATGCGCTTTTTTCTCGAAAACCTTATTATGACGTCCAACAAGTAGTTGGAACTCTTTCTCAACAGAATGTCCGGTTACACAGTGGAGGAACAAGAGAGTTAAGCAACAAATCTAAACAAAGTTTAGTTCATTTCGCTGTCAATACGCGCGCATTAGAGAGAAAAGAACGAACTATAGTGGTGGTCAGAATTATAAGGACAACTGAAACATAAAACATTGTACATAAAAATTGTATTTCTGCATTACATAAAAATAAATATAGTCATAAAATACTTCTTTACATCATTATAGAACACAAAATATTGGAAACTACTAAATATGAATTTTTAACCAAATTTAACAATATTGACATTGTAAAAAAACTGGACAAAATTCTAAGGACATTGGCATTTTTCATGTCAAAACATTGAATAATTAATAAGTTCTCCTTATTTTCAATAACTTTGATCAGTCATGGAGTTCGAAAGTTCTTCCAGAATGTTTATAGAAATGTTTTTACAGGGTTTTTTTTGACAGACGACATCAGTTCTTGCTTGCGTTGGTATTGGGTGCTATTTTTGTATACTTAATGCCCCAGAATACCCCTTAAATGTTCTATTGGATTTACATTAGGGATTATAGCTGTCTAATCAAGTAGTTGTTTGACAGAATTAACCTTAACCCATGATTTTAAAGTCGTTGAAACGTGTACAGAGGTCTTGCTGGAGTCACCACAAATAATTAACGGTGCTTCTGGTAAAAGACTAACATATAAACTTAATTATCAGAATTCATTTTGTCTTGCACAACAAACCATTGGAGTAGTTCCTTCGGCTGAGATATCTGTCCCATTACTGAGTCACCTCCATATGCGCTCTTTGAGGACATTTATTTTTCCAAAAAAAAAGTGACGTGTGCAAAACAGAAAATATGGTAATTATGCTTTAAAATTACAGAAATACAGTTGTCCTTGTAATTTTGTCCAAGCCCCGCAATTGCATAAAATTATAATGTATTTTATTAATATGAATTTTTCGTATATTTCTATGGATGTCCATACTGGGAAAACACTCCAAACAAAAAAAAAAAACTATCCCCAGCGATGCAATAGCGGCTGGGTTTTTGCCAATTCGTAGTTTTTTTTCAAACGCATGCGCTGGATCTCTCTGGTTTGGATATTTTCACCGATGCCGGTGTTGTGCAACGAACGTGGAAGAGGATGAAAAGATTTCTTTGCTTGATTTCAACATTGATACGAAAAAAATTAAATTTGATTAGTTATATTAAAACCAAGAGTAACAAATTGAATTGTTGGTTTTAATAACAAATATTTTTAAGTTTTATTTTTATCACATTTGAATTGGAAATGCTTTGATATTAAAAGACAATAATTACTCAAAATATTATATAAATGATAATTTCATAAATGAATAAAAATAAACAATCTTTACTTGTATCCCTACTCCATTGTTTCAATAAAATAATTGCAATAAGAGTGTTTCTTATTCATAAAAATATTAATGCTAATAAAATAATAAATAAGTGTTTCAAAATCTAAATTTGTCCACCTAATTTTAAATATTTTAAAACTCTGCTATTGTCAAAATAACATTTAAATCACGCAAAAATATCGCACTAAAAGTACATTAGGATGGAAAAATGCTAAATGACATGTTTTTAACGACAAAGATATATAAATTAATGTTTAGACATTTTTAAAGCCTTTTAAAAAATATTTACATTTTATCGTCCAAACATACGTTATTTTATATCGCTTCATACAACATTTGTAGAAACCAGTATAATCGATTTAATTTATAATAAGTTTTAAAAAAAGAATGAATAAAAACTCAAGCAAAAATACTTTGCCCAAATCCCAAACTAAATGGAGAAAGTTTCAGTCTTAAAAATTTAATTCAAATTCAATTGATTGAAAAGTAGTTTATGTAATTCTACTTCAATTACCTTTTCTTTTATTTTTTCCCTTTTTTTTCTTGCAACTTTTTTCAGGGTTACTTGGCGAGAGTGGAATTTGTAATCTCTTTTTTGGCTTCCGATTTGGTTATTTGAAAAGTTGCAAAATGATAAATTCGGGTTTTCTCTCTCAAATTACTGTAGCGCAAGACACACTGAATAAGAGTATTCTCCTAGACCTTTGAGGCATGCGTTAATAAAAAAAACTCGTCATAGTTGAGGCAAGTTGAAAGGCATGCAATGTTTTGATAAGACATGTTCTAGCTACATATCAAATTAAACTTTTTAAATTTATCTTTCACTTAAGCATACGGGCACTTATCTTTCCAAAAATTGTTTTAGAATATTTTAACTCAAGTTCAAATAAAAAAATTCGAAAGTAAATTCTTTAATGCTTACAGTGTATTAATTGTATTTATGGGAAGAACAATTTTCTAGACTTAAATTTGATATGCAACACTAATATATTCATTGGAACTTTTTTATGTGTTAAAAATTTGAAAAATTCAAAAATTTCTGAAATTTTGAAAAAGTATTTTACATTAAATTAACACACACAAAATTTTATTTGAAATGATATAGTACATTATTCTCTAAGTATAATAGAAAGAGATAGTATTAGTTTTTTTAAAAAATTAAGGTATACATAATTTGTATAGATTTTTTATAAATTTTTTGTTTGCTGTAACTGCTGATCCCACTATATATATATATATATATATATATATATATATATATATATATATATATATATATATATATATATATATATATATATTATATATATATATATATATATATATATATATAATTATATATATATATATATATATATATATATAATATATATATATATATATATATATATATATATATATATATATATATATATATATATATATATATATATATTATATATATATATATATATATATATAATATATGAGTGATGTAAATAACTATGTAAATAACTTTTATAGCGTAAGATTTCATGAACTGGGGGTGTATAATACTACAAAACTTTCAATTATCACTAAATAAATTAATGCACAAATTTTAAAGGTAGCTTTATACCTTTTTATAAAGTAATTTCAATCACTTTAAAACCTAACAAGTAAATAGTAGCTCGCGATTTTCTCGAAAATTTTATTCTAACGTCTGACAGGTGCTAGGAACTCGTGTACCAAGTCCGCAGCTCTTTTAGTTCGACCGTTAGAGTGGTTTCAAACCGATTGACGGACCAATGTTCTAAAAAACCTTTTGCAGAATCAGCACCCTCCTTAAACGCGAAGAAAACACAAAATCTAAATTAGAGAAGCTTCAAAACATTTTCTTATCTAATAAGAAACCAAATGAGTACTTTGAAACCTAAGAAATGTATCGAAAAGATGTCCAAAAGCGTAATATTAAAGGCGCCCTAATACTTCTTGACACATGTTTTTAAAACCCTCATTTAATAAAAAAGACAACATGATATGTAGGAATGAAATGCGTTTCGGCACCAGATATTGAAATTATAATCAAGAAAGTAAAACAGCGTCTTACGTGATATCGTAGGCACTCCGATGAAAATATTTCAAATAAAATTCGGAACCAGGTATTGAAATTCCAAACAAGAATGTCCAACAGTGCCTTATGGGACATCGAAGGCGCTCCTCCTTCAATAAACCTACAGGCTCGTGGCTCGTCATTTTAGAGATAGTCCCCCAAAGGTCATCAAGTGATTCCGATTGAATAACTCGTCAAATATTTATCCAAATGTAACAAAAACTTATATTTAGGGGTTTTTGAGGGTGCTTAACATTTCTAAGTTATTAAAATTGGGTGTTGCTTTTGGAAATTTTGAAATTGATAACATTTTTAACATGAAGACGGCCTCTTATGCAAATTTTGTGCCATACAATTAACTCAGAATGTTATTTGTTTACAAAGTCAAATATGATCGATTCTATAGGATGAATAACGACCGAAATAATCACTAGTGGCAACTTTGCAGCCTGGAGGATGTCATAATAAGGTTTTTGAGAAAATCGCGCAAATAGAGAACATATCATAGAACGGTTTTCAAATAATTGAAATTACCTTACAGGGTTTGAATGTATTGATTTAGTGAATGGAAAGTCATGACACACCCCTTTTTTTGGCCGGGATAATTCTCAACACACCGTCAATACAAACACAAAAATGTTCCGTTCATATTGCTGGCCCATATTAAGGATAATTTACTTTGATTTCGGATTATTAGTATATGAGAATGCAATTCAAGGTTAGTTGGAATCCTTTCAATTGTTTTTATTGAATGAATACTATTTTTGCTGTCAATGAATAGAAGTTGGCATCTCTCCAAATATCTTAATGAAGTTGAATTTTATTCGTGAAAACCAGATAAAACATTAAAAATGTTTCAATTAGTAATACATTCAAATTAAAAAATACAACAAATAACCATAAAATGTTTTTTAAAAATATATTATACCTGGTGCAGAAAAAGATTTTTCAAATATAATGTCCAGAATAATTGAACTATCCTTATCATGATTTCCAATGAATTCGATAACATTTGTGATAGCACTCTCCAACTACTTCAAACCAATAATTACAGTTACTCTTTGGAAGTTTACATTATTTATCCTATCTTACTGTTTTGTTGATAAATAAAATTTAGGCAATTTTCTGTGATAATGTTTTAAACTTCTTTTTTAGCGTTTGGTGCTGGATGAAAATTCTGAAACTTATAAATATTGGAAGGATGTACCTGTACCTATTTATCTGCAGTTTTATTTTTTCAATATAACAAACCCAGAAGAAATTTGGAACCAAACAAGTAAACCGGTTTTAAAAGAAATGGGACCCTACACATTCCGGTAAGAGCTTCTCTTCTATATTAAGGTTCAGTCATCCCCATTTGTTTTTCCCCCTCTGTGAAAATTTTGCTTTGCCATATAAGCGTTTTTTCACCAAGTGTGAGAATCGCCATAACTGCCAAATAATACAATTTAAAAAGGGCAATAAACCTAAAAAGGAATAATTAAATAACCAGATGATATTTCCCCTATGATGATTCTCATACCTGGCGAAAAAATGCTTCTATGGCAAAGCAATACTTTCGCAGAAAAGTCATTCTCTATAAAAGGGACAAATCCAAGTCCCGAATACTTTGTTTTAAAGTAATATATGCACTTTTGTGGGTGATTAATTGGCTCACAATCCTGCTTGTCTCACTTAAAAATATCAATTTAGTGTCATTTACTTACACAAATTTACCTTGAAATACATGATTCGTCATTCCCTCACATGCTGTCTCTCCATGATTTGACCTCATAAAAAAGAACGAACAAATGATCTCTTTGGGTGCAACTACACTACGTGTCCCAAAACAAAGTTTTCTGCGTTCTAAAAAGGTGTTCATTGGCTGAGTGATATTTGCATAAATCTTTGTTCGACGTAAGCTCGGACCTCATAATGCAATATTGTTTAGTTCAACATGGATAAAAGCGGGGAAGTGATGTGACAGAGTTGAAAAAGATTATTGGCCTGTATCAGTGGCAAGAAATCAAAGTTACTGGATTGCGAACTATTCAACGCATTATTAAGAGTTGGAAAGATGGCGGTAAGGTCACGAAAAATGGGCGGTCCATTCTGAACGAACGTGATCGGCGTTCTCTAAAGCGATTAGTGAAGAAAAATCGCAAGAAATCGACCGTTCAACTTACAACACTCTTTAATGAGGGAAACAAACCTATTTCCAGGCGCACAATGAGAACTTAAACAAGCAGGACTGAGAAGCTGTGTTGCAGTAAAGAAGCCTCTTGTAACTGACATTAATCGAAGGAAAAGGCTGCAATTCGCCAGGGACCACAAGAATTGGACTGTTAATGATTGGAAAAAGGTCATGTTGGTCGGATGAATCCCGATTTTCGCTATTTCAAAATGACGGTAGAGTTCGAAGAGAGCCCCACGAAGCAATGGCATGCATCGTTCCCACTGTGCACTCTTCTGGAGGCAGGATCTGGGGAACTTTCTGTTCAGCTGGACGGCAGTCTTGTGCTCGAATAAAATGAAGGCTGCAGATTATCTAACCGTCTTGGATGACCACCTTCTGCCAGCAATGGACTATTTTTTCCCTGACTCCACTGGTGTGTTTCAAGATGATAATGCCACAATACATCGTGCTGTGAAATATTGGTTTAGTGAGCATGATACACCATTTCAACACTTGATTTGGCCACCACAAAGTCCAGACCTCAACCCAATAGAAAATCTGTGGGACTTTCTTGAAAGGGATTTAAGAGCACATACTCCTTTACCAACATCCATTAAGGATTTAGGGGACCTCTTGATGAAATTATAGCCTAAAATAAAAATAGATACTCTTAAGAAACTCTTGCATCAATGCCAAGGCGAATGAAAGCTGTAATTAGAGCCAAAGGTGGTCCAATAAAATATTAAAGCGTGCGACTTTTTTTTTGGACACGTAGTGTATATAAGGTTAATCTTTTTGTGTAGCTTCCGAAAATAAATATAACGTTTTTCTTCCATAAATAGTTTTCCTTTTTACGAACATTTAATGCCCCTGGGTTACAGAGTCACTACTGAATTAAAGTTACATTCAAATCTTACTAAACGACTATGATGTCGAACTAAAATTGCCATGTGATTCTAAAAAGAATTTTTGCTACTAAATCAACCATCAGTTGTTTTCTTCCATGACTAATATCATTTTTATAAGGTTTTTCATGTCCAACAATGGCATGCTTATATTTTAGTACAGTCACTTCCTCACATTCATTTACCGATTTTAGGTAACTGTGAGTTTTTTTTACTAGTGTCTAAGGGATGCAGATTAACATACAATACAAAATCCAATAACTAAATGATAATATTTGATGTTTCCTACGAAATAGTCACTCCCTCACACCCCAGGTCAAAATTTATGCTATTTTTGCTTTGCTAACTAGTATAAAAGATGCTACTGTTAGCATAGGAAACTAGCATGAGATGCTTAAAATATTTGCTAGTTTAGCATGAAAAACCAGCATGAGATGATTAAAATTCGAACACAATTTATGCTTATTAGCATAAACAAAAAAGCATCACATGCTTTTAATTGTTGCTTATTTAGCATAATTTTATAGCATCACATCCTATAAACTGATGCTTATTTAGCATAATTTTATAGCATCACATGCTATAAAATTATGCTTAATAAGATACGATATGTTAGATACAAAAGTTTTAAATGAGATGGCGCCAGTATTTTTCTTCTATTGGTCACCTAATAATCAGACCGGTATATGATGATGATACTCAAACGGCAGGAGCAGGACAGAACAATCAATCTCTGGGTCCACGGGGAACTGCGCATTAGTCGTCGCGTTCATGGAAGCTTGTAGAGTGCAAGCGTGTAATTAAAATGGTCAAAAGGAGGAAGGACTTTTATGTTTTTGATTAAGAAATTTTAATGTAGCTTTTTCTTTTGCAGGTTTCAAATTCCTTGTAAATATTAACAAACCTTGTAAAATTCAACAACAGTAATAAAAATATGTCAAATTTCAAAATAACTTTTTTACTTGCATATTAAAAAGTTTTATGATTTATAATATTTATTCAAAAATCTTTTTTATTTAAGTTAAATTTTTTAAAAATTAATCATGGCAGAAAAAGTTTAAAATTAATTTCGAAGTAAATAAAAGAAAAGAGTTATCACGCAGTTAAAATATTTAGCTTTGCGCGCAATTAAAAATGTTGTGTATAAGTAAATAAAAAATAACTATTACCAGTTTGAACTTGATTTTTTTCGGAAATGAAGTTTTCGAAATTATTTAACGCAATTTCTATGTACTAAAATATTAAAGCTAAATTTTTCGGTTTCGTATCGATTGCGATATCGATCATAATTTTCGATGAAACATACGTTGATTGAATTTTCACCTTTGAGACCGATATCGAATCAATGACTTTTATCGATAGGATTTTGGTCACCGATTGCCGATGTCGTCTCGTGAACGTTCGGATTACGGATGCAATATCACCGGTGAGTTTTCGTTAAATCCTATCAACGATCAGCAAATTTCGAGAAACATTGCTACTAGGACCAGAATCACCATTACTTTTCCCCTTTTTGTAATAAATTTTTACCTGTCTTCAATAGTTAATGTTTGCATATTTAACTCAATCACATTTAACACGTCTTCCAATTTGTTAAACTTCCATGTAACTCTCCTGTATGCTAGTTGTATAGCATCTTATGCTAGTTAGCATAAAAAAGCAAAAAAAATGCTTGCCAAGGTAACTACCTCAGCATGCTTTTGAGAAGCTTGTAATGCTAGTTAGCATTATAAGGTAGTTTTATAGCATAAGATGCTTTTTTCTGTATGCTAGTTAGCATAAAAAAGCAAAAAATAGCTTGTCAAGGTAACTACCTCAGCATGCTCTTGAGAAGCTTGCAGTGCTTCTCAAGAGCTTGTAGTGCTAGTTAGCATTCAAGCATTCTATTTAGCATCATATGCTAGTTTTATCGCATGAAATGCTTTTTTCTATATGCTACCTTCATAAGCATGACATTCTAACTAGCATAAGGAAGCATATAGTAGCAAAAACATAGCCTAAAACGTAGCAAAAACTAGCATAAATTTTGACTTGGGACGTCACTACCTCACATCTCAGTCTTGCCAAATCAGTCCACATTGGATAACTTCATACAGTAGAACTCCAATTATCCGAAGAAATTGGGATCTAACCCAATTAGGACAATCAGAAATTCGGATAATTGGAGTTAATTGAAAAAAAAAACCGGTATATTCAATTAATTACTTAATGCATTGTTGGGCTGTGCGATCATGTAGTTCTAGTTTCGATTTCATCAACCCATTCAAAACCAAATTGTAAAGTGCTGTTTCAGGTAGGTAGGTTGGTACACGTATTTTCCGTCTTGTGTGCTTGATCAGAGACCATAGAGCTAGGAAGGAGAATGGAGAGGTCCTTGTATAATGTATATGCGCAGTAGCGCACAAATGAAGCAGGCTAGGATCAGTTTCATAAAAAAAGATGTGTTCAAAACTTTAAATTGATTTTCTGAAGAATTTTTTTTCATACTACACTTCACGGAAACAGTAATATCTCAAGAGAGTTCTATTTAAAATTTCTTTATTCTGCTTTCAAGTTTGTAATCAGAAATGTTTGGAGCATGTTTTAGACCTCAGGCTTTCATGTATGTTAAAAAATAAATTTTTTAGCCTACTTTTCTTTTTTTAATTCGAAAGAATTTTTAAAAAAATGAAAAAGTAGGTATTGACATGCGGTCGATGTCCGTCTGCCCGTCTGTCTGTCCGTACCCCTCTTCCAAAATCAATTCTATCAATCGGTTCTTAAAAATTCTTTTTTTGTTTTGTTAGAAAGCTATGACCTCAGAGACCCAACTTTCATACTTTTTGTCCGCCTGTCTGTACGTCCAGACGGACATAAATCTACTATCTGTCGGTGAATTTCCCATTGAATTACCATTGAAATTCAATTTTGAGTCATTTAAATCACTGTTGCCAAATCAACAATGGCATGAGAAACTTTATTTAAAAATATTTGAAGCAAAATCATTTTTTCATGAATCACTTTGGAATGACGTCATAAAATGTAGCACAATGTGATTCTTTGATTGTTCAATAATTGTTTACCAAGAAAGCGGCAAGGCATATTTTTTGCATACAATTCTGCTTAGTTTTAATATACATTTGTTTTTTTAATGCAGTTTGGAGTAGTTTCATTATTTTTGTTATTATTAAATATTTAATTATTCTTCGAACTACAAAGAAATCGAGCAGACGATAAATAATATGAAGTTAATTTGTGAAAGAATATTAAGGAAAATAGTTGATTTTGGCTTTTAGAAGTTTAAATTATAGCTGGATGCTGTGTTTTGCGATTTTTTTTCTAATGTGTATAAATCTAGTGTAGAAACGATTGTTGATGATATTTACAGTTAGGAACCTAGTTGTTTCCCGATAAGAATTTCAGTAACAGGAAAGTAGGCTATTTTAGTTCTTTATGAACTACTTGTTTATTATCTTTCAATTTTTTAAAAGTTGAAAAAAGTCAGATTTTTTTAGTGTTCTCAAATAAAAATTCATATAAAATGTTCTAATTGAACTGGATTTAGTTGGAGGTCTATAACATGGAAAAAAGTTCAACGAACATATTCCAAAAAGTCTCTCTAAGTAAATTAGAATATCCAGAATCACTGTTTTCAATCAAGGTTAATTAGCACACTAATTGCTAATTAATAATTAATTAATTGGGTAAAATGGATTTTTCAACTCAAAACATGTCTATGTGTACCTTATGTATGATATGAATTATAATTTTTTTCGATAGAAAATTATAAAAAAAAAGGTGTAAAAGGTGTACGTATACCTTAAGTGACAGATTCTGTAAAAAACCTACTTGTTTTATTTTAAAAAGCAGACTTAATTTTTCATTAAGATTTAAGCATTTATTAATCAATAATGTCGTTTTATTACTAATTATTCCTTTTGGCGTTTTTTTTGTGTTTTGTTTTTTAAATGGTATCTAAAAATCATTCTTTGAAATATAAATAAATTTAGCAAAAGATAAATAATAGTTATTGAATTTTGTTTGAAAAATAGTTTGTTCAATTCTGACGATTAAAACTTTAATCTAGAACTATAGTGGCTGTGTTATTATTTTTTTAGAAAGAGGCACAAAGTGTTACATATTTTATTTTAAATTTCATGTATAATTTGTAATTTAACCGTTTATTGATGAATAATGAAGTCTTAATGCTAAGTATTTCTTTTGGCCAGGTTTTTTTTTATTGTCTTTTTGTTTTCTAAATGGTATTTAAAAATCGATTCTTTTTGTTATGTTTTGAAGGTGATATATACAATGATGTATATGTTGATATGAAATATTTTACTTTTTAAGTGTGAGTAAAATTACATATTTATTCTTCAAAGTACAAATAAATTTAGCATACGATTATTAACAATTATTTAATTTTCGATGAAAAATAGTTTAATTTTGGCGTTTAAAGGTTTAATATAGAATATTTTTCTTTAGCTTAATATAGTAGTTAAATCTAACAGTTTAAAAGTTTAATATAGAATGCTATATTTTTTTAAACGCATGAATGATGTGTGGAAGCAGTTCCAAGTGACTGTTACGAACTTTCTTGTTTGATTATTAATCGATCATTTTCAAGTCCAATAATGTAGTTTGCAACTCAAAAATTTCATCTGCAAAATGTGGGTGACATGTCAAGGTACATCGTTTTTTGTCAGCTTTTTGACACTGCAATCCACGGGGCTAATTATATTTATAATTTAAATTTTTTTAAATTATTTTCCGTTTTTTAGATTGGTGACACGCAGTCTTTGAGCGGTATTTGAAGTTGATACTCGAATTTTTTTTTCGGACCATCCTAATAGAAATACCCCATCGAGCATTTCTAGTCCGCCTTGTTGCAAGGTCTGTAAAAATGTGTATGGGAAAGATTTCTAAAACTTTATATTTCTTACCAATTTAAAATAAAATATATATTACTCGGTAACAAGTCCATTCATTCTCCTTAATACGAAGTATTATTTTTATAACTTTAAAACTGTGCAGCTCGAAATATTATTTTCTGCCTCGTGAATTCCATATTTTTGTCACGCCACTTAAAGTGAAAATAAATCCGGAAACTGACCTACTCGCCTTTTTGATTCCTTCAAGGCCTTTGTCAAGGTCCCACTTGAATTGTCGCCATCGATTTGATCTAGAACTGACAATGAATGGAACGATTCAATACCGACTCCGATGAGTTGGTTCTAATGACTTAGTGTGGAAATGAACATTTCAGAAACAATGATAGAATGCAGTCAAATGACAGAATTGTTTTCATTTTGCTGTATTAGAAGGCCACCGGTGAGAATCAATGAAAGAATATATTTGGATTTCTCCTTTTGAAATGTTAATCCTGCACTGTAAGCAAGTTTTTCCTTCCGTATATTAGTTAAATTTGCGAACACATGACATGCTAATTGACTCTTCCTATTCATTTCCAATTTCTTTCCAAATGCATGCAGATACTCATCGGAAACCTCCCCTAAAAATCGCTTTTGTTTCAAAACTTTTATTACTTCTTCCCAGTCTAAAAGCAACAAGATAATTTAAAGTATTAAATGGACTTATGAATTGTTTTTATATGTATAAAAACTGCCTTGACACAAAGAAATTGAGCATTTTTTTAAAAATCTATTTGGAAACCTCAAAAATAAGACTATTATTTTGAATTTGAGAGGTGATAGCTATTGATCGCAAGCTTTAAATGCGTCGCATTCCATTAAATACGTCTAAGATTTCAGTATAGGATGACCACAATCAAAGTTGAAACCTTAACTTTAAATCGCTATAATCGGAGAAGAATGACGATTATGATCAGAATGACGTTGAATTTCTATGGAATATTATTGAAGAAGCTAGAAAAAAACCTCATAAGATAAAAAAATTGTTCATTTTTGTGACCCTCTAAGCATCATAATTTTAAAATATTCGGCTACAAATGAGAAATGAATTGTAAAACAAAGGCTATAGGGTAATGTACACGTTAAAAAAACTGTACTGAAATTTAAAAACTTCTTTGATTGCGATTTTCGACTTTCAGGACAACAAAAATAATTTTTTTTCATCTATTGTAGTGCCGTCGTAGATGGGCTCACATAAAAATATTGCATTTCTACAGTCATGCACATTCAAACAGTTGGGGCATTAACGTATATTTTATACGTTTGTCGATTTATTCGTTATTTGGTGTCGAATACCTTATGATTCGACAGAGTAATATGTCGGAAAAAAATCATGTATCTTCATAAAAATAAGTAATCTTATCAAATTACATTATTTTGAGAAAAAACTTATTGATTCGCTTTTGAAACATTCCGAAACTACCGAAGCAATTTTAGAACACAATAAATTATGTATCGAACATATACTTTATTAAAATGCAACATGATTATGAAAAAAATGCACTTGGCAACAACAAGTCGCTAAAAGACTTGAATAAATCCAGTTCAGAAATTCGTCTTGGTCCCCATCGAGGGCAAAGGATTTTCACTTGCAACTGGGCAAAGATATGTGCGCGCCCATTCGGGATGAGAACATGCATGTTCTCAAATTTGAGATTTCAAAGGATTCGTGAAATCCGAAAGGTTTTTTTTTTTTACTTTGTGGTAAAACTTAAATCACTAGGGGAGTGGAGCCAAAATAGGCCATTGCGAGAACTTCTTACTTACCAAATGCCATGTTTCCATCATTTTACAATTTGATTAGATTTGCTACCTTTGCGTAAAATGCACTTTTCGGACACCGATTATCCCATTTTTTTTTCTACCATTTTTTGGTCGATGAATTCCTAAAGCGTCGATGTGTGTATTATTAATAAAAAAAAGGCAATTATCTTCAAATCTTTTGAACTGTATTTTATTTGAAATCAATTGTTTCGATTGCAGAGAGTCGCGAGAAAAGGTGAACATCACTTTCTTGCAGAATAGTACTGTGCAGTACAGACAAGTACGTCGATGGTTCTATCAACCGGAACGGACCAACGGCTCCTTGGAGGACATTGTCACCACCCTCAATGTGCCAATGATGGTGAGAATCTTCTACACTCTGTGCGCCCACTAGTGATTATTTTGGCCGTTATTCATCCCACAGAATTGGACCTTTTTTTTTGACTTAATAACATTCTGAGATAATTGCATGACGTAAAATTTGCATACGGGACCATCTTCACATTATAAATGTTAATAACTTTAAAATTTCCAATGTGTGGCAACACCTAATTTTAATAGCTTAGAAATGTTTAGTACTCTTGAAAACACCTCAAAGTTTTCTTACTTTTGGATGAATATTTGACGAGTTATTCATTCGAATCACTTGATGACCTTTGAGGGGTCATCTCCAAAATGACAAGCGTAGTCTGTAGATTTATTGTAAGATAGGAAACACAAATGATCTTGAGGAAGGGCCCCTACAAGGGATGTATAGGGTGATTATAAAATAACGCTCCCTATTCGGAGAGGTCTGTAGCTTGAATGAATAATCCGAATGCAACAAACTTCGAGACAGTTACTAATTAAGAAGGGGGGAAAAGAATGGAATCATAAAAAAACCCACCCTCGTCTCTTGACCAGGGTTCTAAATTACGAGGCGTAATTGGCTGTGTTAAAGCTCCTAAAGGAGTCTAGAAATAGGCAGCCGGAATCGATTACATTACATTAAAAAAGAAATAGTAGTTTCAACAATCACCGACAGATGGCGCTGCCAATGCAAACACAATATTGTAAGCATTGGCAAAACCCAGAAGCGGTCATTTCTTACATTAATGTAATGTAATCGATTCCGGCTGCCTATTTCTAACCTCCTTTAGGATCTTTAACACAGCCAATTACGCATCGTAATTTAGAACCCTGGTCAAGAGACGAGGGTGTTTTTTATGATTCCATTCTTTTTCCCCCTTCTTGATTAGTAACTGTCTCGAAGTTTGTTGCATTCGGATTATTCATTCAAGCTACAGACCTCTCCGAATAGCGAGCGTTATTTTATAACCACCCGGTATATTCTGAAAATATCTTCAACTTTAAGCATGATGCATGAGATGATTCATGAAATGAAAAACGTAGATTATTAGCGTAAATAGTTTATTTGTTGGTACAAATTTTTTACATGTTTCAGCGAGACTCAAAACGCTCGCCCTCATCAGAAAGACACACAACACAAACTAATAGTTGTGTTGTGTGTCTGTGTAATACGACTAAGCAAAGTTGGTACAAATTTTTTACATGTTTCAGCGAGACTCAAAACGCTCGCCCTCATCAGAAAGACACACAACACAAACTAATAGTTGTGTTGTGTGTCTGTGTAATACGACTAAGCTGTGAAACATGATATGCGGAAAAGGGGTGGATAGGGAGGTGGTTGATGTGGGAAAAACGAAACATTATTCTGTTGCTATGAGGCTGTTCCAAATTGGGGAGAAGCATGTTAGATGAATTAACTAATTAGTTAGAACTAATTAGTTAAACTAACTAATTAGTACATTAAGGTAGTTAAATTAACTAATTAGTTAGTAGAATTAACTAAAGTTATTGTGGTTTTTAAGAATATGGTAAGCTTCGTAAAAGTCGAGTTCCCCTATGCTAGAAGTTTTAGCCAAAATTGAGGAGAAATTGAAACGGTGAGATTAAACTCCCAAGAATGGGTAGCGACTGAAGGTTTCTGACACTCTTGTTTTTTTTAACATATGCTTCGTGTCGTCTTATTTTGAGGGCTCTTTTGGTTTGTCTTATGTAAGAAATGCCGCAAGGGATGTTGTAAATACCATTAAAAGTATCAATGGGGTCTTTGAGATTGGAAAACTTTAATTTGTTGGTAGGAGAGAAAATAGCTTTAAATTTTTTAAAAATGTTTCCAATACTGTTACTGATTTCGTGATAATATAAAATAACAATTAATTGAGAATACTTTTCTTCGGGGGCGATATTTACTCTGTTCTTCTTTTAGTTATCGTGTCAATGATGTTGGGGCCTCTTTCCTTAGCTATGGCTTTGATGCTAGAGATTTATCAGTTGAGGTTTAATGCTCGGTTTGTAAAAGAGTAGAATGCTGCCATATTTAGTTGGCTGACAAAATCAGGAATGGAATAAATAGATGTAAAATTTGTACCAACCAATAAACGCCCCTTCATGAATCATCTCAAGGGAGTCAGTGAGGATGAAGGTTATTAGTCTACTTTCCAATTTTGTTTAACTCGAAATAATTGAAAAATAGAAAACAAGATATTGACATGGTAAAAATGTCCTTGCCAAAATCGGTTCTATCCCTCTGAATTAATGTTATGTTCGAAAGGTATGACCCATCTTTCATACTTTTTGACCGTCTGTCCGGACTGACCTTCCTGTCTGGCGACCCATTTAATTAGCATTGAAATTGAATTTTAAGTCATTTAAATTGCTTTTGCCACAGTAACAATAGCACGAGAAACTTTATTGAAAATTTGAAGGAATATTTATTTTTTGCATATAAATTGGTTTGGAAATGTCAACGTCAAAAACGTCGTCGTTTGGAAACGTCAAAAAATGTAGCACAAATTGATTCTTTGATTGTTCATTATTTGTTTACCAAGAAAGCGGCTCACAGTGTTCCTTTTTTGCTTTGTTATAATTTACATTTCTTCATTTATTAATGCAATTTGGCGTTGTTTCATGTTTTATTATTAAATGTTTCGGAAATATCATGTTTTAAAATTTTTTTGTTGATACTTACTTAAGTATAAGAAGCTAACTTCATTTAAGGCGACATTTTCCAAACGTTGCCAAAGGTCGAGAAGAGGATGTTAGGATTTGACTCATTCAATTTGCATAATTATTCTTCAAACTGCAAAAAAATTTAGTAAATGATAAAGATTATTAATTTAATTTGAGAAAGAAAATTAAACTGTCACACAAATATATTTGTGTTTTGACGAGAATTTTGCAGTAAGTATTTAAGTAACGGAAAGTAGGCTCTTTAGTTCGTTTCGAACATCTTGTTCCATCTTGTTAACAAGTTTATTTCTGCTATATAGTTACAAATATTTTAAGCTTATTAAAAAAAATCGTTTTTTAATATCATAAATCTACTTTAAAGACGGCGGTTCTTTCAAGGTCGTTGTTTAAATGTTTCCTTTTTTACAAGGCGGTCTTTGTTTATAAAGTTCACATTTGATCTTAAATACACCCCCGTGGGTTAATAAAAAAGTAATTGGGATTTATTTAGCCAATTTTGGATGAAAGTTTTTAAAAATTAGGATTTCGCTTAAATATCTTGCCCTGAATTCATTTGTGTAAATAAAATTAAGAGGTTTCTATTCACATTTTTTTTTAAAAAATGAATAATAATTATTTAAAAATATATAAAAAATTAAATACCCCAATAGTGTTTAATTTATTTGGGTTATTATGGTTACTACTCAGTAAAAATTCGTTTCTTTATCTTACTTATTTAGTGATTGGGATAGATTTTTTTATGTGCAACTCATTTAACACTACAGCCCTTAAACTTTGAACGTCTTCAACTTAACTAATAATACTTAAAAAGTAACATACCTTGGTATTCCGTGTTAAAGTTTGTCATACATTTGAAATATGGATTCAAAAAGAGGTGTTGCTTCTGAAAATCTGTAACATTTTTAATATGAAGACGGCCTCTTATGCAAATATAATGCCATAAAATTAATTTAGAATGTTATATATCCACAATTGTCAAAAAGGTCCGATTCTGTAGGATGAATAACGGCTGAAATAATCGTTGGTGATCACTTTTTTGTACAACTGCACGCTGCAATTTATACTGGATCTACATACACGAGGATTGGGTTTTTGAAAGTTAGGAATTTTGTCGTTTTACTTGAGAAAAGTTATTTATTACACTTGATATATATTGCTGAATTTTTTTTAATTAAATCTTTTATGTTTATTTGTATCAGATAACATACTAGTTAATTATTTCTTTAAAAAAACATTTTATATACATATTATATAAGTTAGGTTGGGAATTTCAGGATTGAAATTTGTTTTTCTAAATATTTTAAATTTTTTTAAAACGCTAGTGGGAAATTTTTTTTACCTTACACTGCAAAAAAGGAAGGCCAAAAGTAGGCCAAAAAATGGAACCAGAAATGTTCCAAATTGGAAAGCGTTGAAATTGAAAAAACGCTGAGCAATTTATGACGTTTATATATAGGTAGGAAAAACTGCATGTTTCAATATAAAAAAGCGGCAATTCATGGTACAACATCAAATTGTTGATTTGGTAGGCGCTTAGTGTAGATTTAGGTCTTATATAACCCGAAAATGTTTACGAAAATGCAGCATTTTTTCACCGTAAAAGGAGTTAAAATGGTTATAGTGGCTGTTTGGTATAAAATTGAACCAAAAGTGTTGTAAATTCAATATAAAATAATGTGTTTTAAGATTAAATTAGGCAAGGTAAATGCAAAATTGTCATTCAAAGTGCATTTTTTTAAAATTTATCTTTAGTGGAGGGGAGGCAAATACTGACGACTTGCTACTAAAATAATTTAATTATATTACTCTAAAAGTTACAAGTTAGTTGTGACATGTTTGCAGTTGCACCACTCCGAAAGTAAGTGAGGTGGTGGCTCATTGGTTCAAAATATAGACTGCGCCCTCTGGGGCCATTTGCATACATTTATCTAAGACATATTCTTTTTGAAATTGTTCTACTTCTGTTTTTATTTTAACTTTTAATGACTTAATTGTATATTTACTATAAAACCTGCTATAATACACAGGGGAATATGGGGCTGGCAAGGATGGTAGTTAATTTCAATATTTCTTTGTTGCCAGCTTCAAATATCATTATTTCAAAACGCCAACTTTCAGCTTTTCGGTTTACTTTCCAGGACAACTATTTTGTGTATCTGAATTTTTTTTTATATATATAAATAGTAAAAAATAGTTCATTGAATGCAATGAACCTCAAGTTTGATGATACATTATTTACTATTATATGTTATTAGCTTAAACACAATATTTGCGATTTTTTTAAATTACAAAAATCTTATTTTTGATCACTTATTGTTTTCTTAGAAAGTGGTGATGCAGAAGACTGTAGATTGTTGTTCTGGTGATTATTTCATATTTTTGGATAGACTAAAAGGAAATTCCGACTGGCTGCTGTTAAACGCAGTATTTTTTATTGCATCTGCTTCCTGGCTAGTGATGGAATGGATTACATAATTTTTTTGCCGTTAGGGCGTGGCATTTTACATAGTTTTCTCCTCTACCGCTAGGCGGCGTTACACACGATTATACATACTCCCGCGTTGAAATGCAAATTTCAAAAATATATAGAGAGAAAATTATCTGAGTAATAATATGAACAATTTCAAACATAATAAGAATAACACTCAAATATTATACAAAAAATCAAACAATAAACATTAAGAATTTTCACAGACAAAATTACACACTTTACTTAATTGGGCAAAATTGCTAATTTAGTTATTGGGCGCTTAAAAATTCCACGTTTAGTTTGAACAGAGCCAAACTCTTACACATTCGTCCCTACCTTCAAATACCTTTACAATACACCCCCAATAACCATGAGTCAGTGGGAAGATTATCTTCTTTAATAAGAACTATTGTTCTATTATTTTTAACAAATTGCCACTTACTTATTTCTCTGTTGGAGGTGGCACAAATAATCATTTGACCATTTTTTCCAAATGAGCTGTGTAACCTTTGATGTTAATTGCCATCTATTAAGTCTATTATCATTTAGTTCTATTAGTTGAGGAATGCTAAACATTGTACGGCCAATTAAAAAATGTGCAGGAGTAAGGACTTCAAACTCATCATTCGACATGGGAGTTAAGGGCGTTTACCTTTGACCTGATTCAGAACTGTAAGAAACACTTAATAGGACAGAGTCAAATTTCCGATTGCTCCTTTTAAGTGAAATTTAAATGATTTCACACCACTTTCCCATATACCTCCAAAACGAGGAGCTTTAGGTGGTATAAACTTCCAAGTAATTTTTTCTCAACTAAGATAGTTACTGAAAGTAGTATCTGGTTGATTTATTAATTTCAAACAAACGGTTTAACTCTTTATTAGCTCCAATATAAGTTTTGGGGTTATCACTAAAGATAGTGGAGCATTTTCCCCTACGAGAAGTAAATCTTTTAAGTGCTGCAATGAAACAATTGGAAGTTTAATTCGATACAATTTCAAAATGCACAGTTCGTGTCGCTAAGCATACAAATATAACAACAAATATTTTTTGTTTTGAACCCTTTCTTTGATGCTTATGACGAATATAAAATGGTCCTAGGTAATCTGTCCCTGTATTAACAAAAGGGTAAGTTTTTGAACATCGTTCGGCAGGTAAGTCTCCCATTTTTTGCTCTAGGAATCGAGGGTTATATTTCGCACAAATAACACAATCATGGACTAATTTCCTTACGTCAATGAATAATCCAAAATCGTTTTCTGGATGCATTAAGAAGTGCTTGAGCACCCAAATGGCTACAAACTTTATGTAACTCTAGTAATATTAAAATAGAAATGTTAATATAGAGATTAAATAAATTTTGGGTAAGAGAATGCGGGACGAGGGGGGGGGGGGGGGGGGGCGCCCTTTGGGGCCGGAAGGGCCGGTAAAACTGCGCCTTTGTCAGGGAGCCAGTCCGGCCCTGACTGGTTTATAGAAACATTCTGGCGGCAAAGTATGATCGATATTCTCATTCGACTTCAAAGTGTTTAAATAAACGCTTCTGTCAGAGTTCTTCTCACGATCCCTAAACCAACAATCGAGTTAACCAAGTTATAACTATTGGGACAAAGGGACGTTTGGGGAATATACTGGTATGGAAACACACAGAAGAAATTCCAAACTTTGATAAGAGTTTATTTTAAAGTGGCCTTGTTTCGTTTCATCAAATTTCACCGCGAGCTCTTCCATCTGTTTTAACGTAAAAACTAATTTTGCGAAAAGCACATTCATGAACCTTTTTGGTAAAAAAGAGTATTTAAATTAATTATCTTTGGAAGTTTGTAGTTTAGAAGCTAAAAATGTAACAAACAAAATTTTAAAATAGATCTACAAAAAAATGGGACCCGTCTTTATGTTTGCTGCTTCATTTGAAAGCAATCCTATTTCTGTGTCTTAACACGTTCACCCCGGCGCGGGCCACCGGTGGCCCGCACTAGTATGTCTCATCTGGCGGCGTGGGCCACCTGTGGCCCGCGCTACAATGTCTCATCGGGCGGCGTGTACCACCGGTGGTACGCACTAAATTGTGCTATTAATGTAGTAATATCATTAATACATCATGAGAATGTGATTTTTCAATGATCGTTTCATTTCTTCGGGCATAAATTTCGATATTATACTACTGCGATATACTCTGATCTTTCGATATCACTACTTGTACTTCAAACCCTAGTAGCATTGTTTCTCGAAATTTGCTCGATCGATCATCGATCGTTCATCGGATTCAGCGAAAACTCAAAGGTGATCGCATCCGTATTCCGAAAGTGCACAAGGCGATATCGGCAATCGGTGAACGAAATTCTATCGATAAAAGTCATCGATTCGATATCGGTCAAAGGTGAACATTCAATCAATGTACGTTTCATCGGAAAATTATGACGAATCGATATCGCAACGATAAGAAACCGAAAAATGTGGCTTTTTTTATTTTAGTACATACAAATTGCGTTAAATTATTTCGAAAACTTCATATCCGAAAGCTATTATGTTCAAACTGGTAATAGTTATTTTTTATTTACTTACACGCAACATTTTTAATTGCTTGCGAAGATAAATATTTTTACTGTGTGATAACTATTTCTTTTATTTACTTGGAAATTAATTTTTAACTTTTTGGCCTTGATTAATTTTTGAAAAACTTAACTTAAAGAAAATAGATTTTTGAATAAATATTATGCACCAAACAACTTTTCAATACGTAAGTTACCAAGAGTTATATTTAAATTAAACATATTTCTATTAGTATTGTTAACTTAAATTAATATTTAAAAGGAATTTGCAACTTGCAAAAGAAAAATAAAATTTCTTAATCAATAACATAAAACTTCTTTAACGATCAGCCTTTTGAGGTCTTTATTTAAACGCAATCACCCTGCAAGCCTCCATAGCAGAGAGGACTAACGCCTCGTTGCAAGTCACAAGCGCGGATCCCGAGATTGTTGGTTCTGTCCTCCTCCTCCTCCTAAACTTCGAAGTATTACCTGACTAACAGAAAAAATAGTGGCGCCATCTCGTTTAAACCTTTTGTACTAACATGTCGTAAACTGTACGGAATTTTATCGGAAAGTGTTCGAAATTCCATCGGACGATGAGATTTCGATTATTACTCATCGGATTCTTATCGATTTCTTCTTGACTTTTGATCGGAATCTCATTGGAAAAACTCATCCTAGGCTGCTCGATCGAGCGGACAGAACCGAGCAGTTATCGAGCAATCGGGCAATTTTCAACGGAAATCCGATATTCGAATTCTCATCGGCTCACCGGTGAACGATGAAAATTCGATTATCGGTCGATGAAAAATTGCTACTAGGGAACATAAAGTGCGTATGCAGGTGTGAACAGGCAAAAATCGCGTGCCGCCAGATGAAGCGCAGCATTAATTTGAGCGCCGCCTCACAGAAAAACAAATTAAAATCGGCCCCGGCGTGAACGTGTTAAATGAGTTATTTGAACAGATACTTGTTTTTTAAATGTTTGGAACAAAAAAAATCATATTTGTTTCAGGCTGCCGCTCTCCGGGGCAAGCAAATGAACGACGATCTGGTCTATTTCGCTCTGGAAGAAATCTTCAGTCAACTCAACTGCTCTTGGTTTATCCGCAAGCCTGTTCGAGAACTTCTGTTTGAGGGGTATGAGGACCAATTGATGCAAATTGCCAAGGCTTTTATGAATCTACCTTACGATAAGTTCGGTTGGTTTTATCAGGTAACTGCACTCATCCAAGCAACCGCATTTCTTTGGTAGACTGCGATGTAAAAAATGAAGACTTGGATGCCCCACATTGATTTAAATCATGGTCTGACGATTATTGACGGATAATTCTTTTGGCGGCTAAAAATTGTCAGTTTGTATTGTGAACCAAAAACACCGATACCACTCACATGACCCTTTTAGGTTTGCCAATTCTAGCTCAGGGATTTGGATGTTTACTCATAACATTTTGGAGGCCCTTTCACTGGATAATGGTGTGTCCTGTACGCGCACCGATGAATCATACCTTTTTGCTTTATCATGTGAAACCCCATGCAGCCATCGCGGCAACATAAGACTAACAACAAAAGATACTTGCCAACTCTGTTCGGCCAACAGGTGCTATTTTAAAAAAGAATAATTATAGTACGTTTTCTTAATATGTTCTATCGTTACATTCATTTTAATTATAACGTAGTTTCAACTCGAATAAAAACAAGAGATAATTGGAGGTATTTGGCGAAATTCTTTTACCAACTTTTCAAAATTGCTCATTTTCTTCCATTAACCTCTTCAGTTTAAAAATCCTTACATCACTCTTGCTATTTTGAAAGGATTGGAAACCGGTTCTAACGCTATTTAAAATTAGATTTTCTATATACAGTAGTTCTTGAAAACGGAACAAATTGTTCCCTAGAATAAGAGATGGTTGGTTGAGGAAGTGTCATTCTAGGGCTGTAATCTTAAACTGAGTCCCTCAAAGTCCCACCTCCTGGTGCCGTAATTGATACAGCAAATCTAACTTTTAAGCTTTCAGTTGATCTGCCATTTTGAATAATTGCATAATTTGCCTAAGGGTTCATTTTCATATTGAAATTACTTTCAAATTTTCAATAGTAGCATGCAATTTTTTTGTGGACCAGAAATATTTAACATCGCTAAAATACCCTAAATCTTAGTTTTGGGTACTTTAAAGTCACACTTAATTGTTTCACTGATGTGCTCTTTTAATGGGGGGCGAAGCATATAGCAATTTTAGTTTGGTGGTGGGCGGGGGATTGTCGAGCAAAGTGGTCAAAAGTTAATTGGGTAGCAATTCCTGAGGAGGTCGGAGATATTCATCCACAGATTATTCATCCACTAATTTGCGAGAAATAAATGAAAATATAAAAAACATGGTAAAATAAAATTTACACCCAAAAAATTGTATGAAATAATTTGACCCTAAATTCTTTACGTTTGCATTCTTAGATGTTTAAAAATTTATTTTAACTTTTTTTTAACAAACTAGGGGGCTCCGCCCTCTGCTCGCTATCGCTCGCCAACCCCCGGAATTGCTGCGCATTCCATTGGCCGCTTCGCGGCCGGCAGGGGCTTCGCCCCCTGTTCGCTATGGTTATCTTACCAAACCCGGTTTCCCATAAGCCGCTTCGCGGCCAGCTCGCTGGTGAACGTAACTTTTCTAACCCAACTTTGCACAGGCCTATGCATATTTTGCCATCCAGATCTGTATCTATGACAAAATTATGTCGATCCTTGGTAATATAGTTATATTCAGCCACAAGCTCGCACCCTAGGATATTTCTGAGCAATCTCATTGGGTCGCAAGCTTGCATTCTTGGATTCTTCCTCTGGTCGCTATCGCTCGCAAACCCACGGGAATTGCTGCGCAATTCCATTGGACCGCTTCGCGGTCGTTATGTTATATTACTTAAAAAAAATATATTAATATTGTATTACTGTTTTCAGTAATTTTCGCCAACCACCGTTAATTTCGCAGAATTAACCTTGCCTGTTTTTACTCTTAGGTTCTTTTTAAAAACCCAATGGCTCACTCAAAATTTTTTAAGTTGTATGACTTTTTTTAAGTAATAATACCATTGGACGCTTTGCGGCATGCAGGGGCTACGCCCCCTGCTCGCTATCGCTCGCCAACCCCCGCTTAATTTTTATTAGGTTGTTGGCTGTTCCGAAAGAGAGAAACGAAACCTGTTCGCAACCAGATAAGTATATATAATTGGCCGTGCGCAAATAGGTTTCGTACTTTTCCTTTGAAATTGCTTACATTTCGGACCGGTCGGATTGCATGACGTCTAAAGAGCTTCTGTGACCTTAAAGTTGAGTAGACCATGGACAGATACATAAAGACAAAAACACTATCATTTGCGTAAACAAAAAATGGTGAAACGTAACACGTAGGGAGATCCTTGCAAAAACGCATCTCACAACGAAAAATAAAACTAAAAAGTAGGTTTGTTACAGAATCTGTCACTTAAACCGCTTCCACACAATATTTGTGCTCAACAAAAAACGCACTATTTATACACCTCAGAAAGAATCTCGCCAAACAGGACCTTCAGCTTATAATTTATTTCTAATTCAAACTTTTAAACGCCAAAATTAACTATTTTCATTAATCTTCTTTCGCAAATTAATGTTTACTCATTATCACTCTCACTCATTATTACTGTAATCTCACTCTATTGTGATATTACAACAATCCAAACTGAATCATATCACATAAATATTTTAATGAAATTTGGGATGTAACCTAGCCGGATTTTTGCTTTAAAACGATGTATCCTACTCGTTTGTGCGACTTGCGGTTCGTTCTGTGAAAGTGGGTGACAGACAGACGAATTGAACGATTATAATACCTTCCACTTTATACGTTATAAACGTAGGAAGCTAAAAAAAACATTTCGCTTAATATGTTGGCTATACAAAAATCATAAAACAATGTTTAACAAGCGTTTCTTTCTAAATTTGCCAAAGTAATTGAAGAGCTTAGTGGAAGAACGTGCTAAGTGACGTTTTTGAAAAAATTGAGATTTTCGTGTTAATGAACAGATTGTTCCATCCTTCAAAGGGAACAAGATTCTCCTCTTTCATAAATTTTAATTTAAGTATACTTTTTACCTTCTGAAGTGCCGTTTTTAATGGGTCTAAAGGCAAGCGAAAAACTTTAAAGCTCATTTTCTCAGTTTCACCTTTTTGTCACTTAGCACGTTCTTCCACTAAGCTTTTCAATTAACATGTTCATATCTTGATACTTCCACTTCCATATTTAAAACATCTTCAAAAACTTTCTAAAAAAACAAAAAGGAATATGTGTGGCATATTCGAGTGTACGAATTTTATTTTATTCGCATAAGAATACATTTTTTAGGATAAATAAAAAAATAAAATAAAAATTCTTTCACCGCGGTTTTGCTGGGAATGAATAATAAAAACTAAAAAAAACAAAAGATTAAATAAAAAAAAAGAAAGCCATCTGCCAGCTGAAGAAGAAAAAAAAAGATTAAAGAAGAACAACGCGATCTTTTCGGCCAGCTGGACGAAAAAGATAAAATTACGTGATAGTTGTAACCTGTTCCGAAAATACTTTGTTCTTTTTATAAAAAAATTTAAACATTTTATTCCAGTTTAGCAGAATTAACCTAATAAAAATTTTCAGAGTAATTGTTATGTTAAATGTTTATTTAAAATAGTTTTGTCATAATTTTTTACTATCTTTTTTTACATAATTTTAATCTATAAATCTTCTATCTTGCTATAATATATTTTAAGGCCAAATCATTTTTTAAAAAAATCTGTAAACCTTTTCTATATATAAACACAAAACCAATGTAAAAAGAACAAGTTAAAGAACTGTTCTTTTTAAAAGAACAGAAAAGAGAGCAACTGTTCTTTAAAAAGAACGTAACAAAATCACACATTTCTGTGGCGTTTTGCAGAAAAGGAATAAGATTTTTTTTGTGGCTGACTTATTGTAATTTTTAATTAAAAAACTTATTGGAAATTTGAAAAACAAATAAGTGGGCATCGAGGCATAAGGGGGACACACCTGCCCCAAAAAATTTGGGTTTCTGACATCAATATTTCATCATGTTATGGCTGCTAACACTTTCAAATCCTATACTTTAACATAGAGAAAAATTAATTTTTATTTTTAATTAAAAAACTAATTGGAAATTTGAAAAACAAAAAAATTTAGGTCGAGGCATTAGGGAGACACACCTTCCCAAAAAATTTTGGATTTCTAAGATCAATATTTCATGATGTTATGGCTCCGGACACTTTAAAAGAGCTTACTTTTTTTAATATAGAGAGATAAAGTTTTGAAAAAATTATTGTTATAATCTATTCAAAAGTTATAATTCCAATTTTCCCCCCTTAGATTTTACTTAAAAATTAAGATCCCCCCCCCCCCCTGTTTTTTACCATTTCATTCTGGATGCATAAAGAATCTATTTCACAAATTTTAGATTTTACAATGAAAAATAAGAAGTTGGAACTGAAAGGGTTAACAAAAGTATGCAAAGTGCTTCTCTAATTGTTTTGAGCAGTGTATTTTGAAGTCAGGAAATTTGTACAAATAGTGATTTTCCCTGCAAGTTTCAGTTGTTGAGTTTAAAATTTTGGATTTTGGCTTAATTCGATGCTCTATGAATTTTTTTCACGTAAGGGAATGACGATCAAAAAACATTACGATAGTAGCGCAGTAGCAAAGTAAAAAAGTAAACCAATCAACTGCATTTGATATTTGTTTGTTAGAAAAAGGCCTTTATTATAATATAAATTTTATGATTACAAATAGAACAGTATTTTTTTATTACAAATAGAACAGTATTTTTTTTATTACAAATAGAACAATATTTTTGATTACAATTGTACAAACTACAATTAGACATACGTAGAACAATTACATACGTAGAACAGTTTCTAGCTATTATCTTCTTACCTATATATAGTCTATCAATGAGTCCTGTTGACTCCCCCTTCTCGAAAAATTCGATTCAATTAACACGTTCTAAACGTTCAAAAATCTGATTCGATTTAATACGACCGTAATGAAAAAGTAGCCAATGGAAGAATGTTCCAATGGATCCAGTTGTATTTTAAGGAAGGTAAAAATACGGTTTTAAGTGAATTTCATCTAATTTTGAGTCTTCTGAAACTAAGAGATAAGTAACTGTTATCCCTAAGTTTGATAAATTAGTTACATATCATTGAAAAGAGCAATTATTTGGCCATGTTATCATGTTGTTAGTTTGAACGCTAGACTATCTACCTTCCACACACACACACAATAAACAAGCCGTCTACGCCATTTTGTCTTACCGGGGTTATGCCGTCACATCAACCCGGGGTTATGCCGCCACCCTTTTGTGGGTGGCGGCATAACCCGTAAAATCAAAATTACATATATTGGCCCTACATCCTACTATACTACGGGACAACCTAAGTAGGGTAAATAGAAATATGCTATGGAGAAGATCTTTCCGCGGATGTAAAGAGTTCCATAAATTATTTGCGAATCCATCCAGAAAACTTGTTTAAAACGTTAATTTCGTTTAAGGTCTAACATATTTGAATATTATTTGAGAAAATGTGGTAATTTTATTAGAATGAAAAGTGTATTTTGATTAAATTGTATTCAGGTCATTTTGTATATAAATATTACCTTACAAGAGTTTCCAGCCAACGGATCATTGTTTCTTTTTCGCGTTCCAGGGTTGCCGATTCGATAGGATTTTGTTTTATATGACAGCGGCAGATGTTTTTTTTCATTATATCATAATTCACTGTGTAATTGGCGATTGAAAATGAATTTCTGTTTAAGAAAGAAGGTTAGGTTAGGTTTGAATTATCGTCGCACTAGAGCTACACAAGGGCTATTGGCGACGGGCGTCGTATTTTAGAACCACAGTCAAGTGACGAGCCGACACCTGAATAGGCACCCAACGCAACCGTTAAGGGCGATATCGTACGCAGCGTTAGGACTTTGAAGGATATTTAACGTGCACTCCCTTACACGGTATTATTCTTCGGACATTTTGGGCTGCACGAGCCGTTTATAGGTCGGCAGTTATTTTGACGATGCCCAGACCCGAACCTGGAACCTTTCGCATGCTAGGCGAGTGCCTAACCGTCTGGGCTCCCCAGCCCCTAAGAAAGAAGGCAATTTACAATTTTTTCCTTAAATTTAAAATAGAAGTTATCAAAAGCATTTGTCCAAATCTGGCTGAACAAAAGTAGATTTTAAAATTTTCAAAATTTTTGGAAAAAGTCGTTGGTAATTGTAGTCAAGTATTCAATAAATGTCATAAAGATTTTTTTTATTTCCTTTGTTACTTTTTGAGTCGTATTGTACGAAAAGTGAATACTTGTGATGTACATTATTAATTTTTTTTAGTTTGTTAAAATAGTTTTATAGTTTCTCGGTTTTCAGAAATATTTTGTATGCTTTCTATAAAGGGCTAGACAAAAATCTCCAACTATTAATTCGATTTATTTTTTAACCTTTTGTAGTTTTTTTATATGGTTTCTCAGGTTTATCTTCGGTTATAATTGCAATAAAAGTTTGGAATTAACACTTTACAATACCGTAAAAACATTTGGCGTTTTTGCGGTGTTACAATAGTTAAAATTTTGAATAAGAACATAAACTCTCCTGTTTATTATATGTTTGTTATGTATTATTATTTTTCGCTTAAAAATATTATCCTTCTACAGTTATAACACAAAAAAGTGCGTTTTTTTGCAAAAATAATTATTACAATTGATTTCATCCGCGGATTTAAATACTGCTCTGAATCCCTACTGCCTCATTTTTTTAATTATATTTTAGAGATGTGTGTTTATTTCTAACTTAAAAATATTAACCCTTTTTAAAATTACATTAAACAATACATATAGTTTTTAAGTATTTTGAAAAATATTTTTTATATAAATTTCTCATAAAAATTTTAACTATTTTTCTAGTATTCTAAAAGCTTGCAAATCAAATTGTGTATTTTAATAAATTTACCCGACCCCTCACCATAATTTATAAATTAATTTATCAAAAAATATTAAATCAATACTGGAGTGAAGAAAACAGGAAAAGATTAAACCTTTTTAGAATTAAGAATTTGAACAATTTAAATATTTTTTATTATTAACAATTATATTTCTTGTATTTGCACCTTGCTTAAAAAAAAGCGCCTTATTGCGCATCAAGAATTTTTTATAATACCATTAATTACAATAGGCCGAATGAAGCTATGTCGCGCCAAACTAGACGTCTGATTGAAACTTTTTTCTTGTTTCGTTTGAATCGGCGAGGTTGCGATGTGATTTATTGCCTTGTATCATAGCACCACGCTTTTCCCTCTGCCTTTTTACTATTTGTTGTTACCCAAGTTAGGTTTTCCCCGAGTGTAGTTTTCTTTCCAGATGCCACGTATCCGGAAAAGCTGTAATGGCCAAATAGACAAATGAAGCGTTAAAACAAGCTGTCCAGCTGGTTTCAGAGGGAGTAAAAGCTGTACAGTTTGTCATTCCAAAGTCGACGTTATGGGACAGAACAGAATCAGAAAAAACGTGCACTGTTTAGAGTGTGGGGTCCTACTTCTGAAATGTGGTATCTGTGTGTAATATGTGGAAAATGGGCACACTCGGAGTGCAGTGGTTACGATTCTTCAGAAAACTACACATGTAATTTTTGCTCAGATTAGAACTACAGAGACTTAATAGCCATTTACTAGGCCTACGCATTTTTTTTTAAAGAATAGTATGGCATAGACTAACTAATAGTCATTTACTACAAGTGTTGCTTTGTTAAGAATAGTAAGACTATGGCAGAGATAAGTAATAGCCATTTCTACATGTGTGATTTTGTTAAACTTCTTAATTAATGTCTTCATTTAATGTTTTCACCTATTTTAGTGCTATATGTTGTGCTTCATTATATCATTTTCCATTATTCATAGATTATTTGCTGTGTTTTGATGGTGTGGCGGCATAGCCCCAGTGGTGTGGCGGAATCATCCCGGGCACCGACGTGATTCCGCCACTCTGCAAGCTTTTAGAAAAAACAATTTTATTCAGTTTCTATTAAAGATTTCAAATTTAAAAAATCACTACAAGATAGGTTCTGAAATGTAGTATGCTATGTTTGTTACCATCAATTCTAACACAACTTTGCATGAAAATTCCCTTAAGGTGGCGCCCCTATGTGGTACACTCCGTCCGGAACGTGTTCTGAATCAACCGCTAATTAAAACGGAGCTTTAGAGTATTGTGTCCTTGCTTAGTAGTTTAACCTATAAAAATGTAATATTGTTGTCCATAAAATGGGCATTAATGCTTATAAATGAAGACTACTCCTCATGTAAATTAAGTTCCAGGCAAAACAGCCCATTCAACTCAGAATGTTGTTTATCAGCTGAGACTAAAAACAAACAAACATTGGTTAGAGGTTAATTAACATGGGGTCGGAACTTTTATCCGCAGCTAAATGAGTACATCCATACCAATGCACGCAGCGCATCAAAAAATACTGAATATACACTGAACTCAGTGTGTTTCGATCAGCTAAGTCTTTTGTTATCAAAATTGACATTTAGTCCACTCCGTGAAGATATGCTCTGTTAAAGGATTAGACATGATTTTCTCTGAAGTGGACACACTTTTTGAATTAAACAATAATTTAATTACGATGGGTTTTTTTAAATAACAAACCTTGCTTTTATTTATTTCAAATCACTAAAAATTGCAATAACCGTAACTATAAAACCGTAATTACGTATGATCATGAATGTCCACTCCGTAGAGACTATCGTCGATTCAGTCTACACACTAATTATAAAAAAATGCAATTACTCTAATTATTACTAAATAGACTAATGAAATTGATCATGAAGTATTTAAGAAACGTGGATGAAAATAGCACATATAGGGTTTTTTTTCAAAAAAATTCATTAATTTTTTTTTTGTCGCCAAATTTGTCCCTATTTTCTACCCTTTAGATAAGCAATGAATCTTGAATGCAGTATACTAAAAAATAAGCTGCAAAATTTGCAAACTAGCTAACTATTAGTATTTTAACATTACTGAAAGAAACTAATTTTCTTGGGACTTCCTTTGTGTATGGGGAGGCAAATAAGCCTTCTTTTCAATGTGACAGAAATTTGTCCCAAGCAAACAAGTTGTTATATCATGTTTTTGTTCCTTAGCGCAATGGTACAGATGATGGTGAAATAACTGCATTTACAGGACACGACAATATCAACGCCTTAGACGAAATCTACACATGGAATAATATGCGGTGAGTAGATTTTTGCACCAATCATATGTTTTATGCAATAATATATCGATCGACAACCCCGGTCAATTATTAATATTAGTAAGGAAAAATGGCAAATTTTGCTTACCCCAAAACGTGCAACCACTGTGCGAAATTTATTATTAGTGTAGTATGATGATTTTAGACTCACTCTGTATGAGTAAGACAAACCTTCTGGTGGATAAAAGTGATTTCTTTTGTATTTCGGAAACCTCGACATAAAAACTGGATCTTGGGGTCAAATTATGTTTTTGGGATTCAAAATTCAAAGGTGCATTTTTTTTCATGCAGCCATTTTGGTTGCCAGTTTTAAAATCGGTGGTGGCCACATTTAGTTGTTTGTATTTTAAAAACTACTCAACATAAGAACTGAATCCAAAAGTATGCAATCATTCATTCCAATTTAGACGATATTTTTACGAATTAAGGTTTTCACAATGAAAAACAGAAATACACATAAATTTGTTCTTTTTTATTAATATATATTTCGCTGTAAAAGAAGTTATTGATTAGAAGCAGACGATAGCTCGCAGTTTACGTTCAAATAAAAGGTGAACAGAACACGATGTTCCTTATTATTCGCACCGCTCAAACTTTTAAGAACTGGTGTACCAGAGGTTGAGTCAAAAGATTTTTCGTATTTTACGTGGCTTTGATTGGAAGGCCTGAAGGCAAATTACAGTTCCTGGGAAGACGATCTAAAATAGTAGAGTGGAGTTCGACCTTGATATTCGTTGTCAGTCGCTATGATTTCTTGCACCTGCGTAGACGCTACGGTCTCTTGAAATGGCAGATGATAAGCTAGAAATTCGTGTGATTTTGCGTTTTCTCTGCAAAAAAGGTCTTAACGCAAGAGCAGTGGTGAAAAAAATTAATCATATTGAGGGTCCAGGTTCTGTGAATGAGCAAACTGCCCAAATTTGTTTTAATTAAACGTTTCAAAGAAGGTGATACAACCCTTGAAGAGAAAGCAACATCTGGGAGGCCATTTGTTGTCGATAACGAAGCTCTGCAGGCAGCTATCCAACACCAGCAGAGTTCCAGCACCCGAGCATTACCTTGATCCTTCCCAAAGTACCATCAATCGACACCTCCACCTGGGGTTTGTGAATAGGCGCTGTCGAGACGTTCCTCATGAATGGACTCCAACTCAGCAGCAATGACGAGTGTAGATCAGCAAAAAACTGCTTTCCAACCCCAAGATCTTCTATTTTGGCACAGAATCATAACTGGGAATAAAAAATAGATCTTTTCCCGAAATTCAGACATGGGAAATCAGTGGAAACAACCCGGGCAGCCCCCGAAACCTTTTGTAAAACGGGGCCGCTTTGAACAAAAGGTCATGCTGTGAGTTTGGTGGATTTCGATGGCCGATGGTCATCGCTCTTTGAGTTTGTTAAGCGTGCTGTAGACGCTGACCTCTATAGTCAGCATTCGGAACGAGTTTACGATGTTCTCGGTATCCAGCACTAGTCAACAGATATACGTGCACTCCTACAACATGACAACGCACACACAGTCAGATTGACCAAGAAAAATCACCTGCAAGGTATTGAAGTGTTTCCCCGCATACAGTCCAGACCTTTCTCCATCGGATTATCACCTTTTTCCGTCTCAATTTCTGTCCAGACGGCAATTCACTAATGTGAGTGATGTCGAGATGGGGTTTCGCGAGTTCTTTGCATTGAAGCCGGCCGAATGTGATTAACATGACGTTAAACTTTTGGCAGAGAGATGGCAAAAAACCTTACTTCATAATAGAATGTACTTCGATTGATAAATCCTTAGTATTGTGTGACTGTTGGGCATTTCTTTTGTAGTTGAAAATACGAAAAAACTTTTGACTCAACCTGGTATGTGTACTTTTTTGGGAACTGAGGTACATGAAGACTTAATCCCTATTGGCACAAAAGCTACTTGTGTCTTAATTCGTTTTGAAAACAAACACGAATTTTCTCCTCCGTTTTTGATACGACCAAACCATGCTTGGAGCTTCTACTTATCAAAAATACATAGTTAGCGTGTAGTTTTGTTTTACCTTTTTGCATCGAAAAGTCAATTTTTGAAAATTTTGACATTGCTTTTGGAAATTAGCTCTTTAAATGGCAGTTCAAACGAGTATTACTAAGAAATGATTGACTTTTTCCTAGAGAAGCTAAATAAAAGAACGAATTAGTACTTCGTACAAATAAATATACAAGAGTGGTGCCGAGAGACTGGAGATTTTTCCCCAAGCCCGGTCTGTGCCTAACAGTATTCGTTATCTCTCAACGGCCCCAATGAGATTGCAGTTGACTTGTTTTCCAAATACGAGCAATCAAATACGTATGCCCACCATTTTCCAAAATCGCGTCCAGAATAATAGTGCAGACAAATGAATGATTTTTTTTTAATTCCTTGACCCAAATTACGGACCCAATATCAACTTTTCAAGCTGAGTGGTTTAAAAACCGCGAGGAATGATAAATAATATTTTCGCCGTCTTCCAAAATGGGGTCCAGAACGGTTGTACAAACAAATAAATGACTTTTATGATTTCCTTGATGAAAATAACGTAGAGGAGCGAAGGGTTTTATGGAATACCATTTATATTTTTAAGAATAATCTTTTGGTTTTAAATTAAAATCCACACAATCGTTTTCATTCCATACTATAACTAATGGTAATGAAGTGCCAATTGTGAAACAAAACAGAATGTATTTTTTTTGTTAAGAAAAAATGCACTTTAAAAAAAGTTACAAGTAGAGGGTAATATCGTGTCGTGTGTCGCGTATCGTGACGTATAGTCGTGTAATATGGAATAGTTGTTTACAACTATTGAAAATTTAATTATACTTTACAGAACATAGTTAACTTTAACTAAAAAACAATATTTAAAAATTTACGCTCAAATTGTTTTGTTTTTAAGTCACAAGAATCACAAACATAATCTTCTTTCTCTACTCCAGTACAGTAAAAATGAGCTCATAATAACGAACAGCTAATGCGTTAAATCCAAATTTCATTGATCTTCGGAAAATTTCCTTTACAAAAGATACATTCAGCAGCTTTGTTTACCGGTTCTTTAGTTGATGGCATGACGGCAATTTCAGATGATATGTATTCCATATTACCCGATACACCATTTTGGATTATGAGCCATTTTTACTGACGGAAAAAACAGTGATGGCGGAAAAACGTCTACAGCTAACAAACTACTATTCTTTTAGTATACATTATTCTTAACAACAAAATTAAAGTCTCATGATTACTGGTAGATTAATATGTTTGAACACTTTCCGACAAAAACTTTCAAAAAACCGAAAACACACTTTGCTTTGCAGTGACTGTAATGACAGCAACAAGAAGTTTACTCTTTGTTCACTGTATCGTGGGGGATTTCTTAGGTATTTCATGGCATTTCAACGTAATGGCAGCACGAAAGAGGACTGAAACTTCAGTATTCCATATTCCCCGACTATTCCAAATAATACCCTCCTCTCCTCTATAATAATTTAACTTATACGTTGAGTGGTTTCCAAAATACGAACAACTAAATCTGGCCCCTATTTTCAAAAATGGCTGCATAAAAAAAATTATGCTTTTTGAATTTTTGCCTCAAAAAAATAATTTAACGCCAAGATCCAGTTTTTGTGTTGAGTGGTTACGAAATATCACGTTTCCACTAGTTCCAAAATGGCGAATATCAAAGGGTTGTCCCACTAATGCAATGTGAACGTCCGTTTGAAAATCCTAAATACTACATTAATAACGCATTTAGCATATAGTGGTTGCTGGTCACCTTTTTGGAACGTACTTCGTAAATCTACACACTTTATTACGTACGCCTCCCCACTATCGGCCGTATTCACAAGTACATGAGTCAAGCAGCAAGACGTCTGCGAAACATGGGTCCCGCGAATTGGATATCTCAAGAGATATTGCAAAAACAAGATGACGTCCATTCACTTCGCAGAGGGTGTGTTGCAGTTGGACCTCCAGTATAAAATATTTGATAGCCAGAATTAAAGTTCATTTCCATAACTCAATGGCAGCACGCACGGAAAACAAAGAGGTAAACGAAGCAGCAATTAATTGGAGAATACTTTTATTCCATGGCCACAAACAAGGAGTGCATGAAAGAAGGTCATAAGAAAAGTCCAGCACAAGTTGTGCGTGGCAAAATACTCTCTTTGCGGCCGAAACACTGGGTCAGCCACGTAACATACAGTGTGATGCAAAAGTTTAGACAATGACGTCATTTAGCTATAAAATTTAGAATTGTGATAGGTAGAATTACAGGAAGGGGAGAATTAACGTTGATGAAACAGACAATTTCAACGACGCAAACTGCGTCGTTCGAAAACACTGAATTTGTTACAAAAATTAATTGTCTATCTTTATCACAAAAAAAAACATTTATTATTTCTAAGTACCTAAGAGAAATATGTGTGGGTAACCATAATCCAGGACAACAATAGGGAAAAAAAAGAGATACAAATTATATTCGATGGCGTCTACTAGACGATGATTTCTGACCATAAAAAAAACCTATCACTCTAATAAAGTTTAAACAATTACAGCTTTCGCAGACGACATCATTTGGCACTCCGGCACTGACATCCCACATAGTGAGACCTGCATTAACAAATCTTTGGAAAGTTTTGAGCTTTTCGCGAATAGTCACAAGATCGATTTCAACCCTAACAAATCTGAAGTTAGCTCTTTCACAACTAATAAGTACATAGATAACTACCAACCAGGCGCGCAGCCAGGATTTTTTCAAGGAGGGGGCAGAAGGGCACTTTTACAGAATTCTTTGTGTGGGGGTCCGGGAAATTTTTGAAATTTTAATCTTCCAAAATGCTATTTTCAAATGTTTCAAATTAAATAACTTATAAAAGATAAACAGTTTCTTCTTTTTAATTTTATTATTATTTAACGATACTAATGATTCAAAATAAATACATATAATTGTTTGCCTGAAAGTGATTTATTTTGTGGGCTTCAAAATAGAAATGGATATGATACCAGGAACACTCAGTTTCAATCGCTGATGTTGACTTTTAAGATTCGTCAATTCTTTCCTACTTTTTTTTCAAAGATCAACTTCACTCATAATAATTAATTAATCGTTGCTCAAATCACTCGAATAAAATTTCACAGCCCCACTTATATCATCAAAAGTAACCTTATTATAGTAATGTGGAAGTAAATACTTAAATTTTGATGAAGTAGCCATACTACCTTCAAACCTTATTATTTGGTCAATGTACGGAATAAAAAAAGATATTCTGTAATATGATTCGGCAGTTTCAGCAGATTGGGTTTCCCTAAAATTTTGCCGTTTGGCCATTCGGAGAACATTGATTTCAAAATCGTGTTTTAAACTAAGGGCTTCTGCCGTTTTAAAGATAGATGAAAAGTGTTCTAATGCCTTTTCGCATATGTCTAAAAAACATGTTTAAAATCTTTCACTAGTTCTAAAGCCTGAATAAGTTCTAGAGACTTTAGTTGTAGAAACCTAGAAACAGGCAACTTTTTAAAGCTGTCGTCCGTTTAGTCAGTCGTTTGCATGGCAATCCGTATCAAATAATTTGTTTTGGAAAGTGATTATGAGCAACGTTTCTGGTTGAGTTTTTCAAGAATATTGTGAAAATTGGCTTTTTTGCATTAAAATACATTTTTGAGGATGTCAGTTTTTAAAATTACACAAATTTGGGCAAATGAATTTGGACGAAAGGGCATTTTGTCACAGTCAACCAGGTCACAGTCACCAGGGGGGGGGGGGGGCTCAAGCCCCCCGAGCCCCCTCCCTGGCTGCGCGCCTGCTACCAACCAATTATCAGATTTTCTGGTCAACAACTAAGATATGCTAAACACCCCAAGTACCTTGGTTACTATCTGGACCCAGATATTATCAGTAATCAACATATTGAGAACCTGGTGAAGAAAAGCAGAAGGAGGTTAAACATCCTTAAATATATTTCGGGGCGTTATTGGGGAGCAGATGCTAAAACACTTGGAGCATAATATATCTCAATAATCTGATCTATTTTAGAATATGGACAAAGATTTATGCTTCGGCCTCTGCATCTAATTTCAACAAGCTCGAAAAAGTGGAATTATGCGCAGCTCGAATTATTACTGGACTTAGACATTGTTGTGCTAACAATATCGTTCTTTTTGAGGCCAATCTGCAACCCCTGAGTTCTAGGCGTACTATTGCTCTCTGTGTTCACGGGGCTTCGCACTAGTCCTGTGTCTACTGAAATTCATAACTGAGCCCAAAGATTTTATTATTTTCACGGACAGTAAGTCTAACCTTGTAGCACTACAAAATATCAGCTTCCGCTCTCCCAAAACCTCCCTGTTGATCTCGCGCGAAATCTCCAAAAAAGCCAACATATTTAACAAGTTGTTACTAGTTTACGTCCCCGCTCATGTAGGAATCAGCTGGGTACTAAAAATGTGAAGTCCAAAAACTATTTTGCTAGGGATGTGGCTAATTTAGAAAAGTCCTCAAATTGTTATGTTTCGTTAATGCCTTGTTCCTTTTTATGCTTTTGAATTACTATCAATTGAAAGCTTACCTTGTAATTACTTTTTCAAAATACATGTTGAAACTATAAAAATAGATTTAAATAGTAGTTACAGTAGAACTCCAACTATCTGAAGTAATTGGGACCTAACCACATTCGAATAATTGGAAGTAATCGGAAGAAAAGGTTAATCAATTACTTTTTTATATGACAGATGAGTACCTAATATCAAAGCAAGTACAGTTAGTATAAAGTTTATATGCTAATTATAAACTTTTATTCTCGGCCCACCTGTTGCTGTTCGTCTTTGTTGGATGTCATGCCAAAACAATTACTAGGTGTGATATCCTACAAAGACAAACCGTGACACATAGGCCGGATGGAATTTTTCCTGAAATTCGGATAATCAGCAACGCTACGGATAATTGGAGTTCTATAGTGTATTATTAAAAAAATCAACTAAAATATACATACAACAGATAGACAATGTTTTCGAACGAACCTCAGAGATATCCTTCAACCCGCCGAAATCGGTGGAATATTACGCGGGACAGAATCGGCTCTTTATCTCTCACTTTTGGCATAACTTGCACGTGTGATTAAAGAATTACTGAACTATCCCCCAGTCGACTCCAACTTGTGAATACGGCCGTAATTCCACGAGTCCTTTCAAAGGTTTCCTGCTTGGAAAATATCCAATTTCCTACTTGGAAGTTAGGTAGGAATATCAGTTTCCAGAGAAAAGGAATTCTTTCCTCGTGTGTCTGTTCGTGATAGGTCCACACACGGGTTTTTGGCCTCATAGTTTTGAACTGATGTCAAGTAACGAGGGAAAGTTCAAAAGCAAAATTAAATAATTTTTTCCTTGAAACAAGCCTTGAAAAAAAACCCCATTTTTTATGGGTCCACAAAAGTTGCCCGCCGTCAATTTATTGATAAAGACAAGGACAATCTGGAACAGAGTTTGAAATTGTTTTGATAGGAATGTTCTAAATTTATTCATCATTTGTGAGTGTACTAAAGTTAATGTAATCGAATGGACTACAATAATAGAATGAACTACATTAATAGAATGATGCCTCTTAATCGTTATTTCGGTTCAAAGTTAAAAAAAAAATATGAACAGACCGTCACATAAATACAGATTCGAGTGTCCAAATAAAGGAACAGTTTTGAATAGATGCCACTGAAAAAAATTCCGCTCTTGTAAATAAGCAATCTAAATTAACCAAACTGGCTAATTGTTCTTCTTTTAACCGAATCTTTTTTATTTTTTTTAGATATGTTCCCAATTTTGAGCCACCTTGCAACATGATCAATGGATCTGGTAACTAACTTTTTTTTTCTTTTACCCTTCGCAACCAATCCAAACTTGTCAATACCTGAAATGATTCCAAAAATTCACATATATATTTGAAAATCAAATACTATCAGTCCGGCAGCCAGATATCCCCCAGAATTTGTCTTGAGCATTTTGAAATATTCAAGAGAGCGGCTGGCGTATGAACAGATAAAGCAACCAGTAGAACCTCGATTATCCGATATAATTGGGACCGGAGATAGGAAGGTCGGATAATCGAAAATTCTGGATAATAGCGAATTTTCATTAAATAGTAGTAAAACTTATAGTACAGAAAACCGCCGAAAGTCAGCTGACCTGAAATTCGACAACGTACGAAATCCTAGCTGATTTTGCAGTTGTAAACATAGAATTTTAGTATTTAGTTATCTTTGAAATTGAAACTTTCTAGCCAAAACAAAGTTCTAAAACATTATTTGGAATTTCCATTCATTTTTTTTACATCTACAATTTTTTTTTAAACATCTGAGCTGAGTTCTGAGAAAAGTGCTTATATTTTTATTTCATTGTATCTAGAGATATACTTGTAGTCTCACTACTTCAGACGATTCCGGGATTTTTTCGAAAATTTAGGATTGCCAGGAATTAGCTTTTACTTTTTTGAGTTGCCGAAGTTTTTCTATATTAAAATAATCGCAGTTTCCCGATTTCATACCATATATTTGCTAGAGATTCCCGATTTTTGAATCGCGGAAGTTTGCTGATTTCAGAATCGCCAAAGATTGCTCACTTTATAATCGCCGTAGATTTCTGAGCCTGGTTTTTTTTGTGAACAAAGTAGAATTACCTTATTTTAGAAATTTTTGATTTGGCTTAGGTACGGTCGGTTAACAGAGTTCCGGATGAAAGAGTTACGGATAATCGACTTTCTACTGTATTGTCAAAAGATGTGCTCTTTAAAGACACACTAGAAATATTGTTTCAAAAGTATCTCACTTAAAATGTTTTCAATCAACCATCAAACAATGCTTGTCTAAACACTATGAGGTGGCTGTTATCTATTAGACTTTATTTAAAATCAAACTTTTTAATGGTACTTCAAAGTATGCTTAAAAAAAATCTGTGTATAATTTATACTACAATTTTTGTAACGTGTACCGTTTAGAAACTATCGGTAATTAAATATGGATTACAATATGACCTTAAGGTCTTCGATGGAAGTTAAGGGGTAACGAAATTTTTATTTTTTTACGATTCAGTACAAACAGTGAAAAAATTTAAATTGATGACTTTTGATCTCTCAGGATGAGTTCCGTCTATATTGAGGGAGAAACCCTAAAAAGGAATAAAAATTTCATTGTTCCAAAACAGGACGGGCTAAACTTGACTAAAATTGTCAGTATACGTGTTAATAAATTCAAATAAGACTTATAACTGGTGAGTAAATGACTATTGTAAAAACGCAGGGTTTTCGGAGCTGCCCCAATATCGAATATTAAAAATCATCAAGGATGACGGCACCCAGAGGATTTAGCATCTGTTTTACGTGCAGAAATATGTGCAATTTTTTGGATGCTATATTTCAAAAAGGGTGCGACAGATGCTGATTCGGCACACATTCGCTGTTTCCCCTGTGTGAATCTAATGGGGGGATTGCTAGAGATTCCAATTTCTCTCACTGCGTCTGCGTGAGTGCCTAACCGGCGCGGTTTTTTAATTATGAGACCGAACTTTTCGAACAAGAGGTGTGTTCGAAAAGTTCGGTCTCATAATTAAAAAACCGCGCCGGTTAGGCACTCACGCAGACGCAGTGAGAGAAATGTCATCTAGAGAATGTCACTGCGTCTGCGTGAGTGCAGGATCGTAAACCGGCTCGGTTTTTTTAATTATGAGACTGAACTTTTCGAACACACCTTGTAAATTGAACTTTATCCTCATGTTTGTCGCAAATTAATATTTACTTATCAAAGTAGGCTAAATCTAGGCACGTGTAAGATCTCGATGAGTAGTCTGAATTTATTTGTTTTGATTTCGGTGTTAACTTCCATACGCGATGTCAGTAATTAGTATTCACGAAAAGAAAAAAAGTAAATTTTAATCCTACGGCGCTGCTTGGCGACCGGCCACACTCGCGTGTTTTCCGTTGTCGGAATTCTTTATGCTGATACATTAACCCTAGTTCCACCGAATTGGTTGGCAAAGCTATTCTAGGGCTGTTATGACAGAACAAACCATACTTACCACACAATGGGTTAGTAATGGCGGTGTGTCAATGCAGTATGCACTCGTTTGGGGCTCCGAGAAGTTTTGTTTGTTCTAAAAACATCAGTATCCAACATGGGGCAGTATTGCAAGTTACATTGAAAGTCTAAACACTAGTTTGGGGCAGCAGACAGTATTGTTTTTGTTTGGATACGGACAAGTTTGTTTGGGTTCGGGCGCCTTTGTTTAACTTTCCTATAAAATGAAACAATCTCAGGGCAATTTTGGAAACGTCTAGGAAAACTCTGAAATCTAATATGCGAGATCCATAATAATCGTAAAACTAACTGAAAATCTGCAAAATGACGGAAAAACAACATTCCAAAATATTCTCATGCGCGCAACACCAGCGCCACCTACCCACAATGCATTTCGCCAGAAAATGCCGTATGACCACAATGCACGGGAGCCGTCATCTTTGAAATGAAGTATTTCTGCTCTGTGACGAAGGCAGTAATCTATGCATCTGATTGGTTGAAATACTAGGTTGGATCAACCAGGTCGTTTGGAGTTGGCGACGTTGAAGATGCTATCGTCATCCTAGCTGTGTTTCTAAATTACGAGGCCCGATCGATACCCATATGACGATCGTCGCCAATAGCTCTCGTGCAGCTCTAGGGCGATGATAATAGGGTACTTGACTGTATCGCTAAAATACCTTCCAATATTAAATTAATTATAGTTTGAACTCAAAAATAACAAACGTATATATTTTTTGCAACTTTTAAAATGGCTTATTTTTCATCGGTACGTCACGTGATCACAAACACGTCGATTTGGCTGACGTCACTAGTATATATAAACAAACCGGTGTGATGTTTTTTTTGCTTGCAATTAAACTGGATTTAATCTAATATACTATTAAAATAAGAATTATATATATATAATAGAAGGAGGTTTTACAGCAGTGGATAGTTCAAATTTGCTTAAAGTAGATTCCAAAATGGTGTTTCAAAGTTTGTTTATAGTTACTAGTGACATTATAGATACCATGTGACAGCCACAAAGCGTTTTCGGGAGTGATTTTTCGTCCTAAATTTAAAATTCATTTTTTCCCCTTTTTATGGGGTATTTGAAAAAAAGAAAAAATACGGGTCTAATATTTTTGGCATAAGAATATTTTAAGCCAATAAAATTTTTTTAGTCAAGTACCCTATTCAACTACCCTAACCCTATCTTCAACCAGAAATTCCATATCGCACGGTAAATTGCATCCAACTTTTGCGTTGAAGGTACGGTTGAATGGAGGGTTGGGTTGGACGAATTTTCGCTCGTGTGATATGCCCTTAAGAGTTCTACTGTACTATGAATTTTATCAGAATGTGCTTGCTGTTATCGGAAATCAGGCCGAGATATCTCGTCGCTGGCGGTCAATTCTTTTGCAGAGATGGTTTAGATAGATACTAAACTCATTTCCCTCAAAACTGTATTTTTGCTGGACTATCACTAACTTTTTCTTGTGCGCAGGGTATACCTTCCAAGCTGTTCATGATTTTTAGTTCTTTTCTAGCTGGTGATTTGTGGCCACCAGTGAAATCTCGAAATCAAGAAATCACCCTTTTCGTGCCTGACATCTGCAGGTAAATTTCAACACAAATAAAACTTTGATTTTTAGCATTACATATTTCTAAGAAAATATTTCACGCTATTTTGGTACTATTAGTTGATCAATCTTCGTTATTATATGTGTCATAATTAAGAGTAATTGACCATGAGTGTTATTAAAAATGGCATTAACTTTCAAATTTCCAAAGGCATCATCAAACTTTTACTTATATCAAAATCATGGTACATTTTATTTTCCAAAAAATATTCCGACGAATTCGTCGAATACGTATTGTGTACGTATTATCTGTCTCGATACTTTAAATTTATCGATGTGTGATTTTTTATCTTATATACTTTGCAATAACATAAATAAAATATATACATTTTTCGAATATTCGGTTAAGTTTTATGTTAAACAAATTAAAAAAAGTTTATAAATTGAAACCAATTGTTTTTTACAAAACAAGAGGACTCCAGCCATAAAAATTCTGGAATTGTTCATTACCTAGTTTTTATTTCTCGGTTTTTTAGAAATGGATTGTTTGGCTAAAAAAAAATCATAAGGAATAGTCTCTTCATAATAAAATTATTAAATTTTTTTCAATAGCAATACTAAATCCAGAATGAATCACATAATTGCAGAACCAATATCCTCTTGGGGGCCCTTTTGTATCACCGGTGATACAAGAAAGTCTTAGTTACATTCATCCTCGAAATAGACTCGAAAGCGATCTAATGTTTGTGTGAGGTGGGTTTGAATCGAATTATGAGGAAACAATTTGGGATTCGTGAAAATAGTGGAAAAGGTTTAGAAAATTATTTTTTCTCCCTTTTATTATAGTGGCTGAAAGGGATAGTGTTACAAGCGTACTCAAAAATGGGTTCTGGAAAATAATACACCCATCAGAGGGCGTTGATCAAGAGAGCCGTTGCTATGCATAGATATCATAATTAAAGTATTAGATTGGCTGATCACGTGATCTCCAATGCTAACGACGGGACGCGCATGGAGGCTTTTTTGGAGGTCTTAATGGCCAGTGTTGCTGCCACTTTAAGGAGAAAAATACTACGAAAAAAATACTATTTAATTCTAAAATTACAAAAAAAAACTAGAAAAGGATTTAAAGTCACTATAAATATTACGATATTTTTTTGTAATTTTATAATTATTCTAAAATACTAATATACTCTTTAAACTTTATAACTAAACTTTTAACTTAATTTTAGAATTTATTTTAGAATAATTCTAAAATTACAAAAAAATATCGTAAAAATACTAGCTGCATTTTGGAATATTTATAGTGACTTTAAATCCTTTTCTAGTATTTTTTTTGTAATTTTAGAATTAAATAGTATTTTTTTCGTAGTATTTTTCTCCTTAAAGTGGCAGCAACACTGGCCATTAAGACCTCCAAAAAAGCCTCCATGCGCGTCCCGTCGTTAGCATTGGAGGTCACGTGATCAGCCAATCTAATACTTTAATTATGATATCTATGTTGCTATGCTGTTGTCGAAAACTGCAACTTGCCATGGACCCAGTTTAATCTTTTGCAGCACATGATCAGAATACGCATGCTCGTACAAGCGCAGTTGCTGTTAGTTGCCTTTGCCATCGCCAGGTTTTCAAAAAACAAACTTCCCTTAAATGTGGTACGTGGATTTAGCAGTACAGCCACTTTTATGTGATGTTTGGTTTTTAGAAGTGCACTTGTTCTGGGTTTAGTATGTTAAAGTTTGCTTGTGTAACAGAAGCCAAAAACTTTTTTCGGTCTACCATTTCTGGTTTTCCGCCTCTTTTCCATCCCTAAATCTGTCTCGTATTGAAGAACCTCCTTTTGCAACGGAGAACAATAGCGGTTGTCAATCTTAAAGCCACTATAAATTGGATGAATATCGAGAGAATTCGATTTGTGAATCCCTTATATAATATGAAACAAAAGCCTCCTCCTTTAATACTTGGACCAGTTTTATAAATAGCTATTTACTCCGCGAGTTATGGTCGTAAAGTTAATATTAAAAAAATTATGGATTTTGCTTTTGTAACATTTTATGTCTTGAATTTGTCTCTTTGTAAATAATAGTTTCTATTTTAAATAGTCGAAATAAAATGAATTTTAGGAATTTGGATTGGGTAGTTTCTAATGTGGGGGCAGAAAGTTTGTTAAGATAAGGGACTTTTTTCCCTGCATTTTTATACTGTCTAAGTGTCTAACGAATTCTGTAAGTCTAGTTCGAGAAAGAAAGTAGTACAGTCAACAAAGTATTGGTAGCAAACAAAAGTAGTGGATGATTTGAATAAGTGGATGTTGCAGGTCTCTATCGTTCAGCTTCTTGAGCGTCATTCGCACCAAAGGCGTCCGGGCCTACCGATTCTGGGCGGACGGCACGCAGTTGGACAATGGCGAATGGGATCCCAACCACGCGTGCTTTTGCCCGGAGGACATCTGCCTGCCTGCCGGAGCCATCAACGTCAGCTCATGCAAATTCGGTAAGACAATTCACTGACATTTACATTATAGAAAAGTTCATAGATGTGAGCGGTTTGAAAAAAAATGCATCATTTGCTATCGGAGCGTAAAATTAGAAATTTATATTTAAATTTAATTATTTAACTTGAATTTGAGTATCGATTATAATGGGGACATCCTTTGGCCACCTACTATAGTAGCATAGAAAATCATAAATAACCTATAAATATATAGTTTGGTGTCATTTAGGGGTGTTTTGGGGCACTTTCGTCAAAAACGTTACCAAAAAGGGTTGGTATATTTAAAAATAAATTCAAGTTATAATACTTTTGCACATTCTTTTGGTATTTTCATTTCAAGTTCAATATTAGGAATATAAATGCTTTTAAGTGGATTCGAAAAAATAGAAACATATCCCCTTGTTTTACAGATCAATTTGCAATTTTTTTTTGTAAACAGCCATTTTTAGTTTTTTTTATTTACTGCTAAATATTATGCTATGGGATGCCAGGAACAGCAGAAAACACTCATTTTAACCGTTTAATCTGCCCTCAAATTGAAATTTAAAGAATTTTTCGTTTTTGATACAGATATGGTAAACCGATAGCAATAAGCGAAAGAAAATCTGAGTCGTGTTGCATCGTCAATTTCTTGGTTCATCCTACAAAAGCATTTTTTTGCATCGTAACGCCTTTTAATCTTTGGTATTGATTTGTTAATTTAACGTTGCGTTACACCGGATCGATTGACGTCGGGTAGTGGTGACTATTCGTAGCTAACCCCCAATGCAACCTATCACATCGACATTGCTCGCTACGTCAAGAATTCGAACCCCAACAAATTTAACGTGCTGCAGTCCCATAAACAGTGAATTATTTTGGACTTTTTTTTTCAGTACGTGCTAGTAGGTTTTTAAAATGAATGGTGTGTCAATGCTTTCTTTTTGCAAGAAAATTGATTGCTTGAACGTTGATCATTACTTTGCTGTGTCTGATTTAATTAGAACTTTTCCAGCTGTATATGTCTAACATCTAGAGGGGCTTTAACATTTTCATTTTGATCCTCTATACAATATATCTTTATAAAATTAAATTATTGGTTTACTTTATTTATGTATTTGTTACTAAACAAATATTATCCTTAAAGACTTAAGAGATGCCAGGTAGAATTTCACAAAATAAGCCAAGTTTCTGCTTCAATGCGACGTTTTCAGACAGAAACCAAACTATTTGGAGAAAATTCAAACCAGTAATCCTAAAAACCGATACTTACCGCAGATTTAATCAAAGTTCAAATGAAAACACGTTGCCTTTCAAACTGGTTTGGTAAAATCTGCCATCCCTATTTTAGTGTAACAGATTTTCCATTTCTACCAAATATTATTCAAGAGAATGTCAAAGATATTGAAGCGGCTCAGTGGCTGAGAGATTAAACGTGTCCGCCTCGTAAGCCCAAGATCGCGGGTTCGAGGCTGAGTCGCAGGGGTGCCTACAAGGGGGGGTCAACGACGCAGACTGCGTCGTTGAAATTTTAGGGGGGGGTCAAAAAATTATAAAATTTAATAAGTAAATTGTCTATTTCAACTACAAAAACACATCCAACAAACTCTTGTCTTCAAATAAATTCTTTAATTATCTGCCCCCCCCCCATTTATCCTTTAATGATAAGGACAATATGGGCAACACAATCCTTATCTATAAAGGAGTTTAGATTATGTCTACCAAACAAGAATATTTATGACAATTTCCTAAACAATCTGTCCTTTATAATGTTAACATTTGCTAGCTAGTAAAGTCGTACTCTCACGTAGTTACAAAACTTTCGATCATTTGATGGCGTCCGAATTTTCCCGATAAGCCATAACATATTCCGCCAGGGTTTAGCAGTCAGCGAAATAGTAATTAAGATTATTGTTTAGAACAAGGGAAGAGCACCGTAGAAATATCTTCAAATAATGTCCCATTTAAAATATATGTGCCACGTGCAGTGAATTAATCGCTGTTAGCATTGGAGTCAGAAATCATAAACTTTCGAAAGTTGTATAGCATTTCTTTGAATGAATGACCTTCGGATAATATTTATGGCCTAGCATACTTATTTAGGCCCAAGCCATTTTCCCGCCAAATTAGACTCGAAGCGAAAATTAACTAATGATTGCTTTAGAAACGGTAGGAAGGATTAATGTGTGGGTGATTGAATATAGTAAAGTAGCCCAATTCCGAGTTTCACGGTAAGAATTTTGTTTATATTTAACTTTAATTTAAATTTTTTGTTTCTTTTTTAAGTGAAACTATCTGTGTAAACATTATAAAATAATTCTGATTTGTTTGATAGGTCAAATGTGTTGTATTAGATAAAAAGCTATGCCAAGAGAAGCATTTTTATACATTAAGATTTGAGGGAAGGAATTGGAAGCCGTTTTTGATTGGATCACATCTCCGGCTATTGTTATAAATTTAACAAATAATATAATTATATAAATTTTGAGCGGAATTTTTACCAACTATTTAGATTCCCGATAGCTTTTTGCTGTAAAGGAAATCTATTTAAAAGAAAATTAAAAAATAGTTTGTAATTCCGTATTATAAAAGCTATTCAAAAATGTGCTTCCCTTTTTCAATTAGGGGCAACTCTGCTTTTACCCTATCAGTAGAAAAATATTCAAGAAGAAAGTCAGCACTAGGGTTTTAATTCTTGGGACAAAGTTATTCGATTTTACTTAAAATATCATTTTACTATAACGTTTCCTATATACACCGTAAAGATGTGGTGTAAGGTACTTAGGTTAGGTACTCGATAGATAAGTAAATATAAATATAAAATCCACAGCGGTTTTTTTTTGGGGGGGGGGTCAAAAATTCTAGGGGGGTGCGTCGTTAGCTCTGGGGGGGATCGACACCTCTGCTGAGTCGTCAGATTTTGTGGATGGGAAAATCTTGGCCACGCAAGTCATGTGATTATGTAGCATGTAAAAGATCGGGCCCATTTGGCTTCTCTGGGCATACCTCCACAGAGAGTTCAGATTCATTGTGTGCTCAGATTCATTGTGTCTTTTTGGTGTAAAATTGAACCAATATCGTTATTAAATCTGTTTAGTTCACCAGAAATCGTGTTTTTCAATTTATCAAATTCAATTCATCAATAAATAGGCGAAATTAGGCCATTATCTATACTTTAAATTAGCATAATATCGTATTTGTGTCTAAACTTTTGCATCGTATAAATTTTTATTTTATGAAAAAAAAAATTGTTATAGCAAATCAAACAATTATGTTTCAATTATAGCGTTTCAAAATATTTATTTAATATGTTTAGGGGTGTTTTGTAATTCTACTATCACAATTCTAAATTTTACAGCTAAAAAACGTCATTGTCTAAACTTTTGCATCGCAGTGTATTAATAGCATCACATTCAGAAAAACAAATAGCTTTTTGATTATCACACAATACTAAAGGAATTAGTTTAGAAACTAAAAATTTACATTCATTAAGTACATTACACAACCAAAAGGCTTCTGTGGCAGTTGCATCTAAGGTGACATATTCCGATTCCATGGCACTCTTTGCAATACATTTTTGAGTACAGGATCTCCATCCTAGAAAAACATTGTCAATCGACCAAATAAATCCTGAAATGGATCGCCTAGAATCAGCAGCCGTTGCCCAAGATGCATCTGCAGGGTGGCGACAGAATCAGGGAATCATGGAAATCAGGGAAAAGTCAGGGAATTTAATCGATCTGGAAAAGTCAGGGAAATTCGTGATTTTTTTGAAAAATCAGGGAAAATTTCCATTTTCGCGCCAAAAGTTCGCTTAATCACCAATTTCTCACTCTAATCCGAAATCGACTGTCGCCAAGTCAACAATCACCATAGCAACCTGTGAATGGAGAAAGAAAAAAAGAGTTTAATTACTGCCGATCTGCCGCGACTTTTGCGTAACTAACTTTGTCTTTCGCCAGACAATGCAGCTGCTGTTTTGACTATCCAAGTTTGGGGTTTGGCATCGATTTATTTGTTTTGAAGATTCCCGAGTATCAAACTTCCAAATATAAAGTTTCGGTTGCTGAAAGAAAAAGGCGTATCGCGGGTCTGGTGTCCTTTTTTGGTGACTCCATTCGCGCCTAGAGAGGGGGGGGGGGGGGCAGTTACTTTAAAAGAATAAGGGTTTTTGAAAAAAAATAAGTTGAGGGTTTTTTTGGTAGCAAAAATATAGGTTGTTTATTATTAATTTTTAGTAAAGAAATCACCCCCCATAAAAATGTCAACGACGCAGTCTGCGTCGTTGACCCCCTCTGTAGGCACCCCTGTCTACTATTGCGCTGCTAACGGTGCGATTCGTTGAAGTTTGGTTCAATGACCCGTCGTAAACCAAAAGTATTTTATAAAAATAACTAGACATAACTGCTATTATGCTAAGAATCGGAAAATATTTCAAGTGCGATCATCGTAACACGTCTCTCTATCGTCTCTGAAAAACTCAGTACGATCTCATTTAAAATTTGGGTTCGAAATATTCTTTTTTTCTTAAAACATCGGCTTCCATCGGTTTACTGATGAACAAATTTTTACTAAGTTAACTTCGGGGGTCTATAGCTTATTTTTAAACAATCTGCATTTTTGCTATACAAAAGGGTTCGATTCGAAAAGGTATCGCATCGCAATTTGCGATGCAAATTCTCTGAAACAGCGATACAACCGATTCGCTAGAACTGCGATGCATTTTTTTAAACGATTGTTTACTTTTTCATCGCACCGTAATTAGGTGAAACTAAACTTAAATTTCAATAAAAAATAAGTTCAAACAACAGATTCTTATAATGAAGATAAAATTTTTAACTAAAATGTGAAGATAATTACGATTAGATTACACTAAGTTTTCTTTAAATCTCAGCTAGGCCAGTGCAATCTCCCATTGGAAGAGGAGTCCAATAATGATTCCTGATTTACTTATTTTGCTGCCTAGTAATTTTCACGAAATCTACCGATGACGTCACATTGCATCAGAATGATTGATAGTTCTCTAGCTCTGTGATCGGAAGAGTGTCTTTGTCGGAATCTGTAGCTCCAGTTTAGGTCAAGTCGAGCAACCAGAATATTTTCTTCTGATCAAGTGTTTGACTCTTAGGTGTTCGTGAATCATGATCACAAGAACAGCTGGAATTAAAAAATACTTTTTGTTTACGTTTGAACCTTTTTTTTCTACTTTGGCCTATACTGGGGTTTCTCATTTTAGACAATTTTTAGTTTAAAAAAAATTGGAGCGTCCGTTTATACACGCTTTATATATTTAGGTTGTTAGTGAATTTCGAGTCCTTGAATTTTTTTGGAAAAGCGAAGTGTTTGAATTTGATTGAATATCCCGTTTTTTTTTCGATTAACTCCTGGGGCTGGGGAGCCCAGTCGGTTAAGGCTTTTGCCTTGCATGCAATCTGTTAAACGGCCGTATAGCCCAAAATGTTTGGCGAATAATATGTGTAGAGGGAGTGCACATTAAATATGCTCAACTCCCAACGCTGCTTATGATATCGCCTTCAACGGTTGCGTTGGGTCATGGGTTGGCTGTTAGCTAATCGCTTGACTGTGTTTCTAAATTATGACTCCAATGATCCGAATTCTACTCCGAGAAATTTTAGTTCAAATTAGCCCTGTAAAAAGCTCTTACACACGTTACAGATCATATTTGCAAAAAAAAACTTTGCTGGTGTTTATTCTAAATAAAGACACAAAAGCTTCGAAATTCTAAAAATTAGCTAAGTTTAGTATCTGTTAGCTTAGTAATGTTTATTGGCTCTTTTTCCGTAATAAGTAATTCACGGTATTCGCTCGGTGGATAGACCGCCTAGTAATAATTGTTAGTAGGATTCAATCATTACTAGGCTTCATTGGTATATCCACCGATGATGCCTAGTAATAATTTATTTGTCCGATTGTCTCTTTGTTACTAAACCATTGAACGATCCTACACTAGTTATGTCCAAATTTTTATTTCGTCATTTACAGATTTTGACTTCTGTTATGCGTATTCATACATAATGCAAACAAAACTCAAGTCTTGTGCTGTGCAGTATTTCATCCTTTTAATATGAAAATGTGAAACATCGCGCTCTCCATTGATACAAAATACTTTCGTCATTATCTGTTCCTTTGTTCAAAATTTACACACACACTCATGGACTAATTAATAACATCCTGAATTGGACTAATATTACATGTTTTTATTAAAGAAAAGATAATATTGAGTTATCTCAGAAAAATATTTACATCAAACAGTAATTTTAAAATTTATTAACATGTTTATTTTTTTTAAAACTAAACTTTATTTTATATAATTGCTTGATAATTGCAGTTTTGTATGTTGTTCTTATTTAAATGGTAAATGCAGAAATTCTTTTTATAAGGGTTTTACTGTATACTATTTTTATAGATTTGTTTTTAAAAAAAACAATTCCTTTTTTTTAAATTTAAATTTTATTAAATTTTTTCATGTTAAATAAACTGGTAAGTTTTTTTTATTAATAACGGGAGAAAGCCAAGCTTTAAAATAGTTAATTGCCGCTGATCAGGGAATTTTTTGACATTTATTTAGGGAAAAGTCAGGGAATTTTGTTTCCCAGATTCTGTAGCCACCCTGATCTGTAAACATTACAAAATCAGAATTACTTGCATTCGATAAATTAATACAATAATGTCTCGTTAGACCAACATACTTAAGTATTCTCAATAATAAATTCCAATGATTAACATTTGGTATAGAAGAAAACTGAGCAACATATATAACTGAAAATAAAATATCGGCTCTTGATCTGTTAGCCAAAAATAACAAACTACCAGGTAATTCTTTAATGGGTAGTTTCCAGCATCTTTACCAGTGAGTAAAGTTTTATTTAATCCTACTTCCATTGGAGTGTAAACTGGTACACTTAAATCAACTGGAAAATTGTTAAGCAACTTTTCAATATAAGAATGCTGGTGCATAACAATTTTACCGTTTATATTTTCAAACTCTACAGCCAAAATTTTGGTAATTGGTCCTAAATTAACTATGTCGTATAAATTAGACAGGGATAAATAAACATCATTTAAATATTGATTTTCTTCCCAAAATACAGCAAAATCGTCAACATATAAAAGAATTACACATTTATCACTAATAAACAAACAAGGACAATAACTCGACTGAGTAAAGCCCAAGCTCAACAAAGATTTAGTCGTATGATTATGCAAATTTTTACCTGATTGTCCATATAAAGATTTCTTTAATCTTAACACTTTATCACTTACAGCAAAATCCTTATCCTTATACCTTTATAATTTCCATAAAAATTGTTTCATCTAAAGTGCTATACAAGTAAGTATCATAATGTTGGTGCTTCCAACCTAAAACAAGCAAAACAAAAAAACTATCACAAAACAATTTCATTTCCCGATTACAAAAATCTTGGCGAGCGAGCAGGGGGCGGAGCCCCCTAGTATTTCAAATAGAAATACACTGCATTAAATATAACTATATTGCAGCCATTTTTTAACACTATAAATAAAAATTCCGCGTTAAAAACTCCATATAAATTAAAATTCGAAAAATAATTATCAATTACATAAACTAATTAGGTTGATAATATTAATTAGGGTTAAGGATCGATGTTCTAGTCAATTTATGGTAATATGGTTATTTTTTGTTGTTGTAAATGGTCATTTTAAGGTGAAAAACACACACAGGTATGGGGGTTGTAAAAATAATTAGTACATTAATTTCTTTCATTAATGATTATATTGATATTATAATTGACTTATTTCACCAGACTTAAATCATTCCTGCCTTTAATTGTTGATTTTGGTGGTTGGACAAGGTAAGCTCCGCCCACTACATTGATTATCCAATCGATATCTTATTTTCATTCCTGTGGAACTGTTGCTACTCAAGGCGTGAAACATGCTCTTTAGTTAATAAAATTCCATTCATTGCATAACTTGTTTTAATTACATTTCAATCAATATACATTTTTTTTAATTCAATCCCTCCTTCCCAACAAGAAACAGTAGATTAAATTTTTAGTTATTTAAATTTTAAATATACTTCTAATTTAAATTTTTTAATGAAATTTGGGATGTAACCTAGCCTGATTTTTTTCTTCAAAATGATGTATCCCACTTGTTTGTGCGACTTGCTGTACGTTCTGTGAAAGTGGGTGACCGACAGACGGATTGAACGATTATAATACCTTCCACTTTTACGTTATAAACGTAGTGTGGAAGCTAAAAAAAACATTTCGCTTAATATGTTGGCTATACAACAAATCATAAAACAATGTTAAACAAGAGCAACTTTCTAAATTTGCCAAAGTAATTAACATGTTCATATCATGAGATATTTCCATAATTAAAACATCTTTAAAAACTTTCTAAAAAACAAAAAGGAATATGTATATATTCGAGTGTGCAAAGTTTATTTTATTCGCATCTATAAGAATACATTTTTCAGGATAAATAAAGAAATAAAATAAAACTCTTTTACCATGGTGTTTTGCTGCGAACGAATAATAAAAATTAAAAAAAAAGAGAGATTAAATAAAAAAAAGAAAGCCATCTGCCAGCTGAAGAAGAAAAAGTTGAAAGAACAACGCGATATTTTTCATCAGTTCTGAAAATTACTTTGTTTTATAAAAAAAGGGAAATTTTGTGATTCCACTTTAGCAGAATTAAATAAAATAATTAATAAAATAATTTTGTTACTAAATAATTTTGCTATAAAAAATGTTTGTTTATTGAAAATGTTTATTAGAGTAATTGTTATGGTAAATGTTTATTTAAAATAGTTTTGTCATAATTTTTTTGTTATAATCTATAATGACGTTTTAAACTAAAAAAATCTATAAACCTTCTATCTTGCTATAATATATTTTAGGGCAAAATCATTTTTATAATTAAAAAAAATCTGTAAACCTTTTCTATATATAAACACAAAACCAAAAAAAACCCTAAAGAACTGTTCTTTTTAAAAGAACAGAGCATAAAGCAACTGTTCTTTAAAAAGAACGTAACAAAATCACGCATTTTGATCATTTTCAACGTGGTGTTATGCTGAAAAGGAATAAGTTTTCATTTTTGGCTGACTTATTTTAATTTTTAATTAAAAAACTAATTGGAAATTTGAAAAACAAATAAGCGGGCATCGAGGCATAAGGGAGACACACCTTCCAAAAAAATTTGACCTAACATCAATATTCATCATGTTATGGCTGCTGACACTTAAAATCTATACTTTAACATAGAGAGAAATTATTTTATTTTTAATTAAAAACTAATTGGAAATTTGAAAACAATAAGCGGGCATCGAGGCATAAGGAGACACACCTTCCAAAAAAATTTGGACTCTAACATCAATATTTCATCATGTTATGGCTGCTGACACTTTAAAATCCTATACTTTAACATAGAGAGAAATTAATTTTTATTTTTAATTAAAAAACTAATTGGAAATTTGAAAAAAAGGCGCTCAGGGCAGTGTAACTGCGGTATATTACAATTCATCGTATAACCGTATACAGTTCGCCCTTTAAAACCGCTTCACTTTTCAAGTGCTATCATAAAAAGGATTGCTCTGTTCTGTGTTAAAACATATGTGTATGTGGTGATTAACTATGTGTTCCTGTTCAAGAAAGAAGGCTATTTACAATTCTTTCCTTAAATGGAAAATAGAAGCTATCAGAAGCATTTGCCAAATCTGGCTTAACAAAATTAGATTTATAAAATTTCAAATTTGAAAAAGTTGATGGTAATTATATTGTAGTTAAGTATTCAATAAATGTCATACTGATTTCCTTAATTATATTTCCTTTGTTACTTTTGAAGTCGTACTGTACGATAGTGAAAACTTGTGTAATTTTTACTGTACATTCTAATCGCGAAATCCCTTATCCCCCCTTATTTGTTGTTAATATAGTTTTTCGGTTGTCATAAATATTTTGTATGCTTTCTATAAAGGACTTGAAAAAAGCTCCAAATTACAATTTGATTTTCCTAATTTTTGCTTTACTTTTTGGACAAAATGTTCTATCGTATCTTAAAGTTTTGCTTAGGTTTTAATTATAATGATCATCTTGGATCATTCGAAAAGCATAACAGATATTTTTTCATAGGTTTTGATAGGTTAAATGATAGGTTGATTTGAAAAGTGTTTCTTTTTTGCTAGATGCTCCTGCTGTGGTCTCCTATCCGCACTTTTTATTTGCGGATTCTGTGTACAGGGAAGGGGTTGTAGGAATGGAGCCAGATCCAGAAAAGCATCGAATGTATCTCGATATCATACCTGTAAGTTGCACACATTGATTTCTCAGAGATCAATAGAGTGATTTTTTTCATTTCTGTAAAATCTTCAAAACAATTCTTGTTCGTTGCTTTTTGGAACTTAACCTATAGGGTGATATGGGGTACTTATTGGACAAAAATCAAACTTTTACCATAGCTCCCACATTTATGTATCGTAATTATGTTTAAATTTCTTCTTTTTTTGAAGTTCAACATTGCGTAGATGGTGTTTCTTAATAACACAAATTTAAGCAAGTAAATTTAAGCATATCGCAATGCTGTCTGTCTTACCCATAACATGTCCAACAATGTCCCGTTTTATCCATATTAATCACGTAACTAACATGCATGTCACAATGTTACTATTTATCTTACAATGGTTTTTCTGGCACAAATCACCTTCATAAACGTATCTAGACTGGGCATTACAAATTCAAATCATGTAAAGAAAACACAATTCGGCATTGATTGAAAAAAAAAGTTTAAAACAATGTTTTTCAGGCGCTTTCGGTTATTAAAATATTTTATGAGAAAAAGTACTTATCTAATCCCAATATTAATCAGAGCATTGCTAGATATGCAATTAAAAATTGTGGTTTGTTCGACGCAATAATTATGATGCATTATGGTTGTTGAGCCCTGTCCAATGATTACCCGGGTCACCCTAACATGTTCTTGTGAAACAAAACCAAGTGATCCAGTTATCCATTTAATTATATCGCAGCTAATTTATGCCTCGTAAAGATGTAGTTGCTTTGCTGGTGAATAAGCTTTTGACACATATGGTTTAACTAAAAACGCGAAGTTAAGACTATTGTCGACAGGTCTCGTATTTTGAACACGATCAAGTAAAACGAATCGTCGTAAAGTAACGCAATTCATGAACTGCATCACAAATCCGAACCATACCTAGGCTTTTCACCCAGCAATAAGAGATAATGTTTAGGAATATCAGAGACAACGTACGAAAGAGTGTCTTTGGGAGTTATCCGGCAGTGCCAAGACGAAAGTTTTGAAAATGGTTTGGGGGGATACTACCGGGAATTTAAGGGTCTTGTATGGTAACGGATCTCTATACAATTCCAATGGGGAAACTTGGGCCCCTGTTTTTTAAATAAAGTATACGACATGTACTCACGAAAACTTACCAAAAAATATAGAAGTTATTTTGCCAGAAAAATAATTATTAAGTATAATTTTAAAAATATTAATTAGTTATAATTAAAACAAAAAAATTGTATAGATATTTACATGCCGTTAGGGCTATAGTTTGCGAATAATTGCTAAAAATCACAATACGAATAATTATTTTTTAAATCTAATATTTATTATTTTATACAACTACCAAAACAATTTGGGATAAAGGAGACGATTTATTTATTCAAATACAATCACACGTATGCGTATCAAAAGACACCTATATTTAAAATCAAGGTCCGAAAATAAAAATGAAGGGTCTCTTTAAATCCCGCCAAAACACTCAAAGAAAAAGCGCCATTTTTTTTGGAAACCCAGTAAGTTAATAGCGGGGTTTGATAGGAGACTGTAGTAATTTCAGCAGTCTTTTCCTCACCACCCTTTTTCCACTGGTTTGAAAAAAATTATACCTTTCTCAACTTCAAAGCCTTTAGATACATCGATGATTTAATTGTGTTCAATAAACCTGATTTTAACAACATTTGGCGTGATATCTACCCTAACGAACTTATCTTAAAGAAAACCAACAGCTTTAATTCTTCTTTACAATTCCTCGACATTGAAATTATGTTCAATAATTTTACAATTACTACTTCCGTCTATGACAAACGTTATGACTTCAATTTTAAAGTCATTAAATTCATTCCCTGGTCCTCCAATCTCTCCATTAAAGTTTATCGCAACACCATTCTTAATCAATTTCACAGAATAAAATCCATCTGCAACAATAATAATAATCATTAACTTTCTCATTTAAAGGACTTTTACAATTCTTTAATAAACAACTACCCTCCAAACTTCATTCGAAAATATTTACTTCCACCAATGACGTCACCGGCTTGAACCTCATGTCTTTACCTTTTTATCTGTGACCGCGTCACTGATTTTTAAGAGTTTCAGTTCGTATTCATATAACGGTAATGTTTGTTTGGAGTAGCTACACTCTTCATAGGGTCTGTTATATTTTTATTATTTCATATGTTTCATTTGATTTTTTGTACCATTTCTGTTTTTTATTCTTTTTATTGTTTGTTTCCAATGCTGTTTCGGGGAATTGGGATGAATCTTTGACTGTATGTCCATCCAAAATAGAAAAACAGTATTGTCCTTTTTAATGGTGCCAATTGATGCTTGCTCCTTGATAACGTGCTCAATCCACCATTTATATATATTATATATATATATATATATATATATATATATATATATATATATATATATATATATATATATATATATATATATATATATATATATATATATATATCCAGAAATGATGAGACAGTTAGTACTATAGGTGATCAACAACACATCCTTTCTCGAGCCTTGGTACTTTATACACATAGGAGTAAATCGGATGCAGGTAGAACATGCACATGCAGTGGCGTCTATGCTAGAGCCGGGGATGGCTTGGTTTGTCGGTTTCGCAACCCTGACAACTGTTTAGCTTTCCTTTCAGAACTCCTGGCTATCAGTGAAGCCTTGGATTTTGCCCTCCGCTTTGAAACTAGTGACACCTATATTTTGTCGGACAGCAGAAACTCAATTTAATATTTAAAAAATTGGCCACATCTTTTGGGAAAAAACATGCAAGAAATTATTTTTAAAATGGCTAGTCTCACAGAGAAAATCAGAGTTTGCATCCAATGGATTCGAACTCATGTTGGAGTCTTTTTCAATGAGGTTTGAACTTGCTTGCTAAATAGGGAAGTGCTCTTCCTTGTGCTACTTCGCTGGAACTATTCGTGTCTGAAATATTTTGTATCCATAGGTTAAGAAAAAAATCAACAAAAACGAATTTTTTTAATTTCCTTGTCCTTCAAAGCCATAAATAAGGGACTCACCAAATTAATTATGCTAGCATGTAACTACAGGGTCCGGCAAAAGTAACTCAGCAAAAGATTTTTGCGATTACTGCACAACACGTGTAATTATAATATTGGTGATTGTTGCCCTAGAAAGCTTGGAATATGCAAATTAGTTACCGGTAGAAAAAGGAAGAATCAAATGAAAGGCTTTCAATTCTTATCATATTAAACAATGAGTAGTGCTTTCTAGGTACTTTTCTGTTTCGACTGTTCCAAAAGAAGAGCAGTAAGTAGCCTGTGATATTCAATTATTATTAAGAAAAGCTCAGATTCTGAGCTGTTGATTGATATTACTTTCGACGAAAAAGGAAGTATTTTAGGTAGTTTATTTGTGTTTGGAACAATCACAGAATCGGACCGAAATTTGAAAAAATGGCTGCTCCGCGTTTAAACTTGAATCAGCGGATATTTATTGTGATGAATTATGAACTTTGTGATAGATCACCATCGAGGCTTTCTAAACTTTATGAAAATACCTTTGGGAGGCGAACAGCTCCCCATGGAAACACGATAAATGCACTTATATCAAAATTTAAGGATACTGGAAGTGTTGTCGATAACAATGACTATAAAACAGGTAGACCACGTTCTGCTATAATTCCAGAGAATATTCTGAAAGTACATGACAGGATAAGTGAGGAACCTCACACTTCACAATCAAGAATCGCTCAGGAAATCGGGATATCAGAGAAAAGTGTTCGCCGGATTTCTAAAGAGGAACTCAACAGCAAACGGCTTTAAAAGAAGGCTGGAAAAGGTGGTTCAAATGGAAGGTGGACATATTGAACAATTCATATAACTTTTTGGCAGAGAATTCCCTTTATTTTGATACATAATTTATTTTGTTAAACAAAGTAGTTTAAATTTTATGAACAAAAAACTTTGCTGCGTTACTTTTGCCGGACCCTGTAGTATTAAGTAGTATATATATTTTTTTTTTCAAAAAAATTCCTGGTTGACTCATGGATTCAGAAGTTGAATGATGATATAATGTGCACAATATATTCGTGACCCGTACTTAAGGTCAATCAAGTAGTACAAAGAGAAAGCTAATTTTTTCTTCTTTTCTTAGTAGTACATACTACTAACATATCCTGAAAGTGTTAGGAAAAATGAATGTATCGACTATCACAAGTTGCTCCCCTTTAAAAAATTGCCTCTTTTTCAGGAAATGGGCATACCAGTTGGTGTCGCTGCTAGGATGCAAATTAATATTATATTTGAAGGAGTACCAAATATTACGTAAGGTTTATTTTCTTTCCTAAAAATGTTCAGCTGTGATATCCAAGGCATTTAATACTTTTATTTAACTGTACATTTTCCTGTGTTCATATGCGACAACCAAACTCGTACTTGTATAGCTTTGAATCCATTCAAACTTTATGCGTGACATTGAAATCGACAACAGTGAAATTTTATATGCCGGGTTGTCCAGAAATAAGTTACTACTCAGAGGCCTGTGCAGGATGCTTTATTGATCAGAATGTGATAAAATTTGAGATACAGACACCTCAGATCATGCGCTCTCGACTTATTACAAAAAAATTAGTTCAAAAAGTTGCCGATAGGTGGCGCTGCAGATCAAAAAGACATTCTACAGTTGTTCTATATGCGATCCGTGGTTCTCCATAACACTTTCCATTCTTATAGCTGTGTGTTCCACAGCGGAACTCGGTAAATCTGCAGAAACTCCTTGAACCTGCCCAACAATTGAGGCTTTCAGATCCGCCAAGGTTACAGGACGTTCTAGGCAGACCTTATCCTTTAAGTATTCTCACAACCAGAAATAACATGGGGTGTGATCAGGTAAACGAGGATACCAGGCAGTCGGGAAAAAGCGGCTGATCACACGTTCATCGGTAAAGTTGCTTGCAACACGTGTTGAACGCCAAGAAGGGGAGGGGCACCATCCTGCATGAATATCGTGTCCTGGAGGCGGCCACGTAGCTGAAGTTGAGGGATCTTGTCAACATGTCTTGATACCGCCTTCCTGTGACAGAGCAGGTTTTTAACCCTCGTGGAGTCATCTCCTCAAAAAAAATAAGGCCCAATGATGAATGTGGCAGTAAAACCGCACCATACAGTAACCTTTGCAGGGTGCAAGGGCACTTATTGCTGGATAGCGCGCGGGTTTTCAGTTGCCCAAATCCGGCTGTTGTGTGTATTCACCTGACCATCCAGATGAAAATGAGCCTCATCCGACCGAAGGATGTTCCACGGCCAAGCAGCATCGACCACCATTCGGGCTAGGAACTGCAGAGCAAATGTTTCCCGAACTTCAAGGTCCTTGTCAGTCAGTTTGTGTAGAGTATGGATTTTGTAAAGATAATAACCCAGAATCCTACACATCACACGCTAGACGGTCGAATAGGGCATATCCATAGCACGAGAAACAGTTGGCATACTGACAACACCATGTGGAGATTGGCTAGTTGTTTCAACGTCTGCCATGCACAGCAACGTCTTCTACGCTTGCAGATTCGACAGGCTTGCGTCCTCTACCTGGCAAAAGTCCCAGCTGTCCGTTTTTTTCAAACTTCTTCATCATTTTTCGTAGAGCATATGGTGTCATTGGTCTTCGGCGTAACTTTTGCAGCTTTCGGAATTCCCTTAACGCAGCAGGGGAGTTCTCGTCGTTCTGGTAGAAAAGTTTAACTAACAGAGCTTTTTCTTTTAAGGTAGGCATTTTGCAACAGCAAGTTGGAATCAACTGCTTGTTAAACACTACCCGTCTTCCATATTTGTAGGGCTTGTCTATTGGATTTCTTGCGCAGAAACGTCATTTCTGAAAATCACGTTGTTGCTATATGCAAATTACTAAGGTCTTCTTCGCTGCCTGGCCTCTTTACTCACCTCATTTCATCCCGTGTAATTTTTAGTTCTGGGGATTCTTAAAGGATAAGGTTTGCCGGGAACGTCCAGAAACCTTGGCAGATGTGAAAGCCTCAATTGTTCGGCATTTTTGAGGACTACTGTGGAACACATAGCTATAAGAATATAAAAAAATTGTGGAGGACCACGGATCTCATGTAGAATGCCTTTTTGATCTGCAGCGTCACCTATTGGCAACTTTTTGAACTAATGTTTTTTGTAAATAAATCGAGAGCGCATGATCTGAAGTGTCTGTATCTCAAATTTTATCACATTAGAATGTGATAAAATACAGCATCCTGCACAGGCCTCTGAATTGGGCAACTTATTTCTGAACATATCTGTATTTTCTCAAGAGGGGGGCTTATCTTCAAAAAGGCACTTTTACCCAAATCCTGGTGGTCTGAATTAGCCCTAGGATCTGAGTCCGGGAAATTTTTTTAATGTTAATCTTCCTAAATGCTATTTTAGAAATATGTGAAAATATACTAAATTTACAATCATGATTTACAAACTGGACTGCTGGGAAAAACGCTTAAGAAAGTCAGTGATTGATAAAAAGTGGATCCCAGTGGAAACTAAATTTACTGGAATTCTGAAAATTGGCACAAAAATATTTCTTACATTGGAATTGGAACCACATGAACATTATCAAAAAAAAAAAAACTCCAATTTGTGAAAGGACCAAAATGTTTTAAAAAAAATTCTTTGAAACAAATTAAAGCATTAAAGCTACACCTCGGCTATAAGAAACGGTAACGTACCACGAGTGGCAAAGTCTGCACCCTAGCTGGCAATCGACGCAGTCTTGGAGTTGAATAAAACATTGCACGAGAGCTACACATGGGCTTTTAGCGACGATCCTCTTAATTTTTAAAACGGTTAAGTGACGATCCCTAAATCTCGGAGGGAACCAGTTAGCCGTACTGTACGCGGCTTCGGAACGTACGTACCACAGCGGATTAAAAGTGCACAAAACCTTTCTAGACGGTATATATTTGATCTTACGGCATAATCCGTTATAAGATGAGAGAGTCTGATTCACACCAACGGACTCTTTACGGAGTTTGGGTTGCCCATATCACACGGACGCTCATTTTAGCCAACCCAACCTTCAACTCGATCTCCAACTTTTATCTAATTTCGACTTCGCGAAGTTGAACATAGAGTTGGCGGCCTGCCAACTCACGTGGATTCCGTTGTCGGAATTCTTTATGCCGATAGATTTTGTTTAATTTTATTTTGAAACAAGCTCAGGGCAATTTTAAAAACATCTAGGAAAACTCTAAAATTTAATATGCATCATCCATAATAATAACGTTCAATAACCAAAACTACTCGCAGAACAAACTGAAACTGCAAAATGACGAAAAAGCAACATTCCAAAATGTTCTCATACGCGCAACACCAGCGCCACCTACCCCTACAGTGCATTTCGCCAGTAAATGACATAGACCACAATGCACGGGAACCGCCATCTTTAAAATGACGTATCTCTGCTCTGTGGTGACGAAAGCAGTAATCTATGCTTCTGATTGGTTGAAATACTAGGTTGGATCAACCAGGTCGTGTGGAGTTGAAGATACTATATTCAAACTGAATGTGGTTCCAAATTACGAGGCTCGATCGTCGCCCGTATGACGATCGTCGCCAATAGCCCTCGTGCAGTTCTAGTGCGATGATAATTCAACTACTCAAACCCTATCTTGGGGCCGGGATAGTCTGGTTGGTAGATTGTTGGACTGACACACCTTAAGTTGCGAGTTCGAGCCCTGCTGGCCGAAGACCCTTTTGTATAGCTGTGGAAAAATAAAGTAAACACTAGTGATTATTTTGGCCGTTATTCATCCTAAGGAATCGGACCTTTTTGATTTTGTGGATAAAAAACATTCCGAGTTGGTTGCATAAAACAAAATTTGCATGGGGCCGTTTTCATATTAAAAATGTTACCAACCCTGAAATTTTCAATAGCAACCCCAATTTTTGAGTTCATTTTTCAAATTTATGACAAATTTTAACATGAAATACCAAGTTGTGTTAGTTGTTAAGCATTATTAGTTTAGTTAGAGACATGCAAAGTTTAGGGGCCGTAATGTTAAATGAGTTGCACGTAAAAAACTATCCCAATCTATAAATAATTAAGATAATGACACGAATTTTTATTGAGTAGTTATTATAATAACCCAAACAAAATGCACACACTATTAGGGTAGTTAAAACATTTTTATATTTTTAAATAATTATATTAATTTTTAAAAAAATATGAATAGAAACCCCTTAATATTTTTACGGAAATGAGTTCAAGATTAAAAAATTAAGCTAAATCCGAATTTTTAAAAATTCTAATCAATAATTTGCTGAGTAAATCACAAATTAATTTTTAATTTCGTCTTTGGGGCTGTATAAGAGATTAAATGTGAACTTGATAAACAAACACCGCCTTGTAAAAATGGAAAATTTTGAATAACGACCTTAAGAATTCTATAGTATGATATAACAGAAGCCTTTAAGGTTGATTCATGATATTCAACGATTTTTTTTCTGCGATTTGTTTCTTAATAAACTTAAAATATTCATAACTATATTGCAGAAATAAACTTGTTATTGAAACAAGAAGTTCTAAAAGAATTAAAAAGCCTACACTTTCCGTTACTTAAATACTTAAATGAAATACTCGTCGAAACCCAAGTATATTTGTAACAGTAATTGTCACCTATAACCACTTCTACTTAAGATTTATAACATTAGGGAAAATATCGCCAAACCAAGCATTCATTTGCAATTTGAACTTTTTAACGCCAAAAATTGGCTACATTTATTAATTTTCTTTTGCAAATTAAATAATGTTTATCGTTTGCTAAATTTATTTGCAGTTTGAAGAATAATTATTATGTAAAATTGTGAATGAGTCAAATTCTAGCATTCTTTCCTCGGCATTTGGCAATGTTTGGAAAATTTCGAATTGAATGACGTGAGCTTCTTTATACTTAAATAAGTATCAACAAAAAAAATGTAAAAACCCGATATTTCCGAAACATTTAGTAATAAAATATGAGACAACACCAAATAACATTAATAAATGAAGAAATGTAAATTAATACCAATTATCTATTTAAGCAAAAAAAATGAACAATGTGAACCGCTTGCAAATAATGAACAATCAAAGAATCACATTGTGCTATATTTTTAACGTCATTCCAAACCGATTTATTCGGGAAAATAATTAAATTCCTTAAAATTTTAATCAAGGTTTTTCATGCTATTGTTGATGTGGCAACAGCAATTTAAATGACTAAAAATTAAATTTCAATTATAATTAAATGGCTTATTTGGTGACTGACAGGAATACAGATGTTTGTCCAGACAAAAATTATGAAAGATGTTGTCATACCTTTCTAAAAATAATTCCAAAGATCCGACGGATACGACCGATTTTTTCAGGGGAGTACGGACAGACGGACGGACATCTTTACCAAATCAATACCTAGTTCTCTATTTTTTTTTTAATTATTTCGAGTTTTTTTTAAATAAAAAAGACAGTAGGATACAAATAACCTTAGGGCTTCATCCTCATTGACTATACATCCCTTGTAGAGCCCCTTCCTCAAGATATTTATCCTTACGTTTCTCTTTCCTCCTTCAATAAACCTACAGATTACGGTTGTCATTTTAGAGATGGTCCCCCAAAGGTCATCAAGTAATTAGAATGAATAACTCGTCAAACTTTTATCTAAATGCAACAAAAACTTAGATTTAAAGGTTTTCGGGGATGCTTAACATTTCTAAGTTATTAAAATTGGGTGTTGCCATTGGAAATTTTAAAGTTAGTAACATTTTTAATATGAAGACGGCTTCTTATGCAAAGTTTGTGTCATGCAATTAACTCAGAATGTTATTTATTCGTCCAAAAGGTCCGATTCTATAAGATGAATAACAGCCGAAATAATCAGTAGTGGGATTTTGTTTTCCCCAGCTATACCACAATAAATTTAACGTGCTATTGATTGATGGAATATTCCCTTTTTGTCCAGCGCATGATCAGTTTATAGGATGAATAAGACATGATAAAACAAACAGGATAAATGAAAACTGTTAACGAAATTATAAAGTGGGTTGATTTTGATTATTTTTCATCAAAAGGGCACCACGAGGTGCCTACAAGGGGTTTTGACGTCGTTGAAATTCTAGGAGGGGTTAGTATAAAAATAAATATTCGTTATCTTTTAAAGCAATAAATGTAATTTTTTTTTAAATTTGTAAATAATAGATAGGGAGGGGTTAAATCCCCTTCCCCCTGAGAAAAATTTAATAATTTAAATTACATTTGAGAATAATTTTAATAGAGAAAAACCTTATTATTTTTTCTTCTATTTTATGAGGAGGGGGTATTATTTCAAGGGGGGGGGGGGGGTAATCCTTATATATTTTTTGAGTCGTTGTAGTTGTGGGGTGCCTATGAACACCACTATTATTGAGTTGGTGCGGTTTTAAATTTATTGATTATCAATATAGTGATTCAATTTATCTGTTCTTTTTTTTAGACAATTTGAAAATGTTACGGAACGAATATATTTTCCAGTCCTATGGTTCAGCGAGGTAAGCGAGTTCATTTTATCCTTATTAACCCATCTGGCAACATTGGTGCCATTTTGAAACTATTTTATTCTTTTCTTCGTCTTTTAAAAGGCGCCCATCCCTAATTTGTCCATTAAAATAAATTTTAATGGTTAAATTTAATAAATTACGTGAGTTATTTAGTTGGGGGGGGGGGTCTAGCTGATTATCACCAAATCTCGCGTAGGGGAAGGGGGTAGGGGTCTAGCCGAATATTGTGTGATTTTCCTCGCAAAAAAAATCGTCGTAAAATTGCTTTCCGAACCATGCTTCTAAGTGTTAAGAGAAAATGAACGGTTCGTTCTTTTCTATAGATACGATTAGCATTCGTTTCTTCCTGTTCTAATTATTAGTTTCAATTCAGACCAAAAGACACGTGTTCAAAGTATTTGCACACTTCACAAAGAAAAAGTAGACGCGCATCGCATGTGAATTTTAAGTATAGTCCGACTGTCACTTCTTAACATCCCAAATATTTTGATTGTGGAACATTCCACTTTGAAAAAGGGTATGGAAGATTTCATTTTAGGTAAGAGTTACTATATTGGGCGATTCATTGCTTTTGTAGGCGCATATTTCTTTAAGGTTTTGAAACAGTTTCTCAAGTGAAGTGCAGTTCGAACTTGTATTGGGTTCACTATTATTTGCATAGCTATATTTTGACTTATAGCGTTCCCCGAGGTGATACTGAATGTGTTAAATAATACATACTACAGATAATGCAAATCTATTGACGATTAAGTCAAGATAAAAAAAAAGAAATGCATGGTGCAATTGCATCTTTTATTTCAGAAACCACCTAAGTGACAAGTCACTTGACTAGTTTTTGAAATAAACAATTCAATTGAACAAACTTTTGGTTGTGACTGGATCACTCGGACTAGGACAACACATAGCAGTATGTGTTGTCCTACACATAGAAGTATGTGTTGTCCTACACATAGCAGTATGTGTTGTCCTACACATAGCAGTATGTGTTGTCCTACACATAGCAGTATGTGTTGTCCTACACATAGCAGTATGTACGTAGGGATGTGATCTTTTTAGTTTGGTTTGGTTGAAATAACATCAAAGTAGAATTAGCCAAGTACTTTCCTCATTTTAAACCACCGTTTTCTAAAAATATTAAATTTGATTGGTGTTTTCATGGTTCGTTTTCAATACTAATTAATAGTGGGGTCACGAAGAAATGCACGAAGAAAAATACAAACGGATTTCGATTGAATTTTCGATTTAGGCATAGTAAAAACACGTTTTTTTATTACTTAAGTATGCCTGTTACTTACCTTTGATACCAAAACAGGTAAAAATGAATGGTTTGACTTAATTTCAATAATCATTTTTAAAAAATCACTTTGGATACACTCATTTATTACAGAAACCACCTAAGTGCAATTTTTTCAAAAAAATTTTAACTCAAAAAAACTTAAAGGAAAAAATTTAAAAAAATAGGTTATCCCAATAGCATGTTTTTAATTTGTGAAAAAAGTATTTGAAGGAGACTAGACCTATACTTAACTTGCAAAAAAGTTTTTTTTAGTTTTCCGAAAGTTTAAAAAAGCACACTTAGATGGTTTCTGAAATATACCATTCTAATATCTCGCTCTCAACCAAACGAAACTAAAAAGATCCCTACTTCAATACTGCTGGTATGGACCGGTCCGATTTCGATCCTCTTGCATGCGAGCCCAATACTGTGACAAATTACTCAGTCGCGAAGGTATTTGTGCTGACCGCCCTATGTGTTGTCACGAGTGTCACAACCAAATGTGTGTTCAATTGAATTGTTTATTTCAAAAACTAGTCACTTGTCACTTAGGTGGTTTCTGAAATAAAAGATTGAAAAAGACAAAAGCCTAAAATGCCTAGTAAAACTAAGAATAAGATAAAATTTTCTCCACGTGTATATACACGTGGAGAAAATTTTATCTTATTCTTAATTTTATCTTATTCTTAATTTTATCTTATAGTTAAAATCACTCCATGAAACACAAGTTAAGGTTAATTTATTTGAAAAACGACAACAAATTCAGAATTTATTTTAAAAAAACAGAAAATGGGGTGTCCCATAATTATAGACAATATTTGTTTTGTAGATTATATTTAAGATTAAGGAACACAGTTACAAACTTAGTATTTAATCGTTATTCCATTACCTTTAATCACTTAAAATACACGATTTTCCAACGAAAGTACTAAATATTGCATTACCTCTGGGGACAGTTGAAGAGCTTAGTGGAAGAACGTGCTAAGTGACAAAAAGGTGAAAACGATAATGAGCTTCAAAGTTTTTAGTTTGCAACTTTTCTGTCATTCACAAAATCACAGGTTTTTTTGCATGATATTTTAGTTTGGTTCTTCAAAATGCTTGGTGGCTTTTGGCTTAGCCGTAATTTACGTCATAACGCGTCATTTACAAACACCTCATGCACTTGGCACGTTCTTCCTCCGAAGTGCTACAGATTTTGGCCATTCGCTTAGTGGAAGAACGTGCTAAGTGACATTTTTAAGGTAAATTTGATCCATAAACGTTTCATAATTTCTGTACTAACCTTCCGATTTTCAAAATTCTTTTTCTGTTTGGAAGATAGGACTTCACAGATCTCTTTTATACTTATTAATCGTTTGCCTGTCCGTCCATCATTTTGTCCGTCCGTCCATATCCCTTTCAATTTCCGATCCAAAGTTCCTGGTTTTGAAAATTCTTTTTTTTTTTACTCGAAAGTAAAAAATTAGATGACTACAATGTATAGTGTTTGGTCACCTGCCTGTACGTCTGCTTTTTTGTTTCTGTCTGTACGTCCTACCCCCCCCCCCCCCAACTTCCTTTGTACCCGTCCAATTTTTAAAGTCATTACTTTCAATTACCTAATATAAAATATAAGGTAATAAAATTATTGCGATAGGGGTCAATAATCCAAAATGAAGATTTTGTGCTTTCTACACGTTTTGGAGGGTGCTCATTCTAAAAAATTGGGGGTTTTTTACATTGATCCGTCTGTCTGTCTGAAACTACTTTACAGTTTAAAATAAAAGAGCTACGGACTTCAAATTTAGTACACGGGTTCCTAGTTCCTGTTGGACGTCATAATAAGGGTTTCGAGAAAATTGCGCATGCGCAAGTAAAAGCTGCTATAAACTTTTTTTGGTTTTAAAGGTATGGCTGAACAACGAAAATAGATACAGACTTCTAATTTGATACACGTGTTCCCTGTACTAGTCGGACGTCAAAATAAAGTTTTCTACAATATTGTGCATGTGCAAGGAGTAGCTGCTATAGAACTTTTTAGGTTTGAAAGTTATTGAAAATACTTTATAAGATATATAACTTTTAAATGAGCGTATTGATATATACTGTTACACATCCCTAGTTTTTTTTAAGATATCAGTCACCTATCTTATACTTTTTGTTCGTCCGTCTGTCCCTACTATAAGGATTTCTTTGAGTATTTAAGTTAAAAGAAAGTAGGTTATATAAGTTATTTTAGAACTTCTTGTTTAATGTTAGATGAGTAAGTTTTTAATTGAAAATATTTTTAAAAAATACCATTATCACTGAAATTATAAACTAAATACTTTGAAGATGAATAAGACAAATCAACTTAATAAAAAGTATACAAAAAGATAGTAAAAAAAACACAGATGCATGTGAATAAAAATAAATATTAAATTTAAGACTTTTAAAGAAAGATAATAATGAAAGATGTAAGTTTTCGCAAAATATTTTTAAAATAGTTTTTAGATAAGAATAATCGAATTTAAAAACAAACTTTGATATTTAAAAAAAGTAAAAATAAGTTGTATGGCAAGATATAGATCCTAAGGTTATTTACGTTTTTCTTTCTCCTTTTTAATTAAGGGTTTAAACAATTTTAAGAAAGCTACTTTAATTTACAGCATTTCTGCAACGGTCGAACATGATCGTTTAAACAATTTATTTTTACAATCGTGATGTATAGTATTTTTTTAAAGTCATCGATATTTTAATAAATAGTAAGAACTTATAACGTTTTATACTTTGTCACTTTATTTTTACATCAATTATTATAAAAATATTTTAGTTTTACATAACAAAGCAATATCTTGATTAAATTTGTACTTACCGTATAAGCTTTTATTCACACTTTCAAGCAAAAATTCAGCTTTCCGCTTGCTTCTTAATTCCATTTAAATAATTTTTGGAGTTTAGGACATTGCACAAAATGCGTTCGATAGCTTTAGAGATCAAACGTAAAATGGCTTTAAAACGATTTTTGTACCAATAATTCATTTTTTTAAACAAACCAGATGCTTTGAATGTTCGGTGCAATGTCGTTTTAACGCGAACTGCGAACTGCCATCTCCATAGAGCAGGTGCAACTTTGTTTTAATTATACCATCTGTTCGCTGCTAAATTATCTATGTTTATTACAATAAAAATCAGACGACATTTTATAAAATGTTAAAACCTTTAACTCCGTTTAAATTTAAAATCAAAATGCATTTTTTCCTATTTTGCTAAATGCACTCAAAACCCAGTTTTACGCAAAATAAATTTAATTTCATTGATTATATTTAATAATTAAAGTTAAGTAGGAAATATTAATTACATTTTGTTGAATTATTTTTGATAAAACTACAAAAGAACCATTTGTTTTGCTATTAATGCAAGCGAAAGTCTGAAAAATTTCCGCAAACGTGTCACTTAGCACGTTCTTCCACTAAACGATCGTTCGGGAATCGGGCGATTTCGGTGGAAGAACATGCCAAGGGTCCTTAGCACGTTCTTCCATTGAAAAAGTGACGAAAACGCGTGCACCTACCAACTTCGTATGCGAAAAATATACGAAATCGAATGTTTTCTAAAAAATTGAAAGCTGTTATGTTTAAAGCAGGTAATAACATGATCATTGACACAAAAATCTCAATTTTTTCAAAAATGTCACTTAGCACGTTCTTCCACTCAGCTCTTCAGTTCATACCATGCTTTCTCTATCGTTTCTTTAAGATCGTTGGTCGAAAAATATTCGCGTCTATTTTCATATACTTTTCGAGCTAAATGTCCCCACACGTTTTCCATTGGATTTAAGTCTGGACTAAGTGATGGCCAGTCCATGACATTGATATTATTCATGAGGAACCACATATTTGTCGAGTTAAACACATGAATAGGCTCCCTGTTTTGTTGAAATACACAGTTTGGTCCTCCCAGCAAATCCTGTAGTGGAATAAAATGATTCTCTAATATTTTCTGATAGTCTTGGGAGTTCATTTTCTTGCTACAAGTTGCCAAAAATGTCTGTCCATTAAATCCAAAACCACCCCAAGTCATCACTGATCCTCCACCTTGATGTCTACTAAAGAAACCCTTCTCGCTTCTTAAATCATGCCAGTAAAATTTACATCTGGTCCATCCAAGTTCCACTTCTTTTCTTCCCTAAATACAGGGTGGCGCAAATAAAAGTGGCCTGGCGTAGAGAAGGGAATGCATTGGAGATGCTTGGCGAGAAAAAGTATTGAAACCGTCTGAAAGCCTCCAAGACGAAATAAAAGATTATTCAAGCTTGCAATGGCACTTGGCAAACCTGTTTTTGCATTGGTTGGATTAGCATCACAAGAGCTATTAGCGAGTTGAGATCTTAGTGTGTGAGTTGATCAATGCACAGCTGAAGATGATACTTACAGTACAGCAGTGTTCATTGTAGACAGTTTTATTAAAACAAATTCGTGGAAAAAATAGTTGTTTCAAACAGTGCCAAAAAATACTGCTATGCAACGATTAGTTACGAAATGGCGGCATCTGTTTCGAACAAGTCCAAAAAGAAACGAACACCAGATTTTGTATCCTGCAATCAATTGAGATTATTTATCATTTTAGAATGTTTTATATTAACACAAACAAAAGGTTCGATTCGCTAGGATAAATAACGGTCAAAATAATCAATAGTGGGAACTTTTTTTGCACAGCTGTTTAGTTTAGTTTGAATTATCGTCGCACTAGAGCTACACGAGGGCTATTGGCGACGGGCGTCGTATTTTAGAACCACAATCAAGTGACGAGTCGACACCTGAGTAGGCACCCAACGCAACCGTTAAGGGCGACATCGCATTTGCACAGCTGTAGAAACCTTCAGTTTATTTTGCATCCCAACTAGCTTATCAAACCATAGCATAGTTGCCGGCAAATAATTCGCCAAGCGTTTGTTTGGGCTTAAAATATTGAACGATTAGTGGCTTCATTTCTCAAACCTGTTTTTGCATTGGTTTTAGACTTGGCAACAATTCTATCTTGTCTCTATGGCGGGGCCACTTTTATTTGCGCCACCCTGCTGTATTATGCATAAGTAAAAATTACGTTTGAAATCATGGAATGTGGAATATCGGTGATGATAATTTTTTTAGCAATAATAAAACTGCGAAAACAACTCAGTTTCCTGGTATAGAATAGTGAAAGTAATTGACATATGTTTGCAGAATTGGAACTCGATTTATTTTCACTGCATTATTTGTTGCAAACTTCGAATATGTTTATTTTTCTCTCTAACTCTTCGCATAAAAATCAGCTGCCCGTTCTGTAGCAGAAAATCCAACTTTATCATATCAGCTGCCGGTGAAACTCATAACAAAGATTGGTGTTATAAAATTATCTTTTTTAGTTGACTTCGAAGTATTATAATAACAAGTAGTTTAGGGGAGGCCGAGGTACAATAGACCGCTTTTGTGAATTTTCAGTGGTAACTCTCAAACTAATATTTTTTTAAATTGAAAATATGTATGCATATTACCTGAACATTAGGCTTTATGTAACATTTAGAAAAACACAATTATTTATAGTTACTTTTTTAATATAAATTTTTTAACAGCAAGTGACAAAGTGGACCATTTTACCCCGACCCCGGGGTAAAACGGTCCATGGCACGGGGTCCTATGGACCACAAAGAAATTTTTTAAAAAATTATAAATTAAACACTTTAATAATGCAAAACATAAAATATATTACACTTGTTTATTACTCAGACATATAAAACATTACATTAACGGATATTGAAGTTGGAAAATGATACACCTAAAGAGTTTTGTGCCACTGAAAGTCTGCTGATTTCATGTGACTCTGTAGGGTTTGGGAGAGTCATCACAACATCCTTCACGCTTACAAGGGATTCATCAACAATGTCAGGAAAAATGAACACATTTTGATTACGTTTTTGCTGCATGAATCTCGCACGTTTATTTGCTGTCTTGCGCATGCTAGTTTTTGACAAGGGGCGTAATTCAAAAAGTGATAATGTTTTCAACAGATGATTTTTACTTAATTGTGATGCGTTTGTTTCTTGGGGAACAGCTGTGCTTGTGCTTTTTTGTTGGTTATATATTTAATTTTAAAAGCTAAATAAAAAAAGTTCAAATAAAATTGCTTCTTTACTCTGTTTTGAAGCCTGATTAGGATTAAGCTTTGAATTTTAAGCCTAATGCATTGTCAAGACTTCAAATATGTAAATTACATTAAAAACTGATTTACTCACTCATTAAAAATAAAATGATTTAACTTTTGATTCCACACATACTGTCAATTTAGAAAAGAATATGATAAACAGAACTGGGGTACAATGGACCATGGTCCAAGTTTTATGACCATGGGGTACAATGGACCATGGTCCATTGTACCCCAGGTTCTGGTGGACCATTTGCCCCATGTAAAAGTCAGACAAAAAAAATTTCTAAAACACTAACTAACCATAAATTAAATTGTTTTACTTAGATTAACTATAATAATATATGATCTTGCCTTTTTAATGTGGCAAATAAAATCATCCAAATCACAGTTCTTGAACGAAAAAAAGATGAAATACTTTGGCGTAAATATTTACTTCTGCCTGTCACAAATGTTCTTTCTAGAGTAAAATGGCTAAATTGTCAGCTAAACACACAGTTGAAAGCTTATGTTAATAAATGCTGTGCTGTCATCTATGTACCTCAATATGAAACATTAGAAAAACTAAATAAAATAAATAATAGGGGGTGGTCCATTTTACCCCGTGGTCCATTGTACCCCGTCTTCCCCTACACTTATTTCTTTTCACCGCCATAGAGGCCTTTGCCGCAAAAATATTCAACAGAACACGAACAGAGAATTATTATTTTAATAAAAGAGGAGTTTAGCAGTTCCAATGCAACCTTCAAAAGTTTTTTAGAACGATTTACAAATATTTAAAGTTGCTTTAAAAACGATATTTTATTTAATATGTTCGAATCATGTTTTCATTAACAACTGTTTGTTTTACATACTGTTTGTATTTTTATTATACGATTTTTATCAAATCGTCTGATAGAAGTTTGCAACAATAAAGCGTTCCCAATTTCAAAGTGGAGTGTAAATTGGCAGTTGGAAAGAAGTAGCAATAGTAAACAATAGTTGGGGCCCAGGTAGCCAAGTGGGTTTGATCGCTGCCCATTACGCTAACAGTCTGCTCACTGTACCAGGTTCGGGTTCGATACCAGCCTTCGCATTGGGTGTACTTTCTCTCTCTGTGTCAGTAAAAAATTCGTGTCTGTCTTACTTAACGTAAGTTTATAAACGGGTCTCTGATCAAGCACACAAACTAGAAAATATGTGTACCAACTTACCTACCTAAACAATAATTATAATTTCATTCTATCTTTAGAACATTTACATAAAGGCAAATAATTTTATATTCTTAGAAACATGTAACTTATTGTTCTTTAATGCAAAATTTAATATTCGAGCTGCTTGTATATATTACGGATTTTTATGTTAGGCCTAACTAAACTTGCTAACTAAACTTGCATAGGCCTAACTAAACTAACTAAACTTGCAGCCGCCATTGTTAATGACGTTTGTCATGTAATAAATTACGCTTCGCGTCTGAATATGAAAACGTCGTAAACGGGCCATTTTCGAGATAATGCAGTCGTGTCTTAATTGACGTCACAGAATTTTTGAGACGGTCTTAAATAATAAATAGATTCGGCATTTAAGACGCTTAATGTGACTGAAATTACATTAAGACGTTTATTTGTCTAAATTTAAGACATAACGATTTGTTGTGTATTTACAGAAAAATTCTGTTATGTATTTTCTTTGAATAGTTTTCTGTAAAAATAAGCTGTTTCAAGTAAGAACTTCTGTGTTTAATCGCGTTTGTATTTGACTGCAACCGCCATTTCAACTGTTTGTCTGCGTGCCGAACTAGCTTAGTGTGTGAAAGCTTTTTGGAGGCTTGACAGCCGGAAGCGTTCAACCTAACCTAACCAAACTAGCTTAGTTGGGAGAGCGTTGGACTGGAGATCTAAAGGTCCATGGTTCGAATCTGGGGTAAGAACTTTATTCATCCTCGTTAGTACTGTGGTTATTATCCCACAGTGACTGGGGGCAGGTAAAGTTTTTCTTTTTTTATAATTAGTCTGTTTAAAAAAAACAGATTTTGCGTTAAAATTACAAATGATTCGCATAAAATAAACCCATTATCTCTGAAAATTGTCAGTTTATCTGTCAAAACCAGACTTTTGTTCCAGTGTATGTTTGTCTGATTTTAGACTGCTGAAATCGGGGATGACATGGTGTCTCAGCTCCAATTAGTCCTCAATACATTACCATTGGTCATGAACGGGGTTGCATTTTTTCTGGTAGCTGTGGGAAGTGTCTTAGTCTTAACAGCATTCGGACTCTCCATCCTCTATGCATTACGAAAAGTAAGTAATTATCTTTCCTTTCAGAAGAAACGAAGTTGTTTGATATATCATGTTGTAGGGTAGGGTGGGTATGATATATTCATTTGATCGTCTATAAATTCGTTAGTATGCCTGGTAGCTGGATGAAAGTTGTATTAATAGTAAAGTGTTACATTTGTCTACGTATAAATACTAAAGTCCCTAAGTATAATATTAACTCATAGGAGCAAATTAGGAAGAAATGTCACAACCGACCCCGTCGTAACAGTGCTTGAGGAAACAGGTTCAAAGAGACACCAAAGTAATTCAAGGTAATCACTGCACTATTGAAGTTTAACGAGGAAAAACATTCATTACTCTATCACATATAACAACAATAATTAAAAGGAATAAAAATACTTACTTTTAACTGTCAAAAAGTAATAAAGGCCACTGCTGTCGTTAATGTCAAGCGATGACTGATGGTATACTATAAAACATGTTCAGACACGTTTCCCCATCACACCCAACCCGGTATTCCTTATGGTTTCGCTAATATGGCGACATCCAGTCTATCCTATACCTTGCTTTTTTTACTCTACTTTGTCGCTCTAAGGTTACGTTGGGTGCAGGCGTCGAAATAAGCACTTGATTATAAGTTAAAACTAATTTCAAAGTTATTGTGGCTGTGTTAAAGCTTCTCTCAGAGACTAGAATAGTCAGAGGATTTCAACTGTAAGTACAAAGGGGGGGTGAGGGTCATTCTCAAAAAATGTTACAATTTCAAATTGTTCAAAAATAAAATTGGGTTTTAATTGAAATATTTGTTACTATTGCATACAGAATTCTCTTCTCTAATGAAAATCCACAACTCTATAATATTTTTTTTGATCATTTATGCCTCCATTCAAATTTTTGCACTAAACACAATACTATTATACCGAGAGCTATTTAACGGATGTAGATAAAATATACGTACAGAAACCGCACTCAAATAGCTTTCAATTCTAAATTTTTCACAGTATAAATATTTTCAAAGACAGCAGCGCTCCTGATTCCTCAGTTTGAACTATGTTTTTAATGTTCTTGCAGACGATATATTTTTGCTTTTGCCTCTGTATTCAATTAGAAATATGTGCGTCCATTCGTTTTATCTCTGTTAGATACTTAATTTTTGTGCAGTTTATAAAATGTAAACAGAAATTAAATAGGGGTCTGTAATACTTCATAGGTAAGATTGTTTAGATAGACATATTTATGGTAATTTTATTTTCACAACTTATATTTTTAATGGAGTCAATTATTAATTTAAATTGCCGAAGCAATGAAGATAGAATCCGAGATATCCCTGCAGTCATCTTTGCAGGTGACCCTCAGGGTTATGCCTTTTTTGACTGTAAGTGCGAGGCTTTTTAAAGATGATTTCAGGGGGGTGTCTCCAGGAATGCGGTATATCTTGCATCACTCCTTTAAACGGCTCCAGAGTACGAGGAACTTCCAGAGGTCCCTCATCTTGCGAAACCCTGCTAAGGGCACCCAAAGCCCGGTTTTTTTAATACGCCTTTTTCAGGATTCACTCAGTGGTTTGGGTGTGGAGCCGTCCACCGAAGTTTCCGGCTTTTTCACCCCTGTATTGGTTTATCCTTCCCTTCCGGATTCAAGGCGTCCGAGGGCATTTCCACCTCTCCTCCAGAAGTTCTGGTTGAAAGTTGGAGAGAAGCACCCGAGCAAAGCTCTTCTACTCCTTCCATGTTATCCAAAGAGTCAGTTGGGATTTGGGGACTTTTCGATGCGTTTTTTTTATCAACAACATCTGTATATTTGTCACTCATTGTTTGGGTTTTTTTTTGGTTCGAGAGAAGGAGATAATCATACATATTTGATTACATTCGTTCAATTTCAAAATTCGTTCTTTTTATTTTTAAAATTCTTTCGAATTGAAAAAAAAGTAGGTTAAAAAGAATTTTACAAATCCGACGGTAATATAAGTCGAAAGAGATACACACATTTCAATAAAACAAGATTTTTTTAATGGGACAGAGTTAGAACAAAAATTAGAGAGTTAGAACAAAAGTTAGAGAGACACGGAAGAAAATATGACGTCATAATCCCGAATGTGTGTGAGTCTTTCCGGGGGTTACGGTCAGGTCAATCCAACTGCGGTGATCCTATGAATGATTTGGTTCTAACTATTTTAGACAGTACCCTTCTTACCCCAAGTGTTAGAATCTATTGCCAACTCAGAGGACGGAAAAGAAGTAATGCCTTTCATTTATGCACATTATTATACTCCCTGAATTTATGATTAGTTTGGTAGTTTTAGCAGATGTGTTTGCACTGACTCTCCCCTTAGCCACAAGACTCCAAGCATAGTTCGTGGATATGCTCGTGTCAAAGCAATGAAGTTAGTTGATGCCACACTGAAAAGCCTAAATGTGGCAGAGAAAGTAGCAGCGAACTGAAAATGTGGCTGATCAAATGGGGACTGAAATAAAGAAGCTTAGACTAACGGGCAATCAAACAGAACCAATTTGCAATGCAAATCTACGGATTTTAAGATTACTTCAGAGCGTTTATATTCCGTTCATGGACTTCCTCGCCCATGAGCTTTCAACAAGATTCCTAAAAATCACATATGATTAATGTCGGGGCTAAAGTTAGTACCAGTTAATTCACATTTCGTTGACGAAACTTTTGTCGTAGAAGGTAGTAAAATGTCCGATTTATCTTGTTTCCGAGCACTGAAACGGGAAATATTGAAGCATATGTGGGATGGACAGAAGGAGAAGTTACCCCCAGTGGAAGCAATCAAATACGCTGAAGATTTGCCAAACATATAAACACTTCTTCAATTAATATGCACTCTTCCAGTTACAAACAGTACTGCGGAGTGGCCAGCCCTCACATTCATAAAGCAGCTAATCTATCTCCTTCTCAAGTATTGGATGGCTTTGAAACAAAAGAGAAGACTGTGTTTGAAACTGGATCATTAATTTTAAAAATAAACATAATGGCTTTTAAGTTGATTGTTGTGGTTTTTAATGTGACTACAACATTTTATTCTAATACCGTATTAATCACTCGGTCAAGTGCAATTAATTACATTTTAAATTTGGCAAGTTAAAAAAAAATAAACTAAATTTAATTTTTAAAAAAACATGAGTAAGTTTTCTGTTTACTTTAAGCCCCCAATATTGTGAATGGGATTTTCAGCTTTTGATGACCTTTCTCTCCTTTTGTGATTATTTAACACGATTGTTGTGTGCACCCCAAGGGCGAATTTCCTTTCCCAACTTCTTTTTATACCTCTAGATCAGGGGTTTCCAACCTTTTTGCACCTGCGTACCACTTGACTTCTTGAGAAATTTTGGCGTACCACCAGACCTATATATAAATATATTAATAAACGTCTAATATTCACTCTTCTAAAAGTGTTCAAAGGCTTTTTGAATTGAGTTCCTGAGAAAACTTCACATTTAATGGTTAGATATTTGTTTATTTATAGCATACTTATAATAAAGGAGAATTAAAAAGATTAAAACAGTATTAATTTACAGGTTTGTTTATTACCCATATTCCTAAAAACATACAAATAAAAAAATAGTACAAACTCAGCAAAAAATTTATCATCATACAAACTATACTTTTTTAGTTTTTAGTGCGAAATTTGTTGTTGTTTGCCTGAGATTAAAATATCAACATTAGGTGTAATGGAACTTATCTTCACCCTTAAGTCCTCGTTATTCTTCTATGTTTAATTTTTATGTACAAGAGTTCAGAAAATCAACTCTCACACAAGTAACTTGTAACAAATGGCATCAAAAATAGCAGAGCTTGCCGGAAGATCAAAGGGTTCTAGGTTTTACATCCGATCCTGAAGTTAATTAAAGATTTCTCTTTAAAATGATGTTAATGTTAAAGTAATGAGTAATATGTTGCTCACTGCTCATGCGTACAGAAGCTATTGATAGCATTATGTTGCTCACATCACTCACGCGTACCACCGAAATATTCCCGCGTACCACCGGTTGGGAACCCCTGCTCTAGATTGTTGGAATCATTTGTTCAAGTCGTTGTTCTCGCCGTCGCAATCACGCGACTCTGGTCAAATCTGATCCTAATCACGTGACCGTGCGGAGGTCGCTATTTGCCAATGCGCAGCCCGTTCTATTTAATGTCTCTAGAGAAAACGAAAAAAATTATTCTTATTCACAAAAAGAAGAGTTGAGCTGTTTATTCTTTTGACGCTTTTTTAACGATTTAAAATATTTAAAGTAGTTTTAAAATTGCATGTTTTATTATTTAATGTGTTCTGTTTGTATACTCATTATTTAATTTATTTTTTAAATTACTGTTTTTTTAATATGCAAATTTTATTAAGTCGTTTGATTGGAGTTTCTCAACTGTAAAGGGTTTCTTGACTGTGTTATTGTTCAAAGTGTAGTGTAAATTAGCAGTTGAAAAGCAGTAGCAATAGTAAACAATAGCTAGGGGCACGGTTGGCCTAGTGGGTTTGATCGCAGCCATTGCGCTAACATTCTGCGCACTGTACCGAGTGCGGGTTCGATTCACGCCTTCGCCCTGGGTGTACTTTCACTCTCTGTGTCAGTAAAAAATTCTCTCTGGGTCTGTCTTAATTGACGAAGGTTTATAAGCGGGTCTCTGATCAAGCACACAAACCGGAAAATACATGTACCTTAACCTACCTAAACAATAGCTGTAATTTCGCTCTATCTTTATAATACTTACATATTCTAATAAAGGCAAACTGTTTTGTGTTTTTAGAAATATTGAATTTATTATTCTGAAATGCAAAATTTAATATTCGAGCTGCTTGTACGTACTATGGATTTTTATGTTAAGTCTAAATAAAAATTTCAAGAACCGCATCAAGAACCCGCCATTTTTAATCAGACACTTGTCATGTCTTAAAAATAGATTAGGCTCCGTGTCTGAATCTGAAAACGTCTTAAACTGGCCGTTTTCTGGCCTTTTCAGTCACCATTCGTGTCTTAATTGACGTCAGAGGATTTTTCAGACGCATTTGATGTCTTAAATAAGGGAAAGATTCGGCATTTAAGACGCTTAATATGACTGAAATTACGTTTAAGACACATTTTTGTCTAAATTTAAGACAGAACGATTTGCTGTGTGGACACTGAATAATTACACTAACCTTTTTTTAATTTTTCAAACTTTAGTCTTTTTCCTCTATAAACTAAAATTTTATGAGAAAATTGTCTGCCGTTTCAGAAATAAGTTTCAATGGTTTTACTTATTTCAGCAAACAACTTCAGGAGACTCAGTACCACAAAAATAGCAAAATATGCGATATTTTTTATTGGCTGAAATTAATATCTGAAATCTCCTAATCTTGCTAGCAAAATTTCCAATGTGTAACTGCTTTTTTAAAAAAAGTTATTCGTATTTTTATGTGGGATGGTAGTACTGAAAACAAAAATGAAATATAGCATTGTTTCTCGAAATTTGCTCGATCGATCATCGATCGTTCATCGGATTCAGCGAAAACTCACCGGTGATCGCATCCGTATTCCGAAAGTGCACGAGGCGATATCGGCAATCGGTGAACGAAATTCTATCGATAAAAGTCATCGATTCGATATCGGTCAAAGGTGAAAATTCAATGTACGTTTCATCGGAAAATGATAATCGATATCGCAACGATAAGAAACCGAAAAATGTGGCTTTTTTTTATTTTAGCACATACAAATTGCGTTAAAATATTTCGAAAACTTCATATCCGAAAGATATTATGTTCAAACTGGGTAATAGTTATTTTTTATTTACTTATATACACACAAAATTTTTAATTTTTTAATTGCTTGCGAAGATAAATATTTTTACTGTGTGATAACTATTTCTTTTATTTACTTTGAAATTAATTTTTAACTTTTTGGCCTTGATTAATTTTTGAAAACTTAACTTAAAGAAAATAGATTTTTGAATAAATATTATGAACCAAACAACTTTTTAATACGTAAGTTACCAAGAGTTATTTTTAAATTAAACATATTTATTTTAGTATTGTTAACTTAAATTAATATTTAAAAGGAATTTGCAACTTGCAAAAGAAAAATCAAAATTAAAATTTCTTAATCAATAACATAAAACTTCTTTAACGATCAACCTTTTAAGCTCTTTATTTAAACGCAATGTCCCTGCAAGCCTCCATAGCCAAGAGGTCTAACGCCTCGTTGCAAGTCAAAAGCGCGGATCCCGAGATTGTTGGTTCTGTCCTCCTCCACCTAAAATTCGAAGTATTACCTGACTAACAGAAAAAGTAGTGGCGCCATCTCGTTTATACCTTTTGTACTAACATGTCGTAAACTGTTCGGAATTTTATCAGAAAGTGTTCGAAATTCCATCGGACGATGAGATTTCGATTACTACTCATCGGATTCTTATCGATTTCTTCTTGACTTTTGATCGGAATCTCATCGGAAAAACTCATCCTAGGCTGGTCGATCGAGCGGACAGAACCGAGCAGTTATCGAGCAATCGGGCAATTTTCAACGAAAATCCGATATTCGAATTCTCATCGGCTCACCGGTGAACGATGAAAATTCGATTATCGGTCGATGAAAAATTGCTACTAGGGAATCAAGTTTAGCCCCATTTTCTTTGACAGTCTACTGACGCTTGTCGATGACCTCACAAAACATTTCATTTGAATGCTTTATTTTTATTTCAAAAAACATTTTTAAGGTGGCTAGAAATAGACAACTGGAAACGATTAAATTACCCAACAAACGTGTTTATAGACGATTTCAGGAGATTATTAAGCTTTTTTACGATTTCGAGACAATTATTCGGTGTTTTATCCACTTATTAATTTATTTCTATCTATGCTGATTCATTCTTCATTTTATTGAAAATAATTAATGTCAATATGGGAAGAATGCTGAATAAACTGCCCAATATTAAATGAAATCTATATAAAAACTACGTATTAGCTTTTGCTATTTTAATAAAGTTTTATGTTTTATTTTAAGCAATATAGTTAAATTTGTATTAATTTAATTTTTAAATAGATGTATGAACATTTTATTTAAGGCTGTATATAGTTTTATAGTTTGTATTTACGGAAATGGAACTTTAAATGCATTTTTCTCAGGGTTCAGTTTTCCTAGATGTGAAATTTTTCAAAACGCTCAAACTTTTTAAATTATATATTCAGTAATTTACTTTTTTGTGAGTAGTTTAAAATATGTGTTTATTAAAAACTAGCTTTCCAATTATTTTTTTGAGTTATAGTTATTTTTTTTAAAAATTTTAAAAGTAAGAACATCTTCATTTTTAGAAACTATTCAGGGCTTTTTCAAACAATTATTTTATACAAAAAAATTACATGTGATGCATCAAATTTGGAAGCTAGTTTTTATGTATCATAGTTTAAAGTACCTGGGGAAAAAGTTTGGTGATAAAATATTGGCAATTAAATTTTTTTTAGCATTTTCAAAAATGTAATTGTTTAAGAAAAAAATTAAATTAAAAAAACTTTACAAATATAAGTTTTTTTTAATACAGTGTTTTTATGTGTGAATTCACATAACAAACCAATGAATTTTTAATCAAAAAGCTATAAATAAAGAAAAGTTGATGTGGTACTGAGTTCCCTTCATTTATTTGCATTTTTTGAAAATTCCGTAACAATAAAATTAAAAAATACTACAAGCAATGAAACCAGGGGGACACCATTTGTAGCATTTTTTGAGAATGACGCATGACTCATATTTTTCTGTATTTTTTTCCATTCTAAAACAAATAAAAAGATGGAGTTTGCGAAGAAAAAGGAATGAAACGTTTAGATTAGTAGACGCCGAAGAACTGTTTTTTCGGTTTCTCTCAAATGTCTTAAAATAGAAGCTTTTCGTTGATATGACCAAGAAAAAGTTATAATAAAAATTGTTCTAAATGAGTTTCCAAACTTTTCGTGAAAAAGTCCCCTAATTACTGAGAATGCCTACAAGTGTATGTAGTACTTTAAGTGAGGCCAGCCTGTCAGCACTGAGTGTCTGTGATTAAGTTGTAAAATTTCATGTCCAGATCCAACTTCTTTACTGTGCAAGTAATCGTCATGCTATATTAGTGAATAGTTTTGCTCAAATTGAATAAAGTTCTGGACTTCTGAACGGCAAAAGGCCCACAAAAAATGTCTGAAGTGATAGGACAACTCGGGCATCGCCAAGTTATTCGCGATTTCATTACTGGTTGGTTGGTTGGTAGACATATATATTCAGGTTTGTGTGCTTGGTCAGCGACCCGCTTATAAACCTTCGTCAAGTAAGACAGACTCAACAACAGACAACACACACACATAAGTGGATCCATCTAATTTTTAGAGACAGAGGCCAACTAGAGGATCCCCAGAATTGGCTTGTCACCCCCAGAGGTATTGATTTGGTATGGGAACTTAGAGGACTTTCGGACCCAACAGATTTAACGAGCACGTACTCCGCATATACTCGGTAGGTCTTCAGTGGTACCGGGACTCGATCGCAGGACCTCCCGAGACCGAGGCGCTGACCACTAGGCTCACTACGGCCCCATTTCATTACTAATTTAATTTGGTATGTTTAACGTAGTCCAGATAGTCTTTTTCTAGCGTCTGTGAAGAACTTTAACACAGCCAAATACGCTAGTAATTTCGAATCGTGTTCAAGTGACGAGGTCGACACCTGGGCACCCAACAACGCTTTCATTGACGGCTCCCACTCAAGGCTGAACTCAACTAGAGAAGGCAAAAGATTTGTAAAACAACGGAAACATTCGCGCATATAGGTGGAGTTTGTATTGGGAGTTTTCTCGCTGTTTGCAGTTAAGACTCCAAACTAAAAAGTGCCTCTGTGTTAAATGTTGTTCCAATGGAAAAAAATATTGTCTAAGCTGCATTTGTAATATTTTTACAAAAGGTTTATTTATATGGTAAATGTTGCTGACTTACAGGTCTCTATAATCCCACTTTTTGAAATTGGTACGAATAGTTTGCGTAAAATTATTTATTGGAAAAAAAAACTTCGAACCAATTTCAAAATGGAAGGAATTTTAACATTGTATTGGTAAATAGTTTTGGGATATAGGATTGTATTAACTTAGTTTAACTTTTAATAGGCAACTTTATATTCAAGTAAATCAACATAAATCTGAATATGATAGATAATAAAGAAGCATTTCTTAGCCGAGTTAGGTATCAATATTTATCGCATATTATTATCATAATCGCTGCCAAATTATATAATAAACTAAAATTGAATCTGAAGCTTCAAAACTAAAAGTGCGGTTAATTGTTCAACTATTTTAGAAACATTACTCTTCAGCTCAAAATATTTTGTTTAAAAGTGAAAACAAGTTAAAACCTTAAATATTTTTGCTACATAAAATATTTTTAAGTACTTTAGCACAACTTTTTTTCAATTAAAAATCTTTCATATTCTTATCGCACGATATCTGTCATAATTTGCAATGCATTCATAATTTTGTTCTGATTTTTTCACTGCTTTTTAGAATGAACCTGCATATTCGTCAGTAACTTCTGAGAAGTGATCTTGACTGATTTCTATAAAATGCTATTTTATTTGAATTCCCATTTTGTTATACCAACTGTCTTTTAAATCTAAAAAAAATATTGAACACATAATAAATCATTTTAATTCACTTGTTGACTATTTTCTTTCGTGATTGTGTAATATTTCTTATTTTAACAAAAAATTTAATTTTTAAACACTGCAATTGTAAATATTGGAATAGTAAAAAAAAATAATATTTAAAACATGAAGATATTACATTCACGTTGTTCAACAAAATAACTGTAAAATATCCCAGATTTATGAAAAACAACTTTAATCCCTGACTATTCTAATAATGCTTTTGAATTCGCCTAGACTGCGTCCCTACGTTCAATGCATGTTTGAATAAAAGAGAGAAAGTTGGTTTTGAAACCGAACTTTCAGGTGATAAAGTTTATAGAGACTGCCGGTTTTGATGTCTTTACAAACGAGCACACTTTTAGTCAACTTAATGAACTTATTTTCCGGAAATATTTGTTAATAAGTTTTGTATGTAGTACAAGTTCAAATAAATAGTTTGTTCTGTGATTCTACACTTTTAATTGAACATTTCTTCTATTTTTTCTTAAAAATGAATTTGGTAAATGAAGCATCGGTACCGGTTCTACGCATCCGAAACGAAGAAAATTCTTGGTGATGTTAACCAAAAAAACATTACGCATGTGCATGTCGTCGTGCGCGGATCCAGGGGGGGGGGGGGGTCTGTCGTATTTGACAAAAGTTTATTGTTAAACCCGTCCTACACTTAAAACTCTGCGCCTGGAATCAAATTTTAATTGTTTTCAATTCAAATATTCCAAAGTGAAAAGAAGTTTGGAAAAAAACACTTTGAATTTAGTAAATCTGTGTAAATAAAAAGTTTGTAACTCTTCTAATGTGGAGGGTATTATAAAAAAAGGCGCCATTCTGATAGAAAGATATCTGGAACGATCTTTTTCATTTGTTTTGCGTTTTTTTATGTTGCTTAAATATTGCGTGTGAACTGTGTTCTTGCAAATCTGTAAAGTTCATGACATTACGCAATGTAAAAAGAGAATAAATAATAATAAAAATATCCCCCCCCCACTGGCACGTGCTATCTAAGAAGGAAATAATTTTTTCTCTCATTCAGCAGTTTTTCGCGCCATTAGAGCACAATTGTATCTCTTAAGAGTAATTTACTAGTCACTAGTATATATAAACAAACCGGTGTGATGTTTTTTTGCTTGCAATGGGGTTGTTTCACGGAGGAACTGGCAATAGCTCTGCGGTTTTGTTTTCATGTCTCTCGAATTACTGTTGTTTTGGTATTCGGGAGTGAGTTTTCGACGAGAATATTTTAGTTGTTAATTTTTTAAAATTCCAACTTCTTGCAATGCAAGTTTTCCTTGATAAATGATTAAAACAACCAACAGCACAGCAAGAAGTTGTAATTTTAAAAAATAACAACTAAAATAACTTATTCTTAGAAAACTCAATTTCGAATATCAACAAAAGTAATTCGAGAGACATGAAAACAAAACCGCAGAGCTATTGCCAGATCCTCCCTGAAACAACATTAAACTGGATTTAATCTAATATACTATTAAAATCAGAATTATATAGATAATGGAAGGAGGTTTTACAGAAGTGGATAGTTCAAATTTGCTTAAAGTAGATTCCAAAATGGTGTTTCAAATTTTGTTTATAGTTACTAGTGACGTCATAGATACCACGTGACAGCCACAAAGCGTTTTCGGGCGTAATTTTTCGTCCTAATTTTAAAATTCATTTTTCTCCTTTTTTATTGGGTATTTGAAAAAAGGAAAAATACGGGTATAATATTTTTGGCATAAGAATATTTTGAGCCGTAATTTTTTTTTTTTTAGTCAAATACCCTATTACTTTTGTATTAGAATCCGAAACTGAATTTTCTAAGAATATTTGACATGTTAAATTTTTAAAATGCCAACATCTTGCTGTGCTGATGGTTGTTCAAATCATTTGTTAAAGAATTTGTTGCATAGGAAGAAAAGTTTTTTTTAAATCTATGAAGGTAATTTTACCGAGTGAAACCGAAACAACTCGTATGACTTAAAAATTATATCAAGAGAGTTACATCATCTGAAACATTCCCATTTCTCAAGTATTTATAATGGACTTGTTTCACGAGGGATCTGGCAACAGCTCCGCGGTCTTGTTTAATTTTCATTTTTTTTTTTTTTTGCCTTGTTGAGTTTTCTAAGAATATTTTAGTTGTTATTTTTTTTTAAATTCCAACTTCTTTCAATACAAGTTTTCCTTGATAAATGATTAAAACAACCAATAGCACAGCAAGAAGTTGTAATTTAAAAAAATAACAACAAAAATAACTTATTCTATGAAAACTCAATTTCTTCGAATATCAACAAAATTAATTCGAGAACATTGAAAACAAGACCGCAGAGCTGTTGCCAGATCCCACGTGAAACAAGCCCATCAATTTTTATCAATTTATAGTAATAATAAACCTAAATTTATAGCAATAATTACTATAAATTGATAAAAATTAATTGTGTTAAATATTTATTATTACCTCTTTGATTATTACTATAATTAGGGTATGGTTGCTTGTTTATGCCCAGAAGCCATGTTTGACGTCACACTTCACCGGCGTATTTGAGGGTATTTTGATAGGAGATTGAGGGTAAAATACCAATTCTCGATTGGCAACACTGATCACTATACAGTAGTATAGTGTATTATTCTGTGCGCGGTCCATGTGATGTTTTGTTGTTGCATGCATTTTTAAGTAAAGACTCGAGGAAATGTTGACGTCGTGGTCTGACTAGATTTACTTACCTTACTATGGATTCTGATGTAGAAACAGTTTCAGAAACTGACGCAGAGGGAACATTTTTGCAAGATTTAATTAATGGAAAACCAATTCAGAAGAGCAACTCTTTGCACAAGATGAAGACTTTGGAAAAAAATTATTCCAAAGTGCTTGTTTTATATACCGGTGGTACAATCGGAATGAAACGCACTGTTACTGGAGGTATTTTTTTCAATTATTTGTGTTCACCAAGTTTTTGTAAGATTCATACTGTTGTCTTATTTTGTTCATTAAGTAGTATAATGGATTGAAGTGTACATTAGCGCCCGGGTTTGTCGACAAGTGTTCAGGGCAAATGGTCAACCAAGCTTCATCGCTTCGTAATATTTGCAAGTTCGCGGAAGAATCACTGTAATAGGGCCTCATTATTTGTATAGTTTTAGTTCAGGACGATATGTTAACCAAACTTCAACAACGCACAATTTTGGCTTATTTGCGGCTAAATCGCAGTAGTGTCCCGTTATTTTTATAGTTTTACTTAAGGAGGGGGTTAAAGTATACATTGACGCCCGGGTTTGGCGACAAGTCAAAAATTGTAGCCAAGTCAAAATGACAACAAACTTGGCGTCAGCCAAGGTCATCAAAATAACGATCGTCAAAATAGCGAGGTCAAGGTCGTCAAAATAACGATCGGTCAACCAGTCGTTATTTTTGTCTATTTGCAGCTAAATCACAGTGTCTGTTATTTTTATAGTTCAAGATTAAAGGTAAAAAAAACCTATACTCTTGTAATCTTATTCGCGGTATGAACTTGCAGTGGGGTCGTTTTTTTCTGGTTTATTACACATATTGGTAAATCAAATCTTTAAATATTTTTTTACTTTGAAATTTGAAAGGTAATAGCCGGTTCGCGACCTACGCCTGCCGAACTTCATGACAACTAAATGAAACTAACATGCAATTCCTAAATCAAGATATATATTTAAAAGAACAGTAAAAAGGTTCACTGTTAATTTGTATTTTTTCCACATGAGATAACCGAATTTTTAAATAAAAATTAATGGGCCCATCGGCTAAAAAAAGCGTCATCTGTTGAGTCAGATTTTTTTTTTACATATGATCCATCACATACATACTATCAAATTCATAAATTATTCGGTTAATTTTAATTTGACGGTACTGCTGTCGCCAACGGATTTGGCGCTTTTGTAGGGAGCGATAAACAATTTTTTTTTTATACAGCATTTTCTGGTGAAATGTGTTGTGGCGCTGGTTATACTTGCACGGATGTTATGTGCGTGGGATTTATTTTGTTCTAAATTAATTTTCGTCCAATCGCCGGCGCTGGTAATATTTGCGTGGAATTTAGGTTGCGCGGATGATGTGCGCACGGAATTATTTTTATTCTATCAAGTTACTGTTTGTTCTATCGTCATTTTGTGAGGTTTCGTTTTGCTGTTACGCAGTTTGGCTTTTGAACATCCGATTATTATGGATGGTGCGTATTTAAATTCTGAATTTTTTATAGATTTGAAAAGGGTTGGACAGCTAGCTGTCATTCAGTTTTGGAGGACTAACAAAACTAATTTTTTTTTGGTTTGTTCACAAATAAAACAATTTTTTTGTTTTGCTTTGTAAAACAAAACTGCCCGGGGCCCCAAACCAATATGTAGGCTTTCAATGGGCCCTACAATACTGCCCCATGTTGGATACTGATGTTTTTTTAGAGAAAACAAAATTGCCTGGGATTGCCCGGGGCCCCAAACGAGTATTTAGGCTTTCAATGGGCCCTACAATACTGCCCCATGTAGGATTCTGATGTTTTTTTAGAGAAAAAAAAATTGCCCGGAGCCCCAAACACGTGCGTACTGGATTGCCACTTACTCGTGTAGCTCTAGTGCGACAATAATTCAAACTAAACTAAACCTAATTGCCACTCACTCGTGTAGCTCTAGTGCGACAATAATTCCAACTAAACCGGATTGCCATTCGTGTAGCTCTAGTGCGACAATAATTCAAACGAAACTAAATTGGATTCCCACTACTAGCCCATTGTGTAGTGTAAAGTTTGCTTTGTGTTGCCCAAAGCAAACCATAACCCCGAGTCTGTTTTTTTTTTGTCAAAAGTAACTAGAGTTACTGCATCGGCGTAAAGGAATCTGGCAATGGGGAAACACGCGAGTTTCGCCAAGTTGTTGTTTTTGGAACCGGGCCAAGCAGTACCGTGAAATTAAAATTTACCAATTATTCTATCCTCAAAGTATGCACAGCAGTTTATATCTTAAAAATTTTGTTTTTCTCCTCATTAACATATCACGTCAAGTACAATACGCAAGTTACCCAATGGTACGGGTATCCCGAAATTTTGGTTTAGAAGTTGGGGCTGTGAAAAAAATGGTAAAATGAAATCGTGGAATCTCCTTATTTGTAGATGAACTATAGATATTCTTTCTATAAAATAGGGATTTTATGATTCTTAACTATATTAGAAAAAACACAAATGTCCAGCACAACAACACTGTTCATCTCTCTTAATTTTATTCAGAAATAAAGCTTAAATTTTAACAATATAATTATAAGTAGGGGGGTGTTTTATTTTTGAACATTAGAATGCAATGACCTAAAGAAAAAATGACATTATACCGATATTTTATATTGCAGTGTTGCTGTAGTAGATCCTTTAATGTGAATTAAATAACAACACAAAAATTTAAGCATTGTGTATTTTGCAAAACTGTCCTGCATCTAATTAGATACACTTTTTTGCATATCCATGTGCCAAACGCAGAGCACAGTTAAGATAAATTGTCTGTTTTAAAGGAGAAAAGTGTTTCTGTCTTCTGACAAACCAAAAGATTTGAACTAGCGTTTTTCTTAAATTTTATTATAATACCAAGTCCAATTACACATTTTTTTATTAATGTGTTTTTTGGTAATTATCAATTAACCTTGTATTGATTATGACTTTGATTACAAGTAAATCCTAAACGATTTGCTTAAGCAAATGTTTAAATAATATAAATAAAACTTTATAATGACAAATATACATTGTATTTAAAGAAATTTTTGTGCTAATATGAGCTATTTTATGATTTTTTGTATTTGTTGAAATGGGGCATTATGATTATGTCCTTGAAAAAAGATTTGGGAGTCCTCAAAAATTCTTTGATTTTTATTTTGAAATATGAGTGGGAACCCTGCACTTCTACAGCAATTTCGCCACAAACTAGAAAATATTACAAGGCGTTGAAGTTTGGTTGAACGATTCACTTTGAACTAAAACTATATTATAATGTGGCATCCTCTCGAAGTAGAATTCAGACATCCACCCTCATAGGAACTCAAAGCCTTATGGCAACGAATGCGTATCTGCAGCATTCTTGCCATAGCCTGGAGGCACACAACAACAGGTAAACATAGTTACTTTACTCATCAAGGGCTGTTGATTATGGCCAATCTTTAGAATGTGGTTTCAGGTGTTATGCCAAGAAGGTCGCCTTAGCAGGCACAGTAAGATACTTTATTCTATGGTCATCTCAATCACCTTGCATTTCTTTTAATTAACATCCCCTATTAAATTATGACTAGATTATATCTATTACTGATACTGGGAATATATACTTTGGAATAATCTTCATAGGAATGTCATCTTTATATGAAATGTCTTTGCTCACCTTCTTGGATTACCAGGTGTGAAATGGTTGATACCAAGTCTCTAAATAGTCGAGTTTGTACAACTATTAAAACCATTAAGTTAACAGAGTTTTCAAAATAAATTGAACACCTACGAACTGTTAGCGAATGAATACACTATTTTATCAGGTTGTGCTGTTATCAATGAATGGTAATTCATTACAAGGTTTGCAAAAGCTGGCACTTCATTCATTAACAACCAATATTCCTCAAGAATCAGTAAGGGACAAAGTTTAATATTTTCCGACCGAACACAATAGAAATAGGGTATACCTGTTCATTTTTTCAATATAACAAATTTAAACATAATTCTCTTGGTTAACACAGAAAGACTTATGTTTTTGCAACATTTTAATTTCAAATATCCTTTTTAGTGGAAGTTCTTAAACAATCCACTAAAAAATTGCAGTACAATGTATGTCATCAATTCATTGCAGATACATATAGCTGTGTATATGCAGCAGATACATATAGCTGAAGTTGCTACATTTGACAAATAATCATGTATACTGTTTGGCTGATTTTTACCTATTACAGAGTCATTTGACACAAACTTCTGATTACTTTTGAACCTTGTTAAGAAGGACTTCAGTCCCATAGAGCTAATGCATTAATTTTGAAGTCGCAACTTTTGCTTAAGATTTGTTTTTCCATGTTATCCCATTTTCACCAGGTACGGGAATCATCATAACATCAATTTAAAACAAAATTGAAAAGGAAATAACATCCGGTTATTTAATTATTAATTGATAAAGTTTTAAAATAGTGTAGCCATCTGATGTAATTTTTAGCATTTTATAACTTAATAACTAGAAATAACTAGACAACATTTTAGTTTCAATTTTTTTTCATTTCGATTTTATTTTAATACCTGGGGAAAAAGAGCTAACATGGCAAAGCAATACTTCTGCGGAAGTTGTGATTAGAAAATTAATGCATTAGCTGTATGGGACTGACAATCCCTCTTAATGCGAACTCGCTTAACATGAAATATCGCTTTAAATTAACTGAAAGCATTTCCCCAGCCTTACTTTTAGAAAATTCAGAATTTGACTATTTTTTTTCTTGGTAATTCAAAGAACAAGTGAAACCAAAACATTTTAAAAAGTGGCTACGAACATTATAAAAATAGTCTTCTACTTCTGAGAAAATCACGATCTCACATGATTCGTCAGTTTTAATCCAATGAATTAGGCTGCAAGTACAGGATGATCAATTACGCCATGAAAAGTCAATGTTCCTCTACGGAGGTCCAATGCTAAGGAATATATGAAATTAGTTGTGGTTCGCATTTTTCTCTCTCGTCTATTAAATTAATACAAACATCAATATTTTACATAAATCTAATGAAAGCCAAATGTTCCACATTTCGGTTCATAAAATTCTATTGGGAATGTATAAGTTAATTACGAATTAGTAAGTTTAAATTTATTTAAAAAACTAAAGCAATGCTTGTTTTAAAATTTAATTTTAAATTAAATTTAAATAAATTTATAAATAAATGTAAGGTTATTAATTAAATTAAAAATTAATAATTATTTAATTAGTAATTTAATTAAATCATAATTACTAATTATTGTAATTAGGTGTTAATATATATAATTAGTACTACTATACTAATTATGTAATATAAATAATTGATGAGGCGTCAAAGCACTAATTTTAGAGGGCGTCAAAACGCCGTCTTTCTCTCCCAAACCCCCAATAGCAGGTTTAAGTTACGGCCCTGTCGATAACCCTTTCATAATTGGAATATTTTGATATGCAGCATTGCCTGTACTTTCATTATTCCCAAATTTGACAGTTGTATCCAATTCTACATTCTCTTTCATTTCTCTCTTTTCTTTCAAGTTCAACATCAGAAACATCGCCATTCATTAGCATATACACTGCCTTATTGTGACAAAGTTTCATATTTTTACCTAGGCATCGTTTATAATATGCATAAATTTAACTTGAGATAATTTCTAAATTGAAAAAATAAATGTTAAGAAAGCACGCACAAAGTTGTCAACCTACACAGCAAAGTCGCCAATAAGGGTTGAGTTACCAGCAAGTCCCAATGATGTCATTTAGCATCATGACTTTCCAATAATGTAAAACAAGAAATTGAAAAAAATAATTTAACAAAAAGAACCTTTATTTATATAGTTTCAAGTATCTGAACATATTCTTAAAATTGTTTAAGTAATTACTTCAGCCAAAATAGTTAAATAGTGTTTTAACTATGTCAACTTTTCAAAAATAAAGTGAAACGCAAGTTAGCTATTTTCTAATTAAATAAATAATAAGGCTGACATGTATTGAGATTAATAACAAATATTTTCTAATAGAAAAAGTTTGAAGAATCAAATGATGAACTTTTGGATATCGCAAATAGCTACAGACGATCGGAAAAAAATTGTCTAAAGTGATGATGCCAAATGGCATCATTGGGACTGAAAGGGTTAAATGTTATGTGCCTATAAAGTTTTATTTCGGTAAGAATGCAATGGTTTACTCCAACTAATGAAGAACTCTTTGTAAATTGCTTTCTAAGGCTCTAGAAGTAGTTTAAATGTCTGAAATGTGCTTTCAACTATCAAAATTTTATAATACAATACCTTAAATGACTGTGGTGTTCGTTCTTGTGAATAATTAGTTTTTAGATAATTAAACTCAATATGACACCCGTAATTAAAAGCAGAACACTGATATTTTAATTTTTGCTCTTTTAAAATCAACTTGTAATGTTTTCAGCCACTAAATACGATAAAACGATGACTTGCATAGTTGCATGCCTATATATTTTTTCATGTGACATCTAATTAGCACATTTTGACCTTGAATAAAGCAATCAGCTTTTAACATTTCATTTATAATTATGTACTTAACGCCCACACCAATTTAAGCTTTATTTGAATTGTGTTCAAATTTGGGTGTCTATTTTGACTGGACTAAGTTAATAAAGGAATAATTTGTTTTGTTAAAATTGTTATTTGTAATACTTTTCAAACCTTTGTTTACAGTATATGCTCCTGAATCAAATGTAATGGAAAAGAAAGTTAAATTGTATCCTCAGTTACATGATCCAGTAATGGCTGAAGAATATGCTGTAACTTTTCCTGAAGAAAATGTTATAGTGTTACCGTAAGTATTGCCTTTTGCACATGCATATCCTATAGTAGTCAGTGACGTAACTGGGTTAGTTTTTTAAAAAGGGCTTCATTAAAAAAATTATTGTTGGCTTTAAGCGCACAAAAATGTCAAGTGAATTGGAGATAGAAAATATTTGGTGACATAATTATATTATATGGCATTGTGACAAAGTGTGATACTGTGATCTCCTACGAGTAAAAAGTTGGTCTTTCTGAAGTTTTTTTAATTGAATTTTATTTATAAAGGATCATCGAAGTTTCCCTAATTCCTATTATGGTGGGTAAGAAATACATTATTAATTTTGAAAGTTGCTTGAAAAAAAAAACTTTATGGGGAAAATTAGGACTTCTGGAGAAGTCTACTCTAAACTTTTGGGAAATATGATTTTTTATTTATTTTAAAAACATCTTGAAATGAATATAATAACCCATTGGGAATGAGGGTTTGTAGTTTTGATAACTTTCCCAATTAGGGAAAATGGACCCAATTTTTGTTGTTTTTTTATTTTATTTTGTATAACAGTTGGACCTGAATAAAAGATTATTTATGTACATCTGATCTTTTATATTTTACCACAATATACAAAAGATCTGTTATTGACTATTGTGTTAAAAAAATCATTGCATTGTTCATACTTAAAATGTTGCAAAAATATTAGCATTATAGAATCTTGGGAAATAACATCAGAAGCCAATTAGATTGCAGCTGCTCTGCCTCCATTCTCTCTCTCTCTCTCTCTCTCTCTCTCTCTCTCTCTAGATGGGGAATCCTAACCAATCTAGTCTGCACATGGTCAAGTCTCCCTAGGCTAAGTTTCTAAGAAATGGTGAAAAAAACCTGAAACGAATTAGAATTATTATATTAACTAAATGGGAATTAATTTTTAGTTTTTAAAGGTTTAAATAAATTTCTAATCGAAATGTTTGAATGACGTTTGGAGTATAATGTAACCAGTTTTTTTCGTCAATTTGAAGTATGTATCACACTTGTTTGTAGCAGACAGAGCCTTAAAAGCAGATCCCGTACACTTTCAACATTATAAACATACTAAACTAAACTAATTTACAGTATGTGGGTTGTGTTAGTTTTATAACAATGAGTTTCATATGGAAGAAGGGGAAACTATTTTTTTTTTGTACTAATAGATAAATTTTTCAACTAAAGCAAAGTAAAATTATGTAAAGCTATACATTTTTCTGCATTTTCTCTTTAAAACATTATTTTCTGTTCATCTCAATCACATTTTTTCACAAGTTTTTCCTGTAAAGCATTGAACAAGCCCACAAGCCTAAAATTCACAAGAGTCGTATCTCTAAACAGAAAAGAGCTAACCACAAAAGTGGGGGGGGGGGGGGCATTCTTCGAAATCACCAGGGGTTACAGCTCCCCTCCAGCGTCTTTAGGGGGTTCTATTCAAAGTATCCCCCACCATATGTTGACAGATAACGTTTAGACCCTAATTGAGTTGGCGACACATTGGCAGATGATCGCCAAATGTGGGGTTGCCATAATTCGCTTTCCCAAAAATAGCAACAACTTTTCTTAAATTTTTAAAAAATACAAATATTTAAATAAAAAATTTTATTTCGTAATGAATTGAAAAATAAAAATTTTGATTGTGTCCAAAATATATAATTATTGCAGTATATCGTTATTTTTTACTGAGATATATCGTCATACACTAAGGACATTGTATTCTTCACTGATTTTCAAACTTTAAAAAATTATTAAAAATACTCAATATGTGATTTTCCAATTTTTTTTCTCAAAAACTATTTTACTTTTTTCGTTCTTTAAAATGGTGCTAGAAACTAGTGGCCTTTATTAAAATTGTGGCGGCAATTAGTCTGAGAATATTCTCCATAGGAATACCATTACAATTTTCAAGGGGTGAAAAATTCGGCTTCATGACTCTTAAAACTGAAAAAAAAATATTGGAGACTTTGGAGCAAGGAGTCCTTTGTCATGTGGGACTGGACACAGAATAGAAGAAATTTTAAGCTATTTAACTTTATCTTTTTCTAAATAACACCTCCTTTAACTGATGAGATTATGCAGAAGTAACAGTCATTGACATGATTTGTTGGTTCTTTCCTAGTCATAAAATGGCATTACCTTTTTTTTCTCCATGATGTCAAAATGACAAATTTGCTACACAAGTCTAACAACATACGTAAGGGGCCCAGACGTTTCCTGGTCTCGTTTCTTGTAACCAAAATAAAAATTATATGCTTTCTTAACTTTTACAGTGATGCTCCTTTTTTGTGCAGAAAAGGGTACTTTGCGGCAAATATAACAGTAGTTATTAGTCAGTGCTATTAATGCATCTATGGGGCATTGCAGTTCTAGCTTTATCACTAACCCTAATTTATGACATTCTACAGCTTCTAAAACAACCATGGACGAAATACAAGGAATTTATTGCTTTTTTTTCTGCACCTCTTGACATGAGAACGATTCTACTTTACGAAGGGGTATTAAACTGCTAATATGAGTGCTAAAACCTTGAAAAGTTATTATCTCCTCCTGCAACCATGTTGATAATATCAAATAAAACCTGCATGAGCAAAATTTCAGAGGGTTTCTGTAAACAAAATTGACTGCTTCATCTTTCCTTCAGTGTGTGCATTCATTTCGCGGTATCCTATGTACTGAAATAACCCGCCCGTAACTCAAAAACTAGAGTCAACAAGCATTTTTTAAGTTGATATTCGTGTTTAGCTCGTTGAAATCATTCAGAATTGGGTACTTTCATCTAAGTCACAGTTTCACTGTTGACCAGTGATTTTTTACTTGTCTAACTTTTTTACTTGCACAATTTTTCTATGCGAATTTTTGTTTTTCCTCTTTTTTGACTTTTATTCAATCACATCCCTGAATGTCCCATAAAGTCTAGAAAGTACTTAGATTTCTCATTTACATGGCCATTTCATTAACATATCCATTTTGTCCTGTCAACTGGTTACACAACATTCAGCTAACTTGAGCTGTTTAGTTGGTTACCAATATAAAGCAAACCAATCAGCTGAGATGATTGATGGGTAAAGCTTCTGGATGCCTATGCCCAGCCTGTGCAACTTTTGCAGTGGCGATTTAAAAAGCTCTTTAACACCAAGAAATTCCAGGGCTTGAAATACCGCCCGTTCACGGCGGTCGAAAATTCCCTGAGGACAACTAATTACTCGATTCCTACATCCTCGTGGACGGCCATTTCCCTGTTAATGTTTGTGATACATTTTATCCTACAAGATTCTAGATCTCACTTCTAAAATGACCTTTTAATCTAGAAATCCTGTTGATTCCTTCATCAGACCAAATGTGCATGCTCACGTAATCGGTAGACAAAAAAAGTTGCTCAGTGCATGTGCTTTTGGACTTGTAACAACGAAGGAATTAAGAATTACGTATGAAACACATGGTCTTAAACAAGGAGCATTAAACGCAATTATGAACATCTACCTAACTGGAAGACCCCTTTCACATTTCTGTGCGGAAACCTCTGTAAATCATTGCCTTGATTGTGGAACTGGCAAACGCCATATTTGATTCATTAAAAAAAGTAGTAACCTCAGATAATTGACATTCCAGCTAACTTGAACTTTGTCATTTTAATTCTAATATTCATAAAATAAATATGAGGTTGCTATCATAGTAACGTAGTATTTCTCTTATTAATGTATTCCTAGTAACTACTAATACATTGTGCATGTTATCTAAATGTTTATAATAAATGAGACAAAATTATATTTTTATTTATTTTGAAGCTATTTATATATAATTAAAGTTTGACAGTTAGTTTCAAAGGAGGACGGGTACATATTGTTGGACAAGCCGTCCTTGGGGACGGGTAAAATTTCTGAGATTTTTCGAGCCCGGGTATACAATCCTTTTTCTGATGACATTGTCAAAGACTAGAGTTCCTAGATATAGGCTTTACTTATGTGCACAGGTATGGCAACCTTGGCAGTATATCAATATTTTTGAGCCTACATTCACCTAAAGCTTAGTTTGGTTGAGCGTACAGAAGATTGCATTTGGCCTAGAAAGTCTGAGTCTGTCTTGACGGCGCTAATGACCAGCTTGGGGGAATCGACAAGCACCCCCCCCCCCTTCTTGGAAAACCACGCGAAGTAGTGGGGTAGGCAAAGCCTGCGTTGCACATACTATCCTTTGCAATAATACTTCTCAGGGAGGACGAGAGACAGCTTGAGTTCGGTTTTTTTTTGTCTTTTTGTCGCCCAACTAGTTTTTGCCGGGGCTGTCGCGTTATCTGTTGTCAATGTGAATGTGATTCTGGGGAGTTTGCCTAGCTCAATGGTTTCTTTTTATTTAGCTTCGTCTTAGGTTTGAGAATGGTAAATTTCATTGCCTTTAATAAAATGAGGAAATAAGCTCATTTTTTCACGCTAGTAATGTGCAATTGTTAAATTACGTCCTATTCGCTTAGAGATAGGGGTATAAGAATGCAAAAACTAATATAAATAACAAGTTTTTGATTTCGAAACAGTTTTTTGCCGTGATAGGTAAAAAAGTTTGTTGACTTTTTTCGTACATGAATAAAATTTTTTTCTTTGGAATTTTTTTACGGTATAATAATTCAATTTTTGTGAACTGGATTTATCACCCGTTGGATAAAAGGTTAATTTAATTAATAATTTTCTTTTCATCTATATTGGTCATTTTGAGAGAAATAACCGAAGCAAGCAATAAAATCGCAGTAAAATGAAAACGAGCATTACATCACCTGAAACAAATTACTTGCAACCATTTTTAATTAGATCAGCCTTTTTTAATAGCATTTTAAATTGATTCAAATTATTTTGAATGTTTGTGTTGGATCCAAAACAGGACAGTAGAAAATAACGAACTATAACGCCTTTTTTACACGGTTAAATACCCAATATTAAAATAATAACATTTTCAGAGACACACCATACTGACTCAAGACACTACAGAATGGGAGGGTAAACAGTTATAGATTTTATATTAAATACTGTGGGGTCTGCAAACATTATTATGAACTTTTTAACCAAGCAAATGCCAGATAGAAGAACATTTGTAAAAATTCAATGAAAACGTTACAACATTAAACAAAGATGTAATTTATATGTACAAAACAAATTTGTACTGAACAAAGAATTTTATTTACAAACATTTTGCAACAAAATATAAAACAAACACAGTTTAATTTCCGTTTATATTTAGAGAAAAGTTAAAATGCAATAAAAGGAATATATGTAATATAAAGAATTTTTTATTTCTGTGAAGTGAATAGCACATTCGAAATAAAATATCTTTGAAATAAAACTTAAAGTTGAAAATTTACTAAAAATGATGACAGCAAATAAAAATTTCTATCAATGGCGGTACTAAAAATATACAATTCACAGTCGTTAAATAATAAATAAGAAAAAGTTTTATCTAATAATAAAAGAAATAACGATTACAATAGAACTGATGGGCAAAAAAGTCAAATTAATTCTGCATTTCAAGGCCAGATTACCCAACTAGTTTTTGGAGGGAGGTGTCGCGTTATTTGTTGTCAACAGACTCCAGGGTGTTTCTCTTTATTTAGATCCTTTTTAGTAGTAAATCAACTTAGGTTTCAGAATGTTACATGTCATTGACTTTCCTAGCTAGTTTTTGATTTCACAGTTTTTGTTTAAATAAAAAAGCCATGCTACGCATTGAAAATTTCGTTAATTTTTCCTTTAATTTTTGTAACCTGGATAGTTACTACCAGTTGGACAAAATATTACTAAATTTTCCAGAATCAAACATTTCACCTCGGTTCTTTTTCCTGAGCGCACTTAGTCTCAGTCGCCCACATCCCGAAGACGTATAGCGTTTATGTTTTTTATTCATCTGTATTTTATAAAGTTGCTACCATGACAGAAATATAAGCAAAACACTAGGTTTTTTTTAAAATGACAAAAACATGAAAAAAAAGTAGGATTAAATCTCTTAAGTAAAAATATAAAGAAATATTCGATGTAGCATATAATTATTTAAAAGCAGCAGCGGATTTCAATAAACGCTGAGCAGCGAAGAAGTAAGAAGAATTGAAACGTTACAACTGAATGTCTAAATGAGGAGTGAGCGATGTGCAATTTACTGAAGAACTAAAAGTTCTCCATTATTTCTAGGACCAATCAAAATCTATTCTGATAAAAAAAAAGTAGTCTAAATACATTTGAAGGTAGTTAGTTTTCTACGTTTAGAACCTCCGAATTGAAAACACGTGGCTGTATGAGGTGATTGCTAGACCAGATCTTCACCTCCTTTCAAAGGGATAGCGCTAATCACCTCAGTTGTACCAAACATGGTATATAATTACTCAAGAAACTCTAGCAGTTGGCGAAATAACTAGTAGAAGCCTAATAATTACAAACTCGTGCAAATAATGAGAGATACGTACTTTTCTGATTTCTAAATTTAGACTATTAGTGGGTAGTGTTACTAATGATAGAGATTTGATGTGCCGGACTGTATTTTTGATCTTTTTGATTGTTGCATTTGAAAAAGAATTTTTAGAGTCATTAATGGTATATTTTCGTGTTTTATAATTAGGTTTCGTTAGCATATTTTTAATCGTTTGTATTTGGCGTGTGACTTTTAAAACTTTTTTTACTTCATTTGCATTTATGTACTGCTGCACATTTGGTTTTTAAATTGCTAGCACATAATCTTATTTATTCGAGCGAGCCGGTCGCGAAGCGGCCAATGTGAATTGCACAGCAATTCCCGGGGGTTATGAACTATAAATAAATTATAAGCTGAAGGCCCTGTTTGGCGAATTTCTTTCTGAGGTGTATAAATTAGTGCGTTTTTTTTGTTGAGCAAAAATATTGTGTGGAAGCGGTTTAGGTGACAGATTCTGTAACAAACCTACTTTTTAGTTTTATTATTTTTCGTTGTGAGATGCGTTTTTGAAAGGATCTCCCTACGTGTTACGTTTCACCATTTTTTGTTTGCGTAAATGATAGTGTTTTTGTCTTTATGTATCTGTCCATGGTCTACTCAACTTGAATGTCACAGAAGCTCTTTGGACGTCACGCCATCCGACCGGTCCGGAATGTAAGCAATTTTTAAAGAATAAGTACGAAACCTATTTGCGCATGGCCAATTATATATCTGGTTGCGAACAGGTTTCGTTTCTCCCTTTCGGAACAGCCAACAACCTGAACCTGAAAAAAAAATTGGCGAGTGTTAGCGAGCAGGGGGCGTAGCCCCCTGTATGCCGCGAAGCGGCCAATGGAATTATTACTTAAAAAAGTCATACAACTTAAAAATTTTGAGTGAGCCATTGGGTTTTTAAAAAGAACCTAAGAGTAAAAACATGCTAGGTTAATTCTGCGAAATTAACGACGAATTCTACGTAATTAACGGGGGTTGGCGAGTAATACAATCTTTTAGTAGTTCTAATAGTATCTTTTTTTTTATAAAGTAATATAACTTAGCGAGCATCCTGTCGGCCGCGAAGCGGTTCAATTTAATTGCGCAGCAATTCCCGTGGGTTGGCGAACGATAGCGAGCAAGGGGCGTAGAGGAAGAATTCAAGAATGCAAGCTTGCGAGCCAATGAGATTGCGCAGCAATATCCAAGGGTGCTAGCTTGCGGCTGAATACAACTATATTACCAAGGCTCGACATAATTTTGTCATATATACAGACCTGAATGCAAAAATATGCATAGGCCTGTGCAAAGTTGGGTTGGAAAAGTTACATTCACCAGAGAGACGGCCGCGAAGCGGCTTATGGGAAAGCGGGAGTTGGCAAGCGATAGCGAGAAGGGGGCGAAGCTCCCTGCGGGGGTTGGCGAGCGATAGCGAGCAGGGGGCGGAGCCCCCTAGTTTAATATAAAAAAGTGGGATTTTTTGAAAAAAAATTCAAATTTGTTTACTTACATATTTTTCAAACTTTGTATTAAAATATTTATGTAAATTTATATTAAAAAAATGCACTTCATTGAGAAAATTTTGTAAAATATATAGTAAACAAATATTTAAAATTAAATTTATAATTAAAAAAACTTTAAAAAATAGTAAAAGAATTTTATCGAAACTAAAATCCTGAAATCTTTTTTCAGATTGAACTATTTTAAAATAATCTTTATAATGCAAATTATAACACAGAACAGTACAATAAGCTAAGGCAACTTTAAATCAAATCATGGCGGCAACCAACTACACGTTATGAGCGCAGTGGAATGACGGGCTCTAGAACGACACCTCTCAATCACAGAGTAGAAAATAATCATTTCTTAACAGCAAGCAAAAAAAAAACCCAGCAATCTAACAAACAAGGAACACCAGATCTTCTTTCAAAGATTCTTTTGAAAAAGAACCCCTAATAGATAACAACCCCCAAAGATAGACCCCCAAGTGCGCTTCCCAACCACGAGTTTTTGACCTCTGACCCCCAAAAGTTTCCTGAAAGGCGTGGCCTGTGTGGAGGCGTGGTTTCAGCCAATTTTCAAACACTTACCTTAAAAGTTCCGCAAAAACCCTTACTTAAAAAAATTAAATTTAACTTGAAAGATATTGTATTAGTAAAAAAATGTAGAAATTTTGTTCCAGCAAGAAAATTTTTCGGTTTTTCACCTTTTAACTAACTTAAATATTTCGCTAAAAATAAAATTTCAATTTAAAAAAAAGTAAGTAACTTTTTTTAAAAAGTAGCCTTAAGAAATCGCAATTTAATTGGAGTTTTATGAATTAAAAAAAATCGCATCAAAATATTCCTATAATTTCATTGCTTTTCATCGGAAAAAAAATCATTTTTTCCCCATAGACTTAGCATTAGCCAGCCCGATCGAGGTAGGACGGGGAATGGGGGTGTCCGATCCCCTTAATTGAATCAATGTTGCACTACATGTAAACAGGTTCTATTTTTGTTAGGATTAAATATTTTGTGCTTAAAATTGATTATTTCTACTTTAACTATTGACTTAAAATAACATAATTGCTTTTGATAGTGATGCTGGAGAAGCAAGTCGAGTGGTTTACACTGTACAAGAATATGCTCCACTACTGGATTCTTCGAATATGACAATGGATGACTGGATACAAATAGCAACAGATGTCAAAGTAAAATTTTTTCACTACTACTTTGTAGTGATGTGTTGATTAGACATCCCTTTTCAGTTTTTATTATCTTGAAAAATACTTTAAAAATAAAGAAATTATTTTGCAAGAATTTAAAAAAATCCTCCGTTATAGGTTTAATAAGATTTTAAAATTGTACTCATTTAGCCTATCTTTGGAGACCACCAAGATTTAAGTCTGTCCCTATCAATGGGATGCTGTTTTTTTTAATGTAGAGGGTGTTCCCAAATTGCCCACTCATTTTGTGTGGAACTTCCTATTCAAAATGGCCGATCAATTTTGGGAATCCCTGTATGTTTGATGGGAAATTAAGAAAAATTTGTTATATTATATTAATAAGCATAAATAATTAAGCTTTATTTATAATATAGAAATATATATAAGAAACATGAATTATCTACTTTATGTTTAATTTCAAGAAAAAATTAGAAATTCCCATATATCTGTATCTGGCTGATGAATAAATCCTGTTGTTAGACCTGTTCATAAGGAACCAGTTCATAATTAAAATATATTATAATTAATTTCATCATAATATTACAATTATAGTTTATTATTATTTAATATTTGTTAAACTAGTATGTAAAATGAAATAAATTCTTATAATTTAATAAATATTTTGTCTGCATATTTGTAACAAATAATGGTCTTAAGTGACCATATTTTATAAGTGATTTTTTATAATGTAAAAAAGGTTGTTGTGCTTCAATCCTAAGAATAAGATCTGTACTGTCCTTTGAAGCTTACGTAAAGGTCGTTTACAATGACGTAGCTAGGATTGTCTTAAGAGAGGGAGGTTGGGGGGCAGGAGAAGGGCATTGAAGAACAAAGTTGCCTACTAAAACTCAATTTATTATAAGCAATTCACTTAATAAAAATTCCCATGAATTACAATTAGAAATCAAGATATTTAACCAATTTAATTAACCAAAAGTCAAAATAATTATAATGAACCCAATTTTAATGTTATTTCAACTAACAGTAAATAACTAAACTTTATGGGCAACTAAAATTATTCAAAATTTTTAGTTGATAATCAAATTATCTTGTACCTTAACATCATTTATGTAACAAATAACATTACAAATGATAATAAACTAATGATGTGAAACACAACAAATCACTTACATTTTACGTTGCAAACCCTGTCTTAAAACCATTTCACAGGTGAATTTCTACTCGGAACTTCTGTCGGATAACAAAGAGAACCAGTGCTCAGAATTTATCAATTTTCTACCCGGAACTTTTTGATTTAAGCACAAAAAAGTTATATTGTTATATACGTTTGCAAGTCAGAATTAAGTGTTGATTTGTTGTCAAATTGGCGAAATTAAAATATCGAAATTGGAAAAAAAATTGTTTAAGCCCATCACAGTTAGTAGCATGTTGTTGTTTTGTACTTCTAAGTGTTTGTTAACTACTTAGTTTAGGCCTATAATTAGAATTCACAATAGCAAAAGAATGTAGTGGCCCAAAACATCTACCAAGGCTCTGATTTGGTGGTCCAAATCTATAATTTGGTAGACAAAATTAAAAAAAACTTCCTAGAAGCAAGTATTGCTACTTGTAAAAAATGTGAACTTATATTATGCATGTATATTTATTATATTCTCTTATTCAGGGCTGCTGCTGGTGGCTTTTTAAGTGACTAAAGTAACTATTTTGCAGGAAATGCGACTGTCTACTTTTTTCACCAAATTTGAGTTAAAAACTACTTTTTTAGAGTAAACGTCTACTTTTTTCAACCGTCAACGAATAGAAAAAAAATTAGCTTTTTAAAAATTGACTTTTAGAAAAAAAAACATTTTATTCATGTGTTATAAAGCCAGAATGAAACCACCATTCCAGTTTCTCGTTCAGTATTTTCAGGGGCCACCGCTTCAGATATTTTTTTTCATCTGAAATAACTCTTCCACAACATTTTTTCCTTTTATCACTGCTTTTTTTTATAGTCTTTGTATGAAAATTTGTTTTGATAATAAACAATGTGCAAAACATTTAAAGTCGTATTAAACGCAAAATCGGATCAGATTAAAAAAAATTCTCAATGTGATTGCCAACACAAGCGATGCTGATATTTTTAAACATAGTCATTAATGAATACTTGTGTATATGCCGAAAATTTTTCAACCAAAATAGCGCATTAAGCAAGGTCCTTGTTGGTAGTACCTTCACGTTAAACAGGAAATGAGTAATATAAAACATTCATTTCCCTTTTAAGAAAACAAAAATTCTGTCCGCAGGAAAAGAGACATTCTATTTTTAGTTTTAAAAGTGACACACTGAACACATTTTAATCTAATTCAACTGATTAAAAATTTATTTTTTAGAAATAGCCAATGTTTAATATTTTTAACATCCTATTTGTTACACAACAAAGCAAATATAATCCACTGGAAAAAAATTTATTAATATTCTTGCCGAAATTTTAAAGTCAGAGCTAAAAATTTGCTTTTAAGTTAGTAAAAACTATTACTCTCATATATTTTATCATTAAATTATAAAGTGCTTTTTCCCCCAAAGAATGTTATGTATTTTAACAAATTAAATTTAAGTTTTTTTTCTTAAAAAATATTTTAAAATAACACAAATGCATAAAAAAACCAAAAGAAAATGAATCAAATGATCGAAAAAACATAATTCAATGACTGCGCTAAAGCTGCAAATCATATGAAATATGTAGCAATACAATAAATGAAACAAAACAAAAAACCCAAACTACAACAAACACTCTGCTCATACTACTTCGTCAAGGGGACAGAGCATGAACAGAGGGGGTGTGTCTGTTTGCTGTAAATGGTAAATCATAAGATAAAATACCACAACTGTCCCCAACACCCAGCAATGAAAGAAAGAGGAGCTCGAAAGAATATCCTACAAACTAAGAAGATGAAACAAAATGAGTCATAAGCTCAATATAAAAACATGAATCAGAAGTGGAAGTATATGTTCACATCAAATTTCGTTGACGGTTAACGAAACTACAGGATATTCAAGAATACTAGACAAGACGTCTTGCAAAAGTATCCACTGCATTTGAATATTTTGATGGAAAACAGTTTTGAAATGTGAAAAAGCAATTTTAAAATCAGTATCATTATTACAAATGCTATTTATTCTATTAAGTTGTGTAAAAAAAGATGTTGTTGAAAATTTTGGAATTAAGAATGCTGAAAAAATGAGTAAGACGCTTTACGGTAAACTGGAAATCCCTGTGTTTATCATATAATCCGATGTTTGTGTAGCTATTGTCAATTTTGATGTCCAAATCAAGATAGTTGGCATTGGTATCGGTGGAGTTGGTCTTTTTTAAGACTAGTTCTTTAGGATAAATTTTATAGACAAAGTTAAAATTATTAATGTTAAAAAGGATTAGGTTGTCCATATAACGAAATCCAGAGACTTTATTAGTATTAAGGATATTTCTTTCATACATATGTAAATATATGTCAGCAAATAAACTGCTCAAGCTATTTCACATAGGAACACCTTTTTGTTGTCTATAGAAATCAATACCGTTAAATATAGTTTTCAAAAATATTATACCTGCAAAGATCCATCCATTCATTTTTAAAAACTGTGTCATTATCAAGAAATGCATCAAAAATCTCGGAACAAATCTGCACGAGATTGTTGTGTGGTATGCTGTATAAAAGGTTTTCAAAATGAAATGTCTGAATGTTATTAATATTGTTGGTCCTTAAAAAGATTAGCACATCTAGGTGGTTATTAACCCTTTCAGTGCCAAGAGCAATTTGGCATCATTCTAGAATTTTTTTTCTGATCGTCTATAGCCATTTATGATATCAAAAAGCACATCATTCGATTCTTCAAACTTTTTTCCATTAGAAAATATTTTTTTTAATCCCAATAGATGTCAGACCTATTATCTTTTTTATTATGATCTGAAAAATGATGATGCCAAATGGCATCACTGGGACTGAAAGGGTTAATCATAAAGTATTTTTCTGTCTTTTTTATGTTGTACATGACTTTTTTTAAAATGTCGTAAAATCTCTTTGCGCAAATTATTATAGCTTTTTCACATTTCAAAGCTATTAGTCAAAACTGTTTTCCATCAAAATATGTAAATGCAGTGGATGCTTTTATAAGATGTCTTGCTTATTATTCTCGGATATCCTGTAGTTTTGTTAACCGTCAACGTAATTTGATCTGAACATATACTTTCACTTTTGATTCAGATGTTTATATTGAGCTTATGATTCACACACATTTTGTTTCATTTTCTTGGTTCGTTGGATATTCTTTCGAGCTCCTCTTTCTTTCATTGCTGGGTGTTAGGGACAGTTGTGGTATTCGATCTAATGATTTACTGCAAACAGACCCCCCCCCCTCTGTCCATGCTCTGTTTCCCTGACGTAGTTGTATGAGCAGAGTATTTGTTGTAGTTTGGTTTGTTTGTTTCATTTATTGTATTTAAAAATAAGCTTTTTTTATACTGAAAATTCTTGTGGTGTATCCTTATTCATATTAAAATTATAATTTGCAGTTATTGAAACGACTGCAAAATGAGTCATTTCTGTAAAAGACAATGATACACAAGTAATGAATTCAAATAATTATGACTGTTTATTCTTACATTACATCTGTATTAAATCTAAGCTTTTATTAATATCACTGTACATTACATACCTCACAGTGAAAAAAACATAATTGTGTAATTTCTTTTCCCTGCTTATGTAATTATGTATAACCAATTGTTTTTCTTATTTAAAGTATCATATTTGTTTTTATAGTATTCATATGAACAGTTTACTGGTTTTGTCATTTTGCATGGAACTGATACTATGGCCTATACAGCTTCTGCTCTTTCTTTTATGCTGGAAAATTTAGGAAAAACTGTAGTCATAACAGGATCACAGGCATGTTTTCTTATGCTTTTATAACTTATTTTAACACTTGTCCAATACTTATATTAACTATGTCCAGACATAGGTAAACAATGTTAAATGGAATCACTGATATTTGAATTAAATCATGAAACACAATAACATTTTTGGTGGAATATCTGTCACTTTCAATGAAACCACTTATTAATTTAGCAAAATAAATATATGAGAACTCGAAACTATTTTGATTTTTTTTTCACTTCCAAATTGTGTTTATTAACTTTAAAAGTCCAAGGTTTTATAAGTTTTGTATAAATAGTGCAGTTGTTTACTTAGGTGGGTTTTAGAAACATAAATTTAAATTTTAGTTTAGTCTCGATTCATAAATACTGGATCAATAACATTTTACTAATAAGTCAGATGTGGATCCAGAAATTGATGGAGGGAATAGGCGGAGATTTATTCATTATGATGAATTAAAATACAACCCTCCTCCAGATTATTAGGATATTCAGAATATTTGAACATTTTCTAGGTAAAATGTCAGATTTATTTAAGATTATGCAATGTAGACGCCCCAAAATATTGATCTTTATATTTTTAGTATGCTACTCAACAACATATTGTTCACATATGACATATAAACAAATAAATAATTTAATTTTTTAAAAAATAATCACAATATTAGAATAATAAAAATACTAATTAAAAAAATTAGAATATTTGTAAATTAACGTGATTGGTCTACGTTGGAGTCAAAATTCAGCATAAATTATGACGTAGTGATGGTGCTTTTCAAACAAAAAAACTTGGAAACAAAATTTACTTAAGATTTAAATTAAATTTACTTTTTTATAATTTCTAAAATGGAATGGAAGACCAAAACGTTCCTACCACACCATTTTTATCTATAATTCTATGCTTAAATTTTTACCAAGAACCAACTAAGACCCATATTTACCGAAATCCCAGAGTTTGCTACTCGACCCCTAGTTTATGCCCTTTAGTGATCCGTTTCGAGCCTGGTTTGAAAATTTATTCACCTCAGTTTCAACAGTCAGTATGTATGGTGAGCGCAAGCGAGTTTAACAATGAGAGGTATGATTGGTTAAAATTGTCATATGACATGCTGAAACGCATGGTTCTCGTCAACTTTGTTTTGGAATATGGGAATTGAGATGTTTTCATGTGATTTGATTTTAACTTAGCAAAAATATTGCGCTTCTTATATTTATTAATTATTTATCATTTATATTTGTTATCTTTATTTAAAAATTCTTGAGTATATTTACAATCTATATTTTTTTATATAACATAATCTTTAAAACTTTTTTGGTATGAAATTATTTACGAGTTTTTAGTATGAAAATTAAAATATTTTCTAAAATTGTGATTTTAAAGATTTAATTTTTTTGTTGAGATTCTGCAACCCTAGTGAAGTACAGGTTGAACAAAAATAAACTTTGCAATTTTTTATAACCCTAAAAAGATTCGTCCTTTTTAGGAAATATTTAAATAAATATAAAGCTAAGTTTATGTAAAAGATCTAACATTTAACTAAAATATAGGTACAAAAATAAATTATAGTGGTTAATAATGTTTATAATTTTTTGTTGTGAAAAAGGAACAAAACTTTTTATTTGACATAAAATATATACTAGATAAATTTTAACTTAAAAATGATTTTAAAACAAGTAGGTTTGTAACAGAATCTGTCACTTAACCCGCTTCCACACAAAACTTGTGTTAAGCGGGTAAAAAGGAGCCGAACACAGCATTAAATCTATATTAAACATTTACATTCTAAATTTGGCTAGTTTTATTTATTTTATTTCGAAAATTCAATAATTATAACTTATCGTTTGCAAAATTTAATTTATATTTCAAAAAATAAATATGTAATATTTCTCGCTTTTAAATAGAATGAAAATATTTCGTATCAACATACAAAGAATCTCGTAGTGAAATATATTTGACGTCATTTCAAACTGATCGATGTCGCAAAAATTAATTTATTTTAATTTCTTGTCTAAAAGAATTAAGATTCTCGGGCGATTGTTGCGAATGGCAATGGTGATTTAATTCTAATAACAAACAGGGCCGTTAGCTATTTGTATTCAAACTTTTAAACGCCAAATTTGTTTGAATTTCGAAGAATAATAATGTAATCTTTTTTAATAAATATCTTTGTGTCGCCACAATTTACCATTTACATTTCTTTCCAAATTCAGTCATTTATTGTTTGTTAAATTAATTTACAGTTCGAAAAATATATAATTAGTGCAATTGATGCTTTAAAAATAAAAGCGAAACTTTGCATATTTTTTATGCCAAATTAGAATTCTCCATGCATCTTTCTTCATACATATATAATAAACCATCAAAAGAACTCTATTGTGATATTACAACAATCCAAACTGAATTATATCGCATAAATAAATATTCTTTCAAAAATGTTTATTTTTATTTTAAATAAACACTTTAAGTTTCTCGTACGTTTAACGAAATGGCAACAGTGAAAATATTGAATAAAAATGGAATTTGCATGTTATTTCAATGTAGATTAAATTTTTAGTTATTTAAATTTTAAATAAACTTCTAATTAAAATTTTTTAATGAAATTTGGAATGTAGCCTAATCTGATTTTTTGCTTCAAAATGACGTATCCCACTTGTCTGTGGGACTTGTGGTTCTTTCTGTGAAAGTGGGTGACAGACAGACGGACTGAACGATTATAAAACCTTCCACTTTTTACGTTATAAACGTAGTGTGGAAGCTAAAACAGTTATGAGCATTGATAGCAATTGCTTATTTTCTGCTGATGCGCCAAATATTTTTCAAATTTTGATACCTGTTTCTATTTCAAATAATTTTGTTCTATTCATATATAAGTGGATATCTATAAATTTGTAGGAAAACAGCTGTTTTAGAAAGTCATTTTCAGTATTAAAAGTTTCTTTTTTTCTTAAAATGCTTAAGAATCTCAGATTGAGCAAAATTGAAAGAGCATAGTTTTCTTTTTCATTTTTTATCAGTGGAACACTACATTTTGTTAGTTCAAACTCTTGAAAATTAGTTCTGTGGTAGTACAGCATTTTAAAGATATTTCCTAGTAATGTGAACCAAGGCCATACATATTTTTAAAAATAGTTAGAAGTTATCTTTTCTGTATTTGGTCAGGTTTCCTGAACAGATTTTTTTTGTTCACTCATTATTTCGTAACACTGATTGACTATTTTAAGTAAACATATTGTTTCAAAAAACAATTTGTAGGAATAGACTAATTTGTTGCCATTTGGTGACAGCATGCAATAGAGGAATAGACTAATTTGTCTGTAAAAGTCTTAACTACATCTGAACACTGCTTGGCAGTGAGATATTTAACTTTCATCTTGTGTGGAAGTGGAACTAAATGAGAGTTCCTCTTACAAACCTACTTATTTTCTCTTTTACCTCTTTGACCTTGATTTAGAAACTATGAAAACAGTTGGATCCATTTGCCAGAAATGAGAACCCTCTCAGTTGTTTAATTGCTACAGTAGCTGGCACATTGATTATTTCGCTGCTATAATTGATTTTCAGTTCAATTAAGGGAGCGATACATGTAAAAAATCAATTTTTTTAAATTTCATAAATAGTTAAAATAACTTCTCAAAATTATACCTGTAAGTTTTTAGAATGTGAAATAAACATAATTTATCAATTAAAAACTCATTTAAGTGCTCCACCTCAATTCAGAATTGAGTGCTATTTTAGCCTGTAACTGAGCGCTCAACTCTCGCTATCTGCTTTCCAAATTTCTAACACTTGGGGTCTATTGTATGGTGACTTATGAAGAACTTAAATAAACAACCAGTGCTACGAACGCACCAAAAGACTTCTGTATGGCCCTGGAATCGCTGGTTTGTTGGTAAGCTACTGTAATCATACAGTTTCTGTGTGTCAAAACTTTAAGCACATTTATCTCAAAACTACTTTTTTTAAATTGGCAGGCAAGATAACTCAAAAAGTTCTCAACAGATTCGTATGAAATTTGGTATGTGTCTTTTCGATAGTATTCGTTTCTATTTGAACTTCGAAAATGCCAAAAAATTGTCACAAATTACTGTTTTTACTGTTTACAACAAATTACTGTTTTTTACCCAAAAACCATTGGAAAAAGTGATTTCTGTTTCACTGTAGAAGAAGTTAAAAATCCTGCCGATTGATGTCTTTTGCAGCGAGGGTCTCATTAGATTAGTTACTACGGTGGACATTTTGAGAATAAAAACGATTCATTTATTCCTTATCTTTTAAATAAACCTCTGAAACACAGTCAACATTCAGACTTTTACATGAATCGCCCTCCTTAAACAGCCTTTTATTGAATTAAGTTTAGATATAAGTAAGTTTAGAAATTTGATTCAATTAAGGGGGGGCGATACATGTAAAAATCGAATTTTTTTAATTTCATAAATAGTTAAAATAACATCTCAAAAATATGTCTGCAAATTTTTAAAATGAAATTCGCATCATTTATTGATTAAAAACTCATTTAAATGCTACACCTCAACTCGGAGCTTGAAGGCTTTGTCTAATTTTAAGCACATTTACCTCAAAAATACTTTTTTTAAATTGGCGGGCAAAATAACTCAAAAAGAAAATTTGGTATACGTCTTCTCTATAGTATTATCTTCTAGTTGAACCTCAAAAATGCCCAAAAAAAATTTAAAATTATTTTTTTTACCCAAAAACCTTTGAAAAAAGGGTTAAAAAATCGAATTTTTTTATTCTGAGGCTTGCTGATTTACAATTTTTTAACTTTTTTTATTTTTTATTGGTTTAACTACAAGATGTAAGTTTTATGAACATTTTCAAATAAAATTTTTTGATTTCAGATCATTTTGGAGTAGCTAGAACGCCCGCCGATTGATACTTTTATCCGCGAGGGTCTCTGAAGATTAGTTACTAGGGCGGACATTTTGAAAAAACTAAAACAAAAAATTATAATTTTTGTATTTTAATGTATAATGTATAAACATACTGAATTTGAAAATGGTTCATGTATTTCTTCCCTTTTAATAAATCTCTGAAAAACGATCAAAATTCAGGTGGTTACATGTATCGCCCCCTTAAACAGTATTGAAATTTATATTCTAAAGTGAAGATTTTGTTATAGATTTGAAAGTAAAACAGATTAATTATTTTAATTTAAACATAATAATTTCCTTTTGTTCTTTAGATTCCATTGTATGAAGCCAGAAGTGATGGTAGAGACAATCTTATGAACTCTTTAATTATTGCTGGAAATTATTGCATTCCTGAAGTATGTTTCTATGTTTTATATTACCATAGAATCCCAGTTATCTTGATTATTCTTCCATCTATTTCAAAAGAACACATCATCTTTCTTAAAACACAACAAAGTTTATTGAGCAGTTACATAGGTTTAACATCTTTTCTGCCATTCCCATGTGTAAGAAATGGAATTCTTGTTTAACTTAACTCAAAGGCAATTACCATTAATCAGGTGGGGGAGGGGGTTCAGCAAGTCCCTGCATGATTCATGGCGACTAGCTTTTGCCATAAAAAAAAAGCTCATTCCTTTGCGAAAGTACGAAGAGTCTTTCTTTTATAGATTTGATATTAAAATAAATGAAAAAAAAGTGTACAAAAGGTTTTAATAATTTATATAAAATATTAAAGCCCCTTAAGAGAGTAATCTCATATGTTTAAAAATGCAATGTGCAAAATTTTTTATTCCATAGGAATAACATTACGATTTTCAAGATGTGAAATTCCTAAGAGACTCCTCAATCAAAAAAAATGTGATTTGTCACCCATATACCTGTGATTCTGTTGTTCTTGATAGAAAACATCTATTAAGGATCTTGGCATTTGTTTTAAATTTAATTTAAATTTTGATGACCATATAAATATTACTGCTTGTGCTTTTCGTTCAATGGGTTTTGTAATAAGGATATCCAGGGATTTTTTAGGCAGTGAGAAGCCTATTACTCTTTTTAATGCTCGTGTCAGATCTATTCTTGAATATGGTTCTGCTATTTGGAATCCCCATTCCGATTTTTAAATTGCTATTTTAGAGCGACCTCAGAGGAAATTTATTTGTTACTTGTACAGGAAGCTGACTCATGATTCTTCACGTACTATATCCATTACACATATACTTAGAAGACACTATCTTTTTTTTCTTTAATTTATGTAATAATAATATTGATTGCCCTCATTTATTGGCACAGGTTAATTTATTGGTTCTTCCTTTCGCACTCTCTAATAGACGTTTATTTTCAACGAGTTTGGATTCTACTGCGTATGCTTTTTCTCCTTTTAATTGTTTTTATTGTTCTCATAATTTTTTTTTATTTACAATCTTGATGTTTTTATATGTCACCAAATGTTTTAAACTCATTTCTGTATGTGTCTCCTATAATTAGTATTTTCTTTATATTGGTATAATCTCGATTTTTTTTGGGATAATTAACATCAGAAATATGAAAAAAACCACCTAAAATTTTGTGTTTTTCAAAACTTTAAGCCCTGTGGGGCATGTGTTATTAATTGATTTGGCTAAAATCTTGCAGGAATTATTTTTTCATATGAATGAACAAATTGAGAGGTGAGCCTTTTTGAAATCGAAAATCTATTTTCCCCCATGTTATTAATATGTAGTAAAGTAGTAAAAGAGTATAATTATAATAAAAGAAATTATTCATATACATATACATTAGGGTGGTCCTTATTAATATGGGGAAAAAAAGACTTAATTTCAAAAAGTCTCACCCCCTCAATTTGTTCATTCATATGAAAAAATAATTCCTGCAAAATTTTAGCCAAATCCAATAATAACATGTGCCCCACAGGGCTTAAAGTTTTGAAAAACACAAAATTTTGGAGTGTTTTTTTTTAATATTTCCGTTATAAATCAATGTCTATGCCAAATACAAAAAGTAATCAAAACAAATGTTGTAGAATATAAAATTTCTTACAACTTTATCATTTACACTTTGGTTCTATGAGCAAAAGATTTGGAATTACAGAGAAATATACAAGCAATACTATACATGATTGTAAATCAAAGTTCCACAGAGCATACATTACTGTTCATCGTAAAGGTGCAAAATAAGTGATTATTTAGGTAACTTTCCCCTGTTTTGTCTAAAATTTAACAAAAAAGGGAAGACTGCAAGTATTTAGGAAGAAAACAATTAAAATATACCATTATTTAAGGACTTGCGCTGTCAGGGTCGTCGCGTGGGTGGAGGGAGGGGACCGCACTTTTGCAAAGGAATGAGCTTTTTTTGGCAAATGTGGGTCCCAATGAGTCATACAGGGACCCATACGTCGCTCAACCCTCTCCCCGACATGTTAATGTACCATGGCACAATGGTTACTTCACCGAGTTAATGCAAACAAAAATTCCATTTCTTGCTTATGGGAATGGAATAACAGTAGAAAAGATGTCAAATTTAATGTAACTGCTTAATTGACTTTGTTGCGTTTTAAGAAAGCTGATGCTTTTGTTTGAAATAGACAGTTTCAGCAACTTGGAATGAGTTTCAGATGTTTTAAATTGGCACATATAAGGTTTGTTGTACTGAATTATGCCTTGAAAACAAATGTTTTTTATTGGCTCAATGAAAAACCGGGCGACAGGCGCTAAATTGCAATATCTTGGAGGTGCGGTTTTTTTTCAATATGCGTGAAGTAAACCGGAATTTACACAAAATTGTTTCCCTTGTAATTGATGCAGTTCTCGCATTTTAAGGCAAAGCATATTCCTACACCCGAAAGATACCACTGTGTAAAAGGGATTGTAAAAAAGATTAATATAAAAGATTCCACATTAAGCAAGGTTTCATGGAATTAGACCCAGTATATTGGTATGATGAAGAAAGTTATCTAAAAAAAAGTGAAAAATAGCATGATCCTTAAAAGTCGTAAAAGATACAGCAGAAGTTAATTTAAGAATTAAACTATCAGTTTAAGAAGGAGAAATCTCAAAAACAATTTATTTCACAGACCCCTGTGCAAGATTAACGTAAAAAATACTCTTACCACAATCGAAAAACTTAAGGAAGCCATACAACAATGATAGTATTGTGGGAGTTAAAAGTGTTATTGATTATCAAGTGATATTCAGAATAGTGCATAAAAACCCAGTTTTTATATTTATTTAATGAACAATTTACAAATGATTGCATTCTAGATTAGTCCATTACTTGTACAGGAAATATAAAAACTAGAAAGCATTACTAATGCAGAATTTTCGATTAGCTGCAAAAAAAAAGAAATTTCTTCTAATTGCAAAACTTAGTTAAGTTAATATTCTTTTTCTTTTAATTTATCTAGCCTTCATTTTGAAATTAATTACATTTACTTATATTATATTCCTTTAAAAATAAAATTAATTTTTAGTTTTGTATTTTATCATTAAAATATTAAGATTTATAAACCAATCTCCCCATCTCTCTAAATTGTAACAAACACGGCCCTGATTGTATGGTATAATTTAATTTCTGAATTTTCATTTGCTTATTATCTACGCAAATAGTTTTGTCAATAGTCTTTATTTAGAAGACGTGATATACTTTGTCATATAAACAACTTTGCATTGAAAGTGCACATACCTTAACCTGATATTTTAACCACTCAGCATTAAGTTGTTTGGGCGCACAACTTCTCTTAGATTTGACAAGATTAACCAATTTCATATCTTGCCTACCTGATATTGCATGTGGGCAAACACTTAGAGGAAGATTCTCTCCTTCATTAGTTGAGCTATTTTATTTTCTAAATTTTGAAAACAGTACTTTGAGCACATTCAAAGTTCAGAGCAACCTTTCTTTGAGAAATTCTGCTTTAGTTTCTGCTTTTCTTTTTAATTCTGCTTTTAAAGTTTTAGATCATTAGATAATTCTTTCTTTTGAGCCATAGTTCTGAATATACGAAACTAGTTTTGAAATTTCAAACCATGATTCAACCTTTTATGATGTCTTAGAATTTAAACCTATTTGTTGCTTTAAAAAAATTGCATAATATCAATATTCCTGGATTGCTTTTGTTTGCGATCGAATGCTTTTTTTCTCATCCAATTGATGACCAAAAGCTCTTTGCTTCGTGATTAATGTATTTTCTCTTGTAAATTGTTAATGGTAATTGAATGATGTTAATGTATTGGGCACTGCTTTTGTTATGAAATACTTTTTGTCAAATGTTGTATGTAATTTAATTAAAAAATTACAATAATCTATATTTACTTTAAGTTTATGTATTTGTTTCAATCAATCCTTTTGTTTTTAAAAAGATGGATAGGGAAAAGTTTTGGTGTTTTTTTCATTGTGTTAATTTTTTGCAAAATGTAAACTTGTATACAAAAAACATGAAAATAATCAGACTCTTTCAGTTATTTGATAATAAGCTAAAAACTTCAGAATTACAGCTTATTGGAGTGCAAGTGGAACCTGTTTGCTTTGCTTAAGTACAATACAATGACCATAGATTCATTAGGGAAGTCCTTTTCCATAAGAAAGAAGGGAGGAAGCAATAGACGAATAGGGCAATAACATGTTCCTCAAAATCAAGGGGGCATTATGTATAAGGCACTAAACCATGATGAACCAAAAAAAAAAAAATTCCTGTGATTGGCAGTTAAACATTGACTTAAAAAAACACAACTTATGTACTAGTGAAAATTGCATTACAGTAGAACCTCGATTATCTGATTTAATTGGGACCGGAGGTAGGTCGGATAATCGAAAATTCCGGATAATGGAGAATTTTCATTAAATAGTAAAACATATTCTTACAGAGAAGCGCTGAAAGTCTGCGGACCTGAAATTCGCCATCGTCCGAAATCCGCACTGGTTTTGCAGTTGTAAACTTTGAATTTTAGTGTTATCTCTGGAAACTGATACTTTCTAGCAAAAAGAAAGCGCTAAAACCTTTTAAATTTCTATAATTTTTTTTTTAATGTCTGAGCGGAGTTTCGGGAAAAGTGCTTATTTTTTATTTTATAGTAGATATCATTTGGAGTCTCGCGATTTTAGAAGAATGCAGGAGTTTTCCGAAAATTTTAGAATTGCCAGAAATCCCCTTTTACATTTTGAGTTGCCAAAGTTCTGAGACTGGTTTATGTTGCAAACAACAGAGAATAACCTTGTTGCAGAATTTTTTTTAATGAGGGTCGGTTAAGAGTTCCGGATAAAAGAGGAACGGAAAAGCGAGGTTCTACTGTACCTTCAAAATGGCTATTATTGTACAGTCAAATTAGAGTTAGAGGTGGAACTCATTGTAAAAAAACTATTTTTGTTGCAAAAGGTATGTAACAGGCTTCTAATAAACATGCTAAAATTCACAATGCTGACAAAGACAATTATTTTGGTTTTTAAAACTAAAATATTTACAAAGATGATTTTGGAAGGAAATGATGGGAAAACAGATAAAAAAAATTTCACTGCACACGAGGGAACTACCCCTTGTCATTATTGAGCTGTCCAACAAAAGTTTTCTACTTTGAGACTAAAAGCTATGCTTCAACGAGTAACAAACATGGAGTCCCTAACAATAAGCAAAAGAAGAATGACTATGGTGCTCCAACATTACAGCCTATCTCCCCAAAATTCATTCTTACAAGAGGGAGGTGCTAAGTGTCATCTTCCAAGTCAACAAGCCTCTGGGAATATGCTATATTTTTTGCAAGTTCAGGTCATGATAATTAGGTTAAATACGCTAGAGTTTATGTTCAATAAATGTGTGATTTAAACACAATGAATCAGGACATTTCTGTAATGCTGAATAAAGGATGTTTTACTAGAAGAAAAAAGTATAGCAAGTGTTCAAGGGTTTGGATAGACATGCATCAGGAAATGTAAAAGTCATTTGGTATAATGCATAAAAGAGGAATGACTTAAAGTCAATTTTGGAACCTGTAATTTAAGTTATTCCAAATGCAGTGAAATATCTTGTGCAATGAGTTTGCTTAACAGTGTTTCTTATGTTAGCGGTGTTAGTCTTCTTATGTTAGTCTGAGATGGCCAAAGATTTTGTAGATCTAAAACAAGTACCTAATGCAATTTTTCATAGAACACAGTCCATTTACTGATTTTTCAAGTGATCTGTGAAATATTTTTATTGGAACAACAGTTAGTGCAGACAAAGTTAACATAGAAAATGCCGACATGATTAGGAGGATTTTCAAAATAGACTAAAAACCTTTTTTAAAGATTGAACTTTATTGAAAACTGATTAAGCAGTTACAATGAAACTATTTAAAAAGGAAACTCGTCATATAGATATGCATCTTTTAACACAGGATACTTGCTTGTATCTCCTTGATAATGTAATACAGATTGCAAACCAATATAATAAAGATTGCAAACCAATTGCAAGTTATCGAGTTACCAACTTCATTATTTAATCATAGCACTAGGCAAATGAGAAAAACAGATAAATCTTTTGCAAACTCATTAGATTCCATGAATGTCGATAAAATTGAACAATCTCCTTGTGCCAAGCAAAGTATTTCCTTCATTCTTAATGGTGGTGCATTAATTCACCAATTAACTTGGTCCACTTCTACTACATTTGGGGATTTCTTAAGACAATAAGAGTCTTATGTCTACAGGAGGTTTGGAAAAGTTGGTATATACTTGTGTATAAGCCAAAAAAATTTTGACAAAATTAGTGGCTTAAAATCAGGGTCGACTGATACACAAAACATCAAAATAGCTTATAAAACTTTACTTTTGGCCCTTGCATTGACAGGTTGTGATGCTACCAGGGCGCTATTTTTTAAAATTAAATTTTCTAATTTAAGAGTATACCAAAACTTACAGCAGGGGAAAATTGCCATAAAAGTTTTCTGAACTAGGGGGTCTTCCCAGAATTGCCAAAATATCCTTCGTTCTTTCCAGCAACAATGCAGAAAAATAATTTACAAGTCATAGTGTGGGTATTCTAGCATTGAATTTAATGGTTATTTCGTAGCTGTAAAAATTAGGTGCTACCTCTTAAACTTTTATACTTGTGTATAGTCATCATAATGAAAACTTCCTGTCTATGCTCCGTGGAATTAACTCAGAATGCTGTTGATAAACTGAAATGTAAAATGGCTGGATCAATATGGATGTTTTACCCAGATGAGGCTTTTTTGTGCAGTGCCGGTTTAGGATTACAGCTCTTGACTGATATTTTACATACCAAACATATATTTTACTCCATAAGTATTTGTTCCATATCAATTCAAAGAGATCATACAAAATAAGTTTGTTTCTGATTTCAAGTAGTTTTGGAACTGGATTCGTATTCTTGCAATATGGGTTTAAGTTCTTCAGCTCAAGACTGAGGAGGTTAAACATTATAGGCTCAGAGGTTTTACTCTTTATTCATCTTTGGAATTTAACTGCTTTTATATTTATTTTTAATTGAAAGCATTTTAAATTTTTTTTAAATTAAAGTATAGTTCAAAGATAAAACATTGTTTTTAAAAATGAAATGTTTCGTGTACAAGTCGTTTTTGTAGTGCTACTTTTGACCAAAATTTCTCAGCTAATACACAAGTGTATATGTTATCGGTTATTATGAGCTTTAAGTAAAAGTAAGAAATCAATTAAAATTTAAAACAGAAACCGTTTTAAAATACATTTTCAGGGTTGAGGAATCTTTTGTCCAAATTTAAACAATCCTTTGACAAAAAGAAACTAATGTTATAGAGGATGGTTACTCTAAATTAAAACACATAATTATATTTTCCTGAAGATTATTATTTGTATTACTTAATAATTTATGGTTTAAAATAGGAATGAATTATAAGAAGAATCACAACTAAGTTGGAAATGGTGGCAAAACAAGAGGGGGAATCTGAAAACAGTTGCTCTCAGGTGCAGGTTAGTAAGGTCCATGGGTGCTTTTTATGTTTGATTTTAATGAATGCTGTATGCTTAACCCTTCATCTGGCAACAATATTGTAAATACAAAAGTTAGATTTTATTTATTTTATTTTTTATGATAATTTTTGCTGTATTTGCTGGGTTTTGCTTCATTATAAAAATACTAAAAAGTCTGGTTTTTCTCATGTTTTCTGCCTATATCTACAGGTACAAGGTAGAAAACTTCAAATTGGTGTTAACGACCTTTATAACGTAAAATAAAACAAATAAAAATTACACAAACTTTTCTACATATTTCTCCAAATGAATAATTATATGTTATTACATTTATTGATACCTTGTTTCGAATAGCTGTAATTTTGTATTGAAAATTATTCTTTTTTAATTTATAGGTTACTATAATGTTTAATAATAAATTGTTTCGAGGAAATAGGACAAGTAAAATTAGCACTTCTAGTTTAGATGCATTTAGTTCACCCAACTTGCCACCTTTAGTAAAAATGGGAATAGGAATTCATGGTAAGAATGTTATTTTTTTCTTTCCATTACTGAGTTAATAAAAATTAGGGGTTTATGTATTTTTTCTTCTACTAAATTAATAAAATAGTTAAATTTTTTTGTACTTATTAAAGTAATATTAATTTCATAAGAATTCATTGTAGACACATTATTATTTGATAAAATTAATAAGTTATAAGTTGTGTAAACAATTATTCTTTTAAGGCAGATAATAAAAGATTGTAGATTTTTTTCCCTATTACAAAATCCTGTGCATTACTAATATTGCAGCACGAAAAGTACCAAAGAAATTTGGGTTTGGATTTGCCTAGTAAAATAGTAGTAAGGATGTGACTCATTGAAATGCAAACTTTCTTCGAGTTTAAGCTTTGGCATTTCGAACTAAAGTTCAAATGATTTTATTCTGATAATTTCCACTCCACTTAGAAAAAAACCTTTAATACATTTTTTTAAAACTTGGAGTATCAAAAGACAGTTAAAAATGATCTTAAATTCCTAACCATTATTGAAATGTCTTCAGAGGGGCCCTGGTAGTCTAATGGTTAGAGCATGTGACTTTCGTTCGAAAGGTTTGATGCCAGAAAAAACCCCACAGAGTGCACTGGAACATATCTTCTTTTTGACCTCTTCTCAGCAGAATAGTGACATGTGTTCATTCTGCAATTTTTTTCGTCCATTTAAGAAAATGTCCAAGAAATTCTCAACCATTTCGGCAACAGTTCTTATACATTTCTGTATTTTTAGAACTACCAATACCAATTTAGAACAAATACCAATTATCAATCAAAAACCCATCAACTGATCCAACTCATTTGCATAACAAGTAATTATATATATACAGGCATGAGAATTTTCCGCTTTTTCCCGGTATTTGGTAATTTTTTCAATTTGTTGGTTGTTTTCTGCTTTTTTCTTCATATTTTTGTTCGAAAAATGGTTACTAAAATGTAAAATTATTTTGATCACTGTACTCCAACTAGTGCAAAAATGTGTCATGAAAGTCATTTATTGTAACAGTGAATCGGCTCTAAGCTTAAATTTTCTTATCGCACCATGGTGTTTTGGTGGTAAGGAGAAAAGAAATTAGCCAATGCGAGGGTTGTCTTCAATCTATCATGTTAGTCAAATCCGTACATTTAGTACGCTCTCTAATAAGGCTAGCCATCATAAGGCTAGCCATAAAAAAGCCATCAGCCTTGGCATAGGTTTTCAATGTAAGCTGATGCTTTTTATAGGAAAAATAGAAACAGTTGTTTTTGAACTCAAGCATTTTGTATTTCTTTTTGCGCTTGCACTTAAATGAGATCATAACGGTGTTTTTGTCAAGGGGTTTTTAAGATGACTTTCATGAATATTTGCCAGTTCTCAGCATAACTGCAGCAATGTCTCGTTTATTATAGTTCAGGATTCCAATTCAACCAAACTTCATCACATCGTAAATATTTGCTAGTTCGTAAGGAAATCGCAATATATGGTTCATACACTCCTTGAAAAGAACTTGAATAACAAAATATTTTGGTTAAAAACCCTTAAAAACGTTTGGAAAAAAAATTAGTACTATTTATTGTAAAATCAGTTCATATCAAAAACTTTCTGATGCATGTGATGACTGAAACTCATCTCTAACCCACGTTACGTGGTACAGTGAAAACTCTAAGACCGACCACCTTGATTTATGATCAATTTTTCTAGGCACCAATTTTTTCCCATATGTGTTCAATGCTAAAAGCCACTCTGGGAGAGACCCGATCTCATTTCCCAAACAACCGATTTCAATTCCCATTTCATTATCCTTTTCCCCAACAAGTGGAATTTTTTCTTCTTTCATAATTTGATTGACTTTCGATTATTGCTTCTTCACCTATTGACCTTGACATAAGGGGATGCACATTTGGTGACAGGTGGGGTGGTCATTTTGATGGACGGCATCTTCTGATTGGCCATTTGTATTTTTGGCAGGAAGTTGGTGGTTGGGGGAGAATACGGCAGCAGTGCACTAAAAGTTCAATTGCATTTCCCATTCAAAAACTTTTGACATGGCAAAAAAACAAATAATTTTAAGTTTGGAGCAACGGGTTTAAGTCATTGAGTTGCATGAAAAAGGAATTTTGCTTATATTTTGAGCTGTAGAAAAACATAAATAAACAGAAACTGCATTTTAAAGGGGGGAAAATGCTATCCGTAAAGAATGAATTTTTTACATATGTACTACAGTTTGTTCAAAAGTAAGTTAGTATAATTTTGTGTATTTGCAAATTAATAATTAAATGTGTAATGATCAATAGATTTTTGTAATTTTTTTAATGGTTTATAATACGTTGTAAAATTTAGTATATTACATTTCAAAGGTTTTCAACTTTCTAGACAATTCACTTTTTGTACTCTAGGAGCGACCAACCTCCATTTACGACCGATTTATTAGGCAACGGAAGGGTGGTCGCTCTTAGAGGTTTCACTGTACCATGATATATAATAAACCAATTTCTAAACATAGTCTAAATAAATACTGCCTAAGCCAAAAAATTTCTGACAAATTAGAGCCTTAAAATGGTCGGCTCGTACGCAAGACGTCAAATTTTCTACAACATTGAGGCTACCGAAAAAATTGTTTCCTCCATTCTCGGTCTATATTAAATATTATATTTCAAAGGTCTGTTGCTTATTTTGTGTTGGTATAACTTCAATGTACTATAATTATTTAACATTTTTTTTACTAGTGTCTTCATTTGATGGAGTTTATGATGGAAGGTTTAAGGGCCTCAAAATTTAAAACATCATGTCAAGTTTTAAGAAATACACTATTCGATGCCTAATTTTGAAAATAAGAAAATTTCAAAATTTGGGCTTTAAAATTTAATTTTTAAGAGAGATATAGGGTTTTAAACTTTAAAAACAACGTTTTTTTTAACAAGAATATCACATGTCCAAAAAAGCTAAATTTCTCCAAGTAATTTTTTTATACACAGAACAATTTCACTTAACATGGGACAAAAAATGAAACAAATTTGATAATTATATTTTTAATAAAAAATTATCAAAATTGTCTAAAAATTAAAATTTTTTGGGGGGCCACAATTTTGAAAATTACCCTCCGAAACAGTAATTTCCTCCCATGTAAGATACGATCGTGATAAAGCCTCCCTAGAAATTTGGGAACATAATTTTAATTAGTTTAAGAGCAGTTCTTGGCAAAAGAGTTATTTTTTGCAACCCCACCCCCCCTCCCAGCGGTTCGGCGATGTTGGCTATCGTGATTAGAAAAAAATGGGAGATGTAGTCAAACGTAGTCGTTCTGCCTAGCGGGGAGTAATAGCAGACGTTTGTGGGGGAATGAGAAAATAGAAGGGGGTTATAGATAACTAGAAAGTGAGAAGAGATGTTCTTGCCATGCTTGGTAACTATTCTTGGACGCACTTCTAAAACGGTGATGATTTTCTGAATCCTAGTGTGTGAAAGGGACTGGCCATTTCCTTTGGATTTGCTTCAAGAGTGTAGACAATTTTGGAATTTTTTTTCTGTCATCTACGACATTTACAAGAAGTTTCTTCTCCATATAAATTTATTTTTGGATTTTTTTCTGTTAACATTATTAAAAAGCTATTTTTGAATATTTTGCCGAGTGCCTAAAAGGAGTAAGTCTGGTACTGTTTTTTATCATGGAAATTACGTTGTCAAAAGGGTATTTCAAGGCACAACTTAGATTACAGTCATTGGTGACATGGGATCAGGGCCGGATTAGCAATTAAAAGTAGGCACTAGGCAGTCGCCTACAGGACCAGTTTCTTTTTAGGGCCCCTCAGCTTTCAAGTGCCCACTTAGAATTTAAGGGGTTTTTCCCCCACCAAATTTAATTTTTTTTAAGATAAATTTTTTTTCCACTCAAACAATAAGTATAAAGAAGGCATAAATTTTAAATATGGAAATTGATTTAAATTCGTGAAATAGCCGTTAAAAGTGTATTTTATTCGTAATATATCAATGAATTTCCACAGTTTTGTTTGAACATTATCCTTTATACTACATCAGACACAACGATTTGATTCGTTATTTTATTTTAATTTGATAATTTCGTATAGTACTTAAATTTAAGGGTATTTATGCATTTTTTAATTGATACATTTCTAAAAAAGGGCGAGAGGCCATTCATTTCTATTATTTTTATAGGCTTTGAACCAAGTGTTAATTATTTTTTTACAGATAGGTTTTCACTTTATAAAAAAAGCTTTTTATTTTAATAAATAATTACGCATTTTACAAAACAATATTACCAATGCCAATTTTTCTTTTTGTCCTAATTTTTCGCAATTATCTAATCTATAACATGTTTGCTCCACAAACTGTAAATTTTAGTTACGGGTTAACTATACATTTTGATAATATTTTATTTATTATTATTTGTTAGGATTTTGTATGATTACAGAAGACACTAAAAAAGCGTTGCCCTAAATTAAAAAAATTAAAATCAGGAAACCGATGAAATAAGAAAGACACCTATAAACTTTAATCAGTTATTTTAAAAAAACTCAGTTACTAAAATTTACATATTACTAATATAAATGTAACAAACTTCACTTTACTCTATAGTATGAAAAAGAAACGTGTTAAACGATTATTAGACAACATTTTTTCATTCTCACTAATATTTCTAAAGTAAACCATGTCTTATAAAAAAAAATTACTAGAAAGTTTTTTGTATTTGAAAATATATATTATGGCTGTTTTTTTTTAAACAGGACAGATTACAAATCTACTTATATTTTGATTTTTCTCAGTTTGTGCCGTTAAAATAAAATAAAAATCAAACTAAGGCAGTTATATCTTATTTAATGTGTATACAAACTTAATAAAATGTATTGAACCTAAAAATAATTACTTATATGGACAATTTCAGTATTTTTAAATACAGATGAAATATTATAAAATGTATTAGTATTACTCTAAATATCAATTATAGTAAACATGATTTTTAAATGATTCCAGAGTGTCGAATTATAATATAATTTTTTTTTATGTTTAATGCTTACAAAAATAATTTGAAATTTTTTTTATTGTGCACTTTAAAATTATGCATTTTTGTGTGGGCCAAGCCTCCTGGTCTATGTTTTTAAAAAAACAAATATAGAAAAGAGAAAAATCATTATTTATCTTGCACTATTATATCCTTTTTTAAAATAAAATGTCCTTTAATATGTGCTATCATACGAAATTTTTAGTGTAAAAATAAAATTTATAAAAATAAAATTCTGAAAACATGGCCAAAGCTCTCCAGGTTCCCCTTATAGAGATTTCCCCCATAGAGATTTTGTGTTTTCTGCACGTTTTGGTGGGTGCTGTTTCTAAAAAAGTTGTTTCCGAACATTGTTCCATCCGTCTGTCTGAAACCCTTTTACAGTTTAAACTAAAAGAGCAACATACTTCAAATGTGGTGCACGAGTTCCCAATACATGTCGAACGTCATAATAAGGTTTCCGAGAAAATTGAGCATAAGCAAGGGTCATTAGGGTCAAACTGCCATTAAACTTTTTAGGGTTTAAAGTTATTAAAATTAACTTATAGAGTATCTATCCTTAAATATGTGCATTGATTTATTGAACAGTAATTGAAAGTATTATACATATTTAATTTATGCACATATAAACTATTGAATTTTTTGTATTTTATTATATTTTCCTAATAATTTAGAAATTTTATTTAAAATCTTTAGATTCTCCAATCAATGTTACAATCCGCCCTAGATTTATAGATAAATTGAAACACCACACCAGTTTGTTATATTTATATATTATATGCAGTGTTGTAGTGCTAAATTTTTTTTCCCCGGAACGCTCTTATACAGGCGTGCCCGGGGGGGGGGGGGCACTTTTTATTTTTTTAAATCAATCGTAATGATTGGCTGCGAATTTTAGTAGGGGAAGGGGGCATGTTTTACTACTAGTTGTGCTTTAATTGCTAACATTTCTTAAAAATAAGATTTTATAAGTTGGGAGGATGAGCAATCACATATATTTTTTTACTTATCTACAGATATTCATCTTTGCGATTATCTCTTTTAAATCATCATACGAATCCTTAAAAAGAACGGGTCTGAACCATCTCTATAAGTAGTCGCATATATCCCATCCTTTCTCACCAAATTCGTTCACGTGACAAACAGGAAACAGGTTCAAGACAGAAAATACTGTCTTTCACTCATTGGAAAAGGGGTCCGAAAAACTCTACCATTATGTCGGCTTCGGCTGTCAATTTAGGGTTGGACAAAGAGGTGATTCCAAGTACTGATCCATACTTCAGTAGTAGGGAAGTCATATAGTCTTTCATTGGGGCCCCCTTGCAGTGTCGACTAAACTATAACCTATTTTTGTTACATTTCATGCCTAACAATGAATTAGTATTTTCTGAACACAAACACCCTGAAAAGCACAAAAATACCTCTTTTCTTGTATGACAACTCGAGTGATTTGTTTTCAAAAGGGCGTGTCGCACGTGTCTGAGAATAAGAGAGAGAGACTCTAATTGGGTACAATGGACAACACATGGCCGGCTTGCCGGCTAACATCTTACTTAGGCCGGGGGACATATAGTGACAACTGTCAATGGACATAATGACCCTATACTTTGTTAATAGCAGATAAGTAAAGGAAAGAAGCCTGGAAGCTTCCTATTGTAAACTGCCGCCATTCTTTAGAGGCGTTCTCGCTACATCACTCTTGATAGCAGGGGGGGGGGGATGAATTCGTTCCACCTTTTCAAGCCGTCGCGTCGGTCGGGGTGGTTGGTCACTACACCGTGTATTTAGTTCAGTGGAAAAATTTTAAATTAATTTTTTAATGAAAGAAATAGTAAAAAAAAAATCGCGCATTAAAGTTCCGGAACGCCGTTCCAGCTCGTAAAAAAGTACCGGAACGTCGTACCGGCGCGTTCCGGCCCCACTACACCACTGATTATATGTATATTTTTAATTTTAAATAAACTGGAATTAGGAAGTGCAATTCATATTTTTAGAATAATTTTTTCTTTTTTTAATTTTTTATTTAAAATTTGTCTTAATTCACTCCGTTGACGGTACTAGCTTTTCTTCTTATATACTTCCAATCTAAATATTTTTATACAAATCTTTAAAAATATTAGTAACAATAAATATGAGTGATATTAGTCATGCATCATAGAAATGCAACTGTATAAGAATTTGATGTCGAACAGATTTTTTTTCTATATCTTGCAACCACAAAATCTTCACAACTGATAATATCATTGAATAACCATATGATGTAGACCTTTCTACGTCTGGTTGGACTGGACAGTGAAAAGAGGGACACAGTCAATAACCCCCTAAATTGCCCCTCAAATAGAAGCCCCTGCCCCTGGTCGTTTCCCAAGGGGCCTAACATATGCTCCATCAATTACAACTGTCACCAAAACCGCCCCCTAGGGTTACTAGTTTTCACTAACCATTACGCACGCCAAAAAACTCCCAAAAGGAAATTCGGATTCTCCCCCTTATCAGCAAGTGAAGAAACCACTCTCGAAATCGGAGGGCGTTTGATGGCCCTCAAGATAGAAGTTGTAGTTTTCTTTAAACATCTTGTTTCAGTGCATAACTGTATACTCGTTGGCAAATAGGCACCTGCTTAGACACCACATTTATTCCAAAAGAAAAAACAACCACCCGTAATATGTGATAAGTCTCTTTGGTTTTCAGTTTTAAAAAAATCCAAATAAATAGTAAAAAATCAAAATCTTGTTCGCAAACAGCTACTCATAAAAAAGAATAGTACAAAGGAAAAAAATCGCTGCTACATAAAATTTTATCAGACTTGCCGTTTTCTCATTGTTTTTCCCGCTATATATTAATAGAGTTAGAATTATTTATTTTAAACATTTAGTAAATCCGAAATGTTTTTTCCGGTTTCTTCAAAACACAAGCTTTAAAAAAACCCACAAAATTAAAGTGTTATACAAAAGCCATTTTATTTATTACGCCAGCTGCAAATGTTTTTGTTTAGACTTTTTTTTAGAACGATTTTAATTGTTTATGGATAATGAAATTAATAATATTGGTCATGTTGGAGCCACCACTCGTCATCGGTAGTTTGCTTTTTAAGTATATTATAGTTTAGTTTACATTATCATCGCACTAGAGCCACACGGTGGCTATTGGCGACGGGCGTCGTAATTTAGAACCACAGTCGGGTAACGAGCCGACAACTGAGTAGGCACCCAACGCAACCGTTAAGGGCGACATTGTACGCAGCTTCGGGACTTTGGAGCATAGTTGACGTGCACTTCCTCTACACAGGGTATTATTCGTCGGACATTTTTGGCTGCATGGGCTGTTTATAGGTCGGCAGTTATTTTGGCGATGCCCGGACCCGAACCTTTGACTTTCCGCATGCAAGGCGAACGTCTTAACTGACTGGACTCCCCAGCCCCTTAAGTATACTATAACTAAGGTTTCGGTTAACCGTTTTTATGTCTTTACAGTCAAAACATATATTATTAGGGCACTTTGAAAAATTTATATTGTTGACGAAATTTGAAATTGACTACATTAATTTGTGTCTGACGTGTAACAACAAACATACTCATATTCATTCTTACTTCAGATACTTTACAGTAGAAATTACGATTGAAAATATTGCGAAAAACTCCTAACTTGTAGTACACTTATTATACTTGTATAACAAGCAAAATAAAAACCTTAAAAATAGTCACCCAGAGATAGCACGTGTTATTGGTTTAAAAATAAATCCGCGGAGAGGGGAGGGGAGTGAGAACAGTTTTGTTATTTTTTTTCTTTATCATTGCGTAATATTGTGACCTTTACTGATTTGTGAATGCACAATATTAAAGCAGCTCATAAAAAACGACACAAAAAATGACAAAATCGGCACCACATATCATTTTATCAGAATTGAGCTTTTTCTAATCTCTCCCCCTTAATGATTATGACCCTAACCCCCCCCCCCCCCAATATAATATATCTACTAATTAAATATTTGTTACAAATTTAAGTTAAAAAATCTCAATTTAAATCTCATGCTGTGAAAACAAGTTTACACTTTTGCTTATCCCTTATAGGATTAAAAACCACAATAACTTAGTTAATTTATTCAACTTGCCAGAGTTCTCCCCAATTGGGAAAAGCCTTATAGCAACAGAATAACATTTCCTTTTTGCCACACACTATCCCCCTCTAAGTTTGATGATTTTGCCTTTTTTTTTTTAAAGTTGACAAGTGATTGATATTAAGATGCATAATTATGTTGGTTACTTTTTATGTGTCACGTGAGTATAATAAAATTTCTAACTAATGTTAAGATCAACATAATTTATCCAAATCATTCCTTGTTTTATGGAATTTGGATGTTGAAAATCCAACTTCCTTTCAATGAGGCGTACTTTTATGGAAGCCTTTGACTGTCAATGAGGGTATTAGTAACAATAACGTAATCGGTTTTTTCAATGTTGTCGAAGGAACATTGAAGATTGAACAAATAAAATAACTTTCAAAGAAGCCCAAGTCAATTGCTACTTGGAAACAAATAAAATAAGAAAGGATAGCAAGTAAATAAAAATGCTACAGAAGCCACTTTTTTTTTAGAATCACTAATTTATTGAATCAACCTCTAAATTGTAATAAATTGAAAGGAACTTAGGTTAATCACTTTTTTCATTGAAAAGCCACTGCATATCCAAAACGCTGTTTTAATGGTTTAAAAAATACTGTAAATATTTTCTTTTTGTTCAATTCTTGGAATTTTTTAAACCTTAATGAATCCCATTTGGAAATGCAAATAATAATCTTAGTGCTAGTAAACGGCGTGTTTGATTTAAATTATATTTTTTCCAAAATCTTTTTCATCAATTTTGACTTCTTGAGTTACTGTAAATACATTTATCTTACCTAAGCTTTAACTTTTGTAAGCATGTAGTAATTGCAAAAATTTGGGCCTCATGAAATAGGTTTTTGGACAAATTGGCAGCAACTAATAGAACATGTCTGAAATTGTGATGAATAGAGATCTTTAAGTTTTGCTTACTTATAAATGTATGTTACTTTTAGTATAATGTTACATGTTTTTGTATAACCATAAAATTAAAGAAATTCTTTTACACTTTTACAGGCTTTTAACTTGGAGGCTAATTTTTAAATTCTTACAAACTGAACTTTTTAATATCTATTATTTTTGAAAAATCTGTTTATACATCTTATGTAATTATGGTTTCTTAATGTTTTTGGTTAAATATGGTAAAAATATGTTTCACATGTCTTAATTTACAATTTTATATATTAGTTTTTAACAGGGATTGGAAAGTTACTTTTAAAAAGTAACTCAGTAACAGTTACTTAATGCAGAAAGTAACTAATTACTTACTTACAATCGTTATTATACGAAAATTGTAAATTCTTACCGTCAAAAAGCAAGTTATAAGAGAACATAAGCAAAAAAAAACACTTAACTATATTATTTAAAAAAATTTAATTTTAAAAGGAATTGCACTTCAAAATTGGCATCCAGGAGCCTACGGAAAGTAATGAATTTCTTCGTTACTTCGTCTTGCTAAAAGTAAGTTACAGTACCCCAACTTTCGAGCGTTTCTTGGCATTACCTAAAAAAAAAATAACTGTTGCAAGTAACGTGTTACTCCAATCCCTGGTTTTTAATATCAGTTTTTACCCTAAAATATGATTGTTCACCTTTTTTAGTTGAATGGCGAAACATTTTCCGACCCTCAAGTATTGAAAAATTCAGTGTTCATAGCAGTTTGAACCACAATGTTGGTCTTCTCAGATTATTTCCCAGCATAACTGTTGAAGTGGTTTGTATTTATGATGTGCATTAGTTATAAGTTCTAAACCTTTGTATGAATATGCCTATTTTGCAGTAGTTGTATATTTGCGCTTTTGTTAAATTTTTATATTGTAATATGAAGGACTCGACATTTATGGATAACTTTGTTAAATAAAATATTATATTTAAATTTTGAAAAAATAATAAACAACGATAAATACTAAGCTAACAGAAATACACTGAAGAGCCAAAATAACTGGTAATGGCAAACATCGCCCGGAATAAAGTGTATAGAGAACCATCGAAGTTGGTCCTATTTCAGCAACGTCTAAGTGTGCTATCTTGACAGGTTATGAAATTTTGAAAGGATTTTGAAGTTATTGGGTTGTAAATTTCATATATGTATCTGAGGGACGAATTTTGGACTTTTTAATAAAATTCATGAGTGTACATGAATATCGATAATCAGTAAAAACATCCAAATCTAAGACATAGATTGGATCTTAAAATCATCGTCGCAAAGCCGGTGTCCATTGACAATGATCATTGATATTGTGATAAAGTCTATTTTCGTACAAGTGTCGACTTGTTAACCATTTAATGAATATTCACCGCATCTGGGACTTCTGGAGCACGTTTATATATTCATCGTATCTGCAATATATCATGTTTAATGATTTTCGTCCGTTGTTGATGATCCGTTTTTGCATCATCTTTTTTAGGCCGCAGCTGTGTTGTAGTTTTAATGTTTTACTGGATTATCGATATTCATAGTACACTCGTGAAACTGTTGCAAGTGAAAATCCAAAATTCATCTCCACCTTGGAGATACATGGATATGGAATTCCATTTCTCAAAAATTTATTTATGCATTTACATTATTATATCTTGCTGTTTTCATAAAATTTGACTTATTTTCTATCCCCTGGAACTAAATAATAATAATTTAGTTGGAATTTAAAAAATGATGTAGATGGCGCATTTTCGTGGAATCAACCATCTATTTAATAATATAAGTTGCATTTTACACATTTTCTAAACTGCTTTGATATAATTTACGGTTCAATTTATACATCAGTGAAATATAAACATCAGTTCTGCACAAATTATACAACATAGTACATCTATTCTGTGTAAATTAAAACAAGGCCTCCAGGACATTCTGTTTCCCCTTTTCACTTTTTGTTGGTTTATACGGAAACCACAAGATCCACTCTTATATTGAACTATGTTCTATCTATGCTAACTTTGATTAGTGCAAAGTATAAAATATTTTTTTTAACAAAATAAATAATGTATATTATTGGCTTAGCCCGCAAAACTGTCTAGTGCCGTTGGCTATAGAAAATATTTGGTGCTATGCTTGTCAGTAGCTTTGGCGATAGTAAACCTTAACATAGCAAGGTCAAATCCCTGATCACATACTAGTACAAAAAAAATTTCTACCCTTTCCTACTGTTTGTTTGAAAGCACAGTTTTTCAGAACATGTACATATAATATTTTACATTTGATTAAAAATACAAAAAGAAATTCCATTTTTCTTGACCCATTTCCTCTGTCCCCCTAATTATGGATAAACATGTTCAAAACAGGAGATTATTTTTTATTTTATACCCTTATTAAACTATGAGGCATTGTGACTTCTGCTGCTATCAACTCAATCAATATTGCTCTGTAGTTTCCTACAAAGATTGTATGTTTTTTAAGTCTAGTACAGAAGTACAAGAGTTACAATGTTGTGTTTCTATATTTGGAAGTAATTGTTCGTTTTATCGGTTTTCACTGAAACATGCTTTATGACATTTTTGCGTGCTAAACCAACGATATGGTACTTAACTTTAGATTTGATGTTTTTTTTTTAGGTTCGTGCTTTTTTAAGTCCTCCTATTGAAGGTGTTGTATTACAAACCTATGGAGCTGGAAATGGTCCATCACAAAGGAAAGATCTCTTTGATGAACTGAAAAGAGCAAATAGAAGAGGGGTTATAATCATCAATTGTACACAGTGTTCTCTTGGTCAAGTGGACCCATCGTACGAAACAGGAAGTGTATGTTTTTTTGTAATATTTAACAATTGGAGTTGAATAGTTTTATATTCATACAGCATCAAGCATGTTGTAAATTATAATTTATTGGGAGTGTTTTAATTATAGAATATGAAACAATTATGTGTTCTCTTATACTATCTAGATAAAACACAGTAGAATGAAGGACAAAATGGACTCTTATACTGCCTCTCTATAGTTGCCTTTCTATGGGCTGAATGATTCAGCCCCTCCATTGAAATGTGCATAAAAACGCTTCATTTCCAGCGTTTTTATTTCCAAGACTATTTGCAAAAGTCTTTTTTTTTCAATTAGTAAAATATGCACTCTTGTATTCTCAATTATGTGTGTTTTGTATACCTACTTTTCTTCTTAGATGTAAAATTTTTTTATGAAGCCTGAATCCTTTTCTAGAAATTGAAGAAATAAAATTTTAGAATGACAAAATATAGTTATTTTGAATTAATTAAATTCAATATTAATCTAACTGATATTCGATCCTAAGATTAAACTAGATAAATTTTTAAGAAATCCGAAAATCTATCAGCTATAGACTCTTCCGCCATAAGTTACATTATGCCACTAGCTAGGTTTAAAAGGCTTCCTGAAATTATTCAAGTTTTTACTGATGATGAAAAGTTCTAACACGATTTAGAGGTAAACACGTACCAAGTAGACAATTTACCATTAACAGGTTTAATTAGAGGAGGTAATATATGAAGGGTCTAGTTGCAAAACTCACAGCCTGGTGTTTATTGCATATTGGATAGACTAAAGAGGAAACTCCCGACTGGCTGCATTTAAAACCCAGTATTTTTTATTGCATCTGCTTCCTGGCTTGTGATGGAATAGATTACTTAAGTTTACCGTTAGGGCGTGGTTTTTACATAGTTTTCTTTGCTACTGCTAGGAGGCGTTACACACGATTATACATACTCCCGTGTTGAAATGTAAATTTCAAAATATAGAGAGAAAATATCTGAATAATAATGTGAACTATTTCAAATATAATGAATAACATGCTTAATTATTATATAAAAAAATTAAACAACAATTATAAAGAAATTTCACAGACCAAAATTACACACGTTACTTAATTTTGACTGGCAAAATTCCTAATTTAGTTATTGGGTGCTTAAAAATTCCATGTTTAGTTTTAACAGAACGAAATCTTACACATTTGTCCTACCTTCAAATACTTTTACAATACGCCCAATAACCATGAGTTAATAGGAAGATTATCTTCTGTAATAAGAACTATTAATTCAAGTTGGATATTGTTTTAATAAATTGCCATTTATTTCTCTGTTATGTTATAGGTGACACAAATAATCATTTGACCATTTTTTCCAAATTTGCTTTGTGACTGTTGTTGATTGACATTTGGTTTCTATTAGTTGAGGTTCAGGGATACTAAACATAGTACAACCAGTTAAAAAAATTGGTAGGAGTACAGACTTCAAACTCCTCTGCATCATTCGACATGGCAGTTAAAGGCCTAGAGTTTAATATTCCTTCGACCTGATTCATAACTATAAGAAACTCTTCGTAGGACAGAGTCAAATTTTCCGATTGCTCTTTTTAAGTGAAATTTAAATGATTTCACAACCCTCTTTAAAAAGTACCCCCAAAATGAGGAGCTTTAAGTGATATAAACTTCCAAGTTTTTTTTTTTCTGAAATAAGCTAATTGTGGAAAGTGGTATCTGGTAGATATATTAATTCAAACAAACAGTTTAATTCTTTATTAGCTCCAATATAAGCTTTGGAGTTATCACTAAAGATAATGGAGCATTTACCCCTTCGAGAAATAAATCTTGTAAGTGCTGCAATGAAACAATTGCAAGTGTGATACAAAACAATTTCAAAATGCACAGCTCTTGTTCCTAAGCATACAAATATAACAACAAATATTTTCTGTTTTAAACTCTTTCTTTGATGCTTATGACAAATTTAAATTGGTCCTAGGTAATATATCTGTATTTACAAAAGGTAAGTTTTTGAACATCGTTCGGAATGTAGTCTCCCTGTATTTTGCTATAGAAATCGAGGGTTATATTTTGCACAAATAACACAATCATGGACTAATTTTCTTGCCAATGTGCATCTTTGAATAATCCAGAATCGTTGCCTGGAGCACCTAAATGGCTATAAATATTATGTAAATCTAACAATATTAAACTACTTACTTTGTCTGCAGTGATAAGACCTGTTGTTTTCAACCTATTTTTACAATTGAAAATAAAGCTGTTTACATAGCAAAATATTTGAAGTAATTTTTGGTAATCATGAGTTGCACCAATTAAGCTTGTAAGAAAATGTTCACTCTGAATTGTTGTTAAGCAAGGGTTTTCACTAACTTTCAATTCCCTAACATAGAAATCATCATTAATTATATTAGTGTCCATAATACACTCATCACACAGCTCTTGTAGTAACAGTTGGGGACCCTGCCACCACAGCTTATTAGGGATGAGATCAGGTGCATCTTGTCTTCGAGATATGTCACTAGGATTTTCTTTGGTAGGCACATGCCTCCAGTGATAGTTTTTGTCCAAGTGATTAGTCTGTCTCAGTGGGTGCAGAAGGACTTTCGTCCAAACGATTTTGTGTAAAGGCCTGCATTCTGGGAAGGCCAGTACATGTCTGTACATTTTTGATATATGTATCAGCACAAAAGGCATTCTGATGTGTTCAGAATCTGGTAACTATGTAAAATAGGTCTTGCTGCACGATTCCTCCATTTAACTGAAGAGAGAGCCAGGAATGTCCCTTTCCTGTTTGGGCCGAAGCATCTAACACAACACGAACAGAGGTCGTCATGTTTTCTTGTCTCTAAACTGCATGATGGGGGGGGGGATGAAATATCGTTTGCAGATGTAGTTGTACATCATTCCATATGACCAAGAGTCAAGTATTCATCTTAAAGCTCGGTACTGTCCTACAAGTTCTGTGTTCACTTGCAATCTTCTCCATAATTGGTTTAGACGTCTTTCTACAAGTTCTTTAGAGTTACCTAACATGGTTGGTAGATTTTCCTCAATTGGCAATTTTACCATATATCTTCCAGTATCATTACATATTGTAGTTTCACGAAAATAGTTCTTGCAGAGTAAATTTCTTCTACTGAACTGTTCTTGTTTTCTTTGTCACTGGGAAAAGATTCTATCTTAAGAGTTTTTGAAGTGATTGATATTTTTAATTTCCGATATTAACCCAATGAAACAATTTGATTGTTAATTTGTTTTTCCTGCTACCACATAACCAAAACAAGTACAGTCGAACCCCGCTATAGTGAACCCTCTACAGAACCAACACTTGGTTCAGTATAGCCAATTTTCCTGGATTAAATGAATGGCTTCATTTAACTCGGGGGGGGGGGGGGGGGCGGCAGGGCCTAGTAGTTAGCAACACAAGTGAGTATTTCAGTTTGACCAGACACGCCTTATTCCATTAATCAGGAAGTTTGTATGAGTGTGGTGGGGATATGAATAAAGGATTGAAAAGGATGGTTCCTGGAACCCAGAGGGGTAGAAAAGGTATGTTTACTTTGTGAATCAGGTCCAGTTTTGGTACAATAGAATCCAAGGAACAGGTTGAAATTCAACACATTGTTAAAGATTGCTATCTCACTGCCACTTATCGTATAACTTAAAATAGAGAAAACTGAAAAAAAAATATTAAGGAAAGAAAATTTAAGTTCACTACAAGCGAACACTCATCTTCTGAATAGTTCACTATATCCATATAAAAAACGTTAGATTGGAGTTCGGAAGGGACTACTAAAAAAGTTCATTACAAGCGAGGGTTTACTATATCCCAGGTTCATTATAGCGGAGTTTGACTGTATTTTGGAAAATTAATGAACTGAATTTAATGTAAATCTTTCTGGTTTTAATAATTAAAAAATACTTCATTTCCAATAAGCATGTGTATTTTATTTGGTTGATTAAACTTTGTTACTGAAAGGCGGTACCTTCAGCAATTGAACTTTTTAAATAATACAGTTTCCTGTTATCCAAAATGTGCTTTTTTTTGGTAATTTATTGTTGAAGCTGTGTATTAAAGTTAACAAATTCTTTAATATTCCCATTAAAATTTTCTAGGTTTGTCTTGTTAAATTCGACTTCTGTTTCCAGGAATTTTGATATTGTAGCAAGTTTGGCCTTTATTCTGCCTCTTTGTCAGTTAAGCTCCTTCTGTGTCTTTTTCCATATTTTCGTTTTGATCCGGTGAGGAGGACCAAATTATGGTGATGCTGAGGACTGTATATTGTTGATTCTGGTGTTTATTGCATATTAGATAGACTAAAAAGGAAATTCCCGATTGGCTGCAGTTGATACCCAGTATTTCTTTTGCATCTGCTTCCTGGCCAGTGATAGAATAGATTACATACTTTTGCTGTTAGGGCGTGGTATTTATAGTTTTCTTCGCTACCGCTAGGCGATGTTATACATGATTATACATATTCTCCAAAGTATAACTAAGATATAGGATTCTTTCTGTTCATTGGCAACTTCATCCACTTGAATTTGCTATGGTTAAAAGTTACCAATAAACGGACCAAACACTTTATCTTATTTATACTATGAAGAATGTGAGTTTTACAATTCCCTTCATACAGTGGAAACAAGTGTTTCAAACTGAGAAATATCCAGCATTATCTGAATTGGTCAATGCCATGTTAAATATCTTTCATGGGCCTCAAGTTGGAAAAGTCTTCAGTTCTATGAGCGGCATATTGCATGATGATTGTGTGCATATGAATATACAAACTTTATTGGTAATACCAACTGAAGAGTAGAGAAATCTGTCTGCTTGGCGAGGATAGCAAGTCATCGCCTAAACTGGTGTGAAAAAACAGTTTTGCCTTGATTCTTATTGTACGGCGCACAGGTTTACTGTCTCTGATGGAGATAAATGGCAGAAAATAGCACTTGAACCGTGGACTTTGAACCAAGAAAGAAACCGGTTTCTGATCGCCACTACTTGCCAAGCAGACCTCAATACGGACACCTGTCTATGAAGGAGGTTTTCCCCTGTACTTTTCAACTGTAAACCATAAAATATAAACTTAGAAAATGTGAAAAATCTGCTGTAGAGTATTTCAAACGACATGACCATTTACAATAAACTCCTGTTTATCGGAAAGGCTAAAAAAATTTACTTTTCCGGAATTTAATATGAGGACAAGCAACACCATGTGTATACCATTTTGTGCAGATTATATTTAAACATTTTCTAAAACGTGTCCTTTCATTACCTTTTTTCTCGGTAATTATTGTTGAATAAATTATACAGTTTATAGATGTTTATAACTCATTCTGTGCTGACTGGGATGAATTGATATTGTTGCGAAATTCCCGGGGTTTTCATGAGACAACAGTTCACAAGAACAATTTACTTTATTCTAGCAAATAAAAGGCTCTCACTAACAAAGATGCCTGTTAGTATTAATTGACTATTCATTCCTTGGCCTCTGCCTAAATACCTTGCATTTTATCTTTCGCTTTTGATTATAATAAATTAAATTCAAATTGTTATTATAGTAAATAACGTTAATTTTTAAAATGCTTGGAATGTGAGTATTTTCACTACAAGTGTAAATAATAAACAAAATACATCCTTAATGCTAAAAGTTATTTGATTCTTCTTATTTATATAATTTATCAAACATTTTTTTATATAAAAGTTACTAGATATAAGTTGTTGTTTTTTAATTTGTTTAGGCTCTTGTAGATGTTGGTGTTATTCCTGGTTCTGATATGACCCCAGAAGCAGCTTTAACTAAATTGAGTTATGTACTCAGCAAGAAAGAATGGACAATTCAAACTAAAAGGACCGTGAGTAGCTTTGGTTTTAAAAAAGTTCTGCTTAAAAAATGTGTTTGTTTTTTTAATTATATCGAGGGGTCAGACCAAGAGACCATTTCCCTTTGTGTGGTTTATTATAAACTGCAGACATACAGAGATTGTTTACATTTTTGTACATATTTGATTTATATCCTCTTAAGATCCCAGAAAAAACGCCTTTCATATTTAGATTATGTTTATTTTATGACATTAGTAAAAAAAAACAAAAAAATTACACTTTTTAAATTGTAAATATGCTAATTATCATGTCCCCAATTGGGTACATTGGGTCTTTATGAGCATAAAGCATCTAACAATCTTGTCCCCAATTGGGTACACTGGTTCATTATGAGCATAAAGCTTGTTAGAGGAATATATACCATTTACTTGTGATCGAAATCATAAAAACAGTTTTTGTTTTGTAAACACAAGTAAAGGTCACATTTGATACATTTTACTTATGTTTTTCCTTAACATCTTGAATTACGGCACCTCATTTGGTTTGGTAGCTTGACGTGTTCTGGAAAGTGACCAATTTTGTCGTACATTGAATCATTTACAGGCAGAGGAATGACTTGTAGTTACTTTAGGTGGAAGTACTTCATTTTCTACATTATTGAATTCCTGTTTTATTAGCTTTCTGCTATATTAAACTTGAAATGAATCAATTGAAGTTTGTCCTTGCCTTGCAATGACGGATATACTGTATTCAACTATTACATATAGCCATGTCCAAAAAGTTAGCGAATACACGTATTGTCCACTTTTTTGTTCCTGTTCTATAATAAGATACGAGTCTATCCATTAAATCAACACCCCCATGAAGGTGTTATATGATTTCACCACAGCCGGTTGATTGATGTCAATTTTCATATTGTCCTGTTTTGACCATCTTTTACAACTTCCTTCAGATGCGATGCCAAAGGCACTAGATAAAAAATGCACAGACTTATTTTCCTTCCATTTAATTATACAAGCTTTATTATCATCGTGTGTCCATCCCACAGATGATCCTCTGGTAATGTCAGTATCTTTGGAAATCCCGCAGCAACACCACGAGGGCTTTGATAACATTTTCATCAGCATTGTCTTCAATGTCATTTTCAAAATCAGAATCTTCCAAATCAGACAGTTCTCCATCACTTTGCACAAGCAAAATTTGAATTTCTTCATCCGTTAAGTATTTCACTGAAAAAAATAGAACAGATTACTAATGCTCACGGAGTTCCAATGTACCCATTTGGATACTTAAGTTTGACATCACTTACCCTACTAGTTACGTAACAAAAATATCAAATTTAGGTTTAAAATGAAGCTTGTACACGTAAAACTTAAAACCACTCAAGATAATTAAATTAAATATTATTCAATAAGACACAATATCTTACATCTAGTGCATTTTGAACAGACTTTCTGCTTTTCAGCCATTTTGTAAGTCTGTAAATACTACCCGCTGAATTCATGTGCTGCCATTTATCATTTATCGGTAAAAACCATTTCATCCTGAATGGGTAAGCTGGTTTTCAATTCAGTTTCAACATCAACTGCTTTGCCAGAGAGGGGGGAAAATGTCCCCATTTGGGGACGCAGGGTCGCAAGAGGATATGGTATTCTTTAGAATATTATCTGGATTTCAATTCATGTTTTATGAAAGACTTACGGTATGTACTCATGTATAAGTTCAACTGTGACGAAAATAAAACCGGTTTTGGCTCTGGGTGTCTATGGGATATTCATCGTTATTTTGATGATATATTGAATGGAGAACCCTAGTAGATGTTATGTTTAGTGAAGTATAAAAGTCACGCTCTCCATAAACAGTATTTAACTTCCCAAACCATGTGAATTTGTGCCCAAGGGCGTGTCATTTGTGCAAACAACAAGTACCACTATGTCCGCCTCTTTTTACCTGAAGTTGACCAGTGAAATAATTTGAACATCTCTGGAAACAAAGAGATGGATCGGTCCCGTTCCTATTTAAGATTCATCCCAAATGTTCAAGTTATTTTTAAAGAATTGTTCAAAAGAACAGATTTTTTTAATTTGTTCTTATTCTCGCCAAACGAGTAGGAATGATTCTCTATCCAACAGATATTTGTTCATAAATTGCTTCTCAGACAGTTCTAAAAGGTTTCCCCGCACAGCTAAATTAGTTTACGGTTAGGGTTTTCTTTTTTCTGGTAATAACAATATGATATTTGACATTTTACGTATATATCGCACTGTACCAGAAAAGAGACCTATCGCAAAAATACTAGTTTTTCAGAAAAATCGTCTGAAGTTTATTTTTTCCATTGCATTGCAGGAAAAATAACGATTCGCTTAATGCATTCTAACTATTCTACTAATTGATTTAATTTTTGCTTTAATCGCTAGATATTTAAATTTTGAATATTACAGCATTTACAACTCAAAAATATTTGTGCGATAAGTCACTTTTCTGCGTACAGTGAGTTATATTGTGTGTCAAAACAGTAAACAAACAGTTTGTGCACGATTTCTCGAATGATCGGAGACCAATCGTGGTGTGACGTCATTCGCACACGAAGGATTTATTCCAGTTCAATTAGGTAACGCACAAAATCTACGAATCTCCACCCATTCGTAGGGGAATCATTTGTATGTTGTTTAAGTTCAATTTCAGCCTAAGTCAGAAACCAGCATTGTTTTCTTTACAAACTTGAAGACAGGTTGGCTGAAATAGCCTGTACCAAAGCTACAATTTGCAAATCATGCATTACTTGGAGAACTAACAATTAGTGGATGCATGAACAGATACCAGTGGTAATTCATCTTTTAGAATTTAACTGCTTTTGTATCTTTATTTTTCATAGATTTGCTTCTAAACCTTAGGTTTTATTTAAATGTAGTCATATTTGAAGGATGTTTTTTTATTTGGATGATTTGATTTTGCGCATAGAAGTCGACCCCACTTTTTTAAAATTCTTGTCAAAAAATTTCCGGTTCATTTATGAGGCAGAGTTTGGAAAAAAACAGTGTTTAAAAAAAAACGAGTGGCCATTTTTGGGTTCTAATGTTTTTTAGATTTAACCTTATAATGTCACTGTTTGGTTTAAATTTTAAGTTTAATTTTAAAAAGAGAACAATTTCAGTCAAGAGGAAATCTAATTACAAAGTAATTTATTCTTTTTAAATGAAAATGAATTAAAATGAATTTTAACGAAAAAAAGTCAATTTTCAACCTTGATTTAAGCTATTTTTTTTAAGATCATAATAATAATAGAATATAAAGTGACAATTTACTTTAAATTATAAATTTTATTCATTAAAACATGAACATGTACTTGTTTGAAGACAGAGTTTTACCTTGATTTTAGAAGCGTTAACTGGTACTTTTAACTGGCTTTTTTACCTTTTCAATTCCAAGTAAATTCATTACTTTATTTAGTTGCGTATTTTCATATTTACAAATTTAACTGAAGTGAACAAACTCCTTAAATTAACTGGGCTAAGGAGATCAGGTGTTCAATTTTGAATTATGTATGTTTTACTTCTGTTTTTCTTTTTAGCTTCCCAAGTTTGTTCTGTCTTTTAAAACATTAACAAGAAAATAATTTTCTGACCACATTATTAATTCATGAAATAACACCTCTAAAAAAAATCTTTTTTCAGCAAAACTAAGTACTTTTGCATCTGGCTATAATAAAAAAAATCAGACTCTTTACTAATACCAGCAGTTTTGTTTGATATTTAAAATAGTTATCTTTTCATTAAAGTGGGCAATTATTTTGGATAAAACCTTAAAAAGCCAATATAAAACCCATTTTTTTCTACACTTTGTAACCTTTTATAGTAAAAGTCTATTTTATTAAGAGAAATATGTAATTTCTATTCCTTTTCAATTAATAAAAAAAAAAATTCAAAAATCACAATTGCATATTAAGATTACTTAAAAAAACACGAGTCTGAGTTTTGTTGACTTTTTATAGTGTTTTTTTTTTAAACAACCAGGTTTTTTGGGGGTTTTAGGCGGTTTGCAAACCCTGATATACAGTATTCAAAATGAAATTTTTTAATTCAAAATTAAATTTTTAGACATTTTATCAAAAAGACTTTAATAAAGATATTCACTGAAACGCATTTTGTTTTTGAATGAAATACCAACTTTCTATAAACAGACAGTAGAAGCAAACTATTTTGCTTTAGATTAGAGTTATAGAGAGTGACAAAACTATTGAGTTTCAAAATGCAGCAAATCATGGTTGGTATGTTTTTATGTATTGGTATGCAGATTAGTTGACAATTTTTGCTATGCTCCAAAAACTATTGCTCTTTATATGTTTTAATTGGTGTTATAACTATTAATTTTTCCTAATTCATTAATATTAATCTGAATTAGATGATGAAAGCCAATCTACGAGGTGAACTGACTGTATACAAAGAAATGAAATTTGAAGACTTAGATGTTGTAACTGCAGTAATTAAAACTCTGGGCCTATCATCTTCTGAGGTAATGTTGGTATAAATTATGATTGTTTTCATTTTGTATAATATGTAAAATTATTTTAATTTGCTTTTTTTTGTTTACTAAAAAATCTATTTAACTCTTTCAAAGTTTGGCTCAAACTGCATATTTGTCTGTATGTTAAAGAATTTTAACAATAAAAAATTATCATTTCAATGTAAGGTTGTAAGATTGTCTAGCAATAAAAAAATACATATATTTTATCAAGTTTTATGATAATATGTATTTAGGTTAAACATAATGTAGAAAACAAAATAGATTTATATTCACCTGCTGCATTAGTCAAAAATGGTGCATAATGAACAATAAGAAAACTATTACTAGACGCACTTGTATCAATCCTTTTGTTCGTCTCCCATAGAGAACTACCTGGTGTTTCAGTGGTTTTTTAGACATTCTAACTACATAAGAAGATTCATGAACAAAACAATGTTAATTCATGGTGAAAATAGTTTCTTATGTAAAAATTGACTTGTTTCGCAGGACAGCAGGTCCTTCATCAGAAAGATACAAATCTGTGAAAAGGTATCTTAGCAAAGAATATGAGTCAACATTATGAAAATTGTCAATTGCGTTTTAAAAAATAGTTTCTTGAACCCTTTGTCTTACTATTTTGCTTTAAATCCTAATAAGATCCTCACATTTTGTGTTTATTTCTTACTTGGAAAGGTTTTGAATTTTTCAAATGTCGGATCAGTAATATATCACAACTAGCAATGCATTTTTAGAAAAGATATCTGATTCGTTTTTTACATTGTCATATACTTTGTAATGAAAACTACTTCATTTATCAATATTATGATTCAATTCCATAATAATTGACCCGAAATACACAATAAGACGCAAAATATACATATATCAGATCGGAAACATCAACTTCTGACACTACTTCTGGGCTAAAAATATCTTTTCTGGAAGAGAACTGTCATTGAATCATCCCTGTTAACTTACAACGACCATGCTGCAACTTCAAAAATCTCTGGTTTGAAAAAGTTAAGAATTTTGTAATTTTTTTTAATATGCACACTTTTGAGTACACAGTAAAAAGTCTGTATATTTTACAGAATACACAAATAAAAGAATGCACATATACAAAAAAAATATTAACCCATTGCAATTATAATTAAAATAAAGTATGATTTTAAAAAAATATTATTAAATTTAAAAAATTATTATTTTTTTATAAATTTAGAGTAGATACTTATTATTAAAAATCCAATATTTTAGAATCCAAATGAATTCAATACAATTAATCAAAAACATAAAGTCGTTTAGCAAACATTGTAATAATAAGTTTAACTTTACATTATTACCAAGTTCCAGTGACCAAGCAATCAAGTACTGGCTAAAATGTGGGTAAAGCAACTATCAACCAGGAGTTTGTAAGATCTATTCTGGATCTTCCTTGCTTTTTATATTTTGAAATATATATTTCATTAGTACTATGTTTCACTACGGGATGGTCCTACTAAGGCTTCATTGTATTTTAATTACAATGTATTGAAATTCTATCACACAATGAGTTTTCGAGAACTACTTATCAAATCCTTTCTGATTTCTATTAAATATTTGATCGTAATTCCATTGGTTGATCGATCATTGGATGAAGAAGTTTCCACATACAATGATTTCTCAAGTATTTTGGCAATTTTTTATTTGAATGTGGTAATCGAAAACTTTTCACCTCACCGGCGAAAGATAACAATTGGTTTATCGGCCAATAGATAATTGCCACTAGGGAGTGTTTAAAGCCCCAATATTAATTTAAAACTGATGATATTATTACCTAGAGATAGTAAAACTGTGTGCCTCCACTCACTTTCTAAATGTGCATGCTCGAAGAGTTGTGTAGAATAAAACAGTACTAAAAAGGGCTCCTTTTTAAAAAAACTTTTAAATCAAAGTCCTATGACTAGTAGCTTTTAGAATTTGTTTTTAGATGTTGATAATACTTCTGTGATTACTAAACCACTCAATTTTTTGGATAGTTCTATTTCTATTTTGCGAAATAAAAATTTATGTCAAACACAATTTTTCTCTATAAACGTAGAAACATAACATATAAATGGCCCATAAGTCAACTATATCATTGTTATTTAAGAGGATAAATGACTGAGTACATTAAAATTCATATTTTTTGTCTTTGGACTAAGTGATTAAAAATATATTAATTAATAATAATTTCAAAATACAGTGGAATTGTGCTTTTTAAATAAAAAAAAACCTTTTAAAATTTAAATATTACGGTAATTTAATTATGTTTCATTATTGTAACTACTTATACTTAATTGTGTGCCATTTCAAAGTGTTTGAGGAAAACTGAATCTGACATAAAAATAAATTTTTGCTCTAGAGAAATAGTACTACCCCAAAAATGATTCTTGTTTATATATTACAAGAGTATAATCCACATTTTTAAAAAAAAATCCAAATAGATATTAGCTATAGACTCGGATATAACAGCTTCCAAAAAATCAATTTTAGTTGTGTTTTATTCTACAAAACTCTTCAAGCAGACCTCAACATGGCTGCTGTGGGGTACCAAAATCTCCTTAGTTCTTTATTTTGCGTTTCCTCTAGAAAGTTTGAGATAACCTACAGTTTTACTATCTCTATGATTAGTACACTTTGTAATTGTATTATGGTGTTAAAGTGCCTAAATTTAATTGATTGTGTAATTTTTAGGAGGTTGATGCTTTAAGAGATGCTATTTCACCAGCTATACTTTGTAGTCTTGTGTCTGAAGGCAACCTTGAAAAACTAGAAATAATGCGTCAATTTGTAAGGAATGTTTTTTTTAAACTTACCAATATGAATTGAACTAAAATGGTAATAAAGTAATGAACATTAAAACATTATTTGACTTTGGAATGAAGACAGTTGACATGTCATTTTAATAAAAGTATCGACTTAATTCTTATAATCATAATATCTATCATAAGAATATCTTTTTAAAATTCGTATGTGTCTTTTGCACCACCAGATGGGGTAAAATGGGGTTGCTAGTGAGTCATGATGGTGTTAACCTTTAAACATCTCTAAAATTCGTAAAGCTCTTCATCTTATCTTACTTTACCCTTATTTTGTTGCTTCTTTTTATAATTTGATTTTCTTTGCAAAAATTATTTTATATCTTACCTGTTTCTTAGAAGCAAATTCTTGGACAAAGTGTACTTTGCTTTATATTTTTCTCTGTGTAATTTTCTTTTCTGCTAGAAAGAATAGGAAGAATATCTTTTGGTGCAAGATGCAAGACATTTAGAGTAAGGTTAGATAGTATGGTTTCTGAGTATAAAGAACATACAATACCCTTATACAATTTTGCAATTTCGTACAAAGACACAACACTGCCTGTATTTCACCTGATCCAGCAGAATTACTTTGTGTTCGTTTAAGATAGGATTTGGCAAATCTTATGTTTTTAGAAATAGTTACCAAAGAGTGTGTTGAAAAAAAGCAAATTTCATAATTCCAAAGATATATCTTACCCTACTTCTGTCTTGCAGGGTTTTAACTCATAATTTAAGTTAATTTTCTAATAAGACTTTTTGAAACCTATGCAATTTACTATATAAAAATAATAGTTTTCGGAAATAAAGTAATTAACGTCATGATTAATGATTGCATATTTAATGACATAATCATCATGCTGCAGAGAAGCATATTTACTTTCCTTGAGAAACTGTGCAATTTGAGAGCAAACAAGTAAAAAATGTTCTATAAAGACTGATTATGTCTGCCACGTACAGGGGAAGCTTCTTTTCTACCCTCTCTTATGGTTCTGCTCTACTCTGCTTAGTTGACTTCACTTGGAGGTCCTGTAGCTCAGACACCCAGTGTTACCTTGTGATTTCATCATGCCCCACTCCTCCCCTGTTGTTAAACGACTGGCCAAAAACTGAAAGCATTCTGTGGTATTATGATAGTAAAAATAATTAATGGAACGTTTGTATTGATGTTCCTTCTAAAAATACGACGCCCGTCGCCAATAGCCCTCGTGTAGCTCTAGTGCGACGATAATTCAAACTAACATAACCTATATTGATGTTTTAATTAAATATGAGATTTTCTAAGCATTTGAGATTTCAAAATATTTTAATTCATATAATTACCACTAGATCAAAAAGGTTTAAAATCTAAAACATTTTAAATAATCTTTAAAATTTATCATAATCGAGTATATTTTTCCGGTCGAGATCTTCTTTGAAAGCAGATCCTGAAAGTTTATTTTGAATTTTTAGGGAGCATATTTATCTGCATGTGATTATGATTATCGCACTCCTCTTCACATTGCATGTGCAGATGGAAATATAAGTATCGTGGAATATTTATTGAAACATGGAGCAAGTGTTCACATGAGAGATCGTGAACACAAGACACCTTTAATGAATGCAGTGCAAAATGATCATCATGAAGTTATTAAACTAGTAATAAAAGCTGGAGGTTATTTAAACTTGCCGCCTTCTGTTATTGGGGATATGCTGTGCAGGTAATTCATTCAAAATTATAATATTATAACATGTTTCCCATACTGTGCTATAATGTAATAATTTATTAACTTTTATTTATTTCAAAATGACAAAGCATGTATTAATACATAAAACAAAGTAAGTTTAGTTACAATATTCAAAACTCATGAAGGGCTGGACCGATTTTAATGATTTCTGATATGTTCGATTTGTCTATACCTGATAGCAGAAGAAATATTTTAAAAATTTAGATTTTCTATTTTGTAGAGATAGTGCATAATCAGCTGAAAATACTACAAGACTTTTTCTTTGAAGTTCCCGATTTATTTCTAACCTGTTAATTAAGATATAAAATTTGAATCCAGACCAGATGTTATTCAGAAGTTTCCAATTTTTTTTTTTTTGGCTAAAATAATGATTTACATACCATTAGATATTGAAGTATTCAACATTTGCTTTGATTTGCATTATTCAGGGAAATTGATTTTCCCCATGACTTTTTTAAAGAATAGAGCAAATATTGGTAGCCCAAATGTGGCCAAACATGACTGGAGTTAACTAATGAAGTCAGTTTGGTGCAAAGACTTAGCGTGTTTTCCAGATCCGACACAATAAATATTTGAATTACTTATTTTACTTGCATCAGTATTTTAATTTTTTTGTTAAAAAAATTGCTATGTATATTTCAGTTAAAATTGCAGCAATTTGAAATTGAATTTGTATGTATAAGTTACTTCAAAGGAAAAGATTATTTTTAAATATAGGAGCCAATTCTCATCGATTAAGCAATTTGGTGGTGACTCCTCCCTTCAAGAGTTAAAAGAATGCAGGAGAGTGGTCATAAATGGGCTGAATTTTTTAAAAACAATTTTGATATTTTTCCATGGCACAAAATTGTATTATGTTTAGTTTACTTATTTGATTACATAAAATAAAAATTCTATTCAAAAATATCTGCAGTGAATCAATGGTCACTGGTCATTCCCCCTCCTTACACTTTTATTCTACACTGGCCGATTTCATAAACTCTGCACATAGTGTGCAATTTTTTGTCAAAAGGGGTCACTTGTAAAATAAGCTAGTAGCGATTGTAATTGAATTTTTTGTATTAGAAGTTTCAAGACTAAAAAACAAAAATAACTTTTTTTGTAAAATTGTAAATCCTCATATTTCTTAACTGTTATGCTTGTTTAGTCCATCAGGCTTTCTTCTCTTATGTAATATTACCTTATTAAAATAAAAGCTCCAGAGATGAATTTATGGTTATTTTCTTTACTTTTGCGGATTATCCGCAAATTTCATTATCTATGGATGCCGTGCCACCCAATTCAGCCCAATAATCGGGAGTTTACTGCAATTCAAAAAGGTCAATATTTTTCTTTTGCTCAATTAAGAAATTTTTAAAAAAATTTAAAGGTGACTATTTGACTAATAATGTAGTTATATTAAAATATTTCTGATAATTTTACATAGATTTTTCCATATATTTTAAGCTTACATTTCTTTAAAGTTAAGTAATAAGGGAGATACACATAGAAATATATATTAATATTTCTATCCTTGATTATTTTGCAGTTGTTTGGACATGGGTGATTCTCTGTCAATTTGAATTTTAATGTCTTCTTACATTTTTGTATCTTTGCATTATAGTAGTAAGGAGAGACCTGGCTAGTTTTCCCCAGGCCTTATATTAGAAATGAGCCGTTGGGGGGGGGGGGCGTCAACTGTCTGCTTGGTTTATTAAGCAATAGTGACCTATGTTGCTCACAAGAACTTTTGTTCTGTTGGTTTTGTAATATTTTCGTTAGAGCTATTTTTATGATTTTTTCAACATTGAGCAATTTTTTATGCTTACATTCAAACCTAAATTAAACGTTCTTTCATTTAACCTAGTTTTATCATTGCATAAAATAAAAGGTGGTTCTTCTCTCTTTAAATATGTATTTGTTTTAAAAATAACTTAAGCCTCTTATCATCAAGGCACTATTATAGTCAAAATATGGTGACAGGGCAAGTTTTCCAAAATTGCACGGGACAAGAATTCCAACATTGCCTTGAATAGAAACGTACTCCAACCTTTATAATATTCCAAAAATGCAATTATTCTTTAATGTAGGACCAAGTAATATAATCATATATTATAGCTAACAGAAATCCTACCATTCTGAAGCGATATACATTGCCTTAATAGCTGTCAAGAACTGATTTAATAGCATTTAAGAACTTAAATATTCCCAAAAGATCGTGAATAACTGCACTATAAAGTATGTCTTGTTGCACCCAAAACTTTGGAGTAAATTGGCTTGCACAGAAAAAAAGAGAAGCAATCTCAACAAACTTCAGTGTATGCGATATGTTTTTTTTGTGTAATCTTTAGCAATATTTTAGATAATCCTTAGAAAAGAGCACCAAACTATAGTTACACATAAAAGGAAGTTACATAATTTGCTTGATGTCAAAAAGTTCCAGGTGATAATGACCTTTAAATAATAATTTGGTATAGCAAACTTTCCTTTTTTTACAATTTTACCTATATTCTGGGTGTAAACTTTTGGGCTATTTTAGTTTACAATAAAATGCACATAAAAAGTAACAAAATGTTTTTTTAAGTGTGAAATCTTTCCAAGAATAGTTGGAAAATTTGCCCCATCTATTTTTGACAATCTGGGAAAATGTTCCACGTATACGGGGCACGTTTTCTGTTCAACGTGCTTGCAGGGAGCGCAGAGTTCCTATTATTCCTATTTTTTAATGCTCTTCCTGTTTTTCCTATTAAATTCCTATTTTTTGCATATTTCTTTTTAACTCCGGAGTTTTCATAACACAGTGCATAGTCTTAAATTTTTCTAATCGGGAATGTTCTCCTCGGCAGCTGGTGGGGCCCGGAAAAAGTGTGGGCTCTCAAGGTCAAATTCCACAGTATTGGGACATCATGATTTCACAGGGGAGGGGGGGATTTCTTTACTCTTTATGAAAAAAATCGTCAAAATGTTGTTTCCTCCATTCTCGGTCTATATCAATGAAAACTAAATTTAAATTTTAAGAAATAAAAAGTTTAAACAACAGATTTTGCTAATAAAGTTTTTTTTTTTAAATAATTATAATTTAAGGGGATGAGTTAAGATTAAATTACACACTAAGTTGTCGTCAAATATTGACCATCGATCAGTGCAATCCCCCATTAGATAAGTATCATTTTCATTTGTACAAAAATATTTGCAGTCCAATAATGCTTCCTGATTAGTTTATATTGCTGCCTATTAATTTTCACGAAATCCGCTTGCCTCGTAATGATTGGCAGTTATCTGGCTCTGTGTGATGATCCAACGAGTGTCTGATTGCTTTTGTAGTTCCGGTTCAGGCCAAATAGGACCAACCAGAATATTTTCTTCTGATCTTCGCAAGGCGTGACCTTGTGAATACAAGAACAATTTTCAACGTTAAAAGATTTTTTTTGCGTTTTAAACTTTTTCTACTTCGGCCTATACTGGGGTTTCTAATTTTAGACAGGTTTTTTTTTAATGGAGGGTCGGCTGCTTTAAGCCCATTTCACACCTTGTCACAACTATTTGCAACTCCCATAGGACACCATGCATTTAAAAGTTGCACTCAAGTCGTGAGATTTTTTCATGCGAGCACGAAAAAATCTCAAGTTGCATGTACCGTTAGCCAATCAGAAGTCAGTATTTGTTTGGCTACATTGTGGCGAACTAGACTTCGCCAACTGGTTGTTTATTTACTTTTTAAGACGCCAACTTTCCTTGCTTGCAAAAAAATTCAAAAATCTGCGCAATTAAAAATGGGTAGTAAATGGACGGCAAAAATGGAAATTGATCTTATTAATGAAGTTTCACGCTCAAGAGCATGCAATGTTTTCAATGAGATAAGAGCGAGTCTATGGTTTGAATAAAGTTTGTTTACAAAAAGATGAAACGTGCCAAATTGTGGGATAAATAATTTTTTGTGGAACCCGAAAAACCAGGTTACCACAAGTTACGAGTTGCAGTTGCAACGAAATTGCAAGTAGTTGTGCAGGTGTGAAATGGGCTTTATATTTTCAGATTTTATGTTGTTATTAATTTCTAGTCTTTGAATTTTCTAGTTAGGTTAGTTTGAATTATCGTCGCACGTGGTCTATTGTCGATGGGCGTCATAATTAAGAACCAGTCAAGCGATTACCCGACACCTGAGTAGGCACCCTAAGCAACCGTTAAGGGTGGCATCGTACGCAGCTTTGGGACTTTGATGGATATTTAACATGCACTTTCTCTACACAGGGTATTATTCGTCGGACATTTTTGGCTGCACGGGCCATTTGTAGGTCGGCAGTTATCTTAGCGATCGCCGAATCCGAACCTGGGACCTTCCCCATGCAAAGCGAACTCCTTAATCATCTGGGCTCCCCAGTCCCTTGAATTTTTCTTTAATCGGTTAGAAGTGACAATTTTCACCGTTTCACTCGGGTCGAGCCTGTTCTTTCAATTAATGTGTAAGATATGTTTCGTAAATGATGAAGTAGACTGATAAATTTTAAAATTAGATATTTTTGGTAATATTTTTTTTGTACTTTTGGTTATTATATGAGCACATTCATACATTATTTACTCAAATATATACACATATCATATACTCATTTAGTTAATGTTTCCTTCATGTGTGATTTCTTTTTTGATTTGGCCACTTTCAACCCTGAATGTTAGATTCCGGGAATACCCAAATTAAAAATCTTGCAGTACAGCCAAATGAAAAAATTGTCAAATAGTTTTGGATCTAAAACAGTAAATGCTGTTTGTTTCGACTGTGGGCGTGACTTACATTGTCTATTGTACATATATTGTGCCACATTTAGAAAATGTTTGTTATAACAAAAAAAAGTCTGAAGTCATTCCTTTTTTCCTTTTTTTAGTAGGTTTATGTTCCTATTTTTTAAGATAATACTCCTATTACTACTATACAATTTTTCCAAAAATTTGGCTGCTCTCCCTGGGCTTGCATTTAACCACTCACTGCCAAAATGTATATTTACTTGTTAGAAAAGTATCAATTCTAGGTATATAACCATGTGAGGATGACAATGATATCTTATTTTCCTTCAAAATAAATAAAAGTAAAAAATATACAATCAAAAAGAAGAAAACATGAAAAACTAGCCCCGATCTCTCCTATATCCTTAATTTTTTTTGTTTCTAAAACTATTTTGAGCTAATAGTTTTTTTTTTTAGTTTGAAAATGTCTATGCTGTCCCCTGTCTAAAATTTGAAGTTGCAACTTTACTTAACAATTTTTATATCGAGATTCCAACACTATCTTTTTTATGATTTTAATCTTCATATCTTAAATATAAAACCCCTACAATATTTTTGATATTTATATATTTGTAAAACTTATCTTTTCTGTGTTTATAGAAAACCTGTCAGTGCTATGTTTTCTGTTCCCGAAAAAATCTTGAGTCGTCTTCTTTAGTCGTGTTTATGCTGTTTTATATGAAAAATCTGTTACTTTAGCTTTGAAATTATTAATGAAGCAGTGAAAGTAGAATCATGTATATTTTGAATACACATTTCAAGTTGAGCCTTATACATGTTTTGCTATTTTGGGATACAGAAAGCAATGATTTTTTCAGTGCTGACCCTATTATGAATTCATGTAATAGGAACAACAATGATAAATAAAAGATTACAAACTGTGGGACAAATGTGTTTCAGAAACAGGAAGGCAAATATAACATAAAATGGTTAAAACTGGTCCCTAAAATGGAAGTTAACAGATAGCTAATTATTTTTATCCCAATTTATCTATGATGCCCTTGAGTAGTGTTAAACTACTATTGCCTGTGTTGGTGATGCATCACATTTCCCATAAAACTTGTTCTGCAAATACATTTAATTTTTTTTATTTGGAATGTAATTTCGTAAGATAACAGCTTTACTATTCAATACTGGATTCCCAAGATGAAAAGAGGGAAAAACTATTAAATTTTGATTGTTTTCCAGATCAAAGTTTGATTATTTGTTATACTTTTTTTGGGGGGGGGGAGGAAAAAAATCATTTATCTATAAAAAAAAATGTCCTGATTGACTCTCATGTCGCAGGCTGTGATGGGGTCAATCTGTTTTAATACCACTAATTCCATCAGATTATGCCTTTGAATTTAAGAGACTGCAGTTTTCCCTGAAGCTGCTTTGGTATAACTATCAAGTCTCAGGGAAAATCGCTGTGAGTGCAGGGATTCACTTGAGGGAAAAAGCTTAATTCTCATACAGGCAGTTTTCAGTTTTATGTGGCCTGCTCCGGAGTCAATTCCCCAAGTCTGGAATTTTTAACACCTGACCAACTATGAATGTTGACTACAAAGAAGGTCTTAAATGAGAACTTTAAAAAAAAGCATATTGTGCCAAATATTTTAATTTTTTTTAAAATAAAATCAGCTTTGCGCTTAATAAATGATTTATAATAATTTTTTTTAATACACCCATGCAACGCCTGGGTATAAAAAGCTAATTAATAGTATAAAAAGTAAAAGTAAGTATATTTTTTTACTCATTGTGTTGAAATATGGTAATAATTACGAACTATTATATAAATTATATTATAATAATTTCAATAAAAACCGTTTGAGATGATGCCTTAAATTTTTTGACAAAATATTTTTTGTTTTGGGTTGATTAAATTGAATCTAAGAAATTGAATCTATTAAATTTCACACTCTTATTGTGTTCAAAGCAATTTATTAAGTATCTATAAATTCCTTTGTGAGAGTTTACTAGAGGTTTAGCCACTTAAGGACCTGACCCCCCTCCCCCATCCAAAAGAAAAAAAATTCTGGTAACACTCAAGAAGCAAGGGTACCTTGAATGAACCTTTTGAAGAGTGAATTATTAATTGTATTTTAATAGTTCTACATATATATTATCCATACTCTATGATTTATTTAGATTTTCACCTGATGATGAAAATAAATAGAAATTGAGAAACAAATATTTCAACTATTGGCACAAATTAGTGAGCATGCAAAAAAAACAGAATTTTTATTTTTGTGTTATAGTATGCCGTAAAAAATTAGACATAAAATCATATAAACACAAAATCTCACTTAAAAGGTGTGGAGGAAAGAAAAAAAGTAGTGATAATGGGTTCAAGCAGGTATCAATAAATGGAAAAATAATGTGGTTCAATTTCATATCTAGCAGCCAATATAGATATTTAAACTGTTTTATGGTAAAATAATCCTGTAACGTTTGCACAAATGGGTAGCATTATTTGACCGTAAAATGGCTATATTGGCTGCTTCGTATGGAACCAGTTGTGTTACAAAGTCTGGTAAATTCAATGAAAACTCGTGTGTTTACAATATCATATCAAAAGGAAGTATGTACAATTAAGTAAGGAAAATGCGAAATTCATTCATAGAACTTTAAGATTATGTTACATGCAGTTGTCCCTAAGAAAACTATTCAAATTAACGAACAGTTAAATTATTTCCTGTACAATGTTTTTAAATTGATAATTAAACAATTTTACATTTTAATTACTATATCCAAATAATACTTAACATGTTCCGTCTAGATGACTCATTTCGATAACACAGGCCTCATATGGGTAGCCCATAATAAACTTTATGGTTTACCTATTATCAACCCATGTGAATCACATTTACAATTTTTGTCAAACAAATAAAATCCCATAAATCAACAAGGGCAGTTTGGTCTACCCATATAAAACCTTTGTTATCCAAAGGAGTAATGAAGGACAAGTATTAGTTATTATTTGGATATAATTATAATTCAACAGTAAAATTATGTCATTGGTGATTTCATATCATTCTGCCTCTAAAAGTTTAACTGTTTACTTTTTAAAAATAATTTCCCAGAGATTGATTGCAAGTCAAAATTGAAAATGAACTTACATGGGATACTCCAGGTTGGCCCATGAGGTGTGACCAAAAATAAAGGGTGTTGTTTCTTTCTGGGCTCAATATGGGTGGTACCCATAATATCCAAGTGGGCTCACATAAATCCCACATTAGTGTGTTACCTGGTCATTGCTAAAACAAGGGGTAGAAACCATGCCATTATTCTTCAATGGCTAAATTATTTTTCCAAGTTTTTTTTTTGGGGGGGGGGGGGGCTTTTAAGTCATTCAATACAATGTTTTGAGGCAAGAGTAATAAAAAAAGTTCAATTAATTTAACTTTTTCAAATTCTATCTCAAAACTTTGAAAATGTCGTATTAGATTCATTAAGTGCTTTAAGAAATATTTGCAGTATTTTGTTTTTTATAAAAATACTATTATTGGCAATTTAAAAATGAAAAGAAAATCATTAATTTTGTTTAATTGATTTTTTTAATTGTCCCTCATAAAGTGTGTCCACACGGTGGACATCAGTTTTTAATGCTCTAAAATAAAGTTAAATGGCGCTACCAGCCATCAGACGAAGTTTAAAGGAAGATAAAGGTAGTTAACTGTTTGATTATTTTAGTGTTGCTGTGAATTTTTTTGTCATTGATATCTTCATTTGGCGATATCACATGTTCACTGTGTGAATTGAATTATTAATATAACTAATTTTTTCAACGTATTATTATTTTTTTGCAATCTTCATTTATGTTGTCTATTTTCACACTGAACTCAGTGTGTTTCTATCAGCTAAGCCTTTTGTACTTACTCTTTGTTGATCAAGATATCATAAAAATAAGATAGTAAAATATTCTAAATAATAGATGGAAGCAGTATTGCTTTGTCATCGATATCTAAATACATAAATTATTTGTTTATTATTAGATTCTAATTAGTTATTATTTTGGGTACTCAGTAGAAATTAAATTTAAAAAAGTTATGTATGATCGGTACATGCAACTGGGTAATTAAATATAATTTCAAACTTACATACAAAGATTTAAAAACTTCAATTGTGTTACATTTTATTAAAAAATCATGTTACCACTCTAGCAACCTATTTACGGTCATCGTAATTAGCCTAGTTAAAAAAGCATGATAATAATTAATAAGACAGAAATTTGTTGAAATAGTAATTTTAAATCCTGTTATATTCTAAAAAGTAGACACTACCAAAGACCCGGGTAACCATCATAGATGTGTGTGAATGCTCTTTCTTAGGTTATCTAGTATTCCCTAATTACCGTGGTTATCCCTACTGCTGGGTGAAAACGACTTGGGTAAAATTCTGGATCTGTAAACCCAGCTTCAGTGGACGCACTAATTATGAAAGTGTGTAGTTTCTTATTAAACATAGACAATTTTCTTATACGCATGAAAAAATATTTCAAGCATTTTTTTGTTACATTCTACTCTACAGGGGAAAATACCTATACAAGAAAATACTTGTTTGAAAGGATAAGTACTTTTCTATCCTTCTCTGCAAATAATCCATTGTTAGTGGCTCCTTCAGCACCACTCTCCTCTATTGTAAAAGTCCCCTTGACCTATTGTCATCCTACTTGACCAGTTTTTATTTCTTTGTTCATCAATAACATTCTTATTTGATTAGTTAAAACAAATTATTCTTAAATAGTTTCCTTAGAATAAAATGACTATCACTTTGAAAATTTCAACAGAAATTATCAATTTCTATAGTCTTGAAATGTTAAACATCTTGAAAATATTCCAAATGCATCATTGGTTGACCATTTTCGGAGATATTAAATTGAATCCCTTATTTAGGGGTTGTTACAAATTGTGAATGGATTATAAGGTCCTTAAAGATTTAGCTACTTACTCATAGGCCAACAAAGTAAACATATAAGAATTGGAATTTAAATTTCAAGTTACTGTCCTATGGTTACAAAATTTTAGATATTGGCTTAATTATTTTCTGAGATGATTTCTATAATCCTAATAATAATATTAATATCCACTTTTTAACTTTTTTAAAGTATTATAGGTGAAAATTATTTTGAGTTAAAAATGTACAAAGAGAATAAATTTTTGTAACATGATTGCTTAACTTTCTCTGCTAAACAAATACTATTTTTAAAAAGATAAGGCTGAAATGCGTCGAAGGGATTCATTAAAAACACACAACTTGCTGATTGAAATTTATTTTAAAGTGTTGTTTCTATCATAACTCTTTTTTTCTTACAGTGCTGCCAAGGAAAATAATGTACGCCGATTGGAATCATTAATTCTAGCAGGTGCAGATCTTAATGAAGTAGATGTCACCAGAAGATCTGCCCTACACTATGTAAGTTTGATTACGCAAGGCATGTATATAAACAGGGTGTCCATAATTAAACTGATGGTACCAGGGGGGTTTCTGTAGAGAAAACTAAAGTCCGAATTACGGTTCCTTCAATTAGAGGCTATTGATGACATGGGTGAAAGAATTCTGCAAAAAAAATAGTTCAAAAATTTCCTATAGTGGAAAATTTGGTGCCACTGTTGTCTTTTCAAGCCTAGAATCACCATAAGACGACTATAAAATTTCAAAAGGCCAATTGTTAACAGCGTAGTTTCAGTTGGAATTTCTTCATATTTTTTAAAGCATTAGTTGATATATAACCTTTACGTAATTTTTAAAGTTCTAAATTTGCGGGTTGCAGCTGGTGCATTTTATCCATTGGGATAAAAAAGCTTCCCAAATAACACACTTTAAGGTCATGTCACAGAGTCATGTTCATTAATTTTTGACAACAAATTGAATTACTTATTCCTTTCAAAGTTTATTAAATATATTGTAAAATATGAATGTTATTTACCTTTTCCAAAGGTAGTTTAAACGAAAAATAGCATTGAAACTTTCCCTGCATCCCGCATTGTTAATTTTGTTGTCAATCGTTACCTTTACAGTTAAAATGTGTGACGATCGCACTGCGGTACTGTAACTACGCCATTAAGAATTTGCATTTTGAAGTTCTAGAGTCGTCTTAACATAATAGAAAGCAGTGAAATCTAATGTGAAGTCGTCTTTGTTTCAGAACTTGTATCTAACTTATGTGCAAGGCTGTAACACCACAATTTCAAAAAAACATTTGAAAAAGCTTTTAAGTTTAGCTATATTTCTTTTATCAATTCTTTAAACCCTTTGGTGTTTTCTGTTTCATTTCGGTTTTATGAATTTGGGATTCATATTGTCTCTGTTGATGAACACTGGAGATTAAAATGTTAAGGAAGTGTCTTTTATTTACTAGCAAAGCTGTCCCATCAAGGAATAGTGGTATTAAATATTTTCGTAAAGATTAGGTATAAATACGTAGATGCTTTAAGGACCAAGTTCATATTTAAGATAAGGAGTAGACTCAGGGCTGGTTTAGTTGTTCAATATAAGATTTGTGTAAGCTGAGAACATATAATAGGACTTGGGATAGTAACAAACAGCAAATAATTTGGCAGTTTTGTATTGTTGGCACTCATATTATGGCAGCTAGGAACTGTTTTTTTGTAAATCAGTCTATTTCAAACACGGATGCAAAATATGGGCAGTATTTTAAAGATATTGACTTGGCAACCAATCTTCCCATGTAAAATACTGTTTTCCAAGTGGACTCTGCCACTACACATGTTTATCAGCTGCCAGAATATGCAAGCCAAACTATAATTTTGTATGGATGCCCTTTATAATAGAAGTAATGTGAAAAATGTATTTTATAGGCTGCTGAAATGAATTTCCTGGAAACCGTACTATTTCTACTAGAACATGGCGCAGATATAAATCTAAAAGATTTATATGGAAAGAATGCCTCCGATATTGCACACATTTTAAAAAATGATCACATTTTGATGAAGATTCAGGAACTTAGTAGCAAAAAAAACGATTACAGTTATGATTGATTAGTTTTATTCTGCCATTGTGCCATTCTTTTAAAGTCTTTCAAACTGCCTTCTGCTAGTGTATCTACATTATGTTTTAAATTATTCTTTTGCTCATAGAGAATAAAAAAAATTGGAGCTAATGTGTTGTTCATGATGTATAAAATCTGTACAAGTATATGCTATATATCCAGTGGCGGATTTATGGGGGGGGGATAAGGGGGCTTTTAGCCCCCCCCCCCCACAATGAGACCCAAACTTATACTAGGTAAATCGATTTTCGAATGAAAAAAATTGAAAAAAAAAATCATATTTTTTGTATTATCCTAAATATAAAACCACTTCACCTTTAAACTACTTAAAGGTACTTCACCTCTCCTTCTCTACGCCATCACACTGAAAACCTTATTTTTTAGCAATTTACGAAACCTCGCATTTTCATAAATAAGCAATAGTTAATCATTTATTTATATATAATAGTTAAGAGGCTTCTTAATAAAAGTTATATTCGTATGTAACCCGTTAGGAATAAATGAAATCTATAGCATGCTATGCGCAGTAATGCAGTACATTTGTTATGAAAGGAAAAAATTTAAAACAAAATCGGTTCTCCTCTCTCAATTATTAATCGGTACCATATAACCAGGGATTGGAGTAACGCGTTACTTGTAACACCGTTACTTGTAACAGTTACTTTTTTGGGTAACGTCGAGTAACGCCGTTAAATTTTTCAGAAAGTAACTGTAACTTAGTTACTTTTAGCGGTAACGAAGTGACGAAAAATGTTGTTACTTTACGAAGGCTGTCTGATGCCAATTTTGAAATTCCACTCTTAAGAGATTGAAACATTTCGCATTCCCGAAATACGATAGCTTTTCTTAGGAGGGAAAAAGTAAAGAATATAATAGAATTGTCCACTTTGGCTGGGCTGCTAAAGGCGTGACGGAAGCTTTCAGACAGAATTGTAACAGTACGAATGTTTTTCCCTGTCGGTTTACCTTTCTAAGTATCACATTATAAGCCCCGCACAATTACAATCATCTACGGAAAAGAAGGGTTTTCAAATAAATCACGCTAACTGCCAAGCAGGTTGGATCCCTCAGTCCAAACCCCTTTGTGTCCCCCTGCCTGAAAGCGTTCTACAACAATGACCAAGTCCTTCCCCTCGAAGAGGGGTGGGGAGGGAGGAAACAGATTTCACATTCATTCTTGAGAGATACCCCGATTCCCGTCAGTATCTACCGGAGTGTTTACAGATGGACTCGTATCAGGGTAAAGGATTAAAATTAAATATAATTTTTTTTATTAATTATAATTTCAGTGTTTTGTTTGAGCTTATATTTCGTTTATCGTGGTTCTCTTTGAAAAATGGTAAGATGGCTAAATTTCAATTTTTCTTATAACTTGAAATTTCGAAAAGTAACTGTGATTCGTTACTTTTTTTAAAAGTAACTGTAACGCGTTATTTTTCATATTAAGTAACTGTAACAGAGTTACTTTTTTAAATGAGTAACTGTAACTGTAACAGTTACTTTTTAAAAGTAACTTTCCAATCCCTGCATCCCTAGTAGCATTGTTTCTCGAAATTTGCTCGATCGTTCATCGGATTCAGCGAAAACTCACCGCTGATCGCATCCGTAATCCGTAAGTGCACGAGCCGACATCGGAAATCGGTGAACGAAATTCTATCGATAAAAGTCATCGATTCGATATCGGTCAAAAGTGAAAATTCAATCAATGTACGTTTCATCGGAAAATTATGACGAATCGATATCGCAACGATAAGAAACCGAAAAATGCTGCTTTTTTTATTTTAGTACATACAAATTGCGTTAAATTATTTCGAAAACTTTATATCCGAAAGCTATTATATTCAAACTGGTAATAGTTATTTTTTTTACTTACACACATTTTTAATTGCGTGCGAAGATAAATATTTTTACTGTGTGATAACTATTTCTTTTATTTACTTGGAAATTAATTTTTAACTTTTTGGCCATGATTAATTTTTGAAAAACTTAAAGAAAATAGATTTTTGAATAAATATTATGAATTAAACAACTTTTCAATACGTAAGTTACCAAGAGTTATTTTTAAATTTAAGATATTTCTATTAGTATTGTTAACTTAAATTAATATTTAAAAGGAGTTTGCAACTTGCGAAAGAAAAATCAAAATTAAAATGTCTTAATCAATAAAACTTTTTTAACGATCAACCTTTTGACCTCTTTATTTAAACTCAAATAAAGTGCAAGCGTCCATAGCCGTGAGGTCTAACGCACAGTTCCAGTTGCAAGTCAAGAGCGCAGAGCCCGAGATTGGGGGTTCTGTCCCCCTCCTGAATTCCAAATATTACCTGACTAACAGAAAAAAAAGTGGCGCCATCTCGTTTAAAACTTTTGTATTAACATGTCGTAAACTGTTCGGAATTTTATCGCAAAGTGTTCGAAATTCCATCGGCCGATGAGATTTCGATTACTACTCATCGGATTCTTATCGATTTCTTCTTGACACTTGATCGGAATCTCATCGGAAAAACTCATCCTAGGCTGCTCGATCGAGCGGACATAACCGAGCAGTTATCGAGTAATCTGGCAATTTTCAGCGAAATCCGATATTCGAATTCTCACCGGTGAACGATGAAAATTCGATTATCGGTCGATGAAAAATTGCTACTAGATAACTATTCTACAAATCCTCTTACGTTTGACAAATTTATAAGCAGGAAAGAAACCAAAATTGTCAGATGAACTGTCAAAAACTTCTTTTTACGCCGATTTATCCTACTCAAAAAAATCAAACAATGAATAGCTAACAGTTAAGTAAAATTTATTCATAATTAAAAATTGTTAAATATCGATTAAGAATTAGCTCAAAATTTTAGATGTGCCTAATAGCATAAATTCCGGGCTTGGGTCTAAAACTCTGGCCTACTTGCTTAAATGCATCCAGAATCGTAATTAAAAATAATAAATTATAGCAGAAAGTTGTAATTTAAAAATCGATCCTGTACAGTCGGAATTCTAACAGTTTTTTCCCCTCTTTGACAGACCACAGGATATGGCAAACTTTGCTCCGGGCTCTAAAAATGGGTCTGTGTGGTCCGATTATCAGTGATCTTTTTCTGCCCCCGAAGTTAGTCTTGAAGAAGGGTATTCTTTGTATTTTCCCACCCCATGTGTTATATAACTTGGATGCTGGACGACACAAAAGACCGTCTAGACATGGCTTATTTAGGATTTTCTGTTCTGTGGGGAGGGAATCCGTTATCGTGAATTTGATAACACTAAACAAGAGAGAATTTTTCTTTTTTTTTTTTTTGAAAGGGACGAAAGTGATTTTCAACGAAAGTATAGAGGCACGAAAAGAGGACTGCAAATTGGTCTTATTGGATGTTGAGCCTTATTGTTGTGCATCTGTTTGTTTGTGTCGTGTGTGTCTCTATCTTTTAGTAGTCAGTGCCAACTGCCAGAGACCCTACGGTGGTGGCTAAGTCGGTCTCCCGTGATCTCAAGAAAATTCTTTCTATTTTTTTTATTAATATAGATCTATTGTTCAAGAGACCAAGCTAATTTATCCACATTTTTTTTTCTTTTCTCATGCTTATCATTTACGAATAACTTCGTAATAAGTATACAGTAGGTTATATGTACCTTCCAAAATAAGAGTTTTATTTTTCTTTGAAAATAAGGTAGGAAATTATTTTGTATTTAATTTATTATCATTATATAAGTTACTTATCTAATTAAATGTATCATTTTAAAGAGTTAAATTACCTATTTTTTTAACAATATGTACTTGTACTTTAAAATAATCTAAATTAATAAAAAAACTATAATTTTATAATTATAAATAGAAAATGGCAAAAGTTAGTTTTACAATTAAATTGCATGTCAAAGCTACTTTTCCATAATTTCATGAAGAAATAAAATTGTTTTGCTTTGTACGATCCCAGAGGTGCCGATCCCCCCCAGAGCTAACGACGCACCCCCCCCCCCCTAGAAAATTATTACCCCCCCCCCCCCCCCCCCCACGCAAAAAAAAAAAATACCGATGAGGATTTTTTATTTATATAGGCTAATGGAGTACCTAACCAAAGTGGACTCTAACTACATCTTTACGGTGTATATAGAAAACCTTATAGTAAAATGATATTTTAAGTACCATCGAATGGGGTAACCAGGGCCGGATTTCTAAATAGGCTAAGTATAGGCTGTAGCCTAGACGGCGAATTTTTTGGGGCGGCAAATTTCACGACCAATTAAAACAGCATTCGGCGTGTAAAGGTACATAGATGTTTCTAATATGTGTATCTTTTTTAAACAACACCTACCACCCTATTTTGCAGCTAACCAGCTACCTTTCCCCGAAGGGGGAGAATATTGTGACAGGGGCGGCAAATCTTTAAATCCGGACCGTAAGTTTGTCCCAAGAAATAAAACCCTAGTACTGACTTTCTCCTTAAATATTTTTCTAATGATAGGTCAAGGCAGAGTTGCCCCTAATCGAAAAAGGGAAGCACCTTTTGTTGGAATATCTTTTATAATACGGAATTACAAGCTATTTTTAATTTTCCTTTAAAAAGGTTTTCTTTACAGCAAAAGCTATCGGAATCTAAATAATTGGTAAAAATTCCGCTCAAAATTTATGTAATTATATTATTTTTTAAATCAATAAAAATAGCCAGACACGTACGTGATCCAATCAAAAACGGCTTCCAATTCATTCCCTCAATTCTTAATGCATAAAAAAGTTTATCTTGGTATAGCTTTTTATCTAATACAACACATTTGGCATTATCAAACAAATCAGAATTATTTTATAATGCTTACAGAGGTAGTTTCACTTAAAAAAAAACTAAAATTTAAAAAATTAAAGTTAAATATAACAAAATTCTTACCGTGAAACCCGAAATTGAACTATTTAATTATATTCAATCACCAAGACCCACACATTTGACACAAGACGACAAGTATTTTCCTACTGATTCTAAAGCAATCATTTAGTTATTTTGGCTTCAAGTCTAATCTGGCGGGAAAAAGTCAGAAATATTATCTGAAAGTCATTAATTCGTAAAACTGTTAAAAACAAAGTTCGAAAGATTTATGAGCCAGCTGCAAAAAATGGCGGGAATATATCATTGATACCATTGGCAAACGTCATCAATTCACCGAAATGTTTTATAAACTGCGTGAGATTTATGAGTTTTTAAACTTAGTTACAGTGATCGTATTGTTTATTGGACATAATTGTCAGAAATCTTCGTCTGGTATGGTATGGTAGGCGCCATCGAACATAATTTATAACTCCTTTTTTTCCTGGTGTTGCTTCGAATTATGGTTACCCATTCATATTCTTTGAAGGCATTTGATTTCCTTGCCACTTTGTGCTTTATTTTAAACCAAATAAAAATTCGCCAGAGTACAAGTTCTAACCCCCCCCCCCCCCCCCCGGTGCTGCGTCGGGGGGGGCAGATAATTAGTAAGAATAAGAGTTAGCTGAATTTTTTTATATAAAGATTGGCAGTTTCTTAATAATTTTTATAAAAAAAATTCAACCCCCCCCTAAAATTTCAACGACGCAGTCTGCGTCGTTGACCCCCCCTTGTAGGCACCCCTGTACGATCCTATAGATATTCGTATTATTATTATTGAAAAATGTATAGATCAATTAGTTTTTTTATTTAATTAATTACAATTAAATAATATTGAAGCACGAAATATGCATAGTTGATGTTAGCAAATAAAATTACAATAAAAAATCACCAATTTAATTTGCAGTAAAAAAAAATTATACTAATTATGTACTACTAATTAATTTACATAAACTAGGATTGGATAGTTAATAATAGATTGGCAAATTGTTCAGGAAATTACTAATTGATTCACAAATTGTTGTAAAATAAGTGTTTCAAAAATTCGTCATGCCCCTCCCCCCCTTGTTATGTCCTTGAGCGGCCAGGCTGTTAGCCTCTCCCCCCCCCCTCCTTGATGAAGTTCTGGATCCGCCACTGTATGTATCTATACATAATTAAACAATTTTTCTAGAGTTCCATTTTAAGTAAAAACATTTCTAATAAACATGTACAAGCTTTTACCAAGAAATGGATTGTTGCTGTTGTTGTTGTGTGCCTCCAAGGCATGGGCTGGACGGGGACAGTAGCTTCTGTTAGTACAATGCTTTGAACCCCTGTGAGGGTGGAAGTCTGGCTTCTGCTCCAAGATGGCCCCTAGGAGGATAGAATAAACAGGAGTCGTCGCGTGGATTCAAACGTACGGGAACCGAGTGAAGCGAGAGGTGGGGGAAGGCAGCCATCCTTGTCTACCTATTGTTCATATAGTCTTCTATATGAGAATTTACGATTTTTCTTTTTAATAAAAAAAATTGATCACATTACGGAAAACGAATACACATATGTGTATTTCTAATATGCTCAGTAGATATATATCAGTGTTGGGCAAATTTTAATTGCACAAACAATTAATGATTAACAACTAATTAATTGTTAATTGTTACTACTGCAATTAACAATTATTCAATTGTAATTGTGGAAAACTGCAATTAACAATTAATCAATTGTAATTGTGGAAAACTGCAATTAACAATTAATCAATTGTAATTGTGGAAATTATTGTTAATTGCAGTAGTAACAATTAACAATTAATATTAATGTTCACTCCGACTATCCGACCGACCAACAACGACTACCCGACCGATCGACAAAGACCGTTTACGAGACTGACCGACCGACCGATCAAGACCGGTCGGTCGGGTTGTCGGTCAGGGTCTATTGGTCTGGTTGTCAGTCTTGGTCGGTCGGGTTGTCGGTCTTGGTTTAATTGCAAGGTGCAATTAAAAGTTCAATTGCAATTAATTTCATTGCAATTTATTTAATTGCAAGGTGCAATTAATTTTATTGCAATTACTTTTACAATTGACAATTGATTAATTGAATGCCCAACACTGATATATATGCCTTATTTAAAATACAATAACAAGTAAACACTTAAAATTTGGCGATATTAAAATTGGTTCCCCTGGAAATCTTAAAATTAGTTTGTTTTAATTTGGGAGTTATTAGCAACTCATATTTACAAAAACAAATACTATTTTTAATTTTAAGTAATGTGAGAATAACAAAAAACTACTTAAATAAATTCGCTTACCTCAAAATAATACAAGCCCATAGAGTTGACAAGCCAGAAATCGCAATGTTTTGCGTTAATCAATATGGCTGCCACGAACTGCGCATGCGCGTCTGAAAGGGAGAGGGGAAAGCTTTTTCGCTTCATGCTGAGGCCACATGACTACTCCTGTTCATTCTATCCTCCTAGGATGGCCCCAGCTCCTCAATTTAGGTATGTTGCTGGAGGGAGAGTGGCATTATTGCAATTATATAGCTGCATATTGTTACTATAGTTGTATGCAGGAATTAGAAAAATATATTGGGCAAGCAGTCTTTTTTCCCCCAACTTTTCGAAGGTGAGTAAAATTTTCTAGTTTTAGATCTTTATTAAGAATAGATTTTTGACCCTAAATATGTGTTCAAGTGGAATATGTCCAAAACACAAGCGCATCTAAAATAACAAGAATTTCCATTCACTGAGGGAAAGCCCGGGATACTCTCTGGACAGTAGAGGATTTAAGGGAACCACCCTTCTTCACAGAGAGGGTTCTTAGCCCAACACAGAGGGTGGTATTCAAATTCAGTTCACCTTAAGTAAACGCCATCACAAACTCGTAATTTTTATAGAATGATTAACCTCCAAATGTTAAGTAGATCCAAATCAGTTCTGGGAATATTGGTGATTTCAGATGAAGGAGGTCCGGAAAGGGGGAACTGAAGCTATTAGGGGCAAATGAAGATGAAAAATTAGTAGGGGAGACCAGGGGAATCGCACTACCCTGTTCAATGCCGCCCCCCCCCCCCATCTCGCAAGCGGTGTGTGTGGGATGGGGGGTGAGAGCGCTGACTGACCTGTAGCGGGAAACACGGTAATCCAGAGTAGAGACGCTATGGTTATGTAGTGTCAAGGGCGGATTAGAGGGGGGGGGGGGCGACCGCCCCCCCCCCCCCCGAGACCCGAGATTTTTTAAATGCGTAATATATCGAGCTACATATCACGAAATATCACCAGGGGAGGAGAGTGGTCAAAAAGTTGTCACGTTATTAAAAGACGCCGCCCCCCCCATTAAAAAATCAAGACCCTCCCCCCCCCCCATTAATAAAAATTCCAACCAATGTCTGTGAAATGTGCCCTTTCCTTCCTCATCGTCTGCTGGAATTCGGTCCTCCGAAAGGGAGAATTTAAACAGACACGGGGAATTGGGAAGTATTTACTTCTACTCGGCGGGCGTTGATGTTTGGAATGTTCTTGGGAAAAGTTTTCCCCCGTCTTCAGTACTTCGGATTAGGGGGGGGGGGGGCGTTATTCGTCCGATAAAATTGAATTAAGCACTGCCAACAAAATTGTGTAACGATACCATGATTTTTTTTTACAACATTACAACAATTCTGAAATATCTGACTAATTTTTTAGAATTTCATTCTAGTTTTACCCCCGTTTGGTGCAAGTTTACTCCAACTTTGAAGTGTAACGTTACTCCATAAACTTCCATATTTAAACGTGTCATTTTACATGTTGAACCCCTCTATTGAATCTCGGGATATAACGATTCTCCGTTTTTTGCTCTCCTTTCAAATGGTCCCAACGAAAACCCTATATCGTCAATGTATTTTATTCTTGACCCCTTGATGGAAATCCTTTTAACTTAATAATTTGTCCGACTCTCCGAAATAAAGGTGATTTTAAAAAGTAATAATAATATAATATACTTCAGACGCTTAAACTGGGTTAAAGAACATATTGATACTTTTTAAAGAACGGAAAAATGGTTTAGTCCATGCATGACCATGTCCAATTATTCCTTTCTTATATTCAAAAGAGGGTTAAAACAAAGATTGTTAACTCTTCTAAATCTTTTATTATGGGAAGGAAAACAGCAAAAGATATAAGAGCGGAAATTTGATGTAAGGATATATCCGCATGACCCTTCATTCTTTTTGTGTGCAAAAAATAGCAAATCCGAATATGCGATTAAAACTTCTAGTAAAAATGGATTTTTTTCTGAGAAGTCTATGTGTATGTTTTCGAAGGTCCTAAATATGAATATGAGGTTAGATACTTCGAAAAATGTGAGCTTGTATAATTATAAGAAAAAAATTCCACATAATAATTTGGTTATTGTATTTTTTTCGACAGATTTGTTTTAACTACGCATTTTTTAAAGTGGAAAACTTAAATTTCTTTTCAGAATCTCCAAAACCATATTCGTGTATACATTTTGAACACAATACATATTTTTTATACAACGGGCATTTGAAATTGATGAATGAAAATTCTGCACATATGAAATTGTTAAATTTCATTATTATTAAAAAAACACCCTAATTTGAAATACATAAAATAAGTAATTTAAACTTCAAAACTTAATTATTGAATATTATATTATTGTTCAATTTCATTATAAAACTTTTTTAAAAATATCTATCATGTACTGTATAGAGATTACATATGCTGATTGTGGAGTTGAGTTACCACACGGCCCTTATCCATGTATGATCTTAATACTATTTTTATGACTTAAAACTACTAATACTTTTGTAATACTGCTTTTTGTCTCTATGTAAAATACATAATTGAATAAGAAAAACGAGCTTAGTTACCTGAGCTATTATTTAAAATAAATTTATTTTGTTAACGCGTTTTTTCTTGAATAAGTTTTGGATGTAGTATATTTTAAAGATATACAGTAAACTCCCGATAATCCGCGGGTGGATTATCCGAGGGCCCCCCCTCCCCCCTGCAAAAATAATAATTTAACTAAACGCAGACAAATAAAATTTATTTGTTTCAAAACTAGTTGAAAGAATGGATTCCAAGAACAACGAATTCCTTTGAACACATTTAAAAACGATAAATACATTTTAAGACCGAAGAATGAATTATAAGAACCACGAATGCCTTAAAAAAATAAGAATGACCATAGAAAACTTGGTGTGTGCTAAAATGTGTTCGGCCAGGTGCACATCACGTGCAGATTTTTGTCAAAAAGCGTCACTTGTAAAAGAGACTGCTCGCAATTTTAATTCAACTGCTTTGCGTGATTTTGACAGTAACGAAATGAGTGAGAAACGAAAATAAGTTGTGATCAGGAGCCAGAAGACAATACATTGAAGAATAAAGTAAGTCATGAAAAAGCTCTTTCTAACATAAGCGAATTGATCAAATTAAGCAGTTTACTAAAGATTGCATATTTTAATATACCATTCCATTGAGAACAAAAATCATCAGCGGTGTTTAAAAATAAATTGCGTTATTTTTTTTCTTAAACTGAATCTTAATTGAAAAAGTAAATGTATTCCTCTATTAACATAAATTTGATGCAGGTTTTTAAGTGCGAAAATCTAAAACTAATTTATATATCTTATGTAACAAAATATTGACACGTTTAATATTGTAATGTTTTCTTTGTGTGTTATTTTATAAATTTTAATAAAACCAAGCTGATAAATGCATGTATGTACTTCTTTGTATTTTGTGACGTTTTATCAAGCATTTTGATAAAATCCATAAGAAACAAGAAGTTCTATAAGAACTAAAATCGACTACTTTCTTGTTACTTGAATACTTACTGAAATTCTTATAAGAAAAAGAGTAGGTATGTAACTGTCACTTAGAACAGCTTATGCACATCATGAAAAAAATCTCCAATGCAGCATCTAGTAGTAGTTTAAACTTTAAAAGCCGAAATCAACAGTTTTCATTCATTTTCTTTCGCAGATTAATTTGTTTTCGTTGGCTTAATTTATTTTCAATTCGAAGAATATTTATTTAAAATTGCTTTAGTCAAATCCTAGCATTCGTTCCAGGGATATTTGGCGGGTTTGGAAAAAAGTCGTTTGACTTTCCATTCCCAATACGATCTAACTGTGATAGGCCAAATTAATGCGTGCCTACATTCCAAATTTCATTAAAAAATTCGAATTGAAAGTATATTTAAAAACCTAAAAAAATAATGCATATTTTTAAAACAAGATAATTTCATTTTGTTTCAATATTTTCACAGTTGCCATTTCGTCAAAGGCATTAAAAACGTTATTTAAAAATAAAAAATGTTTGGAAGCGGTTCTAGGTGATAGTTACTGTTACAAACCTACTTGTTGTAATAGTTATAGGGATGTAAAATTTAAAAATGATGCTTTCTCCTGTCTCATCATATATTCTTAACATGATGCTATTATAATTCTTTTTCTAACTACTATATTTTATTTTCCTTTTTTTATAGAGTTGTATCACTAAAACTTGGTTGTCCTTTGAACAATATTTTATTATTTTCAACACGTTTTTAAAAGTTTTTAAAATTTTATCGCTAGAATAAAATGAAAATAATAAGATTTAAACACAAAAAAATTGTAGCAGAAAAGATGTAGGACAGCTGAGGTAACTTCATCAACAGTTGAGACAGTTTTTAAACACACAAAATTGTGCATTTTCAAATTTGAGAAACTGTTTGGGGACTGAAAATTAATGGTTATGCATGTGGAGCATTTAGTATATGAATTTACTGTAATTAAATATTTGGATTAATTTTAAATAAATATGGCCCTTTACCTTTTTGTTTAATTTATAATTTTTTTTACTATCTGAAGCAAAATGAACACACCAAATAATTTGATATTAATAACTCAAGTTTAGAAGTAGACATATACATTTATATAATATATGCCATCTCCTGTTCAAGGTACAAAAAATCTTTTCAAACATTCATAGATAGCATGTATTTTGTGATCTTTTTATCAAGGATTTTGATAAAAGATGATTAAAGAATTAAAATAGCCTACTTTCTTGTTACTTAAATACTTACTGACATTCTTATAAAAAAGTAGGTATGTAACTGTTATCTAAAACAACTTCTACGCATCAAGAAAAAAATCGTCTTTAAATATTTATCCAAGTCGAAGGTCTTCTCCAGGACTGGATACGGTCCGTCGTCTTGGAGTGGCTTGCGCACGGCGTCGTGCCGCACAAAGGCGTGGGCCTGCATCTGAGGGTGGACGAATGTCGCTCTCCTTCCGTGTCTCGACGTTGGCACGGGGCGAATGCTGCCGAAGTGGGACCTGAGCTCCTCCACGAGCTGCTGAGGAGTGGCCTCGGTAGGTGTGGGGTCGAAGAATTCTCCCGGCAAGCGGATCGTCTGCCCGTACACCAGCTCGGATGAGGTGGCACGTAGATCCTCCTTCAAGGTGGTCCGGAACCCGAGTAGCAGAGTGGGAAGGGCAGCTGCCCATTCGCTCGTGTCGTAGGCCTTCATGGGTCGGTGGAATTCCTCGATGAGTCCGTTCGACTGCGGGTGGTACGGGCTCGTCCTCAGCTTCTTGATTCCCAGGAGTTGCGAGAGGGCACGGAACAGAGCACTATCGAACTGGCGCCCTTGATCTGTCGTTAAACGTTCCGGGCACCCGAAACGTGAAATCCAGGTGGCGTAGAACTGCTTCGGTTCACCACCACACGCAACCTCAATATGCCATAAACAGCTAGGTGGCGCTGATTTACCATCTCAGTCCTATCACTATTCTAGTACAAAGTTAATAGTAGTATATAAGCCAAGGTAACTCATCTCCACCTTGAGGATCCTTTTGGTAGACTGTGGGTTACCGAGGCCGCCATCGCCATCGTTACCCGAGGACGTGATCGATTCGTCACCCATTCCAACGACTCTCCTGCTACGATGCGCTCAACCACGGTTTGCTAGTCGCTGCAAATGCACTCAACGCTGCACGCAACTCAACGGCCAACGCTGGCACACAACTCAACCGCAGCACAACGCACAGCGAAGCAACCTGCGCACGGTTCCTTACCTCGTTTCTAGGAGGGGAGTGGTGTGGCGGTTCACCACACTCGCAACCTCAATATGCTATCAGCAGCTAGGTGGCGCTGATTTACCATCTCATTCCTACCACTATTCTAGAGTACAAAGTAAAAAGTAGTATATAAGCCAATGTAACTCATCTCCACTTTGATGTGGATCCTTTTGGTAGACTGTGGGTTACCGAGGCCGCCACAGGTTAAAGTTAGGCATTTACGGAGGACTTGGTCCTAGAACCTGACCGGAAGTATATTTCTCTCCATAAATTAGTCTAATTAATGTAGCAGGTGGAGTTTACATGTTACGCTCGAGGAATACAACGCTAAGGACATCAATCAAGTAGCTGAAGCTTTTGCCAATAGCCCTCGTGTGGCTCAAGTGCGGCGATATTTCAACTCAACTCAAGTCGCGTTCAAGGGACCAAGTCCCTTCATGTATCTTAAAAGACTTAGCTTAAAAGGCACCAATAAACTGTGTGTTTTCCTTAGCGAAAACGTTAAATTTGATTTGGTATTGGTAGAGAAATAAAAATTGATTGGAAAATCATTTTCTTTATTGAATTCATTAAAATATAACAAGTCATAGGGAAAACGAAACAAAAACTACACTTTTGTTGATTTGCTATCTTCTGTTTCTGTGATCGCTGTAACTTTAACTACTGACTACGGCTTTAATTAAATAATTCTCATACTCATATAATTTGTTTTAAAAAATCAGTATTTATATCCCAATCTAATGTTATATGTGTTTTCATATAAACTCTTAAATAACTTAAAATTTGATCAATGTATTTTCTTTATTATTTTAAAAATATGAAAAGACAGAAGAACAGTAAGGCGATTATTATTCCTTCCCTTTAAAACGTCTTTGAACTTTTCTCAATCCAGTAAGTAATGAAAATTCTTAAGTGAAATCATGTGAAATGAAGTTTCTTGCTTATTTTTAACTTAAAACCATGCCCATTAAATTCTATTGATAGTCGTATTTTTGTATCAACCCTGATCATGAAAAGGACTTTCACACCAAACACCAGTAGTTTATCTACTGGCGGGATTAAGCTGTGTAGGGGACTGCCGGCAGGGGATTTTAATGAATTTTCGTATTTAAAGTCTCATCCCCTCAAATTATTCCTTCATATAAAAAAAATTATTCCTGTAGAAATATTTTTGAAATCAGGGACTGTATTTAAACAAAGATAGCATTTTATAAATCTCTTAATTCTTATAACTCGGAAGATATTCTTTTCTATGTTTATAAAATACGTTTTTGGACTCATTACGAATAAAATTCACTTTTAAAAGCGATTTTACGATTTCAAATAAATCTCTGTCCAGATTATATTTTTTCTACATACTTGTTTAAATGAAAAAAAATCAAATAAAAAATTGAATCTGAAATAAAACTGAAAATTGAATTTTTTGAAAACAGAAAAACCTACCGTATATATTTGTGTATTGCCGAGACATTTTCAAATATAGTGCCGTAAAAATCGGGGTCGACTTAGATACAAGACTTCAAATTTCCACCCCCCCCCCAAAAAAAAAAAAAAATCCCCAATCCTTAAACTAAAACTAAATTTAAATCAAACTTGAGGTTTAAATAATATCTATTCAAAATAAAGACACAAAAGCAAGACAAAAGACACAAAGCAGTTTAATTCTTCAAGATGAAATAAGATTGGTATCTATTTACAGTATCCACCCTAATGATGCTTAATCGTTAGTTCTTGGCATGATGCGTATTTTGCATGTGTAGCTTTGGCACAGGGCAATTCAGTCAACCAGTGTTCAAGGTGTAAAGAAAACAATGTTGGGCCGGGACCATGGTAGTGTGGTCTTCACGCTTAACTGAACATAGATTCAACTTAGATTCTCCATTCATGGTCAGCAAGGACATACAAAGCCGAAACCTGTTTTATTTTCATTGGGGTTGAATCTTGATCTTGCAATGCATCTCAAATCTTGCTTGCAAAAAAAAGGGTCCCGTCATGAACCGGTTTTGTCTTATTTTCTTCAGAAGGCTCTGGCCTTATTTCCTGCCTTGACTAATACACGAGTTACCGATTTTAGAACGATATTTGGTTTAAAAATGAGGGGTCGACTTATACACGGAGTCAGGTTGTACACAAATATATACGGTAAAATAAAAAATATATAGGGGCCACTTGATAGCTGTGGGCCCTAAAAATAGACGGGGCCTGTAGGCTAGGGTGGGCAGAAAAAAGTAAATTTTCGAGTACAAACTTCTAATAGGGCTCAAAAGTTGCGTATTATCATGCTGATTTATGGAAAAATAATAATAAAAATTCCCCATTAATATTAAGTGCTGCCTCAAAGCGGTTGAAGTTTGGAAAAAATGCCAAAAATCAACTCATTTTAATTTTACCGCCTGAATTTACTGATTACATGTTGTGCTTCAAAAAAGACAGAATATCGTCCAGTTATATATCTTTATCATAAAAAAATATTCTAAAACATATTTTACTTGCAAATTCTGTAATAAATCTTTCTAACATTGTCAAAACCTTAAAGCGCCATTTATGAGACACAAAGGTGTCAAAAGAAAAAAGGCATTTTTCTTTTTTAAAACTTCAAACTGTAATGTAACTCAAAAATGGAGCCTAAAGAAGATATTAAATGAACATTGAATTTTGGATATTAGATTTCCTTTACTAACTATATATTCACGAAACTTTAAATAACTTACTTTTGCAATGTTGCAAAAAAACCTACCCACTATAATGGAAAGTAGCAAGGTTCAGGATGACAAAAGTATACTTTATTGAGAGGACAGGATCAATTACTTTACTTAGCTCGGCTGAGATTGTCGTTTCAACTGCTTTAAATATGTGTTTTGGGCCCTATGCGTCGCCGTATGGTATTTTTTTAAAAACCTCATTTCGAACAAAAATGTTTTAATGAATAATTTACACTAATTTCGAGCTTACTTGATAAGCAGTTTTGGGAAATGTATAACTTTAAAACTGTTTGCACTTGTTAGTCATCGAGAATGACTCAAGGAATATGCGTACATGTCAAGAATATCTTCTTAGGTTGGAAGGTTTATCACGTTTGGCTTTTATCAAAAATCGAACACCTGTTTCCCTGCCTACTTAAAACTTTTTTTCTATCTGTATTTCAATTGTAACTGCTCATTTCTCTAGAACGAATGCAGAACTTTTTCAAGTGGCATCATATCCTAGTCCTTCATTTATTCTCGCCATGTGTGCGAATGGGAATAACGAGTCTCTCTGCTATACATAACATGTAATAGCTTTCGCCTCGAAATGTATCAACCCATACTTATAGTAAACTTTAGAATTATGTTTTTTACCTTGAATGCAGCACTGGTTTTTTTTCAACAACGTAAAAAATAGGTTATTTAAAGTTTATTGAATCTAATATAGTTAAATGAGTAAATTTAATATCGAAAATTCCATTTTCATTTATTATCTTCTTTAAGCTCAATATTTGATTCACATTAAAGTCACCTCTCCCTGATGAATATTGGGTCATTTGCTAATGAATGCCTGAGCATATAGCAGCTATTCTCTTATAGCAGCTATTCTCTTATTCAAACTTCAAAGTATTTAAGTTAGCGATAAAGCCTTTTTTAAGAACTAAGGGTTCAAATTTAACCTCTTAAAATCAATTGGAATTTGGTTGGAGGTAGTCTAATTTATTCTTAAAAGTAATTGAATAAAAAAAAGGTATTTTTAAACGTTCAATTACAAAGGATGGTTCTAAAAAATAACAATAAAAAATCCCATTTGAATGGGAAACTTGCATGTGTTGGGGAATAGAAAAATACTCAATGATTATGAATCTCCATATGATTTGAAAACAATCTACATAAATTTTACTCCAATCCGACCATTAGTTTATTTTGAATTAATATTTAAAGGGAAGGGGGTAAGTGCTTAGCTCTGCCCGTTAAAAATGCAGCTCATGGCTTCCTTTTTTTTAATGTTTGTAGAGATGTAAAAAAAGCATGTTTAACGATGTTAGAATCTGAACAATAAAGGTATTTTTATTCTTAATAGTATCATGCTTAGTTACAAATTAAATTGCATCTATGCTATTCAATTACATATTAAATCTAAATTAATTTGAAGGAATTATTGTATTAAAGAAATAGGGAAATATTTTTCATTCTTACACGAGTTAGCCTAGCCTGTTCAACCTAGCTATCAACAAACATTTATTTTTTTTACACATCTAACATCTAGAAACATTAAAAACATATTTTCTGGTGTTTTTTTGTGGTGCTTTTGCAATATTTGTATTCACAAATATTTTCCTGAACATTCATGACTTTAATGGTTTAGAGACAGTAAAAAAAAATGTGTCTGGAAAATTATAATTTCATATATTTTGTGAAACTCATGATATAATAATTTGCATTTTTAATGATAAGTATAGTTTACGATATTCTTTTGTTCCATATTATTTAAATATGTTTTTATGGCTGCAAAGTCTACCTCTATTTAAGTGTTCTGATCCATTTAATATTATGCACAATTTCCATTTTTTAAATTTACAAAAAAATTTATTTCAAAATCTTGTTTCTAATATTTTTATTTGATAAATAAGTGCTAAATTATAAGCCCTTAAAAAGTGCTTAAAATATTTTTTAAAAAAAATTCTTTTCTTATCGTATTTTTTTTAAAGTTTCTTTGTCTTGAACAAGAGTGCCAGTTTTTTCAGTTTTAGCATGTATTACTGTGAGCCGCACCATTTTAAAGATCGCCAAAGTCTTTCAAAAATTTATAGGATTGTGTACTTTCCAGATTTGAGGATCGCCGGAGTTTTCCCGTTTTTAGGTTTTCCAAAATTTTCAGATTTTAACAGTCAATTGAGAATTTTGCAAAATTTGTCTGCAAACTCATCTGCAGTGTGTTGCACCTTTTCTGCAAGCAGGATTATTTACTTTCCTTTATGTAACTGACAATTATTTTTTACATTTTAGGTTCATCCAGGAAACTCTATACTCATCAGTTAATTAGTTAAATGTACAATGGCTGATGTCAGAGCTGAAATTTTAGCAGCTAGTCGATCTCGAACTGGATGGTTGGAAGGTTCGGTTCAGGCCCCAGAGAGCCAGCCTTTTGTAAGTAAAGTGAAATCCACTTTTGAAGAAAAAAGTATTAATCAAGACAATAAACTTGCTTCAAATGCATCCAAATCAGAAGCATGTCGCAGATTAGGTAGCAAAGTGAGCTCAATAGCAACCCTTTTTCAGTCATTTTCCCCTCATCGTAGTGAAAGTCCTAAATCATGTGAGGCAGTTCCAAGAATTGGCCCTCAAAAGACTGATTCTGATTTACAGCCCCAAAATGATTCTGAAAGTCTTCATAAAAGAATTAGCAATGCACGAGCCATATTTGAACAACTGGAAGAAAAGGGTAAGGACTGCTCTAAAAGTATTTTACAAGAACGGGACAGAATTCCATCGGTTTCTAGTCAATCATCTCCAGAGGACGAAACCCATAATGGGACTTTTTTTCTTAAATCACCTACACAAGCGGAGGAAAAGTGCCATGTTGAAAAGTCACCTCCTGATTCTTTGCAAAGTATGGTAGAGTGCCAAAATTTTGTGCCACCTGAAAGTACAAAAAAATGCAGTCAGAATTCCCCAATTTATGAAGAAATTCCTAGTATTATTGGTAAAAAACCAACTGGCCAAGCACCTAAATCTTTTGGACATTATGAGAGCATTACTAAGACTGACGAAGATAAAAATGCAAATACTACAACTTCTTTCAATGAGCCGTTGGTGCATTCAAAGGACAAAAGTATGGATTCCTCTTTTCCAATTTATGCTCAAGTGATAAAGAAGCGTTCAAAACACTCAGGTGTTATTAGTAATCCTGAGCAAAACACCAATGCAGAAAGTAGTAAATCTAGTCCTGGTAAGTATTTTTGAAGCACTTTTTGATTATTACAATTCTTGATTATTGAAAGTATATAATAATAAATATATATTTATAATATTTTTATAAATAGTAAGGAGTCTTATGTGGAGTTTCATAAACTTTATAAAGTTAAGACACTGGAACTTGTTTTGCTGGTCTATGTTCTTAAGGGGGGGACAAATTGGAAGTTGCTGACTCGGTTGAACAGAAACCAAACTAAAAATGCTAATTATTTATATTTTTAGAGTTAGTTAACTTAATTATTATAAATATAATTAATTTTAATCCATTAATAGTCAAATTATTGCATAAATGATTATCTTAAAACGTATACTAACTATTTATAAATGCTATAAAACCCTTATATCTGATTGAAGTTACTAATTTAATATTAGTTAACAAAAAATTTACTTGTTTTGGGGATATCTAACTCTGCCTATTTAAATTGATGATAATTAACAAATAAGCTTTACATTGTATAGCTAGTACAAATAACATTAAAAAATAACCATAAACAAATGAAGATAATGATTAATTGCATAAAGCATAACAAATCGTTATTTACATCTTCCATCCTGATTCGTGAAGATTTCCTTATCAAGGTACGCAATTTATTTTACCAGAAATGAGTAATTTTTTGGTTAAATTTGGGTGCAAGAGTATTAGTACTTTGCTTTGATTTCATGAATGTTGTCAGATGTGCGCCCTTAGATGGCACCATGTCACCACTGAAGACGGTTTGATCCCTGCACCTCTTGAATGTGAGCCCAATACCAAACCGTCTGCAACAAAGTAATTACTTGGTCGCAAGGGATATTTGTGCTGACTGCCACAAAAGTCACGGCAGGTTTTTTCTGAGTGCAAAGGGATTACAATTCAAACTGCTAGTCAAGAATTTTAGAATATTAAAAAAAAATACTTAGTGGGGAACAGTGGAATTATATTTGGCAAAGAGTAATAAAAAAGTTAATAATAGAGATGATGCAATGGTATATGGATTCGGTTGAAAACAAAAAAAGTCCAAAAATGGTCTCCAACACACCACAATCGCAAACAAGTGACAAATTTCGCACTATTGTGAATGGTTATTGTTATTCTCGCAATACAGCTATTTTATATAAAGATCTTGCATTATAATCAGTGTACAATTACATCCCTCATCCCACTCTTCTGGAATGTGTAAAGTAGAAATGGAAACATCTTTAATAATGGAATTTCGTATACTTGAAAAGAAAAGGGGTATAATAATCGTGATTGTTCGGAAACTGGTTATTCTTTGTAAAAATTATTACAGCAATTAAATTTTTTTAACTAGCAAAAAACAAATGTTTGAAAATTTTTTAGGGAGGTGGTTTTTGAGCTCTCTAACCCTTAGTGTGTCCCAATGGGGGATACAGGGTCTGACTCCCATAACCCTCACTCCCTTTGCTAGGACAATTTTGTTTACACACCCAAATAGCCATAAAAAGTCCAAGTTCAACTTTTCCTTAACGAGGAAATAAAACAGGAAAGTTAGTCAAGCAACCCTTATTTTTTGAACCCACTAAAATTTCTCCAAGCTAGTCTGCTTTTCCTTGCTCGCTGGGTTTAGTAAGTTTTTTTTTGCTGTTAAACTTCGTCTTAGACATGCTGTCTAAGTTGGGTAACTGCAGTCTGACAACATTTCAATTAAGAGTAGAAACTTTATTTTCAGACTCTGTTAATAAAAATCAACCTTAAAGCCATAGAAATACTCAGCATACAAAAATACACACTTATAATCACTTTTGAATGCTGTCATGAAAAAATCAACTAAACTATGACTAGGATAGTATTAAACACTAGATTTGTCATTAGTTTAAAGACAATAATTAATAAAATTACCACCAGAATTACAGCGTATCTGCTTTATAAACAACTTAAATCTTTTGCACCTTTATTATTGAGAGAAGTTTTCTTAGTTTATACATTTTAGAAATATGAAATGGTTACTCTTGTATTTTGTAAGCATAGAGCTTGTTTCGTATAATGTTAAAAACATTAATATTATTTTTGGATGGTTGGGGCTTGGAAAAATGTGTTTGTTTTAAAAATCCTGTACCTTGTAAAACTACAGTTTTAAAAAATATGTAATTAAAAAACTATTCTGTAATCTATATTTAATTCAGATTTAACACATATTTCTAATTAACAAGTCAAGTTGAAAATTTTTTGTTTGTGGATAAAGATATTGACTATTTTTGGTGTTATATAAAAGCCAACAAAATAATTTAATTTGGTCAAGTTATGTATTAAATTTGTCCAAATATATGAAGTCCATCTGTTATGAAAGCATTTTAAGTTAGCTCTTTGGTTATGGTTGTTTTTCTCTTATGACTCTGTTAAATGTTTCTAGATGCTTTGAATGGAGAAAACCTTGATTATAAATCCAGTGGTTTAGATAATAGTTGGAAAGTTAGCACTTCTACGGATTCTAGCACATGGAGAAAAAATACATCTGTTGATCAAAATGTAAGTAATGGACAAGTTGCATGAAACACGAAATTCATAATATGTGTGTTTTTCTGGTACATTAGAAGCTGCAGATTCCGAATGTAAGGTTAAATATTCACAAATATGTTTAATTTCAACAAAAAATGCATTTGAAATTTGCCGAAAATGGACGTCACTGAAAACAGCTCTGACGTCAACTGTTATGTTTTGGGCGATGTTTCAATCTATGCTGTAATATACACTTTATAAAATAGTAAACCTTACAATTTCTGTGAAACCTCATTAAACCAGTTCATGTCAAGGAAGTTAAACAGCTTGTTCCAAGTTTGGTTGTTAGTTAAAACACACACACTAGAGCGTGTATGAGCTATTGCAGAATTATTGACTGTTGGATCTGATCGGAATAGTCGAGTGAAATCGTTCAACGTTTGAAGAAATTAACTGGAAAGAACATGGCATGTTTCTGTATAATAGCATAACTTTTTTTACACAACACACACACAGTTTCACAGTTTCAAAAGCGATACAGTGAAACGTGATACGAAATAACACGCCAAGAACAAAAAAAAGCCATCCGTGACATCATATGTTATGCTAAGAGAGGTTTAACAGGAGTGACGTATCATTAGCTTTAAAAATGAATTTAAAAATAAATACATCTTTAAAACTAGAAATACTTGAGTTTTAGAGGTTTTTTAATATGCTTAATCGAATAAATATGTTTGTGGAAAACGCTGTAATTGTCCATTCTAATGATCATTCTAAATGACATAAAAACTTTAAATTAAAGCAGATAAAAACCTGCTCACTTTTTAAAGAATTATAAGTCTGTGGTGAACAGGTATTGTTTGCTGACCAGCAGGTCTCACAATATGAAGATCCACATTACGCTTAATAAGGGTCATAATTCCACACAACCAAAACCTAGCCGCAATGTTGTGTAGTGAAGAGCCACTCTACAGTCCTTTTGATGAGTTGGCAAAGATACAATTTAAAAAAATGTGTGTGTGGCTGTGTTGTGAGAGTGTTGCATTGAAAGCTGGGTATTGAGTGAAGTGTTGGTGCAGTAGTAGAAAATAGTGTATTAAAAAATATATATATATCGTATTTTTTGTTTGATTTTCCATGAAATGACCGACCTTGGTATTGGATGTTTTTTTGCATAAATCGGTGGAAGGAAAAGAAAAATAACCAACGACTGAAATTTTTTTTAGTGTTTGGTAATCAATCGCTAACGGCCAAAATGCCCCCTTCCCCCTGTATGAATAATGCCTTCACCACCAAGTCATCTCAAGTAATCATTAAAAAACTACCATTAGAGTTAAGAATAGTGTTGTACATTGTCAAATCTGCAAAAAAATGCATAAAAAAATTATAATTTAAAACATTTACTATTGTACTTTTTAGAACATTGAAGCTGAAGGTTTATATGCAGTTTCAAGTGATTTACGAGATGCTGCAGGAGAAACTCTAGCTGAGTATGAAGTTCGAGACCATGAGTTATTTTTTGTGGAAACTGTTTTGAGATCTAAATGTCCAGGAAATTTGGTATGTATTGTTTCTCATGCTTTATAAATAAAAAAATAGTTAAGTATAGATTGAATATAAGAAAATAGTTAATAGACAAGGTTGAGAATTCTGAACCTGCACAGTTCGATATGTATATTTAGTGATGTAAAATAGCTAGGTATTTATAAATAAGGGTAAATACCTCAAATATACCAGCCTCAATACCCAGGCTTTTATAAATTTGTAATTTTTTTTACATGTTTTAAGGCATTAAACAGTAGGTACTTATAAAAAAAACCATCAAAAATATTTTTATATAATACAATGATGGTTATTTTATAATATTCCTTACACAAAAAAAAATCAAACTGTATTGTCTATTTTAATTTATTTTTTAAAAATTATATTTAAAGCAAACTGTAACACAAAAATGAGCTTCCTCCCATTGCAGGATATTATCTAATTTCTAATTTTTTTTACATGTTTTAAGGTATTAGACAGTAAACACTTAAAAAACCCCACCAAAAATCTTTTTATATGATACAATGATGGTTATTTTAAAATATTCCTTAGCTAAAAAAAAATCAAACAATATTGCTTATGATTATTTATTGAGAGATAATATATGTTTAACTAATTTTAGAATTAATATCTTTGTAACCTTGTAGGAAGAACTATTTTCAGCACAAAAAAGTGGTTGCTCCCAAGACAGTACGTGTGAGGCTAAAATTAAAGCATCCATTCAATCAGTAAACAGGTAATGTTAATAATTATTTACTATCAATATATTGAATTCATCCTCAAAAGCTTTAAGTTTTACTATTATGGCATAGCTTTGAGTAACTAAGTTTGATCTTTATGGTTCAATTTCAAACCTTGTTGTAGTCTAGCTATCAACGGGCATTTCTATTTTAAATCTCTAAAAACATTAAAAAGAACAGCTTTTCTGGTAGGGGTTTTCAAGGTGCTTTTACAACATAACAAGGTACTGTGCAATATATGTGTGTGCAAAGATATTTCTGAACATTTGTGACTTCATTGGTTTAGAGACTATAAAAAGCATCAGGAAGAATGGCATTTGCTAAACACAGCTGCAGCCAATTTCTGCCTGGCTGGTTGGGTCTATTTGTCTATTGTCGAATCATTTTAATTTTATTACAACTACTTGAAACACATAGAGGTAGGAAGGAGGGGTAGAGGGGCCCCACCAGTTGAGGTGATTTGAAGCAGGGCTGTCAGGTTTTTCGAGCTACTGTGCATAACATAGTGCACCGAGGTATCCCAAGATGCACCGTTCTAGCCTGCTTCATTTGTGCGCTACTGCACATATACAAGGGCCTCTCTATTCTCTATCATACCTCTATGTTGAAACATGACTGGGTTGCGGAAAAGCAAGTACAAAAAAGTAAGAACAAACTATCAATCAAATTAGTGTTCATCTTCCCACGCAACACATAATTCGGCCTATGGAGCCCCTAACTCTTTAGTCACATGGTTGCAACACTTATTATTTTCGATACATTCTAAAACGCTTTACTGTAGTCGTTGCTAAAGAGCAATGACTTAATGTATTTCCCCATTTGTATTTCCCATATCGTACCCTTCGTAATTCTCCTTTTGTTCTGAGAATGATTTTTGTCTGAATCAAACTATTGTGAGATATTTTTGCTTTTTTTGGTACCCACCTTCTTCAATAGTATCTTCATATGCCTATGTTATCTAATAAACATTTCCTGATGGCAAAAATTAGCACCGATTAGGGCGATTATTGATTCGAGCCGAGTGCAAAATGTCTTATTTATTTGTTTCAACTTGGTGGCTAAACCATTTTTCTTGTATTTATGAATTACAGTTAGTGTAATTCATAAACCTTAATGATCAAACAATTACATTAATATTTTAATGAAATCTGCAAATGTAATATTTTTTTTCTTTTTATCATTGCATATATTAGACGAAACTAGTATTTTTATGATAAAAGTATTTTTTTTACCCAAAAATATTAAAAGTGCAAAATTATTTTTTAGACTTTATCAAAAATATTTTTTTTTACGTGAAATAGTAATGCCCTTGAATAATAAATGCCCTTGAATGTTCATCAACACTGTCCCTTCAACTAATGAATTCCTCGATATAACGTTATTATAGATCATATCCGTTGTCTGAAACTGTTTGTGAATTGACCCTCTATCTTCTTATAAAAGGAATAGGCTTTTGCAAAACCCTCTCCTGCTGCCAAATATGCACAGGTTTATCGTGCTTTTAAAAGCACGATAGAAGATTCGTTATTTATCCCAGTACTAACCAAGAGCTGTTTTACTGAGTTATAAAAGTGCTCTTCTTTAAGTCAATTGTCAAAGTAAAAAATATCTGATATACCATAATTAGCAATGTCCAACTGACGTGTTGTTTAAATGTACAATACATTTTGAGTTTTTGCTGGAAATGCATGCAGCTTAATTTTTTAATTGGAATACTAATTTTAATTTTTATTATTTTATTATTTATTATAATTTTGACATTTGCTATGGAATTTCCTAAGAATAGGGAATTTGTAATGGGAAAACTCTGTAATCCGTCTATACTGTGTTTTGAAAATTGTTCGATTTAAGACTTTCTGTGCTGCAGCAGGTCTTATTTCTAATATTTTTATGACAAAAAAGGGAAATGATAAAATACTTTTTAAAAACAAAAATAGGTAAAAATGTGCTTGTAAAAGTAACAATATGCTTGTTTTGGTACTGAACGGCTACTTTCTAAACTTGAAACGTTTGTTGATTAGTTTATACGAACCATATTCAAAAATATTTTTTTAATTCAATAATTAGATCTCAAGCCTTTCTTGAAAAAGATGTTCAAACTGCATTGCCAGATCCACTAACTGTTGCAGACAGTGACCAGTCGGAAACATGGTTAGTGCCGAATTCAAGTGCTGAAGAATATGACCCTGATGGAGAAGACACAACTCAAGTCATAGGTTTTCCTGCTGGAACAAATGTGCTATTTGAAGATGTTAATTACCACATTTTGCCTGATAATCATTTTATTTCTGAGTTACCAGGATTAGATGAGGAGAGTGAAGAGGAGGACATCTTTTGTCCTGTGCCACCAAAAAAAAAGACAAGAGTTCGATTTAACTTTGATCCCATTAAGGTAATGCACTTATAATACAAATAATATAATTTTCTCCAGCATATTTTACTGAGTACTTATCGCAATGTACGCGGATAAGTGACCTATCAGACAAAAATGACTTTTCGAGTTATAAATACTAAGATATTTTAAATTTAAATATCTAGCGATTACAGCAAATCTTAAAAATCGCTTGATAAAATAGCTGGAATACAGTTAGCAAATCTTAATTTTTTTATAATGAAATGCAATTGGAAAGATAAACTTCAGACGATTATTCTGAAAAATTAACTTTTTGACGATAGGTCACTTTTCGCACGGTCTCTAGCGCACGGTGCATTATATTGTAGTGGCTTTTCATTTTTAAAATTGTCTTCTGCTAAAATTAATATCTTTAAGAATTTGATGTTTCTTAAGTTTGAGTTTCCTGGTAAAGTTTGACCAGTTAAGAAGACCTTACCAACTGCCACAAGTTTTGCCTAAATATGATTCTTCATACTTCACAACCATTTAACATAATTTGTATTAAAATTGTTTTTTGGTGTTTACAAGTATTATAGACAAGCACTGGTATTTTGTGTTTTTTTCTTTTCTAATAAATTCTCATCTAATATTTTTAGGTTTATAGTACATTTTCTGTAGAAGATTATGATCGCCACAATGATGATGTTGATCCTGTTGCTGCATCTGCGGAATATGAATTAGAAAAACGTATTGAAAAAATGGAAGTTTTTCCTGTAGATTTAGTAAAAGGTAGTCTATCATACTTTTTTGTGATTATTTTTTTATAGAAATTAAGTCAACAAAGGAAGGCATTTTCTTGCTAACAATACTAATTGAAACCAATGAGAATGACTTATTACAGGATTTTTTTTTTGTTAAATATATTTACTAAATTTTCATATTCACCTTCATCTTCCTGACATCTATTTAAATTGATGTTTTATTTTTATTTCATGTACTATACAATTCGTTTTAAAGTTAAAAAAACATATGGTTTTGTAGCAGATAAGCTAAATTTCTCTTTTTCGACCTTCGATTGGCAGTAGCAGTAGTAGTAGTAAATTGACTTAGCGCTATATAATAAATTTGATTTCAGATGTCTTTCATAAAAGATATTTTTCCCTCATATTCTTTAATATTTTTCAATATTACAAGCTTTTTATAATTATATTTTTCTTATATTGCTCTGTAAATGACAAATGAAGCAAAAACCATTAGTTTATTTATATTGTTTTTAAAAAACATCAATTTTAGTTTTTTGAATTCCTTGCAAATCTGTTTTAAAAATTCCATTTGTTTGAAAAATGTGTTTAACCCTTTCAGTCCCAATGACAATTTGGCATCACTTTAGAATTTTTTTCTGATCGTCTACAGCCATTTATGATATCAAAAAGCACATCATTCAATTCTTCAAACTTTTTTCTATTAGAAAATATTTTTTATTAATCCAAATAGATGTCAGCCCTCTTATTTTTTAAAAATTATGATCAGAAACATGATGATGCCAAATGGCATCACAGGGACTTTCAGTCCCTGTGATGAATCGTTTCAAAATTCAGTATGTTTATACATCATACATTGAAAATTATACATTGATACATCATACATATACATCATACATTGATTAAAGTTGTATGAAATACAAAAATCAGATTTTTTGTTTAAGTTTTTTCAAAATGGCCGCCGTAGTAACTCATCTCCTGAGACTTTCGTGGATAAAAGTATCAATCGGCGGTATTTCTAGCTTCTCCTACTGTGATCTGAAATCAAAATTTTTCATTTGAAAATGTTCATAGAACTTACATCTTCTAGCTAAACAAATAAAAAAACACAAAAAAAATTAAAAAATGTAAATTGGCATGCCTCAGAAATAAAAAGTTCGATTTGTAACCTTTTTTCGAAGGTTTTTGGGTAAACTGTAATTTTTGAATTTTTTTGGCACTTTTGAGGTTCAACTAGAAGCTAATACTATGGAGAAGACATGTACCAAAGTGATAACTTTTTGAAATATCTTGCACGCCAATTCTAAAAAAGTAGTTTGGAGATAAACGTAATAAAAGTTTTAACACGCAGATACTGTATGATTACAGTGGCTTACCAACAATGAGTTTTTAATCGATAACTAATGTGAATTTCATTCTAAAAATTTACAGGTATATTTTTGAGATGTTATTTTAACTATTTATGAAAGAAAAAAATTTGGTTTTTACATGTATCGCCCCCCCCCCTCCTAAAAAAACTCATTAAAAGATATGCGCTCATTGCATTGCTTTTACATTCCCCAGATAAGGCATGGATATTTGTGTTATCCTGAGTACCTGTGGAGGATGTGCTCATTAAATCTGTGGGTCCGAAAGTCCTGTGGGCATCATAGTGTAGTGGGTGCAGGTTGTCTGGTGAAATTGCCTCTCCCAGCAATGTGCCTAAATTAAGGAGGTGGCGCCATCTTTGATCAGAAGTCAGACTTCCAACATTTATGGGGGCTCAAAGTCTTGTGCCAATGAAAGCTACTGCACTTCTTCTGTCTTCTAGGCTATGCCTTTGAGGCACACATCAACAACAAAAATCCTTTTAATATTTATTTATAGCAAATCTTTTTAATTTTAGGTCCTGAAGGTTTAGGGCTGAGTATAATTGGGATGGGCGTTGGAGCTGATGCTGGATTAGAAAAATTAGGAATATTTGTAAAATCTATAACTTCTTCAGGAGCAGCTCATAAAGATGGAAGGTTGGTGATCATTTTCCCATCTTTTGTTAAGTGTGCCGAACTTCCAAAAAGTTTGTCTACATTTTTGTTACAAAATCAATAATTTTGATCTGAAGTTGTATGAAAACTTTTCTTCTTTTTTTATTTTCTGTGCATAAAAATTTGCTTCAATTAATTGAAAGTTTTTAAATATTGTGTGTTCCTGAAATTGAAAAGAAAGCTAGATTTTGTATTTGATATGATCTACTGTCATGCTCAGCGGTGCCAACCTTTGAACACGAATCCAAATTTTGATGTTATCGATAGATAAAGACTAGAAAGAGCACACAAAAAGAAAGAAAGTAAAGAACATTTTGTAAATGTCACACCCTATATTTGATGGTTGGTTGGGTAGGGTGTGGGTAGAACTTGAAGTGCAGTCACTTCCCCGGCCACTACCTGCTCCCAGCGCATTGCTGGCTTTCGTTACGTATACCTTGTCTCTCTAGCTATTCTGTTGATTTCGACAAAGCCTAATTCCACTTGAATATCAAGGCTCTTCTATGCTTGTATTTTTAATATGTTATTTTAATAAAATTGCATCGCTTAAAGTTGCATGATTAAAATGTACTAAACAGTGAAATTTTGCTAAAACTAATTTTGTACCACGTTGTATGACAGAAAGATATGAAACAAATGTATAATAAGTGCATATATATCGTTTTTATATACTATTAGTAGCAGTTTTTTTTAACTATAGCGATCTCTAATAATTTTTTTTTAAACACCCTACTACAGAAGCGGCGTTCACCAATATTAAAACTGTGTGTCATTTATTTCTTATTTTTCTTACAACCAATTTTACCTTAATATCAATAATCATAATCAATTCTGTCACCACTGGCTATGACATAATTTCTGTAGTTTCTTTTGAAAGTTTTTATGGTAACTTTTTGATATTTTATTTACGTCTTTTATTGTATTGTGTGCTTGAACAAAAGTAAAATTTTTTTAAACAGCAAGCCATTGTGGGTTATCAATCTGTCATTCTAAAAAATGTAACTTCAATCTTTGTTTATTCCAAGAAAATATATTACAAAAACTAATTGATGTGCCTAAAGCTTAAGACACAAGTATCAAGCAATGTATTACAAAATTGAGCTTATCATTTTAAAAACGTTTAAAATTATAAATTTCATTTCGTTTTCTTGTACTAAAACCTGTTAAAATGTACACATATAATAAACATAATGTTATCTTGAAGAAGGTAATAAATCTACAACTTTATAATTCTAATCATTTTTTTTCAACATTTTAAGACAGTTCATAATTATTTACCAAAAGCTATGCATGGTTAGCATGATGAGTCTACCTAAAATATTTGCATGAAAATATTAAAACTATCATAATTGTAAGCTGAAGTCGTAACTCAAAGAAGAAAGTTTTCTTATTTCTCTTTTGGGTCATTCATAAAAAAGTTCATTCAACTTCCAATGTTAAGAAATAATTTGGGTTTTATATTTAAAAATATTTGCTATAAATACATTAAGAACTATCACTATCAATGAAAAGTCACCAAAATAAGAAATTTTTATAATTCTTATTGTCCATTCTTTACTACAATCAACTTTTCCGAGGTAAGGAAAAACGGACTATATAAAATATGTTACAATACACCAACTGAATTGCTTCAATTAGAAATCACAAATATTAAATTTTTCAAAAGACGGTAGCCTCCATTTTTACTATGAACTATTTCAATAGGAAACGCATATAAAATATATAGGATGGTTCTTTCAACGGAATTTTGCAGGTGAAATTCAAATTTGGTTTTAGGCTCTTTTTTTAATGAACTTTAGGGTGGAGTTTTGTTTTAATGGTTGGTGTGTGGGTCGAATATTACATCCGTAATAATAATGTAAATTTCATATTTGTGTTTTAGCTTCCACACAACGTTTATAACGTAAAAAGTGGAAGGTATTATAATCGTTCAGGACGTCCGTCTGTCCCCCACTTTCACAGAACAAACTGTAAGTCTCGCAAACAAGTGGGATACGTCATTTTGAATAAAAAAATCAGGTTAGACTACATCCCAAATTTCATTAAAAAATTTAAATTAGAAGTTTATTTAAAATTTAAATAACTAAAAATTTTAACTATATTGAAATAACATGCAAATTTCATTTTTATTCAATATTTTCACTGTTGCCATTTTGTTAAACGTACGAGAAACCTTATTTAAAATAAAAATAACTTTTGAAAGAATATTTATTTATGTGATAAAATTCAGTTTGGATTGTTGTAATATCACAATAGAGTTCTTTAGATGGTTCATTATATATGTATGAAAAAAAAGATGCATAGAGAATTCTTACTTTGCATAAAAAATATGCAAAGTTTCGCTTTTATTTTTAAAGCATCAATTTTACTAATTATATATTTTTCGAACTGTAAATTAAAATGTGGCGACTAAAAGATATTTATTTTAAAAAATTGCATCATTATTCTACGAATTTCAAACAAATTTAGCAAGCGATAATGAGTAATTATTTATTTGCGAAAAAAGGTTAATGAAAATAGTTAATTTTGGCATTTAAAAGTTTGAATTAGAAGTCCCTGATAGGCGAATTTCTTTCGGAGGTGTATAAATAGTGTGTTTCCTGTTGAGCATAAATATTGTGTGGAAGTGGTTTAAGTGACAGATTCTGTAACAAACCTACTTGTTTCATTCTATAAAAAAGAAATTCTAGTGGAATTTGTTTGAATTAAGTTGTCTTAACACTTTCCCTACGCAGGATTTTTGCTTCCGCGTAATATGTGATAGGAATATCATTATCAAATCCTTAGTTGTACTGTAGCCTGGACCGTTTTAGAAGTATAAGGGTTATGGTAAGGACAGTTTCTTTAAAGAATCCAATGTACCAAAAGTACCAGCAACGGAAGATTACGGCCCACAACAAAAAATTTGGTATGTTTCAGGTTTTGAGTGGCAACAGGTCTTGAGTGGTTATTTAATTAATTATAAGGGACCGGGTGGCCTAGTAGGTTTGATCTCAGCCCATTACGCTAACAGTCTGCACACTGTACCGGGTGCAGCTTCGATTCCCGCCTTCGCATGGGTGTACTTTCTCTGTGTCAGTAAAAATTCTGTCTGTGTCTGTCTTATTATACTTGACGAAGGTTTATAAGAAGATCTCTGATCAAGCACTCAAACCATAAAATACATGTACCAACCTACGTACTATGCCTATGATGCGTAAACGCAACAAATGCAACAAAAACCAATGCAGCAAAAGAGTTGAATGAAGATCAATTGAAACCGACAGCAAATACGATCACGTTTAAAACAAGTTTTAATTAGTTTCATATTGCAAAAAAATTATGCTACAGAAATCTACTGTATACGGATAATACAATCCATGCTTGCTAATCCGAAGTATTAGCTACAAAATATATATTTTGGATTTTTGAAGGATAAGTGGTTGGCTTTAAATTACGTCTTACTAGTGCATACCAGAGCATACATTTTCATCAACATAATTATGTGTCTTCTTTGCGATTATGATTAGGAGCAGCGATCGTAATTGTAGACTCCGATAAGGCTAAAAAAAATACGATGTGCATAAAAATTCTTCTGTTTAATCAAATATTCAATAATATGTGACCCACAATTATTCATAGTTACGAATAAGTATAGACATGTCATCTGAAATTCTGCATATGTCAAGCAACAATCAAAACTTTTATGTCGTATTAGTTCGTAGTTAAGAATTGCGCTTTGATGCATAGTGCGCTGTGCTCCTCAAAGAGGATGCGGCCTAATAGCTTCTTTTTCTACAGTAACAGAGCGGACAAAATACACTTTATCATCGCTTTTTGCCATAAAGTTGAGTTAACTTAAAATTTGTTTTTAGCTTATTGTAAACAGATTCTTAAGGGCTTTAAACAGCAATGACTTTATTCTTAAATAAGCTCCACCTTAATTTCACACTTGCTTTAATTTTTCAATTTGTATGGGAAAATTGTCAGCCATTTCAGAAATAAGTGTTTATGGTGGTACTTTTTTCAGCAAAAAACTTCATTTTTTGTAGTGAAATTTTGGTAACAGAGTCGAAAAAAAAAATTCTTCGATTCCTGTGGGACAAAATATATTAAGCCACAACAGAAAACGCTTTTTTAATTAAGTGATGGTTAAAAGCTTAAATGATATCCAAGATACTTGTTAATCAATCTATGCATCAATAATTATGAAATATTTATTTTAAGTTACAATTATCTTCTCTTGTTCTTTAATTTTTTGTCATGGGATACATGAATTTTACCAACTATGTTTTTTTTAATGAAGTCTCCAACTTTTGTTTTTGTATTTTTTAAATATTAGTACAATAACTTAAAAGTGTGTTTTTTTATGCAGTTCAAGTGAAAATTCCGTAACAATAAAATTAGAAATACTACAAGCATTGAAACCTGGGGAATACCATTTGTAACATTTTTTGAGAATGACCCATTTAAACTTTTGATTCAAATTTAGGCTTAGTATTTTCTTTTTGCAGGAAAAAAAATATTTATTTTGAACTTTTAAGAGGAATTTAATCGATATATATTTTTTAATAGAATTGCTGTTAATGATCAGATTATTGAAGTTGATGAAAAATCATTAGTTGGTGTGACACAAGCTTATGCCGCTTCAGTTTTAAGAAACACAACTGGTTTAGTAAGGTTAGCTAAATTATTAAATTTTTTATTATTATTGTTTGTGCTACTTTGTAAATAAATTATATTATTCTTGGATCTGTAAACTAAACTTTATAGACTGATTCCTATGAAGTTTTAGACTATTATTTCAAGAAAATACTAACAAAATTCCATCGTTATTATATTTTACAATTGAACTGAGTTTAACAAAAATTTTTGATTTTTGAGACCTTTTCAGTAGTTGTATTGTAATATTTTTTAATATCTCTACTAATAATAATATAAATCAACCTTGTATACTAGGGTTTCAACATTAGCATTTCAGTTCCCCGAGTTCTCAAAAAACTTTTTTTTTTAAACAGAATTTATGCAATACATACTTAGTAATCTAAAAATATTACCCCTGTATGTTTCTATGTTTATATGTATGAAAAGTTTTTAAAAGGGCTTGTGAATAATTTGGGGATTTCATAGAGTAACATTATAAGATTCATTCAAGAACATTATATATTCCGAACCATACTTAAAATTTTTAGGGAAAAGGAACAGCCTGTTCTATTATATAATAAGTTAATAATAAAGTTTTCAATAAGTTTTCGCTTTCTGTTTTCACAATTTCAATCTGGTTGCTCTAGATACCTACCCTGTTGTTTCAAAACCATTAGGATCGCCCAGCTAATAACATATTGGTTTAAAGTGGGACTAAAATTGATGGCTTTAAGTTTAATATTTAATAAACTAAAATTCTTTTTAAAAAAAAACGCTATCCCTTTGATAAATGGAATCAGTGTTGCTTCAAAACGGATAAATGTGTTTTTGGGCGGTTTTTTTAAATATGGGAAATGTCTATTATGAATTAACAAGTTCGATACTGGTTATATATTGTTTATTTCATAAATGTATAAAATTGTGAGGCATTGTAACTGTGTGATAACAGGATCTGCTACCAATGAGTAAATAGTGGTCTTTTAGAGAGAGAGCTCTTTTTTTTTTATCTCAATCAATATTCACCGTAATTTTCAACTATGATTGCATGTTTTCCCAAGTTAGACGTGATAAAGAAATACAAGGGTTACAATATCAGATATATAATATTAAAAATATAGTATAAATATATTAATTACAAATGTAGATTAAATCTCTTTAACTTTATTCCAAAAAAGTTCTAATAAAACTTTATTTATCTATAGGTACAGCTACTAGCTTATCTTTAGCTACATATACATACTCTATCTACATATACATACTCTATCTATATCTATATTACAGCTTATCTATAGCTACTAATGTGTTATATGGATAGAAGCAGACAATAATTTGATAACTAAAATAATTGTTCTCTTTTGCAACACATTTATTTTACTGAAATCCAACTAAAAGTTATTTATTTTTTATGTTTTGGTAGTACATTATATTAACACAGATTTCAACTGTTTTTTTTTTTAATTGATTCAGTTTAACTGGAGTTGCATTCCAAGACATCACCGAAGTACTAAAGTACTGATTGTTGCAGAAGGGAAAGAGTTTAGTTTGGAAGTCATCTGGTATATTATCATGCAAAGAGCCTAAAATTATAAACTTTCTGTTTTGTATAAATTTTTTTAAAATTTTAGATTTGTAATTGGGCGTGAAAAGAATTCGGAAAATAGTGAAATAGCTCAACTTATTTCCCAATCAATACAAGCAGACAAGGATCATCAAAAAGCATATCAGGTTATATTTATAACTTTGCTACTTCTTTTTAATATTTTTTACATTGAAATATTGTTAACATGAATTGCTTTACATAAGCTTTTGCTGTAGATGAATTGAAAACAATTGTCTTTCTTATAATGTTTTAAAATAATTATCGGTCACAATATCCCAAATAATCAATGTGGTATTCCAAATAAGATGAACAAAAAATTCTGTATTTGGATCTTAGATATTTTAAGTCAGAAATTACAATTACAGAAATTATTTTTTTTACCTTCCATATTAGTAGGCTTTGGGGATTTTCCATAAACTTTCATGAATTTGTAATTCTTAAAAATTTTTTAGAGAGAGGAAGATCAAAGTGGAGACAGCTCCCATTTTTCTCAAGGATCAACTCCTGAAGAAGGTGAAGATGCCCCAACAGTTGAGGTGTTTGACCTTACAAGTGGAAGTAGTGGCTCTTTATCTCCTGATACAGATGCCGAAGCACTACGCACAAAGTTAAAAGAGGTAAAGAATCTTACATGATTGTAAAATAAAAGTGTTATATATACTTGTGCATAGGTGAAGAAATTTGGGTCAAAAATAGCATCCTAAAAAGTTAAGTGTCTTAAATGAAACAAAATGGGAGGTCGTCTTCTTCAGAATCGGTCTATACCTTAGTACATATGGTATATGTACTTTTTATGTTGTTGCATCGCTTGTTGAACTTTTTACAATTTTGCCTTTTAGAGAAGTGAAGCGGAAGGTGGCCACACATTTCTTTACAAAGTCGATTATGAATATTTTTTTATGTGCTAGTCTCTTTATTTTTAAGTTCTAGTTTGATTCATGAGTTTTTATTTTTGTTTAGAGGCAGTAACCATTACTGTGTGGGGAGGGGGTTGAGAAACATGTGGGTCCCCGTTTGACTAATGGCGTATCGCCTTTGCCATATAAAAGCTATCTCTTTTGAGTAAAGTAATATTAAGTCCATGATAAATATTTATTTAAATACAAAATTAAAATTATTTGAATTAATCCCATTAAATAACGATTAGTAATTTATTGTTATTTCAATAATTAGGTTTTTACCAGGCGTGAAAAACATAATTCTACCCAGTTTGGTAAATATCGGTTTTTACCATGGTATTTACCGGGGGCGGTAAAAACCATGCTCACCCTGTTATGTATGTAACAGGTTCGTCAAACTCCAGTGGTGGCTCATATCCAGGTGTTAACCTCAGACATCTCAAACTGTCATCTTCTCTCCTGTCCTGCCTTGCAGGATGTTGTTTCTTCGGATACTTTTGTGACTCTCACCTTCTGGGGCTATCTGGTTATCATCTGTATTGGATTGCAAGGCGTCGTATGCATGAGAGAGTTTAGACGGGCGTAATAAAAAAAATAGTTGTTTTTTAAGTTACTGAAGTTAGAAAGTATTTACTTCATAGTCTAAAATTAGAAGAATATATATACTAACAAAATACAAAAACTCATAGGAAATTAACAAATAACTATCTCAAGGGATGTACAATAATCATTCAAAACAACTGTTTGTAAAAAAAATAATTAAAAAGAAAAAATGTTGTTCACTGCTTATAATTTACTGCTTCATAATTTTATATATTGTATATATAAAATTATAAATAAAACAAGTTTTGTGCGATTTGTAATCAATAAAATTATCTGAAGACAATGTAAACAACAAATCACTTAAGTACAAAGAGGAGAACCAAATGTCTTTTAGTAGGCTCTGCATTTAACCTAATCTGGCAATGGGCTTGGAAAGTTTCGGAATCCGATTTGGACTGGTTCCTGAGCACAGTATAGAAGTAGCGTAAATGGACTGTGTGACGTCATGTGCATATTGGCCATTAAACTGATTTTTTTACAGGTACAGTATCGCAGTGCAGTTGCAGAAGCAGATTTACTGCAAGCTAAGGAAAAGGTAATTCATGTGTACATATAATAATGAAATTGTCTAGTGTTGTGGGTAATGTAATTTCTACTTGTGTTACTATTGATTTGTTTAGTTGCACTGCCTGGATAAATTGGAATCAGAAAGACAAAAAATGCTAAAGAAAATTGACAGTTTGCAGCAAACAGTGAATGAAAAAGAATTGTCAATACAAGCCACGAAACAACAAATTGAAGAGTACAAATTCAAAGTTAACAAAGCACAACAACAATTACATGATTATGAAAGAAAGTACAACAAAGCAAAAAAGATCATTAAGGAATTTCAAAAAAGGTGATTAATCTTTATATATGTTATAACAACAACTAAAGAACTATTTCAGGCTGGGTTTCCTAAGCAATTATAATTGCAGCTTCTGTCACCATCAACATGCTGCTTTGGAGAAATTGCTTTATGTTAATATTTCTGTGACAAAATGTGAATGGGACGGTTGATAACAGACACCATCTTAGGAAACTTAAGCTTTAGAGTGCTGCAAACAATTTGTAAAATTTTAATACAATTGAAGAGTTTAGTGGTAGAACATGCTAAGTGACAAAAAGGCGAAGACAAGAAAATGAACTTAAGAGTCATGAAGCCGAATTTCACCCCTTGAAAATCGTAATGGTATTCCTATGGAGAATCTTCTCCGACTAAATGACGCCCCAATTTTAATACTGGCCACTAGTTTTTGACAACATTTTAAAGAACAAAAGATTTAAAATAGACTATCAGAAAAAAAAATTTGAAAATCACATCTTGAGTATTTTTAATATTTTTTTAAAGTTTGGAAATCAGTGGCAAATACAATGTCTTTAGTGTATGACGATGTATCTCAGTAAAAAAATAAAGATACTGCAATAATTATATATTTTGAACACAATCGAAATTTTTATTTTTCAGTTCATTACGAAATAAAAATTTTAATTGAAATATTTGTATTTTTCAAAAATTTAAGAAAAGTTGTTGCTATTTTTTAGAAAGCGAATTATGGCAACCCCACATTTGGCGATCACCTGAAAGGTGTCGCCAACTAATTTAGAGTGTACGTTATCTCTCTACATATGGTGGGGGTTCTGGAGTTAGTGTCGCATCTGTCAACATCTGGAACCCCTTTCCCCCTGTACTTTGAATAGAACCCTTGGTGACTTCGTAGAAAATGCCTTTGCGCTTTACCAGTGGCTTGCTGGTAGGGAGGGGGGGAGAGAGGGGGAAGCATCGGACTTACCTAAGGGGGTTGGGTTTCGCTTGGTAACAGGACAGTCGTATGGGACAATTCAAAAGCCGGTTTTTGTGGTCAAAGAACGTTTTTTTCTTTATTACTTTTTCTTGTTGTAAGAATTCGGAATAGTGTAATGGTTATTTTTGAAATCAAATAAGGATGCATCAATTTCAATAATATAAGATGAAATGGTAGGTTACAGAAAAATGTGCTAAATTGGCATATTAAAAAGACCGATGTTACTAATTGATCATTTGAAACATTGATTTTCATTCACTGTAATAAAAAAAGATAACTCTGTTGGTACTCAAAACTTTGTTTAATGAATTTAAAGATACAAAATACAATAGCGGTTTTAGTTGATTAATACAAAGTTTAATATAAAACTTATCGTGTCTTACTTCCAAGCTTCCCCAAGCTTCTCAAATGTAAAGCAGAGTAATAGATAAGAATTTAACTGAATTTAATCAGCATTTTGAAGAGAAAAAAAGCCACAAACATTATAAAATTGACTTAGCTAAGTTATCTTTTCATGCATCTAAGTATTATTAAAAAGAATAAATTAACAAAAACAGATCTGCATAGTTTTTAATTTGACCCCAAAAATAATCTTTAGACTGACTCAAGATATACATCTAGTAAACCATATAGTTGCAACTTACGATATTAAATTCATGTTTTTAATTCTGAAAATTTAAACAAATATTGTAATCCTCCACAATACTCCCTCCAATATTTTGATTTTGAAACATATTTGTTCGATAGATATTTTCAGGATATTAGAGATTGTAATGTCACTCTATATCAGGGAACCAAATTGCAAAATTCAGTTTATCTCCTTTCTTTAGGGAATACACTAGAAACTGTTATTCTTTTTAAATTAAATTGACTAACCTCATGATGATATAAACTTAAAGATTATTGAAAACAATCCAATTTATACCCTGATTTTGGACAAAAAACAACTTGGCCAAATTCAGCAAGGATTTTTAATTGTGATTTCTTCAACTGATTGAGCATTAGAATATTGTAAAGCAAAACGTTGCAACAATCATTGCAAAACAACTAAAACTAAATCACTCAGAATTAGACAGTGCCACATGACTGAATTCCAATGTTGCTGTTAATTGAAATTGATAAAAGATTTTGAACATAAGAAGGATATTTAATTTTTTAGATTTCACATTACGTTTATAACGTAAACTAGGTTTGTAACAGACACTGGTACTTAGAATCGATTCTACACAAAATTCAAGAATGTGTCTAAAAAGGTGCCAATATTACATCGGGACATCTACATAGGCCCAGTTATCCCTTCCCCAAGAATAAATCAAGTTTTGTCAATAATCATATTTAACCGAAGTGTCACATTCCAAAGACTATTTATTGAAAACCATAACTATCATAAGGAAATCTTTTATTATGTGTTATCTATTTGAAGCAAATTAAAACCGTGATACATTTTAACTATTTTACATCGCCATATTTTTCAACGTTATATTTCTTCAACTGAAAGCTCAGATGAATGAAAAAAAATCTTCATTTCTTTCATCTCTATGAATCTACGTTGCTTGATAGCTGAAGAATTAGAAATTCAAGTTCATTACTCCTTTCAAAATGTGAAGTGAGTGTCATATATGTCTAACTTCTAAGCTACTTTGAATAAGATTTACATATCAAGCAATAATATCTCCTTTTGGAATGTACCCCAATATCAAATTTTTTAAGCTTTCTCTAACACATTTTCTTGAAGAAAGCATACATTCTATGCATCATATTGTAATTGCAGGAATCGTCTGTCACCACTATAGACTTTCCACATGTATCCATAACTATCAAGGCATAACCACATATCACCACATAACTATCAAAGCACTTATTTTTTATTACATCTTTGCATCAGGATTAAGAAAATAATTTCTTCTTATAAATGACTAAAAATATTTTCCAAGTCAAATCATAAAATCAACTGTTCCAGTTTCCAAATTCAAAATTCGGAGCTTTTTAGTATGTGCTATGCTTATAGCTATTGTCACAACTGAGATATTTTTTTTCTTTTGTAAATTAAGTAAAATATATGTAAATCCTTAAAAATATTACATTAGAAAATGGGGGACGTACATGAATTACGTCATGCACAAGGGAGGGGTGCGCTCCAACGTGACGGGTCGTGACATGGAGGGGGTAGGGGTAATCGCTTGCGTGACGTAACGATTCGGAATATTTCACTTTTGCATTGAAAATCTGTTTTGCATTAAATGAAGTTTTTGAGAAAAAAATCTTAATTTTTTTTATCATAAGATCATCATGAGAAACACTTTATTTCAGAAAGAGGATAGGGAGATTATTATATGCCACAACGTTGGAATTATTAGCCTCTTACATTTTACAGACCTTTTCCTAATGGTACTTCGTAACACGCTGTAAATTGTGACACTATCTTGACCAACTAGAAGACTATCAGCTACTTACTACAGAGGACTAGTCCTATTACGTTAGGACCTGGATGAATACCAAAAGACCCAAAAAATATCCGATTACACCCAGGCCCCTTTTTAAGGTATTAGCTAATGGCTAGTTAGTCCTTGGACAACGGAAATGTAAATACAACGTTGGTCTATTCCTTTTAATAAATTATTTTATATAAATTTAACTTTTTTCTTTCGAAATTAATTTTTTAAAAAATATATATTATATAAATATGCTCTTTTTTTCAAATTTCAGAATCAAAGGAAAATATTAATATTAACTTTTTCTTTGAAAAAAAAGGGGGGGGGGGAGTGCTACAACGTGACGCAATTTTAAGGGGAGGGATTCGATTAAACGTGAAGCAGCGTGACAAAGGGGGAGGCGAAAGAGTGGTTAAAAAAGTCAAAACTTTGCGTGACGTAATTTATGTACGTCCCCATACCAGTAAAAAGTATTAAAAAATCTTCAGAGAGATACATATGTACATACAAAAGAATTCAGATTTATTACATATATTTTTTTAAATTCTTCTCATTTTCACTTACTAAAAGTTATATCTAATAACAAAATAACAAACAAATTTAATTTCTAAAATTTGATGTAAAAACGGAGACATTACGTATAGACAAAAGACACATATTTGTTTAAAATTCAGGGACAATTACAGATAAACAAAAGAAGTTATTGCATTTTTGTTCTATACTCCATTTAGGATTTATACAGAAAAAGTTCTAAGAGATGACAACTTTTGGGCAACTTTTGGCAATGACAATCTTGGGGCAAAAGAAATGAAAAAAAAACTTAAAACTTTTTTGATTGTTTAACGCCAGAAATAATTGATCCCCGATATACACGTTCTATGAATATTCGGGACCCCAGAATATATTATAAGTATCTCAGCAATAATAGCAATAATATCTCCTTTCCAATCTAGCAATAATATCTCCTTTTGGAATATACCGCAATATCAAATTTTTAAAGCTTTCTCTAACACATTTTCTTGAAGAAAGCATAGAGGGAACCAGGGACATATGACCCCACTCGTAGTTTTTTGCTTGTAACTTTTAAAAAACACTATTTATGAATGTGTAAATGCAGATAATTTATACTTCATAAAGTAGTACACAATATATATTAGTATTTTTCTGTAGTATTAAATGCAATAGTAGTAAAATATAAATTATTTAAAACTTTAGTTTTGGGTCATGTATCCCAATGCATAGGGATACATGACCCACCTATCAGGGATACGTGACCCAACCCCAAAATGTGGTAGTATAACTTAAAATAATCAAAAAACTTTTACCAAATAACAAAACTAATATCATATTATAAAGTTTATATAAATTTCATAGTATTTTCAGACAAAATTATTACTTTTATTTTTTTCTCATTAATTATGCTTATATTAACGAAATATTCAAATTTAAAAGTAAATTCTGTTCGAAATACGAAACTGGGGCTTCTTTTATTTTGCAAAGAAAACACATGTGGTTGAAGAATCGCTACTATTTTACCAATATCATTTTGGGATGCATTATCAATTTTAGGACATTTGAAACATTTTCCATCAATTTTTTCTGCATATTGAATTGTAAGCTCGTTAAAAAAAATTCCCTTGTACCTTCCAAACAAACCTTATACTTCGTTAAAGACCCAGTCATTTACTTTTGGGACTCCCGTGATTTTTTAAAAAATTTACTTGGTCTACTTCTGTCTACTTTTGTGTTTACTTGGGTCACATATCCCTAATTGGCATGGGTCACTTATCCCTAGTTGCACTTTTTTTGTTTAATCCCAAAACAAAGACATTTGCGAATAATTACATTAGCAATATTATGCATGTAACTGTAGCTAATAGCATGAACTAAACAAATGACTAATTGAAAAAATCTTTCTTTTAAACCAAAAAATGTAGACCGAAAAACCTTACGCTCTCAAAAATTTACTTTCAGTGCATGAAAACGTATTTCTTCGCATAACTTAACAAATACGCTATGATTCAGCTTGGTTTTTTTCACCATGTGATCAACTGGCTGAAAGGAAAAAAGTGATGCCACTTTCAACTCACATAACTTTTCCATTGCTGAGAGAAAGGCATTGGGTCATGTACCCTTAGGGGTCAAATGTCCCTAGTTCCTCCTACATTCTATGCATCATATTGTAATTGCAGGAATCATCTGTCACCACTATAGACTTTGTACAACAAAAGATCTGTATTGTGGTTGAAAGAACTTTGTAGTATTTGAACAAACTAAAGACAGTTGTTACGTTAAGGAAATTATTGTAGCGTTTATAGCAAATCACTGATAATGAATTATTATAAAGAAACCCGTCGTAAACACAACTTTTCAGTTTCGCAAAATTGCTTCGATGAAATAATGTATTAATCATAATTAAAATCTATGAGTGTGTACCACTTCACGACTTTCCATTACCGTTCGTTGAATCAATTACATCCATCTGATAATGACAGACGAACATTTAAAAAAAAAAAAATCTTTTGAATTCAGCGTCCTCCAAAAGCAAAATTCGGATTTTCGACCGCACTTCAATACTTCCATTACATAATCTTTCACATTCGTTAATTGAAATAATAAATTAAGAAAAAAACCATAAAATAGTTAAACTAACATCAAATAGTTTTAATTTTAGCAATTTTACTTTAAAACATTTTAAAATTGATTTTCAGAAAAGATTTTTTGTGCCATAAAAAATTTCTTCTTTAGGCAATCATTCCAAAATATAAACTTTTAATGACGTAATATGGTTGCAAAAAATATAATCACTTTATTAAATTTCTTTACTTCTACAAATGCTTCTACAAATTGTAAGCTTTAGTATCAGAACCAGTTAAAATAGTTATCAGCTAAAACCACCCAGAACCCCGACATTCAAATAATCCTCTATGTTCTTATCTCTTCATCCCCTCTAGAAGGAGGGGGAAGGAATCCAGACCCTGGGGGGCCTCAGTCGTGGGGCCTCGAATTTCATTGGCGATAAAAAAAAAACGCACTGAACGATTGCTTTTCGCCTAGTAGGCGATAAAGTGTTTTTTCTAGTTTAAAAACACGGCGACATCTGGTTTTCGGGAAAGATAGTAAAAGAGTTCGTGCCGATGAATTAATGACTCTTAAGTTTTTCGTCTGCACTTAAATCCATTAAAAACAGTACTTGCAAAAAATATACTTAGCTTAAAGTTTATGAAAAAGGGGAATCATGTTATCTTTAAAGGAGATAATAAAATGTTCATTGACACAAGAATCTAAATATTTTCGAAAATGTCACTTAGCATGTTCTTCCACTAAGCTCTTCAATTGTGCTCTTTATTTTAAGTATTTTACTATCTACAACTCCTTAATGCTTTCGCTGCATCACGTTTTGCTGCCACCGTTTTGCTGTCGTTGCAATATCAATATCCAATCCAAAGTTTTTGATGCTTTGAGGCATCACTCGCAGTAAGTGTGTTAAAAAGTAAACAAACTGTTTTTTGAACATTTATTTTAAGTTGAAAATTCTCTCTCATATATATTTATTCATTCTATTTCAGAGAAAAGGATTACATTCAACAAGAAGATTTCCGTATGCAGCAAATTCAGGAAAAAGATCAAGAATATAATGCTCTGGTAAAAATCTTGAAGGACAGGGTTAGTTTAAAGTTTTATTTTTGCAAAAATGTGTTAAGTTTAATGGAATCTCTGAATGTAAAACTGGGCAATTTTTTTTCAAATGTCATGTTTTGGAGTGGATTGTTTTGCAGAAGGTAAAATATTTTTGTGTCTTGATGTTGAGAAAATGGGCCCTTTTCAGAACTTGATTCCTTTATGCATTTCTGCATGCTCCAGAACACTAACAGATGGCAGCACAACCTCTATACTCGGTGCGAAACCAAATAAGATCACACGTAAATATACTACGGATGGAATCCTTCTGTGAATGTAAATAGTTCCGTATTAAAACAAGGCAATTTATTGAAATATATCTTAGAAAAAAAATTATTTTGTTAAGGATTTATTGAGTTCAAGACAGTATTCTAAAATTCAATAAATTTTGCTAAGCACGACTTGTTTATTTGAAAATTTGTTAAAATATTCTAGCTTGCTGGTTTCGGCCAATAATATCTTTCTGTGCTTTCTAATTGATATGTTTGCTATAACATTTGACTTTGGCGATCTTTCTAACGTTATTTTGTTTTAATGTTGCAAATTGCCGGCGCAGATGTTTTTCATTTTTATTCTTTTTTATTGATGCAGCCTTTTGTTTTGCTGTTTCGTTTTGTAGCTTCTCCTAAAGTTTCACTATTTACTGTCTTTACTCTTTATGGTTATCTTTTAACTAAATTTTAGTTCTCACTATACCTAAAGAAAAAATGCATATGTAACACGCATATTGATTGAGACATTACTTCGAGGAATATTAAACAATTTAAATTCTTCAGGGTTTTTTTTAAATATTTTTTTAGAGGATGGTACACCACACATTTGTTCTTAATTCCTAAATTATTTCATCCATCATGTTGGTAGCCTCTCCATTAATGATGTTTTTTTTTCTCGTATTACATCAAGTACTATATGTAAGGAACTTAATGCTAACGATCCTTTCAGGTTTACAAATGCGGACTTTAAAAAGGAGTGGTAATGTGGGTGGAATGTCCTACTGTCTCGTAGATAAACTATGGATCTTCTTTCAATGAAACAATGAATCTTATCTTTAAGATCTTATGATTCTTTACTTTATTTAAAAAAAAAGGTGTCACTACAACAATATATATCCATCTTATTTTTATTTTGAACTTGGGTATAGATTTTAACACTAAATTTTACTTACAAATGTAACAATTATTTGTTAAAATTTCAATTTTAAACCACAAGTCTTATAAAAAAAGTGTAAAATAAACTATTCCTTAAGCGAAAAAAAGTAGCAAATCAGATAAGACTTAAATCATTTTTTTCTGAAGCGAATAATTCTTTCACCACTCTTACCTAAAGCCCTGGATTCTCCTTGACTTAAGTAGCGACAAGCTCAATTGTCCGCCATCTTGGGGATAACCGTAAGGAAGTTAAAATCTCAAACACTCGATTCTTAAATGGGTTTGCGCCTAGCAGCCAAAATGATAAATTTGCTTGTAAATTTAGCTTTAACTGCGTTTCTCCAATCCTGAGTAATAAATTTTTAACATGAATAAGAATAATTAATATTATATGATGTTTAGTCACGGTCATTTTTTTAAAAAATTTACTAATTATGGTGAGTTTAAGTTTTATTTTTTTAAAAATAACAATTTTAGTTCGGAAGAATACCTTTTTTCCGTAGTTTTTTTCTTTTATGACTTTTTTTTCTATTAATTTTAGTCTAAAAAACTGCATTTCAAGAAATTAAATAAAAATAATTAAAATAATAATAACTCAATTTTTAATTTAGTATCATTGTATCTTACTGGTATTAATAAAATATCCCCAATCCCTTTTATGACTAAAGATCAAAGTATATTATGTTGAGAGAAATATGTAGTTCTTGATAGGTTGTTTTCTATTACTTTAATTCATAAAAACCACAATTGACCAAGTTGAGCCTGGATTTTTTTAAGTGGGTTTAAAAAAGAAACGTCTGGTTTTTGGGGGCTTGTAGGAGTGCCGAAAATTATAATTGAAATACATAAAACTATACTTACCTATATGTTTCTTTAAAATTAAATTCAAATTAAAGCCAAATCCTAACATTAATTTTAAATTTCCTAATTAGACATTCTCCTGTAACAGATATTTATGGCACATGCAATATTAAATTATCTTATGAATCTAAATAAAGCCCCAGAAACTATGAAAAATTTCATATTTTATTTAAAAACGATAATTTAAAAAAAGTGAACATTTTACAAATAATAACCCACAGCTATAAAGCTATTAGCAAGAAAAATATATAAATACTTTATCTCTGAGGCGGCAATTCTAATGTCAAAGCTCGTACTGGAACATTAAAAAAAAAATTGCTGCAAAGCTTTATTTTTCTTTTTAATTAAAAAATGGTTTCTTTGACTTACAAAAATATTTACAATATTAGACATTAATCACAACATTGAGGGAAAATTTTGAAATGCTTCATAACAGATATTAGTAGAAGATTTTGTAAGGTATATAAGGTTTTGTATGGTATTGTAATATTTATTTTCGCCTGTATGACTTGCTCTCATTTGATCGGAAAAGTTTTTCCAAGTGAAGTAAAATGCTATATACTTCTTCCGAAACATAAATTAAATTTTTAACATCTTTTTTAAATATTTTCAGTATTGAAAATCTGTGTTTCTGAGTTACACAGTTATTATTGGATAAATTATTTTTACAAATGGAACAAAGTTTACTTCTACTTAAAATAATGTTCTCAATACATTGACATAAATTATATAGTGCATTTTCTTTACTTTCTGGCATTTGATATGATATTGTGTCTGTTTGTGTAGCAATTTCATCTTTGTTAAAATCAATATCACAGCATATTTTTTTATTATAGGTTACATTAATTAAAAGAGGATTACATGTTTCCATATCACTTTTCTCGAAATTATAATCAAAACTAAGGCTATTTTCATTACAACTATCATTCACACTTTATAAAATAATCTTTCATCTATCGAAAACTAGCTTGGTAAAAAATTGCTTACTATGTTCAGATGAAACTAAAACGATGAAACTCTCAAGACCGCAATTCCGAACTAAACCCCCGTTCGAAACCCCCAACGAATTCGCCCACCGACTAAATCCCCATTCCCCAAATCCCCATTGAAAACGGAGCGGCATAAAAGCGACGGGGAAAACACTGTCGCTACTTAAATCAGGAAGAATCCAGGGCTTTACTCTTACCAAGTCCCCAAGTGTTCATAAATTTCAGGTTTCGTAAAAACAAATGTCTTCAAATTGGCAGTTCTGTTCACTTGGGTTTCTCAGTTTCTCACAAATTGAGATCACTCTCAATTGAGTTGCAATGCTTATTGTAGACGATATCTTCCGTCTCATTCAGTTTAAATTTTAAATTTAGCTTTTGATATTTTGCGTTAATATTTTTTAACTTTCGTATTTTTTGTATAGCTTATATTTAATAGTCCGTTTTTGTGGTTTGGTGTTTTTAGTATTTTTGTATTGTTTTCATGTTTGGTGTTTCGTTAAACTATGGCATCTAGTGTAAGTTCAGTTAGAAAGTATGTATTTTAATTACACAAGCAAGGAAAACTATAATATAATTTAAATTAATTACTATAATATAATTTAAATTTATATAATTTAATGTATATGCACAGTAAAAAAAATAGTGAAAATATTACTTTGACATATTCCTAAGAAATAAAAATACCAAAACTTATAACTGATTTAAACATTATTAAACTGTTAATAACGGCTTTACTCTCATTAAACCTGTGGAGCATTTCTTGAAAATAAACTCGAAAATGTTCTAAAATTTTTAGTCAAACGTTAATCATATACTTAAATATAAATAAAGTTCCAACTTTGGTTAACAATTTAATTAACTGCTTTAAATTGCTTCTTATTCAGAAAAAGATTTCTTTTAAGTAATACAAAAGAAGAAAATTATTAAAAATATAACCAGCCAAGTACAGCGATACTGGCTAATTTGAAGAATGATTGAAAATGATTTTTTGCTTTGTCTGTGCATAGGAAATGTGCTGAGGATCATTTGTTGATCCAATCAGCTCATCACGTTTTTATGCAGCCCTTTTACTTGTTTCAAAGTGTGAAAATAAAGCCTGGTACCGAGTATAATTTCTTGTTGAGTTGACATCAGGTTTCATTGCTTTTGTTGTTTATTAACTGAGAATTGTGGGCATACTTTGCATTATTTTGCTATGAAACCTCTTTGTTAGAAAACCATGGCAGTGACACTACTATTATCAAATACCTTAATTTCCTCTGTACAAATATTCTTCTGCATCACTTTGTGAATCCATAAAATGTTCATCATAAATGAAATGAGCTAAAAAAAAACTTCTGTATGAAAAGACCTGGTGTTTCACTGATTAATACTGCAGAGAGCAACAATAATTTTATCTGCAAAACTTTTAATAACCTAGTAAAAGTGGATGGAAAAAACCATCCTAATAGAACACAATATTTCTTTGACCAGAATTTTAGTGCACTAACCACTAATTCATTAAAAAGTGCCAGAAGAAGAACACTTTGATATTGCTCAGATAGACAGGTTTTTCTCGGCTCTCTGTAACATAAAGAAAATACAAGGCTTAATACAGTTTGTTTCATTGTGTAGATTTGCTTATTTGTGTGTTTTACTAGTATTTTTTTATTATTTGGGGACCTGTGAGTAATCATAAAAAAAAGATTTCAGTCCAAACTTTGTTTCATTGAGCATAGTCGCTTATTAATGTAATTTTCTAAAACTTTTTTGAGAAATGGGAGTTGTAAAATCCTCAATTGTAAAAAGGGACAAATAATAATAAAATTAAATTTGCTCGTAGCTATCTTTTAGTAAGAAAAGTTTTAAATCCTGCCTTAGAAGCTTAAGAAGCATATTGCACAGACACTACAACCACAGTTTCTCCTTATATTTAAAAAAGAAAAATTAGTTATGCCAATGTTGCAGATAGAGAAAAGTTTTGCTGTGACATCTTCTTACAGTCTCAACAATAGAGTTGACAGATCTATAACTATTGGCCTATTTGAAAAAAAATTGTTTGAGGAATATACAAGTATGACATAATTAATGCTGGAAGCTGTTGTTTTTTAGATATGTTTTCTTGGAGTTATGAATTTTTTTGTTTTGCATGCGAGGGCACATTAAGGATTATTAAATTCTGATTTGTTTCGAATGAAGAAAAAAAGGCAAGGAACTGATTTTCTTCCTTTTTTAAATTAGTTTTTATGCTGTTAAATGTTAAAGTTGCAAGTTTCGTTTTGCCACGTTCCACCTCGTGAAGTTCTTACTGTCTTAACATAAAAAGCATTGAATACAGCTGTATCATCAAAAGCACATTTATGAAGAACATCCTTGTCTGAAAGATTATTTACATTGTCTTTGTGAGTTGTAGTTCAGAAGATATAAATGTTTAAAGCTGAGAGACATTTTATATTTTGTCAATTTTTCTCCTTTCTGGAATGTCACACAGTGACCTTCTGGCTTGCATGTACTTTTAATAACAGTTATTTTCGAAGAATAGTAATTTGGCAACGTTTTTTTATCCGGTTTTGGAGGTGATAATGGATGAAGATTTAACAAATCCATCATTACCTAGGTTCTGAGGTTTTTTTTCCCCCAACGTTGCTGTTTTATTGGTGGCTTAGCCTTTTGCAGACTCTCCACATTCCCCAGAACTGAGAGCCATTTTTTTTGTGGCACCATCTAGGGGACTCTCGCTACCAGTTTTGATTCTCAGATTACAATAATCTTCGACTCATACACAAGTCAACTTATACAGGAGTATATACGTTAATTAAATTTTAGCAAATCTTTTAAAGGACCGCAAAACAGGACCTAAAGTTTTGGTCCCTAGTTTACTAAAAATATATATTGCTTAAGCAAAGGTTTTTCGTTTCTCTGGAAGCTTTTAAAATTGTTGATTGACACTTTTTATATTTAGCAATTCAATTGTGTGTATATAAAAAGTGTTCCTCAATTGTATATATAAAAAGTGTATATGAACTCTTTTTCCTTTTACATTCTTCAATCTTTTATGGATTATGAAAATGTATTATAAAAGGGCTTTCACTCGCTAGTTTTCTAGTTAATTATTCTATTACTTAGCTAAAAGTGTATCAAATATTATGGACATTGTTTTTTGATTCCTTTATATTTTTAAATTTGGACTATGCTTTTTTTTTCTAATTCTGAGGGAAAATGGTCATTTGGAACTATATGCTATAAATGGCCAGATATTAAAACATAATATAAGACAATTTTTAAATATATCTTTTCAATCTAAACAGTTGAAATGCATATGAGGTAATTAAAAAAAATGATCGAATTTTCCCTCTTCCCCTATCTATGCACTTTTTAAAATTAAATAGTTGTTATAGAAATAACTTAATACATTTAGTCCAGTCTAGGAAATGTAATTTTTGCATTACATTTACTATTTTATACAATTATTCAAATACAGGTAATACTCCTTGAGCACACTTTATCAGAGGTCCAAAAAAATGCTGGGCTCCCTGTAGAGCTACCATATGATGTTCATCAACTTACTCCAATACTTAAGAAAAAGTCTGGCATTCGGTCTGAACCCAAGCTTAGTATGTTTTTTTGGTTAAATATTCATCAAATTTTTAGCTGTACTACTATAGAATAATATATATATTACATTTGATTATTATGTTTAGATATCTATCATGATTAGATTAATTTGTATATTTTTGCATAAGGATACTTTGGAATATTAACAAAACTTTTTACAGTGATTGAAGGGTTTCTGTTTAAGGCACTCAAAAAGTAAAAACAATATTTTTTTTATAAATAATTAATGCCTTAAATATTCCTTTAAAATGCCCTCTGGGGGATAGAGGCATATAAACCCGTCTGTCAGGTTTTCCCGCCCCAACACACAAAATTTTTATAAATTTATTAAATTTTAAAATTTGAAGCATGGAAGAGCCATTTGTAACCATCTACTACAGAAATATATTTAAAAAAATAATAAATTAAATTTTCAGTTAAAAAAATTAATTTAAATCTCACAAAGTGAAAATAAGTTTACACTTCTGTCAATTTGCTTAATCCTCAGAGGGATATGCAAATTTATTGTAAGGTTTATTCAAAACCAACAATATTGTTAGGTATTGATAAACGAGGTTTGCGCCATACATGATATAAGTTTAAAAACAACTTAGGATTCTTATTATATAATTTATGAAATAAAAATAAAGGTTTCTATTCTATATAACTCTAACTATCCTAAATAAATAATTACTAATGACATCAAAAGACACTATTTCAAGTCATAGGCTAAAATTTAAACTAAAAGTACTAATCATCGTTTGAAAACTTATTTTCTAAACTATTAATATAAGGATGTTTATATAGTAACCATTAACTTTTGTATTTATTCAAACGCCTTATAATTTAGGTTTTGAAAAGATAGAAGTTGATATGTCAGATGGTTCTGACTCTGAACTTGGGAAGAGATGCCATAGTCCTGATGCCTTAAGTGAAGAAAGTGAAAAAAAGTCAACTGTAGAACGAAGAATTCCCAAGGAAGATAATCTAAGCCATCCTCTTCCTGATCTCTTGGAGGCCAGTTCCACAAAATCATGCAGTGAAAGTGATATGAAAAGTCAAGATTCTATAGTAAGAATGTATTTATGATGCTGTATTTTATACTTGTTTTAGATTTTTTTATTTTTCAAAATTGCTTCTTAGTTAAAAACCTTAAGCAAAGTCAAACTAATTTTTCTTTTTGAAATGTATAGTGGGGTGTTGTGTACCAAAATAATTTCTATTTCTAGACTTTCTAGAATCCCTAAATGTTTAATAAGATATGTCTGCTAACTTACTTCTACATTTTTTTATTGGTTGACATGGTCATGTTTTCTTTAAACCCATGAAATATATTTCAACCGTTTCACACTTGCAATTATAATTTTCTATGCCTAGGACAGTCATGCTTTTTTGAAGAAATATATTGGTTTTTTATACAGTGTGGCGACATAACCGGGAAATCAGGGATATTAGTGAAAAGTCAAGGAATTTAATCGATCTGGAAAAATCAGGGAAAATTTCCAAAGGTGCTATTTCGCGCCAAATGCTACATTCAGTGAAACGTGACAAGCACGCGCCAGCTGCCTGTAAAGTCCCGAACTGACATTGTTTTCTTCACATATTCAAAGACTGGTTGACTGAACTGTCCTGAACGAAAGCTACACTGTGCAAAATATGCATCACTCCGACTACTAACAATTAAAGCATCATTTGTGGATGCTGTGAATAGATACCAATCTTATTTCATCCTCATCATTTAACTGCTTTTTTGTCTTTATTTTTAATAGATAGCATTCTAACCTGTAGTCTTATTGAAATTTAGTTAAAGTTTAAGGATAGGGGATTTTTTTAATCTATTTTTTATGGAAATTTGATATTTCGTGTATAGGTCAACCACGATTTCTACGGCACTAATTTTGTCCAAAATATATTGGCTTATACTCAAGTATATACATTAATCAGCTACGCACTTTTAGAAATGGACAACTCGTACATTTGTAGATTGTTATCTGTTATTTAAAAAAATTAAGTGTTTTTTATTTCCCCAAAATATATACTCGCATATAAACCGAGAAATTTTAGTTAAAAGTAGCCCTGCAAAAAAGGGGTTGGCTTATACACGTAACAGTAGATCACATTTCCAACAAAAAAAATCCCCTATACTTAATTTTCAATAAGACATAAGGTTTTAAAGATGTCTATTAAAAATAAAGACACAAAAGCTTCTAAATTCTTAAAATGAGTTAAGTTTGGTATCTTTTAGCTTAGTAATGTTTATTGGCTTTTTTCCGTTGTCAGTAATTCACGGTATCCTCCTATGGTGCCTAGTAATAATTGTAAGTTCTCTGCGAGATTAACAGAGTGTAACTTTAGTACTGGGTTTTCAGTCAACCAGTCGGTTTCTTCAAGAGCACAAAGAAAACAATGCCGGTCAAGGTCACAGCTTGCGCCATGTTTGGCAGAACATAGCCTCCTAGAATTTTCCAATCTTTTTTATGAAATTATAAATTCAAAATTGGTCTATTTTCTTTTCTTCATAATGCAAATAAAGATATTTTGGTTGCTAGAACATTAGCCATAACATTAAAATATGTTTTTGGGGGGCATATTCAAATGTCTATTGGATGCAGAGTGATTCCTCTATTGAGATATACGGATCATCTTAAAACATTGTATACATGTGTTTCATAAAGAGCGTTATTCTAAGCTAGAATAATTAAGTGTTGTAGAAATAGTTTTGAAGGTTAATTGTTTATCAGAATATAGGATGCTAAAAGATTGAAACATACATTACGACATTGAAGAAGCTCAAAAAGAAAGTTTAAGAGTTGAAGAAGAAATTGCAAGCTTTAAAATTTTGCAAACAAAACTTAAAATACCCAATACTTTTTACACAAAAGACATGAGGAAATAAGTATTTTGATTAAATCCATTTCAAATTTATTTGAGTTCGATTGCAGGGCTACACCATGTCACTATTCTCGCTAAAAGTCACTGTTTTTTTTATTCTATACCATATAACCTTTCATTCATAAGTCCTGTTCATAACAAGAAAGATTTAGATTTTTTAAAAATCATTGATAAAAAAAATTCAATTGTTGTGTTTAGTTTATGTTTCAATAAATATATGGTTTCAAGTGAATGAAATGTATGTGAAATTAGTGTCAAACTTAGATAATGTTTCAAATCACTCTAACATGGAAATTTTGAACTTGTGTGTATCTTTGTTTGACAAGATCAAAGACTCTGCTGTTAATTTTTTTTATGTTTGTGAGCATTTGAAGTGTGAAGGGCCTTGGGCATTAGGATTATAATAATTGGGACCAACTATAAACTGCTTTCTAGGGATTTTTTCTAAGTGCCATAATTCCTTGTAATTTAATGGAGCAAACTTTAGGATAAGTAGTGAAATAGTACAAACATTTATTCATTCCTTATAAAATGGACACACAAATGTCCTTGCTGAGGATCTTTATATGAGGGATAAAGATTTAAGCTAAATAAATGTTAAAAGATGAATAAAGTTTAAAAAGATAATATAAAATTCTGACACAAATGTTTTGGAAACTAGTTGGTCAGATTTGTAAAACGAGTTATGTTTGGTAAGTCTTACACACACAAATTGAAATTGGTTTTGAATATTTTTTCAATTTCCAATAAATAATTTTACAACAAAATATTCGAACAAATTTCAAAATTCCAGGAATTTAAAAAACAAATAAAAAAAAAAGGTTTTCCCCGCCAGATTTCTTAAGTTTCAACATTGAACATTGTAAACAGTCTACGGAAACGATTCAATGACTTAGTTCTCTTCTGGAAATATATTTCCAGATAATAAGATATCTCTGCTAATATGCACCGCTAGTTGTGACACATTACCAGTATGACTTTTGAAAACTTCCCCAGTAAGAAATAAACATAAAACGTGATAATTTTATTTAGAGTTAAAGCAAATGAAAAATAGTTAAAATGACTTTTTTAAAAAAGTGTTATTAAAAAATTGGTCAGTACGCATATTAACCATTTTCCTAATATTGATTCTTAATACAGGGTTGTCCAGAAATAAGTTGCCCAACTCAGAGGCCTGTGCAGGATGTTGTATTGGTCAGAATGTGATAAAATTTGAGATACAGACATTTCAGATCATGCGCTCTCGATTTATTAAAAAAAAATAGTTCAAAAATTTGCCGATAGGTGGCGCTGCAGATTCAAAAACGCATTCTACAGTAATTCTACATGAGATCCGTGATTCTCCACAATTTTTCCCATTCTTATAGCTTTGTGTCTGATCTCACTCCATGTGATTTCTGGTTGTGTGGTTACTTAAAGGATAAGGTCTACCGAGAACGTCCTGCAACCTTGGCGGATCTGATAGCCTCAATTGTTCGGCAGGTTCAAGGAATTTCTGCAGATTTACTGGGTTCTGCTGTGTAACACACAACAATAAGAATGGAAAGTGTTATGGAGAACCACGGATCTCATGTAGAATTACTGTAGACTGCATTTTTGAATCTGCAGCGCCACCTATCGGCAAATTTTTGATTTTTTTTTAATAAATCGAGAGCACATGATCTGAAATGGCTGTATCTCAAATTTTATCACATTCTGATCAATACAGCATCCTGCACAGGCCTCTGAGTTGGGCATCTTATTTCTGGACAACCCTGTACTTTACAGATAAATCTGCTATTTGGATAGCAAACAATAAACATAGAATTTTTGAATAATTTTCCAAGTGGTCTGGCTAACTGACAATAATAAATCCTAGTTTAAATGCACACAAAAAGTGCAGTAAAGGGTTAAATAAATTTATGATTACTTGATATTTTTTTATGTACCTTATTTCTATGTATTCTTTAAAAAATGTACCAATATAATATTTGAAAAAAAATATTGAAAATATTTACTCGGTTATTAAAAAGTATTAGTCATTAAAAGTAAAATTAGTGCAAATTATTAGTTATCATTAATAATAAGTAATATTTATAAATTTAATTAATTTTAATTAATTTAGTTAATTTTCTTCTTTACTAAGTCTTCATTAAAAGTCTGGATTAACGTACCTGAAGATACGGAAAACTGAGCTAAAAAAAAGGGTTAAACCCAATTGAGAATATATTCCTCAATGTTTGTCAAAAATAGTTACATTGTTTAAAAATTCTAGAAGCTAATTTAGATAATTTTATTGAAATTTAAAAAGATACAATTATGTTGTGAAAAATTATAATCACAAGTTTATTTCCTCGAAATTGAGTAAATTTAGAAATCTAAAATAATGAAGTTAAGAAATTCAAGAAATATTGAAGTTTGCAAAAAAAATTTGAAATCTTCTATATCTGTAATTTTTAAAACCTTGACGAAGATTAAATCATGAAAACTTAAATTCCATGGTCAATTTCGCCTCAATCCTAAAGTCGAAAAATAAAATTCAGTTTTAGTAGACTTGGGTACTAATTGTTATTTCAATGTCATGATGAATGCATTTACTACTTTTTATGTACAGTTTTTCACATAATAAAGTGAATGTTTTTTTATAGGATGAAACACCTTTCTCAAATGTTGCTAGCCTAAAAAGCCGTTTTGAAAATGGATTTTCCCCTCAGATGAGATCAATTTCATTTGCTGAAGAAATAAAAACTGCTGTTTTAGATTGGAATTCAAAAGGTATGTGTTACTTGAAAACTATAACGGGGTATCAAAAAGTTAATTTTCCAGAAGAAATGAGACTTGTTTTTTAATTTTATTTCATCTATACAGTGTTGCGCTATATAGATGGATAGATCCTCAAATTTTCACTCTTAAATATTTACTTAAGAAAATTTTGTCATTTGTTTTACTTTTTTATTTATAGTGCCATTTTTCTTTACAATTGACAATTCTCACGTCTTTTTATATATTTTTTTCATTCCATGTAGACCAAGTTGGCATGATATTTGCGGCCCCCAGTAAATACCATGGTAAAAACCGGTATTTACCGACCTGGGAAAAACTGATTATTGAAACAACAGCTAATTAATAAATGTTATTCAATATGCTTAATTAAAATTATTTCAAATTTGTACTTTACTAAATATAGATAAACAATATACATAGACAATATTTTAATAATTATTTATGTTTATGCAGAACACTTGTATAATATACAAAATAAAAGTACATGTTTATCTTGGCACACAATAATGTAAAATAATTTCACAGATTTGTAAATTTTGTAAAATTTAGGTGTTGCAGAGTCAATTTTTTCTTCAAAAATTGATAAATAGCAATCTTTTCTTTGGCAAACTATAACAGCCATAGTCAGGATGATGGGAACAAAAAGCGTGAGCTTGACAAGGGATTCCTCCCCTCCCCCAGACAATTACACTCATAGCCAGGATACAAAGGATTTAAATAAAAAAAATCCTGGATGGAATACTTATATATACAGGGTTGTCCAGAAATAAGTTGCCCAACTCGGAGGCCTGTGCAGGATGCTGTGTTGGTCAGAATGTGATAAAATTTGAGATACAGACATTTCAGATCATGTGCTCTCGATTTATTACAAAAAAAATTAGTTCAAACTTTGCCGCTAGGTGGCGTTGCAGATCAAAAAGGCATTCTACAGTTCTACATGCGATTCGTGGTTCTCCATAATACTTTCCATTCTTATTGTTGTGTGTTCCACAGCGGAACGCAGTCAATCTACAGAAATTCCTTGAACCTGCCAAACAATTGAGGCTTTCAGATCCGCCAAGGTTGCAGGACGTTCTCCGTATACCTTATCCTTTAAGTATCCCCACAACCAGAAATCACATGGAGTGAGATCAGGTAAGCGAGGAGGCCAGGCAGTCGGGAAAAAGCGGCTGATCACACGTTCATCGGTGAAAGTTGCTTGCAACACCTGTTGAACACCAAGATGGGTATGGGGAGGGGCACCATCCTGCATATCGTGTCCTGGAGGCAGCCACGTTGCTGTAGTTGAGGGATCAAAAATCTTGTCAACATGTCTTGATACCGCTTTCCTGTGACAGAACGTTATTTCTGAAAATCACGTTGTTGCAATATTCAAATTACTAAGGTCTTCTTCTTCTCTGCCTGGCCTCTTTACTCACCTCATTTCATCCCGTATGATTTTTGGTTGTAAGAATTCTTAAAGGGCAAGGTTTACCGGGAACGCCAGAAACCTTGGCAGATGTGAAAGCCTCAATGGTTCGGCAGTTTGCGGTCTTTCTGCGATCCACTGTGGAACACAAAGCTATAAGAATGGGAAAAGTTGTAGAGAACCACGGATCTCATGTAGAATTTTTGAATCTGCAGCGCCACCTATCGGCAAATTTTTGAACTATTTTTTTTTAATAAATCAAGAGCGCATGATCTGAAATGTCTGTATCTTAAATTTTATTACATTCTGACCAATACAGCATCCTGAACAGGCCTCTTAGTTGGGCAACTTATTTCTGGACAACCCTGTATATGATTCAATAATGAAATGTTGCTACTGCTTTGTTCTCTAGTGCCATATTTGAAAAAGAAGATATTTTCACTTACCAACAGAATTTGTATGGTCAATACGATGGATATTGACTGCCTAAATGCCTTATGAATTGCATTTAATAGGATTTTAAATTAAGTTAAAATTTAAGGGTAATACAGGATAAAAAAAGACGTTAAGGCACAATATAGTAGACACCCTCTTAACCGGCTTAAATGGTACCAAGGGCAAACCGGTTAACCGAAAATTCGGTTAAACAAGAGAAGTGAAATCAAGGTTTGGATATAATGTTCATACATTTATTTTATGATACAGTCAAACCTTGTTAACGTGAACTCGCTTAACACGAAATTTCGCTTAAGATGAACTACAAGCAATTGCTCAACCTATAAAGTTTTGAGCTAATATAGCATTAATATTTAAAATTATGTACTTTACAACTATTTGTTTTAGAAAATCAATTACTTTGTCACAGTCTACTTGCATGCCTGGGTTAAAATAAATTTAAAAATAAATTTAAATATATATTTTTAGAACTCTTTGCAAAGTACCAGGTTGAATCAAAAGTTTTTTCGTATTTTCACCTACAAAAGAAATGTACAACATTCCTGCAATAGTAAGGATTTTTTTCTTAAAGTACATTCCATTATGAAGTATGTTTTTTTTGGCATCTCTCTGTCGAAAGTTCAATTCCATGGTTATACTATTCGGCCGGCTTTGATGCAAAGAACACGCAACACCCCTTCTCGACATCACCCGCATTAGTGAACTGCCGTTTGGGCAAAAAGTAAGCCAAGGACCGAAAAAGATAACAATCCAACGAAGAAAGATGTGGGCTGTATGCAGAATGGGGCGACACTTTGATACCTTTCAGGTCTTAACGTTTTTTTTCTTAATCAATCTGGCTGTGTGTGCTGGAGAGTTGTCATGATGTAGGAGTGCACTTTGTCTGTTGACTAGTGCTGGGTATAGAGCCTTCAGAATATCTTATACTCGTCGCAGTTGCTGACTATAGAGGTCAGCGTCTACAGTACGACTAAGTGGAACAAACTCAAAGTGAATCAATTTCCCCAAATTCCACCAAACGTCAGCATGACCTTTTGTTCATAGCGACCCCATTTTACAACGGGTTTTGGGAGCTGGACGGGATGTTGCCACTGTTTTCCCATGTCTGGATTTCAGAAAAAGATGAATTTCTCATCTCCAGTTATGAATCTGCGCCAAAATCTAAGATCTTGGGAGTTGGAAAGCAGTTCTTTGCAGACCTCCACTCTCCGTTGCTGCTGGCATGGATTCCATTTATTAGGAATTTATTTATAAGGAACTTCTCAACATCGCCTATTTACGAGCCCCAATTGGTGGGGCTGTCGAATGATGCTAATTTGGGAAGGACCAAGTTCTGCTGATAATGCTCGGGTGCTAGAACTCGGCTGGTGTTGGATAGCTTCCTGTAAAACTTTGTTATCGACAACAGATGGTCACTAACTATCCTTGAAACGGTTGGAAAAGTTTTATAAAGTACAAATTCCTTATTTATGCCGAATATATTCCGCCATATCTTCATTTCTTACCATTTGTAAACATCAATTAAATTAAATTCGGAAACATAATTAAAATCTAGTTGAGGAAATCTGATCCACCATAAAAAAAATCAAAAGATTTAAAATCAACAAATAAAATACTGATATTCAAATAACAATCACGAAAATTAAACCCACGTGATCTTTTTTTCTTTTCTTAATTTTCGTTCATGCTGAACGCGCTGAAATTGAAAAGAAAAAAGTATAAATTCTAATCTTACAATGCTATTCCTATGGGGAAATTGGCTCACGTTTTGCACTCCTACACCCGTTTGGGTTCGAATAAAAGTATCCTATAGCCTATTCCTGGTTCTAAGCTACCTCCCCACCAATTCTCAGCCAAATCAGTTTAGCCGTTCTTGAGTTATAAATAGTGTAACTAACACGTCAAGTATCGAAATACCCAAAAAAGCCATGTTTTGAAATCCTAGAAAGTGAACACTTTTAGTAACCGACAAATACAGAAATACTCACAGGGTTACCATAACAGCACATCTTAAAATATCAAAAACATCAAGCGTCGCCATGTCCAAAAAAGCCATGTTTTAAAATGCTTAAAACTGTTTATACGCTCAGCAACGGACTAGGTACAGAAATAAGGATTTGTCACAAAAAGTTTGGGTACAGATTGGCGGCACTTAAAAACCGCCAAACCTGTAGTTGTGGTGGCGTTAATATGCAAGTACCATGAAAAAAAATAGAGAGCAATTGCTGTTAACCTTACAAGTGTAGCTTCAAACAAAGTAGGCTTAGAACAGGCCAATTCCTGGAAAACCACCCAATAGGGAAACCAGAAAAAGTGTCCTCAAAGCTTTGTCTTGTAATCAGATGGATTATAGTAATTAATATGTATAAAGTGATATATATTTTACCAGCAACTAACTGCCATTTGTGAGGGTCTGCGGAAGCGCCAAGTATAATTCAAATCGACACATCGATTTAAAAGCATGATTATGAAAACAAAATAAAATTTCTTTAAAAATTATATCTAAATTAATTTTCCTTTTCTTTAATTATGAATGTGCATTATAAAAAAACATGTTGCCAACTTTACGAACTTTTGCCAAAATCGGCAAAACATTACTTTTCTGTGCATGCTCACAAATACTCTCAAACTGATGTTTGCCAACACTGGCTCAACAGAAATATGACGGCACTAATCCAGCATACAGTAGACCGGCGTCAGCAGCGTCACACCAACAATTTTGCCTACAAATAATCGGCACACATATGCCAGCAACGTAAAGTTGCATATCCCAGCAGAAATATGCCTGCACAAGCACTGAACCATCACTTCCAGAAGCTAATCAACTGCTTGGCCAGCAGTTCACTGTTTACTGGGATCCTATGAATAAGGGATCGATAACAAAACAAGTCATTTTTAGATTATTTTTAAATTTTAAGGTTAAAAGAATTCTACGAATTAAATAGTCTGGTTAAGAGGGAGCCTACTGTAGTTAAGTTGATCCTCTGCCATATTTCTAAATAGGCTGCAGCCTATTGCAGCAAATATTCATGCATGGCAGTAATGTACATATATAAGTAGATTGCTTTTTAAATTGTAAGTGCTTCTTGTTATTTTTCAATTATAGTACATATTTTAAGGATTCAATTTGAACGCATGTAAAAAAATAGCTTGCAATGTAAAAATAGAGAGACATGATCATGTATCTATTTTTACCTTGCATAAATTCTAATTTGAAATTCGCAGAAATAGTTGTACTGGATTTAGGCAAAGAATGAATAATAGCATTACAATAATTTTACAAAAAATCATTAATAAAGAACTATTTAAAATTACATTTTTTTTTTGCTCTTTAAATATAGCAAAAATTAAACAGCAACAACAAGATTGAGAAATATGTTTTAAAGAGCAATTTAATTTCGACTCTTAACTCAACTCTTAGTACGTTTGCACAGAGCTTCGCACCTGCCAATAGATTTCATTACTTATTATAAATTTTATCTTTTCTGAGAAAAAAAAATTGCATACAAATTTTTCAAGGAGTGAAGTGCCTAATTTTATAAGTAGTGAGTCCCCTTTGTTTGCATTATGTGCCTTGTGAATTTTTCGTTAATTGCCTTTAATGGGTGATTTGCATATCTCTTTTACTTTACACCATTAATTACAGCCCTGTGGAAAACAAAATTGCTTTTATTTTTGCAATTTTCATAACTTTTTATAAATTTCCAAGTAGATTTGAAACTAGGGAAAAACTTTTGCCAAAACCTATAATTTTTTAATGGTTGGTTATGGTTACCTGTAATTCAAATTACTGGCCAAAATATTTTGTTTTATTTTTTTAGTTAACTCTTCTTTTCATAGTAGGATCCAGTGAAAATAATCTCTGTAGAAGTCCACAAAGCTTAGATGATCTTGATCAAATCGTGTCAAATTGTAGCCTTGATGATAAATTCATTGAGCAGCATCAAGTTGTTCCTCCAAGTTACCAACATGCCACTGGTGAAAATTATGGTTATCCTCATTGCCGTGCTATGTCTCAAGTTTCTTTTACTGACGACGAGTGTTCACCTTTGGCCTCCAGTACGCCTCCACCTGTTGAAATTCCCCCTAAAAAGAGGAATACGAGTCAAGGTGACAGACTGTCTGCTAGCTTAGGTAATATCTGTATTATATGACTTCAATATAATTCCACACCTCATTTTTAAGCAAAGGTAATTTGCTATTTTTCATTGTATTCCATTTCACTATTTAATAAATTAATATTGCTTCAGACAATTCCAGAGAGGACCTGGTGAAAGATCTGAAAACCAACTTCCTTTTGCCACAAAATCCTTCAATTTTGCCTCCAAGAGTACCTGTAAGTGAATATTTTGGAACTCATTTGACATTTAGTATTTTAAAATAGCTAAGAATATTTGTACTTTTTATGTGAGACTACCGTTTTTCTGTATGTGGAGACATACAGAACAACATATCCTTAACTAACATATCCTTAAATATTTGTGTCAGGGAAATAATAGAAAATCAAAGGCAATTCCTGACAAATTTGGAGTTACTCTTTATTTTTATGTAGTTTTCATGTTTTCTTAAGTTTAACCTAATTTAAAAATCACATGTATTCTATAAACTTAAATCCTTGCAAGTTATTTATTTCTTATTACCTTAATGTCTATTTAGTGTCTTCTTCATGTTCTATAAAATCATTTATTTTCTACTGTATCTAATTTTGTTTTCTTAATATAATTACTTTAAGGAAAGAAGTAGCAGTCGAGATCGCCGTCCAAATAATTGGCAGGGAAGACCCATTCATTTGTGGACAACAGCACAAGTCGGCCAGTGGCTAATGGTTTTAGGAATGGAACAGTACATAAAAAGTTTTCAAGCTCATGAAATTACTGGAATACATCTGCTAAATCTTGATAGTACCAGACTTAAAGTAATTATCTAATTTTATTATTGACCTTTAATCAGTATATTTAACTACCAAAAAGTGGTGCATGTGTGCCAGCCTTGCCATTGTTCGGTCTTTTTGAACGTCAACCAGAATGGCAGAGCTGTTTTAACAGCAGAGCCACGTTAGACCTTGAGTGGTGAAAATTCGGAATATTGTTGTTATTTTCAAAGTTTATATATTAACGAAAGAATACTCAATACATTGAATACATGCTACAAAAGTCAACATGGCTTTCACTGGACTCAGCACATATAATGGGACAAATAACAGACACAACCACATGGGTAAGGGAGAATAAGAAAAGCTTAGTTTATTACTGTGTATCTCATATATATCGAATATGTGGATTTACAGGTAGCTACTTTAATTATAAAGAATAATTTAACACTCCCACTTTCATTTTAATTCGGGCATATTACATAATTTACTGATACAAGTAGGTATTTAATTTTCCAATATAGCATAATGAAATGGGGAAAATATTAAAGTTCCAAGCCTATGGCTCTAGTGCACTTCTCATGCTTTTGGCAATTGACAGGTTTCGTCAAGTTCATTTTTGACGACATTGTGATTGTTCTTTACAAACTGGTGTTGAATGTCTATGTGTTTGGTGCAAGCATGATACATGCTGTTCTTTGACAAGTTAAATGTACCACTGTTGTCATAGTAAATTTTGATACATTCATTAGGAAGTCTTGCTTAGCCAAATGGCCTCTTTAGGTGCAGCAGAAAGGGCCATGTACTCAGCTTCAGTTGTGATTGTAGCAACAGTAGGTTGTTTGATACACCAGAACACTGGTCCGCTGCCTGTAAGGAACACATATCCAGTTTTTGACCTCAGATCTGCGACATCACCATAGTCGCAATAGCAGATGATGCAGGTACTCTGTTTTTTGGAGTAGTTTAGAGTTGCCTCTACCGTCCCTTTTATGTAGCGCATGATGCATTTCACAGACGTTCTGTCAGGATTGTTACAGAACTGGCATGCAAGATTTATGCTGTGTCCAATGCCTGGATGAGTTTGCCTGGGCAGCGTACAATAGGCTACCAACAGCAGCTTGGCATAGAATTTTCTTGAGCTCAGTGTTCAGCTTACTTGACTTATGCATATTATACTTCAGAAGTGCATCTTCAATATACTAAGTTTGGTTAAGGCTAGTGTACCAATTTTTTCTATCACGTTCAATATTAATTCATAAGCAACAATTTGTGGTTTCAATATTAATTCCTAAGCAACAATTTGTGGTCTTTAAATCTTTTCTTAAGTTGTTCCTTCGTCCAATTTTTTAGCTTTATAAAATTACTAAAAATTGTCCGTGTAGTCTGTAACAATTACCAAATCTTTAGTTTTATCAAGTTTGATAAATGCATAGCTATTAAAGAAAAATTGCCTGAATTCTATCTCAATTAAACACTTCACCGGACCGTAACTTTGTCCCAAGAAATAAAACCCTAGTACTGACTTTCTTCTTAAATATTTTTCTACTGAAAGGTCAAAGCAGAGTTGCCCCTAATCGAAAACGGGAAGCACCTTTTGTTGGAATATCTTTTATAATACGGAATTACAAGCTATTTTTAATTTTCCTTTAAAAACGATTTTTTTACAGCAAAAGCTATCGGAATCTAATTAATTGGTAAAAATTCCGCTCAATATTTATATAAATTGTAATTATATTATTTTTTAAATCAATAAAAATAGCCGGACACATGATCTAATCAAAAACGGCTTCCAATTTATTCCCTCAATTCTTAATGCATAAAAAAGTTTATCTTGGTATAGCTTTTTATCTAATACAACACATTTGACATTATCAAACAAATCAGAATTATTTTATAATGTTTACAGAGGTAGTTTCACTTTAAAAAAAACCTAAAATTTAAAAAATTAAAATTAAATATAACAAAATTCTTACCATGAAACTCGGAATCGAACTATCTAATTATATTCAATCACCCCAGACCCACACATTTGACACAAGACAACAAGTATTTTCCTACTGATTCTAAAGCAATCATTTAGTTATTTTGGCTTCGAGTCTAATTTGGCGGGAAAAAGTCAGAAATATTATCTGAAGGTCATTAATTCGTAAAACTGTTAAACAAAGTTTGAAAGATTTATGAGCCAGCTGCAAAATATGGCGGGAATATCTCATTGATACCATTGGCAAACGTCATCAATTCACAAAAATGTTTTATAAACTGCGTGAGATTTATGAGTGTTTAAACTTAGTTACAGTGATTGGATTGTTTATTGGAAATAATTGTCAGAAATCTTCGTCTGGTATGGTATGTTAGACGGCATCGAACATAATTTATAACTCCTTTTTTTTCCTGGTGTTGCTTCGAAATACAAAAATTGGAGCCACTTTTGATTTTCTTGTCACTTTGTGTTTTATTTTAAACCAAATAAAAATTTGCCAGGGTACAAGTTCTGAGCCCCCCCCCCCCCCCCCCCGGGGTTGCGTCGGGGGGGGGGCAGATAATTAGTAAGAATAAGAGTTAGCTGAGTTTTTTTTAATCAAGATTGGCAGTTTCTTAAAAAGTTTTATTAAAAAATTCACCCCCCCCCCCTAAAATTTCAACGACGCAATCTGCGTCGTTGACCCCCCCTTGTAGGCACCCCTGCTGCATCCATTTGATCAATATCCAGGTCAAATATAGCAGTATATGACACCAAAACTCTCAACGTAACATAACAAACAACTGGAATTTTTTTTCCAGTATAGTCAATTCCCTCGACCTGTGTAAATCCCTTGGCAGCTAAACTTGTTTTATATCTTTCTATCTCACCCTTAGAATTATGTTTCACTTTAAAAACCCATTTACAGTTAACCAACTGGTATAGTGGTTTCGACACTTGCTTGTCAAGCGAGTTTTAGCCTGGGTTTCAATCCCAGATAAGGCATGAATATTTGTGTTGTCCTGAGTACATGTGGAGAACCTGTTAGTTATATCTGTGGGTCCCAAAGTCCTGTGGGGGGACATAGCACAGTACCATGGGTGTAGGTTGTCTGGAGAAAAATGCCCCGCCCTCCAGCGATGTGCCTAAATTGATTAGGTGGCACGCTCTCAGAGAAGAAGTCAGACATCCACTACGGGGTACTCAAAGGCTTGTGCCAACGGATGCTACTGACCCCTCGTGCCTTCGAGGCTATGATCTGGAGGCCCACAACAACAACAGTTAACAATGTTTTTATTTTGTTTATCCACAATATCCTATGTCTTATTTTTGGTATGACTCAATATTGTCTTGGATATTGACTCTTTCCAATAATATGTATCAACACTGTTTAAAGCTCCCCTAATGGTTTCTGGCTCAAGATACCAACCATTCCTTTCAGCCACTAAAGCCTCAACAAAGCACATTGTATTCAAATTTGGCATTTGCAAATCTGGCATATAATTGCTGGGAAGTCCATGCTATACGGACCACTCAAAGGAGGTGGCTCATAAGATACAACAGAAGTGTCTCGATTATAATTATGAGTATTTTCAATTAGTTCTATTTCCTCACTTTCTGAAGAACTATTAACATTCTCACTGATTGTAGAATCTATGAAAAAATCAGACTAGTTTTTTTAGAAGTTGGATGATACATTTGACTTTCCAAGTTGCTTCCATTGGACTTTTTGACAGTGGTGATTTTTTTTTCTTTTTCGTGCTTTCAAGTCAAAATTATTTGCTTGTATATTTCTTTGCAATTTTGACTTCATATTTTGAAACAAATGCATATTTTCTTTTCATTATACATAAAAGAACCAAGGATATATAATGCAAAGGCACAAAATATATACAAGGATTTAAAAATTCAGGTTGACAGAGAATCACCCACATGACTTATTTTCAAGAATTCTAAAATAAAACAAAGTGTTCGACCGATAAAGCATTGGGGAAGAGTTTTAAGCTTTCATTTTTGCTCAATAGAAAATAGTATGTGTACAGCAGTAAAGGAAATAGAAGCATCCTGCTATTTCCTATCATAATATAAATGTGAATTTTATTTGTTCTTAAAAATAATATAAGGGGAATTTAGAACACATTGATACTCAGGCACCTTGATATACCTTATCTATTTTACACAAGGTTTATTCAAATCTGCTTTAAAGTATGACAGCTACCCATAAAAAAATTTGGTGTGATTCATTAATTTTATGAAATGGTGCATGGAATATAGGTTTGTAAGTTGTTTAAAGTAAATTATATGATTTATGTTAGGCAATTATTTTTTTAAAGTTTGTATACTAAATTTAAATTGCTTTCAGACAATTGGTGTGAATAACAGTGGTGATAGATCAGCTATCAAGAAGAAATTAAAAGAATTGAGGATTTTGTTAGAAAAAGAAAGAAAAGCTCATGAAAAAGAACAAAAGGCCATGGAAAAAATGCAGAAAAAAGCTGAGAAGGCTCGTAGAAAATGACCCAATTTGAAAATTGAAACACTTATTCTTCTTGTATAAAGTGCCAAACTCCACTATATATTTCCATGAATTGAGTTGCACAACTCATTGTACTTCATTAATAATTTCATTTCTACTTTCAATTCATTTCAGTTTTCAAAATCTAACTTTATTTTTATTGTTTTGTTGAACAATTTCACATTTTGTTATAATGTAGTTTTAAGCATTTACCTTAGCATTTACAAATTTTGCCATTGTTTGTGTCTGTACATAATGCTAATGGGAGATTACAAGCATTTTATAACTTTTTATACATTTATACACTTTGTGCATTGTAGTAAAATAATTCATATGTATGTCTGTGGTTTGTATTTCGCTTGTGATATTTATCCAGCTATATGCCAATCTTAAAATATTTTATCAGATCTAGTGGGGTAGGTATATATTCCGACTTGTGTGCTTGATCAGAGACCCGCTTAAGCCTTCGTCAAGTAAGACAGACACAGAATTTTTTTTTACTGTCACAGAGAAAGGAATATACACCCAGGGCGAAGGCGGGAATCGAACCCGCGCGCAGACTGCTAGCGTAATGGTCCAAACCACTCGGCCATCCGGGCCCCTCAGATCTAGTATCACACTGATAGAAGTCTAAGTGATGTTTCTATTGTTTAGAAGTAAAGCCAAGTGGCATTTATCTTGTGCTCTGTTAGTATCATAAAGTTAATGTATTTATTTAAATAAGATAGTAAAATTGTGCTTTATATGCTTATAAAATTTTAGTCATGCTATTTACCAAAATTTTATTTCGTTTGCTGAATAAGGAAGATAATTTATTGTCAAGTATTATGTTACATATATTTATTTACACCTGTGCAATCTTTCTTTTATATCGATTTTTTTTCTGAGAAAGTATATTTTATTACTATTTTTTATGTCGATGGAAAGCTTATTTCTTGTTATGCACTTTTTGCATTTTACCATAATTTTTTAAAAGTTTCTTGCTTAAATGTTTGATGTCTTCATTAAACATCAAGTGATGCCAAATTTTTTTGTCTTGTGTAACTTAATAGTTTTATTTGGATAAAATTATTTAATGTCGTGATATGTTACCATTTTTTCATATGGTATATTCTGTGATTTATGTATTGTATGTAAGTGCTTACGGAACTTTAATAGTTAGTAGGGTTTTTGTAAATATTTATGTATGGTATAAAGACCATTTAGAATTGTTGTATAGTGAGGTGCCAGAAATCACCACAGTTTTGCAAATCTAAAGAATAGTGAAATTATCAGTCATATTATCAGTTTATAAACTGCCTGACTGAAGTTAAGAATGAGTTTGAAGTGTAAAATAGTATTTCCATTCAACCTAAGTAAAAAATTCCCCCAATTTAGCAAAATTTTAATACATACTTGATTTTTGGCATGTTATTTTCTTCGTAATTTTCTGCTGAATCTATTCAAAATCACATCATAGAACTGCACTAAAACGCCCCTACTAAATTCTTTTTAAAAAAATAATTATCCCACTATCAAGACAAAAGATCATACTGTATTATTTTGCACTGTGGTTATTATATTAAAATATAATTTTACATTTTGTTAAACAATTTTAGAATGAATATTTTTGAAAAATTTTACTTCCGAAATAAATTAGATTTTTACTACTGCCATTTTTATTTCATAATTTTATTTGTAATTTTACTTCATCAATTTTTCAAAACAGTTTTCTGATAAAAAAAAAAACATTTCGGTGTCAAAAGCATTTGCTGCAAATATGTATATGTACTTAGGAAATCTTTATATTTTTGTACTGCTACTCCTTTTTGTATCAAAAATTTGTTTTTAATTTTGTCTCAGTCTAATTGGCTTTTTTCTTCAGGCAATTGCACAATCCTTCAGAAAAAATTTCATCAATTAATAATAATTGGATAAACGTTTATGCAGTTGCAAAATTAGTGTAGTATAAGTGGTTATCACTGCATAAACAATAATTGGAGTGGGGGGTGTTTATAAGGGACACTCATACTTCAGAGCTAATGTTTTTTCAGGACAAGTTATAACAATTAATTTACCTGTTTACTCTTTTTAAAACAAAATTTATGGAACGACATAAAAAATAGTTATTTTGGAAATGTTTTAAAGTAATATAATTTTGGCTATTTAAACTAAGTTTACAGTGATAAGAAGATATTTGTCAAAGGGATTTTTAATTGTTCCTAAACTATTTACGCCATGCATTTACTTAAATGTTTTTTTTTTCCTTATTTACAATCAATGGTTTTTACAGGTGTTGCCTATATTGTTATCATATCAGTATGGTGAATTAAATTATCTTTATGTCACGATTTAGTTATTACAATTTCATGAAACTTCCAATTATTTGTTTGTACAGTATTCTTAAAAGTTATTTGTATGCAAGTTGAAAATGATTATATATACTTTTAAATGCTAATATAGGGTAGACATGGCAGATTTACAAAGTTTTCAACAATTACATTTTTACTTTTATTAAATGTATGTTTTTCACATAATTTACCTGGTTTAATGGTTATATACTAACCATTATTTAATTCATTACTTAGATCTTAAGACACATGATGCACAAGTTCGATTTCTTTTCTACTATAGTTTTTTCTATAATACTATTTCAAAATTATGCTGTCATCTGTTATGTGTAAATTTGCCTCAAGTCTGGGGCAAGATTACACAATTATACTTACACAACACGCAAATATATTAAATATCTGTTTTCTTTTGAACAAATTTCAGTAAAATTTTGTCTAGTGCATCAAATTAATTTGAAAATTACAGATAAAAAGATCATAGAGCTAGTAAAACGGTGCTCTATCGCACACTTTCTAGAGGAGACATGTAACATAAAACTAAGAGGGGATTTTGTGCCAGTGTGACAGCTTTGTTGGGTCTGCTCTGGGAATTGTGTAGAACAAAACAGTACTAAAATTGCGCTTTTTAGAAGCTTTTATATCTGAGTCTATGACTAGTAGCTATTGATTTTTTTAATATGTTGATTGTACTTTTGTAATTAATAAACTGGGATCATCTTTTGGGTAGTAATAGCCCTTGTGTAGCTCTATAGTGCGATGATAATTCAAACTAACCTAACCTTTTGGGTAGTGCTATTTCTCTTATAAAAAGAACACTTAAATAAACATTAAATTTTTTATAAGTATTTTTTATTCCCACAGTGCAATATTACTGTATTTTTTTATTAATTAATATAAATATTTATAATTAATGTTATAAATATTTATAATCACTTATTAATGTTATAAATAGTTATAATTACTTAGTACAAAGACACTATACAAATTATAATATACTTCATAATTTATCTTTTCAAAAACCTTTCAACAATAAGAGAGTTGAATTATTGGCCATTCATAAAACTGTTTATTGATAAAAATTAAGTTTGACATAAATTTTGCTTTTTTCTGAATAGAAGTAGAATTATCCTAAATATTATCGGGATTTGGGGATTCACCCCCCCCCCCCCCCCTTGCCCATTTCTCTTCTTAGAAAGTGTGGGACAGCTCACAGATTTACTATCTGTTTAGCACTAGGCCTGAGGCAGTCATTTTGACTGCTTTTCAATTTAAGTTAGATAAACAGTTCTGTATACAATGACACAGCTTCTTAGAATTTTGTGACTTTTTGTACAACATATAAAATGCATCTATTAAACATTGTAGTTTAATCCCCCGCTCTTTCATTTCCGGTATATATGTGTTAAACCTGTATTGCTTAAGGCAGTCATTTTGACTGCTTGGAAAATTTTAAATAATCAAATGACTTATTATTGAATTGAGTAAATTTCTTAAATGAAATCAAATCGGTTCCGATTTCGTATAACAGTTTACACATATATTTTTTTTATTACCGTTACTTGTCATTCGAATCTTTATGTCAGGCCTGCTCACGCATCTCATACTCCTTGAATGCGTGATAACGTAGTTTAGGAGTATCAGTTACTGTTAATCTATACACTTTGATATAATACTAGAGTATTTAATTGCTATATGACTAAATAGTATAAGAAAATATTAAAAATCAATTTTAAACAAATTTCATTACACGTTGGTTATGCTTTCACAATGCAATCATTTTGACTGCTTTGGGCAATATAGGTATACAATAAGTCTCCGTCTTTCTAGTGTTAAGAAAGATAAGAAAAGCAATTTCAGAAACCAAACTTATAAATAAATCCCACTTTGTCTTTAGTAGGTATTGAATATTAAAGTTTATGAGAATATATATGATTTTTTTTTGTTTCTCAGATAAAATTAATCAAATGACGGTAAAAATTATTCTTGGTAATATCTCTATGTATTTGTTTGTATAGCTGGTTTGCAGATTTACTAGCTGTGTAAGTGTACCCCAAAGTTTCATGTGTAAACTTGTTCCAGTTTTTATTTTTTATCATAAGCTTAGGTTAATAAAGAGAAATAGCCAAAAATGTGCTCAAAGGTACAATCTAACTCTACAAATGTTACTAGCCAGATATTTAAATTGCAACCATTGTTTAAATACGTCCATTTAACCTGCCCCGGTCTACCCTATTGATAGACAAATAAATTTATATACTTAGAAATCCTCGTCTAACTTATTAGTTGGAGTTATTCCGATGAACAAATACTATTCATTTTATCTATTTATATGATGACTTATTCCGTGGTGACTACCAGAACAGTGGTTTTGCAAAAAAATACATATGTAATTTTGTTTAAGAATTGTATTTAAATGTCTATAAAGTTTTCAGGTAATTTCCCCCTTATCTAGATTTTTTAATGAAATATTAGTGAAGCATTTTCTATTTTGTATTGCCTACTTATTAAATTTTAGTACTTAGTAGTACAAATCAGTGATGTTTGGTGTGAATTGCTTAGAAATAAAATTGTAACTATTTAAATGTAAGCCATTTTTAATTCTTGACCTAAATACTTTATAATTTTCATTGATTTTGGCTTAACCTTATTATTTTAAATTCCTGTTTTTTTCTGTGAGCTTAGTCTATTTTTATTGTGATTATAAGTTCCTCATAATTACATGAAGCTTTTATGTATATATATTTTTAATATTTTTTTTGTTTTAAAAAGCTTAAAAATGTCTTGTTTTTTAAAAACATTGTTGTTTTTTAAATTTCAGATTTCAGTTTTTCAGTTTAATTTTTAAAAATATGAGACTAAAATTAAAAGGATAATGATTTGCATACGAAACAAAATAATGCTCCGTCTGGCTTAAAAATGTTCCCCAAGTTTTCACTTTTTTTAGTATCAAATTTCTCTTAATACATATATTTTTAATTGGAGAGCTTTAGTTTTTAAGTGTAAACTTTGTGCTCTTTTTTTATATCTGACATCACAGAATTGATTTTATTGAATAAGCAACCAGAATATTTTATTTAAAATTTCTATTTCATTTCATTTTAAATAGGTTTGGCTAAAACTAGTAATATCAAGAATGGAGACTATCTACACCTACACAAAAAGCGGTACATCATAAATACATGTATGAAAAGAGTGTTTAAATTTTGTTAAATTGGTTAAATTAAACAATTGTATAAAGAAAAAGTAACGATGATTAATAAATGTTTTTTTATTTAGCTTGAGTTAAGGGAGGTTAATACGGGTGAACCCTTTAGCACTGCGGTCGGCAACTTTTTATATAAAATTTTTTTATATTTTATAATATGAAATCCCATGAAATGAACTTTAGTTTAAAAAAAATCGGATTTAATTCAAAGACCATTCATCCCACTCTGCAGTCGTCGAGCAGCAATGAAGGCTGTTCATTGGTGTCAACGGATGCTCGAGACCAAAAAGTAAGTAAAAATTAATATTTAAAAATGCATTCATATACGCAATATAAGTTGATGATCTAACTGATGTATTTACGGCTATCTATCAGAAAAATAAATATGGAAAATGTATTGGGTAAAAATTTGTTTAAAAGTGTAGTTTTTTTTTTTCGACTGTGGCCCGCGGCCCGTAGGTATAAGTGAGAAAATATGCTCCGATCTTTTCAATCTCTCTATACAGTGAATTCCCGATTATCCGCTAGCGGATATCCAAGATCCTCCACCCCTTTTTTTGAACGATATTTTACAAAACGCATTAAAATCCAAGCTCAACTGTTGCAAAACTTGTTGGAAAATTGCATTCTAAGACAGCTGAACCATCGTAGCGGAATGAAACCTAGGCCATTATATTCCATTTTTGACGTATAGTATAATAACCCGGATTTGGACCGATAATGCAATTACAAGTCATTTAGAACACTATGGTGAATAAAAAAAAATCAAAAAAAATTTTGGGACTAAACTAATGCCAAGGGTTATGCCTTGGGAAAATTTTCCCCATGTTACGGCTATGGACCTAATGTTAAGTCTATGGACCTAATGTTAAGTCTATGGATAAGTTAAGTCTATGGACTAATGTTAAGTCATGGACTAATGTTAAGTTATGGACTATGTAAGCCTACTTGCAAGTGTAGCCTTGCCAAGACTATCCATCGTAGCGGAATGAAACCTAGGCCATTATATACCATTTTTGACGTATAGTATAATAACCGGGATTTGGACCGATAATGCAATTACAAGTCATTTAGAACACTATGGTGAAGAAAAAAAATCAAAAAAAATTTGGGACTAAACTAATGCCAAGGGAAAATTTTCCCCATGTTAAGCCTATGGACCTAATGTTAAGTCTATGGGACTTATGTTAAGTCTATGGTACTAATGTTAAGTCTATGGGACTAAAGTTAAGCCTACTTGCCAAGGGGTTAGCCTTGCCAAGACTATCCATCGTAGCGGAATGAAACCTAGGCCATTATATACCATTTTTGACGTATAGTATAATAAGTCGGATTTGGACCGAAACTGCAATTACAAGTCATTTAGAACACTATGGTGAATAAAAAAAAATCAAAAAAAATTTTGGGACTAAACTAATGCCAAGGGAAAATTTTCCCCATGTTAAGCCTATGGACCTAATGTTAAGTCTATGGACCTAATGTTAAGTCTATGGGACTAATGTTAAGTCTAATGGGACTAATGTTAGCCTACTTGCAAGTGGTAGCCTTGCCAAGACTATCCATCGTAGCGGAATGAAACCTAGGACATTATATACTATTTTTGACGTATAGTATAATAACCGGGATGTGGACCGATAATGCAATTACTAGTTATTTAGAACACTATGGTGAAAAAAAAAATCAAAAAAAAAATTTGGACTAAACTAATGCCAAGGGAGCTTTCCCTGTAGCCTAGGATAATTTAGTCCTATGGTACCTAATGTTAGTCTATGGACCTAAATGTTAAGCCTACTTGCCAAGGGGTTAGCCTTGCCAAGACTATCCATCGTAGGGAATGAAACCTAGGCCATTATATACCATTTTGACGTATAGTATAATAAGTCGGATTTGGACCGAAACTGCAATTACAAGTCATTTAGAACACTATGGTGAATAAAAAAAAATCAAAAAAAATTTTGGGACTAAACTAATGCCAAGGGAAAATTTTCCCCATGTTAAGCCTATGGACCTAATGTTAAGTCTATGGACCTAATTAAGTATGGGACATGTAAGTCTATGGACTAATGTTATTATGCCTACTTGCCAAGGGGTTAGCCTTGCCAAGACTATCCATCGTAGCGGAATGAAACCTAGGCCATTATATACCATTTTTGACGTATAGTATAATAACCCGGATTTGGACCGATAATGCAATTACAAGTCATTTAGAACACTATGGTGAATAAAAAAAAATCAAATAAAATTTTGGGACTAAACTAATGCCAAGGGAACATAAATTTTCCCCATGTAAGCCTAGGACCTAATGTTTCACAGTGTCTATGGGACTAATGTTAAGCCTACTTGCCAAGGGGGTTTAGCCTTGCCAAGACTATCCATCGTAGCGGAATGAAACCTAGGCCATTATATACCATTTTTGACGTATAGTATATAACCCGGATTTGGACCGATAATGCAATTACAAGTCATTTAGAACATATGGGTGAAGAAAAAAAATCAAAAAACAATTTGGACTAAACTAATGCCAAGTGGAAAATTTTCCCCATGTTAAGCCTATGGGACCAATGTTAAGTCTAGGACTAATGTATTCTATGGGACTTATGTTAAGTCTATGGGACTAATTTTAAGTCTATGGACTAATGTTAGTCTAGGGACTAATGTTAGCCTACTTGCAAGGGGTTAGCCTTGCCAAGACTATCCATCGTAGCGGAATGAAACCTAGGCCATTATATACCATTTTTGACGTATAGTATAATAACCCGGATTTGGAGCGATAATGCAATTACAAGTCATTTAGAACACTATGGTGAAGAAAAAAATAAAATAAAAATTTGGGACTAAACTAATGCCTAGGGTATAAGCCTTGGGAAAATTTTCCCCATGTTAAGCCTATGGACCTAATGTTAAGTCTACGGACCTAATGTTAAGTCTATGGGACTAATGTTAAGTCTATGGGACTAATGTTAAGCCTACTTGCCAAGGGGTTAGCCTTGCCAAGACTATCCATCGTAGCGGAATGAAACCTAGGCCATTATATACCATTTTTGACGTATATACTATAATAACCGGGATGTGGACCGATAATGCAATTACTAGTTATTTAGAACACTATGGTGAAGAAAAAAATCAAAAAACAATTTGGGACTAAACTAATGCCAAGGGTTATGCCTTTGGAAAATTTCCCCATTTTAAGCCTATGGACCTAATTTAAAGTCTATGGACCTAATGTTAAGTCTATGGGACTAATGTTAAGTCTATGGGACTAATGTTAAGTCTATGGGACTAATGTTAAGCCTACTTGCCAAGGGGTTAGCCTTGCCAAGACTATCCATCGTAGCGGAATGAAACCTAGGCCATTATATACCATTTTTGACGTATAGTATAATAACCGGGATTTGGACCGATAATGCAATTACAAGTCATTTAGAACACTATGGTGAAGAAAAAAAATCAAAAAAAATTTGGGACTAAACTAATGCCAAGGGAAAATTTTCCCCATGTTAAGCCTATGGACCTAATGTTAAGTCTATGGACTTATGTTAAGTCTGGTACTAATGTTAAGTCTATGGGACTAATGTTAAGCCTACTTGCCAGGGGTTAGCCTTGCCAAGACTATCCATCGTAGCGGAATGAAACCTAGGCCATTATATACCATTTTTGACGTATAGTATAAAAAGTCGATTTGGACCGAACTGCATACAAGTCTTTAGAAACTATGGTGAAAAAAATCAAAAAATTTTGACTAACTAATGCCAGGAAATTTTCCCATGTTAAGCTGACCTAAGTTCGTCTATGACCTTTGTAATCATGGGACTATGTTAAGCTCTTGAAAGGGTAGCCTTGCCAAGACTATCCATCGTAGCGGAATGAAACCTAGCCATTATATACCATTTTTGACGTATAGTATAATAACCCGGATTTGGACCGATAATGCAATTACAAGTCATTTAGAACACTATGGTGAATAAAAAAAAATCAAATAAAATTTTGGGACTAAACTAATGCCAAGGGAAAATTTTCCCCATGTTAAGTCTATGGGACTGATGTTAAGTCTATGGGACTAATGTTAAGCCTACTTGCCAAGGGTTAGCCTTGCCAAGACTATCCATCGTAGCGGAATGAAACCTAGGCCATTATATACCATTTTGACGTATAGTATAATAACCCGGATTTGGACCGATAATGCAATTACAAGTCATTAGAACACTATGGTGAAGAAAAAAAAATCAAATAAAATTTTGGGACTAAACTAATGCCAAGGGAAAATTTTCCCCATGTTAAGCCTATGGACCTAATGTTAAGTCTACGGACCTAATGTTAAGTCTATGGGACTAATGTTAAGCCTACTTGCCAAGGGGTTAGCCTTGCCAAGACTATCCATCGTAGCGGAATGAAACCTAGGCCATTATATACCATTTTTGACGTATAGTATAATAACCCGGATTTGGACCGATAATGCAATTACAAGTCATTTAGAACACTATGGTGAAGAAAAAAACCAAAAAAAGAATTTTGGGACTAAACTAATGCCAAGGGAAAATTTTCCCCATGTTAAGCCTATGGACCTAATGTTAAGTCTATGGACCTAATGTTAAGTCTATGGGACTAATGTTAAGCCTACTTGCCAAGGGGTTAGCCTTGCCAAGACTATCCATCGTAGCGGAATGAAACCTAGGCCATTATATACCATTTTTGACGTTTTGTATAATAACCGGGATTTGGACCGATAACGCAATTACAAGTCATTTAGAACACTATGGTGAAGAAAAAAATCAAAAAAAAATTTGGGGACTAAACTAATGCCAAGGGAATACATTGTCTGCCTAGTTTTCAAAATCCCTTTGTTCTGGTGAGCAGATCTCCGAAACAACCATAATGCTGCTTTTCCCAAACTATGTGAACAGAAATTGAAGGTACTTTAGGCTGTCAATCAATGGTCACTGTTCCCACGCCCACACTGGAAAATTGAGAAGTTTTAAGACTAAAAGACAATTTACTAACTTTTTTGAGAAATTGCAAATTCTCATATTTCTCAACTGTTATGTTTGTTGAGCCTATCTGACTTTCTTTTATAATATCTTATATAATATTACTCTTATATAATATTACTTTACTTTAAAAAAAAGTTCCAGTTGAAGGCAATTTTCTATGTATTTTCTTTACTTGTGCGGATTTTTCGCGTAATTCGTTATTCCGCGAATGTTGCGCCACCTAATTCTGCGGATATAATCGGGAATTTACTGTATATAAAGTTTGTTAGTTTACGTCTAATACTTACGGTAATACTTTATAAGAAATAAAAAATTTAATTTATTAAAATGAAGTCACTACACAATAAAAGCAGTTAACTTTATTATATTTACATACAATGGTTGTTTTTAAAATGTAACATGTGACAATATATGCATAATATGAAAATTAAATCTTCTTACAAGTTAATCTAGAATTAAGGTTTTACTCTTTAATGTTCTATTGACAAAATAAAATCAGATGGTCATTTGGAAGAAGAGTCAAATAAATTATTAATTGATAAAAAAAATCTTCCAATAACTATACTGTTATAACCCTAAAGGCATTTATGCTTAAGTTAACCATTGAAAATATCACTTAAACTTAATAAGCTGTAGTTAAAAATATCTAATTATGAAACATTAATCCAATCATATTGTACATTATCTTTAATTATGAAATTTTAAATAATTGTTATACTGACTTCAGTGCGGACTTAACTTCAACAGGGGGGGGGCTGATTGCTGAGGACATAACGCCGCGGGGGGGGGGGGGGGGTACTTATTATATTTGAGAAATTTAATTTACATTAATATCTGTTTCGATTAGTTAATGTTATATATTCTTAGCTCATTTTTCTGAAAATTAATTAGTAATAATAATTAATATAGTTTTTATTTGATTTAAATTTTTTACTACAAATTAAATATGATTAATTAATGTAATATGATTTATTAATATAAACTGTGCATTGGTGCTTTAATATTATTAAAGTTTAATTAATTTGCGAAAGGTCCCAGGTTCGGGTCCGGGCATCGCCAAAATAACTGCCGACCTATAAACGGCCCGAGCAGCTAAAAATGTCCGACGAATAATACCCCGTGTAGAGGGAGTGCACGTTAAATACCTTCCAAAGTCCCGACGCTGCGTACGATGTCGCCCTTAACATAGTTGCGTTGGGTCTGGGTGCCTATTCAGGTGTCGGCTCGTCACTTGACTGTGGTTCTAAAATACGACGCCCGTCGCCAATAGCCCTCGTGTAGCTCTAGTGAGACGATTATTCAAACTAAACCTAAAGTTGAATTAATTGGATATTAAATTTTTTAATTGACCTTTTATACATATTAAAATCGTAACAATTAACAGCTGTAAGATCGTACAAACCAAAAAATAAATTTCTATACATGAAATCATGGAAAAGTATAGTTTTGTCACACAATTTAATTATTTAATTGTAAAATTTCCACTTGTCATTTTCAATTTAGAAATATATGTTTCTTTTAATTTATATTTGTTTAAAGTACAAGCTAACAAGCAAGTGCATATTTAAAAAAATTTAGGTAACTCCCTAAAAAAAAAATTTGCATTTAATTATATAACTGAAAATAAAGTAAATAAAATTAGTAATTTCTTACCTTATTTTAAATGAAAAACAAACTTGTTATTCTGGGAGATACACTAAATTACTATGTATAAGGAAGTTTAGAAGCCTCGAAAAATTTTAAACATGCGAAAAGAGGAAAAAACAAAAGAAAGTAAATAAGAATAAAAACTGGATAAAATTAGTTTGGTCTTTAAAACAATATGTAAAAAGTGTTTTAAAAAGCACAAATAGGAAGGATATACTTTAAGATCACGCAACTTCCATAGGTAGTCTCTGGTCTGGCTACTGAAAAATGGAGGCAAACAGGAGTAGAACATTTGGACAACAATAAGGCTGACCGTCCAATAAGATCCCAATTTACAGCCCCTTTTTTCAGGCCTCCGTGTGAACAACACTTTTTATTGCCTATGTTTCCTAAATAGCCATCATGTCTAGACGCCTTTTATGCCCCAGTCTATCGCTGCCCTTGTCCAGCTACGTAACACATGGGGCCGAAAATGCTAAGAATGCTCTCTTCTGGACAAACTTTGTGGGGGGGGGGGGGGCAGAAAATAGGGGTCACTGATAACGGGACACCCTTTTAGAGCCCAGGGCGAAGTTACCAGACGAGCTTTGCAATGTCTTCTGACTTCTGCAAAAGAATAGGGCTAAACCTTTGGTGGTTGGGGTGTTTTAGGGTCGATTTTTAAAGTATTACATTATGTTGTAATTAGTTATTTTTATTCACAATTCTGGATGCTTAAGCAAGTAGACAAAAAAAAACTAAGCCCAGAATCCATGCTCAAAGGCGCAGCTAAAGTTTTGAGCTAATTAATTATTAATCGATAGTTAACCATTCTGAATAAATGTAAATTAAACTGTTAATTATTCATTGGTTGAGTTTTTAATTTAGGAGAAATTTGCTTGCATGGAATATGTTTCAACTTGAGAATGAGGCCAGCTTAGGGATTTTTGTGAAACACTCTAATTGAACACTCTAAAAATTGATAAATATGCTTTTAAAATAACTTACTCAACTGTTAATATTAGTTTAATATCTCATTTGTTAATGTATATTTACTGTAATGGTAACAAGGGCCAAAAGAAGTTTTTGACTGGTAAAATTAAATTCTGCAGGACTGTTTATTTTTGTCAAATCAGGATAAAATTTAAAATATACATATTTTTACTGCTATAAAGAGAGTAGATTTATATTTATTAGTTTATTTATATCATAAAAATTCATCAGAATGATGAATCTTAACCCTAGAACTACAAATTGGGGTGGATATTTAACAGATGAGATAAGTTTTAAGCTGGTTTACTATATTATCGATTACTATTTAAATTGATTTTTCACAAACTAAAATGTAACAACTTTTTTAGAAGCAAAAATCTCATCCATAAACTTGTGAAAAATTGAAGACTCGCAGATTGCTAAAACTAAGATATTCAATGCGATGGAGTATAAAGGGGGGGCTGGAAGAACATATTAGTGTGAAAAATATACACTCCAAACTAAATTAGTTCTATGTTCTAGTGATAGTTCAAAACAAGTAGAATTTTTTTCCCTTTCCTATTTTATTTTTTCGAAAATCGCTTTTATCTTGTACATAAGTTTGGGTCTCAAGAGAGGGGCTATAATTTCCTCAGTCCCCCCCCTCCCCCCCAAATCCGCCACAGATCTTCAATTTGATAATAAATTTGTTCAAATTAAGTCAATAATAGTTTGATGTTCAGCATATCAGATTCTAATTCACCGTTATAGTTATAAATTGGAACAAATAAATGAAATTATCTGTATTTTAGTCGGTTTAAGTCAAAGTTGCGAAAAGAGGAGACTCATTGATAATCAGGTCTTTGCTTTGGCTCACTGTAGCAGAGAGTACCGAATTCCAGATGACGCCCTCTAATTACCTTATTACTAAAAAAACTGGATTGAATTGAGGAGCAAACATTCAAAACCAACCATCTTCAACTTTGACTTAAGCCACTTTCATTTATATGCTTCGCGAAGCTAACTGAATCCTTTGTGTTGATGTTTAAGTGCAAAAGGGGCTTAAGTTAAAGTTGGAGATGGTGGGTTTTGAATGTTTACTCTTCAAATATAAACCTTAATTATCAATACTTTTTATACAAAAAAACCGTCTAAAAAAAGTTTTGAAAATTTTCAGCGAAATTTATTCTGGGGGAATTTTTTTTTTTATCTAGTATAAGTTTGAGTCTCATGGGGGGGGGGGGGGGGGCTATAACCAGCCCTTAGTCCCCCCATAAATCCGCCACTGACTGACTTCACTGAAATTTATTTCTATTTTAGCATTAACGGTAATCATAAATTAAAAATATATTTATATTATATATTATTATATATATATATATACTATATATATATATAATATATATATATATATAATATATATATATATATATATATTATAATATATATATATATATATATATATATATATATATATATTATATATATATATATATATATATATATATATATATATATATATATATATATATATATATTGTATTGATAAATTTCAAAGCATCAATTTAAAAATATCAACTATAAAGACTCTTAGGCAATCATTAATTATACATGATTGTATAGAGACATATTATGCATGCCTGTATTGGCGTATATGTGGGGTCCGTAAACTTGCACACCGTTTCATTGATATAAAATAACCGCAGCTATGATAACGTAACCGGTCTTACTGTGGCGATTCGCGTTACGCTGCAAAGCAATGAAAGCTAGAAAAATCCGATGAACATCAAGCATACGTTCATTTTTCAAGAAACAGACTGACCTATTCATATAATATGATTGATTGTAGTTTTTTTTTTTTAAAAGCATCCATTACGTTCACTTGGATAGTTATTTGTGTAGTTTGAGGTTAGTCAATGTCGAAAATATTTAGCTATATGTGTCCCTAATTTCCCTTTTATAAGTCCGTAGGAAGTATACCAACTTCATACCTTTGAATGCTCGCATTGGGCGGTGAGAATCCGATGTTCCCTTCTTGGAATTGGAAGAATATAATTGTTTTGTTTGAAATCGCGACGTCACACTCTCATCATCAAATTTGTAACAGATACCTACCACAAGACCAGAAATGTATTTTAAAAAATTAGATTAACAATAAAAAAAATACTGCTTGAGTTCCTGGGGCTAAACACAACAATTCCCTTATTAAGTCTATAGGATTGATTAAAAAGAATCAGAACTTTCGAATCAAAGTTCGATTGTAGCTGCTGGTCACATTCGTCATGTGATTTTAGAAAGATTCTTTGATGACAATTGCATTCCATTGCAATAATTGATGATAATTGCATTGCTTTGATGATAATTGATGTAGTTGCATTCTACGTCAAGTAGTCATAGAGCCTCTGTGGGTCACATACAAACAAGGTAACCTTGTGTTTTATTGTTTAGATTATGTTAATACTCAGTTTGAAAATACAAGGTACTCAATCGAGTGTGTAACCAAACCAAAAAAAACCTTTGGGCTCTGGAAAAATTCAAAGCTTCAACTGAGACATCAAACTTGAAATTATTATTTTTATTGCAGAAATATCTTCATTTTGCGTTTATATACTAAGGGCAATCTATAACCAAAAAGTGAAATGATTGCTCGAGGAATGAGGTCAGTTATTCATTAACAACCAAATAGTTGCCTGAGGTCTGACAGAAGTTGGTCACAGAAATTGACCTTACATGTATTTCGATAACCATATATTTTTTTACTGAAAATTGTGCTCAGATTTGTATTGAGATCTGAAACTTTATATACATGCTGGTCCAGTTTTCGGTGCTTAAGTCCATACGTTTCCAAACACGTTTCAAACGTGACGGAAGGATCAAGAGGAAACCTTTGAATACTCTTCAGCAGTCCCATGCAACTCAGCGTGTGTTGTCGTGCACTCGGAGAAAGATGTTGTGCACCTTGGCCAGTCCGCTGCCCAAGGTAGTCGTGGCTCGGGGCGGGGGGCGGCGGGGGAGGCGGGAGCGCGCGTAGGGGGAGGGCTTGATGGCGTTGGTGTAGGGGCACACTTCGATGATGGGGTCGTTGGTCCACAGTTCCTAAAACAACACATTCGGATAAGAAAGCGGATTCATTTACATTTTCAATTCATTTCATGTTTCCAAACTAGGAAAAAGAGTAAACTCAAAATAATAAGTTATTTATTTCAATTATTTCCTTGAGTATTTATTAAGAGTGTATCGTATTTTGTATACAAGTTTCACATACAAAACAACAACCAAAAAAATCCTTTTCGTAAAAGTATAAACTAAATTTTTTTTTGCTATATAATACTCGGCAATTACCCTAAAAATATGCATATTTTAGTTCTCTATAATTTATTCTAAAAATTATCCTTATTTTCAGGATATCAATTCAGGACATCCAATGAACCGAACTATGCAACCACAACGGAGATGGAGTAAATTGCAGTTTGTATTCATTTTGCGAATCCAAAGAGCTCCAAGGAAGTAACGACAAGATAACCCACTATTTAGTAAAGTAAATATAGACGAAAAAGGGTCAAACTTCGGAAAAATTACCATTAAGTAAAAAATGTCTACGGACTTTAGATAACTTATCATTAAGAAATTTCCGAAATTTCCTGTTTTTTTAAATTAAATTTCAAAGTATAAAAAACATGTTCACAGCCATCACATAAAAATGAACTATAACGCATATAAGATGTCGTTTTACGCGGTTTTAGGGTGAAATTTAACTGAAACGCTTCGAATTCGCGCACGATTGCGCTACGAATACGATCGGTTTAAGCTCCACCCTGCGAATGCTCTCGAAAAACCGTATTTAACTTCCCCAACCATGCGAATTCGTGCTCAAGGGCATGTCATTCGAGCATTCGACAAGAATACTACGCCTGCCTCTTTTTTACGAGAACTTGACTAATGAAATAATTCGAAAATCACTGGAAATATAGAGATGGCCAATCCCGTTCTTCAAAGGATTCATCCAAAGCGTTTAAGTTCTTTTTAATGAAGAACGATCTTTTTTAAAGAATCGTTCCAACTCGCTTGGCCAAAAAGAACGAATCAATACAACGATTTTTAAACTATTCTTTTTAATGAATAGTTCAAAAATCGTTCTATTGATTCGTTCTTTTTTGGCCAAGCGAGTTGAAACGATTCTTTATCCAAACGATACTTAGTAATAAACTTCTTATCAGACAAATCTATTGGGTTTCCCCTCACAGCTTAATAAGTTTCCGGTTGGGGTTATCTTTTTTTTCTTGTAAAAACAATGTGGTATTTGACATTTTTCGCCGATATTGAGTGCCAAAACAGTAAACAAACAGTTCGCAAGCGATCGCTCGAATGGCCTGAGACCAATCGTGGCGTGACGTCCTTCGCGCACGTAGGATTTGTTTCAGTTCAATTAGGAAACGAGCAAAATCTTCGAATCTCCACCCATTCGGAGGCGAATCGTTCGCTTTGCGTTTCAGTTAAATTTCGGGTAGGTTGAAACAGCAAAATTACTTCGCTTAAACAATCGCTTTAGAGCTTTTTGCACAGCAATATTTCTATTTTTCTATTGATTTAATAATTTATGTTCACTAATTCTTCTAATTTCCTTTTTTTTATATTTTATTTGGAAATAAATTTTCGTCTAACTTATACAGACTTCATCTCCAACTTTAGTCCACTTGAGAACGGCTTCATCATCTCCATAGCAACCAGCGCAGCTGATGATTGTAGTTTCAGATCCACATCTAAATTACAGTAAACATTGTCTATTAGCGATCATTGTTTATTAGTAAATAATAAAATGCAATCATACTTTGTATAAAAACACCATTGTTCAGCTTACGTTGCGCAACCAACGATATACATACACTGAGTGGCCAAATTATTATAAACACCCCTCCATATCAATTTGACACCTTTTGCCCTTAACACTGCATTAAACTCTTCCTGGCAAAGTTTATGTTGGATTTTGGGGTATGAGGAATCTGAGAGCACATTCGACGAACGACCCTTTCCAATTCTTTAAGATTTGATGGTATACTGAATCCAACTTCCATCTTATCCCACAAATTTTCAATTAGGGTTGAGATCTGGAGCATGCCTATGAAGCAAGGTAAAGTCATGCTCTTAGAACCATCTGAGGACATTGCGAGCTTTATGACAAGTTAACAAGGAGCTCTGTTTGGCTGTAAGAATCCATCCCCGACAGGGTTCGCCATTCACATATGAGGGTGTGATTGATCACTTCCATTCGGACGTTGTTTAAGAGGAATAAAAGGATCCATACAATGCCCAGCAAGCATCCCTAGACCATACTATAGCTTAAAGTGTTATGTATAGCATGACACTGAGGATTGCGTTAGCATCGAACTATCCTCTTCCAGAAAGGGCGATTACCTGGTTTCCAGTAGACACTTGATGGGCTTGTCCGAAATTTTGATTTTCTCCTGCACATTGAGCTCGAAGGCGTAGGGCACGTCGGTGGCCGACGAGAGGGAGCTGCTCTTCCAGTCGTCGCTGCTCCACGAGTAGTCGAGCACGTTGGACGAGCGTCGTCGCCGTGGGGCGCGGGGGGAGTCTTCGGTGTAGGCCACAAACACGTCGTCGTAGTCGTAGCTGTCGCTGTCCTGCGACTTGACCCACTGGGTGACGTCGTCGGCGCTGATGGCACGCCCCAACCCCGCGTCCACCTGCGAACAAAGACATTTCAAGACATTATTAAGAGCTTCCCAGGTCAAAATTTATGCTATTTTTTGCTTTGCTAACTAGCATAAACGGTGCTACTACTAGCATAAGAAACTAGCATGAGATGCTTAAAATATTTGCTAGTTTAGCATGAAAACTAGCATGAGATGATTAAAATTCGAACACAAAATTTATGCTTATTAGCATAAACAAAAAAGCATCACATGCTATAAACTGTTGCTTATTTAGCATAATTTTATAGCATCGCATGCTATAAATTGTTCCTTATTTAGCATAATTTTATAGCATCACATGCTATTAACTGTTGCTTATTTAGCATAATTTTATAGCATCACATGCTATAAAATTATGCTAAATAAGATACGATATGTACAAAAGTTCTAAGTTAGATGGCGCCACTATTTTTCTTTCTATTGGTCAGCTAATAGTCTCAGACTGGCATTATCAGTATATGATGGTTATACTTGAACGGCAGGAGGAGGACAGAGCTCTCGATCTCTGGGTCCACAGGGAGGCGCTTTTGTTGTCGCGGCTATGGAAGCTTGTAGTAAAGGATGTTGTTTAAGGAGTTTTCTGTTTTTGATTAAGAAATTTTGATTTTTCTTTTTGCAGGCTTCAAATTCCTTTTAAATATTACTTTATTTAAGCCAACAACACTAATAGAAATGTCAAATTTCAAAATAACTTTTGGTAACTTACGTATTGAAAAGTTTTATGATTTATAATATTTATTCAAAAATTTATTTTATTTATTCTATTTTTCAAAAATTAATCATGGCAAAAGAAATTAAAAATTAATTTCAAAGTAAATAAAAGAAATCAGTTATCAAGCAGTTAAAATATTTAGCTTTGCCCGCAATTAAAAATGTTGTAGATAAGTAAATAAAAAATAACGATTTCCAATTTGAACTTGATTTTTCAGAAATGAAGTTTTCGAAATTATTTGACGCGATTTCTATTTCCAAATTTTTCAGTTTCTTATAGATTGCGATATCGATCCGTCATAATTTTCCGATGAAACCTACGTTGATCGAATTTTCACCGTTGACCGATATCGAATCAATGACTTTTATCGATAGAATTTCGTTCACCGATTGCCGATGTCGTCTCGTGAACGTTCGGATTACGGATGCGATATCGCCGGTGATTTTCGTTAAATCCGATCAACGATCGATCGAGCAAATTTCAAGAAACATTGCTACTATGGCCAGAATCACCGTTACTTTTCCCCCTTTTTGTAATAAATTTTTACTTAACCTGTCCCCAATAGTGTTAATGTTTGCACATTTAATTCGCCTTCCAATTTGTTGAACTTCCATGTAACTCTCCTGTATGCTAGTTGTATAGCATGCTAGTTAGCATAAAAAAGCAAAAAATAGCTTGTCAAGGTAACTACCTCAGCATGCTTTTAAGTAGCTTGCAGTGCTTGTTAGCATTATATGCTAGTTTTATAGCACAAGATGCTTTTCTCTGTACGCTAGTTGTATAGCATTTTATGCTAGTTAGCATAAAAAAAGCAAAAAATAGCTTGTCAAGGTAACTACCTCAGCATGCTTTTGAGAAGCTTGCAGTGCTATTTAGCATCATATGCTAGTTTTACAGCATGAAATGCTTTTTTCTGTATGCTACCTTCATAAGCATGACATGCTAACTAGCATAAGGAAGCATATTGTAGCAAAAACATAGCATAAAACATAGCAAACATAGCAAAAAATAGCATAATTTTTATGCTAGTACTAGCATAAATTTTGACTTGGGTAGGAATCACTTATGAGGTGGTCATTAAGATGAGAGAGTCTTAAAGTTGGTTGGTTGGTAGACATACATATTTAGGTTTGTGTGCTTGGTCCATAGAGCTAGGAAGGAGAATAGAGAGGTCCTTGTATATGCGCAGTAGCGCACAAATGAAGCAGGCTAGAACGGTGCATCTTGGGATACCTCGGTGTCAGTATGTTAAGCGCAGTACCTGACAGCCCTGCTTCCTGACAGCCCAGCCCCTAAGCGCAAAAACCTGACAGCCCTGCTTCAATTTCTCTCAACTGGTGGACCTCTCTACAGATCCTTCCTACCTCTATGGCTTGGTCAGAGACCCGCTTAGAAACCTTGGCAAGCTTTACTCTACTCTATGTTCAAATGGTCATGTTGGATGGAATGTTTTTAATCTCTTCTAAGAGTTTAGTTGTACATCAGGACTCAGGGGTAATAAACGCAATAATTATAATATAATTTACAAACACATGACGTCATCATGACACAAAGAAGCTCGAGAGAGCTTCTTTGTGTCATGAGAGAACAAGCTTACAGTATCCGAAAAGGTTGCATTTCAACTCTCGAGCGCTTTTCAAAAATGGATTACCTGTTATTGAATGTAAACAGTTTGTTAAATATTTATAAATTGTTAAAAATGATCTTTCTTGATGAATGATAGCCACTAAAAAATAAAGGTTGTAATACAACTGAGAATTCTTTTTTCTTGTGAGGGAGGAGGACACATATTGACCTGCAAGGATTAATCAATAACCCGGCAGGTCAATTTGTGTCCTCCTCAAGATGAGTGTAAAAAAAAAAAATTAAGAGCACACTCTTTCTTGTTTTTGCGTTTGTTGGCACTATTAAATAAACTACCTGTCGAATCAATAAATAATTGTGACCACGTAAATAATATGAAAAATATGAAATAATATCGTCGGTAAAATGACAAAAACACGAATATGCAAAGGGTGGAAAAATCGAAAACAGTTCAACCGGTTTTTTGCCATTTTTTTAGCTGAACCGGTTAAAACTGAAGAACCGGTTGGAATAAACATTTTAACCGTCTAAACTAAAGGTTATTCTTGGTTTGCACTAGCGGCGCACCAGAACTACATGACGGTGGAACCACAGTCAGGTGACTGGATTATGGCGTCATAAAATGTATCATAATGGTTTTTTATGATATGGGTTCATTATTTAGTAACACTCTCGCTGGCATCAAGAACTGTACAATGCTCTCTCTATGACACATTACGCGGCAACAAAAATCTTCAGAAAGAGGCACAGGAAGTGCTATTTTTAAACGGGAATATTTCTTATGATGTCACGCTCTCCATACTGCGATTTCATTGGTTGTTTTGTTTGCTTTCCATACTACGTGAAACAAGCCCATTTGTTTCTTATGGGTCTCCGTACTGCGATTTCATTGGTTGTGTGGCGATTACCACACGCGTAACCTCAATATATCCCGCTAGAGGGCGCAGATTTATCTCTGCGTTCCTACCACTATTCTAAATAACAACGATAGCAGTAGTATAAAAGCCTAGGTAACTCCACCTTGAGGATCCTTTTGGTGGACTGTGGGTTACCGAGGCCGCTACAGTTGTTTTGTTTTCTTTCGGTACTACGTGAAACAAGCCCATTTAAAAACCGGCGTAAGTATATAAATTGTATTGTTTATAAATGTAAAATGGCGTCTTAATATATATTTTTTCTGCTGATAAGGCATTTGTGCTATTTTTATATTTTTCAGGAAGAATTCGTAACTCATACCTTCAATATATTTTTAGTAGAGAAATCGGTATCGGTTACACTTAACAAATATGCTCCAAAGCCCCCGACTCTGCGTACGAAGTCGCCATTAAAAGCTGCGTTGGGTGACACCTGCTGCACTCAGGTGTATCTCTTCACATGATTGTGGTTCTAAGTTACGACCCTCTTGTAATAGCCCTCTTGTAGCTCTAGTGCGACGATACTCAAACCTTAACCTAAGTAGACAGCCAGAATCGTTCAAGCAACTAGAACAGGTTTTTCAAAGGACAGGTTTTTAGTTACTTTTAACTGGTCCCGAAAAAATTAGATGGATCCACTTATGTGTGTGTGTTGTCTGTTGTGTCTGTCTTACTTGATGAAGGTTTATAAGCGGGTCGCTGACCAAGCACACAAACCTGAATATATATGTCTACCAACTAACTGGTCCCGGTTAAAACCGGAGGGGAAAAAAAACCGATTGAACTGAGAAGCGATTTTAGTTTTCAAAAACCGCAAATCCCTAGAATCTACACATTCGTGGTTTTGTCATTTGACCCACGATATATTAACACGAGTTTTCTAGGTGATGACATTATCTTTCCCACTAAGCTTCCTTGCATATCTTTAGTTTATTACTTGTAGTTACAGCGCTTTAAAGCACTTTTGCAATTATCTTTTTTATATTTAAATTATATATTTGTTTAAATTTTTCTTATGATTTTTAATTTTTTTTTTTAAATTGTTACTCTACGTTTATTATATATTTATATAACCTGTGCTATGTGGCAGCTTTAAGCGCTCACTTATTCGTTACCTATAATTTTGATTTTCATCGTGTTTTACTTTTTTTATTCCACTCATAAAGTTCCAGGGCCGGATTAAACAGTGTAGGGGCCTGTAGGCAGTTGATTTTGACGGGGCCCCCTTCGCTCTTTTTTTCGGCATGAAGAAATGCTATGTATTTTTTTCAGTGGACATCATCAGAACTCACACAAATAAAATCAATAGCATCCAAATTTTAAATTCTGAAGCAGTAATTTGTTTTACATCACTTTTTGTATTATTTAATGATCGTAAAATAGGAATTGATTCATAAATACCAATAAATCTAAACGACGGACAGAAATACGCAATTGAACGAAAATTTAAACAATTACTCACCGAACACTTAATGTCCATAGCAATATTAAAAATAGTGCATATTAAAGCGAAAATTATATTTTTACGAAAGCTCAATTATATTAAGTTTTGACATTAAATGAATTTAAATTTTTATTAATATCTTACCTTTAAACAGGCCTTTAGCCACTTATGAATAATGAATGACACAAATACTCGATCCAGACAGAGAAAAAATTATCAACGAATCATCACAGAGTCAAATACTAAACTGCCCAACACCAAGGCTAAGGATTGAATTGAACTTAAACCTTTAGTGACGCACCAGCAATAAATTTAGTGTCTTATCTATTTTTTGTGATTTTTGTCCATTGGCCTTAGCCCTGGTCTTTTGCTACCAGTGAGGACAGGGGATGCGAAAGGATCAAGAGATAGATAAACGGCTGAGTGAGGGGACAGACCCAGACAACCAGACCCCCAAAACAGGAAATGAAGGAAATAAAATCTTTCTTCTCAGTCTTAATCGCTCTAAAAAAAATTCTTGTCTGCCCACAGGACAAAAAACGGCATGTCCAGTTATTATTTCGAGCCAACTGTGAAAAGTGACAACCGGATATTTTTCAATAAAATATATTGCATTAAAAATTAATTTAATTTTTACTATTTTTGGTGTACTAATAATTGGTGAATACCCTATTTCATAAATCAAAAATGGTATATTTCGGAAAAGCTAATTTAGAATATTTCAGTTTTATTCTTATTTTATTCGAATTTAAAAAAAAAATAAGTGAGATTTGCCTAATAATAAATGTTTAATTGCTTTTAAAAAAATTAAAAGATGTGGGGGCATTAATCAATCCCTGAAGGGCCCCTTTTGCGAAATTTATTTCTACAGATGGAATAATTTTGCAGTTTGAATTATTGAAGAAAATTTTTTCGTAATATTAAAACAAAAAATTGTTAAAAAGTCATGAAGTATTGCAGTAAAAATTACAGTAAACACTGACATTTCCAATTTCCGCATTTTTCCCCCAATTAAAAATTTTTTGAGGTTACAAAATACCAAAATATTAGGGACCTTAGGCCCCGTTGGTAAATATACCCTAAAGTGACATAGCCCCCTTCCCCCCTCTCATTGTTAGATATTTTAAAGAATTTTGCATTTAAAGCTGTCTTTAAAATTAAGAAAAAATATTAAAAGCATGAACATTGCAATAATTCTAACGAATTTTACAAAATTAATCCATTTTTTTTAACAATGGAACAGAATTATATGTCTGGTTAATTAATGGTATCTATCTAGTAGGAGCCCTAATCCTGGACATTTCGGGCCCAATGTTAATTTCGAACTATTAAATATTTTAGTAATTTGCAAATAAAAAAAATATTTTTCTTTAAAAATTTTTGTGATTAAATTTTTAAGAAAAAATAGGCCCTTTAACTTTTTACAGGCCCCTATGCAATGCATAGTTTTGCCTACTGTCTCTGTCCACCCGGACATTGATGACCATCCGGAAGTACAGGCATACAACATACAAGAGATAAGATTGGTACACGTTGTCATACACCTTTCAAATGAAAAATAGATTCTTTAAAATAGGAAATTAGAACGGAATTTGAAAGACGGTTAAAGATAGATATTCGGAAATCTCTTCGATGTTGATTACAAATTTCTTTTGTTAATTATTTCAAATTAAAAAAAAGATAAGTCTGCAAAAAAGAATTTTTTTGTTGGTTTTTGAGAGTTTTAAAAATACCTTGTTTTAACTGAATTCTAAAGCAGTTATAATTTTTGCTCCAAAACGTTCTTATAAATTAGGCGTATCTAAGGGTAATATATATATATTTTAAAATCCGTATGAGCTTTTTTATTCGACGAGCATAAACGTTAGTAAAACTTAACCAAACAATTACTTCCTACTAGAACCTCGTTTTCATTCAAAATTACAAAATGTCTTCTAGTGAATCCAAAACTTAGCAAAAAAAACCCCATCAAAAATTCAAAAAATATCTTACTGTGGCCAGTTTAGATAAAAGTAACCAAATAAGGTGCTATTTATCAATAGCTTTTGTGTTGATTACAACCCTATAATAGAGGGGTGTGAAGTCTTCAAAAATAGCCCCTAACATCTTTCGCGGAAGACAGTGGTAATTGTATCCGACCATTTTTATTGCCTCAGATAACGAAAACTTCTCTTGGGCCATTACCACGTGTTGTGGGGTGGGTTGTTAGTCTAGGGAACAGATATGTTTTTTTTTACCCCCTTTAAGGCTTGTGTGTTGACGTGTTTTTTTTTTGCTTTTTAACTCGAGCGATGAAAATTCCTCACTTCCAAAAAAATCTTTCTGTGAGTAAAAACGTAAATTCTAAGGGGGCCACTTGTTAAGTGAAAGCTGCGGGGCCCCTAAAATGTACGGGGCCTGTAGGCAACTGCCTACCTTGCCTAATTGGTAATCCGGCCCTGTAAAGTTCCTGTACTTGAACTCGTTTCATCTCACTTCTGACGTTCATTCGTTGAAGACCCCTCTTTATAAGCTTTGTCAAGTACTATTTATTTTTAATGACGCAAATTTATGACAAATGTCATTGATTGGAGGGATTAAAGTGAATGCTTGCTTTAAGAAATCTATCGTTTTTGGAAAATCTGTGTCGGCAATTCTCTTCAAGCATCTCTTACTATATAATACCTCTTCATCTTCACACCTGTTGGCTTTTTGCAGCGTTTGGTAGCGCGTCGGGTTGTTCACATGCTTGGCCGAATTGAGGCTGTACTTGTCAAAAAGCTTCCGCAGCGCTTCGCTGGCTTCCAGGAGGCAATGGCGGCACTTGGCAGACTTCACCTGGTGGCAAGTGCAAAGCTTCTTGGGCGGCTCTGTGCAAAATAGAATTGCTTACAATATTGTCTCACTCATTCAATCAAACCCAACTTAAAAAGAGCCCCGAAAGTAATAACAATTTGGTGGTGACGTTCAACCTAAAAGTAGGAATTTGTTTTATACCTATAAGTGCATTGGGGGGATGTAGGCACCCATATGCTTATTCTACCACACCTCATTTTGCCCCCATCTTCAAGTAAGTGACTAGGTAAAAGTTTATTAAATATGCAATTGCACTAATTGGAATATTTGGTTTCTGACTGTTTTTGCCTAGCACACCAGAGCCCTTGGTCACGTAAGCTGGAATGGGCACGGCAGCCCACTAGGGGGCTGTTGCGCCTAGGAGTTTTTTTAGTTTTAGACTTTTTTTTTGTTCAAAATGTTGTGCTGAATAACATCCGTACAATATAGGTAATAGAATAACAACCCCAAAATGCCCATTCGAAAATTTGATTTTTAAGAATAGACGGTCCCACCAAGACACGTAAATTCAGAAAACTAGAAGAGTGAAATTCGTTCATACCGAAACATACTTTGCTTTGCTATCATTTTATGTTAGGAAAATACAAAAATCAAAATGTTTGGCATTTTTTACTTCTCTGAAAATTAAAAATTAAATTATTTACAATTTTTTTTAATTATTTTATTTGTAATTTGGCAATTTATTGTATTCTTAATTTTAATTATTATTTAATATTTACTCTTTTAATAGATGAACTAGTTACTTTGATATTGTGTAATTTTATACATACTACAAATCTTATTAGTCTTTGCTACCAGTTGATCTTGTGTATCACCCATTGGATACTGTGGTGGAACACAATTTCAGTTACGCTGCAATGGGGCTTATCTATTGTTTATATAGGATTTTTAGAGAAATTAAGAAATAAATGGCTTAAAATTTGATGATTGGTGACTCGTATAACTTAGAAAGAATATTAAAAAAAAGTTCTTAATGTTTAGTTATCCAAATAATTCAAATCAATTTATAAAGTTTAACGTTTTTAGGAGAGATTGCTTATATGCAAAACAATTTTCACTTCAAATCGGTTTTGTAGTATATAAATCTAACTATTGCATGAATACAAATATTTAGACCAGTTATATTTTTTTTAACTTGTTATATGACATTACACAGCCGATAATAGGCACAGGGCAGGGGGTTAGATGTCAGCAAATTGAAACATATGCAGCTTGTAGGTTAGTATTATTTCCTTCCTCAAAATTCCTTTTTTGTTTCAAAAATGAAACAAGCATCACTTCTCATATACTCCTCAAAGTCAGCCTCAATGCGACAAGGTAATGTCAACCATTGAAAACTGATTAATCTTTGAAGACTAAAATTCCCCTTCACACGTAGAAATTGGAATTTATTTTATCTTCACAATTCGAAACCACACAAAAGTATATTTTGAATTTTAGAGACCATCGATCGTAATCAGGACTTGTTCCGCTGATTATGCCGATCAACAATGAAAGTCTACAAACCGACCTTTTGAATCTTCGCAAGTTTTAGCCAGTGTTTCGGCTGTTATTTGTTTACTATAAATTGCAGAATTTAGTTGTATTGTTTTACTTGATCATTCTATTGATTGCTGAGAGCAAAATTTGCGTAACAGGCCATCTTCACATAAAAACGATCGGCTATTCATTCTGGAATTTCGAATTTTAGGTATTTGGATGATCAACAACATCCCGAGTTGATTGTATGCTCCAACATTTGAAATAGGGGGTGGTCTTTTTATTATAATAAGAACTAACATTAAAAATTTCAGTAGCAACACACCATTTTGAGTTCAGATTTTAAATCTATAACATTTAAATGCAAAATTCCATCAATTTTTGACAATTATTCGTTCAGTTATAGACATAGAAAAACTACGTTATTCACTAATTAATAAAGATATCAATTTATTTTTTGCGAGAATTATTTTCAATTACCCAAACGAAAATACGTACACTTTTATAGTATTGAAATTTTGTTTATAATTTTTATTTAATTTATTTAAAAAATTAAATAATTATTAATGGAAAAACCTTAATTTTTTTAACGGACACTGAGATACTTTTATATATTTTTCATTTTTTTTAATTATACAATCCCTTTTTCCTCTGCCTGTGTGTCGTTAAAAACAGACCTTAGCGTTCTCAAGCAAAAATTAGAGTAGCGAAAGGGTGGAAAAATTTAATTCTAATATGTGGTCAGTACCAGGTTGAGTCAAAAGTTTTTTCGTATTTTCAACTGCAAAAGAAATGCACAACAGTCACACAATACTACGAATTTATTTCGCGAAATACATTTTATTATGAAGTATGGTTTTCTCTCTGCCGTCATGTTTATACCATTCGGCCGGTGCAAAGAACTCACGATACCCCATCTTGACATCACCCGCAATAGCCGAACAGAAAGTAAGCCAAGGACCAAAAAAGATGATAATACGACGATACAAGGTCTAGACTGTATGCAGGCAACACTTCGATACCTTGAAGGTCTTTTTTCTTGGTCAATCTGCCTGAGTGTGCTGGAACGTCATCATGTACTACCCAACGTCAGAATATTAGAATATTCCAAATATTTGAGTTTTTCTCATCAAAAAGACACGATTTCTTACCGAATATGCAAAGTAGACGCCTCCTTGAAGTTAGCATATATTTTAAAGATATCTATCAACCATATATTGTTTACACAAAACATAAAAATAAATACAAATTTATAAAATCAAATTTTAAAAAGATCATATTATTAGAATAATGATAAAAGGCGTTCCAAAAAATTAGAATATTGGTCCATTTACGTGATTGGTCCACGTGGTGTTGAAATTTCATATAACTAGCGACGTATTAGAAGTAGTGACAGTACTGTCCCATGATTGAAAACAAAATTTCCGTTGTTGTTGCTTAGAATGGGCCGAAAAAAAGATATCTATATTCTTACTAAGAATATAATTTTAACGTTACGGAATAAGGGGCTGACTCAACAGAAAATATCCAGGAAGGTGAATTGCTCTCAAGGAACTGTGAGTAAAATTCTTCAGGACTACTATAGGAACAATAAATTTAAATATACTCGCGAAAACTGTGGTGCCAAACGAATAACAACCAAGAGGCAAGAGAGATGTCTGAAAAGGATTACTGAAAAACATCGATTCAGGTCAGTGAATTTTATAAATAGGAAGTGGCGAGAATCAGGAGTTGATACCTCAGTCAGCACTACACGACGTCGAATACTTGAAATCGGCTTTCGATCACGTGTACCAAAGAAAAAGCCATTCCTTAGTGCCAGACAAAAAAGGGCACGTTTGTTGTGGTGCCGAAAGATGCTGCTTTGGGGCACCCAAGATTGGGGCAAAGTACTTTTCAGTGATGAATCAGTATTTTGCGTGTCTGTCGGTCCACAAGGTCACCGTGTTTGGCGTTTTTCTCGAGAGGCTTTTCAGCAACAGTGCTTAAAACGCACAGTTAAGTTCAGCACATCAATAATGGTTTGGGGATGCTACAGTGCCAATGGCTTAGGAAAGCTTTGTGTATTGAAAGGCAACTGTTAATTCCGAAGTGTACAAGTCCGTTCTTGACAAATATATGATCCCTGCCTCTGAAGATCTATTTGAAGGGGAATTTGTCTTCCAACAAGACGGCGCATCATGTCACACATCGAAAGCCACCTTGTCTTGGCTGAAAGATAATGAAGTACAACTACTTCCTTCGCCGTGATCACTGATTTAATCCTATAGAAATATGGTAATGAAAAACTGAACTTGGATCAGTGCATGTTGAAGCTTGTGTATTTAAAGGCACTGTAATTCCGAGTGTAAAGTCGTTCTGACAAATATATGATCTGCTCGAAGATCTATTGAATGGAATTGTTCCAAGACGGCATCATACACATCGAAAGCACTGTCTTGCTGAATATGAAGTACAACTATTCCTTCGCCGAATCACTGATTTAAATCCTATAAATATATGGCTTGAGAAAACGAAAATGCTCAAGGCCCGAACGAACTACAATTCGTTAACCGTGCTTGGTATGATATCAGCCAAGATCATTGTAAAAAATTAGTTGAAAGTATGCCGGATCGACTGCGAGATGTGATAAAAGCTAGGGGCGATGCAACCAAATACTGATTAGTTGCAAATAAAACTTGTAAGAGCAATTTATTTTATTTGTTTACGCATTATTCTAATTTTGTGAACTACCATTAGGATGTATTCTATTTTTGTGATTTTTTTATATTTTGATTTTAAAAGTAAATTTGCAAAATCAAGCCAATTGTTTTATGTTATTTTCATTAACAAATCTTATAAAATGTAATAAAACAAAAAGAATTTGTGAAACTTCAGTTGTGTATAAAAAAATAAATGCAACTTTCAAAGTTTTGAAATGTTTTATTCTCATTGTTCTAATATTCTGACGTTGGGTAGTAGTAGGAGTGCCGAACTAGTGCTGGATACCGGGGGGGGGGGGGGGCAAGACCCCCCATGGATCGCACCAAGAAAAAAAATAAAATTTATCTTTTTGAAATAACCCAATTTTTATTATATTCAATATATTTACATGAAATTGCAGTTATTTTTGTATTCGAAATTGCTTGTATACAGTTTATTCATTTTGCATTGCCAGCTTTTGTTGAACTTTTCGCCAATTTCTTTGAATTAATCATATCAGTTTTTCTTTTAAACATTCTTCTTAGTATGTTAAAACAACACATTTTTTGGGTTGTCATTATTGAGCTATTCATTTCGAGTTTCAAGTGAACGTTTCAAATTAAAAATATTGTGCTCGGTTATAGCACATTTTGATAGAAATTGAGGTTAACATTTTAAATGATTCATATATTCCCCCCAATGTCAAATGCGTGTCAAATCTATGAACAGAAAACGTACTTGCCTTTCTTCTAACTGAAAATGTCGAGACAAACAATGACCTACCGGGAGAGTGCTTGGCGGCTTCACTGCGCTCTTCACTGCTCTCGTCGTCCGGCCCCTGCGGAAGAAACAAGCATTGGAAGCCTACTTAGAATGTATAATTGATATTGTTCTGAAAAATTAGTTGAAGAGCTGGATACAAAGTTTGCATGAGTGACCTACAAAAATTCTGTAACTAATGGACTGACTGACTATTGCTTTGAAATTTTCACAAAAATAGTTCTACACTAAGCATGTGACCAGTTAGAAGTTTCTTCGACTTTCGTTTGAAAGTTCTGATTATTTTGAGTCGATCCCTTAGACTTAACATGGAAACCGTAGTGTTTAGTTTTTCCACGAAAACTCAAAGTAGTCATTTTGTTTTTCGATTGTTGACATACATTTAAAATACATTTCTGACTTCATGATAATAATATGCTACAAATTTTATGACGTGCGTCTCACTTTCAAACAGAACGATGCTTTCGAGAAAACGCCGTTTATCATAGCTGTTCCCCCTTGTCTTATTAAAGTTACCTATAGTTGTGTACAAGGTCGTGTCGCTGGATTAATTGAATTAAATAAGTATACACAGGGGCTACATATAAAGTCGGCATATTAGAAACTGGTTGAAAAAGGAGTGAAAGAGCGAACAGGTACCGCCTTTAAAACAAGACAAAAAAAATTGCAACCCAAATGAAAATAAATATTCTAAAATGCGTGTAAGTTTGCATTCTATTTAAAATTAAAAAAAATCTAATTGCAATAAAAACAGATAAAGATACGCTCAGAGCACTCGGCACAAAGCAAAGAAAAATATTCATTTATAAATTTAGAGTGATTAGGAATTCAACCCATCAACATTTTGCTTTTGCCAAAAGCCAGGGTTGACTTCTATGCGCGCCTTATTTTACGGTTGAATTGCGGAGTTTGAGTAGGACATTCTAGGGACGCCGCTGAATAGAACAACTCAACTCCGTTACTAAACGTGGCCCAAACAAAAAGTGGCACAATATCCAAAACAGATGGAATTTTTCAGTGAAGAACCACGTTAATAAGCAACTTCAGATACGAGACAGGGCGGAGTACCTGAATAGAATACAAACACGTCATCGGGTGATCACAACTGGATGCCCAACAACAAGGAGATATCTTTAACAATGCCTTATTTTTTCATTTTCAGTGATTTTATGTAATTAACAAAATAAAATGCATATATTACAGTGACAACTTTTTTGCAATGTCCAATCTTATTAATAAATGGCGTTAGCTATTTACGATTCTCCAAAAGAGGAATCTTATTCGAACTCTTACTCTTTCGTCTGGTATCCGAGACATCAACTGTGGCGTCCGACAAGGGGTGGAATAGCAGCCGCTGTCCATTCTTTCTTCTCTCTTTTTATCGATTAGCTGGAATAAAGAAAACACTCATTTTCAAGTCAATCGTCCAGCTCAAAATCTTCATGTCACAGAATTCAATCGTCATTTTCCCCCCAAGTACTAGAGACAAATTTATTCGACCCGTAGTTTTAAATTTTTCCAAATTCCAAGAATTAAGGATGTTTTGATTTTTTAAAAACGAAACGTCAAGCCTAAGTTTTTCTCATTTAGCATTACGGACTATGGGTAAAGGGTGTTTTTTTGAACGGGTATAACTAAAAAGGGCAAGTTTGATACAATTTGCAAACTTTTCTATAGAAAACTATTACTTATGTTAAATACCGATTTTTTTTTCAAAGTTAGAGGAGGCAACCCGTGAATAACATTAGCTCTAATAGAGAAATGAGTGCAATAGAAATGTGAATATTTTAAAGGGAATATGGGTTATATATATTTTTTTAATTAAATACTAATGCAAAACATTTGAGGGAGTTGCTCCCATGTCTTTATTTCAAAAATGGCATTTAAAAAAATATGAAAGCATAGTTTAAATTTATAAAATTATCTTCAATAGGAATGTATGTTTTTTTTCACTTGTATTTTTTTATTGAATTACACTTGTTGGCATTACTTTGGATTGAAGTTTTAAGAGAGCGCGATAACGCGCGTGAATGTAGTTTTTTTTTTTTAAAAAAAAAGGTCAGTTGAGGGTTTGTCGAGAATAATAAAGTTTGGTTTTGAAAAGAAAAACCGTTACGATTGTGTTTTTGTATGTTAATTCCGGAAGATTAACGTTATAAAGTTTTACGATTACACACTGTACCAACTTTTATGATCAGCAGTATGAGATATTTCAAGCAGGCATATGAAGAGGATAGATTTCAAGCAGGCATATAAATAGAGGAAAACTGTTTCACATCTTGAATGTGTTTCGTGTGCCAGGGAAATTAATAAGACTTGTAGGAAGCAAGTCTTATTAATTTCCAGGGAAATTATTAAGATGGGTGCCAGGGAAATTATTAAGATGACGCTTTCAAAGCACTGAAGCTAAAGTAAAAGTGCAGGGAAAGTTCTCAAGGAACTTTGGAATTGGTACAGGATTAAGGCAGGAAGATGTGCTGTCTACAACACTGTTTGACTTTTGTTTAGAGGAATAAGGAAAATTTATGCTAATCGAAGAGGTACAGGATTAACCGATCAAAGCAAATTTTTGCTTTTGCCGATGATGTGGATCTGATGTCGGGATCAGAAAAATGCCTTATTGATTTTTATAAAGATTTAGAAGGAGAGGCAAAGGACGTTGGTTAAGTAGTTAACAGGGACAAAACGAAATATATAGTAATGGATAAAAGAAATGTACCAACAGCGATACCTTAAATATTTAGCTCGGTTTTAAAAATGAGACAGAATTTAAGTATCTTGGTTCAGTTATCACTGAAAACAATGAATTAAACTCAGAGATAAAGGCTAGACTGGCTGTCGGAAACGGAGCTTCCCCTGCTTTAACTATTTAAATCATCTTTACTGTCAAGAACTCTTAAACTAAAACTCTATAAAACACTAATCAGACCTGTTGCCACAGTTTTGTTTTGAAATTTTTTTATGAATTTCAATGCCCTGAAGATTTAGTGAGTCGAAATAACCTCATGCATATGCATGACTATAATATGAATGACTAAAAAAACTATTGGAAGGTACCAGTCGCACCCATTCATTTTTCTATTGGAGCTAATGTTATTTTTATGGGGCTTCTAAATTAATTTCAGTAGAAGGAAGTTTGGGAACAACTGCGCACTCATGCCAAACTGTTTTCATAAATAATAGTATTCCATAGAAAAGTTGGCTAATTGTTTCAAATTTGCCCTTTTTAGTTATATTCGTTCGAAAAACACCATTTTCCCATAGATCGTAATGCTAAATGAAAAAAAAAGTTTCGTAGAGTCAGTTTTCGTTCTCAAAAAATCTTAAAATCCCCAATTCTTAATATTTAAAAAAATTGAAAAATTTGGGTCTAATAAATGTGTCTGTAGTACTTGGAAAAAAATCAAGATCAAATTCCGGGACATGAATATTTTAAGCTGGTCGATTTGACGTGGTCTTTGAAGAACAAAAACAAAATATTTCCTCATTGAAAGGGTTACGAACATCTCATTGGGAAACACACATTTGGTTCGTGGAAAGAATGAAACTGATGCAACTGGTCGCCTGGTTGTTCGTGAATTGAGTTGAAAACAATGTTATGTGCCAATGGTTTTACCAAATAAATGGTACCAATTAATGACTTAACTAATTTGAATAAAATTCCGTATATGCTAGGTTCACAACATAAACTTTAGAGTCCATCACAAAAGTTGACACAAAATATATTAAGGCATAAAATTTCCCTTGAAAGTTTTGGTTGAAAAAACTAGTGATAATAAAGATCAGGCACGTATAAATATTAAAAAGAATGCAAAAAATCCACTTACTGTGCACTTGTAATAACTTAATATCGCATTTTCTGTACTTATTTATAGACATTTCCCGTTTTGATATGATAACTTAACCCCACGATTTTTTTTATTTAAATTACAATTCGTTGTAACCTTTCTAGTTCAATTTCATACCAAGCAGCCAATGCAAGTATTTACGGTAAAGTGATACTGCCAATTTTCGTTCAATTTATAATTAATATCTAAACAGAAAACATAGAATAAAAATATCATTCAGCATAGTAACTAATTGTAATTCATATTTTTTTTTAAAAAAAAGACCCAAAAATTATTAACTTGCATAATATTTAATTGCAATGACGATTCTACAAAATAACTGAATGAAAAATAAAAGATATATTCAATTTTAATAAATATCAATATCTTTGATTTTAAATGTGTTTCTATTGTACCTGCTTTAATGATGGTGTAAGCCACAGAAAATTTGTAACAAAATTTAAAAATTGAAGAAAAAACAACCCACGTATTTAAGCTGATATTCGAAATCTAGAGCTTCTCATTTATACCAGAAAAATGTCATTTCGGGAAGGATGCAATTTCCTCATTGTTCTGAGATGAACTTTGGAAACTATGCAGTGCATACCTCTCGCTTAAAATCAAAAAGTATGTTCGTCCAACCACAAATCGACCCTACACCCAATCCCAAATAAAAGTTGCGCTGATGCTGCAGTTGGCAGGTGGGAAAAATCGGTTCCTTAAAAACCGGTTTTTTTTTTCAATCTTCGATTCCACCGAAGTCGTTTAAATGACACTGAAGTACCGGTTAAGTATTTGAAAAAGAAAAAAAGAAATCAATGACTGGGTAGCCAAGTTTGGTGAACTAATACAAAGTGGAACTTAAGAAATTCACGTCCTTCGGGACAAAGAATTGTCTGCAGGTTAGTGTAAAATTATTTATTTTGTCGCATGTATTTATAAAATGTTTGTTTTTAGACTTTTAGTTCATTTTTATTGAACACTAAATTATAGTTTTGTTTCTTGTAACACTGATTTTTTTAAAAAAAAATTTTGGTAACTCTTTGATCTTTTTTGAAGATTTCCATACTACATACTTATTATTTTCTAAGTAAAGGCAGGTAAAATGTAAAATAAAGATCATAATTTTAAAAAAAAACTGTTTTTAAACTGTATTATTTGGACAAGTATTTTGACAAGAGTTGTAAAAATATGAATGTTCTTTTCCAGTAAAAAATTTGTTTGTCATCATAGTAGGTTCCAAAAAGTCCCCAGAGATCAAAACAAAAAGGGCATTTCAAAGAATGCTGAGTACCATTCTAGCATTTTTATCAAGGTGAAATTGGAGACTTGCAAAACAAGAGAAGTAGATGATTTTGTGAGGGTAAGTCAGCATTTTTGAAAACTAAAAAGCTGTTTTTTTAACCCATTCTATTTACCAATTATTGGTATGCATAAAATGTAATCCTAATTTATGATACCATTAGCATCCCCTTTAGTACCTAATAGTCTGAGGATACAAATGAACTTAAGGCTGGAATGAAGAGTGTGAAAACCAAGTTCTGTATGTTGATGAAATCGAGAACTTCAGGTTTTACCTACGAATACAGCCTTCAATTTTGATGTCCCATAAATGCAGTTAAAAATCCTAGGGAGAAAAATCGCTCTAGAGAGATTGTGCAGTTAAATCATACGCGTACATATTACATCCAAACATATTACCCTAGACAATGTTAAGTTCCTGCTCATGCAGGTGGTGACATAAGCTACATAATCTGATCATGGTCAATATATTGTGGCCTCCTGCACAAAAGCTTACATATTTCACATTAAAATAGTATTTTTAATTATTTTCTCTATGACTACCCTTACAATGTTAACTTCAAAAAAGTGCATAATACTTATGTATGTTCAATTTTTTTTGTAGAATAATACTAAAAATTAAGAGAGACTGTCTGTCCCATAGAGCTAATGCATTAGTTTTGAAATCACAACTTTTGCAAAAGAAATGTTTTGCCATGTTATCCGATTTTCACCAGGTATTGGAATCCTCATAACATCAATTTAAAATAAAATTGAAAATAAAATAACATCCGGTTATTTAATTATTAATTGATAAAGTTTTAAAATAGTGTCGCCATCTGCTGTATATATTTGGCTTTTTAAAACTTCAAAAATATATAATTAAATAACTAGATAACATTTTCGTCTTAAATTTGTTTCATTTCGACGTTATGTTGACTAACATACCTGGGGAAAAAGAGCTAATATGACAAAGCAATACTTCTGTGGAATTTGTGATTCCAAAACTTCCAATTAGATTAATTCCAATTAGATTTATGGGACTGATAGTCCCTCTTAAAGTATTTTGATACATATCTTGGAAACTATTTTTATATGTTAAAAGTTAACAGCTGTTCATTATTTTGTACTTATGATAAATAAATTTAAAGATTTATGAAGAGTACTAGGGAAAAACCCCTTTGTCGACAGGGGAATCTGTCTGTATTGAGTCTGCTTGGCGAGTAGTGATGATCGGAAACCGGTTTCTCTCTTGGTTTTTCTTTCACAGTTCAAGCTTCTGACTATTGTCTGGCGTGAATCTCGATCATCGAGATAGTAAATCTGTGCGCCATGTGATAAGAACCAAGGCTAACTGGTCGCCTAACTGGTTCGCACCAGTTTAGGCGATGCAATGGGTACAATGTAATAAAGCTATTGTCCGCCATTTATGAGAGACAACTGATTAATTGAAATAATTAAAAGTACATAAATAATGTTATAGTGCCCTGTTGTTTTGGATGGGATTGTCGACAAAGAAAATTCCAGGACATTTTACATATTTTAGGACTCTCGGGAACAAGCATGACAAAAACCTAAGAACTAGTACTGTACTGTGAAAGCAGTATGTCTAGTCACCCTAAACAAAAGTATTTAATTTATTTATATCACAATTGAGACTTATGGTTTGGTACTCATTTTTAAACGGAGAAATTACTCGTGTAGTTGTGACCTAATAAAATAAAAAATAAATAAATCCCTTGTCACCATTTCCTTTCAAGTCCTATTCTTTGACACAAGAAACATCATTATTTCGAACCACAGTCAAGTGAAGAGCCTATACCCGAGTAGGCACCCAACGCAGCTTTTAAGAGAGACATTGTATGCAGCATCAGGACTTTGGAGCATATTTAACGTGCATCAGTCTCCTTCAAGACTTTCCATGTTGAGTCCCAAGGCAAGCTCCTTTCGACAGCGTCACTGAGCTGTCAAGACTTTGAAACCCAACAGATTTAACACACTTGCATCCTCTAGTTTGGTAATATTAAAACACTGTTACACTAGGTGTAATGATGACGCCTCAAAAGTAAGGACCCTGGTCTAGCGACAAGAGTATCTCAAAGCTTGTAAGCAGATAGATTTTGGGAACGAAACTGTTTTATTGAACAAAAAAATTATGCTTTGTCAATAAATAGAACCAATCAAAACATAATAAAATAAACTTTAGTATGCCATATAATTTGAAAAAATTATTTTAAATGCTAAAAACTAGCTAACTTCACTAGTCTAAAAACTAATAAAATGCCTTTTTATTTGTAAAAAAAATTGTTGACAAGGTTTCAATAAAATTCTTTTGAAGTTAAAGATTTTAAAATAGATGTTTAAGTTGCTAATTTTATATCATAGAGCGTTTTCTGTCAATAATTTCATTGATTACAAGATTTTGATTTAACAGGAATTGCTTTGGTTTATGAAACAGGTCTATATTTTATTACTCTAAACCTGTCTTCTGAAGGTTATTTTTTTACATTAGTATATATTTTCATTGTAATATCACTGTCATAATTAAAATCTTGTGCTTTGAAGATAATGCTTCAAATCGTTATCCATTTGTATTATAAACTCATTGTACTTTCTGTGTAAAGCAATTTAAGTTGAGTATTAACATTGACTGTTTGTCCTAAGTTTGAATTACTGTTTTCTGACTATGCACTATTTTGTAATTTAATCTTGTTTTTGAAACATTGTTTCAACTTGTAACAAAATCAGAAAATACCTTATTGTCACTGTGTCAATTCCTATTTTATTGCTGTCAAAGCATAATACATAATTTGGCTTTTTTTATTTGTTCGTATGTCTTAAATTGTTTATTTTTTACCATTGTGCTGATACTGTCATACACACATTTAAACTGTGTGAATTTGTGTTTATTTAACATATTTCATAGCTTATTAGAGTTCTAAGAAAACAACACAATTCACGAGAACCATTCCCATTACCAAGTCATTGTTAATTGTCTTGTAAATAAACCTTCACATGCCTTCCAATTCTTGCTTTATTTTTCTAAAGAGAAGGAGAGGAACACATGGAGTACACTACTAATTAGAATCTTAGAAATACATGTACAGCAGTACGTTACAAATGTGTTACAACTAGGTAAGACGCGATAAGATTTTAAGTATATTTTTATATACTAATTTAGGGTTTGGCATAAGAACAGTTGTAGCGTCATTTAGTATGCTATAGCAGCCTTTTAATTTCTGAAAAAGCATTGCAAAACACTAAATATTTTCATATGCTAAAACAAAGGTCTCTAAAAATTGAATATGGTGGGAAATAGTGTATTTTATTTACTATTTTAAGTGTAAGAGTTTACTGCGGGTCCAAAGCTGAATAAAATTAGGATCAGATTTACTGTACGGTCCCCCTTGGCGCGATTTTATCGGGATTGGCGATAAATATTTTTTTCTGGCAACCTGTCTGACTTCGACTGAAGATTCGAATTCTATGACTTCGCACCGAAGACGTTTTCCGGCAACCCTAACGGACCGTTGGAGTTTTCATAAGAAATATTCCCATACGATATTTTCTTTGAAATTTGAATCATGGTTTTTCTTTTTTTAAAAAGTCGTTAAAATACGGACTTTTGGCGCGATTTTGAAAAGTTCGCCAAGGGGGACCGTACAGTAAATCTCTACCTAAAATTATTTTCTATCTAAACATATAAACCATTTCACATTTCACCAACCAATTTCCATATTAAGCCGACAGGCTTACACCCTAGTAACACTTCATTGGTATCATAAGCAGTGGCATGCATGTTGTTCAAAAGTTGTTGAGACATTAGTTATTTAAGTTAAATTTAAAATTGTTGTGCAAGGATTTTAATGAATATATATAACTATAAATCCTAAATTTTGGAAAGGATTCATTATAAATGAATATGCACATGTCTTGGGATAAAATTAATATTGAAAATTTCTTTGTTTAAATTAAATATTGTTCTGAATTTGTGATAAGTAGTCATATTTTTATTTATAACTGTTACTATTTATTCTGTCAAATAAAAGTAATTAAAACACTGACTTAACTTTTGTACTCTTTGAAATTAACAACTATAAGTACCCTATCTTCTAATAAAATTTCGCAATTCATTTTTTTAATTAATAATTATATTAGATGTTTCTTAAGTTAATGTCATGATATGTATTTAACATAAACCAAAGTTTAAAAAAAAAGTACCGAAATTAAAATGGCATTTCTTTCAATATTAATACTAACTATCGGGTTGTTCGATAATTAATGTCGTTTTTTTATGTTTTTTAATGTGAATTTTTTTATATTAACAACAAACATCAATTAATGATATATTGACCACTCTGTTGTATGAACTTTTGGCTCCTTTTGGTAAGTTAAAAAATACCACGTCCAAAGAAGCTTTGGTTTTTAGTAGCAAACAAACTGGTCCAACTCATTTTTAATAGCACCATCGAATTACCATTTGTTTCAACCCCTTTTAAACCATTTGAATGGTAAAAACTTTCGATTCCGATCATGCTAAATCAAGGCTATAGGGTGAATGTGGCATCAGTTCCCTATTCAGCTCTATAAGTTTTGACGGGTTATCAAAGATGTGTGGGGTCTGGAGTTATCATGATGAAACATAACTCTTTTGCGATTGGCCAGTTCAGGGCATTTTTTAAAAAATCTCTTCGTTCAATTTCGATAGTTGATGACAGTAGACATTTGAATCAATAGTTTGGTTCCTTGGAAGCAGCTCAAAGTAGACTATACCCTTGCAATTGCACCACACAGAAAGCATAATAATCTTCTTTTGGTGTATATTGGCTTTAGATGTCGATTTTGAGGGTTCATCTTGCTTGGTCCATAATCGTTTTCGGACTATGTGATCGTAAACAATCCCTTTTTCCTCACTTGTTATGATTCTTTTCAGAAATAAGTCTTTTTTTGTTACGATTCAGCAAAGATTATCATATATTAATATGTTTGGTAAGGTGGATTTCCTTTAATTCGTGAGGAACCCAAACATCCAGTTTGTTTGCGTAACCAAGCTGTTCTAAATGCAAGTAAACGATTGAATTTGTTATGTCGTGCTTCTCTGCTATCTCTCGTGTTGTCATACGCCGGTTATCTTCGATTAACGCCTTTATTTTGTCGCCATCAGTAGTGGTTGAACGAAAAGTATGGAGTGCGTCTTGCACATTAAAATTTCCAGCACGAATGCGAGCAAACCAACGCTGACACTGACGTTCAGTAAACCAGTCCTCACTATAAACTTCACACAGTTTCTTCCGAGCTTGCACCGCATTTTTGCCCTTTCGGAAGTAAAACAATAAAATATGACGGTAATTCTCTCTTTGAGTGTCCATTTTCAACTAAATTGTTAACCAACTTGTTGTTTACTATTGACGTTCTGGTTTTGACTACAGAAAGTCAAATCTTTAAAATAGTAGACAATAATATAAGCCCTGCAATCACTACCACTTTAAATATGCAATATCTATGAGAAAAAAAACGACATTAATTATCGAACAACCCGATATATTACTTTCAAAAATCCAATGGTAGCTTCTTGTCCTTAAAATAGCAAATAAAAATCCCGGCTTCGATGTTTTTGTTTTGATTTTCGTGCTCCCCGGCAGGCACCGGGGCAGCTGTATACGTCATTCGCCCTACGTCACTCGGAGGAGTGGCCTCTCCTTAAAATGGGGTAGAGTATGTTAATACGCGGACTGCGTAGCATTCCGTCGCGATTGAGATGTAATGTTACTGTAATCGTTTCCGGCTGCTGTTCTAGCCTCCTTTAGGAGCTTTAACACAGCCAATGACGCCTCGTAATTTAGAACTCTGGTCAAGTGACGAGGCCGACACCTGAGCGGTCACCCAACGGAACTTCGAGCGACATCGTACGCTAACGCCGTCGGGACTTCGGACTCCACAGATGTAACGAGCACGTCTGTCCCAGTGTACTCAGGCCCCTCCGTGATAGTTTGAGGATTTTCCTACTATTTCCAGCACAGATCCGATTTATAGGATGACTGGCAGTAGCTAGGATTCGAACCTCCGCACTCCTGAGAAGGTTGAATCTCTAGGCTGATGCCTTAACCACTCAGCCGCGGAAAGGCCGATTGAGATGGCATTGAGGTATTTACTAGTAAATTTAAAGCAAATGTGTTGCCATATTTAACTGTAGAAGACTTAAAAGGGCTATATTGGCTGTTTGGTATAAAAGTGTACCAAAGTCTTGCAAACTCTAGCGAATTCATTGAAAAGTATTTTGTTTCCAAGTCATCATAGCAAAAGACAATACAAATAAGTATGGAAATTGTGAAATGAAGTCCTTAAAAGTATATTATGATGATTTTTAAAAAAAACTATTTAGTTTTTTTGTTGACATTTTCACTATTCCTCAAAAGAATTTAAAAAAATCCTATTCATGGGTTGTAAATATCTATTGCTTCGTGCGAGATTAGCTTACCTGTGCCGTGGACGGGCTGCGCGACAGCTTGGTGACGACGTCGTAGATGACCAGGAATCCCTCCGCGGTGCCCACCAGCACGCTCCCCCCCAGCGGAAGCAGGGCGGTGATGCGGCCAGACCCCTCCTCCCCCTGAAACACATACACGCCACCAGAGGAATATGAAGCTAGCACAGTTGCTGCCAATAAAATGGCACGAACTGCGCTAGTACACACGAAGTGAAGTGCACATAAAATGGCACAAACTGCGCTATATATACATAAACATTTAATAATATTATTGTATTCGTGATTTCAAACGTTTCGTTCATTCGTTTAGGACGCGACGTGATGTTTTTGTTGTCATTAAACTTGATCTCACATTTACTATTAAAATGGGAATTGTAGAGATAATGGAAGGCGGTTTTACAGAAGCGGATAGTTCAAATGTGCCGAAAGTAGATTCCAATATAGTGGGATTCTTTATTTAGGTAGCATTTGGTTTTTGAGAATTGGGAAATGACAGATATTCATTTCATTGAATTTACTTACTAAGAATTGTATAAACTATATAATTGTTTAGTAATTAAACAATCGAAACGTGAAGTTACTCATCGCTTGCAGTTGGCGAAGTTTGTGACTAGTGACGTCACAGATACCACGTGACAGCCTGGAAGCGTTTTCGTCCGAATTTTAAATTTCATGTTTTACGTTTTGACAAAATTTTGAAAAAAGAAAAATAAAGTAATTTTTTTATATTGTGCATACGTTTAATTTCCGATGATAAGCGAAAATTAGTCAAATACCCCATTCAGCGATTCATCTTGGTCTCCTACCTGAAATCTAGTGTGTGTGTCGGTCTATATTCTATTTAACTTTTGTCAGTGACCAGTAGTTTCCTCAAAGGTTTGAAGAGTTGTCAGGCGGGATTTCCCAAAATAAGACGCTGATCCAGTGCAGTGGCGGATTAATACAATTTTGTCGGAGGGGGCGGTCAGCAAAACCAGAAGGGGGGGGGGGGGATTTTCTTAAAACTGTTCATTTTTAGACGCCCTCATAAATTAGCTTTGGCGCCTCATCAATTTATATTATTAATTATTCTAGCAGTATCTATTTACCCGTAATTACATTAATTACTAGTTGTGGATTAATTTAAATACTAAATAAATTTAATTACTAGTTAAAAATTATTAATTACTAATTAGACTAATAACCTTACATTTATTTAATTTAGAACTAAATTTCAAATGTAAGCATTCTTTTTTTTAAAATATACATAAGCTTACAAATTATTGATATTCTCACACTTCCTAGAACAAATTGAATTTTTGTCTACTAAAGATTAATAGAACACTTTCGCCGCCGATGATTTTTGTTCTCAATGGAATGGGTATATTAAAATATGCAATCTTTAGTAAACTGTTTAATTTTATCAATTCGCTTATGTTAGAAAGAGCTTTTTCATGACTTACTTTATTCTTCAATATATTGTCTTCTGGCTCCTGATCACAACTTATTTTCGTTTCTCACTCATTTCGTTACTGTCAAAATCACGCAAAGCAGTTAAATTAAAATTGCGAGCAGTCTCTTTTACAAGTGACGCTTTTTGACAAAAATCTGCACGTGATGTGCACCTGGCCGAACACATTTTAGCACACACCAAGTTTTCTATGGTCATTCTTATTTTTTAATGCATTCGTTGTTCTTATAATGCATTCTTCGGTCTTAAAATGTATTTATCGTTTTTGAATGTGTTCAAAGGGATTCGTTGTTCTTGGAATACATTCTTCCAACAAGTTTTGAAACAAATAAATTTCATTTGTCTACGTTTAGTTAAATTATTATTTTTGCAGGGGGGGAAAGGGTGACAGGGGCCCTCGGATAATCCACCCGCGGATTATCGGGAGTTTACTGTATATCTTTAAAATATACTACATCCAAAACTTATTCAAGAAAAAACGCGTTAACAAAATAAATTCATTTAAAATAATAGCTCAGGTAACTAAACTCGTTTTTCTTATTCAATTATGTATTTTACATAGACAAAAAGCAGTATTACAAAAGTATTAGTAGTTTTAAGTCATAAAAATAGTATTAAGATCATACATGGATAAGGGCCGTGTGGTAACTCCACAATCAGCATATGTAATCTCTGTATAGTACATGATAGACATTTTTTTAAAAAGTTTTATAATGAAATTGAACAATAATATAATATTCAATAATTAAGTTTTGAAGTTTAAATGACTTATTTTATGTATTACAAATTAGGGTGTTTTTTACTAATAATGAAATTTAACAATTTCATATGTGCAGAATTTTCATTCATCAATTTCAAAATGCCCGTTGTATAAAAAAATATGCATTGTGTTCAAAATGTATACACGAATATGGTTTTGGAGATTCTGAAAAGAAATTTAAGTTTTCGACTTTAAAAAATGCGTAGAAACAAATCTGACGAAAAAAATACCATAACCAAATTATGTGGCATTTTTTTCTTAGAATTATACAAGCTCACATTTTTCGAAGTATCTAACCTCATATTCATATTTAGGACCTTCGAAAACATACATATAGACTTCTCAGAAAAAAATCAATTTTTACTAGAAGTTTTAATCGCATATTCGGATTTTGCTATTTTTTGCACACAAAAAGAATGAAGGGTCACGCGGATATATCCTTACATCAAATTTCCGCTCTTATATCTACTTTTGCCTTTTTCCTTCCCATAATAAAAGATTTAGAAGAGTTAACAATCTTTGTTTTAACCCTCTTTTGAATATAAGAAAGGAATAATTGGACATGGTCATGCTGCATGGACTAAACCATTTTCCCATTCTTTAAAAAGTATCAATATGTTCTTTAACCCAGTTTAAGCGTCTGAAGTATATTATATTATTATTACTTTTTAAAATCACCTTTATTTCGAAGAGTCGGACAAATTATTAAGTGAAAAGGATTTCCATCAAGGGGTCAAGAATAAAATACATTGACGATATAGGGTTTTCGTTGGGACCATTTGAAAGGAGAGCAAAAAACGGAGAATCGTTATACCCGGGATTCAATAGAGGGGTTCAACATGTAAAATGACACGTTTAAATATGGAAGTTTATGGAGTAACGTTACACTTCAAAGTTGGTGTAAACTTGCACCAAACGGGAGAAAAAACTAGAATGAAATTCTAAAAAATTAGTCAGATTTTTCAGAATTGTTGTAATGTTATAAGAAAAAATCATGGTATCGTCACACAATTTTGTTGGCAGTGCTTAATCCAATTTTATCGCACGAATAACGCCACCCCCCCCCCCCTAAAAAAAAAACCTCCCCCCTCCAATCCGAAGTACTGAAATCGAGGGAAAACTTTTTCCAAGAACATTCAAAACATCAACGCCCGCCGAGTAGAAGTAAATACTTCCCAATTCCCCGTGTCTGTTTAAATTCTCCCTTTCGGAGGACCGAATTCCAGCAGACCTTGAGGAAGAAAAGGGCACATTTCACTGACATTGGTTGGAATTTTTATTAAGGGGGAGGGGGGGTCTTAATTTTTTTTTGAGGAGGGGGGGGCGGCGTCTTTTAATAACGTGAAAATTTTTTGACCACTCTCCTCTCCTGGTGATATTTCGTGATATGTAGCTCGATATATTACGCATTAAAAAATCTCGGGGCTGGGGGGGGGCGGTCGCCCCCCCGCCCCCCCCTCTAATCCGCCCTTGATCCAGTGCGACGTTTTCAAACTGAACCAAATCCTTTCCATCATGTACACACTGTTAAAACTGAAGGGGCGAAATTCCGACAGGCCAGAAAACCGACAAGGGCCCGACACTAGAAATACATATCTTCTTTGTTTACTTCTCGATTTTAGAATGTTTATTTTAAATAAGATATAAATTGATTGGCTGTTAAAAATTGTTGTGAACTATTAAATATTTGAACTCAGCGCGAAAAACATCATTTACTACATTACCTATTAAAAGAAAAATTATGTCCATCGGACCAGACTACCATAATAAGTAAGTCCAAATTATAAAACGAAAACGCTAAACAAATAATAAACTATTTAAAATATTCTGTATAAAATGCGAATATAACGCACGTTTTCTGAATCAAAAGTATTTTATGTTTGCATAAAATGAATGCAAAAATAAGTACTTAAATTGCCCTTAATTAAGTAATTTATTGATTTGTTAGGATTCCGGTCTGGATTTCGTTCTTGTCGGCTCATTCTCAAAAACAAATGGAGTCCCTTAGGTTTCATTGCTTGTAGTATTTCAAATTTTATTATTACGGAATTTTAACTTCATAAAAGGACGCACTTTTAAGTTATTGTACCAAAATTTTAAAAATAAAAAAAATACTAAAAAAAAAAGTTGGAGACCATTTAAAAAACATAGTTGGTAAAATTCACGTATCCCAAGACAAAAAAAAATAATAAAGAGCAAGAGAAGATAATTGTAGCTTAAAATAAATATTTCGTAATTATTGATGCGTATATTGATTAACAAGTATCTTGGCTATCATTTAAGCTTTTAACCATCACTTAATTAAAAAAAAGCGTTTCCTTTTGCAGCTTAATATATTTTGTCCCCCAGAATCGAAGAATTTTGTTTCGTCGACTCTGTTACCAAAATTTTACAACAAAAAATTAAAAAGAAATAAAGTTTTTTGCTGAAATAAGTTCCACCATAGACACTTATTTCTGAAATGGCTGATAATTTTCTCATAAAATTTTAGTTTATGGAGAAAAAAGACAAAACATTGAAAAATTAAAAAAGGTGAGTGTAATTATTCAATGTCGATTGAGTTACCGCGTTTTTGTTAAACTGGAGCTTATTCAAGAATAAAGTCATAGTGCTGTTTAAAGCCCTTAAGAATCTGATTACGATAAGCTAAAAACAAATTTCAAATTTAATAAACTTCATGGTAAAAAACGATGATAAAGTGTATTTTGTCCACTCCATTAGACAAGAACGAAACGAAAAAGAAGCTATTAGACAGCCAACTCTTTGATGAGTAGAGCGCACTCAATTCTTTACTATGAACTAATATGACCTAAAAGTTTTGATTGTTGCTTGACATATGCGTAAATTCAGATGACATGGCTACTTATTCGAGTTATTCGTAACTATGAACAATTTCGGGTCACATTTTATTGAATATTTGATTAAAGAGAAGAATTTATAAGCACATCGCATTTTTTTAAAACCTTATCGGAGTCTACAATTACGAGTGCTGCTCTTAAAGGGGAATAGCCCCAGGAGGCAACTAAACGTGACCGAGGGCGACATCTGGTGAAGATATCGGAAATGCTATAGAGGGAGGGTCAGAGAATTTGGAGACCAGCAAATCACCAAGTTCAATTCATTGATTGACGTTTTCATCCTGATTATCTCTTATTTCAACCGTTCTATAAATAGCCGATTGGTCACTTTTAAACTACCTTTTCTAAGCCCCTCCCTTGTCAACGCATCTTACACTCCCTTCGAGAAATTCACGCCTTCGCCCTGGGTTTAATTTCTCTCTCTGTGTCAGTAAAAATTCTGTCTCTGTCTCTCTTACTTGACGAAGGTTTATAAGCAGGTCTCTGATCAAGCACACAAGCCGGAAATACATGTACCAACCTACCATACAACTTGTCACTTTTAACTACCACTTCAACTAGTCACTTTTAAACTACCTTTTCTAAGCCCCTCCCTTGTCAACGCATCTGACTCCTTTCGAGAAGACCAGAGGATGACTTAGTTTGCAGGTTAATTGAATAACGTCGCACGAAAGCTACACCTGGGCTATAAACAACTGTAACTCACCACGTAACTTCTAGTTTCGGTCGTCATCAACCCAACCAAATCCAAATTATAAAGTGTCATTTGGCAAATTGAGTTATAGCTTTTGTAATATTTTTTTTTTCACTTTATGTTAAAATGTGTAGGTTTCTTTTAGAAGTCATGGTGAATGATAGATATACAAAAATTTACTGCACTATATATATTCAAAAGATAATTTGCATAAATAACAGACGAGTACAAAAAATAAAAGCAGTTACAGTTGGTACAAAAGTTTATATGTGTCAGTTCAAAAAGATTACTAGGCATGACATCCAACAAAGACGAACATTACCCTAGGTAGGCCGGGTGCAATTTTTCTGACATTCGGATAATCAGCCCCACTTCGGATACTTGGAGTTCTAGTGTACGCAGTTTCAGACCTTAGATGAGAAATTAATTAAACATCGCATAATAGCTATACGTGGATTTTTGTCGACGTGCCTCGCAATTTTAAAATGCCGCCAAAATGACGATGCTTATATCTGACTGGGAACCAATTCGCGATATCGTACAAGACTATGGGCCCATTGCACTACAATGGATTTAACGTGCACAAACCCTCTCTAGACGGTATATATTTGATTGATATTATAATTTATAGGAGGATTCCATTCGATTCCCGTATCTCTGGGTTTGTAGGTCAAGTTGTTTACAGCTATACCTCCGAGAAGAATTTTATTTCACTATTCTTGTTTTCTTTTATACTTCAATCAAAGATGCATTTGCGTCGCGTTTTTTTTTGTTCAATTCAAATCGCATTGTGGTGTTTGGAATCGGTTCAGTTTGATCGGTGGAATGGTGGTTTGTGGTGTTTGGAATCGCAGAACACTTTAATGCATTATTTTTTTCTTCTTAAAAATATTTGTAAATCCTTTTTCATACAATTTTCTTTAGAAAATTACATTTTATTACAATGTATTATTTTATATTATTTTATTTTACATTATTGCATTAATATTATTTACATGAATTCTCTTACGATTATTTTTCATAACAAAAAAAATTATATATTTGAAAAACGTGTATTTTTAAAAATTCATTCACATCCTTTTTGCAACCACTAACAAATGTTATTGATAGATTTGAAAAGCACATCATAAAAGTAACATTAAAAGAACATTGAAAGTAAGTTTCGAATATGCAGCAAAATATTAATTTCTTCGATAACCAAAAACACAAAAGATAGTAAAAAAACACCAGCTAAATATGTGAATAGAAAGTTTAGTGTGAAATGTTTGTCACTTATATAAAAGAATATTGGAGAGCATTTATGAATAATTTTTAATTGACTTTAGAGATTATACATTTCGTACGTAAAAGTCTAAAAACGGTTCTTGGACAGTTGAAGAAATGGTTATAACACTTGGTTCATGCTATTTTTCTTTAAAATATTCTTAACAGCATTGATAAGCAATTGATTGATCCAGTTTTTTCAAAATTGGTTCCCCCCCCCCCCCAGTTGGCAAAGGGGCCAAATAGAGTGAGGGAAACTTTATTAGTCAAGCAATTAGATGATAAGTGCTTACGTAATATTGACGTAGGTTTGAAACTTTGTGAGAGGCCTGGTGGCTCAGTGGTAGTGCTTCGCATTACCACGCCACATGTCCGGGGATCGAAACCTGGATTGGGCGAGGTTGACTCAGCCCTTAAGTTAGTCGATGGGGACCAAGCATACTTGGGAACTAAACACTGAGGGTTCCGCGTGAGGCTGACAACCTTACCGGGACTTTTCTGAAAGTTCTGTTAACTTCCAAACATATATGTAGTTATTATGAGCAAAAAAGGACATATTTGTGCGTCATTTATCTACGAATTGGCTCATATCTTTTTAAATAAAGCAGCTGTGGCTTTGTCCGTTCTAAGGTAGATAAAATATATTAACTATCTCTCGAAAGTTTTGAAGCATTTTCAATATTTTACGAATCAGCATGGCTACAAATTTGACTATTTCGATAGATTTTACCAATAGTCACACTGGTTAAATGATCATGGCATACTAGTTGTAAAAATGTGCACCTTTTTGGAGTGTAAAGGAATAAAGTCAGCCTAAAGTAGTTTTTGAGAATTTTTAATATACCCCTAGGTGTACGAATACTTTTGACTGAAGAAACAGAAGCCATCAAAAATGTCGTCTCATTTTGTTTCCAAAAAGATATCCAAGCCTACCTTTGGTGACCTGGGATACTTGTGGTCCCTGACATCAAACAAGAGGCGACACGTGAGCGAATGCGGGTCCCACAGCTGGAGGACGGAGGAGCCGCGAATGGTGAGCCACACCCCCCGCTCATCAGACACCAGCATGGACAAGTAATCGAAACAGCTGGACGAAGTTGAGAATTGATCGATAGCATCAAGGGTTCTGAAAAAGAGGACTCCTCTTTAGGACGGTTTTTCTCTTCATTCATCGATGATCGCCAGAATTTTGTATTTTGCAATGACTGGCTCGTCCGAGATCAGTCTGGGTAGGCAGGCGTGTCGATTGTCTGGAGATATGTTTGGATAGGAAATGACGTCATGGGAAAGTTTATATTTTGAGGGTGGCAACAGGGTTTTAGTTATTTTCGAATGACAATAGGGAAGTGGCAAAGGTACTATTCACGAGCTGTTCGGGTTATTTCCGGTTTATAGCAGTTTTGGTTTTCGGTTTATAGCAGATGTGGATAGTTCCTGTTTTTGCCCAAAGGCCGGGGTCATTTTTGGACACACGGGTTTTTTTTTTACCCCTGCAGAGGAAATCGTAAATTTCAACTCTTTCAATTTCGAGAAATTGCTTCGATGAAAAAATAAAATAATCAGAATTAAAAACTAGGGATGTGGTTCTAAATTACGACACCCGTCGTCAATGGCTGTCATGTAGTTCTAGAGCGACGATATTCAAACTAACAATAACCTTCAGTTTAGCCGGTTAAAATGTTTATTCTAAACGGTTCTTTAGTTTTAACCGATTGAGCTAAAGAACCGTTTTTGTAAATTTAATCAAAGCCAAATACCGGTTTACCTGTTTCAGGTTTTCCTTCCTTGTGTTTTTCCACATTCCTGGTTTTGTCATTTTATCGACGATATAAAGTGAACATAAATTATTGAAAAAAATATGAAGTGTTTGTGGTAATTCCGCTGCAAAAGTTCTAATTTTTTTCTGAATTCAAAACAAAACTGTTAACGACAATATTTGTAAACTTCATAATTTTAATTCCTTTAAGAACGAAAAACTCCAATAATCTAACATACCGTAGCACCCATAAAAAAGAAATGCTGACGCCCCATTATTCATTCATTACTATATTATCCTTAGTATACGAAATTTTAAAACATTGAAAATGTTAAAGTAACATTGTGAAAACGACCCCTTATGCTGGTGCCATGCCATTGTGTACCTGGCATTGAGGATGACCACCCGATTGCCTGTGCCGCACCACAGCTTCCTCTCCACCAGCCGCAGACACGTGACGGGGCTGGACCCGATCAGAATGTAGAAGATCTCCGGCTTGGGCGACTCGCCTTCGATGTGCTGCAAAGAACAACTCTCGTTAGACTCGGCGGAAACCCCTCCTGCCGCAGTCCAGCTGAAGAAGCTTACTTCGATCACTGCCACTGTCCCATCAGCCAACCCGGCGTACACTTGGCGCAAGCCATCTTCTTCATGAGACGCCAAAGACAACACGGAGTCATTCAGTCGGATCTCCCACAAAAGTCGCCTGAAAAAAGAAGCAGCCTACAGTTGCGTTGCCATATACCCGACAAAATTCCCGGTAGCTAAATCATGCAAACTAAAACGGCCACGCTTCACTGCTACGCCAATTATTGTCTTCTATTCCACAAACAACCACGCTCCACCCAATTCGAATCGTCTGTTAGTTTGAAGTACTAGAAATGCTTTGAAACTACACTATAAACATGAAGTTTTAGAAGAACTAAAATAGCCTACTTTCCTGTTACTTTCAATACACACTGGAACTCTTGCAGAAAAACAAGTTCAGTAGGACTCCAATTATCAGAAGCAATTGGGACCTAACCACATTCGGTTAATTAGAGTTGATCGAAAAAAAAGGTATATTTTTATCAATTACTCAATGTATTGTTTGCCTGTGAGATAATGTAGTTCCAGTTTCGGTCGTCATCAACCCAACCAAATCCAAATTGGTGGGTTGCTGTTTGGCAAATTGAGTAATACATAAATAAAATCATATTACAAAAACGTTAACTTATGTTAAAATGTGGGTTTCTTTTTCGTAGCCACGGTGAATGATAAATATAAAAAGTTTGCAGCACTAGCTATTTAATTGTAAATTTACATAAGTAACAGATAAGTACATAAAATCAAAGCAGTTACAGAGGTACAAAAGATTAAAGAGGGTACAAAAATTTATATACGAAGTTTAAACTTTTATACCCGCCTGTTACTGTTCGTCTCTGCTGGAAGTCATGCCTGTAATTTTTTTGGTCGGTACAAAAAAAATTACTAGGCATGACATCCAATAAAGACGGAATTTGTTTTGTCAGCAAGTGCTACTTTATCAAGTATGGCACTCTTTTGTCACGAGGCGCTTTCCAAAAGGTTTTAATGCGGCGATGAGGAATGCAATGAGAGATACCTTACCTTGACTTGGTCGAATACGAGTGCACAAAATGGGAAAGGGTGGCCAACACCATGATGTCATCATCCAACGCATGCATGCACATCACGCGGGACTCCAACTGAAACAGACATAAGGAGCCCTGCTTAGATCCACACTACAAAGGGAACACGTGCACATTGTGCGCACACCCAAAGAGCTCTTTTCAAAGGCATAAATATTCCCCTTTTTCATGATCAAATTCTATATTGTTAAATGAAAACTTTTGATATATGTACAAGAAAAAAGGGCGGGTTTTTTTTAAACCTTCAAAAAATTCCAAAGCGGGAGAAGAATGTGGTTAAGTGTGAAAAAGAGTCTTACCTCAATATTTAATCTATACATAATATTCTCCTCGCAGTTGACTTTGGTAATTTGAGCTCCATTCTGATGTCCATGGCAAAGCCACAATTTGTCTGAAAAGCAAGAGTATTGAAGGCATTAGACGAAATTCATCGAAATAAGAATAGCTTTTATCGAAGTCAAATTAACCTTTCAAAAATGACTTTCTTCATGTTTATTACCGCGTTAACTCAATGCTGGGGCAATTTCAAGATTGCAGGCGCTCTGTGAATGGGCAGCTCCTATTGAAATGCATCGACAATATTATTTCTATGGTGCGTTATGAAATGCGAGGCAATATTTATTTGACTTGGAGTGACGCAGCAGCACAATGCTATGCAAACTAGTAATTACGGCGGGGGAAAATCGGATTTATGATTTTGAGTGTGGAACATTTTCAATGTAGCTAATGGGCTCGTGTGTCCTACTATGCGTTGCACCGCTCTCGTAACAACTTCTCTCGTGCATCGAGAAGTTGGTACAGGAGTCAGTAAGCGGTTTTTTAAAAGAGGGGGCCCCCTACAGAAAACGTCTTAAAATGTGGAGGTATAGAGAGTAGTATCGGAGCTAGGATTTCGAAGCGCACATAATCAAAAGACACTACTAAGCGGCAATCAGGAAGTCAAATATTATAATGTATCAACTCAGAGTACGTGTATAACTATTCTCCCTACTAAAAATGGTCAGCAGAAATCAATAGAAAAATCTGTACGTGGAGGTATCAATAGAAATCTCTATTGATATTCGCTCTATTGATGTCAGTAGGCCATTTCCACGTACAGCTATCCTCTACTGATCTCTATTGCAGGGGTCAAAGTGACAGATTAAGAATATATAGGATTTTTTGGGAAAAAAATATAGGACAACACAAAACATCAAGTAACTGCATACAGTGAACGAGGAAAACATTTTAAAATTCCCTGTATGTCGCAATTTTACGGCATAGTTTTTTTTTTTAAGTTTCACATGGTTCATGCCCTTATTAGGAAAAAATATTCAAGTACTTTCCAGAAAAATTAAAGGAATAGAAATTGCTAAAATAAATAAATCAAAATACAGTAGAACTCCAATTATACGAAGCGGTGCTGATGGCTGATCATCCGAATATCAGAAAAAAATTCTACCCAGTCTACCCGTTTCTGTTCGTCTTTGTTTAATGCCATGCCTAGTAATCTTTTTGTGGTTATTAAAAAAAACGATACTTTTGTAACTGTAACTAATAAAAAAAATATTAAATTACATATGGAACTACATTATCTCCCAGAACAACAATACATTAAGTAATTGATTTTAAAAAATCGATCAACTCTAATTATCCGAATGTGGTTAGGCCCCAATTGCTTCAGATAATTGGAGTCATTTTACTGTAGATAAAACGTTATAAGCCAAACCTCAATTCTTTTTGTTAAAACTAAAACCTGCATAAAATCCGAAAACGCCAGCATAGTGGAAAAAAAAAACTGAAAAAAAACATTTAAAAAAACTGAAAGCACAGAATTTTTTTTCCATTTAAGCTTTTTTTGCCATCACAAGGTCACGATCACGGAACCTTCATTAGAAGAAATAGAACAAATATTCTGGTTGATCCAACTTAACCTGAACCGGAGCTACAAAAGTAACGATACACTCTTCTTCCGATAATGCAGAACCAGAGAACTGTCAATCATTATGCGACGCCAACGGTGGATTTTGTAAAAATTAGTAGGCAGCAAAATAAGTGAATCAGGATGCATTGTTGGATTGCACTGGCAGTTGGGTTGGAAAATATTTGAAGAGATCTTAGAGTAATCGAATCTTAATTAATTTTTGAACTTTAATTAAGTTTTTCATTTCCATCATTAAAATTTATTATTTAAACTTGTTTCTTGCTGAAATTTAAGTTTTCATTGGTAACATATTTTACCGACCGAGAATGGTTGAGTTGAATAACGTTGCACTAGAACTACGCGAGAGCTATTGGCGATGGGCGCTTTCCCAATCATTACGCAAAAAAGAACACAAATGCAGCTCAGGTGACATGATAAGAGATAAGTTCTGGGAACAAGACATTTCATTGTGATCGCAGCAAACAATCCGAAATATAAAATATCGCGACGAAAGACGCAGTTAATACAAATTCGAAGGAAATATAGACCGAATCAATACAAAAATATAGGATACATAGGATGTTTTTCCCGATTTTAAAAAATATATAGGATTTATAGGACATATAGGGCGTCTGCAACCCCTGCTATTGATATCCATATGAATCTCTATTGATATCAATACGAATCTCTACTGATTACCATTCTATTGATACCCATCAAATCCCTACTGATCTCTATTGATATCCATACAAATCTCTACTGATATCAGTAGACCATTTCCACGTACAACTATTCTCTATTGATATCAATACGAATCCCTGCCGGTAAATACCGGTTTTCACCATGGTATTTACCGAAGGCGGTAAAAACCATACCAACCGTATGCAAATTTATGTTTATGACTGCTTCCACTTTATAAGTTATAAACAAAGTGTGAGTGCTAAAACCAACTAAGATTAACAGCCAAACCACGATTCACTAATTTATATATTATGATAATACTAATCTAAAAAGTAAAATATTCAACATACCTGAAAGTATTCACCAAAGCAGCATTCAGAAAGCAACATACCTCAGCCCCATGCTTTGCATTGGCTAATTTTACACTGTTGGGGATTTATTTGCAAGGTATTGTAATATTCCTTTAAAAATTGTTAACACCACATTCACTTAAGTTATTGATTGCACCGTGGTAAATTCCTACTGTCTAGTACCTTGGCTTCACTTATAGAGTGGTTAAGGTGGTGGTAGTTGTTGCACTGATCTTAATGATTCTGCCGACGAGCCTGACTAATCGGAGCTTAAGGAGTCAGGACAACCAGAAGAGTTGCCCTAAAAGAAGTCCCAAGGAGCAGCTGGCCTGATGGTTCGACAAGAAAACTTCAGTTAGGGCGGGCACGCTGCAGAGGAGCTAGGGCGATCACCATCTGTAAAGTTGGTGCAATTAATCCTGTTGTTGCTTGGTGGAGCACTGCCGAGAACAGTGTGGAAAACCACAGAATTCTATCTTGCAATGTCTTGAAGTATGTCACCAAATTGGCTACCAGATCAGCAGCAGATCCCCAGAAAGACGAAAATTGTGAAATTTTGTCAACAAGTTAAATAGGGCACTTATTAAAGTGTCTCCCATAGAACTCACTTTTAAAATGACACAATACAATGTTTCGTTAATCAAAAAAGCTGAAAGAAAGGCAGAAAAAAAAACATAAGTAGGTACAAAGCAAAACATAAAAATATTACAACTGATTTTCAAAACACAATTCGGTTAATTTTAATTTGGCGGTACTTCTGTCGCCAAGGGATTTGGCGCTTTTGTAGGGAGCGATAAACAATTTTTATTGGTGATACGGCATTTTCTCTGGTGAAATGCGTTGCGGCGTCAATGCTGTGGCTAGGTGCGCTGGTAATAATTGCGTGGAATTTAGGTTGCGCGGATATTGTGCGCTTCGGAATTATTTTTATTCTAAAATTAATTTTTTTCTATCTATCGTCATTTCGTGAGGTTTCGTTTGGCTTTTCAACATCCGATTATTATGGATGGTGCGTATTTAAAATCTGAATTTTTTTATTGATTTCAAGAGGGCTGGACAGCTAGCTGTCATTCAGTTTTGTAGGACCAACAAAACTAACTTTTTTTTTGGTTTTGTTCACAAATGAATTTAGTTTTGCTTTGTAAAACAAAACTGCCCGGGGCCCCAAACGAGTATTTAGGCTTTCAATGGGCCCTACAATACTGCCCCATGTTGGATACTGATGTTTTTTTAGAGAAAACAAAATTGCCCGGGGCCCCAAACGAGTGTTTAGGCTTTCAATGGGCCCTATTACTATGATTAAACACAAATTAGAATTAATAGAGAAATTAAAAATAATCCAATTAATTAAAATAATAACTTTTGAACAGTCTATAAGAGATTTAAACATAAGCCCATGTTGGATACTGATGTTTTTTTTGAAAAAACAAAATTGCCCGGGGCCCCAAATGAGTGTTAAGGCTTTCAATGGGCCCTACAATACTGCCCCATGTTGGATACTGATGTTTTTTTAGAGAAAACAAAATTGCCCGGGGCCCCAAACGCGTGCATACTGGATTTCCACTCACTCGTGTAGCTCTAGTGCGACAATAATTCAAACTAACCTGGATTGCCACTCGTGTAGCTCTAGTGCGATTATAATTCAAACTAAACTGGATTGCCACTCGTGCAGCTCTAGTGCGACGAAAATTCAAACAAAACTAAACTGGATTGCCACTACTAGCCCATTGTGTAGTGTAAAGTTTGTTTTGTGTTGCCCAAAGTAAACCAAAACCCTGCGTCTGTTTTTTTTTGGCCAAAAGTAACTAGGGTTACTGCATCGGCGTAAAGGAATCTGGCAATGGGGAAACACACGAGTTTCGCCAAGTTGTTGTTTCTGGAACCGAAACCAAGCAGTACCGCGAAATTAAAATTTACCCACCAATTCTTCTATAATACATACTTTAATGCAAATTTTAAATTTACCTAATTGATTTTTCTTTTTAACAATTCAATGTTATTTTAAAAAAGAAACATTGACAGTTAAATAATTTGTATTGAATTAGAAATTTTTTAACAACTAATATCCACGAAAATTGTGTTTAAAAAACGTTAATTGTTGGGAAATTTATAATGAAAGTTAAAATTTATAATGAATGTTATCATTCTAGTACATCCCAATAGTTTGACAATAAATAACAGTCTAACTAGGTATATAAACAATACGCATGCTTGCACATGTGCAATCTACAAGCTCATCCTACCCAATCTACAATCAATAAAAATAATCCGATCTATATGCAATTCAAAATAATGATGTAAAACATGGACTTACCTTGTTTATCTTCTTGTAGACTTTAACAAATTTTGAATAAAGCTTTTTTTTAAATAAACTACCTTACGAAATAAACGACAATTAAAAAAGTAAACACTGCACAACGGTTACAGTCAGGTTACAGCTGTGGAATAGGAAATCAGTTATTAAAAATATTTTGAACTTATGTAAAGATTTATGCCTACAAATTTCTTTGTTTTGATTTAATTATTTTTAGAGCTGTTTTAGTTAAATTTTGTATTCCAATAAACTGTATGACTTAAATAAGAAGCAAGGCAAGAAATACTTTCTCGCTGCGGTTTGGTTTGTTTGAGAGAGCTACGCTCTTTTTGGGCCCGTTCTCATCAGGGCAAATGCCGGCTCTTTGCCGGCTTTCAGAAGAAAAAAAAATCCCTCTCTAGGGAAAATTGCGGTACGAAAACGTACCTGCGTCGGAGATAGTAATGATTTTATGCCACCTCTGTATGCATTGCGGTTTGTTAGTCAGCGGAATATTTGGCGTCAGGTTACTCGGTTATCAAATGCTTAAAATTGTCAGTTGTATTAGGAGCAATTGATTTACAATGCATATAAAGCTAGTATGCTTTTATTTACAAAGGTTTTGTTAATTTTTCAATTGTGTTTCATATTGTTAGTTACACTATTTATAACTCAAGAACGGCTTAACTGATTTGGCTGAAAATTGGTGGGAAGGTAGCTTAAAGCCAGGAATAGGCTATAGGATACTTTTTATTCGAACCCAAACGGGTGTAGGGGTGCAAAACGTGAGCCAATTTCCCCATAGTAAGATTAGAATTTATACTTTTTAATTCAATTTAAAGAAATTCCAGCGCGTTCAGCGTGAACGAAAATTAAAAAAAGAGCGCGTGGGTTTAATTTTCTGGATTGTTATTTGAATATCAGTATTTTATTTTATTTGTTGATTTTAAATCTCTTCATTTTTTTTATGGTGGATCAGATTTCCTCAACTAGATTTTAATTAGGTTTCCGAATTTAATTTAATTGATGTTTACAAATGGTAAGAAATGATGATATGGAGGAATATAGGTTAACCTAAAGAATCATGGCCGGATTTGGCGAATTTTCACAATTGTCGCCAAGTCGAAGTGATAACAAACCCCGGCCCTTGCCGGGATGATGGTTACCATCTCGAAATGACCAAAAATCCTACCTAATTTCAAAATGGCCGACTTAAAACAGTGGAAAAATTCATTAAATTGCAGACCAGATTTATAAAAAAAAGTGAAGCTTTATAATGACAAAAAATTGATTTGAAAAAAGTAAATAATTATTTAAAATCAGTAAGCATATAAAATATTAGTATAAGAAAACTACAGAATAAATTATATGCGTTTAAGATTTAAATAGATTAATATTTAGAAATTGTCAGTGCAATTGCTAATTTCGCCAAAGGTTGCCATCGGGGTTACCATTTGGCTTGAAATTGCCGGCCACGATTCTTTAGGTTAACCGGAATATATATTCGGCATAAATAAGGAATTTGAACTTTATAAAACTTTTCCAACCATACAAGAGGATGAATGTCGGTTTTTTTTTTCTGATGTTAAGATGGCGTAATGGTCGATTGAATTTTGGCATTGGCGGCTTTTGGCTAAGTTGAAAATTTAACGTAGGGTAGCTATTCCCATCCAGTTGTGTGGGTTAGGGTTGGTTTGAATTATCGTCGCATTAAAGCTACACACGAGGGCTATTGGAAACGGGAGTCGTAATTTAGAACTACAGTCAAGTTATGAGCCGACACGTGAGTAGGTACCCAATGCAACTTTTAAGGGCGACATCGTACGCAGCGTTGAGAATTTGGAGGATATTTAAAGTGCCATTCCTCTATACGGGGTATTATTCGTCGGACATTTTTGGCTGCACGAGCCGTTCATAGGTCTGCAATTATTTTGGCGATGCCCAGACCTGAACCTGGGACCTACCGCATGCAAGACAAAAGTCTTTACCGACTGGGTCCCCCATCCCTATAGAGTATGAAATATGAAGTGGAATGTTTACCCCATTTGGGCAGTTTCGTTTTGCACTAATTGTGAAATAGAAACAGGCCATTATATCATATAGCTGTTCTGGCAATTTGAATAGGGCCCTATGGGAAAGCCCTCAAACTCCGGAAGGGCCTGGATAAAATCAACCCCTCATATCAGAATGGGAGGAGATTATAATATCCTGATGGTGTGGACCACAGTGGAGGGATCAATTGGTATAAAATAAAAGTTTACATAAAAAAAACCCCTACTAATTAGGGTTTTATTAAGGGTGCACCCGTGCAACGCCGGGTTTATAAAGCTAGTTATCGATATAATAATACATTAGTTCAACTAATAAATTAACTACAACTCTTATACTAGAATATTTATTAAATGAGTCTATTTATATTGTAACTCTATGGCCAAATACTTCACGTTGTTAAAGTTAAGCCTAACTTGCACGTACAATTTTTCCTTTTCCGAAATACAACGAAAAATACACGTTGTACGAAGCTTGTATATATGTGCATTCTTTTTTATTAGCTATTAGTAATTTTGCAAAAACTTGCTTGGTTTTATAATTCCTTTTCTTTTTCTTAAATATGGAACAATCTATACATTTTATAAACTTATGCTGGCTAGGCCCGTAGTGGGCCATCTATAACAAAAACTGAAGAAAACAATTCCATTCCAACCTCGAAAACTGTATTCTCGTGGCCTTACTTGTAACCTTTTCGTAACCTAACTTGGGTAAAAAACAATGAGTAAAAAAACAGAGGGAGCGCGGCGCTACATTAAATCATCGCAGCCGCGCCGATTCAAACGAAACAAGAAAAAAAAAATTTCAATCAGCCGTCTGGTTTGGCGACGATATCGCTTCAGTTGGCCTATTGTAAATCGTTATTACAAATATTTTCTTTGTGCGTAATAAGGAGCTTTTTTTTAAAGCAAGGTAGCAAATACAAAAAATATAATTGTTACTAATAAAAAAAATACTTAAATTGTTTAAATTCTTAATTCTCTTAAGGTTTAATCTTTTCCTGTTTCTTTAAGTCAAGTATTAATTTAATATTTTTTGCTAAATTAATTTATAAATTATATAGTAAAATAAATAAATTATGGTTATGAGAATGAGATGTTTTCTCGTTAATAATATTATATTCAATTTCATTATTTTGCTTTGAATAAAAAAATAGGGTGAAATAATAAGGTATTTCTTGTGTTTCTTATTCCCAATATAAAAATTTGGTGGGACATTACTCCGTAAAACCGGTGGCAGAATGTGCTGACACCAATATTTTGGAGTAAACGTTCCATCACATTTATATTGTAACAGTGTTTTCATAATTTATTGTTTTAGCTAGAACTGTACACACTCTTTACATCCGAGGATGAAAATCAAATGTAGTAATTATTTTTGCAAAAAAATTGCGATTTTTTTTAATTATAACTGTATTAGATTATTTTTAAAAGCGAAAAATAAGAATAAATCACAAATATATAATAAACATGAGAGTTCTTATTCAAAATTTTAAACCATCATTAGAGTGTAACACCGCAAAAAAAAAACACCAAATGTTTTTACGATATTGTAAAGTGTGAATTCCAAACTTTTAATTGCAATTAAAACTGAAGCAAAACCTTGAGAAAAGAGATAAAAAAAAAACTGTCCAAAAAGTTTTTTTAAATATATAAGAAATCGAATTGATAGTTGGAGATTTTTTTCTAGCCCTTTATAGAAAGCATGCAAAATATTTCTGAGAACCGAGAAACTGAAAAACTATATTAACAAAACTAAAAAAATAATGTACATCACAAGTTTACACTATTCGTACAGTGCGACTTAAAAAGTAACAAAGGAAATAAAAAAAAAATCTGTATGACAGTTATTGAATACTTGACTGCAATTACCAACGACTTTTTCCAAGAAAATTAAAAAAATTAAAATCTATCTTTTGTTCAGGCAGATTGGGAAAATGCTTTTAAGAACTTATATTTTCCATTTAAGGAAATAATTGTGAATTGCCTTCTTTCTTAAACAAAAATTCATTTTCAATCGCCAATTACACAGTGAATATGATATAATGAAAAAATTTAGCTGCTTCTGTCATAATAAACATATCCGATAGAGAGGGCAACCATAGAACGCGAAAAAGAAACAATGATCCGTTGGTTGGAAACTCTTGTCAGGTAATATTTGCATACAAAATGATCTGAATACAATTTAACCAAAATACGATTTTCATTCTGATAAAATTGCCAAATTTTCTCAAATAATATTAAAATCTGTTAGTCCTTAAACGAAATTAATGTTTTAAACATGTTTTCTGGATGGATTCGCAAATAATTTATGGAACTCTTTACATCCGCGGAAGGATCTTCTCCATAGCATATTTCTATTTACCCAAGTTAGGTTGGCCACGAGTATAGTAATAAGTATTTATTGTACAGTAATCGACTTCAGAGTTGTATTGAAATCATTAAAAAAAAGGTGGAAGGTGGCAAACAACCTAATTAATGGTAATATTGTAACCATCAATAATAAACATTCTGCTTTAGTAGTAAATCAAAAATTTTATGGTAGTAATAACCAATAATTGTGCCATGACATTCCCCATGGGGAGGGAGGGGGGGGGGGATCGTAGAGAACGAGGTAATTTTAATTTTCAGTGTTTTGAAGGAATACTTTTTTATATTTAAACGGATTAGTTGCTTGTTATTCTGTTTGTATTGAACAGGATTTATATCTTTTTAAACATTTTGTCCGTATTTTTAGACTTGAAAAAACAAACTTCATAGACACCAAACTCTCTACAGATATCAATAGGGATCATAACCCTACCGATCGGATTTGTATTGGTGTCAGTAAGGATTTATTGATATCAATTGAGAACAGTATCCTACTGGTAAAATTTCTATGGATATCAGTACAGTCCTATTATATAAATTGAGATCAGTAGCCTACTGGTAAAATTTCTATGGATATCAGTACAGGCCTATTGATGTCAATTGAGATCACTTTGAGATTTTTTTACTGATATCGGTAGAGCTCTATTGATATCAATAAGAAATATTATTAGTAGGTTACTGATATTAATAGCTTCTACTGATAACAATACGGACATCCATAGAAATCAGTACATATCAATAAAGCTGTACTAATGTCAATAGATTTTTGAATTGATCTCTATGGATCATTTTTAGTAGGGCTATACATGATGTAACATGCTTAATCATTGTATAAATTAATTACATATTTTCTCAGCTATAAAAAATGAATAAGTGTCATAAAATTAGTTATTTTTTTTAAAAAAAGTATATAATATTTTTTAAATAAAATACTGATTTAAATAAAAAATAATGTTAAGTTGCTGATGAATAATCACAAAGAAAATTACAGATAAGTTTTATTTGAATTAATAGTCAAAATTACAATAGAGAAAACCAGTTTAATGCAGGTTTAATGGCCTAATTTCACATTTTTATTGCTTGATTGTATTTTTTTAAATATAAAAAATATTAAAAAAAAACGACATCCGATGAATTTAAAAGATTTAGAAACATTTATGGCTCAATTTTCAATCTGCCTTCAACATAAATTCACTCCACATTATTACGAAAGTTTCACTTTGAAAATTGAGTGTTTGATGTTAAAACCGGTCTCTTTAAAACTTACTTTTCAATATTCGGTTGCACCAAACGTATTTAAATAACACTAAAAACAAAGTTTTAACTGATTGAAACAAACCGGTTTTTTTTTCAATAAACTCCAGTATCAAGATGTAACTTTCGTATTGGTTTGGAGTGAATTTATTTTAAAGGGACAAACTTTTTGGTGTTTTTTGAAGATGAGAATATCTATGCATTGTACCAAAGTGCACAGAAGAATTGTTTTGCTATGCTGTGTTATTTACATAGGAAAGACTGCACGTTTGATCAAGACATTGGGTCAATTCATGTCTCCAAATCCACGAATTCATGGCAAAACTTTATCTGATGGACTGGTAGGAAATGGGTTCGGATTTAGATCCAATAGAGATGTTAACCTGTAAAGTTGAAGCAAATAGGCAGTAATATTTCACCATAGAATAGTTCAAATTGCTATATTTGCTATCTGGTGTAATATTGAAACAGGAGTGTCACGAAATCTCTTAAATTCAACGGAATATCGTTTATCATATCAAAAATAAATAAAATTCAAGCAATGAAATGTGAAATTAGACCATTTAACGTGCGTTAAATTGGTTTTATCCATATTTTTGAGAATTTGTTTTCTGTATCATTTCCATTATTAAATCAATTAAAATCTATTATCTGGTATTTTCTTTATGATTCATGACATTTTCAGTTATTTACACCTTTCTGATTTTTACTACAACAACTGTTTTTTTAATCATACCTTTCCGATCAAATTTTGTGTTTCAACATATTTTTTGTATAAACTTTTGAGACAGATTATACTGATCCTTGATTATAATCTCGAAGTAGACTCACAATCACCAATTATGACGCTGTAGTTCGACGTAATTTAAATCCAACCAATTTTTTTGCTAATCCGAAATATACGAAAACTTCGGATTAGTAGGAGTGCAAAGTAGTTTTCTGAATAAAAACATTTCGGCAGATCACCTGTTGGCATTTATTAGAAGCAGGCACTTTCCGTCGTATTTAAAAAGTGATTAACATAAGAAGGATATTCCTTTTTTAGTTAATGAAGCAAAGTTTTAAGAACGTGCCTATGCGTTTTTTTACGGGACACTGAGGAGGTTAAAACTATCCTAATCATACAATTTAACTAAAAAAAATAAAAAACGATACTTCTAAGTACCAACAAGTGATCTCTCAAAACAAATGTTTTTATGCTAAAAATTACCTTCCACGATAATCCGAAGTTCTAAAAACCTTAGGATTGTCGAACGCTTCGGATTACCAAAAGAAATTGTTTGGTTTTGTCTTACGTTGAACGGCGTGGGCAGGTAAAGTGCAGTAATCGCCACCAATGTGTTTCGGAGATATTTGTGGGAAATCAAAAACGCGTTTCATCAAACTCCAGTAAAACATTGAAATTCGAAGTTAGGTGATTCTGAACCTTGAATCAGAAATGTTTTATGGGTTTTATTTTGATTTTTGCACGTACACATGGAGACATATATTGCAGTTTGCTTGCCCTTTTCGCCCGGCACGACTTTCGGCAGGTAAACTGCAGTATCCGCCGAAAATATGTGTCGCCGATGTTTCATCAACGCGTTCTTGATTTTTTTCCCCCAGAAACTCTAGTAAACATTAAAATTTGAAGCTAGGAAATTCTTTACTTTGATTTAGGTATAGAATATACAAATTTATAAAATACTAAAGGGTAATATTACCTGACTTTCAGAAGAATTAGTGACGAATCAGTAGAAGAGAAGAATCGGACAGTCTCACAGCAGACAATCTCACAAATAGAACAAATTATTCATTCGAACAAATCCGTTCATTGTAAATTGAGGAGAGAAAAAATCGTCTGTTCATTTAGAACTTTTTCAACAGTTAACGAACCTATTTAATACCATAAAAAAAGAAATAATATTTTTTTTTAAGTAAAGCTATAATATTATTTTTTGGAAATGCTAAAATTAAAAATATTATTATTAAATTTATATTTTTATTAATTATACAACAAATAATTATTAAAACACGATTCAATGGAGCAATTCATTTTGCTCTAAAAAAGGGGGAAAATCGTCTGCGTTTTAGAACCTAAGGGTGTGTAACACTACACGACTTTCAGTTACCGCTCAAAATCACACACAACCGCACACTTATTTGTTTATCTTTTCTCGACAGCTGGATTTTGAGGGTTCCAATAAATCACTTCAAACCCTACTGGAAAAAAGAAAAACAAACATCCCGTAGTTCACCTTCACACTAACCGGGGGGGAGGGGGGGGGGTAGGGTGGTGTCACTAAAGAAGACACCAGACAGCCTTTTTGTTCTACAACCGAAACTCAAAACATATAAGTTGAGACCCAACTTGGATAATCTAAATAATGATGGTGGGTAAGTACTTTAAAATCACAAACGATGCATATATTTTTTTTTCTTATGGAGAATGAAAATACTTTGAACATGTGCCGTTTGGTCTGAATTAAAACTAAAAAAGAGAGCAGAAAGAAACGAACGCCAATCGAATCTATATAAAAGAACGGATTGTTCTTTATCCCTAAAACTTTTTAGTACAGTTCGGAGAGCCACGATAAATTTTATCATGTAAAGATTTTGCCAATTTTAAGTCCAGAAAAAAAATACTGGAATTTTGCGCCATTTTATGGCAAATTTTGCATTGATTTTTTTTACGGGGAAAAATTACGTGATATTTAATGAGACCCCCCCCCTCCCTTTCCCATCCCCCACGTGACATTTGGTGATATTCGACTCGACCCCCTCCCCCCCCTAAACAAGTCACGTAATTTATGGACGCACCCCTAAGGTAATTTCAATAACTTAAAACCAAAGTTCTATCGGAGATGCACTCACAATTTCTTCGAAAATCTTTTTATGACGTCCTATAGGTACTAGGAGTTCTTGTACCAAGTTTGAAGCACGTATCTCTTTTGGTTTTCCAGCAATACCTTTAAAACCAAACAAAGTTCTATGGCAGCTACCTATTGCGCTTGCGCAATTTTATCGAAAACTTTACTATGACATCCAACAGGTGCTAGGAGCTCGTGTACCAAATTTGAAGCATGTATCTTTTTTCAGTTTTTAGTAATACCTTTAAAACAGGCCAGGTAAAATTATACTGCAGTTTACCTGCCGAATCTTGAGTTTTTTTAATTTTACTGCTTTGCCATTGCCGAAAAATGGTGAATTTGTAACAAAAATCGCTAAAAAAGGTCGGCACATGAAAATATAAGTTAAATAGATGCCAAAAGTGCAGAAAACGAAAAATGAAAATTTTGAAGTTACGGCAGTTTTCCTGCCCACGGCAGTATGGCGTCATGTTTGGTGAAGTACTAATTGTGAGTCTACTTCGAATTTCCGATTTTGAGACCCCATTGGAGGGTTTGTTTTGGTAATATGCATATCCTTACTAAGAAATCATTACTGCAACATTTTAACTACAAGGTTTCGCTATTGAAAGGAAAAACAGAAATAAACGTTAAAGTCCTGGTTTGCAAGGTCTGAAGACGCGCGTTAAGGCTCTTAAAAACGCCCAGCTCCCCGATATCAGCGTCTTATTTTCGCTTGGTTGGTTATTAGAATTCGGGTCTAGCGATGCGTCCACATACGTAATGCGTGAAGCCGCTGTTATCTCTTCCGAATACGTAGATACGTCGGACATTTCGCCGTTTTTGGACATTCTAATCACACTACGACTGATTCGAGATTCACGAACACTGAGATCAACGGTAATTTTGGTCACGTGACAACTTGGGCCAATAAGAATGCGGAAAATTCGGCCGCACAGCTCAGAGGCCGATTTTGTGTTCTTACAAACCAGGGCTTTAGCAACACAGTCACACGATTTGCCCGCAGCAAAAGAGTCGAACAAATATTGGATCATATGCAATTGGAACCAGGTGGTCGCTTTTTTTTATTAGCTTGGTTTTACGACGTGAACAATTTTAATTGTATAAACAATAATTAAAATTTAACAAGTAAAACTTTTTTTTAAAGATTTTCTTACAGTATCCCTAGTAGCAATTTTTCATCGACCGATAAACGAATTTCCATATTTCGCCGGTGAGACGATGAGAATTCGAATATCGGATTTTCATCGAAAATTGCCGTTACGTCGATAACTCATCGGTTATGTCAGCACCAGCGAAGAGACTTCGATGAGTTTTACCGATGAAATTCCGATTAAATGTCAAGAAGAAATCGATAAGAATCCGATGAGTAGTAATCGAAATCTCATAGTGTCTGATAGAATTTCGTACACTTTCAGATAAAAATCCTAACAGTTTACGATATGCTAGTACAAAAGTTTTAAATGAGATGGCGCCACTATTTTTGTTTTGTTTATCAGGTAATAGTCAGACCGGTATTTATCGCTATACGATGGAGAATCTCGAACATCAGGAGCAGGACAGAACCATCAACCTCTGGCTCTAAAATTGTGCCTTTCAACGAGGAACTGGGGACCTATGTCCCCAGTTCCTCGTTGAAAGGCACAAGGAGGTAGGAAGGAGGTGTAGAGAGGTCCACCAGTTGAGAGAAATTGAAGTAGGACTGTCAGGTTTTTCGAGCTACTGCGCTTAACATACTGACACCGAGGTATCCCAAGATGCACCACTCTAGCCTGCTTCATTTGTGCGCTACTGCGCATGTACAAGGACCTCTCTATTATCCTTCCTAGCTCTATGACTGGGGATTAGTCGTTGCGGCCATGGAAGCTTGTAGTGTGTTTGCGTGTAACTAAAGAGATCAAAAGGATATACTTAAAAGAAGTTTTATGTTTTTGATTGAGAAATTTTAATTTTGATTTTTCTCATGCAGGTTATAATTCCTTTTAAATATTACTTTATATTTAAAAGAAACTTTCAACAACACTAATAGAAATATGTTACATTTCAAAATAAAAGTTTTGTGATTTATAATATTTATTCAAAAATCTATTTTATTTAAATTAAATTTTTCAAAAATAATCATGGCAGAAAAAAGTTAAAAATTAATTTCGAAGTAAATAAAAGAAATAGTTATCAGACAGTAAAAATATTTATCTTTGCGCCAATTAAAAATGTTGTGTCTAAGTAAATGAAAAATAACTATTACCAGTTTGAACATGATATTTTTTGGAAATGAAGTTTTCGAAATTATTTAACGCAATTTCTATGTACTAAAATATCAAAGCTAAATTTTTCGGTTTCGTATCGATAGTGATATCGATTCATCATAATTTTCCGATGAAACGTACGTTGATCGAATTTTCACCTTTGACCGATATCGAATCAATGACTTTTAGCGATGGGATTTCGTTCACCGATTGCCGATGTCGTCTCGTGAACGCTCGGATTACGGATGCGATCACCGGTGAGTTTTCGCTAAATCCGATGACCGATCGAGCAAATTTGAAGAAACAATGCTACTAGGGATGCTTTCTTACAGTACAAATGTTATGGATTTGTTAGCAATGTTATTAAAAAAAGGGGGTCGAAATTTCTCTTCATACTTACCTTTATCATAAACTGCAGCGCACTCAATCACAAGCTGGTTGACGCTGAGGAATTCCATTTCCGAAAACTAAAAGTTAATTAAAATCATCTTAGAAATATATATACTTATATATAGAAATATAAACTTATATTTTATATTTTTATTTTTAAAAGCCTTTTATTAATTTGCAATTTTTACAGGCCCCTTATTAATTTGCAGACATTATCCATTTTTTTACATGATAAAAGGAATTTAGGTGAATTTAAAATTGCATTTTTTTTTCGAAAAATATATTTAGTTTGTATAATGTATATTGCTATTACTAGGGTGTGGAAATGAGGATCGAGCTAATATCAGTACTTCTCGACTCATGTTTCAAATAATTTTCAGTAAATTTTATCGGTCTTCACCTCGCACAAAAATTTCAGAGGAAAAAATTAAGTTATATGGCAAATAATTATATATGCATTTGCAGAACAAGTTGAATGAGTAATGTCTCCAACGGAGAGTATAGATTTTTTAACAATACTCATATGGACAATGTTCACAATTTGGAGTTCTAAATATCAAGGTCGTCAAACAGCTGTTTCCGAGGAAGATGTCATCATTTCTAGCATTATTTTATGCATGGTCTATACCATAGACAGAACAAATCTCATTTCTTAAACTCTTAAGAAAACCGCCAAGAAACAAAACACCAAATAACTCGTTAAAATGACAAAGAGGCTTCCAACCGTCCTTACATAATAAGAGGATCGCCGACTCAAAACATACAGGTACACCAAAGCGAGCTATTAAACTATAGGAGCTGTAAAAGTGAGAAAAAACATATGCCAAAGGAATGGCTAAATCTATTTTTTGTAATCAGTAAAATGAAGTAATTTTTATTTTTCAAATGATATATTAATGTATTTTAGTCTCTTAATTTTAACACGTTGAGTGCCACGATAGCAATGGAAAATTTTCATCGCTAGAGACTGATGTGAAGTAGAAGAACATCCTGTTTTTGTTAAAACCAGCTCGTTACAATGATAATGACTTTTCTTCATTTTCGAACAAGTATAAATCTTAGTTAGAGGTCGTGAAATTAAATGGTTAGGTTGAATCTTCATCGCTAACTAAAGCTACACGACCGCTAGACCTAAAAAGACGAGGAAATGTTCCTGGCCGACCGGATAACTCATTCTCTGATTATTGAATTAAATTAATTATTGAATTAAAATTACTTAACCAGATTTGTTTCAGTGATTAACTTTTTGACTATGAAATCATCACTACATTTTCATAATTAATATTTTATTTGGATTGTTTTTGTTTGAAAAAAATACAAAAAAATAAAACAGGCTACTTGCAAATTGTTTTATAGCTAGATAAATGAATAACAAACTAAACTGCACTGCGAAATGCAGTATGTCTGGCCGCCCTACACTTGAGACGAAAGATTTAGTTACCTCGTAATTTGAAATAGAATGTTCTCTTTCAAATTAAGCTAAGTATTATTCCAAGCTCAGCACGATCGGTTGCGAAAGTGTTAAATCTAATATTTTCTACGTTCTATTTCCTCAAATTGTTCACCAAAAAACCTTGAATTTGCTTGCGGTGTTAACATAATTCAAATATAGGTGTTAACATCCCTATATAATTATGGCTGGATTATATTTATCGTCAATAGGCTAAAGCTGCAAAAGCTTTAAAATCTATGTTCATCAGTCACATCTGGGATTACTAGGTGTCAATCGTGTATAACCACTGAGACCATCATGTTTATCAAGTTTTCAAACGAACTCATAAGAACGGTTGGCGAAATGGTACTATGAATTTCATTAGAATGTGCTGTTATCGGTGAATCGGAAAAGGGCCGTGTGGTGCTATGATGCAGATACCAGTGGCGGATCCACGGGGAGAAAAAGGGGGAAATCCCCCCCCCCCCCAATCTTAAAATTCATACTAGATAGAATCAACTTGTAAAGAAATGTTTTTATTTTTTACAAATATTTATATTTATACTACAACTCGTTGCATTCTCAACTTAGAACTAGAACATGGAAAAAAATATTACGGCTCGGGCGTTTTGGGGGAACAGGTTATTACGCAATGTTAAAAAAAGAAATAAAAAAAAAAAACCCTTCGGATTTATTTTTGGCGGGAATAAGATTTTAGATACATTTTTTATGGCGCCAATAACGACGGCTATCCTCTCGAATAGGAAGGAAGTATAAAAAAAACATAGAAATAAAATATTGACAGATATATTTGAATTCGTTTTCAAGTATAATAGTGCAATTTGTTCGTTGATAAATCAAAGAAATTCCACTATGACTATTTTTTTAATTTCATTTTTAGGGTTTTTATTTTGCTTAATATAAGTGTAATAAGTGTACTATAAGTTAGGAGTTTTTCGCGCTTTTTTTTATCGTAATTTCTACTGTAAAGTATCTGTAGTGAGTATGAATATGAGTATGTTTATTGTTACGCGTCAGACACAAATTAATGTAGTCAATTTAAAATTTTGTCAACAATAGAAATTTTCCAAAGAGCCCTAATAATATATGTTTTGACCATAAAGGTATAAAGACGGTTAACCGAAACCTTAAAGTTATTGCATACTTAAGGGGCTGGGGAGCCCAGTCGGTTAAGGCGTTCGCCTTGTTCGCAGAAGGTCCCAGGTTCGGGTCCGGACATCGCCAAAATAACTGCCGACCTATAAACGGACCGCTCAGCGAAAAATGTCCGACGAATAATACCCCGTGTAGAGGAAGTACACGTTAAATATGCTCCAAAGTCCCGACGCTAAGTACGATGTCTACCTTAACGGTTGCGCTGGGTGCTTACTCAGATGTCAGCTCCGTCACCTGACTGTGGTTCTAAATTATGACGCCGGTCGCCAATAGCGCTCGTGTAGCTCTAGTGCGACGATATTTCAAACTAAACTAAACTATAGTATACTTAAAAGCAAACTACCGATGACGAACGGTGGAGCACACGTGACCAATATTATGAATTTCATTTAAAAATCGTTCTAAAAAAATGTCTAAACATTTGCAGCTGGCGTAATAAATCTTACGGCTTTTGTATAACACTTTAATTTTGTGGTTTTTTTTAAAGCTTGTGTTTGGAAGAAAACGGAAAAACGCGTCGGATCGGTTACAATAAGAAAACGGCAAGTCTGAAAAAAAAAACCTTTGGCGTCGATTTTTTTTTCATTTGTACTGTTTTTTTTTTATGAGTTGCTTGTTTCGTGCGAACAAGATTTTGATTTTTTTTATTTGGATTTTTTAAACTGATAACCAAAGAGACCATATTACGGGTGGTTGTTTTTTTCTTTTGGAATAAATGTGGCGTCTAAGCAGGTGACTCAATGCTTCAATCGGAGTGTTTCGCGCCTTCGGTCTCGTATGTCTCAATTACATTTCATAGGAGCAAAATAGATGTCATACGAGTAAGAGTAAGAAGAATAGTTTTTAGGGGTTTCTTCATCTAATCAATGAGTAAGTTCCAATTTATAACATTTTCTGACATTTCCTGTACTCAATGATATTAAAATGATTAACGAGATTAATGATAATGCATCAAAACTGCAATTTGTTGCACGATTAACATTTATTTCATTGAGATGTATTTGTATTTAATATTTATAATAAGCTTTTGTTTTCATTACATTTTAATTGCTGTTTAAAATTTAAGTACATGTTTTATGAAAACTAGCTACTATTTTTATATATTTTAACGACATAAATGATTAGGGTTATGTTGAATTATCGTCGCACTAGAGCTATAGGAGGGCTATTGGCAGTTGTGTTATTTAAAATGGATATATAAACTTCTCATGCAAATCAAGAAGGTTTTTTTTAAAAAAATTTAGATAGAATATTGATCAATATTTTAATAATTACTATTTAATTAAATGTGTTCATTAACTACCAGTATAGTTAAATAATTAAGCTTTGAAATATGTTAAATATACTACTGTTTTTATAAACTAAGTAAATGTAAAATAATTTATACACAAATCATTTTATAATTAAATTTAATAATAGAAGCTTGTCGTTTAATTTCTGTACAACAAATCAGGTGATTTAAATTATCTAAGTAGTTAAATTTTAAATAAAAACATTCTATAATTATATTCTTAATTGTTACTATTAAGGGGGTTGTTTCACGGAGGATCTCTCAATAGCTCTGCGGTTTTGTTTTCATGTCTCTCAAATTACTTTTGTTGCTATTCGAAATTGAGTTTTCTAAGTTTTGTTATTTTTTTTAATTACAACTTCTTGCTGTACTGTTGGTTGTTTTAATCATTTATCAAGGAAAACTTGCATTGTAAGAAGTTGGAATTAAAAAAAAATTAACAACTAAAATATTCTCTTCGGAAACTCACTTCCGAATACCAAAACAACAGTAATTCGGGAGACATGAAAACAAAACCGCAGAGCTATTGCCAGATATTCTCCGTGAAACACACAACCCCATTTTTATTCAAAAAATAAGACATTAATTATCTATTAAATTAAATAATACAAATATGAGTTATGTAAAATACAAACTAATTAATGTTTATAAAAAGTAATTAGTAATACATACTAAATTAATAGTAAAAAACTGCATTTACAATGGAAAACTGCATTTACAATGGAAAAATAAATTAAAAATTAATTTTAATCAAAACAATGTTAATTAAAAATAATTGTAATTAAACATAATTGTAATTAAAAATAATTGTAATTAAAAATAATTGTAATTAAAAATAATTGTAATTAAAAATAATTGTAATTAAAAATAATTTTAACTAAAAATTATTTTTATTTATTTATTATAAGTCCCCCCCAAATTGTCACCCTGGATCCGCCCTTGAGAGAGGCAGCCGCATCAGGCGGCATTTGATTAGGGGCGGCAAATTTCGGCAGTGCTTAACTATGAGTAAATTCCACCTCTCTTTTTTTTATTTTTAGTCCCGTAAAGAAAAGACCGCTACGCATGTTACTAAAGGAGCGGCAATTCTGGTGAACTCCCGAAAATGGCGCGGCCTTACACAACCTATGTTTGTCTAAAGCCTATGTGTTTCATTTCCTTAATAAACTTGATTCCACTGGGGGATGACTGGGTGAAACCGTGTTTCTTACAGAGGGGTATCCAGATGATTATCTTTAACAGAGAGCGCTACAGAAAAGTGACTGCTAGCATACTGCATCTGGGTTGTGGGAAGGACTCACTCCAATCGTTTACCCTATATGTTAGTCCCATCTGTTCTTTTGGGAATGTGGGGGTGCGAGAAATTTATTGCCTAAGATCTAAGATGAAAGTATGGCACCGCACTTGTGTAACGCCAAAATACTAGAAAGGTTTCCCGCCTGAGAGGCTTTGCAGTATAGTTGAAATTTGGTTCCAACAATTTTGACTTGTGTTACAAATATATTCTCAAAACAGTTGCAAAAGATCTAGAGCATTTATATTTTATAAAAACAACCAGTTGAATGTTTTATATAACAGCTGTTTTAGAAAGTTTGATTTTTTTCTTCTATTTCATTAAATTCAGTAATTTTGTATCATATATACCTAAAAGTATTTTTCTTGAAGAATATTTTTAAATTAAGATTTATCCAGCGATTTAAAAAATATATATATAAATTGTTTTTTAGTTGTTTGATCGATAATTGAATCTTTTACGAGCTTGTTTTCTTCTTTCTGTCACGCAGCTTACGAATGAGTATTGTGTATCAGTGTATTAAGAAAATGAAATATTTGGCAAATCCATTTTTTATATAAAACTGATGCATTACTAACGTTACAATTTTACCACTAAGTTTCGTAATTAAGCAATGTATTCCAATACCAACTTCGAGCTGCACTGCATAAAGTAAGTACTTTTAACTAAACTAGTAGGTATTACTGTTCACGTTTTTACAGCATAGCGCCCCTACGTAATTGAACCAAAGAATCTCAAAATAGTATCTCAATTTTAATTACATGATGTTTTCATTAATGCATTTTGTGGTTGTATTTGGAATAATTTAGCACAAAGAATTTAGGCAAAAAATATTATTTAGCTTTAAATTTAATATATTGGTAAAATTTAATTTTAAAATGTCATAACGTGATTCAAAATTTTCACAGAACCCTGAAACAACCAACAGCCCTGCCCAAAATAATACGTATATCTAAATATATAGCTTAATAAGTTCATTTATTGATAAAAAAAAATTAAGTCGAAAGTAAAAAAAAAGAATAACACGAAATCTATTCGAAAATATTTTTTACCAAGAATTCGGGTGAAAAACGCCACTGTGCGATGGCACTAAAAGATAGCAAATATCAAAAAATTTCATTCAAAAATCAAATTTAAATTTATATTTATAAAAAAACATAATTTCTGTTATTATATAGCCCCAACTCTAACAAAATATTCATTTTAAATTGGGGATTCTTTGTTAACTTGAATTTTTAAGTCCTCGTATATATTTTTGTTTTTATGTGTATATTGCAATTGTAAAATTAATAACAATATTAATTTCAATAACTAAATTTTAGAAAAAACATGTGTATTTAACCAACAGTTGTGAACAATGTAAAAATGATAAAAAATTTCGTCGTGGATAGAAAATTTGTTTTGAGTTCAAACATAATTCGAAGGAAAAGTTAAAAAATCGGCATTTCAATGATTTGCATCATATGAAAAAAACAATCGGAACCACTTCAAATTGGAATGGAAAACCTGAAAATCTCGATTTGAAGTTTGCCTTTAAGAATCTGTTCGAACCCAAAATGGATCCGACGTACGTGGGAGTGCTTGCCGAATAAACTACACTTTTGGAATCTTGTTTTGCGTTCTTGAAGCCTTGTGCCCAGTAGAAGCCTATAGGGCTTTTTATCCAGCAATAGCATGCAATGATTAGAGAATACGTCTTGAACTCGGGTCAGTAAAATCCAACAGTTTTAAAATTCAATTATTGGGGCAATACTACCTCGAATTTCAAAGGGCTATTTGAAGAAAATTTTATCTTTGAAATTATTAAACTGCTTTTTTTCATAATTCATTAGGATGAGCTTAAATATGTTGCTAAATCAGTAACATGTTATCTTCAATAAAATCCTAACACAATTCAAGTTTTCTTAAAAACCATTATATCTGAATTCATAATTTTATTTAATTACGCAGTTGTAAGCACATGTCCTACTCTTTCTATTAATTTATTTTCTACTAAGTAACCACATAAAAACAATTATAATGATACAAAAAAATCGATTTAGAAAATCTTTATCAAATCAATAGTGCTGCCATCTATTGCTTAGAATAATACCACTACTTTATTTTATAAAATTTGATAAAAAAAATTAGATGGACGATGTTATTTTTTTGTTGCAAAAACTTTTTTTAAAAAAATTAGAAATTTTTAAATAGAAAACACGTATTTCTGAAAATATTGTTCAAAAACGTTTTCAAGTAATTGAAACTCGGCCTTAAAAACTTTGTGTTGGATCCAAGATTTCTGAAAAATGCGGCCTTTTTGTAGTAAAAAAATATTTTTCAAAACTTTGGAAAACTAACCGCTAGATTTTTGGTGTATACAAAATAGAAAACGCAAAAGCGTCAAATCATTAAAATATTAGGATTATTTACTATTTCAAAGTTAGTTATTGACTCATTTTATTAACTTTTTAGTCATGTGAATAATGCCATTCGACTTGTTTTGAAAGGACTATGTTTTCAAATGAATTTGAATTTCATGCAACTTTCTCATTGATAAAATCGAAAAATTGTTTAGCTCTCTTCAGAATATTTTGGGGCAATTAAAGCGAAAAAAAATAAATAATAATAACTCAATACCTGGTAAAAAAAATGCTTGCTTATATAGCCATATTTTCGGCGAAGTTTTGAAAATAATGTATTGGCTGTATGTTAAGTGTACAAATAAGAAGCGCTCTTACCATGAGGTCTTTCCGAGCGAGCTTTTCCATGTCCATTTTCTTCGCCTGTTCCTTGAGTGTCTTGTAGTAGCAGGCTTGCTTCGCAGCAATATCTTGTCTGCGAGTAAATGGCTTCAGAACTTCGAACGAGATCTAAGACAAAACTTCCATTCGAACCATCCAATTTGAACAATTCATTTTCTTTCTGTTTGAAATACCTTTCAAACACATAGAAAACGTTCTAACGAATGAGAAAAAAGATGAGGAAGGAAAAGGACTCTCAAAGGACAGCGAAGTGGTCCAATGGGAATTGTGTGGCCTATAGTGCTTAAAAATGTTCGGAGGAATTTTTAATTACAAAAAAATTACAAAGCTTGTGTGTGATTTATTTTTAGGGACATCCATTATAATTGATGGGACTTTCCCCAAGTATTAAAAATCGATTTTAAAAAAAAACCATTTCCTTCTACACATTTTAATGAAAGTAATGCTGTTGCCAACTTTTATATGATATATCTAACTTTGAAAATATTTCCATTCTGTTGTATTCAGAAAAGAGTAGGGAGCATAGTGGGATAGAGTTTGTATTTTTATACCAATTTACCCTTGTAGCTTTAAAAAAAAAACCTATAAAATGGTTACTCATAACACACAAAAGTTTAACCTCACATTAAGATTAAAAGCTTCAAATGTAATTTTTTTTGTCAAAGCCATTTTTATGGCCCCATTTCGGCGACTCTCGCTACCCATTTTGACGCTTAGATGACACTGAATCTGAGCTCTCTGTGGATGTAAAAGTATGCCGAGATTTCATTTTGCCGAGAGAACCCAAGCCAAATGAGTACTCAAGGGATCTTTTGCATGCCACATTATCATGACATGCATACCCACGATTTTCCCATCCAAAAATTCTGACAACTCAGCCGGGGCTCGAGCCTGCACACTTGGGCTTATGAGGCGGACACGCCATACCTCTCAGCCACTGAGGCGCTCCAAAAAACTTTAATACCATCCAATCGAGCTATTTTCCTCCTCCTTTTAGGCGCGTTTACATGAGCCATCAAATCCATGGAATGAAGAGCAAACTCCGCAATTTTTCCCTCCTGGAGAAATTTTCGCCCAGGCAGAACCGGAATTGCAGGGTTCATTGGGAGGTTTCGCAAACCCTCAAATCAAGGAGGGTTTGCGTTTCATTCCATGGATTCGGCCACTTGTATTAGCTTCTTGTCTGGGGATTCGGCAAACCCACTGGGGCGCAAGTAGAAAAAAATTCTTGGGGAGGGGGAAATTTCTTATTATTATTCATTGAAAAATATTTTTTAATTAGTTATTTTAAAATAATTTTTAATTAAAGTTATTTTTAAATATTTTGTAATTAAATTAAAATAATATTTAATTAAATAATTTTTACTTAAAAAATTGTCATTAAAATTAATTTTAATTGAAATAATTTTTATTTTGAATATTTATTTTCACTAAAATAATTGTTAATTAAAATCAATTCGGGGGGGGGGGGGGTAATTTCTTATTATTTTTCAATTAAAGTTATTTTAAAATTATTTTTAATTAAATTAAAATATTTAATTAAATAATTTTTAATTAAAAAATTCATTAAAATTAATTTTAATTGAAATAATTTTTATTTTAAATATTTATTTTCATTAAAATAATTGTTAATAAAAATCGTTTTTTTATTAAAATGATTTTCAAATAAATAATTTTTAACTTCACCGAAGCTAATTCAAATTTTTAATTGAATTTACGACGAAGTGAAATAATCCAATCGACGAAGTGAAATAATTATACAAATTATTTGCATTTATGTTGTATATAAAAATCGCAACCAGTTCATATAAAACTTGTTTTAAATATTTAAAAACAATTAAAATTAAATGAAAACAGAACTAAACAGCTATTCCTGGATTTATATTTAGCATTCAGCCGAAAACAGTAAAAAAAAAAGTAGAAAAAAGCGCCGAAGTTAACTGCAAACCTACTATCTTATCTTCAGATACCTTTGTTTTGTGGTTTAAACAATGAAAAATAAATATTAAAAAAAAAACATTTGACCTTAGCATGCAACCATCCTAAATATATTTTTAAATTTTTAATTTTTATATAACTCAAGCTCTTAATTTATATAACTTATATAATTTTTTTTCAATTTGTTTTTATATAACTTAAGCTTAATTTTTATATAGCTCATCAAAATATTGCTAATCATTATGAAATGAAGGTTTTATAGAAAAGTATTGCTAGCTAAATATACGAGTCACAATTAATACATTACTCAAGTATAGTTGTCAAGAAATGTCAGATGTCCCTACGAAGAAGGTTGATTGCGGGTTAGAAATCCTGCTCAACCACTTTTTCCCCTAATGGAGGGTTTGGCATTCCATGGATTCGATGGCTCATGTAAACGCGCCTTTTAAGTCGTGAGTAGTCACACCATTTAGGATTTCGGCTTACTTTGATTTGAAGTTTTTATTCCCTCTTTTAAAAGTTTTCCCCCCTTTTTTTTCGGAACCTATTTTAAGCGCATTGAATGCCAAAGTGCTTCAAGGTACCTGGAAGAGGTGTTCGACGTCGTAGGCGAGCTTGGCGGCCTGCTTGAGCTGCCTCATGATGGAGACGGTGTCCTGGCGGGCGAGCAGGGCGCGCTCGTGCATCCGCAACACGGCCAGCGAGAAGCGGAACAGCACCTTAGGACCCTCCAGCAGGAAGCAGTCCCACATGCGCAACAGGGTCTGCAACACATGAAAAGGGCCCGAAGTACATTATTGGAATAAAATGATTTGCAATAAGCTGATACTAAGTACTGATTCATTTGAGTGAATATGTCTTTTTGTATTTTTTAAGGTTTCCATGGCACAAAAAATGAAATCTCTTTCTTAGTAAAGTGTGTAGCTCTATACTTCTTTATTCATTCGTTATTTTGGATTCATAAATATATAAACTTTCAAATAAAGAATTATCAAAATGGAAATATTCTCCTACCACCTGAATTTTTAGACGAAATTTAGAATGAACCCTAATTATGTTCTTAACTTCAATTCGAATCTTTAAAAACGAAAATGTGGGTAGTAGTAGAAATATTTTGCTACAATTTTTCTGTCTAAATTTTTCATTAATATGTCTAAAATTGGATATTTTTGCCATTTTTTTCAGACCCTGTTTAGCTCTCCCCTAATTTTTCCACACTAACTAATTTATACATACAAATACTCATACATAATAACTGATATTCCCACTGCTTCAAAAGCGTATTGATATCCAACATATAATAAGACAGATGACATTTTAAATTATTAATTAGATAAAAGCTTGCATGCATCACAAAATAATCATCACTAAGGTATGTTTTTTTGGCAGTTTTAGGGTTCAACCGATTGCACATTTTAGCCAATACCAATTGCTAATCGATTGTTTAAAATTAAATCGGCTGAATTGGTCAGAGTGGACTACGTCACACGTCAAATGGTAACCCGTGCCTTGCTTACAGAAGGGCCGACTGGGCGATTGAAGGGTTAGGGCCAGGCAGTCAGAAGATCCCAGGTTCGAATTCCGGCATATGTGCATGGAAATGAGTGTTTTAAGTTATAAGGCCTGCCACGTGTAGCTCTGTCGTTAATTAAACAAAACAAACCATACTTCATAGGTTATGTTGGATTATTGTCGTTGTACTGGAGCTACCAGGCGCGGATCCAGAGTTCCTCCATAGGGGGTAATCCGGATTTTTTTCTTGGGGGTGGGTTATGAATTTTTTTCAATATAATTTTTAATAATTCTCAATTTTTAATAAATCATTTTTAATCATTCATAACTTTAATTAAATAATTAATCTCTGCAACTCTTTTCAAATACTTGTTTGAAACTATTATTTGTTAAAGACGTCTTTCTTTTATAGATGATTTGATATTAAAACAAATGAAAAAAAAGTGTACGAAATGTTTTAATAATTTATATAAAATATTAAAGCCCCTTAAGAGTAATATCATATGTTTAAAAATGCAATGTGCAAAATTTTATTAATTTTCATGAGAAGATCTGAAATTTAACAATATGAATTTATTTTAACGTACGTTTAAACTCAGATATTGCGTTTATTCGTAAAAGTATGCTTATTAAGATTTTTTATTAAGTCTTTTATTAAGTTTATTAAGATTTTTTAGTTTATTAATCGTATCTAAACCTAAAACGCAATTTTAGATTAAAAAAAGCTCATATTTATAATAGCATAAAAATGGCACAAAAAGCTCATTTTCATACTAAACACGTTTAATTTTTCGAAATCTAAACAAAGCATTTCAATGTTGAAGTAGAAAATTTACATTTATTTTGCCGAAGTATAACATGATATTTTAAATATTGTATAAGTATACATATACAAATTTTATGCAGCAATTAAAGTAAAAAATCTAATTTTCTTTGTTTAATTTTGCTGAATCTATCAATAATTTTCTGGATATCCAAAGGGAGATATCTCTGTGTATATTTAAAAGTGCTAATCCTGTTAGACGATCTTGGATCATATTGCTTCTTAGCCAAGTCTTCAGCCTTCTTAAAGTTGTCTATTGTTATTTTATAACAGTTGACAGTAAAATGTTATTGCTAATTGTTGATATTAATTAAAGGTCAATTATTTTGTTCATTATTGACTATAGTATGCTGTATTTATAAATACAGCATACTATACTGGTATATTATAAAAGAAAAATTCCAAATTCATTATATTTACCTTACAAGCGTGTGAAGTTTTTGTACTTTAATTAAAATTCGTACAAGATTACTTTTAATTAAACATAACTGCTCCATTTGTATTGCTCCATTTGGCTTTTAATTATTCAAAACAATATTTAGGTAATTAAAACTATATTTTATTAATGTAAATTGTAATTACTTGTGTATAGAAATTTTTTTAACCATATTTAATATTTATTATAATAACATTTAAATAATTATACTAAAGATTCATAATAAATATTAAATAATTGCAATTAATATTCATAATAAATTTTAAATTAACCTCTTTAAAATTAACAAGAAAATTATCATAAAATTTAAAAACTAATTTCCTTTCATCAAAAAAAGTTACACAAACATACAAATTAATGTTTTCAAAATATAACCTAATCATGATTTTATTCAAGTATAAATTTGAACTAATTATTTTCCAACTTTTTTAACAAAATTTAATTAAAAAATTATGATTATTTTAAATAATCCTTTAGTTTTAATACAAAACATGCATCATAACGCAATCGCCTCTTATTTGAGAGCACCCGATCGAATCTTAGGGGAAGACCAAAACGGGGGCCAAATTTGACGAGCTGCAAATGGAGATTAAAAAACATTTATGTGTATAAAAGAACCCAGCCATATTTTTTCGGCAATTTACAGAGCAAGTATGATTGTTTAAAAGTTACAGCAGATCTCTAAACAATAAACTTAATTCGCAGCAATTTTTTTTTAAATGGCAAATGTCCCATACAGTCTCCATTGTAAGACGAAATTTGGGGGTTGACCTGAGAGGAAAGATGATTTCGAATCCTCGCCTAGCAGGAGGGAGCGCGATTCATTATCCCTAGAGATCAGTGATAAGCTTCATGACTCAACCCCTTCAGTGCCGCGCACAGTTCAACTCAATTTCTTGATCGGCTGCATCATTGGATTGGCCGATAAAGAGTGCATGCCTACCGCAACGTTCGTTTGGACGTTCAAAATGAAATCGTAGAGCTGTGTTTGTTCGCATGTCGAATGAACGCGGCAACAAAATATTCCATTACGAGCTTATACAATTTTGTCACCGTCAAAATCTCTCAAATATAATCAGGTAATGTGTGGTATTCATTATTGTTAATAATTTTAAATCCGTCAGAAATGTCGAAATTGCATTTTTGTGCATTTTACCCGCTTATATAAGATATTTTACAAAGTACAATTCGAATGAAACAAAATTATGCAATAAAAATACATTACCTTCATAAAAAATAAGTTTAACAATTAGCTAAGAATTTCCTATCCAACGATGTTTAGCGTAGCAGAGGTGCCGAGAGCTAACGATGCAACCTCCCCCAAACTTTGTCTGCCCACCCCGCCTTTGATACCCTAAAAAATATTAAACCCCTCCCACCAACAGTCGGCAAAATGATATTTTAAGTACCGTCGAAGGGGGAAACCCTTCGAAAAGAAATAAATCTAGTACAGACCTTCTCCCTAGAATATTTTCGACTGATAAGTCAAAGAAGAGTTGCCCCTAAATGCAAAAGGCAAGCACATTTTTGGATAGCTTTTATAATAACGAATTACATGCTATTTTTAATTTCTATTTAAATACATTTTTGACAGAAAAAGTTATCAGGAATAATTGGAAAGTTAATTTATTTGATTACATTAGTTTCTAAACCAATAAAATTGCCGGAAACGTGATGCTATCAAAACTGGCTTCCAATGGCCTCGCTCAATTCTTAATGCATAAAAATTAATCTTAATGCTTTCCTTCGCATAGCTTTTTCTAAAGCAATCTTTCAGTTATTTTCGCCTCGAGTCTAATTTGACGGGAAAAGGTCAGAAATATTATCCGAAGGTCATCAATTCATAGAAATGTTAAAATGTTATATAAAATTCGAACTGGCATACAAATATAATAGCGACGCAGTCTGCGTCGTTGACCCACCCTCGTAGGCACCCCTGGCCAATAGTGCTCTACCCACTATAAATAATTTAAAGCATCTGAACATCTTCTTTAGAAGTAAAACTGACTGTCAGAGAATCAGTTCGTTTTTTTGCAATCCAACAAACATATTATTCAAAAGGTTCCATGATACTCACTGCAATCGCTTACAGTGTTTCAAAGTGCGACTTTCGAGAGCATATTTTAAGACATTCCTTTCACTTTTGACTACCTAGTAGCTAATTGAGTGAAACGCAACGCAAATATCGTTATTTCTTTTCTTAATCAAGATTAGAGCGAGGCATGCGAAGCAGGAAATGTTTTCGGTGCCTAATGAAGGATCTTTGGTCGGCAGGTGCGGGAAGAACAGCATTGATTGGGATGCAGCTCACAAGTGGGCTGCGGGCACTCGGCTTGGGTGGGGGTCATTCCAGTAGCACGAATCAAAAGAATTGCTGTTCATGTTACAGGACAAAATAATGTACACACTTTGCAATCTTTTCACAGTTCTTAAAAATTATGAGAAATGCTTTTGAAGACTTGTCACACTTGTTACCTGCACATGTACAAAAAAAAGTAATGTCTCTAATCTATACTTAGGTAGTACATACAATACAATGAAAGGTGTTCCGCTGCCCACCCCCCCCCCCCCCTTCCGTAACGAACTCTTCCTACCCGCATGGAATGGAACACTTGCTATTCAAATGGCTTGCATTTTGTAATTAAAAATATTTTTTTTTTGATCTCATCGTTTCGAACCCAATCTGCTAGCTCGTCACAAAGTAGTGCAGCCCCTAATTGCTCGAGAACGGGGGTAACTCGAGAAGCATTTCTTGCCGGGAAGAAGAGGCAGGTGGGGATGGAACGCAGATGGCTTCGAGGAAAGAACAAAAAAATACCCTTTAGACAGTATTGCGATCGTTAAACACGATTGCAAGTTCTTTAAAAGGCATGCAGCTCGAAGCAAAACTCGGTATTTCTTTCCATTTTAAGAATGCATCCTGCGTGCCTATTACCGTGTTTATTAAAATGACAATGAAAAACCTTTTTTAAATTCAATATTTCCGAAAACATCTCTACTTCAGATAAAATTGTGTTTATATACTATTTTTAAACCTCAATTCCTGACACTACCTTCAATATCAATTGAAACTAATGGGAAAAAGCAGCGCAAAATATCCGATTCATTGGGAAACGACATTTATATTTCCGGTCTTTTCTCAGCCATTTTTGGTTTGATTTCGAATTTTAATCTGCCCGAATTCAAATTAATTCATTATTGATATCTTTACCACGAATGATGATTCTTGTTATTTATTTATTCGATAATAAGTGCTGGATTTTTTTTGTTCGAAATAATCGATGATATTCTTTCTGTTTGGCTGAAAAACGAGGATCCGTTGAGCCCTAACATCGTTTCAAAAGCCGAAATTAGGTTGACCAAATCATTTTTTTTTGCAATTTTACTGAAATTATTGTTGGGATAGATATTCTAGACAATTCGATAGCTTATAGTATGTTCAGCAAATTAGTATGTTTTAGGAATAAGAAATCTCTTTATAATGATATGATTGGAGTAAAGAAGTAATCAATGCTACTCCATTGTTAAATTAATGGAGTAACACCTTACTATCACACATTTTTTTATATCTTTAGCTGAAATTTAATACCATATATTCCATATTCTAAAAAAAATGCAGAATTTAAACACACATCTTCCTGAATTTTAGTACCGCCCATGAGTTTTGAAAACTGCAAATATAGTAGTACATTTAAAAAAAAAAGTATCTAATGCAATTTTCGAAATTAGAAAAAAAATGTATTTACTTCTGTTGTAATATCAGTTATCAGTTAAAACCAAATTTTTTGTTCATTTGGAACGACATTTGTTTTCGCTCAGTGAATGTGTGTTTGAAAAAAGCTTTTTCTTGCGCTTTTTATATTAGTATAAACCATATTTATATAACAAAATAGTTAAAAAAAAAACTATAACATAAAATAATTGTCCATATGTTTGTCTTGCTTAATATTTGTATGGTAAAGAGTAAAGAGGTTTGCGAGAAAAGTCCCCCAACCTTTACGGGTCTTCCTATAAAGCGTGCGGCCGTCATATGCAGGTTGGAGGGGGATGTGGCAAGAGAAAGCGCCTATCTTTGAAGGCAAGGCAAAGTATAGGAAACCTTTAAATTTAGATGAAATGTTAATCATTTGAGAATCACTTGTATTTCAAAAACAAATGTTCAAATACTTTGTAAAAATTTTATCTGAAATAAATCTTAAGTAATAGTTTCGCTTAAAGAATGTAATAGATTTTTTTGATTTTGTAGAAAGGCTCCTATTTTGGTTTTTTCCTCCTAAGCTGTGGAGTTCAAATTATCGAAACACTTTAATCTTATTTTCTAGGTTAATTTTTTTCAAATACAGATGTCGAAACCAAAACTCAAAAAGAAGCCGTAACGAATGCATTGTCAGACACGAAGTAAAAAAGTAAGTAACTATAAGATCGAGCTAAATGAAGTCATTAAGAATGAAACAAAACCAAGAAAAATAAAAATACCACAGTAAAAACGCTTTTTAAATAAAAATAAAATTAAGAGTTAAGGATACTCTATAACGTAACACATTCAATAAAATTAAAATAGTATACAACACAAAAAAATGGTATATATAAAGGTAAATATGTAAATTTAACCCAAAGTGAGTGATGTTTAAGGAGAAACAAATGAATCCTCACATATCTATTGTATTTGTCATTACTCCAAAATTTCCCACAGCCACACATGTACAGATAAAGATTTAGGTAAACCCATCATTAAAACCAATCATTTATTCATTCAAATGTGAATTTCTTTCAGAATTCACATTAAAAAAAGCGTGTAGTTATTTTAATATTAAGAATTTTGTTACGTGCCCTCCGAATATCGTTGATGTCTCTTCCCCCTGTTTGGGGCGCGCGTGTCTCGCCACCTGCCTCCCTTGCCATCTGCTGGCTCCTTGGAATGCACCGCCGAAGGGCACAAAAGGAGTTCTTAGCAGCCTTGACACAACTCAAGATTTGGACGAAACTTCAAGGACTCGCCGGACAAAATGGACATTGGGAGAGAAATGGATTCTTAAGAAAGATGGGATGAAACGTCTTCGGCATTAAAAAAAAGAAATTGGAATTTTTCAATTCTATGGATGACTGTATAAGTTGCTAAATGAAAGTAATAAAAATAAGTTGAAAATGTTGCCTTACAATGTGTTTCAATGGTGCAGGTTTATGAACCCATCCAAAATAAAGCAAACAACTCATAAAAGTAAATATGTCTTAATTTTTTTTTCATAGCATAAAATTGAAAAATGTGTTCGTCATTTGGAGGCGAAACAATAAACGTCATTTATCTTTGAGCTCTCATTGCTTTCAAACACATTAGATTTTTAGAAAGAATAACAACATTCGCAGTATTTAAATACGCATTTGACTCAAAAGATGTTGTTTACATAAAACACTTATCGAAATGATATCGAAAGCATTTAATATTCTTCAGCCAAATGTTCGTCATTAAAACATGTGTGTTTCAAATTATGCAGCAAGCCAATCGAATCATTACCTATGTTTATGTTCCTCTCTCTGTATTTTCAAATTATTAAATTTCTAGAAGAAAATAGTTCGTGGCAATAATGGACCCAAATGAATAAGTTTCATCGACAAAAGAAGGGTTTAAATGGTCACAGATTGTTTTGATATTCCATTTACCTCTAGACCCCCCATCCCCAAAGATTGTTTCAAATTAAATATATCATTGTTATTCATTCTTGCAAGTGCTAAGGTACCGTTTTGTCTGTGGCCCCATTTCACAAGATCTCAACTGCAGGACTCTCTAAACATACGTGGCTGAGCCTTTTAGCCCATGCCAATCGAATCCCCCCTCCAGTTCTGGGCGGGTCAAGACGCGTGGCAGCTGGGGGCCGGACAGATGGCCCGACAGCTGCACGCGCCCGACACAAGGAAAACCGCCTTCTCGAAGCTTGCAAACTACAGGTCAAAAATGGGTCCACGCTTTTGCTTTCACTCAAATGTGGAAAGGCGTAGGGGATTTTTTCCCCATTGAGCGGTTTAAAGGTTATAATGAACACTGAATAATTTTTATTATTATTATTTTATTATTTTTTTACTTAGCTGTAAATACGGTAAAAAAATTGGGATACACTGTTAAAACTGAAGGGACACATCGCACCGTACGCGGAAAGAGACCTATCGCGAAAAAGACCATTCTTCAGGAAATCGTTTAAAGTTTGGTAAAAATTCAAATTATCACAAATCATTCCAAATGAACCTAGATCAAAAATATTTGGCATGTATATCCATTTTATGAGTAACAAAAGGTATGCATAGTCATTTTTACTTTAAATTTGCCTTTGCTGAGATATTTTCAGATAGGTATTCCTTTCGCGTACAAATTCGTTCAAATTTGTACGCGAAAGAAAGACCTATCTGAAAATATCTCAGCAAAGGCAAATTTAAAGTAAAAAATGACTATGCATACCTTTGCATACCTTTTGATACTCATAAAACGGATATCCATGCCAAATATTTTTGATCTAGGTTCATTTGGAATGATTTTGTGATAATTTAAATTTTTACCAAAACTTTATGCGGCTCTCCTGAAGACCGGTCCTAAAAAATTTGCTGCTAAATTCATTCTAAATATTAAGGAAACATACTTCTGAAGAATACTAATTTACTTAAAACATTTTTATAATCTAATAATATATTGATCAGAAATAAGAATATATTTTTTTAAATTTAAATTTAACAAAAAGCTTGTTTAACCAATTTAATGAAGTTTATGTAATAGGTTTTATCTCTTGTCATGTAATTACGATATTATTTTAAAGTCATGTTTATTTTTATAATGTAATATATTCAATGATCGAATCATAATAATTTGTTTATATAAAAAATAGGTGTTATATTACATGAAACGAATCACTTTCACATAATCAGGATTTACGAGATAGAAGAATTGATATCCACATTTTTCTACAAAAATCTTTAAATATAAATTTTTACTATATATCATGTTTAAAATTTAAAAAAAAAATTTGAAGCATTATTAAAATTTTAAATCATTTTAAAACTCATAAAAAAAGTCTTACATTTTAAAAGTAAGTTGTTGGGATTCCTCATACCTTAAGTATGAAGTTGAATTCATTGACTTTATATCGCAAACTGTCAAGTTGTAGCAATTGAGTTTAGATTTCTAGTAAAATACCAACGTTGAAAACGATTTTCAACTATGTATCGTTTGCTAAAATATTAACTTGAGAAAAAAATATATATTGACATATCATTTTGCTATCTATACATATTACATGAATTTTTTTTGTATATATTTATTGTACTAAATACCACACAACAGAGCTTTTGAAATGGGGTTTTTAAATGAGAGTATTTCAAATCAAGAAACAAATAAACAAATTAACTACCGAATTCCATCTTTCCATTTAAGCACTTCAAACTTAACTTCATCGCCGCCGCAGCTGCGAAAACACATAGAGAAAAATCGCCAGGTGCAATAGGTCTTTCTTTCCCGCTCATTTTCATCCAAAAACGAACGCGGAGAAAAGACCTATCTATTAATTGCAGACGAACTAAGGCTCGGATCGCTATGCCGATTGCACCAATCGATATCAAAATTTTGCATCCTGTAATAGTGTTAACTCAAAAAGTTAATTTTAGCCGATAGGTCACTTTTCCGCGTACGGTGCAACATGGTTTCTATTTTTCACCCCGGGGAAAAGGCGATTCCATTTGGCACCTCAAGGCTTTCCATCGCCTTGGGTCGAAGAATCTTGGGCTTGTGAATCGACTAGGGGTGCCATTCTCATGGGCGGGACACCGACATTCACTCCTGGGGGTGCCAAGGGTCACAGTGTAGGATATATCCCCCCCTAACTATGTCCCCGACAAGCTCCTGACAGAAACCAAAAACAGTGCTTCACAAAAGGCTTTAGTCCATTTCCTTGATAATGATGTTCTGCAATAATAAACAAAAAAATCCAAAAAACTCATTTTTAATGTTGTATACGAGCAAAAGATTCTCTGTGATAGTATTTTTGTTTTGGTTAAACATTTTCATTGATCCAACAAACACAAAAAGTTGCCCAAAGGTAAGGCACCCAGTCGGAAAAGCGCTTGCCTTGCATGGGAAAGGTCCCAAGTTCGGGCCCAGGCACTGCCAAAATAACTGACGACCTGTAAACGGTTTGTGCAGCTAAAAAGTCCAACGAATAATACCCAATGGAATGACGTTAAACATGTTCCAAAGTCCCGACGTTACGTACGATGTCGCTCCTAAAAGTTGCATTGAGTGCCAACTGAGGCCCTTGACTAAATTATGACTCCCGTCGCCCTCGTGTAACTCTAGTGCGACGATAATTCAACCGAACCCTAATTTCTTTTTGCTGAGATTAAAAAATTCGATTAAATTCATGTGTTACATCCGTACAAGAAAAACTGTTCATTACCAACAGGTAAAAAACGTTGTTCTTTGTCCCATTTCAAACTTATTTCCTTATTTGAAATGTTGATTTTTTAAATCATGTGTTAAATCCCGACGACAAACTGCGGCAAAAAAAGAAACAATCGGTGCACTTCCGAAGTGATGTGCGATTTGAAAAGGAACCGAATTAGATGGGAACCGCAATAGTAACGTCGATACAGTTTAACAGGAGTTTTGATGGCTATTTTCGGGATTTGTAGGGGACTCGTTGAGGGCACTCATTGAGAGTAGCGTAGATTTCAACTTTGTCTTTCGATTCAGCTCAAATGGCATTCCGAGTGAGGTCATTGAATCTTTTCGTCTATTTCTAGCCTCTTTAAGGAGCTTTCAAGTAAGCTTCGTTAACGGAGTATAAATATGCAGGTGTTCCGAAAGAGTTTAGAACGAGTCACGTTTGTGCATCGTATTCTGCATCATCGGTTATTTAAGGCAAAAATTGGGAGAGACATGACAGCGCGTTATTTACCTCGGTCAGATATAACAAGGACAGCAGCATATGAGCTGTGCATTTCACATAGCGTTTGAACTTCGAATGTGTGATTCATTCGCAAGTGAATCTCGAACCGCTCATTCCCATCTGATCATGGCTGCCAATGATGTTTTCTACTTTGAGATGAACCCTTTATTCCATTTCCGTCCAAACTCAGGGATACTTACTCCATGAACACACTTTTCATCCGATCATGGTGAGGCCAAGGGGGTTGTATCGAAATGCATTGTGCACGAGTTCCTTGCATCTGCCTGCGAAGAAAAGCCCGACGCGTGCGGAATACTAAGAAAGAAGAAAGGAAAAACCTGCCTGCCGCCGCACAGCTGTCGGGGGGGGGGGACCACGTGGGGCAGCAGCTGGCCCGTCTTGCAAGGAGGAGCGAGGAGAAGGAATGGACTCGATTCCATCTCCGGCTGTCGAGGAAGGTTGTGCTCCTGAGAGACTGCGCAAAAGAGGAATGCAAGATTGGTTCGACGTCCCATGCACATCATGTATCTCATCATCGTGAGTGTGCTCGTCTTTGTGAGTGGGCATGCGGATGCCGAACGTGTGCAGTTGTTGCAGTTGATGCATTTAGTAGAGACTCTACAAGCGGAGATGGTAGACATGCGCCAATCTCGCATGGAAGACACGAGGACCATTCGACATCTTCAAGAACAAATGCGTCGATATGGTCCGTCCCGTCCTTCCTCCCCTCCCTCGCACGGAGAGGATGCCGGCCCCCCGCGGGCCCCGAAGGTGGAGGCCGTGACCCTCCGGTGGCTGCAGCGGACCGTGTCCGGTCTGCGCCAGGAGATGCGGGAGCTGGCCGTCGCCGTCAACACGAGCGCGGCGCTGGCCGAGCGGCAGGAGAGCGCCACCCAGCTGGGCCTGGTGCGGGCCGACGTGGCCGCCCTGGGGCACGCCCGCGACGCCGCCCGCTCCGCCCGGGAGGGGCACGCCGCCGCCCTCGCCCAGCTGGCGGAGGAGGTGCGCGAGATGCGGCGCCGGGGACAGGAGGCGGCCGCCGCACAACAGCGCATCCTCATCGAGGTGAGAATTAAATATGTTGTATAGCACAAATCGCGACAGGATAAAGGTCGGGCGCCTATGTCAAAGAGTATCCCAATCATCCCGAAGTTCAAAACAATAAGGGGAGCACTTGGCGTACTTTTGTGAACTCTTTCAGTTCCAACTTTTTATTCTAAATATCGAAAATGTGTGAAAAGAGATTCATGATGCATCCAGAATGAAAGAGAAAAAAAGGGAAAAAAATCTTCCTTTTTTTAACTAAAATTGAAGGGGAAAAAATTGGAATCGTACCTAACTTTTGAATAAATTATAACAATAATTTTATAATTTTTTTTAACAAATAACTTTATTTGTTAAAAAAATTTTTAATCAATTTTTAAACATCTAAGAATCCAAGCGTAAAGAATTTTGGGTCAATTTATTTCATAAAATTGTTTCAGGTGAATTTTATTTTACCATGTTTTTCATATTTTCGTTTAATTAAACAAACATTATTTAATTGTTCAAAAGACATGATTCTTCCATCTAACGATAAATAAGTGCGAGCTCAACTTAGTGAGAAAAAAATGGCAAGCTGATGATTCCAAATGGAATCATTGGGGGTGAAAGGGTTTAAACCATGCGCTTCTCTAATTGTTTTGATCAGTATTGTATATATGACGCAATTTAGAGTGGAGATGGCTCTTTGGGCTATACAAACGTACTTTCCACATGGGTCAGTTTTCATGGATAAATTTGATAAAATAGTTATAAATATACATTTGTCACTAGCGTTTTTGTTTCACTTCATATCTTTATTTTGTCTATTTTTATAGTTTAAACGGACAAGTATTTTTCTAATATAAGATCTGTAACCTCACATAATTCGGAAAATTGTGTAAAAATAATTTTAAAATCTCAATGTATTTTATTGTAAAAGCTAAGTATTTAAATAATGTGTGGGAAGTGGGAAAATAATGTGTTAAATTAAATATAAGTACTGTTTTGCTCATTAATTTATAGTTTAAAATAAAAATTGTGTTCACACATTGTTTGACCAAATACTGTTGCTTAAAAAATATTTTCAATATTAACAATATTAATTATTATTCAATTTATAAGTTAACAAATCTTTCATTATTGAATAAGAATATTGCAGTAGAGTGCGTTTAAATCTTAAGATAATTAAATATTTCTTTCCCCGAAAGTGAAAAAAAAATAACTCAGGGCAAATTTTTTTTTGTGCTTTTGTGCTTAGGATTTTAGAACTTATTTTAGTACAGGCTGCTCTGATGCTAAACATCAAATCAGTTTTTCTCTAACAGCTTTTACTTTTTAATATATTCACGTTTTTTTTTGTGTCAAAGAGGTGCTGGAAATAAAATAGTTTTGAACGTTTTTTTCTGGTTCTAATCTGGTTTCTGCTTTTCACTACTTCTAACAGTTAACAGTTTTTATAACAATATGTGTTACTTTTTATCTGAAAGTGAGGCAACTTTTTTAGAAAAAAATTCATATTTTGACAAAACCATTAGATATAAAGGAATTCCAGAAATTAAATTCGTTATCAGCATCAAAAATTGAGTAAGAAACACATTGTATTCTTAAAAGTGTTCGAAACTAATTTTTTTCAAGCACACAAAAAATCGTGAATGTCTAAAAAAAGTAGCTGTTTTTTAGAAAAAAAAAGATTTAATATTTAGTCTTGGCTGGGTTACACCAGACGAGAGCTACTATGTGCCCAATTCTATCAGTTAAAAATTAATAAAAATTTATAATCATTATCTATGAAAATCATTAATCTATTAAGACAACTCCATCAACACCTTTATTATTTAAATAGCTAAAAAAAAATTGGGATCCTTGGGCTTTGGTGTAATGTCCTAAGTAAAAAAAAATTCGTTGCAAAAACGTTATTGCATCAAAAAAATAGTTGCACGTGAAGGAATGTTGATAGCGTTTTCACAACGTAGCAATTTTTAATTTAATTGGTTACACCACAAACATCTAAACCTTTTTGCCGGTAGGTTTTTGGAAAGAATTTAAGTTTTTCTGGTTCCTCGTGTCTAAATTGTCACTGTTGTCAGAATGGAAAGCCTTCTCAATATATTATTTAACATCTCAATGTTGACAACAAATCACCTATAGCCAATTCTATAACAGTATAGCTAAAACGGCGTCTGAAAATTTAGTATGGATGCCTAAAACGAAACAAAATTGTGCGACTTTTTTACGTTTCTTAATTACGTTTTTCACAACGAAACGACATTTTGTTTGTGCGACGTTTTTAAAGCGAAAAGACTTCGGTTACTAAAACATGTATAAAGCAACCTAAGATAACTAATAATTGACTAATTATTTTAATTATTTGTTTTTAATGTTATAGGTTGAAACCTTAAAAGAAGAATTAAGAGAACAAGTATTGATAGCTAAAAAGAAAGTAAGTTCAAAGTACAAGTTTTTACAAGTTTAAACTTTAACTAAACAACCAAACAGCCAACCTTAACTCAGTCTTTCATTTTTAAACTTGACATATGGACCATTCTCAAAAAATGTTACAAATGGAGTTCCTCAGGTTTGATTGCATGTAGTTTTATTGTTATGGAATATTCACTTGAACTTAATTAAAAAAAACACTTTGTTTTTAAAATCAGAAAATACTTCAACAGTAGTAAAAAAAAAAAAATTAGAAAATTATAGTACGTAAAATTCGCGTGTCTCATGACAAAAAAATTGGGAACAAGAGAAGACAATTGCATTAAAAAATATATATTTAGTAACTATTGATGAGTCTAATGGCAGCTAGGTACCTATGCTTTCAAATAGACTTTAAACTATCATTGAATTAAAGAAAGATTTTTCTTTTGGGGGTGTCTCTGAATTGCGAATATTTTTTCCACTTTTTTTTACCAAAGTTACATAAGTTGCTAATAAATACAATCGTTATGGAATAAGACCACCATAGACACTTATTTCTGATAAAAGTTTGGTTTTTAGAGGAATAAAAATAATGTTGGAAAAATGAAGGTGAGTATGTTTATTCAGTATGCTACCCTTTTTGGGTTAAACTGGGAGTATTTAAGAATAAACCTATAGAAGGTGTTCACGATAAGCTGAAAATAAATCAGAAAGGAAGACAATAATAAAGAAACACTCTGTTAAAATGGCACTTTACTCTTTTGTTCAGATCAGCACACGTGATTCTTAATTACTAAATAATATAACGTCAAAGTGTGATTGGTTGCTTGACATATTCAGATTTTTAATTAATTAAGTGCAGTGCGAATTATTCACGAGTCCACACTTGTTTATGCTAACTGTGCCGAAATATCCTTAATTAAACCGAAAGCATTTGTGAATAAATTTTATACACAAACAAAAATATCTGATGTAAGTGTGAGAAATGGTTGGAAGCTATTTTACGGCGTCAAATTTAAGAGTGATTGTTTTCGTTCCGAAATCAGTTTCGCCTCGTGTGACATTTGAAGGAATCATCTGCGTCGATGGGATTCGGTGTGGGTTTGGAATGGATTGATGACATATGCTCTTGAGTTAAAACTTCGGAACTTTAAAAAGCTTTGTGAAATATTTCGACAAATATCAATTTTTAAACAAGAAACAAGTAGGTTTGTAACAGAATCTGTCACTTAACCCGCTTCTACACAACATTTGTGTTCAACAGGAAAATGCGCTTACAATCAAAGAAACTTTTGGGTGAAATATATTTGACTTCATTTCAAACTGATTTATGTCGCAAAAATAAATTTCTTTTAATTTATTATTTCAAAGAAATAAAGTTTATCGAGCGATTGTTGTGATTGGCAATGGTGATTTAATTCTAATAAAAATGGCTTCTTATGCTTTTTAAATGAGCATTAAATTTTGCAATTTTTTTTAAATAATTGAAGCACTTCGAATTCGAATTTTTTTCCCTGAGATTTTCAATGTCTTCTCATTTTGATGCTCTGAATTTTTTTCACGTATCACACTTGCATGTAGCATTTTTAGTTTGGGCTATGAAAGTGGGTGACAGACGGTCTGAATGATTATAATACCTTCCACTTTTTACGTTATAAACGTAGTGTGGAAGCTAAAAAGCTAAAGAGTGTAATTATTTTTTTGCGCGTGAAATCTTTCGCTGACGGAATACTCGGTATATTGGCGATTCTTTGACTGACAAACTTTACCAGAAAAGCAACTTCATTCAAATAAATGACGCTGGTTATCTTTTTTATCAAATGAAAAAGGCAAATGAGATCTTTTGAACTGTGTCATTTAACTAAAACTTTTCAACTGCACTCATTGAAACAAGAATGCCGACCCCCCCCCCCCCCCCCAGAGCTAACGACGCACTCCCACCCCCCACAAATTCGGCTTCGACCCCCCCTCCCAAAGCCAGCCTTCGATACCATACAAAATTATTAACCACCCTCCCCTCCAAAAAATCGGAATTTTATATTCATATAGACTTATGGAGTAACTAACCTAAGGGATCTGCACCACATCTTATCTTTACGGTGTATACAAGAAACCTTATAGTAAAATGATTATTTTAAGTACCGTCGAATTGGGTAACATAAAGTTAAAACGTCGTGAGGTTTATTTTTCTGCGTGAGGTTTAGTCTGTTTATAACTGCGATTTATAACTTTTGGTCTTTTTATAAACTGCGTGAGGTTTATGAGACTACTGTATTTGTTTGAACTTTATCAGAGCGTAAGATTAGGATAGGAATAGGATATGAAAAATAATTGTCAGAAATATTCGTCTGGTAGACGCCATCGAACATAATTTAGACCCTCTTTTATTTCTTAGTGTCGTTCTAGAGTACGGTTACCCATTCATATTCTTTATAGTCAAAACAATATACAAAAATTGAAGCCAATTGTGATTTTCTTGGCAATTGTTCCTGCATTATTTTAAACCAAATAAAAATTCTCCAGAACGCGGGTTCTGCTGGGTGACCCTACACAATCGCCCCCCCCCCTCCGTCCGTTGGTTATGGGGGGGGGACTCTGAGAAAGAATAAGAATTTGTTGAGTTTGTTTAGTCAATGTAGACAGTTTATTAGAAAATTTTATTAAAAAAAATCACCCCCCCCCCCTAAAATTTCAAAGTCGCAGTCTGTGTCATTGACCCCCCCCTTGTAGGCACCCCTGCATTGAAATATGAAACACCGATTTCTTGCATAAGATTTGGAGGAAATGAATCAGCCAAAAGAAATGCATTGTCGTGTTGAATGAGTTCATATAGTAAAGAAAAGTCACTTTTGGATAAATTGGGGCAACCTGAATGGCACTAAAAATGATCCGATTGAAAAGTGGACCGATGTGTCGGATTTCAATGCATAAGAGAATTCCTTTAGGTAATGGCAAAAAATATTTGAAACAAAAGTAACTATTTTTAAACTATTTAAAAGTGATGGAATTGTAACTTTTTTTGAGAATGACCCATATCGCACCATGCAAAGTATCTCTCATTCAGTTAACATTATTGTTCAACGAAATACATTCCATTTTAATAGATTATTTGCTTGATGTGTCAGAATTTTTCTTGGTAAAATTTTTACTTAAGAGTGTCTCTTTAAAAGGTTTTTTTTTGTGGAATCCATAAAATTGTTTCTCCTTGATAATTGCGTCACCCCCCGTAATTGCATTTCCAACAAAGTAAGTTTCTCATGAGTGTTGTATTTTTTTTTACAGAATTTCATTAGGGATGCTTCAAATGAAATTTCTAACAGAGGTAGTCGATCCCATAATGCAGGTAAGCGAGTAACTACTTTCCCAATTCAAAAATTATAATTTAATGCATACAATTCATAACATTTTTCCACTTTAAAAATACTTCACAAAAAACTTTCAATTTACTTTTTTTATTGAGCTGAGAAGGAATCGAAAATAATATTTGTTTTAGAGAAGAGGAATTTGTAAGAAATTAGAGGTCATAATGCCATACTTTCCTCCATTCAAGTTTGGAGCAACAGAATATTAAGAAATTTGTTTCATTTGCAAGCATATATTTAAAGATATTTAAACGAGGAGTTTTCAAAAATTAAAAAAAAACTCTTCTTAAAATTGTAAGAATTTTTAAATATTTTTAAAAAATAAAAGTATTTTATTAACAAATGTACATAAAACTGTTGATAGATATTAAGATGGCATAAACAGCTAAATTCTTTTTTAAAGTTTAAAATGTAAAAGTGTAAAAATAATAGTTATATTCTTAGTTTTGAAAATTTTTATATATATAAAACTAAACACAATAGACCTTATTTCACCCACTTTTGAAAAGTACTGACTTATGCCCATGCTGCGTCAATGTCAAAACAGAGCATAGAATTCTACTTTATTTTTCCAAATTCCGTAAGGATTTAAGTACATACGCAGAAACACAGATCACACGAACCGAAAATTATACATTTGTCCAGGTTAGTTAATCCTTCTATTGATAACACAAAATACAAGAAACCGTTTCATTCGGGAAAATAATTATTTAATTTATAAAACTTAGATTTAGTCTAAAAACAATTATATTGAAACAAGGAAAGATACAAAATCAAGCAAGTTACGGTATTTGAAACAAATAATTGAACTTTTCTTATTTTCAAATAATTTTTGTATTTGTGCTCCTCAGTGATCAGTATCGTTTGCTTAAAAAATAAATTTCGAATTATTGAGATGTTTTTTGTTATTTTTTAGAACATCTAAGGTTTCGCCACAGTCACTGGAAAGTAGAAGTCGAGAATCTGCAGGAGGCTGTGAACAACCTTGAATTCTCGCAGGCGGACTTAAGTAAGCAGTTGCAAGTCCTTATCAAGCACCAAGCCGCTCAACTTGTGAAGTTAAGCACAGTCGAGAGGAACCAAAGTGAAGAAATCGATTCCGAGAAAACAATAACCAATCAAAGGCTAAACACATTGGAAAACTTAGTCAACAAGACAGAAGAACAAACTTTGAACATTCAATCCAGAGTAAACAATATCACTTCCTCGGGCATTCAAAAACTGCACGGATCAACTATGGAACTATTCAATGCGCTGGAGAGACTGGAAAGCAGCTACGATAGAAAAACAGACGACATTCGGAAAGAGATCTCCAAATTGGACTCCAACCTGTCACAGACCCAGTCGGATTTGGAACAGCTCAAAGAACGCGGACTCTCGTCAGAAGAGCAACTTCAAAGCGATCTCATAGGCTTGCGGTCCGATGTGAAAAGTAACCGCATTCGAATCCTGCTACTTCAAAATTCGGTGCGCAATCGAACAAGCCAGGAAGTCAAACTGTCCAACCTCGAGTCTCAGATACAATCGCTCACCGACCACGTGGGCGCTGAGAAGATGGAAATAGAAGCTCTGCACAAGCAAATAATGGCGGACGAGCAGTCCCAACGAAAAGTGAGGGAAAGCATCTTGGAACTCAATCGAGTCAAACGTCAGCAGGAGGAAGTAGATGAGAAACTGAACATGCTGCTTGCCGAGTTCCCGAAAGGTAAGCAAGTTGAAAACAAGTCATTCAAAAATACATGGGATTTCGATAGCCACTACGATAATTAGTTGTACTAAAAGACGGCTTAAAATACATTTATACAGGCTAAAAATACCATCGCAGTTCTTAGTGCATTGCACAAGTTTGAAATCACCGAAAAATGCATTGTAAGGTATCCTGAATACTTTTTAGTTTTCATTGTTGACGTGTGCCTCCAGGGCATAGCCTGGAAGGCAGAGAGGGTGCAGTAGCTTCCATTGGCACAAGGCTTTGAGCACCCATGAGGGTTGGAAGTCTGACTTCTGCTCCAAAATGGCGCCACCTCCTTAATTTAAACAGGTCGCTGGTTTAGTTTTCGTGAAACTTTCAATCAATTTCTACCATTTTAGCAAGTTATCATTGTACACAAAAACATAAAAAAACATGAAAAGTTTAACGAAACTGATTAGGTATAAAATAAAATCCTTCAAATTCAAATTAGATATGAATACCATTTTCCTAATATTCCAGAATCAGCTGACAAGAGGTTCCAATATTTTGATAAGGGGGCGCTCTGACCTCCTTTCGAATTGCAGAAGATAAAATGAATGATGGGAATGTGAGGTTTGGGGGGATTCGGATTTCTCAACATTTGAACGACAGACCGGATTTTTTTTTGTTTGGTTCAACAAAAAAAACTTGATAGATGTAGTAGTAATTGGAAACACATACTCGACTATACTCGCCGCCAACCAAATTAGAACACGATAGGGATGGCAGTTTTTGAGAAAAACCGGTTTTTCAAATACCGGTTCCATCCCTAAAGTGTAACAAATAAGGGTGGCGGTTAGATTTTGGAAAAATATAATTTCATTGGGCATTGCGACAATTTTATTTTATTTTTAATTTATGTAGAGAAAAAAAATCGAAACTTTGATAGAGTTGGTGTCACAATGCTACATATGTCCAGTTGGAAAACCAATTTCAAAGAAATAGACAAATTTGTTTTTAAATGTAAAATGTTATTTTCTGTCGTTTTATAAGCAAATAACAAATAATGAAATCAAGTAATTGCTTTATTATCGAAAATAATATGTAGTAAAAATTATAACTATAATAGTATATACTTCATAATATGTGTAAGTAAGGCACACAGGTAAAATTTTAGCCTAATAATAAAATTTTTCATCTAACATAGATTGACTGGGCTCTTGAATAGTCAATACTTTTAACATACAATTAGAATAGATGCCAAATACAAAAGTGTTCCCATGTACCACAAAGTCTCCGAAAAAAAAGATATGTTGGCACACTGCCGTCCAACATGATTGTTTCGTTTCTTTCATCACGATGGCAAGTGACGTGAAGCATCCAAATAATCTTTTTTTGTTCTTTGTAGATTGTTCCGGCAATGCTTCGTGGGGGCGGCCGAGCGGGCCTTACCTCATCCGCGGCCCGGAAGAGGGGTCGGCGCGGCGTGTGTACTGCGACACGGGGAGCTGGACCGTCGTGCAGCGGCGGGAGAAGGGGGGCACACTACACTTCGACAGGGACTGGGCGCAGTACAAGCGCGGATTCGGGGACGTCGACGGCAACTTCTGGATCGGGAACGACCTGCTGCACCACATCACCGCCGAGGGGGAGGAGTACGCCCTGAGGATGGACCTGTGGGACGCCCAGGGCACCTACAAGTTCGCAGAGTACTCCACCTTCCGCGTCCTGGGCGAGCACGACCACTACCGACTGGTGCTCGCCGGGTACCGGGGCAACGCCAGCGACGCCATGGGCTATCACAATGGCATGGCCTTCAGTACCCCGGACAGAGACAACGATGCGAGTGAAGCCACGCACTGTGCGGACTTTTACCAGAGCGGATGGTGGTACAACCACTGCCAATATGTGAATGTGAATGGACGGACGGGCATCACATGGTATGACATGGAAGGCCAGGAGTGGTCGGAACTGTCCAAAGTAGAAATGAAAATCAAACCGAAAGCATTGCTTTAGCATTCAAATGATGTTTCGTTCAAACAATCTAGTCGATACCTTACTGAATGTTTTTTTTAAATGAGTTTTATGTGCATCATTCTCTCAGTTATTATAGTGCTATAACTTTAAACCAGCAATGGATACCTTTACAAATTTAAACTTTTCACGATAATATTGTAGGTTATTTTTGAAAAACAACTGCAGAATACATATTTCTTGTAAACATAAAATTAAATTGTAACGTTATTTTTTAAAATTAATATGTCATTCAACTTCTTAAAAAATCGCAGAACAAATTTAAGTAAAATAGGTCAATAGAAATTTGATATTTTAATATTTATAGTTTTCAATTTTATCTATTTTTTCCTATTTTGTTACTTTATTTTGTTCGACATAAAAACATTTATTATAATTTAAGTACAGATACTGGTGTTTAAATACATATTTTCTATTTGCCACTCCCTTAAACTGTGTATGCCTTTTTCCCTGAATACTTTTCAATTTTGGAAATTTTTCAAACGTGCAAATTGTCAAATTTACAGAGAATAACGGAAACATGTTATTTGTGATATTCATTAATATTATGCGACATTTTCTGAAAATTAAAGTTGAACAAAAATTAAGCAATTAAACAACGTATTTAATATTTAACCAATGTTTTTAAAATGTTGCAGAAACGCAATGTCGTTTGTTGTGAAAACCTTATCAAGATACGTAATAAACTCACAAATGGCGTCTCGTTAGGAGTAGTAATTTGCAACCAATTAAGGACTAAAATTGAAGCGAAAAATGTTTTGGGGTACAAAAAAATGATGCTGTTGAATAAAAAAAATATATCTGAAATTATTTTTGTTTTCAACAATTAAACTTTAGAGTTGTACCTAATATAAAAAATGCCATTCGCATTTTGCATGCAATTTTTTTAATTAGTCTGAAAAATTTGCAAGCATTGTTCATTTGTTCATTCATTTTGCTGTTCAATTCATTATTTATTGTATTCTTTAACTTGTTTATTTTAATGTTAATAAAGAGTTTTAAAATATCTGTGTAATGTGTGATAGTTCAAATAATATGGTGATTAAACAAAATATCTCTCTAAAATAATATATGGCTTTACATAAACAAGTTTTGACAATTTAGGACTTCATTGGACACAAGTTGAGATGTTTCTATCATTTACCTTTTTTCTGCTATTTTTTTATTTTTTTGAAAATGTTGATAATTAAGTTGGGAATACTATCGTAAAGATGGAATTTTTAGTCTTGTGGTTTTGCTTCACTTTGTTATTTTCAGTTTCTTTATATATTCTGGATCAAATAAAAATGAAATGAATTTTAGAATGTTTGTAATTATTTTTATACCAGAGTATATAAGACAAAAGTTTATGGCTTATTTCTCATTTTAAATTAGAAAACTACCTTTTGGAAAAAAATGTAATAAAAAAAATGCTAGAACTTAGGGGGTGTCATAAATTACGTGATGCGTTTAGGCGGGGAGGGGGTTGAGCCAAATATCACGTAATTTTTCATCGCAAAAAATCAACGTAAAATTGCGAGAAAAAATTGTTAAATTCCAGTAAAATATGTTTCTCGACCTACATTTGGTAAAATTTTATACGATAATAATTACCGTGGCTTTCCGAACCATGTTTCAAAATGTTGAAAATTCAAAAAAACTTTCAAATTCAGCACAAAAGAATCAATTCACTAAAAGAAACGAAAATTGAAAAATGTCACGCGAGTTTATCAGGGGGGGGTAAAAAAATCATCAAAATCTCATCACGAGCGTACTTATGGTATTTTTATCGGATTAAAAAAAAGTAAAATTTTAGATGTAAAATTCAGATACAGTGACACAGATATTCAAGATTCCGATGAATAAATATCATGGATTTCAATTCTTTACTTGGCAATTTGTGGTCGTAATTATAAATTCAATACAATTCAACTTAGTAACACCATTCGACCACAGTCACGCTGCACTAATCAAAGGTTTTCACTCACTCCACTTCCCTTTTGTTTTTTGGCTTCTTAAAAGGGCCACCCGGTACATTAAATGTACTAATAATTAATAATAAGTTATTATTAAATAGAATTTAAAAAAAAAGCTTTTATGGCAGAAATTTAGGTTAGGTTGGAAGAGCGTCGCACGAGGGCTATTGGCGACAGGTGACGACATTTCGAACCACAGTCCAGGGACGAGCCGACACCCGAGGAGTAGGCACCCAACGTTGCTTTTTTGAAGGGCGACATGGTACACGATGTGAGGATAGTAGAAGTTTATCAAACTGAAAGTTTCGATGGGGAATGTGCGTAGTTGTTCCTTTCAGATGGATTCGTACGGGCACTCCTAGAGGTTCAAAATATTATCGGGCTGTTCGACGTGCTCACCTCAAAGGGCACGCAGTCGAAGAAGACGGCGAGGAACCAGTTGAGGGTGACGGTGGCCAGCTCGATGTCGTGTCGGGCGAAGTGGCGCGCCAGGTCGGGCAGCCGCTCCCCGACCAGCTCCTTGAGCACCTCCTGATCGGCCTGCGCCCCGAGCAGGTGGCCGTCGAAGTAGTGCGCCGTGAACGAGCGCTCGCACATGCTCACCAGGCACCTGAGGGGAAACATGGAACCGAGTACAAAAGGCAGCATAGAAACTAGTGTCAAAACAAGCTAACATAATAGAAAAAACTATGGCAAAAAGCAATGACTCAAACACGACATCTTACAATTTTGATTTGGTTGGGTGGATAACGACCGAAACTAAGACTAAATTATCTCACAGCCCAACAATTTCAATGTAATACATGAATAAAATTAGCTTTTCCCCGATTCACAACAATTATCCGAATTTCTAATTATACGAATATGGTTAGGTCCCAATTGCTTCGGATAATTGAAGTTCTTCTGTATTTCTATATCTATTAAGGAATCCACCATTCTTCCATTCATTATTAGTGTTAATTTGCTTTTGTTTATTTATTATCTCTATCTGGTTGTCACTGTTCGAGGCAGCTTCAGCACCCTACAGTGACTTCCAATTCTTTCAATAGATTTTCTATGCCTCTTTGCATTGTTATCAGTTTCATTTAATTATTTTTTAGGCATTATTTTTAGGTTAGGATGGAAAAAGGGTGGATTAGGGATGGAAAAAACTGAAAAAGTGGTTTTTGGCTTCAGTTACACTGCAAAACACTGGTTCTTAGGCTGAACCAAATATAAATTTTCAACAATAAGGAGAACTGTAATTATTTTTGGTTTTCTCAAATGAATGAAATCGTCCGCTGCCGGAATACTCGATAATAAGTTAATCAATAAGTCAAATAAGTTATACCTGATTTTCTTTTTTATCAAATGAAAAAGACATCAGAAATATTTTGATCTGTGTAATTTAACTAAAACCTAAACCACTTCAACTGCACGAATTAAAAAATCAAACCCAATGAGTTGGAAAAGGATTCTAAAGCAATGAAAATCAGCCAATCCAGACGAGAAAGTTGCAGGTCTATGCCCACGATTACGTAATATTTCTACATATTTGTCGCGGAGAGGGCAACTTTTTCGCAACGATAATCTCGCATGCGTGTGCCCACGAAAACCTGCGAAATTAATGTTAGTTTTAATTATCGTCACACAAGAGCTACACGAGGGCCATTGGAGACATCATTTTCCGTGTGAGATTAGAAAATGTAAACAAACAATTAAGCCTTAAATGATAAATGACTGCAATGTATATGACATTATAAATTACAAATATACCCAAAAGAAATCGTATTTATTTAAAGTTTAGCTTCAATAAGTGCAAATTCATTTACCATCTCGTCTCTTTCGTTATCTGCTACACAATCAAGTTTTAAATACACCTTTTAATGATAATTTTTGATTGTTGACGATTTCCTATGTTTCAATTCCGACCTGACAAATCCCTGAAAACTTGTCTGCTGCATATGATACATTTTCTTTTAAACGTCTAAACGGGCAAATACAATGCAGCAGCAATTGATCATCTCGCAGCAGAAGTCAGTCTTGCATGGGTGCTCAAAGCCTTGTGTCAATGGAAGCCACTGCACCCCTTCTGCTTCCAGTCTATGCCCTGGAGGCACACGTCAACAACAACAATTGACTGTTTAGATTTTTTTTTTCAATTTCTATCTAGTATAACCAAGGGACATTACATTATCTATCTCTGGGTGCATTTCAAAAACATAAGTCACACAGAGTTTTGTCCCGAGCGTATCCGAAGCTGATGCGAGACTCGCAGCAGAGATGTAAAACTCGTCGTTAGGAGACTCGCAGGGCGAGATTGCTTTTTGCGAGAAATTCGAGGTTGTTTTCTCGCTTGTGGAAAACAGCCTTTAATGGAGGCAAATTGAGGCTGAATTGAGGCACTAAAAATGATAAAAGTTGACTGATTTTGTCGCATTTCAATAGATCGAAGAATTCTTTAGATAATAGCAAAAAATATTTCCAATAAAAACTCTTTATTTTTCGAAATTTGAAAGCTCCAACTGTAACATTTTTTTGAGAGACCCATGTATATACGGCAACTGGTGACATCACCTTTAGGATTGAAACAATTCTTATTTTATAATAATATACAAATTACTTCCCCTCGTCTAGTGCAAGAAAACAATAGTTTCAAATCAATGTTATGACAAGCCCAGCTAATTTTTATAATAAACATTATAGGAAAAGTTAGATTTGGCCTGTTTAGAAAATTATATACAACTGAACACCAGTTTACCCTATTTAAGGAAAACATTGATGCCTAATGGAATCATAATCATACAGAAGGAAATATATCCCTATATTTCTTTCTGTATATGTATCTATCTGTATTTCTATCTATAAAGTCCCTATAAAGGGACTTGTTGCAAAGGTTGCCGGATGTAACTGCTGATAGTTTTAGCGTAAAAGAGGCACTACAAAATCGAGGACTCAATTACAAAAAATTAACTGTCCTTGCGATTCTATAAATTTTAATGATAATTTTTATTTTTTGCAGGAGTTGGTAATTTAACACATTGAAAAATGTTCAAGGTTTTTAATTTGTGTCGATAAAATATATTGCAATATTTGAACGTGTGCTAATAAATACTAGGTGTCCTTAAAATGATGCAGCAGTGTATAAATTGTGACAAAAATTCCCACTTCATCCCGAGTGTGTTCCGTTGTTACTCACCAAAAAGCGTCCTCCGGTTCGAGGAAGAGCAGGCTCATGCCGACCAGGAAATTCATCCCTTGACAATAACCCAGAGCTGGGTTGTGCACGCAGAAGGCTTGCAGAACTTCCTGCATTTTGCGAACCTACAACCGCGCATTAGGAAAGGTTTCTGTAGAACACTTTTTCCGATGTCTATAATATGGTTAAAATCATACAGATAATATCGTTACAAAAATACTTGAAATAATACATTACATTTACCAATTGGATGGATCATATTAAGTTAGCTGGTTTAATTATATTTCAAGCGATACTTTGAGTATTTTTTTTTGAACCCTCCCCCAGAAAAAAATGGAGTAGCGGCACAAGGTAGTAGAATTACTTAACTTTAATGGATTCATAATTCCCTTTTTTTAAACTAATGGGGTCGCATTTTGGTGGATATAAGGCCTTTTGACACCTGACCTCAGGATGCTCTCCTCAAGAAACGTTTCATTTTGAAATGTCAGAACAAAATATTATTTTTAAGCTGTCTTTTAGAGAGTGACATCGCAAGAAAAAGCGAGAATTCTTAATTTCTTATTAAAGGAACAGCTGGGGAAAAAACGATCCACCCCTCGTTACTCGGCTGCTTTTTGGCTGGATCGGTTGGAATCGGCTGGAATTTTGTGGAAGGTGTCAATTTTCAGGAAATAGCGTAAGGAATTGAGAACTGACAACAAAAATTGTATAAGGGGACGTCTACATATTAAAATGAGAACCAACTTTGAAAATTCCAATAGCAACACCCAATTTTTTTTATATAAAAATGTTTATCATCTTCAAAACACCTCAGATCCAACGAAAATTAATTAATTCGCATTATTTGTTGAGATATAAGCATTCAAAGTTGAACGCCCATAATGTTAAAAAAGTTTCACAAACTTTTATTCGTACCTCCACAAATAAAATGAATTAAACAAAGAAAAATTTTCATTATATACTTCTTAATCTTCCAAAAACAAATCACACAAGATTTTTTATCAATTTTTCATTTTTAATATTTTTTATTTAAATTTAAATAAGAAAAAATAAAATATGAATAGCAACCCCAATTTTTTTTACATAAATCGAAATAATAGATCAAGTAGAATCAAAATCCCGAATTTTTTAATTCAACAACAATTATTTGCCGAGTTATTGTAAAAAAACTGAAAAAAAAAACGAATTTTAAGGACCGTGAAAAAAATTATTTGGCAAATTTGATCCTAATTTGCATTATCGTTTGGTGGTTGAAAAGCGTAAATGTTTATTAAATTATTGATGTCTGACAAATGTCTAAAAAAAGCTCTTGTTGCAAGGGCATACAATGCATTTTGTTTGTATAAATTAACCTTAAATTATATCGATTACTATGTTTTTAAATGTATGTTATTTCCAATACCAAAAAGTGTGTTTAATATTAAAAATTAAATACCCTAAAATATTATTGAAATTCTGTTTTTAGTATATTTCATTGTTACTACATTGATTATTTAAAATGATTAGTACCCACTGCCTTGGTTAAAAATCATTGCCAAATCATTCTGCGTAATTTTATTTTGTTTTCCTTAAATATCGTGTTAAGGCCCTCGTTTTGTAATACGTGGTTTATATTACCGATAAAGTGCGTTGAATTTTAAACAAACTTTTTGTAGCAATATGAATGAAACAAAAATTTGCATAAAAAATTCTGTTCGTTATAAATAACCGTATATGTGACTTAATTTAAAATTAAAACTTTTCCTCTTCTAGCCTTTATTTTATTTCTGAATTTTAAAATCCAAAATAAAAAAAAAACATCAAAAAAATCACAATATTAGTGAAGAAGGTTAAATTTTAGCATCCGTTGGCGAGATTATGTTAACCCTTTTGTAAGCTTGTCGTTTTGAAAAGACAACTAGTAAATATTACCTTTTTCGTTTTGGAGATTTCCCCCTAAACGAGTTCAAAATTAATGCTTTAATATCTCAGCAAATAATGCAAAATAAATAATTCTTTTTTATACATGGGGTATTTTGAAGGTGCTAAACATTTTTATGTCAAAAAATTGGGTGTTGCCATTGGAATTTTCAAAGTTGGTACTCATTTTAATATGTAGACGACCCTTTATACAATTTTTGCTGCCAGTTCTTTATTCCTTACGTTATTTCCTGAAAATTGGCACCCTCCGCAAAATTCCCTGATCAATAGCAGCCGAGTAACGAGGGGTGGATCGTTTCCCCCCCCCCCCCCAGCTGAACTACCAAATGTTACTCTGAATTTTGATACCAAACCTTGAATTTTGATACCAACTTTTTTCATAACTTTTGGTTATAACTAACCAAAAGTTATAAAAAAATAAACGTATTTCAAAATTGTCTGATAAGATTTGAATTTCAAGATCAGAAAGACACAGACGTTATGAATCAGTAATTGAAATATTGACACAATATTAATATGAAATGAGCATTAAATATGAGCGGATAGAATTGATAGAATTGAGCTTAATCCGTTCGGACCTTTGGACGTTACAAGAATCAGAATAAAAAAAAAATGAGAAACTACTATTAATGCTCATAAATCATCTGAAATAATTTTTTGCGTTAAAATTTGCATTAAATATATTTCATCTATAGTATGTCAAATGACTGGAAAGCTTTATTCATTTTCATAGAAATATTTTATAAACAATATAAAGTAAAAGCTCATTTTTTTATAGGCGAAGGAGCCCGAATGACGTCTCCAAACCAAAGTGCCAACGGAAAGCCACATTCAACCACAATCCTCAGGCGGATATTTTTACAAACGGTTTTTTATATGCTGACTTCCAACTTGTTGAAATGGTTTCGAATATTTTTTTTTAACATTTTCAAGAAATAATTTGACACAAAATATTCAAACCAATTTCAAGAAGTGTGATTATGTCAGCTACATTTATTATAAAACCTTTTGTAAAAATATTCAATACAGCCGTGGCTTAAAAAGACTTTTTTCCATTGGATGAACCCCACTTTGGTTTGGAGACCGGGCGCCAGAAAATATTCGAGATAACTTCTTTTGCTAAATATAGCCTTTGTTTTTTTGTTGTTTTTTTTCAGAGAACTATCCTTTAAAAAATAGTATTTTCTTAAAGAAGAAGGGCATTAAATATACCCTGGTTATATTTAAATATTTATGTTAAAAACCTTGAATTTGCTGTTAATATTTAGATCTTTTATAAAAAAAGTGAATGAAGAGAAACCCATTCTCAGACTCGATAAACGTCTAAAACTTAACTATTTTAGACATCTCAAGTGTTTGAAACTTTCAGACGCCGTTTTGCGGCTGAATCTGATACCATCGTTTCAGGCACTTGTTTTTTGGTTTCAAATTAAGACATTTCGATTTGCAATGTATAAGCATCATTTTTTTTTATGAATTTTGAAAGTTGTCAATTTTATCATTAACCATTGTAGCACAAATAAGAGTTAACTATTCTGTTTTAATTCTCACAATTAAAATCGATAAAATCCAAAAAATATATCAACAGAATTTCTTCTTTCCTACTCTATTGGAGCTATACTACATATCCAAACACACAAAAATACTGACTTTATTCAAATTTGAACGACAACAGTGCCTTTCATTGCCCGAAATGATGTCATTTCGTTTGCCTAGTGAATCCACCTCTGATTTCTTACCCCATCGGCATTGGCATCTGCGAATCGGATGTTGTCAGGCATCGTGCGCAGGAGATCCAGGGCGATTTGCCGCTTGTGGTGAGTGACCCGCTGAAAAACGCGTGAGAAAAGGGTTTAGTTTGGGCTTCCTAGAAAGATTCGACGCTCTTAAAACCCTATGTTACCCATCACGCCCCCAACTCTCTTTTATATAGATTTGGATTTACTTGAGACCGCGCGAACTGTAGGTTCACATCTGACAGGGGCTGAAAGCTACACGTTGTCTATTAGCTACGAACCGTGTCATTTGGAATAGTGGTCAAGTGACGATCCCGACTCAACTGGCACCCAGCGCAACCTTAGGGCGACATCGGAGGTGGCGCCAGGACTTGGATGACGACAGATTTAACGTGCGCCAGTTGCGTTATTTACTGGCGGAATTTTCCTTCCACCACCACAATCCGTTTATAGGATAGTTAGAGAAGAGGGAACAACTTGCAAAAGTATCCTACGTGGCATCGCATAAGAAGAATGTCTTTAGTTCGAGTTACAGAATAAGGGCTTCTCACCAAAAACTAATAATGCGCATTCAAATCCTTCTAGTGTTGAGTTATAAAATGGGAAACATTTTCGACAAATATTTATATTTAACGCGGTGTTTTTTTGCTACAGTTAATAGTTTTAAAGTTTGCGTAATGTATGCAGCTACGGATATTAAATAAAAGTTTTCTAAGTATTATCACAATTATTTTGATGTTTAAAATAAGCGAGCTCAACTACGATATAAGTGGCCTTTTTATGTGCATGGATAAAACCTATAACTTCAATTGCTAGAACTGAATGCTCTATTTTAAGTGACATTCACTAAATTTTTAAAAAACGAGGACAACGTGTGTATTTTTTTCGTAAGATGATTCAAGGGTATCAGGACCTTTAAAACTTATGAATTGGTTATCTTAAAGTTAAATTAATCATGAAATAAAAGTTTATTAACAAATGTGTTTAAAATTTTTACCATGTATTGATGAAACACTTATTAAAAATATAGCAATTTCCGCAAATATTTTTTTTTATTCCATAAGAAAATTATTGATAAAGTCTTGTTTTTTGGAAATTTATAATAATAATTGGAAAATTATAATTATTGTTCAGTAACGTTATAGACTACAAAATAGGTTATCTGACCAAAATCAAAATAAAATAATTTGAATTAGCTGCAATTTCTATAATAAAATGCGCGTTAAAAACAATTGTACATCGCGTATTGTAATTTTCGCAGTCTATATAAGTTCTATAAGTGTGGTTGACACATTTTTCAAGTCATTTGGGCAAACGTAGTTGGCGTTATCGTGTGCACAAAAAAACGTTTCACTGAGAAACGAACAACTATACTGACGTGGGCAGGTAAACTGCAGTAACTTCCATAATGACTTGGACCATTGTTGCAAACACTCAATTACCCTAACCTATAAGAAAACATACTGTAAACAATTTATTTCAGAGCAAAAATGGTGCATTTCATTGTTGCGATTACTGCAGTTTACCTGCCCACGGCAGTATAGAAGCCGAGTATTGGTCAAACATCATTAAAATACTATGAAGTTTTTGTCCATATTTCAAAAACTAGACTGAATTTAGACACACTGTTAAAACTGAAGGTGACACTTGGCACCCCCGGGAGTGAATGGTGGCGCCAACCCAAAGCGATTCAAAGCATTGAGGTGCCACATAAGACCGCCTTTTCACCCCGGGGAGAAAAACGACCCCCTTCCGTTTTAACAGCGCACTTTATAGTCCATGGAAATAAGCGTGTTCTATCGAAGCGTTCGTTTCCCAAACTATTTCTTTGAGCGATGTGAAAGGGCCGTACCTCGTCGTCCGGGGCCCGCGTGCACAGGAAGTTGTAGTAGTGCGGCCCCTTGGCGTCGATGAGATCCCGCACCCGCGCCCGGCACAGCGCGGCCCACACGCGGCTGCGGAGGTGCAGCGGCACGCCCGCACGTACCAGACCCTTCAGCTCCTTCTGAAACGAGAAAGAGACACGTTGGCACACAAGGATCCTTCACGAGAGGGTCCACCCATCCCCTTTCTGGAGGGCCCTTTGGACCATCCACTTTGCTTGAGCATCCTGGAAATGCTAGAGAGAGAGCTGCTCACCGAGGGTTCGAGCGCCGGGTTGTGTCGGAGGTGCCTCTTCCAGTGCTGATGGTGTTGGTGTTGGCCCACAGCCGAGTAGTGCAGGTGCAGCTGACGGCAGATGTAGTGCAGCGTCAGCGACTCGTCCGAGAAGGCGTGCCGGAAGCCCAGGCTGTCCACGTGGGGAAGGCCGCGGGAAAGGCTGAAACACGAATCCTTGGCTCAACACCGTGGCTTATTTCGAAAGATTCGAAGCCATTTCATAGGGGAATAAAAATGATCATTGTTTTTCTTACTTTTCATAAACGGGTAGTGTTGGATTGATTCGTCTGGCTTCTTCTAAGAGTGCCACCACTCGTTCTTTGTGCTTAAAATATGTGTTTATTATTAAAATGTAAAAGCTTATATATGTAAAAATGCATTGACATGATAGGATATTTTAAAATATGGGAATGGATTGTTAGTTTGGAAAAATTCTAAATTGGATATGGATTGTGCGTCGTCCTACCCATGCGTTATTGTTCTTTATACATTATTGCTTATGAGTTAAATAAATCAATTTTCAAACGTTTAAAAAATATAAAATTACTTGACGCATCAGTTTGAATCGAAAATTTATAATGAACCGCTCGAACATCCCTTAATAGGGGTTGTGGATTTAGTAGTTCACCATTCGTTGAAGGGGTTTCAGTTTTTGCTTTCCATCAAGGACTCGTTTTAAAGAACCATTTTCTGTGGTGGGAGAACAATAGAGACCACCGACACACTGCTTTTTCCACACACTGACCTTTTCGCTTAAGGTTTCCAAGTAAGACACACTTCTTTCCAAATAAAAATGTCTATTGAACTGTTTCTAAATGTGCTGTACTCACCCTGTTTCCTCCGTAGAGATAGACTTCGATCGTTTCTGGTCCGTCGCAGTTGTTGATGCGCAGGGAGGACTGCATCAGGAACACGTAGTCCCGCTTCAGCCGCTCCACTTCCGACTCCAGTTGCCGCATTTGACTGCAAAGCAACCTTCACATTATTCGAGGGAACACAAAATAACTCGATTGGATTTTTTTAATTCACTTTCGAACATTTGTTAGCCAATACTTGTCTTTGTTGGCCCACTTAAAGTAAAAATTCGCCAGCAAATTGCCAAATAAATACAATATTACGGTCGACGTGAATAATCGGTTATTAATAAATATAACCGTTCATTATTAATAACAATCAAATAAGCCGATTGAGGTTCATAACAACAATAGCTCGAGAAACTTTATTTCTTTGAAATAATAAATTAAAAGTAACTTTTAAAAAATACATTAATTTTTTTTAAATAAAAATTTATTTTTGCGACATAAATCAGTTTAAAATGACGTCATATATATTTCACAAAAAGATATTTTGATTGTATGTTGATATGAAATGTTTTGCTTTTATTTAAAAGCGAGGAATATTATATATTTATTCTTTGAATATAAATTAATTTAACAAACTATAAAAAATACTTATTGAATTTTCGAAAGAAAATAAATGAAACTAGCCAAATTTTGCTTGTAAATGTTTAATATAGAATTAAAACTGTGTTTGGCGCCTTTTTTCCTGTTGAACACAAATGTTGTGTAGAAGCGGGCTAAGTGACAGATTCTGTTACGAACCTACTTGTTTTTATTGTAAAGCAAAACAAGCTCAATAAATTGAAGTGTGTAATAAAAATGTTAAGACATTTATTTAAGACTATACTTAAAGACTTAATTGTATTGATAATAATACATTTTTTTTTCATTTAAAATATAAGTGATACTTAATGATTTAAAATATCGATTTTGCTTACGACACGGTAACTTCCGGTTTAATAAATAGGGGTTTCCTATAAAATTCGTTTATTCGAACTACATTTCTTTTTACATTAGAAGCAAATATTTTGGTTAAACTGTAAAAATAGACGGCTACCTTAACCCATTAAAGGGCAAGAAAATTTGCCAAGAGCGAAAATGATTTCTGCTTAATTTTGTTAAAAACAATATATAAGACAAATAAAGACTATATTCCTGAACTATTAATATATTGCATATTAAGTTATACAATTTTTTTTTTAAAAAAACTTAAAGTTAAGGATTTTATTCGGTAATGAAGGTGTTAATGGTATTTACAAAGTCGTCGGTCGTGGGAAAAAAAGAGCCTGTTTTATCACATCGACCAATCTTTAAAGAAAAATAATATCTTATTAAAATGATAGTTCACTGTAATAAAAAAACTCGTTTTATCATATTGACAAACTTGATTGGGAAATGTTTTGTTCTTACTGTTGGTTGTGGTCGGCGCTCTTCTTCTCGTGCTGCAGTATCCTGGCGAGCTTGAGCACCTCCTCGTTGAGGAAGCGGTTGTGGTTCTGCAGGATGCGACACTTCTCCGGCTTCTCCCGGGGCGGCCTACAAAGCAGCGCATCAGAAACACCACACACAACACACACTCACAATTGAAAGCATGGGGAGTGAGTTACCAGAGAGGATCTTCGGCGGATCGGAGTCTCTCCTCCAACTCATTCACTAACAGGATCTTCTCCTCGATGATGCTCTTGTAAGCAGACTCACGATTCAAGGCTTTGGCCAAGTCACACTTGGTGCACCTACAGCACAAAGAGAACAGAAAAAAAGGGCATTGCTTCATTCCAATTGATTGGCTTATTTCATTTATTATTTCAATTATTACTCATTCATTTCTTATTTCATTTAAACAAAACCTTCTGTCTCCTTATTTATTGGAAGCTGGATAATATCCATAGCTTATGAGTTTGCCAAATCTTACAGAGTTGGACAAAATAATGTATAAACTTTGCAATTTTTACTTTTCTCAAAAACACAAAAATGCAAAATGCTTTTGAGGACTTGTAACTAGTGTTTAACACATTTTTGCGCATAGCTTATGTCTTTATAAAAATTAGGCGTTACGCACAATACAAACCAAAGATCAAAAACGTTTTGAACTAGCCTGATTAAACAAATCTAGAAATAGATTGGTACATTTAATCAAATGTTTAACAAAACAGAACTTTCGTGTCAACTCAGGATGTTGTGTATCAAGTCAAACAAAACGGTCCGATTCTTTAGGATGAAAACGGCCGAAATAATCACTGGTAGTAACTTTTTTTTTTGGGGGGGGGGGCATATCTGGAACAAGGCTGCATAGGGGTGTGAAAGGCCGCTACATAGGTTCCTTCTTGCATTGAAATTTGAATAAAATATAATTGACATGTGATGTCAAATTACCAAAAAATTCTGATTATTGATCTTTGACCCCCCTTCTACGTACTGCCTAATTCTATTTGAAACATACACTAAGTCCGAAAATGTGTAAATAGCTTTTAAAAAAATTTGAAAAAATGTGCAAATTGCAAAGTGTGTAAATTATTTTGTCCAATCTCTATAAATTTGAAAATAAAACTATTTACTTAAACTAAGCATTTCTACTTACACGAGTTCTGATTCCAATTCTTGAAGACGAACCGACGCCGAGCACTCACTAGTACCGACCGCTGAATCACTAGACACACTAGTACCGGAGAACGAACTGAAAAAGATGAATCAAAATTCAAAGGTGTGTTTAAGAGGAGCACTCAAAAAGTATCTAATTTTTGTATCGAAACTTATTTAACGCATTTTATTAGTCTTTCATGCAAAGAAAATATTCAAAGCAAAGCATGCAAAGTTTTATAACGTTATCTTTGCTTAAAAAAATTACTGAAGCATTTTCACGATTATTCTCTACTTTCAAATCCAAAGATGTAAACTATCTTTCGCTTCTCAGTTTTTCAATTTCTTTAGTTCGTGCGGTACTTCAAACCCTTATGTCCATTGGCTCCATGGCGGCAGTGGGGGCCATTGCCCCTATATTTATCAATCCTTGTTCCAATTTTTTTATATACCACACTCTTTTTACCATGATTCTCCCATGGTCAAAGCCGAGGGGCCATTGCCTAATGCCTAAGTCATTTGAATAAAATAAAGTTTTGATTTTTTTAATTAATTTTTTAGTTAAAAAAACGACCATTTTTGGGGTACAGCAAGCCATGTACATAACACTTGCCAGTCACTCACTGGCAAGCCATGCAAGGGGTGGCGGAAGCAGGGGGCTTCATGTCATCGATTTCGGTCCCTGTTTTTGGTATGTTATCGTTTGAATCCTGTTTTTAAGTATGACCCTTACCTATGTGCCTCGGCGTTCATCTTGCGCAGCAGCCGCACGCGGGCGTCGGGGGCATCGGAATCGGACGAGGAGGACGACGAGTTGGGGGCCGACTCTGCGAACAAAACACGCCATCAAACAGGACAACGAAAGCTTGCCTTATCGAATCAAATCGTTCACTTTAGGGTTCGAAAAGTTGTTTTTCATATCACTTCATGTATCCTACATACAATTTTCAGTACCTACTAGGGTTTTCCATGGACTGATAATTCGTTTATGGAGATACATATAAGAAGAAATCTTATGTTCACACGGCACGGTTCATCGCCGTCCATGAGTGAAGGCTGGTCACACACTCGTTCGGTTTCATATGCAGGATTCCAATTTCAGAATGAAGATAAGCGTGGACGTACGATTTTTATTTTTATTTTTGGGGGATGGACACGGTAAATGGGTTGAGTGACGTTTTCATGAATGTCATGTACACTGCACAGGCTACTTAGATTCCTTCAGAAAGAATATTTCCGTCCATCAATGTATACTAGCGCTGCATTCGGCATATGATCCTGTTGCAAAAGAGTTTTTTTTTCCGAAACGAGCTCACGTTTTTTTTCAGACTGAAAATGTACAATCGCATGTGTACCTAGTTGAACATTTGTATGTAAAGGTTACATTTGGGTTTCTGAATTCGGAATCCTTATATGGAAATCACTGAAAGTGTGGGGCTAGCCTTAGAAATATCAGATAGCTCTTCCGCTCGGCATTCTTCCTGAAAATATTGAATAACTTCTGTTGGTTTACGAATTAGTGATCATTTGATTAAATATGTCTCGGAATTTTTTTTAACGTTTTTAATAATAACTTGGATCATTCATATATTTTGCAAGATCTTTATTTTTGTGTTTCTTGTTATTAACCCGTAATAAAATTATATTTAAAACCTTTTCTAACAAAATTTATTTAAAAAATTAACCTATTAATCAATTTAGAAAATATCTTTCTACCAAACAGTGATATTTTTTTTTTTGATAAATTTTGTAAATCGAAAAAAAAAGTTTGCTATCAATATTGTAAATATGTTTAAATATTTTAAATAACAAATTGCAAATGTGTTTAAATTGTCTGTTATTGAAATTTTTTTTGGGTATTTTGTGCAGTATGTGTGTCCTGTCATGTAAACGGAATAGCTCTTTCTGTATGACAGTGTAGGTAAATAAATGAGTGCCAAATTGTTCGATTGTAACACGGGAAATACCCTAAAAGATGTGCAAGTGAAGTCTTATTTTGATAATTTGCGCTCGGTGACGCGAGCATGGTAATGAACTTCAGAAATGAAACCTTATCCAAATGCTATACAAGCAGGCAGGGAGCGGCTCCAATTACTCCCATAAAGACGTGGCTGTCTTGAAAGTATTTGTAGAAAGAAACACTGGCATTCACCGGGAGCGACGGACAGTTATTGCTCTAGAGAGAATTCAATTGCCTCGCGGAGGGAAGCTACCTTCCGCCAATGGACAAGTGAGAGAAAGCTTTGGCAAGTTGGCGAACGCTTTGTTTCCCTGTCCTTTCGTGCCTTTAGGCAATCCGTTCACCTTCAGGATAGCGCACAAACGACTGAGTCCATATCTAGGGATTCAACTACGAGCTCAACGAGCGGAATCCAATGGACGTGAATGAAAGCAAAGGAGTATCAGAGTTGGCAATGGAGTACCTACTGGCGAACACAGAGTTTTCACGCTACACTTTTATTCCTAACATTTTAAATCTTCTAAATTACCCACCCGAATGAGGACTGGACTGATCGTTGAGTGTGGCGCTGCGCATCCTCCGCAGGGCGTCCAGTTGCGGCGGCAAGGAGTGCGTCCGCTGCACCTACACAGACACGAAGGGACGTCAGGCAGAAAGGAGGACGACACACATATGCTAGTTGTACACTTTTTTGGATAAAAATGAATACCAAATTATGGTATTATTTAGGATGACTAAGCGCATGCCATTTGAATAGGTCTTCTCAGATGTCTTTCAAGCAAAAACAAATTTAATATCAAATAGTTAAAACGGAAGTTGGAAAAAATGCTGAACTTCCTCATTAGAATGAGTTTGACTTCAATGGAATAAATATACACATAGTATACGTGAACTTACTCATCTCTGAGCTATTTTATCATCTTTGAATTGTAACGTAAATTATAGTCTTTTAAATCATTCATTAATGTAGAAGCGGGTAACTTTGGCCTAGGAGGGTATGGGTAACTTTGGAATATGAGTAGGAAAAATATTTTATTCGTATTTTATCTTCATAAAATGACCCAATCTTGAATTGTTCTACACTTGTGGAAAGGTGGAAACATTATCTTTCATTTCATATACAAAAAATATTCTAATGTTGGCAATACCACAAATAACATTAGTATTCTTACTAGCATTTAATGACAAAAATATATTTCTTCCAACTTTTGTCTGGAACAACTAAAAAAATATTGAAAATAGCTAAAGAAAACACTCTATACTACTCTTTTTTTTATGAAGATGAATATCGCACCATTTGTTTTAATCTTAGTGTAATACTTTTTATGCTATATTTAATTATTAGTCACTGGGAAACTTTTGCCGATGAATGCGGGTAACTTTGGTCCAATATGTAAGGATTTCTTTATGGAACTTTACATTTTTAAAAATGTATGTAAAAGTGTATATCCATTTTTGAGATGATTTTTTAAAAAAAATAAACGATTTTAAACAATAAAAAGATAAACATAAAAAGCAAGAAACGTACAACATTGAAAATAGCTAATGTCGAAATGTAAAAATTTTCGAATTCCTAATTGGGAATATATATTTGCTTTCCTTTTATAATAAAATCGATTGCTTTTTATAAAGATATTTGTTATTAAATCTTGCTTCTAAAAATAAGTTGATTTTTAAAAGATAAGTTGATTGATACGTTGATTGAATAAGTTGTTATTCAAATTGAATTTACAGTTTTTCTTTTAAGCGTCGATCAATAGAGTTATCCATAGAGTAATGTCCTTCTACGATGCACTGCAATGTAAATGTTAAGCTAAAAACCATTTTTAACTTAATCATTTTTATGTTAATACATATTAATATTACTATTTAATTCTGTAATACAGCCCTTAAGGGTGGTAGAATGTACGTTTCTTATATATCATGCTTGGACCAAATTAATCGTCTGGATTCTAACCGTGTCCTAACTTTTTAAACTAACACCATTTTTTCCTAAATTTATAAAATTTAACAAAAATGCTAACAAACTATTTCTAAATGTTTAATACTTAAAATGCATGGTGATTGCAAAGTGCTTAAATAGTTTTTGTAGGTTAATTATTTATGCTCTTGTAAAAAAACAATCATTAGGTTTTTGAACCAAAGTTAACAGCATTGACGGTACTGAAAAGAATATTTTTCAGGGAAAAAAAATTTAATTCTTTTAATAGTTGGCGATTGGACTCCCACTTTATAGATATGAATATGACATGATTGTGGTTGCTGCGAAGACATTACAAGAAGTACTTACTGTGAGGCGGAGGGCGTCTTGTTGGGGCTCTGGTTTGTCTTGCTACAAAAAAAGGACAAGTTAGGATACGTCATTTTTTACTCTCTTTTGAATCGATTCACGCTCAGACAAAAGCGGGATTAGAATTTTTTTTATGTATTTAATAAAGCATAAACAACAAAATGACAAGTCTTCATTTCAGACAAAAGTGTTTTCAAAGGATGGCTTCAGATTGAGACGCAAAATCACGTCTGAAAGACACTTCTATTGTATCTGAAAATGGGATTCATTTCAAACACTTCTGATTTCTTAATATCAAATGTCTTAATATAAATGTCCAATGCACTGTAAAAAAACGGATGGAACATAAACACGGTGGAATCTGGCAAAATGAGGTGCCACCGTGTTTACAAAGTAACACTCACTTTTTACAGTGATCTACTTCCCAAGTTTTTTAATAAATATTTAAATATGAAAAGTTCATTCAATACTATTTTACTGTGGTTTACAAATTATCAAATTTTTGTGGGACATTTTAGGTGGAAATAACATTCACAATAAATGTTTCAAACATTCTGTAAATTGAATCATAATTAAAACATTAATTTTAATAATAACTTTCAGGACTATTTTATCATAACTATATAATATAAAGTTAAATTTAAATTCAATTCACTGCAACAGTAAAAATATTATTATTCTTATTATTCGAATTATATATTTATTCAAAACTTAAAATTAACTATTTTAAAAGGCAACAAGGCTGTTAAATAATAAATTGTACAACTAATTAATTCTAAAATAATATATGTATAGTTGAATGAAGAAACCAAAGTATTTTTATAATTTTAACAGAAAAAAAGTACTATATGACTTACCTTATTATTTTTTAAACACAATAATCCAAACTTTTTCCAACAATATAATTTCTTTTCACTATTTCTGACTCACAAATTTATAAAACACACATTGCGATATATATTATGCATATTTCATTATGGAATATCGAAGTGATGATACCCATTACTTTTTATAGCAATAATAAAGTACAGTTTTCGTCTGCAAAAACAGCGAAAGCAATTAGCAGATGTTTGACGAATTAAAAAACAAACCGTTTTTTTCTGAGCAGTATTAGTTTGCAGCATCGAATTTCATGTTTTTCTTTTCAACTCTTTTCATAAATATCAGCTGTCCTTTTTTTGTATATCACAATATCGTGATTATCTATTACTCGTGGCCAACGTAAGCTGATCAAAAACAATGAGTTAAAAGGCAGCGGGAAAAGCGCAATAATACTGGACAAAAATCACGGCAGCCAAGCCGATTCAAACGAAACAAGAAAAAAAAAGTTGCAATCAGTCGTCTGGTTTGGCGCCAATATCGCCTTAAACGGCTGATTCAAAATTGACGTTATTAAAAATTTTTATTTATGCGTAAGGAGCTCTTTTTTAAAACAAAATAGCAAATACAAATACAGTTATTTGGAAAGGGGGTAAATTTTTTAAATAACGTAATTTTGTTATGTTGGCTCTTAGAATAGCGGTTTAAAATTGGACGAGAAATTAATAAACATTATTTTTTCAAATTTAATAATTATTTTCCAAAAAAATATAAGTGCAATATAATATTTTTAAGCAAAAATAAGAATACATCACAAAAATATAATAAAAATATGAGAGTTTATGATCTTATTCAAAATTTTACCATTATTAGTTCGTAACCGTCTGCCCCCCCCCCCATACAACTTCTTTCTAGCCGAATTTCAAAATTGTTGGTTACAGTGGAAAAGCTAGAAACTTTGTGTAAAAGTGTGCCTATACCACGCCTTACACTGAAAAAATTTTTGAAACATTTTTTAACATAAATGTTTCTGAAAATATAAGAAACCTCTTATTAATGGCATTTTTGATCAGTTGGAAAACGTTTCTTTTATTTTTAAAAGTTAATAGAAGCTGAATACTTCTGACGCATGCGCAATGATTCCATTTCATCCTTGTATACACGAACAAAAAGCGGTAAAGAAAGATCCATAATGACCCTTCCGTGGCAGCATGTTTAAGGCCTCAAGATTACACCTTCTCAAGCGTGCGGAGGTCCAAATCCCACCTACTTCCAGTCATCCTTTAAATCGGATTGGAAAAAAGTAGAAAATATTAAAAACAATTTTTTAAATACTTCAAATATTTCTGAATCTTACAAAAAGAGGTTTCTGAAATACTCGTAAACGTTTTTGAAAATGACATACACCATTATAGCTGCCCCATATATTCAGAAACGTTTCTGATATTTTCCCCCAGATTAACTCACTTTCAGAAGATATTAAAGAATTTATAAATATAAAGAGACAAAGTATAAAACATCAATTATTATAAAAAATAGTTTTACATAACAAAGCAATATCTTGATTAAATTTGTACTTACAGTATAAGCTGCTTTTCGTACTTTCAAACAAAAATTCAGCTTACCGCTTGCTTTTTAATTCCATTTTAATAATTGTAAGACATTGTTGCACAAAAATGCGCTTTAGAGATCAAACTTAAAATGGCTCTAAAAACGATTTTCGTACCACTAATTCATTTTTTAACGAACCAGATGCTTTGATGTATATTTCATGGTGCAATGTTATTTTAACGCGAAGCTTTCTACGATCTCCATAGAGCAGGTGCAACTTTGTTTCAATGATACCACTTGTTCACTGCTAAATAAACTGTGTTTATTAGAATAAAAAAGCAAGATATTAAAAGCAGACGATATTTTATAAAATGTTAAAACCTTTTTTCCGATCGAAGTCTAAAATGAAAATGCATTTCACTGCTATTTTGATAAATTCACTCAAAGCCGGGTTATTCGCTATAGAAATTTTATTTCATTGGTTATATTTAATAATTAAAGTTAATTAGGAAAAATTAATGACATTTTGTTGAATTCTTTTTGATAAAAACTAAAAGAGAGCCATTTGTTGTGCTATTAATGCAAATAAAGCGAAAGTCTGAAAACTTTCTTCAAATGTGTCACTTAGCACCTTCTTCCACTAAACAAAAGCCCGAATTCGGACGATTTCGGTGGAAGAAGATACTAAGATCCCTTTTCTTCCTAAGGCTATGTCCTGACTACGCCACAAAGGCAACAAATGCCACAAAGGCAACAAAACTTGGCGACTTGGCAGAGTCAACCACCATGCTATTGCATTGCTTGGCGCGCTTGGCGGTCGCCAAATTTTGTTGCGTTTGTTGCTTTTGTGGCGTTTGATGTCGTAGTGAGGACATAGCCTAACACACGTTTTAAAACAGAGCAATCCTTTTTATGAACTTGCAATTGAAATGAATCGGATCTATAAGGCGAAAACCATACGATTATACAATAAATTATGATATGATGAAAAAATATCAGCTGCCTCTGTTATAATAAATAAAATACGATCGAAGCGAAACCATACAACGGGATAAAGAAACAATGCCCAGTTGGCTGGAGACTCTTGTAAGGTAATATTTTTATACAAAATGATCTAAATGCAATTTAACCAAAATACACTTTTCTCTCTGATAAAATTACCAAAATTTATCCAATAATATTCAAATCTGTTAAACTTTAAACGAAATTAATGTTTTAAACATGTTTTGTAGATGGATTCGCAAGTAAGTTATGGACCTCTTTACATCCGCGGAAGGATCTACTCTCTCTCTTCCCAGCATATTTCTATTATTTCAACTTACGTTGGCCAACTTAGGATTATATACCTTAATCATCAGCTGCCGGTGACACTAATAATAAAGTATTTCATAAAATTATCATTTTTATAAGCCTTATAGCAACACATTTTATTAACTTATTTCTTCTCTTCAATTGCCGAAAAAATATTCCACAGTAGAAAGAACAAAACTATTATTTTTATTGAAAAAAAAGGAGTTGAGTTGTACCACATATTCTTCAAAAGCTTTTTTTTAAACGATTTAGAAAATTTTAAGTAGCTTTAAAAACTCGATATTTTATTACTAATGGGATTATTTCGATATTTTATCATATTTTCTATTTATATTCTCATTAATTTCTTTTATAAAATAGTGTTAGTATTTTTAATATGCAATTCTTAACAAATTATTTGATAGAAGTTTCTCAACTGCAAATTGGCAGTTGGAAAGCAGAGTAATAGTAAACAATAGCTATAATTTCGCTTTATCTTTATAACATTTACATATTCTAATAAAGGCAAATAGTTTAATTTTAAATACATGTATTGCACAAATTAGGGATTGTACAAATTAGGGATTTTTATGTTAAGCCTAAATAAACTTGCAAGAACCACCATTGTCAATGACACTTGTCATGTCTTATTATTATGCCATAATTACGCTTCAAGTCTGACATGAATTCGTGTCTGAATTTCCGTTTTCTAGAATTTTCAGACACCAATCGTGTCTTAATTGACACCACGGGATTTTTCAGATGCTTTTGAGGTCCTAATAATGAAGATATTCGCCATTTAAGACGCTTAATGTGATTGAATTTACGTTTAAGAAATTTTTTTGTCTTAACTTAAGACAAAACGATTTGCTGTGTATAAAATACGAAAATGCCCTTAAAATGGATCGCGGCTGTCCACGGCCTTTACGAATTCCCATTGAAGATTTCAGTCCCGATTGACTTCATCTACGTGTATAGGATGATATTATAGAAATTGTAACGCAGTGGGCTCGTTTCACATTTTTTTTAAAAGACAAATCAAATGTTCAAGGAATAAAACGTAAGGGCACTCTGACTTTGAATATCAAATCAGAATTTATTTAAAAAAATGGATCATATAAAACAAAGGAAATGCTTAACTTAAGAGTCATATTTTTTAAAGGGGGACAACTTGTGATAGTTGATACCTTCGATTTTCTTGAAACTTTAAGGATATGTATATTTAAGGATATCAAAGGATATGTACTAAGAATATGTACTAGGACTATGTACTAAGATATGAAAAAGTGAATTTCAGTTTTTCTTAAATTCGTCTTGTTTGACCTTGAGAGATGGTCAAAGTTTGAGGTAATGGATCAATGGTGTACATTATATCATCCTTCTACTTCTAAAGCCATGAGTGTTCCATGAACTTTTTTTGAAATATGGTTACTACTTGATACTAGGTACATGTCAACATAATTAGTTTGGTGGGTCACTCATGGCTTTAAAGGTCAGGGTCCTTTGAAAAAGGTCATTTTCGTCGATTTTTGTCATGTTTTTCTGCCTAATTATCTGCTTAAACCATAAAAGTGACCCACAAAAATAATTATTGGATTAAGTGCACACGCTAGGGTAGTTCTTAGAAAAATCAAAAACATCATGGGCGACCCTTTACTTTGGTAGTTATAGGGTCTCAAAGTTGATCATTTCCAAAAAAAAGGTCAAAATCAAAGGTAAATTACTCCAGAAGTGAAGTCAATAACTTGGAGACACAGTTGTAAATGCACTTCAAATGTTTTAGTTTTAGACCAAGGTTACAAATCCATTGCAATTAACTTACCTTTTTTTTTTTATTACAGTCCATTTTATATTTCCAATTCATAACTATATGCATCTATCTTAACTTCTAAAGTGCTGCTCAAAAAGCTTCACATTTTATATCATAGATGGCAGCATTATAAACAAATTCTTCAACATTTTTAGAAATGATCAAAATGCACTGTATGAAATGAATGGACTGTAATAAAAAAAGGTTAGGTGCCATGGATTTGTAACCTGGGTCTAAAACTACAACATTTGAAGTGTATGTACAACTGTTTCTCCAAGTTATTGACTCTCCGCTTCAGGAGTAATTGACCATTGAATGTGACCTTTTTTGGTAATGATCAACTTTGAGACCCTGTAACTACCGAAACAAAGGGTCACCCATGGTGTTTTATATTTTTCTAAGTACTACCCTAGTGCGTGTAATTAATCCAATAATTATTTATGTGGGTCACTTATGGCTTAAGCAGATAATTAGGCAGAAACAGCAGATAATTAAGCAGATAATTAGGCAAAAATCGACGAAAATGACCTTTTTCAAAGGACCCTGACCTTCAAAGCTATGAGTGACCCACAAAACTAATTATGCTGACACGTACCTAGTATCAAGAAGTATCCATATTCCAAAAACTTTCATGGAACACTCATGGCTGTAGAAATAGAAGAATGATATAATGTACACCATTGATCCAATACCTCGATTTTTGACCTCCTCTCAAGGGCAAACAAGTCGAATTTAAGAAAAACTGAAAATCACTTTTTCTTATCACAGTACCCTATTAACATATCCTGATAGTTTCAAGAAAATCGAAGACATCAACTATCATGCCCGTATTCAATTCATTGGCCTAGTTTAAAAAAAAATGGCTCCTAAATTTACAAGACAAATCACGTGACTCAAAACACAAAGTGAGATAAAAACTTCCCAAATTTGTGCTGCGCTATCACATTACAGTTTGTCGGACGTTTTCCTATTTATGCAGCGAGTGAATTTAACCAAAACTGAACACTGTTTTGGGAACAAAATGACGTCAGTGGTCAGCTGCGATTGCTGTTGAAAGCTTTTTTGACAAGTTACACTTTAAGTGCTCAAATCGTGCTCAGATTTGTATAAAATTTGAAAAATAGGAGGCTTTTTCCGTACTGAATAGATTATTAATAAATACTAAACAAGCCTATTGTGCTAAATAAAGGTTTGAAGTTTCTATACCACTAGATATTTTGAGTCACATGATTTGTAGTACACATTTAAGCATTTTCTTTATTTGACATGAATTCAGCAACTTCCAAATTTGATATTCGAAGAGACGTGTACCTGTATGGCGAGAATCCACAGCATCATCGAGTCATGGTCATCAGCCACCAGAACATGTTCCCGCCCATTCGAACTGAAACAAACACTCATTCTGGAGCATCAATACTATTTGAATCAGGAATCATCAAGAGATTTTTGCTTTTTATATATTCAGTGTGACAATAATTTAAATTTTTATACCTAACTTAAATAACTAAGTAATAACTTGATATACCTAACTTGATATTCTTTTAAAGGATCAAGTCTTTCTTGGGAAAAGGATCACGTCTCTCTTTAATTAGAGATTTTTTTTAAAATTAATGAATATTTTCCGACTTCTTCAAAAGTAATAAAAAGAGGCACTACCTTAGGTTTTCAATACGACTCAATAATTTTTTTTGTATAACAGTTTTAATCTTAAATTATCTGTTGCAAGGCAGTCTTCCTTGGACAGGTAGACAGATATAAATTCTCCCTTCAATTAGAGAGAGGAACAACTTTTAAACGTTAATTAAGAGTCTTTGAAAACACTCGGACAATTTTCGTTCTTCAGGCATTGTGCCGGCGTAGTGAACAGGAAAACTTGTACGTTTCTCAAAACAATTAGAGGAGCGCATGGTTTAAACCCTTTCCCCCCAATGATTCAATTTAGAATCATCAGCTTGCGATTTTTTTCTCACTAAGTTAAGCTTGCACTTAAATATCGTTAGATGGAGGAATCATGTCTTTTGAACAATTAAATAATGTTTGTTTTAATTAAATGAAAATATTCAAAACATGGTAAAATAAAATTCACTCTGAAACAATTTTATGAAATAAATTGACCCTAAATTCTTCATGCTTGCATTTATAGACGTTTAAAAATTTGTTTTTAATTATTTTTAACAAAAAAAGTTTTGAAAAAATTATTGTTATAATTTATTCAAAAGTTATGATTCGAATTTTTTTTTTAATCCTTACAATTTTAGTTAAAAAAATAAGATTTTCCCCCCTGTTTTTTACCATTTCATTCTGGATGCATAATGAATCTATTTCACAAATTTCAGATTTTTGGAATAAAAAATAAAAAGTTGGGACTGAAAGGGGCCGCTGCGAGGGCAATTGCACCATCACCCCCGGATTTGGATGTCGAAAGAAAAATAGAACAGTTTAAAAAATTCGCCTATTATTTCGCTTTCGATTTAGAGTGTAAAGACTGTAAAGGTACATAGATGATTCTAATATGTCGTCAGAAAAAAAAACTATATCTGGGATATCTTACAACGGAAGTGTGGTAAGGAAAATCACCATTCAGGCGCCGATTTTTCTATTTCTATATTTTCTAATTATAATGTATTTCAAATAAACCTATTTTCCAAATTATATATTCGTTGTGATAATTTTAAACAGCACATACCACCCTATTTTGCAGCTATTTTTTCCCGAAAGGGGAGAATATTGTACCCGGCAAATGGATTGTAGCCTACAATCTTTAAATCCGGTCCTGAGCACATGACTTAAGTCTGATATTTGATTAGACTTTTTTAGATGGTGTTAGTGCAGCATGAACTTTTAAAGAAATTTGATAGCCTACTAAAATTATGCAAATATAGTCAAGACGTAGTCATTATAGTTAAGAAAACCGAAAAAAAAGGCCAACTGAAATTTCTAGATAGTTTTTATTAAAGTTTTTAAGATAGTTTTTATTAAAGTAAGTAGGGTATAATAGTTTTAAAGGGTGCGAGTAAAACATTGCTGCATGGTTTTTTTTTCAGAAAAAAAAATTACCTTGTAAATTTTGTTTAGATTAAACATGTTTATTAAATTTTTAGCACCTTACATTGCAAATAAATAAATTGTTCAACATATGTTAAATTGTGTAATTTTATTAAAAAAAATTAAATTCTTGTCATTTAAAACATTTATTACCAGTAAAACGAAATAATTGAGTTTCCATACATTGTTTATGTTCCGCACATAAGCCCGACAGGCCATCATGCCGACAGGATTCAATCCCAAAAGAGACGAAAAACCAGACAGGGTCAAATGCCGACAGGGACGATAGCCCGGTAAATCAATTATGCTAAATTAAGGGCAATTTAATTACTAATTTTTGCATTTATGTTTTTGCATTTGGAAAGAGGGACTTTATTGCCATATAAACATAAAATGCTTTTGATTCGAAAAAGGTGTTCTATTCGAAATCACGAAAATCACATTTACATTAATCGCAGTATTTTTAATAGTTCATTGTTTATTTTTTGTAATGTTTTCGTTTTATATTATTCAATTATTACAATAGTAATTGATATTATTAATTATTAATGATATTATCGAAATATCCATTTATAAATTGATTCTTAATTTCAAACTAAAGTTGAAAATGTTGGTCATTTAAAAGAAGCCTAAAAATTATTGGCAAATTAGTTTCGCCATGGAAGGCATCAATGTGTATTTTTGACATTTCTCCTTTTGAAATCACATTACAGAACACATATAGAGCACGAAACACTTTCCTTCTTTCTCGGATACTAGGACGTATTCCGAAGCAACTTATAGAACGCTTCTGCTTCAGAACTCTTTCGAACGCATTTGAAACTCTTTCAACACATTGCAACGCTTTACAGAGCCGTTTCAGAACGCAAAACACTTTACGTACAATTTTGGTACACTTATCATTTTAGTAGCAGTTTGCTGTATGGTATAAAATTTAATTCTAGCCTTCATTTTTTCATGTGAAATGTCTGAAGTTTTTAAGAAAAAAATCGTCCTTTTGTTTTATATCTGCCGACCACTCTTGAATCCGGCGCTTCCTCGGCACCGAATTCGCCGGACTGTACAAACGAACAAAAAGGAGAACAAATTGTTTAGAAAATGTAAAATTGTTAAAAGTTTAGAATATATATGTATTAAATATAAATATTAAAGCCCAAATAGAAGAAAAGTCTTGCCAGCTATATTTTTTTGTGATTATTTCTGCATGTCAATTTTATTGTGTGTTATCGTTATTGTAGTAAGTGTTTAAAAAGGACTCATTTAATAATATTTTTTTTATCCTCAAAAATAAAAATTTAGGAAAAAAATCATACAAGTAACACCCACAACTTCAAAAAATCCAACCACAAGCTTTGAAAAAAGAACTTGTATGAATTATATCTTTTGAAAGAAAAAATTACAATCAGGGTAAATTTATATTTTTACTTAATTTTAATGTCAGTAAAAATATATTATATGGATTAATCAGATATAAAATATATAAGTATAACAGTAGATGCTGCTTAAATGAATCACATCGATCCCGGTAAATATTGATTTTATAAAACGGCTGACTCCATTATCCGGAAGATAGAAGAAACAAATTAATTTTTTTTAACAAAAAGATGATGATGGTAGCCTTAGACGGGACATTATCCCGACAGCCATAAAAAAAATTGTAATGTACTATTAAATATTTGAAATACAACATTAAATTATATTACCTATATTATAAGAAAAAAATTATGTCCATCGAGACCAGGCTTACATAAGAAATAAGTCTAAATTATAATTCTTTAGTTAGTAGTTCATTATTACATAATTAGCATTTACATGTAATCATAACTACTAAATAATGTAATTATGGGTTCATAATTATTGCAATAATTGATAAAATTGATGAAGAGCCAAAACTAACTTCAGAGGGAGCCAAAACCGCCTCCCCCCTCCTAAAAGATAGTTACATTTACGCCCCTGGGATATATGGCTGGGCTGAAGTAGTTTCAATTTGGATGTGTCCTGTTATTGGGTTCCCTCCCATGTGTTTAATGTGTCTTACTGCAGGACGAAGTGGTTGTCTTGGGCGAGCGAGATGGCGGCGGCCCGCGTGTCGATGTGTCCGAGGGGCTCGCGGTCGCCCTCGCTGCGGAAGTAGAGCAGCCGCCCCTCCTCCAGCACGAACCACAGCCGACGACGACCCTTCAACCGGCTCAGGGCTGAAACAGAAAGAAACACCATCAGCCAGGAAGACGAGTGGAAAGCTTTTTAGCTCTCATGGGGGGCTACGGGGGGTTCAGTGGGGGATTTTTCGTTAGTTACTTTAAAGTTAGAAAAGGGTAAAGGGTTTTGAAACTTCAATTTCAAGTATACAAATTGCATAAATATAAAATTTGGTATATTCACTAAAAAGTTCATATTTTAATATATCTTTTTCAACCAATAAATACATTCAAAGATTCTTAAAAAAGCCCAAAGCATATTAATTTCGTAACACTATTTTTCTTACCGTTCCATAAAATCCTACTTTAAGATATTCTAACGCTTTTATTATGATTACTTTGGACTTAAAAGTACCGTTTTACGAAACTATAACTATCCTAGATTAATAATACAGGGTGGCGCAAATAAAAGTGGCCCCGGCGTAGAGATAGGAATGCGTTGAGATTTTTGGCGAGAAAAACTATTAAATCCGTCCGAAAGCCTCCAAGTCGAAATAAAAGATTATTCAAGTGTGCAATGGCTTCCCTTGGCAAACCTGTTTTTTCATGGGTTGGTTTGGTTGTTACTAGGCTAGAGCTGGACTATTGACGAGTTCAGATCTTTGTGATCGTATCAGTGCACTGGTCAAGATGACATAGTTACCGGCAAATGATTCGCCAAGCTTCTGTTTTGGGCTTAATATTAAAGCAATCAATGACTTCACATGGCAAACCAGTTTTTGCATTGGTTTTTTACTTGGAAGCATTTAATGTCTTGCCCCTTCTAAGCCGGGTCACTTTTATTTGCGCCACCCTGTATATTCACTAAACTTCTTAAATAGTCCCTTTTTCGATTCTGTCCATTGCACGCCGCGTCCACCTGTGAAAAATCACTTCAAATTGCCACTGATTTTGCGGCACCGTAAGTAACGCAACCGAAACCATATTAGCAATTATATAGTATTTCAACTTCAAATATTTGATCTACAATGTTGGCTCGTCATTTTCCACGATAGAAATATTACGATTATGGTCCAACACAGTTTCCGTTACAAAAGCTTTTTGGTGAAAAATCAAAGAAAAGAACTTTGCTGCATAATAATGTAGATGTGTGTACGTGTGCGTCGTTGCCAATCTGAAGAGTAGAAAATCAGGTCAAATTCGGCAACAGAAAAATTTGAAAAAAAAAACTATTCAAGCTCTTCGTCCACTTTTCTAAAAAATACTTGAGCAATTTCGTCAATCTATTTTTATCGAGTAATTACGCCTTTTCATAATTAGTGTGTCCATTGAATAGAATATAGTGTCTACGGAGGGGACATTTATGATCATCCATTATTACGGTTTTACAGTTACGGTTGGTATCTTTAGTGATTTAAATCTTTAGTGATTTAAAGCAAATAAAAGCAAAGTTTATTATTTCAAATAAACATCCTCATTAAAATTATTGTTTAACTAAAAAAAAAAGTAAAAACTTCAGATACAATCATGTCTACTCCTTTACCAGAGCATGTCCACGGAGTGGACAAAATGTCAATTTTGATTTTTAGAACAAAAGGCTTAGCTGACAGAAACACACAATAGAAATAATAAGTTTAAAAAAAAGTATAGTTACATAAATAATTCAATCCACGGAGTGGACAAGTGATATTGCCAAATGAATTAAAAAATTACAATAAAAAAAAGGACAAAAATAGGCCGAAAAATCATAATTTTAGTTAAATTCATTTGAAATCATTTTTGAAAAATTGAGACCTTATGATCGCTATTGTCTCTGAACTCCTTAATTAATGAAGTTTAATAAAGAGTCATTTTTAAGCAATTGAAAATTATCAAATTATTCCAGGTATACGAATACTTTGTACTCCTACTGTTTATAAGAAATATCTGATAATGCAATAAGAGCCTAAACAATAGATTTACGCACTTAAAAAATAGTCAATAAATTGCATTATAGTGCAATATTCGTTTTGTCAAATGGACCCTCATAGAGATTTTAAAAATATATCAACGCTATGTCAAATCAAAGAAGTATTTTTGACTCAAAAATAAAAAAATAATGTCTATTCATTTACTGAAGCATGAGTTACGAATTATTGCTTTGTCTCACATAAGGGTTTTCCCAGTTTTACAAAATAAAAATACATAAAAGCACAACTATAATTAAGGATATGTACTTTAATGCTATATTTTAATTAAGCACGAAAATTATATAGTACATCAAACATTATCATGACTCGAACATTTCGAAACTTAGAAATTCAAAATTGAAAACAGTCGCATTAAGTTCAATATAAAACTAAAATTAACTATCTTCAGAAATAATTTTTTAAAAAAAAGTTATTTTTGTTTATTCCAACATATCACTATTCTCACTTGACACGAACGTCACATATGTTCTAACTAAAAATAAATTATCTGTTTTTTATTTTGCCGAATCCGGTATTTTTGTGGTTAGGTATCGACTTCATTTCTTTCGCCAAGTGTGCCGCACCCCAGAAGAAGCGTGTTTGACAATGAGTAGCAGCTTTCACCACAACCTGAACAGATTTTCCATTTGAGCAGCTGATTCGTTTCCGAAATGTGTCATGCTCAGCTGCCTTGGAATCAGATGTTTTTCTCGGAACGCGAAAGGATGATCTAAGGAAGCGTTTCAGTTCAAACGAAATATTGCACAAGAAAAAAATGCAGAAGGAAGAAATGGAACAAAAGATGGGTATAAAAGCCAAAGAATAACGGAAAAAGCTTTATTGAAGCTACCAAAAGTTCTAAAATAGTTTTTTTTACTTATGTATTGCTCTTTAAAATACACGATGTTGTACTTGGTATCCCAATGTGTAGGGCAGCTTCTATTGTTTTTTCATAAGGGGAGCGAATACTGATCTGCATGGAATGGATCCCCGTGCCGAAATGACTTGGGTCTCAGGAGTGCCAGGTTTATCACTTCAGATTTCGATTCAAGTTGCAATACGTTTTTTTGGTTTTAGGATTTGGAAAGTACCACTTTTCATTGTACTCTAAATGTAATAAAGAAAAGATCTGCATTGTACTCTATGCTCTTTTTCATGTATTCCAATCGGTTTTTCATAATTCAGTGATGGATCTTGTTGATCTAATGGTTGTTCGTCGATTGTCATTTTACAATTTTTGTCAGCACACATTTTCTTATTAATCGTTGATATCAATTGTTTATTATTTATTGAATATAGCATACTATACCGGTGTTATGGTAACGAAATTCCAAATTCAATACATTTACTTAATAAACGTGTTTTGGTACTTTTAATTAATTTTCATAGATTTGATAACTTTTATTTAAATACAATTATTTCATTTCAATTATTTATACAAAATTCAATTATTTCATACAAATTACACTAAATTTAAAGCAGATGACGTTTAATTATTTAAAATTATGTTTAAGCAATATAAATTATATTTAAGCAATATAAATTATATTTAATTAAAATTAACTACACGTAATAAGTTTTAAACCATTTTAATTAATATACATAGTAAATTTTAACGTTACAAATTACACATATAAATTACCATAATTATTAATTATACTAGTAATTTTAAATCGTTACAAATTACACATAATAAATTTTAAGTTCCTTATATATTTAAAATAATCAAGAATTTAAAAAAAAATCCTTTTTGAAATTTTGTGACTCAAAATGTATTTTGTCTAAACTTTTGAGGCGGACTATATTTGCATTGAAAAACTAACCTAATTATGATATTTTAAAACCAAGTATAAGTATGGAATTTAAAGTCATCCAAATACCAGTTTCATTTTTTATTATAATAATAAAATTGTAGCTTATTTTTCGATATTAAATTCTACAGTTCCTCCATATCGTAAACAAAAACAAAAAATGCAATTAACTACTTATTGGCGGATTACAAAGTTTTTTACCTACAATTTGCTATAATTCTTAGCTTTTTTGGCTTCTATTTTCATTAAAAAATACTTGCGTTTTTTTCTGTATAATATTCTGAACCGAGGAATCAATTTAAAAAGTGTCTTTATAAGCAATTCATTATAATAAGGTCTATGTCATTCAGGTCGTATTTTTGAAAGCTAATTTTTTGTTTTTAATACCATAATGATAAATGTTCGATGTAAAACACATAAAAACGGTAAAAAAAAACGGTTTCCCTAAAAAGTATGTCAAGGTTCTGATATCGCAGCAAGTTATTAAGAATGAGATTATTCCTTTCTAACCCCTTAGGTGTAAATCCCTGTAAATACATATTTCTTTTATCTCAACAGAAATTGCATTGTCTTTGACCCTACAGGTGATAAGAAAAGCATCTACTCTGCAGATAAGTTCCTCTCAAAAGGGATTTTCTTGAAGTTGTGTGACAGTTGTTTTAAAAATGACTAAATCAAACGATATTCGAATGTTTAATTCCGCCATCTTAAAACACTTATCTATACTTTTATATCTTACACATGTCAAAAAATATTATTTAATAATTAATCCATTTTAAAAATAGCGTCGCCATTACATAATATTTTGGAGCATTTCAAAACTTTAATTAAATAACCAGATGGTATTTTCCGTTTACATTTATTTTATATTGCCGATTCTCAGACCTGGTGAAAAATGGTTACATGGGGCAAAGCAATACTTATTTGCAGAAGCTGAGATTTCAAAACTAATGCTCTATGTTTGTTTCTCAGATGTTTCTTTTCCCATGACGAACTCCCGTTTGCATCCCCACGTGACTCTATTGCACCTCATTGAAATGGTCCTCCACTCACCTGTTTGCAAGACGCCCTTCCTGGGAGTGAGCGCGACCAGGCTCCCTTGCAGCTCCCCGGACATCACAGCGATCCGCAAACACACCGAAGCATCACTTCTTGAAAGAGTTGTGAGGAGATATCCACTCGTAAATACTGGACTTTTGACTTAAGCTAAGAACAAGATTTTATTTCCAAACAAAATGTGCTGTATCGGATTTCTCAACTATATTTCTCAATCCAATGGGCAACACATTTATAGCAGCTGAGCATCACTTATCCAATGATGAGTAGTTCTTATTTTTCGGCCATCATCTGCGCCAATGTCATCCGCACTGATGTCAACATTCCGAAATGGATCTACAGAAATGAGCTCTTGAATACTTGAGTAGCACCCAACAGTTCCTCCCACACTCGCTCCAAGCAGACGGCCTTTTCACTCCTTCCGATAAAGGAAGCTTCGAGTCCAGATATTGCACCTGTCCGATCGGGCTGGCATGTACAACAGGTGTTGGTGACGTCATATGAATGATTGTTGCCATGGTGTTCTCGACGACTGCACGCAGCTCAGAGGAATGTGTTTTTGCAGTGACGCGTGCCGGCTCGTTAGACAATTCCGTCTTTTTGGAATGGAAAATCTAGTCCCATTTTCACCAAATTTGACCATGATGGAATACACTCAATAAGCAAATATCCCGTAAAAACGGCTGACCGGCTTCCAATTCGAGTTAGTTCTCATACGCTTCATTTACGGACATACACTTCTAGAATAACAGTGCCCATTCAGTGCAACAACAGCATGCGCACGAATTGTATGTTTTAAGAAACCTTCTGGTAAGCACAATAGGATTTTAACTACGAATTCATCCGAATGTCTTATCATTTTTCAATGCATTATTTCTGAATATTTTTACATAAACTTCATAAACATTAAAAATTTGTAACACATTGTCAACTTCGAAAATGACCGGTGCATTCTTATAACAAGTCCCTTCCGCTTGGCTAAAGCAACTGAAGACGGCCCACGAATTTTCGATAGATCATGGAAGAGGATGTTTTGTTATAGTTACATCCTTGACAATTGAGGGACTTCTACTCATTCAAAAAAACTTTTTTTTTATTAATTTGCAAAATTTTTAAGATATATGACAGCACAATTGCTATTAAACTATGCAATGATAGTGTTCCAACTGTATGACCTGTAATACATTTATACATTTTTTGAAATCTGGTCTAATGCCCATGACCATTTACAATTATTTTTTATTCTATCGTTAAAAAACGCTAATTTGAACCTAGCTCTTGATAGTAATTTTTAGTCAATGATTTTATTCAGTCAAATAATTTCAAAATTATGGGTGGTAATATTCTTAAAAAAAATTAACATTGTAATCTGGAATTTGGTTGGTTTCGCGTTTAAATTTGTTCGTTATAATTTTATAACACTATTTATTATTGTGGTCATACGGTGCTCGATATCTTCATTCTTCAGTTTTTTCATTTATCGAACGTGAATTTGAATATCTATAAGTAAATAAATCTTCTATGGGGGCGTCCGTAAATCACGTGATGTTTTTTCGGCGATATTTGAAATATTCTATATTCTCTGTTTTGCCTTTCATCTATTTACTTTTAGGCATATGATGTATTTCAAACACTTGATTTTTCTTCAAGATAGTTAAATTCAGAATCTATCTATATATTCTTCTTACGTGGTCAAATTCTAACAGAAATTTATATGGTTTGCATGGCAAAAGCATTACTGATTCAGCCTCCAAGCTAGGCTTAAGGAAAACTCATTCAAAATGTAACTTAGTTAATGTAATCGGATACTATATTGTATAATAATTATATTTGTTCTAATTCAGTGCACAATAGCTTCCCTTTAAATAATTCAATAAAAAATATTATTAAAAAAAAAGAAAATATGGATTTTATAACATTTAGAAAGTGGAAAAATAAACTAAGAAAGTGAAATATACATTAAAGGTATGCATAAACTTACTTGCGTTTATTTCTAGGGCAAATATTTTCGAAATTATTTATCCCGAAAGAAGCTCTGGAGTATTTTATGTGACAAAACAGTCTTCCATATCAAATGAATCCAGAGTCGTCTCATTTGAAACAATCATTCAAATTGCCAAGAATACACTTTTGTTCCCATTGTTCTATTAACGTTTAATAGATGAAATGTTCTACAGGGTGAATCAAAAATACCACCCGCTTCATGTTGTTAATTAATAATGTTGTTAATGGAACTGGTTTCATGTGAATGCTCACATTTCCAATTCAAATTTCACTCCTCATACTTAAAATCCTTGGTATTTTAATCGATTACTTGAGGAAAAAAATTATAAAGCTCTAAAAAATAATTTAAATCTCCTTTCCAATGTACACATTTAAAAAAATATATCCCCTGACTATTTCTATTTATTTTGAATTAAATATATCTCATTTTGAACGAAGACAACACTTCTATTAGCAAGTGTCTTCCATATTTTCGGAAAAACACGTTTCAGCTCCATGAGTTGAATGGCCGAGGGCTGCAGAAAGACTCATTCCATTTCTGGCAAGGATCTCCAAACATGCGGATCATCTCATCCTTTTCTGATACACATACGAAACTGTTTTTCAGAAAGTTTTATAATATCGAATCGCTCCTAACTCGAAAAATGCCACAGATTGGCCTTCATTCCATATCTCATTCGGCACCAGGCTGATTAAACGAGCCCATATTGTGTGGAGTCCACTAGACCCCCCCCGTCTAGTGGAGGGATTTTTTGTGTGATCACAACGATCTGTTTCTATCGAAGATTATGACAAAAACCCCGTGGGTGTCTTACCTCCCGCCGGCTTGAGTCCCAAGTATCCCTGGGTGGCGCGATGCCGGCCAGCCATCCTCACGACAGCATCTGCACTGGGACAAAAAGAGAGGGGGCGTCACTCTTTGGACAGTACAATACGAGATGGACTTCTACAATAAAACATGAAAGGTTTATCTTCAGTTTCATTTGATTCTGTTAGTGCAAATAACTTTTTAATCTTTTGGCTACTCACGGTAAATGTATTATATGGAAGAAAGGTATTATATTGAAAATATTATAAAGCCAAGATGCTCGGAAATTTTTTCAAATAATTTATAAACATTTTACTGACAGTAGCATACACCTCTAAAAATTGTATCTACAGAAATATAAAAACAACTGTATAATAAATATAGAATTGTATAAATATCATTTTTTGTTAAACATCAATAGTCTTGTTTCGAATTTTCTTGAATACTTTTTTAGTTAGAATTGGTTGGCTGGTCGCACTAGAGCTACATGCCTCGTTATTTTGAACCTCGGTCAAGAGACGAGGTTCCCACATGAACTAGCACCCAACCAAACTTTGAAGCGACATCGTATGCAGCGTTAGGACATGGAGGGCGTTTTGCCCTCCATGTCCTAACGCTGCATACGATGTATCTTAGGAGGTTATCTTCCGTGGAATGTGACGCCAATATTCTCCCCAACAAATCAGTTAAATGTGGTTTGTCGATCAAAATTTTAGTTTTAACTTAAAATACATTTACTTAACTACAATGTGAAATCTATTTTTTTAGCCCATATGAAAGACGAGAATAAATAACAGCAAACTAAACTGATGTATCCCAGGATCCATGTAATTGATGAATTCCGACTACAAATGCCAGTAAAAATGAAGAATTTGGTTTCGAAACAAAGATATATTTTTATTAGTTTTAATATTATGTGGATCATATATACCTTGAAAACCATGTAATTATCTCCATTGTCTTCAGATGTAATCGTGCGAGACAGTTCAAAAATAATACACAGAATTCAATTTTAGATGAATTTATCATTAATAGTTTGAAGTTTTTGATGCATTGCATTTTACTAATTGCAAAACCGAAGAACTTTCAAACTGGACACCCATCTAAGAGTTCTCAACCGTAAATAATACGGCCTAAAACCGTAGCAGACTTTAATCTATAACACATTTTAAGCAATCAAGTTAGAATTAATTAAGATTCACATGAAGATAAATTCCAATTAATAAATACCGTTAAAAACTTTACATTTCGTGTTAAGCAAAAAATCTGTCATAAGTACAGAAATCTTCCATAAATATAACTGTTTTTTTTACAGTTGAGAAATCTATTGCTTTCACCAATAGATTTCTTTTTGTTTTTACTGAAACTGCATTTATTTCATGAGAAATCAAATAGAACGAAATTCGTAAAAATCTAATCAGGTTAAGACGGATGAGTAAGCTTGAAACATAAAAAATAGGAGAATCGTTGAGCTGACGAAGTTTACAAACGAACAGGTGAATATAGAAATACCAGAAACTGTTTTACTAATCTTCTCTTTTCAATCGACTATTTTGGGCCAGATGCCATCCAAAAGTTTTGTATGAAACAAAAATTAAGCGATATCAAATTGTATGAATAATACTTTCATAAGTAAGTTCTTAATAAGTTCTTTTTTAATAATGCGTGGATTGAAATGACCATTATGTGGTATAAAAATACCTAAAGACTTTTAATAAAAATTGATATGAAGGATTGTCTATAATATCAAGAGTAACATTTGTGTGCAATTTCTTCGACAATGAAGCTATTATTGAAATAAAAGCATTGAAGTTTGACGACAAAAAGTTTACAATAAAGATGCAAATTTGTAACACGGTGGTATTCACAAATACATAGGATTTGAAATCTGATGATCAATTTTGTAATAATCGACTCAACCAACGATTGATTCAATTGTAAGAAATGGCCATGTGGAAATAAATCAAATTCAGTATTTAGTTGCTTTCAAACTTTTTTTTAACTCACAATCTGGTAAATTTCTTCAAGAGGCATATTAATCATTAAAAACAATGAATTATTTCTAACAAATTAATTATGGGGATATAATTGGACACCATTTTGTTCAAACACGTCCATTTAATAGAAACGTTAATAAACCACATTTAAAAGGCAGTTGTAATGCTTGTTTTAAAATAGAAATATCCATAAACTTTTACCTAGAACTGACCTCTTATATTAAAACACAAATTACTTACAAATGAATTTTCTTATTTTCGGCAAAAAATACTTTTTCTGGCCAATAGTACAAACAATATTTAGTAATGCTTGCCACTTAAGCTGTTTCGCTTTTCTATAAGGTCACTACTCTGGTGGTAGAAATTTTTTGCAGGACTATTTAGAATCAATATGACCTCCAATGAAAGAAAAAAATTCTATAAATGCAGCATTTTTACCAAAATACGCGTGATGCGCGTTCTTAAATTAAAATTTTATTTCAAATAAATCGCAGTTAATTAAATATTTTTTGCGCATCCTAAAGATACATTACTTTAGTCGGATAACCTATTCTATCATGTTTCTATAACATTCATGATTGTATTTTGATCAGATTTAATTTTGCAAATGTATAGCAAGCAAAATAAAATTATCATGTACGAAGCACTAAAGTATATATATTATAAATTTCAAAACGAGTATTTATATTTTTTATGGAATAAAAATGTTCAAATAAAAACAATGTTCAAATAAAAACAATGTTCAAATAAAAACAATGTTCAAATAAAAACGAATTTTTTCAAATAAAAACATTCATTTGAAAAAAATGGCATGCTTAAGCAATGTTGAAAAAACATTGCGAAAATTTTAAACACTTTATTAATATACTTTTATTTTAAGATTTTTTCAACTAATTTATAAGTTTTAAGGGTTCTGATATCCCTTAGTCCAAGATAAACATAAAAAAAAACCATGATATTTATTTTATGTAAAAATATTTCACTTAAGCACTAAAAACGGCAACCATTAAAATTACAAAAAATAAACTTTTCAATTTAATGAGAGCTTAAATTTAAAAGTGTTTTAAATCCAAATATTAAACTAATGTTTATATTTCGTAAAATATTCGCATTTCAAAAGTTAATCCACTTCCATGTAATATGACTACCTTATTAAAACAGAAGTATATAAGTATAGTAATGAGTAATGTAATGCTCGGATTAGAATAAATCTTGAGGATTGTTTGACACAAATCTCATTTCTGGTGACGTACAACTTTTTTTCTTTATAATTTATCATTATCAGCGATTTCAGTTGAAAAGTAGTATTTATAATGATAACTTTTTTAGAGGAATCGGTGCTTAAGATCTCAAATGCTAAGCAGAATACATTAACTAGACAATCACAAATTTTGGTGCAATATTGCACCGGTATCCTGGAGCTTTCTAGTTGCCTCCACTATTTGAAGATTTGATTGACCACTTTTGCGACAGATCAAAGTTAGGGTTTCACCACAAAGTTGGTAAATCCCCGCTCCAAGTAGTGGTGGCAGCTTCAGTATTCCAGTGCAATCTTGCACCCAACTTTTGAACAGGGTCATTCCTTCAAGTAGCATTTTCTATACAATTGATACATACTTATTGGCACGAAACCCCATCCATTTCTCTAGGGTAGCAAACATTCTTGCCAAACAAAATTTCGCCGTTTATCTCCACGTTCAAGAAAAGCGCTTATCTCCCTAAGTGGCATCAAATGAGATGGAGGCTTGCTGATTGCAAAAGCACTTTTATCTGAATCATTGTCAAGAGCGGATAAGAGATCTCTTTTTTTGGGAACTATGGAAAGATTTTTTGACTTACAAGAAGTCAGGAATAACATGAATAATTAGGTCATACTAAAAGTAAAATCTGGGAGAGTATTTGTATTGAAAGTATTTTCCATTGTTATCATTTTTTAACACATCATTGACGATTGACAAGAAAATTTGCCACGCGGAAATGAGCTTTCAGCTCATCAAGTTTATCTTAATAAATAAAGACAAATAAAGACTATAGTAATGAACAATTTATGTAGGGAAAAATAAGTTACTCGAAAAAAAGAAAAAAGTTAAGGTGTTTATTCGGAAAGCAGCTAACGGATTAAACTTTTAAAGTGTATCAATCTGATGTTATATAAGAAAATTACAAATTAATATTTAAGGTATGCATATATGTATAAATCCAATGCAGTACATTGGAAACTCGAAAAATCGACAAAATTATGCATTTTTCAAATTTTAATTTTTGATTTATTATCTTTAAAATGATGTCAGTAGCTCAGCTGTATTTTAAATAGATTTTTGTTCATAAGCAATTTTATAAATATAGTCATAATGTGCTAGATTCAGTTTTGCTGTCCCTAATGCTTAATTATGTAACAAATTCAAGAAAGTTGGCTACAATCAATCATTTTATTTTAATTAAATCTTTTAATTTATTGTATTTCTAAAATAGTAATATGAATACATTCTGCGACATAAGTGGCAAAGGTCCGAAGCTGTGGACCTTCGTCTGTGGAGCGAACGTACATCTTTAGATAAGGCACTATTGATGGACGATGGGCGGGATTATTTTGCTGCAAGACAAAGAGGTGGCAAAAGCTAGGATCCGTGGCAGATTCGACTCATCTATAGAATGGTTGAAACTAAAGCTGGGGATAAAGTCATAGGAACCTCCACGATGTCGGGATTCGTCATTTTGTTTCAAAGAACCCTTTACAGTTGGCTAAATAGGATACTTGACTATCGTTAAAATACCTTCCAATATTAAATTAATTATAGTTTGAACCCAAAAATAACAAACGTATATAGTTTTTTGCTAAATAAATCTTTAAATAATAGGGTACTTGACTAATTTTTTTTATTGGCTTAAAATATTCTTATGCCAAAAATATTAGACCCGTATTTTTTCTTTTTTTCAAATACCCCATAAAAAGGCAGAAAAATGAATTTTAAAATTAGGACGAACAATCACTCCCGAAAACGCTTCCTGGCTGTCACGTGGTATCTGTGATGTCACTAGTGACTATTCGGTGGTTGAAGTTTGCAAACAAATACCAACTCGCTCCTGATTGAATAACTCCATTCAGCTTCCGGTGTAGCACTTCCGATGTTGTTTTTGGTGGTTTGTTGTTATGTTATTGGCGTTTGACTGATGTTTAGTATTGCGTTTTATAATTTCGGAACTTATGGATTTTCAAGGTCGTTAATTGCAAATTTTGATGAAAGATCTTCGGGGTTTTGTACTTTTTTTCGTGTTTAAATGGTTCCCGAAACGCCGTTTTACGAAGTTCGTGATATAATAAGTGCAGAAAAACAAGAAGATTTGTTTAATTTAAGAAATTAATTGCTTCTAAACTTATAACTTCGAATCTTTAGGAAATCTAAATACCTTAAATTTAGATAAATCATTCGTTCCAGATCGCATGGAACATAGTAGAACAGAACAACAACTTCCTCTCTTTTTTGAATTGTATAAATTACTCATTTTAAGTAGTGAAAAGCTATAATGTTTTAAAACGAAGCCGATGATACGCACGCTGTATAATAACAACAACAGTACGACCGGAAGTACACAGGAGTTACAGACCGAACTTCCGATTAACAGCGCCCTCTACTCAACACTTCTCACTTCAACCAGCGAATAAACAAACTTTGAAACACCACATTGGGATCGATTTTAGGCAAATTTGAAATATTCGCTTCTGTAAAACAACTGACATTATCTCAATATTTATTATTTCAAGAGTAAATTATATTAAATCAAATTTAATCAGAAAACAAAAACCATCACGCCGGTTTGTTTATAGTTACTAGTGACGTCAGCCAAACCGTTGTGTTTGTGATCACGTGAAAAAATACCTTTTTAAAATGATTTTTTTAATGATTTAAAGATTTATTTCGCAAAAAAATTATATGCATTTGTTATTTTTGACTTTCAACTATAATTTAAATAATATTGGAAGGTATTTTGGCGATGCAGTCAAGTACTCTATTAATAAAAATCATTTTAAAATGGTTTTTTTTTCATCGGTACGTCACGTAATCACAAACACGTCGATTTGGCTGACGTCACTAGTATATATTAACAAACCGGTGTGATGTTTTTTTTGCTTGCAATTAAACTGAATTTAATCTAATTTACTATTAAAATAAGAATTATATAGATAATGGAAGGAGGTTTTACAGAAGCGGATAGTTAAAGTTTGCTTAAAGTAGATTCCAAAATGGTGTTTCAAAGTTTGTTTATAGTTACTAGTGACGCCATAGATACCACGTGACAGCCCCAAAGCGTTTTCATCCAAATTTTAAAATTCATTTTTCTCCCTTTTTTTGTAGTATTTGAAAAAAAAGAAAAAATACGGGTTTAATATTTTTGGCATAAGAATATTTTAAGCCAATAATTTTTTTTTTAGTCAAATACCCTATTGTAAATTGGAGCAACTGAAAACTTCACATTTTTTCGACTGTTATTTCAAAAAATCAGCATCTGCCGCCAGCAAGCGCGCGGGGATAAGTGCGGTTCTGTCCTCACCTCCTTTGAACACATCGAGATGGGTATACTTGGCAGCGGGCTTTCTTTGCACGACGACGCCATTACACCACTGATCTCTAGGGTTAATGGATCGCGGAAAGCTCTCCCCCGCTACGGAGAGTTCGAAGTCATCTTTTTCTCCCAGGTGTTCCCCAAATTTTCGTTTTACAATGGGACTCTATGGGGAATTTGTCATTTTTAAAAAATTACTGCGCATTGAGTTTTTTGTTTAGAGATCTGCTGTAAAGTTTAAACAATCATACGTATATTGTAGATTGTAGAAAAAAATAGTGCTGGGTTCTTATCTATGTTAAAATATGTTTTTTTTACCACCCATTGCGGCTTTAATTTTCGCCAAATTTGGCGAATTTCTCGTTTCGGTCTTCCCCCAAAGCCGCCGTCGGTTGGTGGGTTGACCGCAAATAAAATGGTTGACTTTTGACGTGCGTTTTCGATTTTGCGCTATGGTGCCTGTGTGCATGTCTTATTTAGGGAATTATTATTTTCTTAAAAATTTTATTAATCAGAGATAAATCTTTGTTTTGATGACAAATATGGTTGAATGCTTTATATTTAAAGTATATGTTTAGTTGTAAAGATGATTTTTTTTTTGTTACGATATGGAGGAACTGACGAACTGTGGTATTTAACATTTGAAATAAGCTACAATTAATATTAATGATTTTTTTTTAAACATAAAGTATAAAAATAAAAAAAGGTATGCATTGAAATTAGTATTAATGATTTTTTTTAATACTTTCGGGGAATTTACTACATAATTGACTGTTATTTAAAAAAAAATGCGAAAATAATTTAATACATTACTTTATATCTTTGTGTAAATTTTTTTACAAAAGGAAATTAATTTTTTTTTTAATTTTGAGATGATTTTCTTTTTAATTATAAAAAAAAATTGTTTTAAGATTTATTTTGTATAATAAATTGTAATAATTAAATATTTATGCATAAGAAATTACTTAGAATTTATTATGTATAATTTAAATTAATTAAATATGGTTTTAATTAATACTTAACCCATTAACGATGACTGTGTGAATACCATTAGAACCTTCATTTCTAAGTTTAAATTCTAACTTAATTTTTTTCATTTTTGGGGGTAACTTAATTTGCTCTACATAAATTGATCAGGTCTATAGTCATCTTTTGTCTTATTTATTTAGATCAACTTTAGCATAAAGCTCATTTTCGCACGGTAATTTTTTTGCCAATCGGCGCTAATAGATTAAATATCATTTTGATTACTTAAACATAATTTAAATAATTAAACATGATTAAATTGGGGTAATTTATTATAAAACTTGAAATGGAGGAATTATATTTAATTAAAATATATCACATGAATGAATATTAATAAAAACTACCAAAACTTCAAACCTTTAATGGGTATATGATCTGGGTAAATGTTATAATTATTATTTTTTTTTACAATATATATCGGTATAGTATTCTATATTTAGATAATAATTATCAAATTAATGACCCGTTATTAATATCAATGATTTAAAAAATTGCAAAATAAAGTAAATAGACATACCATACTCCAACAAACAAATACTTTTGTCACCCCAGGCATCATCTTTCAATGACATCTGCCCATCCCCCTAGCACTGATAGAGTTACCTAATGATCTCGCGGTGGCTCGCGTTGACCCCACTGATCTCTAGGGGTTGACACATTCTTTGGCCACGTGTAAGCAGATAAGGATTTATGACTTCCGCACTCTCTGCGGTCTTTTCTTCTTTGGGGACTACTTTTTGGGGGGAGAAGAAATGGGATTGGATAAACTAAGTATTTTGTGGAATCTAATTTTTATTTAAGTGCATAGTTATTTATTAACTCTGAAGATTATTTTATAATTAATAATTTTCTTAAAGATGATGCAAAGATATCTAAAAGTAAATACCAATTTGTTTTATAAAAAACATTTGGAACTAATTACGTTTTTTCAATTAAACATTATAGCTACTAATAATTATATTGCTAGATATTTATTTAATATTTATTAACCAAAAGAAAATCACTAGTAACAATTATGAAATAAAATATGACGTGGGGAAAAGTTTAAAGTAAAATATTTATATACAATCAATCCTGTGTTCGATCCTTATAACACATTATACAATGAAATATCAATTAAAATAAAGCAATTTGAATTTCTAAGAACTAGGAACTTGGAAATAAGAATTACGTATAAAAAATTAAATTATTAAAACTTTATAGTTAATTTATAATTGTATTTTAAGTAAGTCTGCGTAATTATTAGGCCATATTTGCAAACATATAAACTTATTATAGTTATAGCACTAATTATATTATTGGTGTTTATATTATATTATTGGTGATCTGTAAAATATAGGAGACTATAATATGCCGACGTTGTTGCATATAATAATCTCCCCATCCTCTTTCTGAAATAAAATGTTTCTTATAAAAAAAGATTTCAATTTTTTTTCTCAAACTTTATTTTATGTAAAACAGATTTTCCTTGCAAAATTAGAAATGTTCGAATCGTTACATCACGCAAGCGATTACCCCTACCCTCCTCCATGTCACGATCCATCACGTTGGCGCATACCCCTCCCTCCAGCCCCTGAGCGTGACGCAATTTATGTACGTCCCTTAAGAAGGAAAAAAAAATATATCAACACTTTGTAACTTGAATCGAAATATAAAGCGATAAACCGCGCCAATCTGGCACTTCTAAAAACAAGGTCACCCCAAAAGCGAAGCGTCAGAGCGGGGTATGGGGAAGAGTGATCCATTTCAAAATTCAGATCAGTGCATTACACCTGGCGGAAGAAAAGGAGCCTCACTACCGGGTTGCTAGCGAGGTTTCGAGGATGTCATCCTTACTGGCGCATCAGATTTGGCGCGTTTATCTATTTTGTTGTTAATTTAAATTATTTTACGGTTAGCTGACTCGGGGCGATAAAGCAAACAATAAATAAAGTCGGCATAGGATGAGTTGTTAAATGGGTCATTCCTCAGAAAACGTACAATTTGAGGCAAAAAATCTCGAAAAAAATATTGATGAAACTTTTTGAAACTTTGGATTTGAGTTACAATTACATACTACATTGGAAAAATAACATCGGTCCAGATCATACAATTAATATTAATTATTCGGATAGCAAGTCTTAATTTAATAATGTTTAATTTAGAAAAGCTTCCAAAATTAACATAAAAATATATTATTGATGTGTTACACTTTAATATAATTTCAGCTTTACTTTATTATATTAGTTCACGGCAAAATATAATGTAAATATATTGTATTTCACCTATATTTAATCAATTTATTCGTATATAATTAAAAACGTCATTTCCGTGGACACATAAATCATGTCCGTGAGCCCAAATACACGTACATGATAAAATCGCAAATAAGGGCTTCCAGGCGCAAAAGGTTTAGGCCTTAGAGAACGAAACATGCAAACTGATATTATATAACTTATTTCTTTCTATAAATAACAAATTATAAGTAATAATCATTAGCTTACCTTCTTATATACCACAGAAATGACGCTATGATGACGTCAATGGCCTATTTTTAACTTTTAATTACTTTTTATCTACTGCGGTATTCAAACTGTCGACGTGATACAACGTATAATGTGTATTATTGAATACTAATAAGACTGAAACAGAGTACTATTATCTTTTCTAGATAGTTATGCAAGCTAAAAAATACGTTGTACACGGACATGACGAAAATCTGTGGGACATTTTATTTTCACGGAATTTATATATTTACATTCTTTATAATGATTATATTTTATGTTTTGTATGTTCTAGTAATGTCAGTTGAATTAAAAATCAACTTTAGTTATAAAAAATTGGGATTTAATTAGTATATACCAACTAAAACAGTCCCCGAACATGACGGTGAGACAGCTCACGGACATGATTTGTCATAGTCTGTGGACACAAATTTTTACACAAAATATATAATTTTTTGTATAAATTCAACGTTAGTAAGTAGATAAAAAATATTCATCATTTTAAATTAATTCAAGTGGAAGCATAACTTTTCTTCACGTGAAAGATAATTTGCGGGGACATGCTTTTGTACGTTTTGTGAGGAATGACCCAAATGCCTTCTTCATTCAAATGAACAGGGTTTGTTTTTTGTTTATAAATAGAAAAGGTTTACAGATATATTATAAATGATTTTGCCTTAAAAATATAATATAGCAAGATAGAACATATTTTTTTAAAAATAAATTATTAAAAGTTTAAATAGTGTGGATAATAGGTTAGGTTTTAATCATCGTCGCACCAGAACCACACGAGGGCTATTGGCAACGGCCGTCGTCATTTAGAACCACAGTCAGTGACGAGCCGAGAGCATATTTAATTTACACTTCTTCTACACGGGTTGTTATTTGTAGGACTTCTTTGGTTTCACAGATGGGTTATAGGTAAGCAGTTATTTAGGCCCAAAACCGAACTTGGGATCTTTCGCATGAAAAAGCAAGCGCTTTGCCGACTAGGCTTCTGCACGATTAAAATATTATTTTTTAATTAGTTTAATTTTATAGGGTTTGGGTTTAATTAATGCCGCACTAGAGCAACACAAGGACTAGTTTACTTTTCTAGAGGTTTCCCTGCAGATACTTTTAATGATGCCTTTCTCTAGGGTCTAATACTAAAAAAATTGTGGGTGTTTTCAAAAAATTATTTACCTTTTTTTTTAAATAGGAAGAGAGTATGATTACTTTCTCATAGTTCAAGAAATACATAGTTATAGCAATGAATATCAGAAAAAAAGTGTTCAGATCTGTTCATACTAGGAATATTAATATTTACAGGAAAATGGGGATTTTTAAATATGAATTAGTACAGGTAGATACAAATTATTCAGATTCAGGGAAAATTGTTTAGCTAGAAATGTTTCTTTTTTAAAGGGGAGAGACAAAAATAACGAGAAATTTTTTTATTAAAGTAGAAATCAGGCATCTGATAATGATAATAATATCATTATAGTTTAGCTCTCTTTACTATTTTAAATAGTAATATGTGTTTTTTAAAAGAAAGAAACAAAATAACAATAATATATATATATACAAATTTTATTAAAGTAGAATTCAGTTTTATATATTTGCACACTGTTGCAAGTCTTCTTTAAAAAAAATCCACCTATGCATATTGTATAAGAAATTATTAACACAGGACCTGGGGAAGAATATACTAATAACCTTTATTATTACAAAAACAAAACAAAGGAACAATATAAAAATACTCTTGCACGCAATGGGGAAAAAATCCCGTACTGGCGAACAAAAACATCACACAAAAACAAACACAGAAACAAATCAGATACAACATAAATTGGCAATCAGCTGGCATACAGATATGATTAATATGCTTCAAATTAAAGTGAAAAATAGAGATTAAAGTCGTCGATATTTATAAAAAATTCAAGAAGTTGTTTTTTAAAGGCATAATAATTACTTATATTTGTTAGGTGAATATTCAGTTTTGTTATATAATTTAGGCGCAAGATAGAAGTAATGTTTAGTAAAAATAATTTTGGAGAATGTTGGAATCGAAGAATTTAATTATGATTATTAAATACTTAAAGATGGAGATAATTAAAAAAAACACCATAAAATTAATGAAAGCAAAACTTCAAAACCGAATCACGTTGCAGAGGACGAAGGCAAAGAAAAATATCGCCAAGCAAAGGCGCCGAAATTTTGTTTGCTAGATTGCCTGCTTCTTTGCGCTACTTTGATATCCGTGCGTCCTGTTACGTCAGAATTGAAAGAAAAAATAATTCATGTTGCTCTCTAACTAAAGCAAAAAAAATAATAAAAATGTCTGGAAATAACGAATAAAGTGGTTTATTGAATGTGAAGTACCTTTTTTTTTCAATTATCACACTCTGAAATGAGAACTATTTACTCTTTTTTTTCGTAAAATATTTCTATGCTGCAAGGAAACCTTGCTTTTGGGTATAGAAAATAGCTCGCAAATAAATAGGCTCTGGTTCACGTTAAATCTGTCCTTTCGCAACGTGCTATAAGGTTGCTTTGCTCGTCGCTCTAAATCACGTTATCCCTCACGTAGCTCTAGGGCGCATACACACCTATCAGACGGCTCATTTAGCCATGCTTTGACGTGAGTTTGGGTTGAGTTCTCGTCGAGTAACACGAGGGCTTTTGGTGAAGTCATTTAGGACCACAGTCAAGTGACACACCTGAGTAGGCACCCAACTTTTTAAGGGCGACATCGTACGCAGCCTCGGGACTTTTGATGCATATTTAACGTGCATTCCCTCTACACGAGGTATTTTTTCGTCACACGGCTGCACAAACGTTTATAGATAGGCAGTTATTTTGGCAATTCCCGAACCTGGGACCTTTCACTTGCAAGGCCTTACCGACTGGACTCCCCAGTCCCTTTGAATTTCCTTCGTTATACAAATATGAAACTTTTCAACCATACCCAGTTCATTTTAAGAAATTGCACCTTACTCGTTGTTTGACTAAACTATTTGTGACACAAGTATATACTAATAATGGAATTTTGTTTTAACGTAGATACAAATGAGTTGGGTCACTTATTTAGTCCTGTTATCAAAAACATATTAGTTTGTTAAGAATTGCCAGACGCATTTCGCAGTATCAGTTTAGTTATTTATTAAACTGTCTAGCTAGAAGAATTGCAAATAGTCTCCATTTTTTTATAGTTTTTTTTCAAACGAAAACAACGTAAATAAAATACGATTTATGAAAATTGAATGATGATTTCATAGTTGAAAAGTTAATCACGGAAACACATTTGGAAGGCTATGTCAGTTCTAGAATTAAAACAGTAGAACTCCAATTTTCCGAAGCATTGCTGATTATCCGAATTTCAGAAAATTCCAGCCGGCCATTTGTTACCGTTTGTCTTTGTTGAACCTAGTCATTTTTTTGGTAGGTCCAAAACAAATTACTACATCCAACAGAGACGAACAGTAACAAATAGGCCGGGTATAAAAGTTTATAGGGCGCATATAAACTTTAACAAGTAGGTTTGTAACAGAATATGTCACTTAACCCGCTTCCACACAACAGTTGTATTTAACAGGTAAAAAGGCGCCAAACACAACATTAATTCTATATTAAACATTTACATGCTAAATTTGGCTAGTTTTTTATTTCGAAAATTCAATAATTATTACTTATCGTTTGCAAAAATTAATTTATATTTCAAAGAATAAATATGTAATATTCCTCGCTTTTAAATAGAATGAAAATATTTCATATCGACATAAAAATAATCTCGTAGTGAAATATATTTGACGTCATTTCAAACGGATCGATGTCACAAAAATAAATTTATTTAAATTTATTGTCTGAAAGAATTAAAGTTTCTCGAGCGATTGTTGCGAATGGCAATGGTGATTTAATTCTAATAAAAATGGCTTCTTATGCTTTTTGAATGAGCATTAAATTTTGCAGTTTTTTAAGTAATTGAAGTTCGAATTCTTCTCTGAAATTTTCAATGTATTCTAATTTCGATGCGCTGAATTTTTTGACGTATCATACTTGTCCGTAGCATTTGTAGTTTGGACTATGAAAGTGGGTGACGGACAGACGAACTGAACGATTATAATACCTTCCACTTTTGACGTTATAAACGTAGTGTGGAAGCTCAAAGGACAAACGAGGTTTTTCAAAGGTTTTTATTTTTCTAATAAACTGAAATTAATCGTTTTCAAGCAGTAAAAATAGAAAGTCCTTATATTTTAAACCCCAGTTTAAAAACACTGAGAGCAGCCAACTGCTGAGGAAAACACATTGAAATATTGACACTTATAGTTTCGAAAACAGAAAGAATAAGTTATCAAAAATATAAATGCAAAACTACTCATTTCTTATTTTATTTTTGCACTGATTATTCGGTCTTACAATGGTCCTTTCATTGTTTGTTACTTTTGAATAACGTTTTCATTCAGATAATGTAAAGACAAGTGTGTGTAATGAAATGAATTCGTTTCCTTTTTTTGTAATCAAAGTTAAGCTCAATAAATCACTCAACAAACAAGCTTCATTGAAAAGCCGGGAAGGGAGGATCTCAACAATGAAACTAATATAGTTACATAAATTTGGCTTGTGTCTGGTAAAGAAAAATAATAAAGTTTCTTTTAATTCCGTCTGTATCCGAAAACCCTCTCAAAAGGTAGGACGCATAGGTCTCTGAACCTTTTAGCTAGCACAACCCGCATACACGTCGAAACTAGGCTTTGAGGTTTTCAGGCTGCTACTTCTTAACCAGAACTAGACGCAGTAAGAAAACGAAGAATTCCTTCAAAATACTGAAGGCATCATTTCAAGGAAACCTGGCATTTTAAACATAGATAAGCAAAATTTGTTCAAAAAAGTGAATTAATTGAATTTTCCGATTTACTGTTACTTTTAAAGATATGAGATCATTTTATTGAATTAGAAATTCATTAACTAATATCCACGAAAATTCATTAATTGTTGGGGAAATTTATAAGAAATGTTACCGTGCATTTAATACGATCGAGTTGCACACTTAGTATTAAAAAAAATCAGTTTCCAATAAATATCATTTTAGCTAGGTATATTAGTAGGAAGCATTCCCCATCATTCTTACACATGTGCCGACAAGAGTGTAAAATCCTATCTACACAAACAATACAAATGATATAAAACTTACCTAGGTTGATCTTCTTACTATAACAAAAATATTTATTTTATTAAAGTCTGCTGACATAAAGCAGCTTGAGGGGGAGTAATTCATCGTTTCCGGCTGTCTATTTAGCCTTCCTTATAAGGAACTTTTACACAGCCAATACACGCCTCGTAATTTAGAACCCTGGTAAAGTGTCGACACCTGAGCGGGCAGCCAACGGAGCCACATCGTACGCTAACGTCGGGATTACACACATTAAACGAGCACGTCTATCCCAGTAGAAAACAGCTTGAAAACACGATACAAGAATTCAGTACGTTTTCACGGAATATGAATACAGTCATTTGAAAAGATTTTGTAATAATGGGGTTGTTTCAGTGAGGATCTGGCAATAGCTCCGCGGTCTTGTTTTCCTGTCTCTCGAATTACTTTTGTTTTGGTTAAGTTGGTAGACCTATATTCAGGTTAGTGTGCTTGGTCGGCACACAAACCTGATTATCTCTACAACAACAACAAAGGGGTGTAACAATATATTTAGTTGTGTGCTGGTCAGCACCGCTATAACTTCGTCAAGTAAGACAGACACACAGACAACACCATAAAACAAGGTAATTCGAGAGACAGGAAAACAAGACCGCGGAGCTATTGCCAGATCCTCCGTGAAACAACCCCATATATGGATTTATGGCTGAAATTTTTGTTTGTTTTGATTTCTTTGAAGCTGTTTTCAATTCAATTTTGAATTACAATAAACCGTATAACATACAAAACAAATGATGAAATACTTTCAATAGGGTACTTGACTATATATCGCTAAAATACCTTTTAATATTAAATTAATTATAGTTTGAACCAAAAAATAACAAACGTATATATTTTTTTGCGAAAAAAATCTTTAAATAATTCATAAAAATCATTTTAAAATGGCTTATTTTTCATCGGTACGTCACGTGATCACAAACACGTCGATTTGGCTGACGTCACTAGTATATATAAACAAACCGGTGCGGTGTGATGTTTTTTTGCTTGGAGTTTAAATGGATTTAATCTAATTTATTATTAAAATAAGAATTATATAGATATGTAGAAGGTTTTACAGAAGCGGATAGTTCAAATTTGCTTAAAGTAGATTCCAAAATGGTGTTTCAAGTTTGTTTATAGTTACTAGTGACGTCATAGATACCACGTGACAGCCACAAAGCGTTTTCGGGCGTAATGTTTCGTCCTAATTTTAAAATTCATATTTCTCCCTTTTCATGGGGTATTTGAAAAAAAGAAAAAATACGGGTCTAATATTTTTGGCATAAGAATATTTTAAGCCAATAAAATTTTTTTAGTCAAATACTCTATTCTGACCGCTTACTAGACACCTTAAGAAACAGGTGAGAAAAAAATTCTAAAATGATGATGCCGTCATTGAGACTGTTAAACGATATGAAACACGTGTTCAAATCTAATTTATCCATATAAACCCTTTTTGTTACAGAAGTTTGAATGAGAGGCTTAAATGTGCGGCAGTCAAGTGAAAGTGTTTGTTAGAAGTTATTTCGTTCTTTAGATATCGGGACAAATTTGCTACTAGTTCAAATCAACTCATGTCCGTTCCAAATACTTATTCAATTTGTACTTATAACATTTTCATACTAAACATCAATAAAAGTCGTTTATTTTTGAAATCTATACAATTCTTAAAAACCGTAAACTAAATATGTTGATTTCCAAATATGAATTGAATTGTATACAGCAGAAAATTAAAATATTTTATATTAAAAAAAATAATAGTACAATAAACAATCAATATTTTTGGATGACAAAATGCAGAGTCTGCAAGAGACTCGTTAAGCAGTTGAAAAATAGCAAAAAATAGGTAATAAATACGGTACTATTCCGTTGCAAAAAAAGAAGTGAAAATACGTTAGACGTTACTATTTCTTTGAAACTGAAAAGCTACACACAGGGCCGGATTTCTAAATAGGCTAAGTAGGGTGTAGCCTAGAGCGGCGAATTTTTTGGGGCGCCAAATTTTACGACCCATTAAAGCAGCATTCGGCATAAAAATATAATTATAACAATACGAATATTTTTAAGAAAGAAAACAAATAATTTATATTAATGCGTAAACCGTAAACGTATATATAATACTAATATTTCGTAGCAAACATGGTAGCTGCGAGGGCAATTGCACCCCTCCTCCCGGATTTCGAAGTTGAAAAAAAAATAGTCTAACAGTTTTTAAAGAAATCGACTATTTCGCTTTCGATTTAGCGTGTAAAGGTACATAGATGATTCTAATATGTGTATATATTTTAAACAGCACATACCACCCTATTTTGCTGCTAACCAGCTACCTTTCCCCGAAGAGGAGGGGAGAATATTTTGACAGGGGCAGCAAATCAATCGTAGCCTACAAATCTTTAAATCCGGCCCTGGCTACACATTTTTACGTTTTTGCAAAGTGGTAAAAGTAACAGTTTGCAAACTCTTTAAAATGTTACCAAGACGAGTAATAAAAATAGAAATTTAATTCAACTTTAATTTCACTTAATATGCCATAAAATCTTTGAAAACCGTTTGAAAATTTAATTTTTTTTGGTAGGAATCTTTGTATAAAAAACAGATGAACATTTCAATACAACCAATAATGAACAATTTCATTTTTTTCTTTTTTTTTCTCCAAACCTAAACTCCTACCTAACTCAAAGAATAAAAATCATTTTTTTTATATCAAATTATTTTGCACTATTCTGTTTGCAATTTTATACTTTCAATAGGTCTTGTATCAAGTCAACAAACTCGAGTTTAAAAAGGAAATTCTATTTAGTTTTATTCGGAAAAACTCTTTTCTATTTAGCTTTACCTATATATACCCCAAAATATCTACGAATGTAGACATCAATATGCTTACGTTGTCACACATTATCTACGAATTGTCAGATTTGTAAATTTGAAAACCTTATATTTATAATAATTGTTCAAAATTGCATTATCAATTTTTATAGTCAATTTTCTAGTTGCACCATTTATTCTAATACTTTAAATTTTACTAATTCAAAAAAAATATTTCTTAAAAACACTCTATATCTATTATATATTTTTACTGAATAATGTGTTTACTTAAACATGTACTTTTCAAGGAAACTAAAAAGATCTATTCCCCACGCTTAGTATTTGTACAAGTACCTCCATAAAAATAGATATAATTACAGTATACTTTTTATATCACCTCAAAAGACGCACTTGACACGTTTATTTTTACCGTTTGTACCTTCCCACATGCCAGATTGTTTCTGTTCCGTCGCGCCATATGGACGTGTCATCCTCCCGACCCCCTCAAAGGGGGAAGGGGGGGGGGGCACTCCATCCATTCGACATGTCTCCACACGAATCGACACCTGCTGTCCAGTTGCCTACGTGAAAAGCGGGAGGAACGGGGGTCGCTTACCGGAGAAGAGCGAGAGCAGCCAGCAGCAACCTGTGGAGAGCGGGGCCCGAATGATCCGGCAGCCGCAGCGGCGCGTCACTTCCGCCCACGTGACCCCCCTCCGCCAAAAGGAAACAGGGCTCCTGGTGGGGCTGAGCCGAGGCTTGCAAAGGCTCCTCTCCCGCCCCAGCCACCTGATGCGTTGTCCCCCTCGCTGTAGAGGGCGCATCAGGATTGATGGGTAGTACCGAACCTGATACGCGTGCTACCCCCCCCCGGTTATTTCCGTGTTGGTTTAGTTTTCTTTCCATTCACTCCAGAGCGGATTCCTGAAATAGGACGACCATAGTGATACATCCATTCGAGCGAGTGTTCCATGTTTCTATTTTAAAAACAAACTTACTTTCTGAAAAAGCATCGCCATTCTCAGCAAAAAGAATGCAAAGCCACTTTTAAAGATCGCAATCCTTGAATGGCAAGAGAAATAGTTCCCAAATAGCCGGGTGCTAAAAAAAATGAATCATATACAAAACCAAATGCGAAATGTGTGTAGCATTTACGTATTTGCAAGTAAATTTTATCTGAATAATTTTTTTCAGAAACTCCATAAGTTTAAGTTTTCGAGAAATGAAAAAAAAAATCTGTTTTAATAACAACCTTCCATCGAAATTCCAGTACAAACCCATTTAAACATCTTTGGACGGGGATGCATCATTACAGCTTGAAGGAGTATCAAAAGATAATTATTTAATGCTTAAAAATAATTTTAAAGTTGCTTCCTGAAGTTTCTGAAAAAACACACATTCATTTGTGTTTCAAGTATAATAAAAAAATACTTATTTATATTTTGTAGATAAAATTTCATTTATTCATCTCAAAATAATGTTAGGCCAAAAGAAAGTTTAAAAAAGTTTCAAGTACATTAAAAATAACTCGTATTTGATAGCTAAACTTTTATTTATTGATTTCAAAACAAATTTAGGCCAAACGTCAATTAAAAAAAGGTAACTGAACAACCGTCACGAAATTCATGGACTTCTTTGTTTGATGTTGGCTAGGATAAATTGTCATCTCAGAAAGTTTTGATAGGTCCTCATGTGAAGGTAATACTTTGAGTCTTTCTAATATGTGTAGAGCCGAGGAACTATGTTTATAGTTTATATACTAAGTATAACAATTGAAGATACTAATCAGGAATTTACTTGCAATTTTCTTCAGCAGTGTTACAGCTGAGCTGCCACGTTTTTCGATAATTATTTATGTATTCGGTCCTCCATGTTTAACACGTGCCTTTTTTTTTATAATTTCCTCAGACATGCGAGTGTTATTTTTTTCTCGTGCGCTTCAAATTTGAGTTCACTTCATGAGAACTACTTCCGGTGATCATCCGCACTGTTAAATGCAATAGAATTGGTGATTAAAATGGAATATTTTTTTTTCAATTTAAGATGAAACAAACTTATTTTCTAACGCAAAACAACAGACTAACCTGAACTATCTCTTCTCTCTTAATAATGAATGTTGAATGATCGATGACTGCAGCGCCCTCTTGTCGACGAAGTCGTTTCTCCCGCTATATTCGGATGCTTTCCAGGACTGTGCAAATCACTGGAATAACAGGATTTCTTCAGATGTGCTTGCTAACATTGAATGGATTTTCATCAAAAACTCAATTTTGATAAAAGCCTATGAGTCAATCATAGGTCTCTGAAAAAATGTATTCAATTCATTAATTGGGCAATGTTAATTGGTATAATAAGTTTGTTAGTGGTATAAGTAAGTGCTTCTCGCACAAGAGGTACTGACGTGATTTTAATTTGAAATAATGTTGTGTGGTCAATTCATATTGAAATTAAAATATTTTGAAACTAATTCAAATACTATAAGTAATAAAGATCGTAACGGAAAACGTCGCTAGATGGTACTACCAGTCAGGCAACCCGAACAAGTATTAGGTACTCAGAGCGGCCAAACTCACCCAAGACTCCAGAAAAGAAATAATTAGAAACACATTTTTTTTATAATGACACAATTTATAAACAGAAGAAAGCCGATAGTATTTGTTTTTTAAACAACAAACAGTTTATATTTCATTTAAAATAAACAATCTATTTTTTTTTTAAAGTGAGAAATGGACAAAAATCTATTTTCGGGATTTCGACCATGTCGGGATTTTGGCTTGTCGGAATTTCGGCTATCGAGTTATGTCCCAGAGCCCGTCCACGAATGTATTTGTAAAAATGCTAAATATTTTTTCTCATCCAAATTAATAAATTCCATGCAATCTTTAGGACCCAATAGTTTTGATCATTTCATCCGCAGAATCTGTTAAAATATGCGGTATAAATCAGGGAAATCTGACCTCACCCATCCCGAAGGAATTTTAATCTCCAAAACACGACTATCTTATTTACTGGGGAAAGGAGAGCAATTCTTGATCGCAGTGGCTATATTACGGTTTCTTGCCATTCACTCAAAAGCAATAAAATTTATAGAGACACTAATTATTTTTTAATTCTGTAATTAAAAACTTTAATATAAATCGGTAGATATCGCCACGAACAGTGTTCAATTTTGCGTTAAAATAAAAGATAGAATGCAGACATACGATTTTTTCCCCCATATGTTTCAAATATCGAACTAACAAAAATCTCCACATAGAGATTGGTATAAAAAGTAAAATTTTATAAGAAAAGAACTTTGTATTCGAAAGTTTCAAACAAGGAATGACAGCTATTTTCACGCTTTCAATCGACTACAGTTCTATTGTAAAAAATTCGACTTCTTTTTAATCTAAATATTGAATGAGCAAATTTCTGAAACACAAAGTTACGTGATCATACATATATACAATCACGGATGTTTGGGTGCGTCATGAGCTCGCACTAGAGCTGCACGAGGGGCGTCGTATTTTGGTTTAGTTTGAATTATCGTCGCACTAGAGCTACACGAGGGCGTCATCATTTATTTTGGACCACAGTCCTATGACGAGCCAAATGCAACTTCTTCAAGGGCAATATCGAACTTGGACCTTGGTATTTCGGGTCATATTTAACATGCCCTCCCTCTGCACGGGATCTTTATGATTCATCGGAGTTGTATAGAAAAATTGGCATGACATATATTTCGGCCGTCCCGAATGGGCGTGCAAGGCCTTACCAACTGGGCACCTCTTTGACTTGTGATGATTTGAAAAATGATATATATCATGGTAAGATGATTTCTCGACTTTATCTTGCTGTGCAACCTTTTGGAAAGGATTTGAAAGTTAGAACGGAATAACAATAGTTAGAAATAGTTAGAAAGCAATAACATTAAAAAAACAAGATTTTTATATTTTCGTTTGCTTCTAACTTTTTTGATGTAATTATCTTTGTGACATCAAGTTTTGTTATCGTATTCAGAAACTCAAAACGTTTCGTAAAATGTCTTTTAAAAAAAGTGATTTACCACCATTACTTAAAGAAAATGGATGTGGTGGGTCAAAAATGACTGAATTTCACATTCGATTCCCTTTTTTGAGACTGTTATATAAGTTAGGAAGTGATAAGAGAGGAATTTCATACACAGCTCATTGTTTTGCTGTTTTCTACATAAAACGTATTTACAAATGAAACCAGCGACCGCGTTCGTGACCATGTTACGTATTTTCATGGTTATTGCTTATTGGGGAATAACTTTTCCGCAAATTTATAAAGTTTGCAAAGTTCAGAATCGTGTTCAGCACTCTCGAAAACATATACTGAAGATACCAAACTTTTCCAAAAAAAACTTTCCAGCTAAATTTCGATATTTACGAGACCATATAGATTAGTAGTCCATTTTATTGACGTCGCTAGATGGAACATTTTATGCGAAAAAGTGTAACCATGGCCATATTTATGAGAGCAATATATCGTTCGACTAGCGTGCAAAAATTTCAAAGTGAATAAAACGTCTTTTAATAAAAATAGAAAAAAATGCGACTATTTTCACCTAAATATTTTTAAAAAAATATTTTAGTTTAAAACTTTCATTTATATCGATAGATGTCGCCTCTAACAGTGTTTAATTTTGCAAAACTTTCGTTTATATCGATAGATGTCGCCTCTAACAGTGTTTAATTTTGCGATCAAATAGAAAGAAAAAAATAATTACAAATAACAAACGTAAGCTTAAGAATTTTTTTTCCTATTTTATCGAAAAAAAGGCGACTGTTTTACTGACATCATACCCCTTCTTGTATATCTATTGTAGGTCTAATTTAGAAAACATGCAATAGAATAGTTGAAAATTAAGGGGAGTCGGATGCTTCTATCTCGCCCATGTTAATTTACCTAACTTTAGGAACATTTTTCTCAGGAACTATATGAGATATCATTATAAACTTTGTTATATTTTGTTCCTTACATAAAGTTCTTTGATTTAAACTGAGGATAGTTCAAAATATTAAAAAATACTTTTACAGTGATTTTTTTTAAAAATATGTATTGAAAAACACAAAACATCAGATTTAAAGTTATATAATGTTTTTTTGAGCAGAGATATTTAAAATTCCTCAGTTTAAATCAAAGAACTATTAATGGAGAAGGAAACAACAAAACGAAATGTGTTGATATCTTTTATAGTTCCTGAGAAAATGTTCGTAACCGTTGAAAAACCTTATATTTCAGGAAACGCAAAAGAAAAGTAAGGTTTAGGTAAGAACTGATGTTAAGCGTTTCTCAAAAATGCTTATAAAAAGAAAACCACTCAACAGAAATCGATAATCTAGATCTTAAATTAAAGCTAAAGATGAGCAGAATAAAAGGAAAAACAGAAAATCGTCATTTTTGATCCAAACACCCATCCGATTAAGGCGAAACTTAAAAACCTTCGGATTTATTCGTTTGTAGCAGATCATGTCCGCCTGTCATTTCTGAGCATCTCAAATACTTTGATTACGGAAGAGTCTACTTTGAGAAAGGAAGATTTTGGGCAAGAATTACGCCTTAAATAACGCGAGCTTCTTATTAAATAAGTGTCAACTTAAAAATATGTAAAAATCTAACATTTTCGAAATATGCACTAAAAACAAAACATGAAACTATTTCAAATTGCACTAAAAAATATACGTCAATGAAATATAATCAATATTTTTATGCAAAAACTATAATGCCTTGCTGCTTTTTTAGTAAACAAATAGTGAACATTCAAAAATTATTTGAATGAACATAAATAGAATCATAAAATGTAGCACCAACTCAACAATAGGACAAAAATAAATTTTGGTTCGAATATTAATATTAAAGTTTCTCATGCCATTATTAATGTGGCAAAAGCTTTTAAATGACTAAAAATTAAATTTCAATGTTAATCCAATTGGCAATTGGCTAACAGGCAGTGGACAGATGACCATCCGGACGTATAAACGGACGAACAAAAAGTATGAACGATCTGAGGTTATACCTCTCTAACAAAAAAAAAAGAATTTTTAAGATCCGACGGGTAGAATCGATTTTGGATGATTATCTGCCAGTTAGAAACATTTTTTTTAGGGGTTATCCATTTATTTTCTTGAATTTTAAAATAGTAAGGGTTTTTATCACTTTTTTTAAATTCACATTATTTAATCTACAATTACAATAATTTTGACATCTTGATTCACTATATGTAACCTATAAGAAAATATGTCAATGGGAATGTTTTGTTTTAATAATATTATTGGTTTTTGAAATGATAAAACGATTGTGCAAACAAATCCATTTTTATTTTATTGTAATACAAATTCATTTTATGTACACATTAAACATAAATCAATCTTGACATAACTCACAAAGTATGTACAATGTTGAAATGGATCCAAATAGATTCTTTCAAAAAACCTATTTTGCGTAGTCAATTCAGCCAAAAGCATGGAACATGACTTCCGAGATCATAGCAGAATGAATTCAATAATGAGCTTGCATCTGAGAGTCACTATCTCATGAGAGAGATAGTGGTTTACAAAATCTGATTACTGCTGCTCGGGGGAAAAAATTAAATGACACTTTGGTCCATACAAATGGATGTCCTTCGGACTATGAATTGGGGGGAAAATATCATCCGAGGTAAATCCTCACTTAGTATAAAAGAACGACAGAATGGAGGTGCCAGAATTGGTTGAAAAGAGGAGGAACTTAGCTACAAAAATAGAGAGTTTCGAAATATAACAACTTGTTCGAATAGGTGGGCACATCTCTTAAAATGGAATCCACGAAATATGTTCTGGTGGCATGGAAGATGACCATAGTTCAACTTTCGAAAAAAATATCTTTCAGTTTTATGACAAATAGTTTTGACGGTTGAGTATTTAGTGGAAAAGCCATTCGATATTTTCTTTTCTCCCAAAGAAATCCTGATTTTTTTGACAAGAAATACGGTAAGGAGAATAGTTAAGAATATATATTAAAATCAGTTTTACAAATCATAAGGCGTAGTATGGATAAGATTGAAGATATATTGAAATCAGTTTTGAAAATCCTAATACGAAGTCTGGTTGCCTATTAACAGTCCTATTTGTAATCAGTTTAGTTCGATTGTTCTAGAGTAGCAGCGATCATATGCAACAACGATATCATTGGAGGTCTGTTTTCATTTTTGAACTGCACATATTATGGAACATTTTTAATGACAAATTCGTTGTGACACTTTCATTTATATCCATTTATATGAAGTTGGGGAAACTCTTCAAATTTTGATGTCACTGATTCGGCAGCATTTTTCAAGTTTCCAAAATTTCAAATTTCCTTAATAGAATCCGTGTAGCAACTCTAATTAATTCTTCCAAATGGAACGTTCGAATCTTTTTCTTCACCTAGAAACTTCCAAACCTTGACGGGTTTTCTTTCTCCAAATGCAAGGAACTATATGCATCTGTTTCACCGAATGGATCTACTCATCAACCAAACTTGATTGATTCAAGTCATGCTGATTGATTCAAGTCATGCCATTGTGGATAAAGTCAAATATCATTCAATTGTTATCAGCACCAATACAATTTTTCAGTTGTACAACATATACCGAGTAAGTTTCTTTTCCATCTCTGCAAGTGAAGAACGTCAAATGTCATTAAACAAATCGGCAACTGGAAATCAGTTTAATGTTTGCCTTTAATAATTCAAATTATACGGCAATTCTTTGAAAAATCAAAGAAAGAACCGGTTTCTGAAAGGACCATCTTTTATAAACAAAGAATAGCCAACTAATGTCAAATGAAAATACTGGGGAGTCAATTCAGTGTGGACGGGATTTGTTGCGTTTAGTGCACTTTTAGAATTGCAATTCATTTTCTCAAAAATACGCCATTTTATACCAATTAAAAATGAACAAAGGAAAAAAACATGTGTTTTCTCTTCTTAATTTAAAAAATGAAATAAGAGTAGCATTAAAAATATTTAAAGGAATCTAATCTATAATCAGAAGTATTTCAACGTTTCTAGTGTAAATTTAAAAACCAAAAATAAATTATATTTGTCTTCATGTTTTGTAGTATAAGTTGAAATGCACTGTGTTCAGAAGCATTAAAACTGTTTTAGTGGATTGCAATTTTCGGTAAAGAGTTTAGTTGAGAATAAAAGACAAAATTGACACAAAAGAAAATTTTCAAGTTAATTTCAATCAATTACAGTCCGAGTTATTATTTGAAAATTAGTGATAATAAAAAAAAATTGAAGTTACTAATTTTTTTTTGAGTTCAAGTTGTTTTCTGTTGAAAGGGAGCTTTTGTATCAATTTGGGGATCTTTAGTTCAACATTAAATATTGATTTTTTTGTCAATCTGAAAGCATTTCCCACTTGCATTTCCAGTGATATTTCCAATCACGACTTCATTGACATCAAGTGCCCTTTAGTAATGATGGTAATGCGACATAACCAAATTGCACTCAACTCTAATGATACACAAATGTTTCGATTATACTAGGTGGTCATGGAAAAGGACATTGCAACAATCATCTGAGTTATCGGCGACGCCGGTAGAGGGCAGTAGATGACTGGCGTCCGTTCAACGTGGTGCATCTCAGTAAGTCAATAGGGGAAAACGTGTGAAGAGGGGGGGCTTCATCGGCAGGATATCTGTACGTATCAAGCCTCTTTGGCGACGATAACGAATCACCACCTAAACTGGTGTACATAAACTGGAATTTCACTTTCATTTTTTTTCTGGTATGAAAATAAATGTAATATTCAACTCGCATTTTTTTAAAATTCTATTTATTACAGCTTATACCTCTTTCGCAAGAATATGAAAACGGTTTTTAAAGTATTTAATAGTTTTAGATCCAGATTTGCATCTTGCAAGATCTTAATCGTGTTTGGGTGAGTAAGTTCCGACGATTTTAAGACGATCCATGTAGTGAATGAAGGATTATTTTCCGTAACATATGGTGGACTTAAATGCAAGTAAAAAAAACTACACACGAAAAAAGAAATGCCTTCCATGAGGAAACTTCGAAAATAAATATTTTATTGCATTTAATTTTAGACGAAAATTTAATAATTAAACTGCGTTCCAACCTTTATTGATTTTGGAAGGAAACTGAGGCTTTTGCCTAATTTTTAGCATGCCTTTTTTTAAACTCAAAAGAAGTAAAAAAATAAAGTTGGGTACTGATACTGTGGGGGACCCGTCCATCCGTAATCCTATTCAACTTCTGTTCGTCCAATTCTCATAATTGTGATTTTTGTGTGTTGAAAGGTTTTGTTATTTGAAGCATGGGAGACCTATCTTTTATTCTTTATGTTAGTCCCAATTTGTTTGCTCCCATTTGCTTAGACACTGGACATCTACAGATCCCTACCGGCAACGCTCTCTCCTTTTAGCTTCCACACTACGTGTATAACGTAAAATGTGGCAGGTATTAGAATCTTTCAGTCCGTCTGTCACCCACTTTTATAGCCCAAACTACAAATGATACAGGCAAGTGTGCTACGTTAAAAAATTTAGCGAATCGAAATTATAAGACATCTAAAAATCTGAGAAAAAAAATCGAGTTCGAAGTACTTCAATTATTAAAAAAACTGCAAAATTGAATGCTCATTTAAAAAGCATAAGAAGCCATTTTTATTAAAATAAAATCAATATTGCCATTCACAACAATCGCTTGAAAAACTTTATTTCTTTTGAATAATGAATTAAAAGAAATTTATTTTTGTGGCATAAATCAGTTTGAAATGACGCCATATATATTTCAAAATGAGATTCATTGATTGTATATTGATATTAAATGTTTTGCTTCTATTTAAAACCTAGGAATATGACATATTTATTATTTGAAATATAAATTAATTTAGCCAAAGATAAGAAAATATTATTGAATTTTCGAAAGAAAATAAATGAAACTAGCCAAATTTAGCGTGTAAATGTTTTGAATTAATACTGTTTTTGGCGCCTTCTTTTCCTGTTGAACACAAATGTTTTGTGACAGATTCTGTTACAAACCTACTTGTTATTTATTTCCCATGTTTGCACCTCATCGCGTCACTTGCGATGATACATTCATGTACAACAAATGTGATTGTAACAATGTCCTGTACGTACCCTAAAAGTTTATACACTGAATTTGGGACCATCCTATATATTAAGATCTATCATTTCATTAAAACCCCTTTACATCGAATCAGAACTTCCTGGCTCAAAATTACAATAACAACTGCTGATTTCATGATAATGATAAACTACTCTTTAATATATTACATATTTCAAATGTCGATTTTGTTGCTGCGAAGTCCTTTCTCGAATATATGACCGTGAGTGAACTCAACATCCTCTCAGGTGCATCTTTTATCACCCAATGGCATCAGCAGCACGCATTTCTTTGGATTTAAAGTCGGATTGTTCACACAGTAATACAATTTGCGACCTACGATCGTTTTGTTATTTGAGTCAAGTCAGTTTTGTTTGAGATCGGTTCTTGAGACACATCTTGGCTAAAAATTCCTTTCCCAGTGGCGTCTTGACTACAAGTCGAGGACCTTGTTCGTTAGCTGGGACTTGCTTTTTAAAAATATAACATTTCTGGCTCAAGATTTCATCCATCTTCAATGAGAATGAGACAATCACTGATTCAGAAGAGTGTTGGTGACTTCGGATATGGAAAGCAAGGGATTACCGATGAGCCTCTGACAGACAGGTCGCCCAACTTCGTTCTTCGAGAGGTGGGGCTAAAAAAAAGTTCATTCAATTAAAAATATATATTCGCTAAGAAACCAAAGAATAAGCGCCCACCATTAAAAATAGGTTCTGAATTTTCAGAACATCATTGGTTCATAATAGCTATATTGTTCTCAAATTTAAAAACATGCGTTTTTCGTATTTGAGATCATGGATGCTCTCATTTTCGAGTGAACGCATCGTAGTAGTTTTGTGGAGTGGGTGACGCAGTAGAGGCAAATACCAGTAGAGGGCAGCATAGAAATCAGGTCCACGGATTTTGGGAACAAATGGGTATATCACCAACGAGCGATTGTGAACTCACGATATAAGGATCCACGCTAAGCCTAATACAGGATTTAATCCTACTTTGCTACAAGCATAGGAAGATGGAGATGCTGAAGGGCAAAATCGATTGCCAAGTGAAGCCGCTTTGTAGTAAGCCTAAACAAACTCTCGCTCTTCAAACTATTTGGCGCTATACTACAGTGGCGTTTGTATAGGTTTACAACATTGACTTGGAGATTTTTGACTCTCTAATAAAAACCAGAATTACAACGCATTTCTAACGTGTGAAGTACATACTATCACCTTGTGTAAAAGCAAACCTCGTGCTACAGCTATAACTGTCATTTTTTATTTTTAATTAACACTTTTTAAGGAATAAAATGAGGCGTTTTAGCATTATAACATTGAGTGAGCGGTTTGTTTAGGGCTGCTTGGCGACTTTGCTTCACTTTTTTCGCGCAAAGCATCTTTTCTTAACTCTATGGCGATCGTCAGTAGCGAGTGGGGTTTTAGGTTATTTGGAGATGGTGTATGTTGACCTTCTATAGACTTACTGAAGTTTAAAAAGTTTCCGTTTTGATATTTCAATTTATTTCCCGATTGAAAATAATTATCTCACAAAACAAATGTGAACATTGAATTGAGAGTTCAATTTTTTTTTCATTTCAAATTCAAACCATTTTGTTGCTTTGTCAGCTTTTCTATTTACTAAAAAAATTAGGAGTGTGGATGAGCATTTTTAGTCTTGTATCGAAATCTAACGTGAGCTTCAAGGATTTATTTTATATCGAATGAATCAATCATTGGCAAAAGATCTTTGAATGAATTAACATCAAGCAAGAATGGGCATTAAATGGTGCTGGGCACCGATCCTGTCGGTTTCTGTTTTAAGTTACCGGCTATCAGATATGGAGTATAAGGGATACCTATAACGGCGTATCTAACCATCAATAATATAAATCAGTTGATTCGAAAAACAAACAAGCTACTTTGAATGTCTTTCCACCATTCAAAGTCGCTTGTTTGTTTTTGATTCATTTGAAACAATTATAAACGGTAAGGTAAAGATAGGCAAGAATAATGTCTGTATTATCACCCTCAAAGGTTATGTTACTAAATAGCTTCACACGGCTTTCAGAATACTCAAAATGAGAGGCAAAAAGGATTTATAAAGTTAAGGTACATGCTAATACCAACGACAGAGGACATTTGTAAGTCTTTTCTTGTAAAAGTACTGATGGCTACATGAAGAAAAGGGTATGTATTTGGGACAGGTATTTCACGCCACAACCATGCAACTCATGCAGGAATTAACAGAAGGGGCAATTAGTAATATTAGGGTGGGGAAAACCAATACCACCTAGGTTAAGAAGAGTCCTGTGTGATGTCCCATTCCTCCTGGTGGGCTGATTTTGGGAGTTTCGACCAATGACCTGTCTCAAGATGAAGCGGCCGTTGGTCCAAACCTCAAAACAGTTCTCTTGACGTAAGCGGTATTGGGAGGACAGGAGAATACGTGGAGAGTTAGTACTGTTACCGAAAGGGAGGTTGATATGGGTTGAAAATGCACTTACTGACATGAGGTCTCCATGTGGCCAGGCTGCCTGCATGCCATTCCTGCAACAAGGTACATGGTTTTAGCGACCCCTTCACTGTTTGCAATTCAGAGACTCCCTTCAGATTGAGGCATGCAAAAACTTTCAGACTGGCCCGGATTTTACTTGAACTGGCAGATTACTTGCACATTAATTATTCGATGAAACAATTGCATACTACAACTGTTGCATTAACAACAAAATTTTAAAAGTTTCTTTTTTTGTTTTTTCTTTATGAACTTGGATAAGTATTTAACGTTCCTCCTAAAACAATGTTAATTATGGGTATTACTGCAAAGACAGGAAATTAACACATAGCATGTACTCGTGTCGTAGACCATTAGAAAGATCTTTTTGTTAAATACAAATCGAAGCTAGATGACGCACATCGATGACGCACGTGAAAAACACAGTTCGACCGGAGGATGAGAAAACTTCGCTTGCTTAATCAAAATGACAGAAAAGGCTTCATGAGAATATTACTTTTAGAAATGATTATGAAAAGAAGAATTGTTGACCGTACCAATGGAAGAAACTTCATACAAAAGAAGACATGACGGAACGAACCATGTCAACTAGGTTGCTTCAAACCTACTTACTGTATAATATATAGACACAGTATTTTCCAAATGACGATATTGGTAAGTTTTTGTTCCTTCTTATTTAAAGCGTTTGATCTTACCAAATTTATTTCCTAAACACAACGATAAAAAAGAATAATTTTAAATACATATCAAAATTTTATTAGGATTTATTAAGATTTCACTTGTAACTGTTTGGGTCACAACTTCCTTATGAATGTTGACAGTTTCATTTACTTTGACAAGTACTTAACCACCCAAAAATAAATTAAATTATTTGATCGACTGATGCGATTGATTTTGTTTTGATTAAAAACTAGGGGTGTTAAACACCACATGCTCTTTGAATTACACTCGATAATTGATACGCTAGAATTCGGATTAAGATTTGTACGCGATTTCCTCGAAAGCCATATTATGACGTCCGACAGGTACTAGGAATTCGCATACCAAATTTGAAGTCTCTAGCTCCTTAATTTAAAGCTGAGACGAATGTTGTTGGATATTTTAGAAAAATATTTATTCTCTAGTGTATTTCTGTAATTTTACAATGAAGGAAATAGCTGTAAATATTACTTCAAAATCATTTTAAATACTCAAATATTACTTATTACTATCTCACAAAATATCACCCCCACGCACTTTTCTTAAACATTTTTATATGCAATTAGAATTTGTTTTACTAAGTTTAGCACTCAAAATGAAAATTCATAATTAATTAATAAACAGTTGCATTAGGCACAGGAAGTCATATCGAATCTTGACAGCAGTTTGGTTCTAACTTTGGACTTGAAAAGAAAATTTAAGCTTTAAAAATAAATTATAAACGCAAGAATATTTTTTGATGTGTCACTACTTTCCCTCACTTTACACTTAATTGATTATGATTCATAGCTATTTCTTTATATACTTATATGTATAACATACTTTCGCATATTGAAAAATATGCTGTTGTAGTTTTACTAAGCCTAACTTTTGTGTACAGAAGGGTATTTGTTACTATTTGTCACTACTGTTCTTTATTCACATATCTTTGATAGGACCAGTTGTAAAAAAAATCCCTGTTAAAAGTTTATGATTGAATGGAGCATGTTACACTCTTAACAAAAGAGTGAATTTTTCACTCAAAAAAAAAAGAACGAACTATTTTCAACAACATTCACTCCTTCTGAGTGTGTTTTCGCTCAAAAAAGAACACTTTAAAGAAAAAGAGCGATTTTAGAATCACTTTTAAGAGAGACAAATTCACTCCGTTTCAAAAAGAATTTCAATTCGTCTCGCGATTTTAAAACGTTTTCATTGGTCCTGTGGCGGTGAGCACAAATACCCAATACTAGCCGACCGAGTCATTACTTTGTCGCAGACGGTTCAGTATAGGGCTTGCACGCAAGAGGTCCCTGGATCAAAACCGGGCCCGGTCAGGACCTCATCAGCGGTGACATCGGACGTGGCGCCATCTAAGGGTGCACGTCTAACAACCGACCAATGGCCATTGGTTGCGCGAATTTTTTGTAAATGGCCGCTCAGAAAGGAGTGAAAGTGGTTTATCAGAAAGGAGTTTAAAAACCACTCCGCAAAAAGAGTGTAATTCACTCCTATAGGAAAAGTGCATTTTCAACACTGGAAAGGAGTGAAAATTAACTCGGACTAAGTTAAAATCGCTCGGTTTTTTTTAAAGAGTGTATTTTGAACATACTACTTTGTATTTTTGAGAATACATTACACATAACTTTTATATTTCACTCAATTCCAGACATTTCGGGGACTCATCGCACAGGATAAGTTCTGCTCCATTGAAGAAGTCTATTAGACATTCTAACCTTGCAAAGAATGTTTTGATTCGATTGTAGTCGCCTAGATACTCTACGTTTGCGTCACTCTCACACGTTCTCGCCAAGAGTAGGGACCTACCTCGTGCGGGTGGTAGGCGGCGGGCGCCACCTTCCCGGGGCTGGCGCTGGCGCTCCACTTGCAGGCGGCGCCCAGCTCGCCCCCGGACTTGAAGGGCTGGCGGCCCCACATCAGCACGCTCTGCCGGGTGTCGTTGCTGAACACGTAGTCCGGCTTGGGCTCCTTGGACACCTGCCAACGAACAAAACACATGTACAAATATCCCATCGACGGATTCGCGTTCTAACATATAACATTTAGTTGCGATCTTACCAGCGGCGGCGAAGGGAGCGTGGTGGGGGAGGTGGTCTTTGGTTTGATGATGCAGTCGGGGAAGCCTAGCCCTTGGTCGAGGCTGGACAGGAGGGGCTGGATGCCGGCGCTGGTGGCGCTCATGAGGCGCAGGGAGCCGGCGTCGGGGTAGGTAGGCTCACAGCACGCCGGCTTGCTGTTGGCCCGCGGCTGCTGGGGCGCGTCCAGCTGGCACGGGTAGTACTTCTCCTCCTTGGCGAACTGGCCGCCGCCGTCGTAGGCGGGGAAGCACGTCCTCGCGTCCAGGAAGCCGTTGCCGGCGTACTGCGTGTGGTGGCCGTAGTCCGGGTAGTAGCCCCCGAGGTGGCGGTAGTGCAAGAAGTTCTCGGCCGACAGGAAGCGGCTGTTGTCGATGGCGGCCGTGAAAATGTTCTGGGGCACGGCCGTCGCGGCGTACGGCGACAGGCCGTTGTCCGCGGGCGTGTAGGTGTACATGCTGTTGTAGGCGGCCTCCTCGATATAGGGGTCGGGCACCTTCCTCTTGCGGCACGACAGCAGGTCGCGGATCTGGGACTTGTAGCGGCGGTTGCGCTGGCAGCGCATGATGAAGTCGCTGTCGGACAGCATGCCGCTGCGGTCGTTCATGGGGGCGCTGTCCAGGTAGGTCACCTTGAAGTCCATCGTCCTTTTTCCCAGCAAGTCGCGGCCCTCCTCCTCCCTGAAACACATAACAAAACATGGGAGGAAACGGTTTACACTTAAAATCCATGGGTTCACTTCAATGAGACGTTGGTTTTCTTAGTGAATGAAAGCTAAAGCATCTCTTAGATTTTACGTTTTCCCTCATAGACAGTATCAGAAACTCAGAAAAAAAGTGCAATTCGTAGTACTCACATGAGAGGCCTGTGTGTACAAAGAATGAAATCTGGTTTGCTATTTTTGTAGACCAGCCTTGCACTTGTTTGAAGCCACTGAAACTTGCCTTCTTTACCTACTAGTCTGTACGCTATGAGACCGGAAGCACCAGTTTTTAGCACTAGAAATACAATAGATTTGATATTGTTAACTCCTTAGAATCTACAAGTATGAATTGTTGTGCATTAAAAATAAAATCATTTCTAACAAATGAACAATACTTCTGTTCATCAATGGTTATAATAAAGTTAAAAAAATTATTTTTAATCTACAAAATTAAATTACAGGTTTGAAATAATGGAAGAGTTACGATAAAATGGAGGGGGGGTTGTAGAATGAGAAACAATGACCAAAATGAAGTTGTGATGATAACTTTCTCAATGCAGCGTTCGAATTGAATTTGGTAACGATTTATGGAGTGCCGATAGCCCCACTCTCTGAGCAAGTGCAGATCCCGACCTCTCTGCATTCGAGCAAGCACATGAAAAAAGGGATCACTGAGCCATCCAAGCGGAAGGTCAAGAAAATGGAAAATGCTTATCAGGATTTTTTTTTAATCATGCAGAAAACTTCCGATACATTTTTTGCTCTGTATTTGCGGGATTCTATGTATGGGTACTTCGATTGGAAAGAAAGTTGATCTATTTTACTTCACGACAAGAATTTGGGCCGGACACTGGCGCACCGTCACAACAACCTTCAACCGGCGATTCCCTGCGGCTCCTCAGTGGCCAAGGAGGATTATGGACGAGCCTCTCTCCCAGATGTTTTTTTGGTTCTATCCTAGCCATACTATAGACGTATTCGTAGGAGAGAAAAAAAGTGCTTCAAAAATCACTGGAGTGCTCGAGTACATCGTTACGCTAACGCCGTCAGGACTTTCACCTCCACTGGTTTATTGATCACGCATACTGTATATTTTTTTTTTACATCGTACTATTTAAGGATTTTTTTTGGTTTTTTTTTTTGGCTTCGGAGACCGGAGAATATAGTGTATATTTTTTTGAACTAAGGAAACATGTGTCTATTCATTTCGTAATTTTTTTAGAAAAACACTTCGGTTTTTTGTATTTAAAATGCATGAGCAGTGTCTTACATTCTTGATGTGCGCTTGCTACGTAGGCTAAGTCATCGTAGTGGACTAAATCGTAGCCTCCCTTGTTGGCGAGCTCAGAGTCCGAGTAGCCCAACAGCTGCTTGCCCCTGGGGAAAAAAAAAGAGTTGGTTTAAAGGGAACAAAACAAGGCTTCAAAGTATCGATATTGCTATTGAAACACTATTTTGTGTCTAAACAAAATTAATAGAATACTCATTTAAATTTGGAGCTGGAAGTTGCAGTGATGATGGTTAGCTTCAATAGTTTTTTGTTGCCAGCTTCAAATGTCATTGAACCAAAACACGGGTTTTCAGCCTTTATATATGTTTTTAAGACGCCTATTGCGTATACATGATTTTTTTTATTTATATTTATATATTTTTTATTATTTTTTTTATTTTATACAATGAACCTCAGGTTTGACGATATATCATTCAAAATTTTAATTTTTAACTTTCAAACTAAAACTTGCTCTGTTATTAAATTTGAATCATCTTATTTTTCTTTCCTTATTATTTTTTTAATGCGTTGTTCTTATTACTTAAAACTGCGGCAGCAAAATTATATCACATTTAACTGCCACCTCTGGCAACTTCCTATTCCAATGCATCCACTTTTCTTTTAAGTCTAGTGAGTGAAAATGAGATCCGTCCTTTAATTAACAAAAATGAATCAATTTTTTCGTTCCCTTACCTGGCGTCCATGTTGACGAGCGAGAGGTCGAGCTTGTGCTTGCTCTTGAACATGGCGTCCTTGTGGGGCATCTCCAGCAGGGAGGGGGGACCAAAAGGGGTGCACACGGCGAACAAGGCCAGTGGGGGATCCCCCTCGCCCCCTTTCTGGCCATGCAGCACTTGAATACGGCCGCGGATGTCCAGCCTCTAAACACAAACACGTACTAAGACTCGGGCAGTGAGTCAAAACAATGATTTGGATCAACGCCCCCAGAAGGACGTGTGTATTCAATTCATGTTTGGCATGAGTTGAGTACACGAGTCATCTATTTCCAAAAAAAAAGTACTTGCCTGGCAATATGACCACTAAGTAATAACGCGCGCGAAACTCAGTCGCCAAGAATGGCCCTTTACTTATCGACTGACCCTGCTAGTGAAAACTCCGGAGTTGGAAATAGAGTTGAGAAGATGGAGATGCTAGGCACGAAAAAAAGTGTCACCAAGCAACCCTCAGCAAACATCTCACTCAATAATGGTCTGAAACTCATCATTTTTTAATAAAAAACGTTACTTAAAAATAAAAAAAAATGATTGTTTCGGCAGTTGTAAGCTATAGCAAGATGTCTGCATTTACACAAGATGGTAGTAATGGGGTTGTTTCATGGAGGATCTGGCAATAGCTCCGCGGTTTTGTTTTCCTGTCTCTCGATTACTTTTGTTTGGGTTAAGTTGGTTGGCAAACCTATATTCAGGTTAGTGTGCTTGGTCAGCACACAAACCTGATTATCTCTACCAACCAACCAAAACAAAATTAATTCGAGAGACAGGAAAACAAGACCGCAAAGCTATTGCAAGATCCTCCGTGAAACAACCCCATTCCCTCCACAGATAAGAAAAATACGTTGTAATTATAGTTTTTATTAGAGAGTCAGAAAATCGCCAAGTCGATGTTTGTTGTAGTAAGTTGTTGTAGTTTGTTGTATATAGCGACAATAATTCGCCAAGAGCGTTTGTTTTAGCTTACTACAAAGCGATTTATGGCTTTACTTGGCAAACTTGTTTTTATATTGGACTAATTCCATGTAACTGTAGTGTAAGTCACAATTTAAGAGGAGATTACAAGCTCATTAAATTTGAAAAATAAATCAAGTTAAATAAATCCCGTTCCATTATTTAGTTTTAATAAGTGTAGATCAGCTATTGCGCCAATTTTGTTTCATTTAATGTTAAAAGTTGTTGTGATAATCACTTTTTACACACGTGACTTACTCTACAGACAGGATAATTTTGCATGGAATTAGCCATTGGTTTTTGCTTGGTAGCATTCCCATCTTCTTTTTAACTCTATGGAGTTGGATTGTGAATAAAGGCGATTGTGTTGCGTTATTTCTTGTGGGCATATTGCAATAGTTTTAATTTATTAACATTGTTGAGTGAAAATTTTAAGGTATCCGCGGGAAAATTTGGAAAATCAGTCTTTAGACAATTTTATGATTTACTTATGCAATAACTTTTATTATCAATAACAAAAAAAAAATATATTTTTTTTTACAAAAAATGGGCAATTATTGGAAATGTTGTTCAGACGAAAAAAAGCTCCTTTCCAAAATTAAAATTGTTCTAAGGTATTTGTTTCATATGAGTACCTTTGAATATCAAAAGTACAGCTGTGGGAAAAAAGTACCCACTAGTGATTATTTCGGCCGTTAGTCATTCTATAGAATCGGACCTTTTTGATGTAGTGGATAAATAAAATTTTGAGTTGATTGCATAAGATATAATTTGCATAAGGGGCCATCTTCATATTAAAACTGTTAATTAAAATAGCCCCTTTTTGAGTCCATATTTCAAATCTATGACATATTTTAACACGAAATACCAAGTTTTGTTAGTTTTTAAGTATTATTAGTGGAGTTAGAGACGTGCAAAGTTTAGGGGCCGTAATGTTAAATGAGTTGCACATAAAAAACTATCCCAATCTATAAATAATTAAGATAATGAAACGAATTTTGACTGAATAGTAATTATAATAACTCAAACAATTGGGGAATTTAAGACAATTTTTATATTTTTAAATAATTATTATTTTAATTTTTTAAAAAAATTATGAATAGAAACCCCTTAATATTTTTACAGAAATGAATTTAAGACATGAAGTTTAAACGAAATCCCAAATTTAAAAAAAATTTAGCCGTAATTTGCTGAGTAAATCAAATATATTTTTTAATTACCCCGTAGGGGGTTGTATACGAGATTAAATATGAATTTGATAAACAAACACCGCCTTGTAAAAAAGGAACATTTTAAATAAAGACTTTAAAAATTCCATAGTATGACACAACAGATCTTTTTAATGTTGATTCAAGATATCCAACGATTTTTTTTTCTGCGATTTGTTTCTTAATAATCTTAAAATATTCGAAATATATTGCAGAAATAAACTTGTTATTGGAAAGAAAAGTTCTAAAAGAATTAAAAAGCCTACACTTAGCCGTTACTTAAATAGTTGAATGAAATTCTCGTGGAAACACAAGTGTATTAGTAACAGCAAACTGTCACCTATAACCACTTCCGCACAAGATTTATAACCTTAGAACAAATATCGACAAACCAAGCATTCAGTTGCAATTTGAATTTTTCAACGCTAAAAATTGGCTACTTTAATTAATTTTCTTTCGCAAATTAAATAAATAATCGTTTGCTAAATTTCTTTGCAGTTTGAAGAATAATTATGTAAAATTGAATGAGTCAAATGACATAGCATCCTTTCCTTGACATTCGGCAATGTTTGGGTCGCCTTCAATGACGTGAAATTCTTATACATAAATAAGTATCAACAGCAAAAATGTTTGGAAAAACCTGATATTTCCAATACATTTAGTAATAAAACATGAAGAAACTCCAAATTGCATTAATAATTGAAGAAATGTAAATTAATACCAATGAGCTCTTTAAGCAAAAAAGTAACACTGTGAACCGCTTTCTTAATGAACAAATAATGAACATTCAAAAAAATTAAATTGTGCTATATTTTATGACGTCATTCCAAGCCGATTTATATGGGAAAAATTAATATTCCTTAAAATTTTAATTTTAATTAAGGTTTCTCGTGATATTGTTGATGTGGAAACAGCAATTTAAATGACTAAAAATTAAATTTCAATGCTAATTTAATGGGTCATTCGTTGACTGACATGAGGACAGAAGCCGGACGTACAGACAAAAGAACAAAAAGTATGAAAAATGAGTATCTGCATCATACCTTTCTAAAATAATTCTAAAGATCCGACGGATATGTCAGGGAAGTACGGACAGACACAACGGACTTCTTTACCATGTCAATACCTACTTTTCTATTTTCTAATTATTTCGAGTTAAAAAAAATGGAAAGTAGGCTTAAAATTACCTTATTGTTTTATCCTCATTGACTTTTACATCCCTCGTGTGTATGTCCCCTTCCTAAAGATATTTAACCGTACGTTTCTTTTTCCTACTTCAATAAACCTACAGACTTCGCTTGTCACATTACTCAATTTACAGATGGTCCCCCAAAGGTCCACAAGTGATTCGATTGAATAACTCGTCAAATATTCATCCGAATGTAACAAAAACTTAGAGTTAGGGGTTTTCCAAAAGTGCTTAACATTTCTGAGTTATTAAAATTGGGTGTTGCTATTGCCAATTTCAAAGTTCATAACATTTTTAATATGAAGACGGCCCCTTATGCAAATTTTGTGTAATGCAATTATCTCAGAATGTTATTTGTTCCTAAAGTCAAAAAGGTCCGATTCTATAGGATGACTAACGGCCGAAATAATCACTAGTGGGTACTTTTTTTTTCCCCACAGCTGTACCATCAACCGAAAACTAAGTAATCGGAGCCAAGTAAGGAAGGACTCAAAAATGATGTGATTTTTTTGTTGTTTGAAAATCCTTCATAATTGACCAATTTTAAGAGTCTTAAAAGGAATGTTATTAGCAAGGGAGTCAAGTCTTCGGTTCATTAAACCCCTGAAGCTCTGATGTTATTGTGGAAAAAAACTTAAAAGATACTCCCAAACTTTGAGAAATTCCAGTAGTCGTGTAAACATTTAGATGACAATTTTATGCTGAATGTTTAATCGTGCTTAAGTTAGTTCCGACAGCGTTTGACAGCCGTAATTTAAATTTTAAAAAATGCTATAACTTCTAAAATATTTTCCAAGCAAACAAATTAAAGACAGTTTTAGAATCTTTAAGAGTGGTGTTTTATTTTAAGATATAAAAAAATTGTTTTTTGCCGAAAAATACGATTTTTCAACGATTTTTAACGTTGTCGGATAGCTTAAATGGCATGAATCGAAGAGTTTCAAAAGGCAACTAATAATACCATAAAGACAAATTAGTTTGAAAACTGAAAAATTAAAATACGCTTTCATTAGAATGATTTTGAATTTATTTTTGATAACTGACTGAAATCATTTTTTGTTCTCCCAATGATGACAATTTAGAATATAAAGTTTTGTCAAACTTTTAAAAAAATTTTTTGGTTGGAGAGATAAAAGTTTTATATATTTTTTTACAAAATTTCCGGTCAGAGCTAGATTGAATGCTGCAGAATATTTTTGAAAATTTGGACGCAAACCCAAATGACATGGACTCATGGACCCAAGTTATTTGACAAGGTATTCCCAAGGTATTTCCCAAGTTATTTGACAGGTTGTGTCAAATAACTTGGGAAACAATGAATTGAAAATTTAAACTATTTAATTTTCTGATACCAGAGATTGCACAGGTAAAATATTTATCTTTTTAGCTCAAACGATTTTGAAATTGTAAATAGAAGTTCCGTTCATCATGGTAGGTAGGTTTGAATTATCGTCGCACTAGAACTACACGAGGGCTATTGGCAACGTTATTTAGAACCACAGTCAAGTGACGAGCCGACACCTGAGTCCGTTCATCATGAAATGGGTGTTTCTAGATCACAGATTTAGACTTTCGACAATATATTATTTTAAAAACAATTAAGAGTTGCAATTTTTTAAAAACATATAATAGCTTGATATACGCTGTGAATAAAGCATTTCAATTTTATATATTAGTGTTAAAGCTTTTAAAAATAATTCTTTAACGTTGTACTGTAAGTAAAACTAGAAGAACTTAAACTAGAAGAAATCAAAACATAAATAATTCTGGAATACAGTTGAAAGTACTACATACCAAAAAACCTGACGTATTGTCCAGAAGACAGCGAAACCGAACAGTGAAATTTCTTTCCAATAGCTGTGAATTGTCTGCAATAAAAAAAAATGCCAAGAAATAAATAAGCATTTGATACAATTTGACAATTTTAATGCAAAATGTATCATCATTTTAACCTAACACGACTAAACACTGTAAACATTTTCAGTCACGTTTTCCAGCAAGGGTGCTGGGACTATATTCAATAAATTTAAAACAAAAAAAATATGTAATTCCCTATTGGGTTTACAGCAGCAGCTGCAAACAAATACAGCAGAAAGGTCTGTGAATATGCAGCAAATGTGCTGTATGTTTTCAGACATTTTTTTGCCGTGTCTTTTTTAATTAGTTTAAACTAATTTATTCCTGGTCGATTCCATTCTTTTTTAAAACTTAGTTTGCTATTGCACTGTAAAAATGATTGTTTTTACAGAAAAAAAACTGTCAGCTGGTGTGCCAGAAAAGCATAATTTGCAGAGAAAATCTGTTCATTCTAACGAATAATTTGTAATTTTAAAGCAAAAGCTGTGTTTAACAGACAAATTGCAAAACAGAAAAACAAAATTCAACCTCCCCCCGGTGGAATTCCCTATCACCTCAACCACAATACTATCGAGAAATATTAAACGACGGACGAACGCGAACATTTCCACCTGTAGCGCTCTCCTAACTGGGGCTTCACATAGATTTAACAATCAGTTCAAATGCTTGTTCATTGCAGTCCAGTACTTTTTTCCGATTGAAAACAGAAAAAAAACTTTACTTTAAACAGCAGATTTTTACAGCTGTTTAAATTAAATAACAGTATTTTTGTGCAATTATGCGTTTTTTTCTGTAAAATTAACACGTTTATAGTGCAGTGTAGGGTAATGAGATTATTTCTTATTTTAAATAGACCAGTCATACTGGTAGACCGGTCTGAAAGGTTGCATTTGCATGGCGGTAAAACATATATCGAACAAAATATATTTGCAATAGTGTGGAGAAATCTGTTATTGTTAGCATGTGTGGTGTATTGATCCAAGTCCATTCCTTCAGTTGCCTCCGTTCGGTGAACCGGATTCAATATGTAGACTGGCATTTCGATAACTAATGCCTGTATATCAATGCAAATATTACATACACAAGGGAAGAAGTTTTAAACCATATTTGACCCATTCTTAAATATATTCAAGAACTTTCAACCTGAATATTAACGAATTGCGAACAATAAACAGCCCCAGAGGCACCTTGAAGATATTTAACTTAGATCAACCAAATCTTGCACTAAAAATAACGTAAGGCGCTATTAACGTAACTGCGCTATTGGAAATTATGTTTTTTATTCTTTCTAGTAAACCCCCTAACATTTAAAGAAAAACCCTTCATTTGTGCCGAGTCATAAGAGGAAGGAAAGATGGTAACACCATTGTCATTAACATTTTGTCATGCATACATTAGGTCCGGTTTGCAAAATCATAACTTTAGGTAGGTGATTCTCTGGTCAACTGAAAAGTCCTCGTATATTTTTTGTGCATTCGATCGCACCGTGAACGGAAAAGTGACGTATCTGCAAAAAGCTAGATTTCAGAAAAATCCCCAGCTGAATCCCAACCATTCATTCCAATCGATTTAAGATTTGTTTTAATCGCTAGATATTAAAATTGGAAATAGGATAGCATTTTTAACTCGAAAAGTCTATTTTTATCTGATATATCACATTTACACGCATAAATATAGGGCACAAAGTGCATAACGAGTGTCTTTTTCAGAAACAGGAAGGCAAATAGAATATAAAATGGTTACAACCGGTCACTCTTACTATATGTAAAAATATTTTATTATTTTATCCATGTCATTATGACACTCATTTATTTAAAAATATAAGGTTTAGAAATGTAATTGTTTTAAGAGTGGTGCTGCAAACAAAAGCTCGCCATGTTTGTTGTCCATAGTGAGATTTACCGGCGAGTGCCTGCTGCAGAGTGATGTCGGTGTCTTGGGGGAGGTGCGAGTTCCACATGAGGTGTCGCTGCAGCTCCTCGCGGTCCTCAGAGTGCACCAGCTCGTACACGCTCTGGTGGCAGATGTCGCTCTGAAACAAAAATGGAACACTTCGGGAAGAGGAAACAAGCTAACACGTCGCCCGGATTTATCAATAGGCCGCAAAATTAAGACGCAATTCTACATACTCTTCTACCGAACATACTCTCCATGAATTCCATTTGCCTGCCTTGTATATAATATCCTATATTGACAGTGCTCTCAATATAGACCCCCTCACTTAATGTCTTTAAAAGTTTAATTTTAAATCGACATGTCTTTGAAGAAAAGCAGTTCAAAAAATATTTTAGCCTAGAAAGTGCAAAAAAGCGTGCTGTATGCCATTTTGAAGGATATTTGTATTTTCGTGGTGATCTTTATTACAGAAAAGTTTATTTTCTTTTGATATATATTGTAACATTACTTAAACTATTAAAAAGTGGAGTTTTTCAGAGGCCTGATAAAACATTTTTGATTGATATTGAATGTATTGCTTGATAATGTTTTCTTTGTATATTTATTTTAAGAATTAGTACAACTACGCCCGATTCCCGACACTTATGATCCCATTGGAAGTACAGCAAATGAATATTCAGATTCACAAATGTGTAACATATCCGTTTAATAGGATTTTATTTAGCTAATTTAGAATAAATGACTGTTTATATGAGTGACATAACTGCAGTTTGAAGGTTTTCAAAGAGCGAAAATGACTTATCTAAAGTGGACGTTTTGAAGATATTTACTTTTCCTCCCCCGCCATACTTTAAGATAATGTTTTGATCCCTTCTCTTCTCTTGAATGTGTGACACATCCAGTAAGAGTTCTATAAGGAGCCACCTGACCCTATTATGAACATGCATGTCCATAATGGAAACAGGTGGTTCCTTATATCATATAGACAATTGTAAAAAATTTTCGTTATAGAAATTAAACCAGACACGATATTTAATGAAAGAAAAATACAATTACGCAGAATGAATTGGGCAATGATTTTTAACCTAGGGAGTGGGCACTAATCATTTTAAATAATCAATGTGGTAACAATGAAATATACTAAAAACCGAATTCCAGTAATATTTTAGATTATTTAAATTTTAATATTAAACACACTTTTGGAAATTGTATTGGAAATAACATACATTTAAAAACATAGTACAGCTGGGGAAAAAAAAAAACGATCCACCCTTCGTTTTTCGGCTACTATTGATCAGGGAATTTTGTGAAAGGTGTCATTTTTCAGGAAATAGCGTAAGGAATTCAGAATTGGCAACCAAAATTGTATAAGGGGTCGTCTACATATTAAAATGAGTACCAACTTTGAAAATTCCAATGGCAACACCCAATTTTTTTTATATAAAAATGTTTATCATCTTCAAAATACCCCAGATCCAAAATTTTTTTTATTAATTTGCATTATTTGTTGAGATATAAGCATTCGAAGTTGAAGGCCCATAATGTTAAAAAAGTTTCACAAACTTTTATTTATACCTCCACAAATAAAATGAATTAAACCAACAATTTTTTTTCATTATATACTTCATAATCTTCCAAAAACAAATCACACAAGTTTTTTCATCAATTTTTAATTATTATTATTTTTTTATTTAAATTTAAATAAGAAAAAATAAATTATGAATAGCAACCCCAAATTTTTGTTACATAAATCGATAAAGTAGATCAAGTAGAACCAAAATCCCGAATTTTTTAATTCAACAACAATTATTTGCCGAGTTATTGTAAAAATACTGAAAAAAAACGAATTTTAGGGACCGTGTAAAAAATTACTTAGCAAATTGGATCCTAATTTGCATTATCGTTTGGTGGTTGAAAAGCGTTTTTGGTAAATGTTTATTCAAATTTCTAAATGTCTAAAAATCTTTTCTTGTTTCAAGTGCATACAATGTATTTTGTTTGTATAATTAACATTAAATTATATCGATTACTATGTTTTTTGAATGTATGTTATTTCCAATATTATTTATAATTATTTTATTATAAAATTTCCAATAATATGTTATTTCCTCGAATTTTTTAATTATTAGAGATTACTTATTTATTTAGTTATTTAGTCAGTTAGTCAGTCCGTTAGTTAGTCAGTCAGTCGGTTAGTTAGTTAGTTAGTCAGTCGGTTAGTTAGTCGGTCAGTTAATTAGTCAGTCCGTTAGTTAGTCCGTAAGTTAGTCAGTCCGTAAATTAGTCAGTCAGTAAGTTAGTCAGTCAGCAAGTTAGTCAGTCAGCAAGTTAGTTAGTCAGTGAGTCAGTCAGTTCTCTGACTAACTAATTGAAAGTCAGTTAGACTAAGTTAGTCAGTCTGGACTAACTAAAGTAGTGACTAACTAACGGAGTGATTAATTGACTGACTAACTAACTGACTGACTGACTTACTAACTAACGGACTGACTAACTGACTAACTAACTGACTAGCGGACTAACTAACGGACTGACTGACTAACTAACTGACTGATTAACTAACTGACTGATTAACTGACTGACTAACTAACTGACTGACTGACTAACTTACTGACTAACTTACTGACTGACTGACTAAATAACTGACTGACTAGCTAACTGACTAACTAACTGATTAAATAACTGACTAAATAACTAAATAAATAAATAATCTCTAATATTTAAAAAAAATCGAGAAATGGACAAAAATCTGTTTTCGGGATTTAGACACATTCGGGATTTTGACTCATTCGGGATTTCGGCTTGTCGGAATTTTGGTTTGTCGGGATTTCGGCTGTCGGGATATGTCCCAGACCCAGTGTGCCGAATTTTAAACCAACCTTTTGTAGCAATATGAATGAAACAAAAATTTGCATAAAATGTAAAACATAAATGTAATAATTATGTTTGTCTATCTGATTGTAACTAATTGCATTTGAAAATCTGTTCGTTATAAATAATCGCATATGCCGACTTAATTTAAAAATTAAAACTTTTTCTCGTCTACCCTCTATTTTATTTCTGAATTTTAAAATCCAAAATTTAAAAAAAAAGGTAAAAACATTAAAAAAATCACAATATTAGGGAAGAAGGTTAAATTCTAGCATCTTTTGGCGAGATTATGGTAAACCTTTTGCTAGATTGTCGTTTCGAAAAACACCCTAAATATTACCTTTATCAATTTGGAGATTTCCCCCCAAACGAATTGAAAATTAATGCTTTAATATCTCAGCAAATAATGAAAAATGAATAATTCTTTTTTATACCTGGGGTATTTTGAAGTTGCTGAATATTTTTATGTAAAAAAAATTGGGTGTTGCCATTGGAATTTTCAAAGTTGGTACTCATTTTAATATGTAGACGACCCCTTATACAATTTTGGTTGCCAGTTCTTAATTCATTACGCTATTTCCTGAAAAATGACACCTTGCACAAAATTCCTTGACCAATAGCAGCCGAAATATGAAGGGTGGATCGTTTTTTTTTCCCCAGCTGTACATAATCGATAAATTTAATGTTAATTATACAAACAAAATACATTGTATGCACGTGAAATAAGAAAAGATTTTTAGACATTTGACAGACATCAATAGTTTGAATAAACATATACCAATAAAAGCTTTTCAACCACCAAACGATAATGCAAGTTAGGATCAAATTTGCCAAGTACTTTTTTACACGGTCCATAAATTTCGTTTTTTTTCAGTTTTCTTACAATAACTCGGCAAGTAATTGTTGTTGAATTAAAAAATTCAGGATTTTGGTTCTACTTGATCTACTTTATCGATTTAGGTTAAAAAAAATTGAGGCTGCTATTCATGTTTTATTTTTCTTATTTAAATTTAAATAAAAAAATTTAAAAAATGAAAAATTGATGAAAAAACTTGTGTGATTTGTTTTTGGAAGATTAATAAGTATTTAATGAAAACAAAAAATCTTTGTTTAATTCATTTTATTTGTGGAGGTATGAATAAAATTTTGTGGCACTTTATTAACATTATGGGCGTTCAACTTTGAATGCTTATATCTCAACAAATAATGCAAATCAATTCATTTCTTTTGGATCTGGGGTATTTTAAAGATGATAAACAATTTTATATAAAAAATTGGGCGTTGCTATTGGAATTTTCAAAGTTGGTACTCATTTTAATATGTAGACGACCCCTTATGCAATTTTTGTTGCCAGTTCTCAATTTCTTACGCTATTTTCTGAATAATGACACCTTTCACAAAATTCCCTGATCAATAGCAGCCGAGTAACGAGGGGTGGATCATTTTGTTCCCCCCAGCTGTACTATATTCACCTATCACGACCCTGGACGGGTGAATCTTGGCTATCGCTAGGTCGAGAACTGAATAGAGTATCAGACTTCGACATTTGCAAAATTGAAATACAAAGCACATTTTATTTAGCTTATTTAGCTCACTCGGGAGCGGTCGTCCATAGGAACTAGGGATGTTCAGTTTTTCGAAAAAAAGGTAGCGGTAACGATTACTTATATCTGTAAGTGTATAACGAGTTTTAAATGGCTTATACTTATTTTAATATCTCGTTGACCTATTTGTTTCCAAATTTTGAAACAGTTGATTCTCTCATTTATTATTTATTGATGTTCCTTGTTTTACTTCACTATAAATTAGAAAAAAATATCTCGTCACAAAGACTTTTTGGAGGTTCCCTCCTTTACGATGAAGGGGTAATAAAGAGGAATAAAATCGAAATACTGCCCTGCCCTGGGATACTTTTCAGGGAATGGAAGAGCGTTTCCAATGAGAACAGCAATCAAATCTTGGAAAGCAGAGCTCACTGGATATTAAAAAATAATCTGCGTGCGTTTTTCTCGCCCATGGTATTTCACACACACACAACTTTGGGTACAGTTCTCCAAAGGTCAATTGTTCGGGTCCTACTTGTGATTAGTTCCCTTGTCAAAGGCCGCTGCTCATTGTTGACGGCAGGGTCTTCCAGTTGCCATGGAAACAAAAAGAGCACACGCACGTGGCCGCAAAAGAGGGGGCACAAGACATGGGGATTAATCAATAAAAAGAGGCAAACAGTCCGACACACTAGTTCAAAATAAGGCTCCATTAGGATGGGATTTATTGGTATCGAATGGGCTTTATTGAAATTTTGAGCAGTCATTGTAACCGTGAAAAGTAGTCTCACCCATCCCGCAACTGAAAACTACAACCACTCGAATAATCCTTATTATGGAAATCGAAGAAATGCCGGTAAAGATGAATGAATTTGAATTTTCCTAGGAATAAACCTTTCTTACAGTTAGGGAATTTTATTTCTTAAAAATTACCAATAGTAGAAAAGAGGAGAGTATTATGGGATTACCATTTATGTTTTTAAGAATAACTTTTTTGGTTTTAAATAAAAATCCACACAATCATTTTCTTCAGTACATACTATTTCTAATGGTAATGAAGTGCCAATGGTGAAACAAAACAGTATTTTTTGTTACTAAAAAATGTACTTTAAAAAAAGTTACAAATGGAGGGTAATATGGGATAGTCGGGAAATATGGAATAAATATTTACAATTATTGAAAATTTAATTTACAGCGCACAATCATTAAGGTACAACTTTGCTTATCAGATGTTACATTAAAGATATATTGACGTTATTATAGCTCAAAACAGAAATATTAAATTGCTGCAAATCTTTAAAATACAACAATACTAGTTTCTACCTATTTGGTTCGTGGGCAGAAATCATAAAATCTTTATCTAAAATGTATTCAGATAAAAGAGTAAAACATATCTCATAAACAAATTTACAAAATGGTTGTCATTTAGTACTTAATCTGTAATTAAATATTATTTATTGTCTTATAATAATTAAACTTTATAGTTTAACTTTAATTATTTTCAAAAAGTTAAAGTTTACATTTTTAATGTAACTCAAAAAGGTACTATAAGGTGATTCAATCATTTATTTCACATTTTTAAAAGCACATTTTAAGTAAGTGGTCCACATTATTTGGAATTCAAAATAACTTGACACAGTCTCTCATTTCTGGCTCAGGTCTGGTCAACAGCAATTTAGTTCGTTTACCTTCCAAACACGGAACACGACATGGCAATGGGAAGAAATCATTTGGTATTAGAATCGTTGAGAGTTTTTTTTACAAACAAGACATTTTTTTGTGATTTATTTAAGAAAAATAGAATGCATGTTAATAAAAAACAGGCCAAGTAGTTTTGTAAAGTTTGCGGATATATTGAATAGTTCTTGCTAATAATAAGTTTTCCTTTTATGTATGTTTTTTTAACTGTCATACAAGTATAGTTTTTTTTGTAAAAATAATGCCCTTTCTTGTTTATGACTAAATTGCCTCCAGTGTATATATAAAAAAGAATTTTTCCAAATTGATTATTTAACCAAATGTAACTTGTCATGCGTAGCGAACTATTTTTTAAATGAACCATGCGTGTTCAAGCCAACCCATTCTAAAATGAAGTAAAAGATGAGCCCACTTAATCCCCATGAAAAGCACTCTTACCTGATGGAAGCCCAGGTAGGTCTCGACTGTGTGGGATGTGTAAAAGACTTCGCCGTCGCAGGTGAGAATCATTAGAAAACCATTCAGGGCCTACAAAAGAACACATTCGATTCACATGGCATTCAATGGCCTCAAGGAGAAGATCAATACCGGGAAGGAACACAAAATTTCTTTAAACTAAGGATACATATTTTTATAACACACACATCTTCATTATACTTTCCATAAAACTAATAATATAATGATAGTAATGTTCAGAATGATTATGTGCCAAATGTGTGATAGTAACTATTACAGCACAAACTATCCATTTATGGTATCGGCAATTAAATACTATACTCATACTACTTTGACCACGAATTAAGTATTGAAGTTCTCTTCTTGTCCTAATGGAACTGGCGACAAGGCTGTTGAATGGGTCACATCATCGTCACCCTTTCACGTAAATAATGTTTTAAAGATTGTCACCTATAATCCTCCCCATAATAACCGCTTCAATTTTAAAAAAATAAGCTGAAATAAAGACTTACAAATTATGATGTGTTATGATAACTAGAAAAGGTTTAAGGTGCTTTAAGGTTTTCATTATTAAAAAAATGTTTCAAAAACTTTTCTTATTCTGATTATTTCTTGATATTATTTAATTTTGAAACGTTCAATAAAATGCAGCTAAATCTGATTAGTCAATATATCTGGTACGTTATGGATGGATATTTTTAAACACTTAAAGATAAGAAAATATAATATTGCAAGAAACAAATCAATTTCTTCACTCATTTCAAGCCTTTTTATCAACAAAATGATGAGATTTAATTCCGCAAAAATATTAATTTTACTAAAAAGAGTTCTCGTTTTATATTTTAGCAAAGGACACTCCAGTCTTTGTAATTTAGTCTTTAAAACTATACAATCCTTAAAAAAGTGCAGAATTTTACATTCATGTTAAGCTGGATTTCGTATTAAGGAATTTCACGTTTCCAGCATTAAGCTTGATATTACGAAAAAGTACATCAGTTCATCTTTCACGGCAAGAGAGTTCAAGTAAACGAGGTTCGACTGCTTACATAAAAAAGGAACCCCAGCACATTGAAGATGTAAGAAAGAGAGTTCTCCCCTAAATGTTTGAGAGCATACACTCTGTTTTCCTTTTCATAGAAGCAATCCAAATTACTCAAATATCCAAGGGGGGAAAACCCCAAATATTTATCGGATGTTCTCAATAACAAACTCCAAACACACTCCTCTGAAAGAAGGCAATTTCAGGTAAAAAAGACTGAATGGGCCGCGTTTCCTTTCGGTTGCGATTGATGTGACAGATTTGATTTCTTTCTTAATTAATGATGCTCCGCCGGAGAACGACTCGTTCCTCCAAACATATTCGGCGAGCCCAAATAGATTGGCAAACTTGACATTCGAATGCCTTCGTTTTGCCACCAGTGAAAATAAAAGATCACGAAACAGAATCGATCTCAACCCATTAACGAGTCATTTCCGAAGCAAAACGTGACATTTTTTGAGTTCGGTTTTTGTGTCCCACAAACATTGTTTCGGACTATTGTTGCACTTTGTTTATTTAGATGCGCTCATTTTCGCGTGGCACATTTTTCTTGTCATTCGTCGTGAATGGGTTGAAAAACGTGACATTTTAGAAACTTCTCAAATATCACAGTGAAGCTTTTCGTTTATGTTGGAAAAGATATTTAAAGTGTTGTTCTTTGCAAAATGCTATTTACCCTCAAAAGAAGCCTTTATTATTTTTTTTAAGTGCCAAATACTTTAAATAGCCATGTTATGTTTTTAGATGGTAAATACAAAAAAAAAAACCTCTGTATATATTTCTTTTGCCTAGTTAAAAACGCGGAATCTTCAGCACAGCCATCTCAAATAGTTTCAAGAATTCTATGAGGAAAAAATGTTCCCTGAAAAAAACAGCTACCTGTTCCAATGCTTTTTGAATGCGCGGATAACAAATGGATCCCCATCCTATGAGTAACACATGGGGGCGAGGGCCGTACAGAAATTGAGGAAGGAGTCCTTAAAGCAGACTGCCATTCAAACGATTTGTCCGAATTCAGATTTCAACTAAGTCACTTTAAAGTTGTGCTATGAATTCGTTTTTCTGTACTTACGATAGAGTACTTTGGCAATTTATGAAAGCGTGTATGAACCAGAAGCTTTTAAATATATTAAAAACTCTTAAATTAAAACTCTCAAATCTAAAAACTCTCAAATCTAAAAACTCTCAAATCTAAAAACTTTACTATTTTTTAGATTTGAGATTTTTAAAAAGGGAAACAAATGAGGGCTATATGGTAAAGCACTATGTATATAGCAACTCTCTAGATTTTCAAATAAGTAGCAAATATAGAAAAAATTATTTAAAAAAATCGATTAGTTAACAGAAAACAATTAATAGTAAACAAGAAAATACAGTTAATACTACCGTAGAAATATTTACGGCCTAGCTAGGCAATTAAAATCTGCACTAAGTTTTGATATAGTGAAGCATTTAATGGATAAAAAACCATTTTAAATTTTATCCTAAAATATATAGATTTTAAATTAATTTCTAGACGGACCATAGTATATGAAATTTAAGCGAATTTTGTTTGCATTATTCTATAAGCAATAATATATTTTGGTTTTAACTACTTTACATTTTTAGTATTGATTCAAAATATTTTTAATTTAGAAAAAAATATGTAATCCTACATCTAACGAAAAAACAAGCACAAATATTTCAATGCCTTAGCAAAACATCACCTCCCTTTAAAAGTCCCCCAGGTATCACTTTTACAACTACGATTATTGAACTACCAGACAAACCTAACACTTTTTCATTTTATCAACGAAATAATACACGAAACTTCGAATCCAAACTCCTGTCAAAAGCACCCCCTTTTTCAGCCAAACAAAAAAAATCCGCCGAAGCGTGAAAAGTAGGGTTTAATATATCCGATGTCAATTATTCAAGGGGCCCTCCAAAGAATGCATAAATAGCCAGCTGCTGCGATGTGGTTGCTCAATTAACAAGGTGTCCTATTCAAAGAGCGAGGTAATTACCTGGCACATTCGGCGGCCCATGGTAAATGGATTGGCGATAGAATAGAGTCGCCAAATGGCCTTTGTTTGGAGGAATAGATTTCGAGAGCGCATCTTCCGCCTTGAACCCGTTCAAAATGGGATGTTTTGAGACCATTTCGAAGTAAACGTTATATTTTTACGATCAGCTTCAAAGTTAGTGAATGATAAAACTGCAAAATGTTTGATTAAAGTCGTCTTCAATTTAGATCGTCGCACTTTAATTACACGAAGGAGTTGGGAGGGGTGAGCTTTTTTAGTTTGGATTGAATGATCGCCGCACTAGAGCTACACGAGTGCCATTGGCCCAACGCAACCATTAAGGGCGACATCGTACGCAGCGTTGGGACGCCTATTTAACGCGCACTTCCTCTACACGAGGTATTATTCGTTGGACATTTTTGGCTGCACAGGCCGTTTATAGGGCAGCAGTCAGTGGCGCCGGAACTTATTCTTTAGAGGTATGGCAAGAAATGCCTCTTGATATTTTGTCTTCGGGACAGTGATACAAAAAGCGGGATTGTCCCGCCAAAATCGGGACGTCTGGTCACATTAACAATTATCCAGTTAAAATAGTTTTAAATAAAGAAGGTTATGACAACAATAAATAACCATTAGTTACCTTTAAACAGAAGAATTGGTCAAAACTTAACAACTTGAACAAAACGGGAGGAAACTTTTTAAGTGTTCATTAAAAGAGCTGACATTGCACAAACGTATCTTACATCAGTCACTGTCAAAAAAGTCCAGGGATGACCATTTCCAAGTAAAAAAGAAACATGGACATTAGCCCATTACTGCAGACCCACAGTAGGGGAATGTGTAGTGTGCTATCTTTCTCGGTGTGGTGTGGTGTGGTGTAAGATATGTGACAAAAAATATTTTCAAGTTTAATTGTATTTGTTGGATTTTTTTTTACACATGGTTACTTTTGTGTTTGATTCTGTGGAATGAAAAAAAACTGCATTACATATAATCTATGCAAAAGTTGGTATTGCAGCTGCCATACCTGCCACCTGCCATACCAATTCCGGACCCACTGCAAAAACTGGTATGGCAACTGCCATACCTGCCATACCGGTTCCGGCGCCACTGCAAAAACTGGTATGGCAACTGCCATACCTGCCATACCAATTCCGGACCCACTGCAAAAACTGGTATGGCAACTGCCATACCGGTTCCGGCGCCACTGCAAAAACTGGTATGGCAACTGCCATACCTGCCATACCAATTCCGGACCCACTGCAAAAACTGGTATGGCAACTGCCATACCTGCCATACCGGTTCCGGCGCCACTGGCAGCAGTTATTTTGGCGTCCTTCCGCATGCAAGCCGACTGTTGTTCGCAAGTAATCGCGTTTGAGGGCTGCAGAAAGGACCGTTTGTTTCAATCGGAATGCTCGACAAATATGGCACGCCAAATGAGCGGGCTTTTTTAATCATTTGGATGCTACAGATATGTATAAGAGAGCAATCTTAATTTCAAAAGAATTCTTCAATTATTCATAAAAAGCTATTCATTTTGAAAATGTGTTGATAAAAATGGTTAACTCAAAAATTTTGTTCTTACATTTGAAAAAATATAAAGAAAAGTATATGCTATTTTTATAATTTGAAATAACGTTAGGAAACTAATATTATTCATTAATAAATGAATACATTTCATAAGCGAAAATAATAACACATTTTATAAAATTACAAATTTATTAGCTTTAATTAACTGTTAGTTGGCACTTATGCAAATGCACCTTTAATGCACCCATTAATTTTATGCACCTTTCAATTCAAGTGCAGGTGATTTTAGGTGCGATTTTTAATTACTAACAAATATCAAAGAAACGGTTTTGTTATTATTTCTAATGTTTCAAATGAAGGAAATAATTTAAAAGAATAGAAAGTTTCAACCTTCAACTCTTATAACAGACGTCTAAAATAGCCGCGTAAAAAAATATTGCATTCATTTTCTCACTTAATTAAAAAATAGCGAACATGTTCCTTAGAAGACTATGTATTGGTCGCTATAGAGGAAGGAATAAGCTAAAAATAAAAAGTTAAAAGCCTAAGTATCATATATATTTTGTGCACAGCTTTTTTTTAAACATATAATGAATTTGCCTTTTTAGGTGTACCATCTTGCCTATTTACTTTGAGTAAGACAAAGACAGCTGAGCTGCCAAAAAATAAACACCTTCATTCAATGATCTCTCTGCAATTCCTTGATGCATTCTTCAGTGTAGGCACGCGGGATGACGTCCATTCGTGATGGCGTCATTTTTGGATGATTTTATTTCCTATTAGTAAACGATATTTTTTCGTCATTTCGTTTGCGAGTTTGACTTGAGACGAACTTTTCTTTTCAAATACAAGAAAAAAAATCAAAAATATACAAAATGCTGAACTTACCCCACGATGGTTTAACTAGGATTTATGAGGGATATTACGAATTGGTTATGAGTCAATAAGAACATATTTAGGACAATTTTTGTTTATGGGAGTGCGCATTGTATTGCGTATTTTGCAAGCATTTTATGTTTCCAAATATGCGTCAAGCAAGTATTGCATTGAATGAAAAGGATTTGCACTTGGAGAAACGACGCTACAACAGTCTAAAATCATTGTCAAAAATGGTTGTGGTCCCATTTCACGGATTAAAGAATAAAAATTTGAAAATCATCTTTGAAACATGTGTGATGCAGATAACTGTACACGACCGGCTACGAAAGGTATCGACGCCCATTAATTCTTCCAACAGAATCCCCCACGTCTGGTTTCCGTGGCGACCACAAACAACAACGACTGGGGAGCCGGCACCCACAGCAATCTTGGTCCGAAGGCTCCTATACAAATGGCATTTCATGTCGGGATTCCTTGATGGGGATAGGAGGGGCATGACGCCTTCACCCGGGGTATCCATTGTTGGATGTCCGTCAGAGAAGAACAGAATGATATGTCTTATTCACGTCTTTGACACAAGTGTCATCATTTTGAAGTAACAACGCTCGAAATAAAGCATGTTTTCCCCCTTCATAGTCTTCAAAGAGTTTTGGATTAACAAGAATGCATTAAAATGTACCGATACCTCTTATTATAATATAAAATATAACCACAGTAAAGCGTAAATATTTTTTCTTAATGGGGCTCCTTTTGGCGAAGAAAATAAAATATACGCTAAAGGTCATTTTAAAAAGGTATTTTCATTCTACAAAAAGCTTTCATATTATGTATATTTGAATTACCCATAAACTCTTGAAATAGAGCAGGAAGGAGCATTAAAATAACATATTGATATAAATTATGAATAGTAAAATGTTTCTAAAGAAATAAACATATTTCTTTAGTTTCTGTTCGTTTAGATAGGACAAAACTTCTTGGACAAACACGATACATAAACATCTACTTAAATTATTAAGAGTAGACATCCTTCAAAAAAACTCCAGAAAAAAAAACTTGCCTGCTAATTTTGTATTACATCTGTATGCTCTTAATCTATAATTATTATTTTTTAAAAAAAAAATCGTTGCCTTTTGAAAAGAGTTTTTTTTTAAAGTCTCCAATGGGTGTCTTGGTGCACTTACCTGCAGAATGAGATCTCCTTCCATCAGCATTTCCGAGTAGAGCAAGTCGCGAGGTTTGGGGTCGTGCGGCTCCTTGGACCGGCGCATGGCCACTGCAACACAAGAACACACACGTCAAACACAAAGAGGAAATGAACAACTTACAGATGCCGAAACAAACGCTTGGCTAAGTATCAATTAGGCTGCATAGAACAATATTAATGTCAATGCAATTTTACAATGTAAAACTTCATCGAAATTAAAAAAAAAAGATAATGGGGACGTAAAACTCACATAACCTTCACATTAAAAAAAAACCGAAACATTTACATTCTAAGGACTAAAAATGGCTTTAAAGTTGTAAAAAATTATCCAGCTAGTAGTGCCCCCTAGGAATATGGTGACCAGACGTACTGCATGTCACAGTACAGTTAAGTTTATTATTCAACTATCTAGCTATAAAAACTGTGCAAATAGTATCAATTTTATTTTTTCACAGTTTTTTTCAAATAAAAAAATTATCTAAAATGTGATTTATGAAAAATAAATTATAATTTCATGGTCGAAAAGCTAATCACTAAAACAAATCTGATCAGGTTACATATAGAAGTAGAACTCCTCAAGTTTACGGCCTATTCCACCACCACTCCGACAAGAAGGTATATGTATGTAGTCTGATTACACTACCCTGCGAAATTTCAAATTTTTGTCTGTGAACTAAAGTCAATACATTTTTAATTACATCAATACATTTTTACAATTTCCTATGAATTTTTAGACACTGATTTCGAAAATATATTTTTTATCTATCACGTTAAAATTTAAATGAATTAAAACTTTGAACTCGCATTCATTTATTTTATTAAAAATTTCAAATTCATTTCAAGACCTTTTTCAATGACTGCCAAGTGTATGATTTATTAAGAACTTAAAAATGTTTTGCTGGCCTAAAGATCATAAAAAGTATTACAAAGTGCGAAAAATGATTCTTCTACTCAAGAAAATAAAAAAATATGAAGAACCTGTAAAACACCGGATAAATGGACTATTTAATGTTTACGACATTGAAAACTCAACCTCTGCTAGTCCATGAATCTGTTCGAAATTGTTCTCTTCTCGGGTTGTTTTCTCCAACCAGTTATCCGTGGCTACTCAGGTGTTAGCAGATCGGGTTCCATCGAACGCAGAAGAGATGCCAAGATTTGCATCGGATTATCTGACCTCTTAGATCACTCGAGACTTTTTTGATGGCGTGGGAAAATGGAATGGGATATTCATTAAAGTACCAGGTTTTGACAATAATGCTCCGACTTTTCTCGTGTCCATCACACACGTATACTTTTGGCGCAGAGTTTCTACTAGAATTGAAGTAAATTCGGTCATTTAGGAAGATAGGCCAATGTTAGAATAAAATCTCATTCCAGCTAGTTTTGAAGCAAAAAATAGATATGGAAATTCCAAGTGAAGTGGGTCCACAAGACCTACCCACACACTTTCACCAATTTGCATTTAACAATTTAAAGTTTCAAATCCACTACAATAATACAAAAAATGTCATTCCCTTCTTCAGATTCGATTTCTGGAAAGCATACCACATCCTTAATAATAGCGATAACGTAGTAAATGACATAGCCAGCACTCCTTATTTCTGTAGTATCTGGAAAACAATTATTACATTTCTTTGTTTTCGATTTTTTGTTGTTTTTACTTCTTTGTCAACATTGTTTTTAAATATCTTTGTTTTTGTTAGCATTTTATGATTTTCATTCAATCATCGGTTTTTATACACTGAAGACGGGACTTCGTATAAGTACCGAAACGGTTGTGTGCTTTTTTGAGATCTTTTATTTGCGTTTGAATGACGTTGCCATTTTAAACTCTTAATAATTACATAAATATTCTATACCTTCTTATAAAACTCATCTTATTTTGTCTTATCAAATATGTAGGCAGTATAATGTAGGAAATAACGCTCATAAGTGTGGGTACTGGGCAATAAAGTTCGAGTAAAAAATAGTTCTACGCCTACAATCTTTCCACCTAGTGCTATCGGGGCGGGACTAACTGAGAAATGGCGACCAAAATCAAGTTTCTGTCGTGTTGTGTTACTTAGATAGCCGTAAGATTAAACTAGTGCTGCTATCTCGTTAAAGAGTCTGCCTAGTGCCTCCATATTACATTCATTAGAAGTTATGCTTTCTTGATTCCCACTTTGAGAAACATTTATGAATCTGAAGATATAATTTAAACAAAATAAAGAATTGTATATAACATTGATTAGAAGTATGCAAGTAAATACAATGGCTAGAAAATCAATATGGATTATTTGTTATTAATATTATAAATCTACAGTGAAATATTCTTGTGATTCTTTAGTCTTCTGTTGGATTTTAGATATTTGTTGCAGGAAAAAAATATAGTACAAGAAAATAAGTACAAGAATATAACTACAGGAAAAATATAACGTTCAAAATATCAATTTTAAAATTGCATTCAAATAGGTTGCTGTTTCATTCGTATAAAATAGACAACGTTTTTCCCGTATTGAAACTTTAAAAAAATGCATCATTTTTTACAAGTTCAAAGGTCCCAAAACCTTCATAAAATACCATATCTATAGAAGAAGAAATGTGCCTTTTCAACAATACGAGGGAGGATTTAATTTATTTTTTTTACCTAGATTTATCAAAATAGCCACTTTGAAATCGGAGTAGAATGTAACAAAACCTCTATGAGAAAAATTGAACTAGCATATTTTAAATTCATTTATTACATTGCATGTAGTTTATTAATAATTCTGATTTAATTCATTCTTCTATATTTTGGTTAGTATTCTCTAATACTTTTCTATAGGAGTTTCTGAAATTAAATCAACGAGATAAATGCCATCTTATTATTACTTAAGCTAATCTAATAATTCCCACTCAATAAACACATTTGATTTATTTTCTAAACTAGCTGTAGTAAAGTTAATCACGTTAAATAAACAAACGCGACGCTTTTATTAGTAAATGAATAAATAGAACGTTATTTCCCAATTTCAGTATCCCTATTTCAAAGAATACTTTTTGCGATAATAATTCTCCATTCCCGACTTGCACACAAAACATCTCTCCCACGACGGTACACTAAAAATCCCCTAAACAAGATATCACCCTCTATCCATCTTTTCCTAAGGGGGGGTAACTACCTGGCAGAGTATTCACTTACGGCAGGTTTTTTTCTTCATCGGCTGAATGACAAGCCCCTGACAGGTATGGGCGCGATAAGCCCGATCAGACGACTTTTAGGCGAGAAGATGGAAACGCACCTTCGACCCGATGCATCCAAATGAGGAACAAGAGATGGTGGGGAAGCAACATCGGATGGACGAAGCACGATCGAGAGAATTTTTCCAAAAATGGGCAAATAAACATCGGAGGAAAAATCACATTCGACTACGTTCAGTTGGCTCAAGTGAAACGCATCCTTGCTGCACCTGACAAGGTGTGATGGCGCACCACAAGTAGCCGAGAGCGACGGGCATCGGGATGAAGAAATGCGGTCAAGTGACGAAGCCCGAGCAGTAAACCAACATGTGTAACGATATCGTACCGCGCTGCCTTTCACCATGACCGAATTAACATTCAACAGCCCCATATACTCGGCGTCATGTATGAGCGGGATTGGCCTAGCAAGTTTCATTCCAAGTAGCCTGACTTTTATACTAAATGGATAGATCGAAACTTCAGTACTTCCCACCCTTCTGTTCCGTAGTAAAAAGGTTTTATATAAAATGAAAAAAAAATAGTGTTTTCTAATACCGAAAAGAATACTTATTGGCTAGATTGGGTACTTTCATAATTATAAATTAACTATTTATTAAGTGTTTTTTCAAATTGTATTCTAATTTACGTACATTTCAAAAATGTGTTCCGCCAATATGGAACCTAGATTTCCTACTGAGAAAAGGAGAGACGACGAAAAAAAAGGAAGTTTTTTTAATGGAGAATTGGAAGAGGAACAACTCGGAGAGGGGGGAAACGAATGAATGATAAAAGATTAAAGTTTAAATCGAATCATTCCTTTCATTTCATTAGAGGAGCAATTTCCCCGTTTTTCTTCTCCCGAAAATCAAGACTCGCTCCCGAAAATTCTCCTGTTTTTAATGAAACAAAAGTAATAAGGCTTTTTGTTCCTCTTCAAGTCGTTAATAATTCGTAATACAGAAAGAATAAAAGGATTGTGGGCTTTTTTTTCTTCTCTTTTTTTTCGTTTTGTTCCAAAAAGCACTTTAAGGCTGCGAAATTGCACATTTTTCATATAAATTAATGATAAGTTTGAAATAAGAAAATATGAAGACCGGAAAACTCTAATATCGTCGATTACGTATTTTCAGTTGGCACGAGAGAGTCGCTTAACAGCTTTTGTGGGTGAAAAATCATTAAAGATCGTGAACATGTGTGTGTCGCCCGAAATTACTATCTGCTGGTCCAATCACTAAAGTGGAACAGTTTCGAATTAAGGAAATAATTATTTTGGTTGAGAAAAAACACCAGCATCCTTAAGAGATTTAGAAAACTACGAAAGAGATCACAATTCAAATATTTGACACGATTTTAAAATAAAATTTTAGAATTTTTTTAGAAAACTGTATTTGATTTTTATTGGCCTTTCCTGTGATTGGCCTTTTCTTTTAAATGAAAAGTTAGTCATTTGACTAACTTTTCATTTAAAAGGAAAGGCCAATCAGACATTTTTCATGAGGTCTCTGTTTTTTTTGTTTGTTTTAATTGTATAGCGTGAGTTATAAAGATGTGTTATAGCTTTTGTGTATCATAAATATTGCAAAATAATGTATAATTATAAGTCATCCTGATTTAAATACAGAATAGTGGTTAAAGATATGAACAAAAAAGTTATTTTCAGAAATACAAATAACGTGAAAATTTTACAAATGTTTCGCGGCTTATATAATATTTCAGCAAATTTCTAAATATTAAAAAATCCCATTGAGAAATTTAGTGTAGACATGCATAATATAATAGCCATTCAAAGAAGTTTATCAAACAATTCTAATCCAGCCACTAGATACTCCAAATTCACACAATATACATATTAACTTTTGGAGTTCAAGTACGGGAGATCGGATTTTTTTTCGGAGTGATTAAAAAAAGGAAAACACCTAAAAGTACCAAAAGGCCATCATTATGAACCATTATAACATTTTAAATTGGATACATGATGGATAATTAAGAAAGTGTGAACTTATTGAGAGGATAAGTAAGGCAAAAATACTTACACACATAGAAAACACAAATGTCAAATTGCGAATGAAACAACTTCGGTTATATAACATAAAATATACAATTTTTTAAAATAAAAAGAATGTCTATTTCACAAAACTATTCATAAGCGTAAAACATAATTTCCTTTGCCATATATATTCGCTGATTCCACGTCTCAGTTCAGTACTATTCACGGCGCTATTGACCTTTGTCAGTTAACAAACATCAAGAAACAGTGTTAGAAATCATTTGTAATCTAATGTTAAAACACTTTTAAAACCATTGTTTTTAAACTCGAAACAGTTACAAAATGTTGCTTAAAATGAAGACATATTTCAGTTCAAAGAGAATTAAACACAACTTACACAACTGTTATATTAATATTGTATTTTTCCTCCAATTGTAGCTTATTTGACACAGTGTAAAAGCATTGCACGCTTTTTATTTACCTCTATCCAGTCATGGCAAAGGCCCTACTTGGAATTTTCTTTGAGATATGTTGTTTGTATATTATTGTTCTTACAATACAATCATTTAAATTAATGAAGTTTGCAAATAATAGTTCGATACTATATATTTTCCTTCAGTTTTAGATTTTTAGAGAAATGACATTTTAACTCGATTTATTAAATAGTTTTTGCAAGTAAAGAAGTTGTAATATAAGCCATAACAAATGTTCAAGTGGTTGCTAGAAGCAAGTATAATCCATACAAACGTTTCGTAGTCTTAGAAAGCAACAACCCCAATTAGCAATCGATTGCAAACCAATTGATTTTCTCAAACAAAAACAAGAAGTACCAATCCATTGGATTGAAAAGGTTCCTCATATAATACACAGATTTTTACAATGGTATATTTGGACTGACTTCTAACTCAATTTTACGCCAAACATTCGTTCAGACATAAAAACAACTTAAAAACCCAGGTGCGCTGCCAATTCATATAGAGTTCATGTTCACTTACCTTTGCTTTTTTCAAGTCGAAATCGACTTTTTTTTTTTTACCTCAGATTGAAATGGGGGAAATCAGTTGTGAATAGCAGCTTGGCAGTTCCCTTCATTTTCAATTAAATATCTCACACCCCTTTTGGGGGGTGTTTTTTCGTGCATCTAATAGGGGAAAATGGGGGAATTTGTACAGCTTCTTTTTAGCGTAATACAAAAAAAAGGCTTTTTCCCTTCTTTTTTTGATTAAAAAATAAGTTTTAAACGCTACAATAAATTTTCGTTTTGAAATGCACTTTTAAAGCTCATTTTGAAAGAAAAAAAGGGGGGAAGTTCGAGAATGTAGAACATCATGCTCTTGTTAGACAAAGCTTCATTTATTCGAATGCTTACCAAAAAATGAAATAATTGAACTTTAATTGTTGATAATACAGTAGTAAATTTCCAAACGTGAAGAAAACATACAAAAACAGGTTTTACTTAGATAAATTGAAGTAAATTGTAAAACTTTCAAAAAAAATTCAAGACATCTTGTTAATTTTTATCAAGCAACCATGGATACATATTGGATTTTTCATTTAAAGTATGTGAGAAGCAGTAAAAATTATTTTTACTGCTTCTCACATACTTTAAATGAAAAATCCTATAATGACTATTATTAAGGTAAATATTTAAATGCAAATATTTACCTTAATAATAGTCATTATAGATAACAAAGTAATTAAGTTTTCCGTATTATAGTGTAAATTTATTTAAACTATATCGTTCTTCGAATTATATATTGCCAAGTTATCTTCTGTTTAACACTTCAGCACATGAGTTCTTTGTCTTCTTTCTTTTATTTAATGAACTTTACATAAAAAAAATCCTCAAGCATGTTGTTAGTCTACAAACTATTCGCACATTTTCCCCAAATATTTCATTTTAGTCTTTACCTAAGTGATTACCTAAGTGATTTAGTCTTTACCTACCTTTTTCTAATGAATAGAACATGTTAAAAGCTTTGTTAACAAAATGTAAGCAATTCATTAATCAAATAATAAAACTTTCACAGTCTGCACTATCTCTGGTTCGACATCGAAAGCTGCATTCGTTTTTCTTTACATTCGTTTTCTATCTTTTAGAATCCAAATTATTCAGACATGACCTCCAATTCTGTTATATTTGATGGGAAACGAGTTTAAACATCAGCAACACACCTTGGGTACTCATTTGTTTATTCCATATGCTGTGTTTAGTTCACCAAACGAAACGCAAAAATCTTTTTCTTCCAAATCAAGTGTTGGCGACTGAAAAATGTTCATTCATTTTTGGAAATATTGCCTGCGTTGATTTTCTCCGGATGCCTCGTTCCTCTTTTGATGCCCCTCAGTCTTCAGACTGTCGTCACTTCCCAGAGGAATTCTAAACATTGAAGAAAAACGGAGTTAGGAACGCGAACATTTGAAGGAAAGGGTCTGTGTCCTCATGCTTCAAGTAATTCTCTTGAATTCACTGAACATTTTCTGCTTAAACATCATTGAAAGACATACAAAGCCCCTAAGAAGGCCTAAAGATGGTATAAACCTAAGGTTTATATCATTTTTAGGGTTTTTTTTTACAATGCTTCATTTTTGTTCAATTATCTAAAGCACAATTTAATGTACATTGTCTTTAGCCATTGATTTTATTTCCTCTCAGTCAATATTTAGCATCACCAGGAAGTTTATGATGAGGAAACTTCTCTTGCCACAATTTATGAAAGCTTCGTATTGTATTTGATTTGATTTTTTTCCAAAACTTCTTCAATTAATAAACTTTTTAATACATAGTGTATTTATCATTTAAAAAACATGATTGATTTTTATCAGTTTAGTTTCTGAAATAGTAAAATACGATCCAAAAACTAGCAGGAAATGCTTTGAAAAAATGCGAAATGTTTTCCTTACCTGCAACCTTACAGGTAAATCTTGTAGAAGCATGAGGAAGCAGACTAATTTTCAAATACATTAAAATACAAAATTGAAAAAATAGTGTCAAGTTTTTAAAACAATGAAATTCATACTGCAAGTTTCTTATTTCAAGTTACCTGGAGCAACGAATATCCAACGATTTCTAGTTATAAAACAAAGACTTTTACACCATTAAAAACACTTACCTATCAACGAAATATACTTTTTCAGGAGATTAAATTAAATTCTTATTGTAGAATCTTTTAATTTCGTTGCAAAGCAGCAATTATGTGAACAAAAATTGTATAACAATTTGAAATATATTTTATAGTTTCAAAAATAGATAAAATAAATTTAGTTATTTTAAAAAGTTGAACAATTAAAAAGTTAATTTCAAACTTTTGGTTAAAAAATCAAGCCGTTAGTTTAACCTAAAAAATGACTAAACGCAGTCTGGTAATAATTAACCCATAATCTAGCCAAAATTATATTTTAAATTGTGCCAAGTCATTAATAAATTTTGAACTTTAATCCCTTTCATATTTGTAAAAGAATATTTAGTGAAAATATTACAAATTCGACAATAAATGAAAAACGTTCATCTCAAATAAAATTGAAAAAATAAAACTTACCTCAATCTGCTTTTTCCTCTTCACTCCAAATTTTTCTTCCTCGAAGATACTTAGAAAAAGTCTACCTTTCGTCGATCGCTGTATTGATGGATTCTTATTGACTTGATTGGGTTATAGACAGAGGAAAAATCGTATTATAGAAAAGTTTTTAAGAAAACTTTCCAATGTTATAAATTTGAGGTTCTGATTATGTTTAAGGTTATCCTGAGAAACCATTTGAAATAAGAGTCAGTTGCACATTTTTATCGTACATTTCAACTAGGTTAAAAAACAGAAAAAAATTTACTGCATATTATTGATGTTTAGAACTCCTTAGGAAAAATTCTTATTAAATATACTTTTTTCATACAATTTTCTTTTCGATTTATCTAAAGCAACTCCGTAAAAACTCATCTGTACTATTGATGTGTGACTGTATCCGTGTACTTGGACTGACGTGATCCAAAAAGGCGGCCGAGAGAAAACCGATCCAATTTCGACAGTAAGGGGTTCATATGGCATGTATTTTTGGGGTGAGAAAATAAAAAGGATTAATATTATAAAGAATAAAATATAAAAAATGACGATTTTTTACTCATCGAATTGGAATAACACCAACAACAATTTTTTAAAAGTTTGAGCCCACAAGAAAAAGCACCAATTTCTGAAAGAATCCAAGTGGCTAAACACAAATATGACGTTAAAAACTACGCATAAGAATAAAAATGAATGTCGAAAAGGTGCGCTAAAACATGTTAATGCAACAACAAAAATGTAGTTTTGAATGTAACAGGTGTTTCTTATGTCATTTTTGATGTTGGACAAAAGTCGGGCTTTCATTTTTCTCTACTTTCAATGGTTTTGCCACACTTTATCTAAAACAAGTTGCATTTCCCTTTTTAAATGGCTAATAACAAGTGATATTTTTTAAAATCGATCTTATTTGAGTTAAAATAAGTTTTTAGCAACCTTCAAAACATTTAAAATTAAATTTGTATCTCTTAAAAAACCGGTATACTGAAAAGTGAATACGGGTATAAAGAATGTTTTAAGAATTGCAAAAAAAACTTTATACTGGGTTTGAATAAAATATAATTTAGATTTGTTGCATTGGTTTAAAGTATAGTTGTGAATAAGTAGAGTTTTTCTTATTTCTGTTGTAGTTGTTTTCGTACATAGACTATCGAGATTTTCATGCAGTGTTAAACCCCCGTTTAAAAAAAAATTAACCTATAATTCTATTTTGTGTTGAGGAAATATGCCTCCATCTACATCTTTAAAATGGTCAAATGCTTTCACTTTAAAGCCCCGTAAACATATATTGAACATCGTAAGTGAAAAAATACTATGACGACTATATAATAAACTAAATCGGTATTTTTCTTTTATATTAGTACGGCTGCTTAGACCAGGAAAGAGTTGAACTCAACAACTCCGGTTACCTGGTTTTTTTTGGCTGGTTATTCATGGTATAACGATTTAAAAAAAAATACGGGAGACAAGCTGGGTACTTTTTTCGAAAAAAGTTTATTCAGCAAAACAATATATAATTAGAGATAAATAGTTTTTAAATTGGTTAACGCACCAATACTCGGTAGCATGTGTTGTAAATGGGCCAAACTGACTGTTAAAAACTAGAAGTGAAACTCAAAAGCTCTAACGACAATTCATTTTACTAAAACTAAAAAAAAAAACGTTAAAAGGTTAAAAAGGTGGCTAACAACGCCCCTTCTGCCAACAACTCAAAAATGTCAACAATTTAGAAGTTTCTTATTAGAATTGCCAGATCCAGAACCGTGTCAATTACAAATAATACTTTTATTTGCTACGTCAGAAAAGCTCAGCTGCTTGGGTTAATTCAGCCAACCTTTATTCAACAGCATGTTTAAAAATAACTACAGCAGAAATACCAAAAAAACTTATTTATTCGGAAAAATACTGTTGAAACCATTATAACAAATCTAAACTATATTTTATTCAAATCCTAATGAAGTTTTTAACAATTCTTAAAAAATAAATTGGTTGGTTTTCGGTGACGCAATCCTACCAGATTCCATTCTTGAACTTCCTTCTATCGGTGGTCCGATGGGTGCTCTGTTCCCACGTGACATTCATTCACCAACCGTGGCTCAAAAAAAAAAAGAATTTATCTTCATTCCGCATTTCTGTTGCCCCTTAAGATCTGAAACATGCATATTATACTTCTCTTATGTAGGTCAATATTTTTTTAATTAAAAAAAGTACCATTAGGAGACACATTAGGAAAACGAAAGGGACGTCGGGAAAATGACTCTTAAAATAAACGAAAAAGATTATACAAATAATCAAGGAATAGGGATCCCTCCAGAACGTCAGCTTTTAAAAAGATCTTTCAAAAACACTCATTAAAAAAAAACATGACACAAAATGATGAATCGTACTCTTCTCGGTATCAGATAGAATAATTCCCCGAACAGACTAAGCAACAGGTTTGTTTGCTTTTTTTCACAATAAATGATAATGCTTGAAATTATCTTTAAAGTAGTTAGAAACTTAAAATGTTACCTCATATTTCTTTATTTTAATCAAAAAAACTTAGTGACTTGCGCTTTTAAAGATGCCCCCCTGACTAAACTGCGTTAAAAACACTTTCAAATATTTTGATGCTCATGAGTGATACTTATTGTGTTTTATAATTTATATTTAACTATGTTACAAAAAAGTAAGTAATTTTGAAAAATTATATTTTGATATTTTTAAAAAACATGTTTTTTAATCGAAATGTCTAGAGATTCTTAAGGAAATCGATAAGATACATGGGCAATTTCATTAGAGTAGTCAATTTTTTGATGTGTTAAAAAATAACGACTGTGTTTATTTTATGACCAGTTATGCACCATACAAAAAATAAGTCAATTAATGGTTTTAAACTGGCAGCTGAGTTGCCAGAAACATAATGTAAAAAATATGGAAACTTAAAAACGGTCTTAAAAACGGTAAATTCCAGTCAAAATACGATTTTCCGTCAAATATTCATACTTTTTTAACTAGAGAAAAGGGTTTTAAGTCAGGCGTGATTCGATCCCGTAACCATTGAGTTTTCATGCGAAATATTACACCGAATCTCGTGACAGATTAAAACGTATAGAAGGAATTTTGTTGACTTTAACTTGTTCCCAAAGTAATGCTATTTATAATATTTTTTTAAGAAAACTGTTTTGAACTATAAACGAGTTTAATAAAACGGTTAAAGAAGTAAAGTTAGCGAAACGGCTTTAAACCGTCAAAAGTATAGCAAATATCAGCAAAAATAACCTTCGGAAATTACAGTGTAGTATTAAAATTTAATTATGACTTCTCAAGAATAAAAGGGGCTGGTTTTAAATAATATTTGTTGGGTTAACAACTTTAAAAGTAATCTCAAAATTGGGGTGGACGCTTAAAGTACATTTGAAGGGAGTTGAAAATCATTTTATACGAGCAAAACTTTTATCAGAGAAAAAAATTCGGACAATTTTTGACATCCTTAGAGTTTAAAGAATACAAATAGTGGTAATAAAGAACGTAAATCTAACTGTGAAAAGAGAATTTTTAATTCATAAAGCCGTTTTAATTACATTTAAGTGGAGAAATGAGAGACTTGTTGTAAATCAATCCATACAGCAAATCCATTTCGTGTCAGGTTATTTTTAACTTTCAACTGAAATGGTTAAAAAAAAAAATATTTCAATCTTGCATGTTTGAATACAGAAATTCGAAAAAGAGATAAATAAAACTTTTTGCTTTACTACTGAACTTATTTATTTTAGTCAACGAATACCCCTCTCCTTACCCAAGGCGTCTCTCTCTTGTCGTCCACGTTTATTTGCCTTGTCTCTCCAAACATCACGTCCCAAATTCTAACAGATTCCCCAAAGCAGCCGAACCCAAATTACCACCCGGAGATCGTGTGAGAAGATACAGCCATGGAAGCCACGCATTCGATGGCGGTGGTCACGACTTTCATAAGACACGCAACGTGTTGAACAAACGGCAGCTGCCACAACAACACAGCTTAGTGTGGGGACAGACAACACATGGCCGAAAACAACACAGAGGATCACATCGAAAGGCACATATGAGGGTTGGGTGGAATCATCGTCGCACTAGAGCTACACGAGAGCTGTTCACAACTTAGGAGCATATTGGGTGCGTACTCCCTCTACACGGTACTACTCGTCGGACGCTTTGGCGTTTAGAGGTCGGCGGTTATTTTGGCAACACCCGGGCCCGAACCTGGAACCTTTCTCATGCAAGGCAAGCGCTTAACCGATAGGTCGTCCCAGTCCCTGAAGCAATGAGGGCTTTACTAGCAAAAGTTACATTTTGATGCGATAAATGTATCTTGGCTTAAAAGTCTGTATGATATCGTTTTTTTAATTAGTTAAAATAATTTTTATGTGTGTGACTACCAATATATAATTTTACATTTAAAACTAGGTCTGAATTTGAAAAAAAAATTCAAAGGAATGTAAAATTTCAATTTTTCTTCACATCAGAGAAAAAAAAATCAAAATTATTTACATTTTAAATCATTAAAAAAATGCTTTAAAGCTTGCTGGCTTTAAATATATAAAATTATCTTAGCCAGCTAGAAGCGCCCCTAAGAATAGAAGAGAAGCTCCTCCGCTCCACTGTAAATTCACAGACACTCCGATAAGTAGGTACTACATGTAGTCCGATTTCACTTTTTTCTGTGTATCGAAGGAGAAGGATGAGCAAACGTGGACTTTAATTACATTATATATTTAATGGAGATAAGCACAGCAATTACCAATTTGTCAGCTCAGCAAACAAAAAGCACTTCAAATTAAACATTAGAAATTAATGTCTTGTTTTGACCCTCCAACTCGACCACCACATTCATAAAAGGATTGCGAAAAGCCACTTAATGATTGACTCCCATCCCACCCAGTGACAGAAGCCTCGTTTAGAAACTCGTTGAGGACGCGTTATTAGGACATGAGTGGGATGCACGCTTGTAGAAAGTTTGGAAACTGATTGGGCAATTTTTTTTAATATAGGGAAGCGGGAAGATAAGTATATAATTTTCTTATAGGTTATAAGTATTAAATTTTATTAAACATACGACATTAACAATGTGTTTATTACATGTAATTATAAATTCTTCACACAGACATATGCATTAATATTTTTGTAACCAAGTTTTTATAAAGAACTACCCATTTAAAAATAACTTTATAAGTGAACGGTGTTTCGCGAAAAAGTGTTAACCCACATTTTTCGAAAGCTGAGTGATGCTAAATAATCGTTGCTGCTAAAATTGTTTACATGCAACTTTTGATATATATATATATAAGTTACAGTGATACTTGTGCTTTGTACTATGAAATCTTTTTCATGCCTTATAATGATGCTTTATAATTGTTGATATAATTAACAAATTTGATTTATATAATTTGTTGTATTGAGCTTTTCTTAACACAGCTTGCGTGTAAGTTAGCACGTTTTCATGAAACACCGTCCAACTATAGTACTACTACCTTCTAATTCTTAAATTACTATAATTTTTCAAACTTAAATTTTTTATTAATTGAAGTGAATTTCAATAAGGATTTGTATATTTTAAAAAATAACCCTTATCAAAAAGAACACTTTAAGAAAGTGTACTGCTATTCCATTCTTAATACATACCATAAAAGCGTTTCGTAAGTTTTTTTTATTTATTCATTTTTAAAGTGGGCCTTCGTTTTTCCTAATAAAACTTTCAACGATACCTATCGCACCATGCGTAGAAAAGTGACATATTCCCATTAGAGTTAACATGAGTTGTAGGGACAAGAGCTACCTATCGGTTGAATCCTTCACCAACCAATCTACTATCCATCCAGTTTCAGAGAAGATCAGGAAACGCCACTAAATTGACTTGAAAGCATTTTATTTTCCGAAGACTACCGTTTGTTTTTAATTGACTTTTGTACTAGTAGATTGTACTCTTTGTTTCTGAAATCCTGACTATACATTCTGAAATCATGACTATTCTAATCATGACTATATTCATCCTAATAAAATACTGTTTATATCTAATTTTGGAGTTTATTAAAGTTTAACAATTTAATCTCGCATGTCATCTTTCTTCAAGAGTACGCCTTATTCCTAACATCCAATGGAGTCACTTTTCTAGGAAGGGAGAAGATCGATAGGGAACTATTGGAATGATCACCAAATTCTTATTTTTTAAAAGTAGTTTTTGGAGGGAAAGATCCACACGCAAAGCGCACAAACGCTACTACTTGAGTGAAGAAGACTCACCCTGGAAATAGCTCTTTGTGCGCAGATAGCTGACGCTGAGTCGCAGAATGGAGAGCTTGTCGAGCTTGGAGAGCACGCTCTGCTCGAAGGGGAGCAGGCTCGCCAAAGTGTCGAGCTCGGCATTCAGCCGCTCCCGGTGCCGCTTGCTCGGGTTCGACTTGGTTTGGCCGTCTTTCGGAGGGACGCGGACACTGAAACATGAATACATGTTAGAACCACAACGCAAGACATTCTCTCACAGCATCGAAAGCTGGCGTGTTTCATCCTCGACATTGACAATCGAACATCATATATATTTTTGCAGATAGTAACTAAAACTGTTAGGACTAATTTGATATGGAGTAGTTTTAAAAATGATAAAATAATTTGGTTGCATTTAAACGCGTTGACCACAACGTTTTCAATTTACAAGAGTATTATGATCCTTTTATATATGTATATATTTTTAACTTAGACCATAAATCGCAAAATTATTATAGATTTTTTTCAGTCTTTATATTAGACTTAATTAAATTTGTAGTGCATTTACTTCAATAGTGCACTTCAATCATTTAACTCTCTTGTTGTTTTAAGAATGCGGCAAAAATATTGAAACAATTATTGCTATATGCTTGAAACTCAATTATGCTGAAAATAGCTTTAAGATTTAATGCGTTCTGGTATAAGAAGTGAGAGTTCCTAAACAAGGTGAAAGAGGAGCCCCTTCAAGATCTCGCTCGTGTAGAAACAGCATTCAGTGGAAATCATCAACTGAGAAGAAATTCCCTATTTTGTGGGGTTTTTTTTGAGAGCCCTCATTTGTTGCATGGGAATGAGGAGAATTTCAGTTCTTTGGAGGGTAAAGTTATTCATTGGTCATTTTCTTAGATAGATTATTACACACACAATACTTCGGAATGAACGGTAATAACGTTTTTTGGAAGCAACAGTTTTTCCCCCAAACCTAGTTAATATCCTCTTAAAGTGGAGAGTGGATATTTGTATGCGAATTACATAAAAAAATATCTTCAATATTCATACCTTCATTATAAAAATTTAGTAAGCTACTTTTTTTAATGCATTTAAATAGTAAGTCATTATCTTAAGAAAATGCTGATGAGCTGCATCTTTCGTTAAACATCTTACCCCTATTGTTAAGAGCCTGATAGATTTTATTTCTATAAAAATACCGTATTAAAATACAGAGTGGGTTTTGGTTTTTAGTTCTTTGCGACGGGCATCGCGGGGAAATTTTAGATCTTCTGAAAGAGAAGGTTGTTTGATTTACGAGGAAAGTTTTCTACATCGGGATCAACAGTTCACTGCATTAATTATCGATAAGTAATAAATTAAGTGTTTTTGTAGAGTTGAATTATCATCGCACTAGAGCTACACTTGGGTGTTTTTGTGAGTTCGTCATTTACTCGGTGTGTATTATTTAAAAAGATTTTATTTCTATAAAAAATATCTGAATTTCAAAAAGAATGGATGCAAAGAAATTTTTTAAAGTATAATGACTTATTAAAAATGTATACAATTTATTGTATTCATGCGCAATAATCATTTAATTTCTAAATAAATCAAAATGTTGCACAGATATTACAATTCACGAGTATCATCCCCTTTAGCTTTCAACCGGTACCAGCTGGGTCTTTTGAACCACAGTGGCAAAAATAAATCACAATTCATAAGTTTCAAAGCTGTCAAAACCTTATTTTATTATACTAGAAAACCTACTAAGAGGTGTTTGTAATGTAATATCAATACGCGCGTCTTCTCAAGTTAATAAAAAAAAATAATTAAATAATTTAGTTTAAAGTTTTTTTTAGTTTTTTAGTTTTTTTTAAGTGTTTAAATACTAATTAAATTTAACAATCCTTAACTAAATTTCAAAACTTAAACCTATCTTAAGTAATACTAAGATAAAAATGTAATTAAAAATTGATTAAATTATTGTGTTGATCAAAAACGCTTTCGACAATTTCTTAAAATCTATAAAAAGTTCCGTCCTGTCAAAGAAATATTTACCTAAACATAACCAAATTTCTGTAGAAGAACTAACATTTATCTAGAATATTATAGAAGATATAAATATGTAAAAAAAAATATCAGTTCTGTTTGTTTATATTGCTTCTATCAATTTATTTCGAATAATTTTATTCAACTTGTATACATAAGCAAAACCTCGTAATAAATTTGTAGTAAGTGAAACTACTTTAGCGTGTCGTCTTTTAATAATAAAAATTTCTACTCCATAAAGAGAAAAAAGGACGAGTGATTCCATAAAGAGAACAATTCTTTCTCCCCAAAATGGTTTTACCTTTCCTCATTTCGTGAACGCTCCCCTCTTTTTTTCCCCTTCCTGGTTTGGTTGAATTAAAGTCGCACTAGAGTAGTTTTTCAGATTTAAAAGTTTCTTCTCAGAGAAGGGGAAAAATGTGTCCGCAAAGGGGGGACATTTTATATACGGACTACGATCACTTTGTGGACTCTTTCTCCCTTCTTCGAGAAGAAACTTTTTTGCATTCAATAAAAAACGACTCGCTAAAATAGCTGCATTTTTTAAAGAATTTTTAGGGTATCGCGGTACCCCTCTGTTTCGGGTCAAAATGAAGTATGTACTTACACGGAATATTATACAATTATATAGTAGTATATCATTCGTTCCCAGTTTCATCCGACTGTAAACCAAGGAAATGTCAAAAGGATTTTTTTAATTGAAAGGCAGCATAGACTGATATTTTATTTATCATGTTAATATTAAAAAGAATGTTAATATTATTAAGAATAAAAAGAAAAAAAAATGTCAAACTCTATTTGTTGTTATTTTATTGACTCTTTGGGATAGATGGGACACATTTTCGTGTTCCAAAAGAATAAGTGATCGAAAAGAAAACAAAGAAAAGAGTCGCATTGTTCTGCAAGAGAATCGAAAGGGATTGAAAGTTCAGAAACAACTTATTGTTTAGGGAAGAAGGTTTTTCCTACAGAAGAACATTTATCCTGATATAAATGTATGACTGCTTTAAAGTACTGCACATAGAGAAATGTATATATATTTACAAAATCATGGTTTACTTTTGGAATGTTCATTTTATTTGCAAAATTTAAGCTAGTATAATAATTGTATATTGTAACATTTATAGAAGGTGAATGGAAGAGGCAACATTAATCTCCAATAACTCGTCAGTCCATAGACGGCCAAGGCAATCAGATACATTGCAGAGGAGTGGCGGTCAGATGGTTCAATTGATACGAAACCCTCAGTGTTTAGTTTTCCAGACTCATTTCCCCGACCCACCGGAAAAGCTGAGTGAATCTTGCTCAATCCGGGATTTGAATCTCTGCCCTATGGTAAGGAAGAACGAAGCAATATCATTCAGCCACCAGGACTCAGTGGAAGCGACTGAAGAAGAAAAACAAAGTGAAAAAGCTACGAGTTGCATTTTAAAAAGTATTTTTATAATACTACTTCACTATTACTAATTTAATAAAGTAAATATTTCAAATTATGAAAGGCAATGAGATTTTGTTTGCTGCTCTCATAAGTAGCACATAACTTTAAAATGTAAAAAAATTTCAAAGGTTTTTTTTCATAATGTAGAAACCAAATCGAAAGGGCTAAGTATATTTGCGCCAAAAGCATCCGCTACCCATCTTTTATTTGAATTCGTAAGGTGAAAATTCTGGTTATTTCTATTTGGGACGGCCAATACAATTTGCGCTTGAAGAAAGTCGTATTTAAGATCAGAAATTTCAATGCAAAATATTATTTATACTTTGAATTCACATTCATTAATAATGAGAACATGTGCTTCAAACGATTCCTGATTTCAATCGTTTCCAAGTTGTCTTACATTTGAAAGCTTTTGAGAGTTGGAAGAGAAAAGATCCCGAAAATTCAAGAGATTAAATTTAAAACAAACTCAAGAACTTGCAATGAAAATTCAACCAAGTTCCTATTCAAGAACTGGCTAGGATTAGCATGGAAAGGGCTTGTTGAATGAACATTAAACTAAGTTACGCATTGACAATTGGCGAAGAGTCACAACATTTTTAAAATAGAATGAAGTGAAGAATCCTAAAAAATACTCAATATCAGATTAAAATTTACCAAAGCATATTGATACTTCAACACACACCACTAAAATTATTTTTAGAATTTTCCATGACTCCACCATTAGTTGATTTATACTTTGTTCGTGCTCGGCTTAATTGCTTCAAAATACGCTGCAAACCAATAAGTCTTTACAGTTCAATTTGCGTGACGAATTCATTGTCGTGCAGTTTGTTAATAGGTATACACCAATGTGAGGAAATGTCCATATCATCAAATGTCTTATATTAAATTTAATTGTAAGTCGATAATGCACAAGTGCCAAATTGTATTTTAGGAGGAGAATCAACTCTTATATTTGCGTGACAAATGCATATATTTGCAAATAGAATAAGTTTGCAAATGAGTCGTCGTCCAAGAGCCGCCGCCGGTTCGCAATGAGACGGAAAAAACAGAACTTTAACATTTAAAGTAAGCCGGTAACTGCTACTGAAAATTCATGTGGTATACCTGAGATTTCACCTGTGCCGATGACAAAATGTTAAAATAATTCGAGAAAAGATCCCCAAAAAAATCATTTATACGCTAGCAATTCGAATCGTAGAAGCAACCCCTTTCAAAATTTCTTAGTCCCAAAAATAAAGCTCACACTTTCAGAACAACGAAATTAGGAAACATATATATCCCTTGGCTTCCAAGTGTGAGTCATTTGGCCCAAACTAAGTGTCGGACATCTCCTACCTGTAGCAACCCACCTTTTCAATAAAAGAAACCAATTCTCCTAATCAGCTCTATCAACAAGACCGATCATCAAACAAGTGCAAACACATAGTCCCCAATTGGACACATTCTCCGTTCCATTAGAGGGGCCCTCAGCAAACAAAGCAATTATGTTTTCATACAGACCCAGAAGATGGATGTACGGCCGCCTCAGAGGCACACGGGCACAACCATTCGAAAGAGCTGAGTGATATGTCATTGTGCGTAGAATACGAATGAAAAACTAGGCGAATTTCGAAAAGTAATTTATAGCTGTTTCCCCCTTGAATTTTTCAAAGAATAATCATGACTATATATTTAATATATTAATGCGTAGAACTTATATATTATTGTTAGAATGTTAACGATTACATTTTAAGACTTGGCTTTCTAACGACAAGGTTCACTGCAAATTATTAAAGCACATACTTTTTAGCGGGATGTAGGAAAAAAAATTCCATCCATTCCAGTAATTTTTGGGCTTCACTGCGTAAGGAATTGAGAAACTAGATTGATTCTGCTTTAATTTTTCATTCATTTCCATTTTTAAAATACGGAGCGTAATCTATGAAAGAATTGCTGGTTTTGATTGTTTGAATTTGGTAGTGATACATTGGTTTAAAACCAATAAAAATAGGCTTTACAGAGTAAGACGACGATTACCGACCCGGGTAATATGACGACCACAACTTTTTATTTCACTATATTTAAGTATTCGAGATTAGTTTAAGATTTTTATAAGATGCATAAACGTTGAACGAAATGCCCCTTCAAATCTCAAGCTTTCTAGCTTGTAAATAAACCGAGAACTTGAGGCTTAAATTTATATAACATATGTTGATAAAGACTAACAGCTTTTTTGCCTAGTTCCAATTTGTTTGGACTATAACCCCAATGTGTCTTATGGGTCAGCAGAATATTTTCCTGTTAATTATAAAGATCGTATTTTGTCCACAAGTTTACCTCCGTAATCTGCCCTATCCACAACTACTAATTCACAGTCATTAACTTCCACGACAATTCCTCTGTAGCTCCCAAAATTCGTGTCAGCTGTTCTTCCCATGACCATGTGAGGGCGAATTTAGCAAAAAATACGACAGGATGCGAACACGGTTAGTGTGTTCGATGTCGTAATTATCACATAAAGTCCATTGATCAATACAGAACAACAGGGGTTCATCTGAGCCTCCGAATACCCGGCTACCAAAACTATAACAACTAGAAAAAGAAAGATTTGGGGGATTTTTCAAATGTATTTTTTCTATTCAAGTTTATTGTTTATATCTTCGCTATCTTACCGATACCTCCTCTTCATCTTATCACTCCGTAGGGTAAGGTGACGAAAACCTTTCTTTTAGGTCAATATATTTCATGATTCAAGGTGGAATTATGACATTTGAAATTGATTCTTACTTTGCATTAGGGTTCAAAGTACAGGCACAAAAACACGGGTGTTTAACCGAGGAGAAAAGTGTCAAGCTTATGTTTGCCATCCTCATTTGTATCGGGTATTCAATGTATGAGAGGTGGAATGAATGAGACATTTGAGTTTCACATTTGTTTACAATTTTTATTTTAATAACTAATAAAGGAAAATTGAAATGTTAGCTTATAGAATAAAAATATAGAATTCATTTCAAATAAATGTATCATATGCAAAAATCAAAAAAATCGAGATCTTATAATCTGTTCCATTCATGACTCATAGTGTCATGAATGAGACGCGAGTTTGCAGGGTCAAGTCTCCCTTCAATTGGAAAGCTATTTTTCATAGTTATTTAACTTTTTTAAAAAAATGGAATCATTAGTAATAAAATTAAAATACATCATAGAGTGTGCTGGTAATGTGTGAATGACCACATGTCAGGTTATCGGCAATCAAACGGTAAACGACTAACAACCTTTTTTTTAAAAAAAATTTTTGGAACCAGTCTGCAAGTCCTGGTTTAAAGGCGGCTAAACACATAGGCTGCAACTTGATATAATTCTTATAGTGAAAAAACCCTACAAATGACCTTTTCCGTCTTTCCAAAAACTACGAAGGCTGCTCATTTCGATTTGGTATATTCGCCTGAACAAAATGACATATCACTCCAGTTTCTCTCGATTTGTTCGACTCGAAAAGGAGTTGTGCCAGTGTGGCTCGGGGGCAGACATGTCTTTTGACATCAAAGAGAAGCCTTGGCGCTGTTGATTCAGTTGGACCAGATCGAATGCGTCACAACACGGAGGGGGCAAATGGAAAAAGCCTTATTTACATCAAATGCATTTGCCTCGAGGATTCTTCATTTATTGATATATCATCACCACCCATTTCCAGCAGTTCGGAGGGATTTTCGGGGTTAGTTCCTCTGGGTTAGTTGAAAAGTTGATAAGTAAATTTTATCTAACACTCGGCACTTAACAAATGTTGAAGTGTACGCAGGGGATGTTCATAAGTTACGCGAGGTGTTGGGGGGGGGAGAAGAATCTGGCGTAATTTTCCCCCGCCAAATACATTGTAAGCGAGTAAATATAAGTAAAATGTGTCTTGTGTTGAAGATGGCAAAATCTAGCACACTAATATTTATTGTGGAATAAGAGTTGAGATAAGAGTGGAAGCGGAAACCCCATTCAAAACTCGCGGAAAAAGGAGGAATATCAACCACATGACGAAGAATGAAAGAGTGTAGGCAAATCATTTTACTGAATATCATATGGATATGTTGGTTTCAAGTCACAATAGTCACTCTTGAGATTGTGAACGTATCTTCAGGGACTGAATTAGAACAAATATTCATAATGGTAATTTTGAAATAAATCCAACGCATTTACAGTCAATGTACACATTTTGAAAAATATCCGTGAAATTATTGGAGGGGTCCGAACTAAATGTCATGTCCAGGGTAGGGGGAGTCAAAATATCGTCAAAACTGCATTTATGGAAGCCCCCCTTGTTGCCATCGTGCAGAACTCGCATGAAGGAATACATTGGTGAAGAAATGTAATACGGTGATAAAGGGTTAATTAACAATTCGACAGAATGCGAAAGGTAGTTGTAATTTTTTTTAATAGACTTGAGCCCTTATTCCCGTTTAATAAAGTAAAATCCCGGAATAGGTTTGAGGGAGCTATTACAATGTGTAATAAGTGTACGGCGATTTCTTAGCTAAAGTAACTCCCTGCAATTTACACATAATACTGTTTGATTACTTTTAATCAATATGACAAAATGTCGAAGGGAAATGAAGACATTTTATAAAATAGAACATTCCAATACACGGAGTGCAGTGACAAAAGAGCTGTGCGACTTGAAATCGACAATAAAATATAAGAGGTTTTTTTTTTTTTTTTATAACGCAACTTTCGAAAAGTCAATGTTTGGTATAAAGAGAAAACACTAAGAATAACTGCATTTCCTACTCCCAGAGCTCATTTGAATGGAATTTTTCTTTTCCTCCGAGCGGGTTGCAAGTGTGTCACCCCATCTCTGGCGACATCTTGACAAGTGGCACAGGGTGTATGACACGTCAGTCTTCGCTGACCAAGACAATCGTGGCAAGGTTAAACCCGCTTCCCTTTTGTCTGAATGCAGATTTACGAGCACCTCCAAACTGTTTCGGGAGGTCATTGAAATCTCGCGGAGGGAAGGGCAAGGTCTCCATGCATTTCACACATAAAAGATTTGGATGTTCAAAACTGATAGACAACACAGGCAAACAGAGGTTTCAGGAGTTGGTCGATTAGATGGAAACGCATAAAAGGGCACGTCATCTTCAATTGGATATATTAGCTTAGCAAATAGATCAGTGAATTTTTAATGCATGCATATTTTTCAGGAGAGAAAAAAATTGGTATTCCATTTAAAAAAAAATTTAGGAGCGTTGAGAACATCGATACCTATATCTTTTGATATATTTTTTAATTCAACAATAACTTAATTTACATTGATGTCTAATCAACACATAGAACATGTATTTCTAGTGTTGATTTGAATGCATGTACTTTTATAATTTCAGGCGGGTTATCCAGATGTCGTCTGAATTAATAAAAGTAGAGTTTACTAAATAGAGACTAAGGAATTAATAGAATTGCAGTAGAAGAAAATCAAAAATTTCGTGATTTCATACAGTAAAACATACAGATAAAAAATGATTATTTTTACTATACACTTTTTGAGTCAACATATTTTAAATACTGTTTCTCAATGCAATCAAACTCTTCTTAAAAATTGTATCGGCTCAACAACACTTGCTCAATGCACTTTTTAAAATAGGAGGATTTCTGTTAAATTGATAGTGCTAAAAATTGCTAACAATGGATTTCTTTTATGAAACTTTATTAAAAAAGGAATTCATTTTAGTGAAATCTAATAAAAAAAGTGTCTTAAAATTTTGTGTTCCTACATACTTTTTTTTAGGTGAGTTATCTAGAAGTAATCGAGAAACTAACTTCTTTCCCAGCTCAATATAAATAAAATTACAAGTGTATGCAAAGGAAAACAGAAATAAGAAACTATGTAACAAAAAATACATATATTGGCGGATGCCTGTTTTAGATTTTAATAACTTTTTATGGTATATCACCTTTTGGTCTTCCTTTTTAAAACATTACTTTTTAAGGTGTGGAGGGGGCTGAAGAGAGATTGTTTAAGAATTTGTTGCTAATTTTGCCTAAGTACTGATTTGTATTTAAATATGACATTTTATAAACAGTCATATACTACTACTCTTAGTTTGCATACCTAACTATGTACGCTCTTAAAACAAAAGAGTGAAATTCACTCCTATAGGAGAAGTGCATTTTCGGCACCGGAAAGGAGTGGAAATTAACTCAGACTGAGTTAAAACCGCTCGTTTGCTTTAAGAGTGTACTGATTAGAGAACCTACAATGAAATATTTTATTATATATAGTAAAAATAATTGAGAAAGGGATTAAAAGTTAGTTTTCAAGGTTTTGTATAAAAGCGTGAAAAAGTACGAACATGAGAACTACGAACATTTTGCTGCCATATTTGCTTTAAAAACACTGAAAAAACTACAAGTATAAGTATGCTAATTCAATGCATTTTTCATTTATACCCACATTTAGGGCAACGAAATCATTAAGATGACATTTTTGAAAAACTAAGAAATTTAATGAACAAAGAGTGATATGATACTGTTATTTTATTGTCCTATTCAGTTTTATCAAAAACTATTTAAAAAAAAGAAAAATCCCACTAAAAATAACCAAAACTTTGCAATGACTAGCAATGTTAGTGAGCTATTCTTGGTCCGCCATTGATGAATCGAGAACCAACATCCAATTAAAGGATGTTTTAAGAAACTAAAAAAAACCCTTATTTGTGATAGATACAATTTATAGTGTTGTATAAGAGATCAAAAATTACAAAAAGCCAATACATCAGCAAAACATTAATAAAGATAACGTTTAAAAATAATTTTTTTCAAGGCATTCTAAATCGTGCCTGAGCCCCTATCGCATTCATCCATTTTTGAAACAAATAAACGATTGATACCGGCTACACCGCAGGATGGAAAGTAGTTTATAGTTCATTGACTACAAAACATTTCAGTTCTTGAACTTGAAAATAAACAAAATAGCAGCTTTTCTTATTGGGCAACGTACATTTGATTGAACAGAATGCATTTTGAAATGAGTTTTGCTCGTGTGACAGTTGGATCCATGTCGGATGGCGAGAGCGAGTCCTGCGTGCCACACAACAAGAGAATGTGCATTGTGACGTGACTGGAGCATCTGTCGACAATGTTCAAACATGCTTTTTCTGGTATCGCTTTTTTGAACATGCTAAAGAAACACGGAACTGCGTTAAGAGGGATGGTCAGTCCCATAGACCTAATGCATTAGTTTTGAAATCGCAAATTCGGCCAAAGAATGGCTGTAAAGTAAAAAAAAAAATTCGTCTTCACAAGGTAAGAAAATCGTTATAACACTAACAAAAAACAATTTTTAAATGAAAGTACCAGCTGGTTCTTTTATTGTTATAATTTTTAAAAGAATATTTTAGACTCGTGTCGCCCTATCATATCCAGTCGTGTCAAATCACTGAGATTTAGACTTTTATCTTTGCAGTGGGTCCATTAAATATTAAATGTCTTCAAGTTTCGGCAAAAATTATCAATGATATGTTTTTAAAACATACTAAATATTACGGTATACCTTAGTTAATACTAAACTCAAGTGTGAGAATCCTTGGTGAGATGGCCAAAACGTGCTGTGGCCATTTCAGCTTACGAGACAAGATTTGATACCACCCAGAAATAGCGCCGGGTATGGCTGGCGAACGTTCAATCTGTTGTGTTCAATCCGTTCTGTCGCCGCACACGATGGAGCTAGGTGCCAGCTCAGGTGCCGGCCTCGACACTTTCCCGTGTATTTCTAATTCACGAGGCCAGCCGGCAAAAGCTCTTGTGCGACGTCAAAGTAATCAAAATAAATTTATTATGAAACGCATTGTTATATGTGTCAAACTCATTGAAAATCTCTCCCCCCCCCCTTTTTCCAATAGCAACACCCTATTTTGAGTTCATTTTTCAAATATATGATCAATTTCGATCACTTAAGCATTATTAGTTGATATGGAAAGATTAGCGGCCGTAATGTTAAATGAGTTGCACATAAAAAAAAATATATCCCACACACTAAATATTTAAGATACGGAAAAGATTTTTTTTACTGGATTTTCCAACTAGTTATAATACTCCAGACAAAATACATAAACTATTACGGTATATAAAAATATTTTTAATTATGATTTAAATTTAAAAAAAACTATAAATAAAAACCCCTTAATATATTTTACAGAAATGAATTCCTGACAAGAATTTTCCAAATCTTAATTTTTAAAAAATTCATGCATATTTTGTTGAGTAAGTCACAAATTACTTTTTAATTACCCTTTGGAGGACGTACGTAAGATTAAATGTGAACTTTGTAAACAAACACGGCCTTGCAAATAAAGTTGATTCATGATATTCAAAGATTTTTTTTCTGCGATTTTTTTTTAATAAACTATTTTACTAACCAAAACAAGAAGTTATAAAAGAACTAGAGTAGAATACGTTATGTTATTTTTATGCCTTATGAAATTCCTAAGTATGGATTGGCAGACGAAAAAAGTGTAAAGTTAGTATCCGATGTCTTACCTTTTGAACAAAAAATATTTCTTAAAATTAAACTGTTAGAACTAAGCTGAAACAGACCATTAAAGGACAGAAGGACTGAAAAACGTAGACAGACAGATGGACAACAAAGTAAAGAAGATAGAAATGTATGACAGAGACTTAACAAAAAAAGTATTTTTAGCACGAATAGAACTTAAAATAAATAACAGACCGCCATGTAAAGGACAGATGAACAGACGTCTACATGCATACGTCAACAACAATAATTCAAGTAAGACAAATTAAGTTACACGAAAAGCAAATTGGATAAACTTAAAATTAACGCTTTTATTCGCAAAAAAAAATTGTTCATGGTATTCACAAAGTCATCATTCATGAGTTAAAATGTGTTAAAACATACCACCATAGGACAGATGGACGGAAAATTCGGTCTCTAATGTCAACCGTTTCTAACAAAAATAAAAAATTAAATAGGACGGTTAGAACAGAACTTGTTTGCTGAACATATCACTAGGATAGGATATATAAATAATCTTTGTTGCAAGGTGAAACTGATATCGATATCCGACATTCTTCCCTCTTATTTAAACTAAACAATTTCCCGATAATAAATATCGATGCCAAAATACAAACGACATTTTAGGTTCGACGAAAACTCAAGACTGAAACAAGTTCTCACTCTACAGGTCAAGTTTAACTTTTACCAGCGTATCTGTAACATTCTCATCATTGAATTTGAATATCTTGGGTCAGTATAGCAGACTACTCTCTCAAATCAAGAAAGGTTTTGCAAGGGGGAGGATAGCTATTGGTTGCTTTCTTTTACAAATGCACTTTCCATGTGAGCTGTTTTCTTTGTTAGGAAACCGAAATTACAATATGTAATCTCGTCTGTTATTGCGTCCAGACCGCTTCCCGCTTGACAATTCTATTGATGTTTTAAACGAAGAAAGATGTTTTTGAGTCTCCGTCGTATAATCTACATTTGCTAACATGTCTATCATATTAATAATATATACATGAAAACAACTTTTAATATATACACCCATATTTTCAAATAACAGACTAAATTAAAACAAGTTCAAGCTTCTAGCTCTCTAGATATTTTACATTTAAAAAAATAATTGCATCAGCTACCCAATAACTTAACTCAATGCAGTTGTGAAAGGTATAAGACCTTAGAATACATTTCACCTTGCAAAAATAAACGCTTAATTCCTATTTTTCCCCTAAGAAGTAAATAATATCATAAGTCACCTGCAGTTAAGAAATTATCATTTAAAAACCAAATCTTGATTTTTTTAAATTTCAAAACGTGTTTATTGAGTTTTTAGAGGAGAAAATTAAAAAAAAACTGCTTGAAACCTAATTGGCTTAAACCTGAAGAGGCAAGTAATTGTACCTTGGAAGGTTTGGTTGCACCTTCCAATATCAAGAAAAGTTATTAAACACTGAAACGACGGGGCCAGGATAGCCTGGTTGGTAAGGTCTTGGACTGGTATATCCCTAAGGTTGCGAGTTCGAGCCCTGCCAGCCGAAGACCCCCGTGTACGCTAACGGTGACTGGTGCACGTTAAATTCCGTCGTGGTCACAAAGTCCTTCAAGTCCCCATACCAAATCAATACCTTTGGGGGTGACAAGCCAATTCCGGGGTTCTCTACACTCGTGGTCAACTTAACTTGGGTAAAAACAAAGTGTAAAAAGGCAGAAGGAAAAGCGCGGTGCTATGATACAGGACAATAAATCATATCGCAGCCGCGCCGATTCAAACGAATCAAGAAAAAAAAAAGTTTAAATCAGTCGTCTGGTTTGGCGCCGATATTGCTTCAGTTGGCCTTTTGTAAATTAACGTTATTATAAATATTTTCTTTATGCGCAATAAGGCGCTTTTTTTAAAGCAAGGTTGCAAATACAAAAAAAATATTATTGTTAATAATAAAATATTTAATTTGTTTAAATGGGAATATTTCTTATGATATCACGCACTCCATAGTGCCATTTCATTGGTTGTTTTGTTTTCTTTGACAAAGTGTTGAAACAAGCCCATTCTTAATTCTAAAAAGGTTTAATATTTTCCTGTTTCTTCAAGTCAAGTATTATTTTAATATTTTTTGCTAACTTAATTTATAAACTATATTGTAAAATAAATGATGGTTATGAGATGTTTTGATTTCGTTAATAATATTACATTCAATTTCATTTTTTTGCTTCGAATAAAAAAATAGGGTGATTAGGGTGGGGTAAATTTATTAAAATACACAATTTTGATTTATAGGCTCTTAGAATAGTAGAATAGTTAAAATTTTGATGAGAAATTTATTTTAAAAAATATTTTTCAAAATTAATACTTAAAAACAAACAAAAAAAAAGTAATTGTAAAAAGGTTACTATTTTTAAGCTTAAATTAAGAATACATCACAAACATATAATCACGAGAGTTTATTTTCTTATTCAAAATTTCAACCATCATTAGATTGTAACACTGCAAAAAATGCCAAATGTTATTACGGTATTGTAAAGTGTGAATTCAAAACTGTTGCTGCAGTTAAAACCGAAGAAAATCCTTGAGAAACGATAAAAAAAACTGTACAGAAAGTTTTTTTACAAAATAAAATTGAATTGATTAGTTGGAGATTTTTTCTAGCCCTTTATAGAAAGCATACAAAATATTTCTGAAAACCGAGAAACTATAAAACTATATTAACAAAACTAAAGAATTTGAATAATGTACATCACACAATTCCCAACGACTTTTTCCAAAAAAAAAATTAAATTTTTAAAATCTATCTTTTGTTCAGGCAGATTGGGCAAATGATTTGATAACTTCTATTTTCCATTTAAGGAAAGAATTGTAAATTGCCTTCTTTCTTAAACTGAAATTCATTTTCAATCGCCAATTACACAGTGAATTATGATATAATGAAAAAACCACATGCCTCTGTCATAATAAACAAAATCCGATCGAATCGGCAACCATGGAAAGCGAAAAAGAAACAATGATCCGTTAGCTGGAAACTCTTGTAAGGTAATATTTATATGCAAAATGATCTGAATACAATTTTCATTCTAATAAAATTACCAAATTTTCTCAAATAATATTCACTCTGTTAGACCTTAAACGAAATTAATGTTTTAAATATGTTTTCTAGATGGATTTGCAAATAATTTATGGAACACTTTACATCCGCGGAAGGATCTTCTCCATAGCATATTTCTATTTACCCAACTTAGGTGGGCCAGGAGTATAGTTGGCCTCTGTCTCTAAAATTAGATGGATCCACTTACGAGCAGTAGTGCTGCCCTCTATTGAGAGAAAAATTACAATTGAATATTACAATGGATTATCACTGGTATAAGCGCGCCTCGAGCGAAGCAATAAACCAGCTTACACAACCAACCAACTGAAACGACCATGTTGATTTATCACCTGGAAAGCAATCATTTGAACGATTCATTTATTTCGGAATAATACAGTTTGTTACAAAATACATACAAGACCACTAGATTTTTGGCTGTTTCTCAACGGACAAATAGAATAAGAAGAAAAGTGTGGATTTTAAAAAAAAAATTACGTGGACTAATCACGTTTCAAAGCTCTAAAACTTACTCTCAAAATCACATTTACTAATTTTAACTAAAAAGCACTTGTACAAGAAGGATAAAACACTGGGCTAAATAAAGTAGTTGACACGTGACAATAGTCAAATTCGTTAATTGCAGCATCCCCTGTTATCCTTTGATTGCCAATAGCAGTTGTTTATTTGTAAATTGATTTAGCTTTAGGACCAAATACGATTTCAAAGGTCGTAAGTAATCTTCCCCCTTATATTCATTACTATTTTTCACTATTACATACGTATTATAAGTTAAGTAGCATTATATTTATATATATATTTTAATAATATATTAAATATATTATATGCTGTATAAATGAAGTATGAAGCCAAACTATCATAGTTGTTTATTTCTAATGTTTTAAAAAAACAACCATTTAAATGGATGTTGTGTCTTAATTGATCCAATTCTGGACAAACTAACACTATCTATATTGACAATGTGTACTTATTTTCTTTTTTTTTGTGGTTTTTAGTTCCTTCAAACCTGATATAACAAAAACCATATCACTCAATATTTTAACCACATTCAATCACCCAATAGTTTGTGTTTAATCTTAGATGTCTACCAGACATTATTACTGCGTACATCTTAGATGGGACTTTCAAACAAATACTTTAAAAACAAATATTTTAACTCTTTCTTCATATACCATTTAATTTATGAATAAAGATAATAGAATGAATGTAGTTGGTCATTTATTAAAGCTCGCCTGAGGAATAAGTTACAAATAGACTCCACAAATCATCGTCTGCTCCAGTAAAAAATATTTACCTAAGTGGTTTTATAAGTATGTAACAGTTTTATAACCTTTTTATTAATATACATTCATCTAGCAAATCCATTTAATGTATAGTTAATTTTTCACGTTAATAATCACTTTTAAGATGTGTTCTTTTATCCGTTTCTTTTAAATTTACGATAAACCGATGTATTTTGTTGAGAAACAGTAAAAAAAAATTAGTGGTTTTATAATTTTGAAGCAAACTACATATATTGTTATAATTAATAATTTATCATTTCACAATACTACTGTTATTCACAGGTTTTTTTTTATCGAGTCAAGTTTTCTAGTTTGCCAACTGCAAAATATTTAGCCTGTAAAATGAGGGGATCAGTTTTAATGAATTGAATACCATTAAAGGAACATGTAATGTATTCTCAGCTCAATCATTTTTTAGGAACAAGGACATCGTGATATAGTAAAACTATAAAATTCAATATTACTTAAAAGTCTTGAAATACAGGTATCATTTTCTCAAACCTAATACATTTGCTCTGATAAAGTTGCCTAAGAGTAGCAGTTTAAAGAAGTTTTTTTTTAAAAAAAGGATACTTCAGCCAAGTATAGATTCGAAACAAAACTCCCTCCCCTCCACGGCGAAACAAGCTCTCTTTGGTAAGCAAGTTGAATCCTGGACGGCTCTAATTCCCCCAACGTGCTCAGTGGTCGCAGCCCCTGATGACATAACAAGCTCCCCGGTAGCCCATTAGCCCTTTTGCATCCTATGATTTGGAGTGAGGCAACAGCCCTTATTATCGCTTTGTACAGGTGTCAAAAGCAGACGATCGTGATCGGCCGATTTGAGGCGTCGAAATGACTTTTCGCTTTCTTAAACGGAGCCTCGTTAGGCTTCGGCCGCACTCGTTACTCCAATGTTTGGGGCGGGCGGCGCCCGAAGGTCACAAAACGAGCACTTTGATGCGGAGATGAATATTGGGTGTCCTCAAAAAGACATGAGTAACGAGCACATTTCTCTTTCACTTGTTGCGGCCCAGGGAATCAGAGAAGCATTCAAAAACATCGACGTTTAGAATAACAAGAAAACATAACTAAAAAGCAATCTAAAATAATTAAAAACAATCGCAAGATACGGGGCATTGAAAAACTTTTATATTTAGTTCGAAAAAATAACTCATTCGAATACTATATGCAAGCTGAGAAAATTTTAAAAGAATTTTTTTAATATTTAAGTACTTTGTCAGAATATTTTATTGATTTTCTAAATTTTTCTCTTAAACAATTACAATGTAGAGCGGATATAAAGGATAAAAAAAGGAAGTGCTAAAAATAATATTTAAGAAAAAAATATTTCTGTATCGATAGAAAAGATTTTTGCTTAAACGTGTCATTCATTTCTGTAATCTTTACTTCTGGGTTTCCAAACAAGGACATTTATTGATCATGTGGTTAATTTTTAGTTTTGAATAAAAACTATGCACGTGTTTCTGGCAATAGTTTAGGTTCAAATCTGATGCGAAAAATGGTATCTTTAAATGTTTCTTTTTTTTTCTCCATAGTCAGCAAACGAGACAACATCTGTTTTATAAAAGACTGTTTCGGTTGATCAGATCATTTAGTACAACGCTTTTAAAAGATGATGTCATCATCCTGTGAAGCGAAGTCAATGAATTTAAAAGCATTTATGTTGCCATCAAGATGTTTTGAAATTAAATGTTCAGCCCCTTCTCTCCTTTTACATAAACGACTAGTGACCGAGAACTTACTAATTTCATTCACAAAATTCCTTACTCAAAGTTATGAATGAAAGTAGCCACGTTGTAACGTGACTCCCCATTTCATTCATGATCTTTGGTAGTATCGTAGCCCAAGACACGTCACTTTTCGTGAGGGTCTGACTCGAACTTGTTTTGGAGCGAACACTTTTTGCAAATCCGCACGAACACCTCGCATGAAATTCGTCACGAAACGGGCATTTTTTAGACATTCTTTCAATTCACCGTTCGGGTCGAAGATCGATCCACAGCAGTTGGAAAGGCCCGTGCACCTAGTACATGCCTGAGTTAAGTGGAAGGAACGTCGCCCTGCGACGATCATTTAGAACTACAGTCAAACGAGCGGACACCTGAATAGGCACCCAACGCAACTTTGAAAGGAGATATCAAGCTACAAGGAAGATATAGAAGCCCTTTATAAACTGCGACATGACGGTGCGTCTTTTTTTCCATAAATCCAGGAAATTTTCGGCAAATGGGCAGTAGTATTTAACCATTGAAGAATTAAAATGGTTTTATTGGCCGTTTTTTGTATGAAATTAAACCAGGAGTAAAAGAAAGTAGTATTTTCAATTCAACGAAAAATCTTTTCACTTATCATATAAAAAAAAGAAATACAATTCAAGCAAATTAGTTAAATTAGGTTGAATGCGTATTTAAAACGTATTTTTGAGATATTTTTTGTCATTTTCACTATTTATTCAAATAAAGCTTATCTGTTATTTTCTTTGTGATACATGATTTTTTCATTATTTACAACTGCCTGATCTTTATTACCTTTTTATTATCAGATTGATGGCTATTGAAGCTGAAATGTCTGGGCTCAGTAGTTTATTATTCTTCGGTAGTACTGTAATCAGTATCTCTATCTGTCTCTGGGATGACCGGGGTTCGATTTCCCGCCGATAACATTTCGTTTTTCTTTACAAAGTGGTTAAAAAAAACAGCGCTTTTGCGTTAAAATTACAAATTATAAAACAAATGATCTCATTACGGTATTTTCCTGGACCACCAGCTGACAGTTTTTTTCTGTAAAAACATACTTTTTTTTTACAGTGCACTGCTCTATCCAAAGTTTTACAATCGACCGATTTTTATATACTAAATGTGGCTACAAACTCATTCTCAATACGTTTTCGTACAAGTTGTTTCCTACTGTAAGGCATAGAAACATTGATAGAAAGGAATAATATTTTCTTTTAATAGATAATTTCTTTTAGAATACAAGAAACCTATAGGAAATCACCAAGAAACTAAACGGTTTTTTACTAATTGCAGCTTTTTAAGTAAATTCCTTGCAGATATCCCCTTTCTGGAGTGCAATTCACGAGTGTTAAAAAGTGGTTATAAATACAACATTGACATTAAATGAAAAAATTACGAAATAGTTTATCTACATTTACTGCAACTAAATAATGAAACCAGTTTAACTTGATTTTTTTTTTCAAATTTAAAAAGCTTTTTTAACTTACGCTACCAAAATCTTCCGTTAGATGACATTAGCCTTGAGATGACATCACTAACAAGGACTACTCACAATTCAAGGATACCACAGTTCAATTTAAAAAGAGGACTGCAAAACTAGAGTTGCACAAAATGATCTTACTGATCTATTTACTTCAAATTGTTCAAAGATAAATTTAATGAGCTATCTGTGTGTTACAGTTACCTAAATGTCTCTTCTCTCCATTGAATTAAAAAAAATATGAAACTTATATTTTGACCTTTAGTGCCCCAATTTTGATTTTTGCTAACGACAAAAAGGGAAAGAGCCATTACCATTTTACAAAATATATTTCATGTAAAACTCTAAAACAAGCACTTTAATAATTTATCAAGTAGAAAGCTATCTAAATGCTCAATAATCTATTTAAAAATAACATTATGAAAACTAATAATTAAATAATGATGATAACTGTTTTAATTAAGTTTTACCTCTACAGTCATTCCTTGTTGGCAAAAAAGGGTATCCAAATGCGACACATATAGGTTCATTTTACATATGATACATATTTTCAAAGGAGTGCATCAAATATTTTAATTTCAATGTTTTATCATCGCACTCCATGTAACAGCGGGGATGTTGTAACATGTGGAGAATAACACGGTTCCTTTGATTTTCCCAGAAAAAACTAAAATCCTATCATTTATTGACATACAAACTGATTCGAAACACAAACCTGTCAGAAGCATAAATTAAAGCGCGGCGTGGTGTAGAAGATGAAGCCGGCGCATGCGACGTGACAGTTCGGCGCACGGAAAGCTTGTGGAACGAACATTTCAAGCGGCATATTCCGTACACATATGAACTGATACTTTTAAGTATTTGTAGCAAAAGAAGCTTTTAAATATATATTTGTTTGAAATGTTTTTATGAAGAATGCACAATGTAGGCCTAGGCTAAAAATCACTCTCATGGAGATTAGTGTTTCTAAAATTGTTAACTAAAAATTATATTATTGCATTCCTATGTTTTATGTGTCCCGGTAGTCGAAATAAAAAGACTGACTCATTATTAATTAAGGTTGATGTGCATCATAAATGAAAGCCAAAAATGTGTACATTTGGATTCATCTCATTCTTAAGCTGTCGTTTCATTTATTTAGTATTTGTTTGCAAATGATAACACAATCTACCTTGAAATATTATTTGTCAATTTTCTTATACGTTTTTTTAAAAGTCTTCATATTCCATGCATGTACGTATGAGGCATGGAAGTATCAACTCTTTGTCTCAATTCTGAAAATTATCCTTACATGGATTTAGAAATTAAGATGTTCCAAGGTACCGAGATCTGTATCCCTGTTCTAAAAGGCCCCTCTCCTATAATGATTTTATTAATTTTTTTTTTCAACTTGAACCAAGATTTTAACAATTCATAAAGAAATGTATAAAGGATCTTTCTATATGTCATTGAAATGATGGAATGCTTAAAGTTGTTTAAATATGCAGATTACTTAATGTGTACACCCAGCATTTTGTGCAAGAAAAAGATACATTAACATTAAGAGACTTTTCCGAACTGGAGGGATCTATTTTGGGACAACTATAATAGGGAATCAACTTCATTACAAAACACATAATAATAAAGTGGCATTTGCTAGACACGCAATAAAACGACGGGTACAAACAGATATACTTAAGGATAAAAGATGCTTGAAAATCTTAACCTATGCCCGCGTTTCATTTATGTAGCCATTATCATAAATCTATTTAGATGTGTGAAGAATTAAATAAAGTCAATATAAAAAGGGTTTTCTGAAAGAATTAGAAACCCACATGAATAATGTTAAAAACCATTGATACTTTTGCATCCAAAAGGGTTTGACTATGTGGATCAGTTCAATAAAAGTTCAATCCATATTTTGAGTTCTATTCGAAAACATCGGTTTTTTTTTAGCCTGTCAACCACAACTCTGGAAAGCACAGCAGTAAATCGAACGTTTCTTGGAACGACCTAGTTCGTCGGCTATAAATTAAAAAAGAAGAGCTGATGACCCGAGCATTTCGCCGAAAAGTGTGTAGTTTTTTAGGGTGGCAACTGCTGGAGCCATAAATACACTCGAGCAGAGAATTATGGAACTGTTATGCTCTCACGCCCGGTTCCAAAAAGACATTTTGCTGTAGAATTCACTTCTAGGGAGAAGCAAGGTCACTTCTTTTTTAACAATTACCATTTTTAATAGCACCATGGCACAGACAGCTGAAAACTAAGAGTTGTCTTAGTCCAATACATTAACTGTTTAACAAATTGAAATTACAAAGGTTTTCTAGTATCAAGGTATTTTTGTCAAAATATCAGTTATTTCAATGTAAAGTCATTTTTAAAAATAGGTATTTACACTAATGATTTTATAGAATTGATTAGTAAGAGAATTGGTTCGAATACAAAGTTCAGTTGAAAAAACAATTATTTGAGACACAGTACCCCCAAAACTATGCTGGATCTTTTAAACTTTATAATTGAATTTATAATAAGCTCAATATAATCATGTACTTAATTATTTAACTTTTTTGCTTAACTATTCTTTTATAATTATATAGTACAACAATATTTCTAATGAACGTTCTTCTGCAATTACTTCATTGATTTGAATTGACTGGCTAAAACCCAGCTAACTTTTGTCTAGCACTTTTGAAATAATATAATAAATTTAATAGTCTCTGTAAAAGAACATAGAATAGTCTACTTTCCTGTAATATTAAATACAACATAAGAATTCTAATGGTAAAGGTCTACTTCCGCCTATCTTGACTTGTAGGTTTGTTGTAGTTAGACCCCTTCTAACAATTTTATACACATTACAAAAAAATCGCCAACACAGCATACAGTTAAAATTTAAACCTTTAAAAACCAAAAAAACAGACTTTTCATTTTCTTTCGCAAATTAAATTATTATTTATCGTCTGGTTTATTTATTTGCAGTTTGAATAATAATTTAATGTTTATTTATAATATACCTGAAAATGCACTAAAATAAAATAACAAATGTAAATTAAAACTAACCAGATTTTTATTCAAAAAACAAAATTCCTTGCCGCTTTCTTAGTAAACAAATAATGAATAATCAAAGAATCACATCGTGCTGCATTTTATGACGTCACTCCAAACTGATTAATAACAAAAATAAATTTTGAATCAAATATTGTTTTTAAATAAAGTTTTTCGTGCTATTGTTGATGTGACAATAGCGCATTAAATAACAACATTAAATGTCAATGCTAATGCAACGAGTAATTCACCGACAGACAGTAGACAGATGTCCGTCCGGACGTGCAGACGGACGGTCAAAAAGTATAAAAGGTGAGTAGGAGGTCATACCTTTCTATAAAAAATAATTTTTTAAGATTGTGATTTTTGAAGGGACATCGTTAGCATGTCAATACCTACTTTTGCATTTTTTACCTAATCAAAAACGAAAAGTAGGCTAAAAAGGATCTTTTCAGACTTTTTATAAAAACGAAAGAGATGCTCGACTTTATTTTATCCAGTTTTTTTCACTACAGATTTGTCAATAAAAGAAAAAATGTCACACCTCCAGCTCAATTTTTTTTCAAAAAAGTTTATAGTCAATATTTTTTATCAAAACTAACTATCTGCCGCGAATTGAAACAAATTGAAACTGAGGAATCACCGAAGTTTTCATTCTGCTATTACAAGGATAATCTGGAAATACTTCATAAGCTTTTTCGAATTAAGGTACAAATATTATATTCGCATTGTTCACGAAGAGTTATATACGTAACAATATTCGCTAAAAAATGAAAAATGGACAATTTTCATGATTTTTAGGAACTGTGTACCCATATGTTAATGTTTGCATTATTTAAAGGAAGTTGAATTGGAATTTGTAAGGAAAATTAAAAATATTGTTAAATAGTGTTCGTTGTGAAATATATCCCAAAAAAGTAGTATACAGTATTCCTTTTGTAGGAGGAGCACTGTTATAACTGAAGGTGACAAATCGGTCCCATTTGGCACCTCAAGGCTTTGAATCGCCTTGGGTCGATAAATCTTGGGCTTGTGAATCGCCTAGTTGTGCCCACCCCTAAGGGTACGCTGACGGAATACCGTTTTTCTCCCCTGGGTGCCAAGTGTCACCTTCAGTCCCAAGAGTGAGGAGTACTGACCAACAGTTTTCTAGAATTCGTAGGGATTTTTTTTCATTGATTCCTATTTTGCCCGTATGGTTATAATTATTTTTTAACCTACATTTTTTAAATTCGAAAGATTTTTTTTTTAATTGAAAATGTAGGTATTGACATGCTGAAGATGTCCGTCTGTTTGTATCCATCTTCCGAAATCGGTTCTATCCGTTGGATCTTAAAAATTCTTTTTTTTGTTAGAAAGGTAGAGGAGAGGAGGGTATTATGGAATACCATATATATTTTTAAGAATAACTCTTTTGGTTTTAAATAAAAATCCACACAATCATTTTCAGTACATACTATAAGTGCCAATGTTTGGTAAATTGGTAATGAAGTGCCAATGTTGAAACAAAAGTTTTTTCGTTATGAAAAAATTTACTTTAAAAAAAAGTTACAAGTGGAGGGTAATAGGGAATAGTTGTTTACAATTATTAAAAAATTAACTATACTTCACAGAACATAGTTAATTTTAACTAAAAAACAATTTTTAAAAAATTTTGCTCAAATAGTTTTGTTTTTAAGTCTATTTAAAAAATAAACACAGTAGTTCATAAAGTGTTCTTTGAATCCTTAGTTATATACTTTATTTGATTGGGGCTTTTTTTTAAAAATTAAATTAATACTTTCAATTTAGATTTGTCTCCGTTTTATTCATTGAACTTTTAAATACATTACAGCAGCATTTCATAGATCTGCGTGACCAATCTCCAAAAATGAAACACTTAAATTGCGTTCGGGGTGGCATTTAACTTAGTTGCTCATTTGATTGAGTCGAGTTAAGGTCCTAATATTGAGTCATTTTTCCCAGTAAGGCCAATACATGAGCGGGAACCCAAAGCAACTTAATTTAACGACCAAGACATTGCAACAACAAATAGACCATTATTTAAGGATGTGTTTGATTTGCTAAAATGAGCTGCACGAGGGGCGTCATTTGGAACCGTATTTATTGGGATCTTTGACTTCGAGATTGACTAGAAACGAGGGGACAAAAAGGCCTCGACCCAAATTTTCTTCGTTTAAAAACACACAACTTTTGAAGAAAACTTTCTTTACCTATATGCAAAGTAACACACAAATATGCTCAAAGTTCGATCATTTTTATCATGGGTAGGTAGTTTAAAAAAATTATTTTAAAAAATTGCACTTACTCGATTGAATACAATATGAATTGATCAATTATTTCGAAGATTCCTATGTATTTTAGTATAAGAATTAATATATAAAGTTTTTATGCACACGAATTTCTTCAAATGCTAAAATTGTTGTGCTAATATTTTAATTCATATTGATATATACAAATTTTATATAAATAGTAGTGTGAAGTTGTTAATTACCTACAGGTCTTTTAAAACAGCTGGATTATATAGTAAAAGAAAAAGGGACTTTTAAACAAATTGGCGTGTCATTTTCAAATACAATTGGCTGTCATTGAAAATACTAAATAAGGCATGGCAGTTCCGATGACAGATTATGAAATGATGGGGGACAGTTGAGGGGGGACATCATCATTTGAAATTCTCGATATTCTTAGTTCCAAGCAAAAACATAAACAGCATGACAACAGAAAGGTATAGAAGAGCTGCACATATAAAAAAGGTGAGTACACTACAAGTTGTCCACCGAAAAAGATTTTAGCTAATCATTGAATATTCCCTTTTACTTCATAAAAGTTACACTCAACGTTCCAGACCCATCCCGAAAAACTGATTGACTAAAAAAACGAACGAAACTATTTCTTTGCTTACCTCTTGCTGTTCCTCCTGCGGCGCTTGGTCGCGTACATAGTCCCCAGGTGATTCATGGCTGCTCTCCCGCATTCCTCGCCCACATTGCGAGCCCGCTTCCCCGCCGCGCACTCATGCACTCACGGGGGCGGGGACTCGCAGGGGGAACGCCCACCCCCGCGCGCGACCAATAGGGAGAGGGGTGACGTCAGGGGGCCGCGACGGGAGCGCCCTGCACGGATGACGGGCCAACTGAGGGGGCAGGAAACGGACTTTTGACAGGTACTGTGTGGGGGAGGGGGTCCTTGGATGGATGTCGTTTCGTTTCAATCCTGTTTGAAATGAAAGAAGATTTGGACACAAAGGGTCGAAGGTGCCGTCGCACAAGGCCTCGCTCTTTTGAGGAAAGAGCCTCGCGCTGACTTGAAATGAAAATAATTTAAGAAATTTAATGTCATTCCTTTTATTTTTAGATATTATAAAAACATGTTAATCCTTTAACGCGACAGTATAGTATTTATTTATATTAAAAATCGTAAAAAGTCGAATTTCGTCTCCTAGTATACCTTATAATGTCAAACCATGACCTTATATTGCAATGTCTTTTCGAAAGGTACTTTTCCCAATGGTTCTGTCATCCCTCGCATCTGCTGGGTGTTGTCCACTTCTTCGTCGTGAATGCAGAGTCAATCCATGCAAGTGGCATTCCAGTCATCCCGGTGACGCGTTCTCAGAGGAAAGCGAGGCTTCACTGAGTCGCTGTTTACACTCGGTTACTGAAGCATGCGCTCCAAAAATACGCGCACGACATCGCGACAAAAAATAGAAAATTCACCCAAAAGGCCCTGTTCTCGGGTCTTTCCCACTCCGGAACCGAGATCCCAACTGCGACTGGAATGTGCTCGGATTGTTGGAACAAATCACACACACGTATGCAAAAAAATTAATAAAATAACCTCCAACACGAAGTCTATGGTTCTCAATGGTTGGCGCATGTATTTTTTGGTGTGTGTGCTTGATCAGAGACACGCTTATAAACCTTCGTCAAGTAAAACAAGCACAGACAGAATATTTACTGACACATTCAGAGAGAAAGTACACCCAGGGCGAAGGCTGCGATCCAACCCACACCCGGGCCCCAACACGAAGATACTTTTTTGTGTCTGGTTAGATTTGAACGCTTCCGGCTGGCTATATACTAGCCTCAAAGGAGCTTCCACAGTCAACACAGCCAAAGTACGCCACGTAATTTATAACCACGATCAGGTGCAGAGGTCGACCCCTGAGCTGCCACCCAACTGGACATCGTGCGCTAACGCCTTCGGACTCCACACATTTAACGAAGTGTACTCGCGGTACCCCGTATTTAAGTCGATGTGGCCAGTTTAGAACGCGGCACCCTCTGTTTGATGTTCTGACGACTGGGCTACGGAACCCCTATGTCTGGTCTCAAGCCCTGCGATAATAAAAAAATAAAATAAGACCGATAAAATCAAAGTTTGACAAAGTATATAATACCTTTGGCAAATATGTCCAGAAATAAAGCGATTACTTTCAAATGTAGAAGCCTGACGTCGAAGCGCCTTCACCTCTTTGTAAGGTCTAATTTGGAAAATATGCAATAGTAGTTACAATTACTGACAAATATTGATGGAATTAAAAACCTCTGAAGACCACTATTTGACTCATTAATAGCCGATCAAGTCACAATGCCTCGTAATTCAATACGTTTTTAAAATTAAATTATCTTTCGTCTCGTTTATCCATTAGGGGATAAAGAAGCACATCGGGACACTTTTTGTAATGTAGGGTAACAGCTGTGGACAAAAAAAGTAAACACTAGGATTATTTCGGACGTTGGTCATCCTATGGAATCGGACCTTTTTGACTTTGTGAATAAATAACATTCTGAGTTAAATTCATGACACAGAATTTGCATAAGGGGCCGTCTTCATATTAAAAAAGTAACCAACTTAGAAATTTTGAATAGAAACACCCCTTTTTGAGTCCATATTTCAAATTTATGACATATTTTAACACGAATTACCAAGTTTTGTTAGTTTTTGAGCATTATTAGTGGAGTTAGAGACGTGCAAAGTTTAGGGGCCGTAATGTTAAATGAGTTGCACATAAAAAACTATCCCACTGTATAAATAATTAAGATAATGAAACGAAATTTTTTCTGAATAATAATTATAATAACCCAAACAAAATGCATACACTATTGGGGTATTTAAAACAAATTTTATATTTTTAAATAATTATTAAACTAATTTTTAAAAAAATTATTAATAGAAACCCCTTAATATTTTTACAGAAATGAATTTAAGACATGAAGTTTAAGCGAAATCCCAATTTTTAAAAAATTTTATCCTTAATTTGCTGAGTAAATCACAAAATACTTTTTAATTACCCTTTAGGGGACTGTATATAAGATTACAATATGTGAACTTGATAAACAAATACGGCCTTGCAAAATTAAGAAAACATTAAATCAACGACCTTGAAAATTCTGATGTATCACACAACAGGCGCCTTTAAGGTTGATTAATGATAGTTCATTTGGTTTTGGCTTAAATAACGTCCCACTAGAGCTACACGAGGGCTATTAAATATTGATATATATACAACTGCCGAAGTGCCGGAAAAGCTCTGAGTGAACATATGTTAAATCTGTATATGGAATAAGTAACGTTAACCAAAGTATTTATTATATTTTAAGCAAAATGTAAACTATCGAATTATTAGCTTAATGTCTATCACTTTCATAGTCATCTCTAGAATAGCTACGTTTAAATTGATTACTTTTTAATAGTAGTAGGCCTTCTAATATTTCATCTATTATTATTATTCGCTTTTATTTATTCTTTTTACTCTTTACTCGTAAATATTGTTTTAAAATCGATGTTCAATAAAAATATTTGTTCATCTAGCTCTGCTTTATTCATCTTTTATTTAAACATGGAAGCGATGCGCGGTATTTTTAAGAAAAATCTACTGGACAACTTTTAGGAAATTGAATCTAAGTTTTACGAAATTAAATATTAAAATTTTTCGTTTTGTATTTACATTAGATTTTTGCTTCAGGCAAATCATATATACACATGAACTAATGTATTTGAGCCTGTATCCGAAAAAAAACATATTCTATTCATCTTTTAAAATGTTTTTATTAAATTTCAATGCATGCATCTCCAATTAATTTTTTTCTAATGGGGCTGCAATATTGGCGGTCAAGCCTTTGCAGACTCGGCAGGTTCCACAGAACTGAGAGCCATTTTTAAAAATAATATTTTTTCAGTGTCTTGTGTTAAAGTCAATTTATTTCGTATATTTAAACAAATGTTTATAATTTTTATTTATTTTTTTAGTAAGAAAGTATCTTAGTTATTTAACGTCACATAGGATTGCTTAAAAATGAACTCACAATAAACTTATTTGTTTTTTCTAAATAGCGTGTGTATGAGCACGAGATTTTTTTTAAAAATCACTTTATATATTTTTAAACTTTATCATCGAAAAATTTTTAATGGAGGATTATGGTAAGAATCTGTGTAATTAACCCAACTTTAAGAGGTAAACTCTTGATACGGATGCAATGCTTTTTTTAAAAATAATAAACAACTATGGTAAGTGCTCAGAATATTTTTAAAAACATAACAATAGGCTTGTGTTACATTTCCATGCTTTATTTTTTTTAAATTACAAAATGAATTTTTTTTTTAAATTACAAAATGAATTTTTTTTATTTTACAGTAACAAACGATTTTTCGCATTTCAAACTATTATCGTCTGCTCGTCTATTTTGAACGTGCTGAAAGTGTTTAAAAATATTCCATCGTCATGAAAATGTTATAAAATACTATGCAGTTATAGATATAAAAATCTTTGAATCCAATTCATAAAATAAAATCTGGTAATAACTAGTAAAATAATTGAAAAATACGTACCAATAATAATTTATTTACTTTTTTAAAGATAATTTATAGTTTATTCATATAGTCATTCTTAATTCAAAAATTCAAATTAATATATTTATTTTTGATTCGAATTAAATTAAGTTTGAATTTTTAATAAATTATGGATCAGAAAACATTCTTTAAAAAACTAAATCACACGTCCGTCTCTCTCAAATATGTAAACTAAAACTTAACTACAACTTTCAGCATGCCAACGAATGATTAATATTCAATAATAAATAATAAAAAAAATTAAAAATTGTTAAATTAAAATTAGCAAGTTTACCAATAAAACATATACCTAAACTTAAAACATATCGTGGCTCTCATAAAAAATAAATTGTTGTCTCGTTACTCAATGGCGCCCAGTATAGAAATCCTTGACATACACAAATTTTTTTTAAATTTAAACTTTAATAGATAAACTTAAAATGTTAACTATACAGTTGAAATAAACTTACAAAAAGGGTAAAAATAATTAGACTTCATTACCATTAACTTTTGATCCCTTGCAGGGCTCCTCAACATATTCTACCTTATATTTCAATATTTCGCTTTTCCCCTCGGACGAACCTATAGACTACGCTTGTTATTTAAGAGATGGTCCCCCAAAGGACATCAAGTGATTCGATTAAATAACTCGACAAATATTCATCCAAATGTAACTAAAACTTAGATTTAGGGGTTTTCGAGGGTGCTTAACATTTCTAAGTTATTAAAATTGGGTGTTGCTATTGGAAATTTTAAAGTTCGTAACATTTTTAATATGAAGATGGCCCCTTATGCAAATTTTGTGTCATGCAATTAACTCAGAATGTTATTTATTCACAAACTCAAAAAGGTCCGATTCCTTATGATGACTAACGGCCGAAATAATCCTAGTCTTTACTTTTTTTTGTCAACAGCTGTACATATATATTCCGGCTTGTGTGCTTGATCACTTTGTAATGTAATGTAATCGCTTCCCGGCTGCCTTTTTCTAGCCTCCTTTAGGAGCTTTAACACAGTCAATTACGCCTCGTAATTTAGAACCTTGGTCAAGTGACGAGGTCGACACCTGTGCGGGCACCCAACGGAACTTCAAGCGACATCGTACGCTAACGCCGTCGGGACTTTCGACTCCACAGATTTAACGAGCGCGTATACAGCAGTGGCACCCCGGTGATTTTTAGAGGATTTTTTCAACCAGCACGAATACGTCTACAGTATGGCTAGGATAAGATCAGAACCAAGAGCCTTCTAAGTGAGAGGCTAGTCGCTTATACCTCTCGGCCACCGGGGGGCCAACACTTTTTTGTGTTTTAATTTATTTTCAATCTCTTTCTTCCCTACCTTTTAAATAATCCGTGTACGCGTGATACGAAACATACCGTATCGCTTTCAAATAAAACAAAACCGCAGCGAAAGGGTAGAAAAATGCTGTAATAGTATGTGGTCAGCGTTTCGACCTCAGTTCTACATTACGAGGCGTAATTTGGCTGCTTTAAACCTCTTTGGGGGCTAGAAATAGAGAGCCGGAAGCGTTTAACCGTACCTAATTTTCCGCGCTGAGGCAACGATGTGCGGGGGCCCGGCTGGCCTAGTGGGTTTGATGGCAGCCCATTACGCTAACAGTCTGCTCACTGTACCGAGTGCGGGTTCGATACCCGCCTTAATGGTCTCCAGGTTAGCATCCATCGCGTTATCTTAACATTCCATTAAGAAACAATTGCATTTATATATTTTCGTAATATCCCATCGGTTCGTCATTTCAACACAGTTTTTTAAAGCTCCTCTAGGAAGCTTAGAATTCAAAAGTCAACCCATGTATCCTAACACTTTCTCAGCGGAATTCACATATTTGCTGCGGATGATACCTCATGATATAAGGATGACATAATGCCTATGACATGAGACGTGGAAAGACAAATCTTATGGAACAAAAGTGTTAACGCGTTAGAGACTTTGCATCACGTAACGCGTCAAAGAAATCCCCTCTACAAGTTAGGGCTAGCATGAACCCGTTCCAACAAAGGACGCGTTAACAAATTCAACATAGTTGGTTGGTAGACATATATATTCAGGTTTGTGCGCTTGGTCAGCGACCCGCTTATAAACCTTCGTCAAGTAAGACAGACACAACAGACAACACACACACATAAGTGGATCCATCTAATTTTTAGAGACAGAGGCCAACTAGAGGATCCCCAGAATTGGCTTGTCACCCCCAGAGGTATTGATTTGGTATGGGAACTTAGAGGACTTTCGGACCCAACAGATTTAACGAGCACGTACTCCGCATATACTCGGTAGGTCTTCAGTGGTACCGGGACTCGATCGCAGGACCTTCCGATCCCGAGACCGAGACGCTGACCACTAGGCTCACTACGGCCCCATTCAACATATCTTCGGCTAGGTGAGGTTGTACGTTTACCGGCTGTCTATCTTTAGCCTCCATGGAGCACAGCCAAGTACGCAATTTAGATCAAGTGGTTAAGTGACGAGATCAACGGGCACCCAAAGCAATCTAGTGGCGCCATTGTGCTACTTTTGACTTCACAAATTTAACAAGCAAGTATGTCGTAGTGTACTCAGAACGAATTCAGACAAACACACAACATCCATGCCCGCGATTCGGGCCCGGGATCTTCTGATTGCCCATTCAGGTTTGGTCATCTCACTCAGTATTTTCAACCGCTGTTTCTAAAAATAATAAATTTGGTTTTTATTGTTGGTTTTCTGTACTAAATAATATTTTAGTGTATTGCTATAATAAAAAAGAAACTATCGTTTAAAATCATCGCCCAAATCCTCCCCCGCAAACCCAACACCAAAGTCCCATGGGTAATTCCAACGAGATGTTATTCAAACCAAACTAAATGGAATGCATCATTTGTCACTGCACCCATGTGTTGCCTTAGTACCAGAATACAACCACAACTAAGGAGATAGGTAGGTCGGGGCCGGGATTTGCCTGGTCGGTAAGGTCTTGGACTGGCATCCCTAAGGTTGCGAGTCCCGCTGCCTTCCCCCGCGTACGCTAATGGTGACTGGTGCACGTTAAATCCGCCGTGGTCACAAAGTCCTCCAAGTTCCCATACCAAATCAATACCTCTGGGGGTGACAAGACAATTCTGGGGATCCTCTAATTGGCCTCTGATGTCTCTAAAAATTAGATGGATCCACTTATGTGTGTGTTGCGTCTGTCTTACTTGACGAAGGTTTATAAGCGGGTCTTTGACCAAGCACACAAACCTGAATATATATGTCTACTAACCAACCAGGTAGGTTGGTAGGTTGGTACTTGTATTTTCCGGCTTAATCAGAGACCCGCTTATAAACCTTCGTCAAGTAAGACAGACCCAGACAGAATTTTTATTGACACAGAGAGAGAAACTACACCCAGGGCGAAGGCGGGAATCGAACCCGCACCCGATACTGTGTGCAGATTATTAGCGAATGGGCTGGGATCAAACCCAATAGGCCACCCGTGTTTAAAGGCTTCCAATGAGCCAGGGTGCCTACAGGGGGGGTCAACGACGCAGACTGCGTCGTTGAAATTTTAGGGGGGGGTTGATTTTTTTACTAAAAATTAATAATAAACGGCTTATTTTGGCTAAAAAAAAAAACCTTATTCTTTTTAAGTAATTCCCCCCCCACACACACACCAGCAACAGAATTCTGGCGAATGGAGTCATCAAAAAAGACACTATACTACGGGACAACCTAAATAGGGTAAATAGAAATATGCTATGGAGAAGATCTTTCCGCGGATGTAAAGAGTTCCATAAATTATTTGCGAATCCATCCAGAAAACTTGTTTAAAACGTTAATTTCGTTTAAGGTCTAACATATTTGAATATTATTTGAGAAAATGTGGTAATTTTATTAGAATGAAAAGTGTATTTTAATTAAATTGTATTCAGATCATTTTGTATATAAATATTACCTTACAAGAGTTTCCAGCCAACGGCTCATTGTTCCTTTTTCGCGTTCCAGGGTTGCCGATTCGATAGGATTTTGTTTTATTATGACAGCGGCAGATGTTTTTTTTCATTATATCATAATTCACTGTGTAATTGGCGATTGAAAATGAATTTCTGTTTAAGAAAGAAGGTTAGGTTAGGTTTGAATTATCGTCGCACTAGAGCTACACAAGGACTATTGGCGACGGGCGTCGTATTTTAGAACCACAGTCAAGTGACGAGCCGACACCTGAATAGGCACCCAACGCAACCGTTAAGGGCGACATCGTACGCAGCGTTAGGACTTTGAAGGATATTTAACGTGCACTCCCTTACACGGTATTATTCGTCAGACATTTTGGGCTGCACGAGCCGTTTATAGGTCGGCAGTTATTTTGACGATGCCCAGACCCGAACCTGGAACCTTTCGCATGCTAGGCGAGTGCCTAACCGTCTGGGCTTCCCAGCCCCTAAGAAAGAAGGCAATTTACAATTTTTTCCTTAAATTTAAAATAGAAGTTATCAAAAGCATTTGTCCAAATCTGGCTGAACAAAAGTAGATTTTAAAAATTTCAAAATTTTTGGAAAAAGTCGTTGGTAATTGTAGTCAAGTATTCAATAAATGTCATAAAGATTTTTTTTATTTCCTTTGTTACTTTTTGAGTCGTATTGTACGAAAAGTGAATACTTGTGATGTACATTAGTAATTTTTTTTAGTTTTGTTAAAATAGTTTTATAGTTTCTCGGTTTTCAGAAATATTTTGTATGCTTTCTATAAAGGGCTAAAAAAAAATCTCCAACTATTAATTCGATTTATTTTTTAACCTTTTGTAGTTTTTTTATATGGTTTCTCAAGGTTTATCTTCGGTTATAATTGCAATAAAAGTTTGGAATTAACACTTTACAATACCGTAAAAACATTTGGCGTTTTTTGCGGTGTTACAATGGTTAAAATTTTGAATACGAACATAAACTCTCCTGTTTATTATATGTTTGTTATGTATTATTATTTTTCGCTTAAAAATATTATCCTTCTACAGTTATAACACAAAAAGTGCGTTTTTTTTGCAAAAATAGTTATTACAATTGATTTTCATCCGCGGATTTAAATACTGCTCTGAATCCCTACTGCCTCATTTTTTTAAATTATATTTTAGAGATGTGTGTTTATTTCTAGCTTAAAAATATTAACCCTTTTAAAATTACAATTAAACAATACATATAGTTTTTAAGTATTTTGAAAAATTTTTTTATATAAATTTCTCATAAAAATTTTAACTATTTTTCTAGTATTCTAAAAGCTTAGAAACATATCTCGGCTAGGGGAGGGTTGTACGTTTACCGGCTGTCTATCTTTAGCCTCCATGGAGCTTTAACACAGCAAGTACGCAATAGGGGACAACCTAATAGGTAAATAGAAAAGCTATGGAAAAATCTTCCGGGAGGAAAAAGTTCCAAAAATTATTTCGAATCACCAAAAAACTTTTTTAAAAATTTAAATTTCTTTTTTAAGGTCCCCAATTTAAATATTATTTGAGAAAATTGGAAATTTTATTAGAAGAAAAGTGTATTTTTTTAAAATTTGTATTCAGATCTTTTTTGTTAAAAATATTACCTTAAAAAGGTTCCACCCAAAGGTCATTTTCCTTTTTCGCTTTCCGGGGTTTGCCGATTCGATAGGATTTTGTTTATTATGACAGGGGCAAAATGTTTTTTTTTCATTATATCATAATTCACTGTGTAATTGGCGATTGAAAATGAATTTCTGTTTAAAAAGAAGGTTAGGTTAGGTTGAATTATCGTCGCACTAGAGCTACACAAGGACTATTGGCGACGGGGCGCCCGTATTTTAGAACCACAGTCAAGTGACGAGCCGACACCTGAATAGGCACCCAACGCAACCGTTAAGGGCGACATCTTTACGCAGCGTTAGGATTTTGAAGGATATTTAACGTGCACTCCCTTACACGGTATTTTCGTCGGACATTTGGGCTGCACGAGCCGTTTATAGGTCGGCAGTTATTTTGACGATGCCCAGACCCGAACCTGGAACCTTTCGCATGCTAGGCGAGTGCCTAACCGTCTGGGCTTCCCAGCCCCTAAGAAAGAAGGCAATTTACAATTTTTTCCTTAAATTTAAAATAGAAGTTATCAAAAGCATTTGTCCAAATCTGGCTGAACAAAAGTAGATTTTAAAAATTTCAAAATTTTTGGAAAAAGTCGTTGGTAATTGTAGTCAAGTATTCAATAAATGTCATAAAGATTTTTTTTATTTCCTTTGTTACTTTTTGAGTCGTATTGTACGAAAAGTGAATACTTGTGATGTACATTAGTAATTTTTTTTAGTTTTGTTAAAATAGTTTTATAGTTTCTCGGTTTTCAGAAATATTTTGTATGCTTTCTATAAAGGGCTAAAAAAAAAATCTCCAACTATTAATTCGATTTATTTTTTAACCTTTTGTAGTTTTTTTATATGGTTTCTCAAGGTTTATCTTCGGTTATAATTGCAATAAAAGTTTGGAATTAACACTTTACAATACCGTAAAAACATTTGGCGTTTTTTGCGGTGTTACAATGGTTAAAATTTTGAATACGAACATAAACTCTCCTGTTTATTATATGTTTGTTATGTATTATTATTTTTCGCTTAAAAATATTATCCTTCTACAGTTATAACACAAAAAGTGCGTTTTTTTTTGCAAAAATAGTTATTACAATTGATTTTCATCCGCGGATTTAAATACTGCTCTGAATCCCTACTGCCTCATTTTTTTAAATTATATTTTAGAGATGTGTGTTTATTTCTAGCTTAAAAATATTAACCCTTTTAAAATTACAATTAAACAATACATATAGTTTTTAAGTATTTTGAAAAATATTTTTTATATAAATTTCTCATAAAAATTTTAACTATTTTTCTAGTATTCTAAAAGCTTAGAAATCAAAATTGTGTATTTTAATAAATTTACCCAACCCCTCACCATAATTTATAAATTAATTTATCAAAAAATATTAAATCAATACTGGGAGTGAAGAAAACAGGAAAAGATTAAACCTTTTTAGAATTAAGAATTTGAACAATTTAAATATTTTTTTTATTATTAACAATTATATTTCTTTGTATTTGGCACCTTGCTTTTAAAAAAAAGCGCCTTATTGCGCATCAAGAATTTTTTTTATAATACCATTAATTTACAATAGGCCAAATGAAGCTATGTCGGCGCCAAACTAGACGTCTGATTGAAACTTTTTTCTTGTTTCGTTTGAATCGGCGAGGTTGCGATGTGATTTATTGCCTTGTATCATAGCACCACGCTTTTCCCTCTGCCTTTTTACTATTTGTTGTTACCCAAGTTAGGTTGTCCCCGAGTGTAGACCCGCCATACGCATTTTTTTTTTCTGCAACCGACACTTTATATTTGGACGTTTGATACTCAGGAATCTTCAAAACAAATAATAAATCGATGCCCAACCCCAAGCTTGGATAGTCAAAACAGCAGCTGCATCGTCTCATCGTCTGATGATGGGGAGAAAGTACATTGGAAACGATGCATATTTTGTGTTTTTCTTTGTGAAGTGTGAAACAAAGTAGAACACGTATCCTTTGGTCTGACTTGAAACTAATAAAAAGAGAAGAAAGAAGGGAACGCCAATCGAATCTATATAAAAGAACGGGTCGTTCTTTTCACCTAAAACTTTTTAGTACAGTTCGGAGAGCCATAATAAATATTATCATGGAAGATTTTGCCAATTTTTAAATCCAGAAAATTTTTTGCTGGAATTTTGCTCCATTTTATCGCAATTTTACTTTGATTTTTTACGGGGAAAAATAACGCGATATTTGACGACACCCCCCCTCCCCCTCCCCCTTGATTTGGTGATATTCGGCAAGACCCCCACCCCCTGAAACAAGTCACGTAATTTATGGACGCCCCCTTACTTGTTGAAGATTTCCCCTCTTCTAAACAAAATCGGATCATGCTGACATTAGATATCGTCATTTAGCCCGCAAAATTGTTGCAGAATTGCATTTTTTGCATAATTAAACTCACTTTATTTTTTATTCAATACATGGAACCATAGTTTTAATGCAATAAGCCATCAAACATTTAATACTCAAACAACTTTAATATACGAAATGTGTGCACTAATCAATTGAATTATAAGTCTTAATGAGATATGCTGTTTTATGAAAACGTGCTGGCCCCCAGGTGTTATGAGAAAAGTTTAATGCAACAAATGCTTAAATTTAAAAATCATCATTATAAGGAATTTTTTAAAAAATCTTACTAGACAGCAAAAGTTAACTATCCGATTTAAAAAACATTCATTTTGTTTTTGTTTCAAGGATATGACAACAGAGCCAATATTTTTTTGCATTTTGTCCATCCTTTGGTATACCGTCTTTTGTCCGTCCATCTCTATGTTTTAGTGCTTACAGAACTTTTTGTTTATTATTAACAACATAAAAACTAACTTAAAATTCTAACAAAAACTTGTTTGAAATTTGTCTAGTTTTTAAAAAATCACATAATAAAATAGGAATCGAAACGAAAATCTTTAACAATCTTGAAAATGAGAATATTCTATTTTAAGAGGCCCGGCGTCGAAGAAAGCAATATTATGACTCTGACAATTATTTCCTATAAACATTCCTTAATAGCTGCTATATAAAAAAAGAGCAGACATCATAAATGATAAATCTTTCGAATTTGTATAACATTTCTATGAATCAATGACCTTCGGATAATAAATCTGGCTTGACATACATAATCAAGTTATTTTCCCGCCAAATTAGACTCGAAGCGAAAATAACTAAATGATTGCTTTAGAAATAGAAACAGTAGGGATGTAATGGTCTTGCTTTGAATGTGTTGGTGATTGAATTCGAGTTTCACGGTAAGAACTTTGTCTAACATTTAACTGTAATTTTATATTTTAATTTATAGTAACTGTTTTAAGTGAAACTATCGTAAACATTGCAAAATAATTCGGATTTTTTTTTGTATATATTGTCAAATGTGTTTGACTAGATAAAAAAGCTAGGCCAAGAGAAACACTTTTTATGCATTAGAAATTGGAAGCCGTTTTAGATTGCATATCACGTTTCCAGCCATTTTTAATGATTTAAAAACTAATATAATTAAATAAATTAATTTTTATCTAATTCTTTAGACACCTGATAGCTTTTACTGTAAAGAAAACCTATTTAAACGAAAATTAAAAATAGCTTCTAATTCCTTTTATAAATTTCATTCAAAAATGTGCTTCCCGCTTTCAGGTTTCTTGTACATATCGTAAACTAAAGATGTGGGTATAGGTTACTAAGGTTAGGTACTCCATTAGTCCATATAAAATCCAGAACGTTTTTTTTGGGGGGGGGGGGCGTAAGGTTTTGAGGGGGGGGGGGTGCGTCGTTAGCTCTGGGGGGATCGGCACCTCTGCAATGAGCTGGCTATTTTTTTACGGCGGTTTCGTAACCATTACCGCCATTCAATGACCACTAAATATTTTAAATGCCCTGTAGTTATTAATTCGTAGAGTTTAATTTAGAATACTTGGTTTGAAATACAGGGCGTATGTGGCTGTGTTAAATCTCCCTTTGGAGGCTGTAAATAGGCAACCCGAAACGTCCAATACCAATACTAACGCCCTTGTGTTTTAATTAAGTGTGCCATTTTTTTTTTTTTTAATTTGTCAACCTTACTTACAAAATGTTATGACGTAGATGATCATTCATCTAAAATCAGGCAGTTGAAAATATTTGATTAAAGGGCAATTTTGGAGTGTCGAAAACAATAATTGTGCACAAATGTGTATATCACGACACCTGTATCAATGCCACGAGATCAGCTTCGAACTACTTGACTGCCAATTGCTAGGATGTGCTGCTGGATGACACCAACTAGCCCAATTTCGACCTGCTGGACTCGCATGTAGGAAAATTGTCTTAGAATTGTGTGCTGTCCCTAAGAGATGTACGGTCTATATTGAGTATTTAAAATCATCTCTGTGCATCCAAAATCGAGTCATTTCGTTCTTGTCATTTTGGATGTAGAAAACTATTTCAAAAAAGATTTTGTCAAATTAAAATTAACCAAGATTTTTTCGAACACATATAAATAAGTGTTTCAGATCAATTCCTGTTTCAATTCAATCAGGCCTGTTTCAATTCAATTTGCTGACATCCAATATCCCACACGTGATGTGTATCAAACAAGCATAAAAACCACCTTTTTGCTCCATCTTCTCGCGTTGCGATTCTTAATTTTTCTTCTACTACCGCTCCTGACACCTCGTGTGTTGATGCAGCAATCCGAAAAGAACGAAACATTTGTTTGCAAGAAAATTCGACATTGTTTCCGGGATTTGGAAGACATGGATGGTTGCTCTTTGAATAAGAATGGGTTGCCAATGCATAGTGTTCGGCCCACACGTGGGAGATCGATCCTCAGACGCATACAAATGCGATTGTAGAATTGGTTCCTTTCGAAGCCCCTCAGTATTCGAGTCGCGTCCCTTCGCGTGCCCAACAGTTTTTTTTTTCAAAAATGGCTCTTGAGAGCACTTATTAAAATCTAGTAAGTGGAAAAGATTTTCCCTTAAAGTACGTCCCAATCGGGCTAACAATTCTATTGATTGAACCATGAGTAGGAGAAAGGAGGTTTCTTTTCTTGGGTGGATGAAAGAAGCGTGCCGTTGAGTGTTTAATTATTAACCTCCAAACGGTTTCAGGGTGCTCATGTTTTCTGGGTCGGGTTTTTCTCTCGCTCCCATAGAACACGAAGCGTCACGGTAGGGAGTTTTATCACAGAAATGTTTTGTTTCATTCACGATTTTATAAGTAACGGAAGTGTGTGAAATTCATGACACAACATGATCACACATTTCTTGGGTCAAAATAAATATGTATATATAACATCAATATGCATTAAAAAGGTTACTTATTTATTTTTATAAAAATTATTTATTCAAAGAATGAATTGGAAATTTTGTTTTGTATAATTGGAAAATTGTTTTTGATTGTCGTGCAAATGAATTATTGTCTTCTCCCCAAAATTGCATTTTTTTAAACTTGACCCTATACTCGAACTTGTATGCAAACAGGATAACAGAGACAATTTCTCAGGCATTCAGGAAACACGAAAGTATGTGATTGAAACAAAACAAAAATGCCATTGCAACCTTTTTTCTAGAGATCCATATGCTTATTTCCAAATTCTGATTTTTATATGAATCGGTAATTGTAAAATAACCATCAGCAAGCCTTCCGTACACGCTTTTTATTCCACGAAACTGTTGAAAGGAAGAAGCGCAGGGGGACTCGATCCTCATCCAATGGATTTAACCCCCTTCACATGGACCTGTCCAGAGAAACATTATTTTTGTATTTTTTCCAAAATCATCATAAAGTAAACCTCCACATGCATTTTCTCTTACTGAAATCCCGGTTCCCGTGGCTCGTCGGTCCATAGGTAGCTTCAGTGCGATCCATGCCTTGCGCAAAGCGAACTCCGGGAGCAGAGGCATGGAAATCCGAGGTCAGCCAAAAAAGAATTCCCAACTGCGCCCTTCGCCATGGGAGGGCGTCTCCGGAATGGGGCGCATTTAAATGCAAATGAATCTCGGAATCGGGGAGCATGAGGGGGGAGTGAGGGGAACAGTGAAGCAACTCTACAGGAATGAGGGAGTACCATGCCACGTCGAGTCTCCTTCCAACATTCGATTCCCTCAGTCTGCATAATCCACACAATGGACACTCCACAAATGTCTGTCTATGCATGTATATCCTACAACTTCCACATATATTTCTGAACAAAACATTTTTCGTTAGATAAATGCATAATCATGCGGTCTAGAAGGAGGTTTCACAACCTCTGGTCTGATGATGCATTTCTTGTGCCTTGGAAAAATAAATTGAGAACTGTTTAAAATATTGTATAACGCCATAGTGTACCCTCCATTTATGGTAGGCAGGAGCATGTTGATTTTCCCGTTGTCCCATCTTATCATTAAGGTGTGGTTTAAAATGAAGACACTTTTTCTAGTTCTTTTCCCCTGAATCCAACTCGACTCGTTCCCAATAACCCAGGGTGGTGGTACGTCCATTTAAACACAAATGTCTTTCACAAAAATCCAGCTGAACTAGCCGTGTCTTGAGAAAACTTGTATTCTGTCATCTCTGGTGTTAAGAACTGAATTTTCCCAAACATTAAACACGGGATAACATTCTTTATGGGCTTCGAAGAAAAGTCTGTCTCTCCAACTGTTGACTTGGCCCATTGTAGCAGTTCGCCTCCTACCAAATGACAGTTCTCTCACGACACAAGCCCCTCTTGAAACGAAAGAATTTGTAATTAGTTTTCCTCAGAACAGAGCAGGAATCGACTGTTTCGAGAGCTGGGTCAAGAAGGATGTCATTATGGCTCATGAAATACCAGGGTCGTTCAGCATTTTCTAAAAACAAACGTGTCAGAGGTGGTACAAAATGAAAGTCTCATTAGAACTATCAACTCAAAGTGTCTTTTAAGAAAGTTCTAAAAATGAAGAGAAGTGTTTAGATTTACACAAAATCCAAATTTATTCAGGGATGTGAACAAAAATAAACGCTTTTTGACGTTCTCTGGGAAACTCGTTCCTCGACTCGAAGTTTCATCCTCGACTTTTTATCTTCTTCGTAACTGTCTCTGAATGTGACTATTCCACATGAATTCTTATATTAGTATTAAAATCTCATTTCGTCTAAAAGCCTTAAGGATTCAAGATCACACGAATTAAAAAGAAATAAAACTGAAACAATAGAAAAGGGAAACTTTCTTTCTTCATTGCAGAGATGAAGAGATAACTGCGAAAAATGGCTTCTTTTACATTCTAACACTTTATTTATTGTATCAAGGTTTTTATTTTTAAAAACCTTGATACAATTCTAGAACTTTGCTTATCTTAATTTTTGATACAGTTCTCAAACTTGCAGAAGTGTCCGAAAAAGTAATTCCAAATAACCCCTCAAAAAAGTCCGACTAATATGCTCCAAAGTCCCGACACTGCATACGATGTCGCTCCTCAAAATTGCGTTGGGTGCCTACTCAGGTGATGGTCCGTCACTTGACTGAAATGACTACTCCCGTCGCCAATAGACCTCGTGCAGCTCTAGAACGAGGATCCTTCCACTTGTGGGTAAATGTAAGATTACAACCATAAATAAATATTAGAAGAGAGTTCTCACCAATAAAGTCTTCTCCAGTTGTTCCATGACGAACCTAAAAGCTGGAAATCGGGATGAATTGAAAGAAATTGTTTAATGAATTAAGAGACCCGAAAATGGTATGTGTTCGGGGTTCCTCATGCTTTTTGGTCACTTTCAGATTTTTTACTTTTCATAATGGAAAATCTATTTTCCCTTATTGTTACGGGCAATGATTGTAAATTAGATGAAACCATTTGACTTTCAAGACCTCCCTTATTCATAATTCCCAAAAAGTACTCTATCATGTTTAAAGTGGCATCCGTTTGCTCGTCTAAGCGAATTTGGTGTTTGCGACGAGTTTCGACGAGGAAGTGTGTGTGTCGCGGCTGAGTGGAGGGGGGGAGCAGGAAAAGAATTGGCCGAGCGTGGGACTGCATTCCGACACGCCCGCGCAACCACCAATCGGCGTCGCAGCCAGCAATGCCGCCACATACTCCATGAAGGCGACCCTTCATTTCGAACTGCTTCTAATATTTTCATCTATTTTCGCATTCAGCCCATCCAGAAAGGGTAGTTAAAAAATCGAATTCATTTAAAAATGTAATGAACACGGTTTTGGTAGAGTATCGTGTATTTTTAAGAAAACCGCATAAAACTTCTGAGTTATATATGTCTAATGGGCATGCCTTTAATAAGTACATTTACTACATTTTTTAATTAAATTTTATATCATGGAAAGCTTAAATTTCCTACTGCCAACATCTATGAAACTCTGACATTTTTATTACCAATACTTCAATCTAATAGGAAATTGCATCCTATTTTTAGTTAGTTTTAAATTATTTCAAAAGAAAGCCGGAAATGGTTTCGAATGAACGTACGCATTGAGTACTCTAGTGACTGTTGTTGCGCAAACTCAACTTCATCCAACTTCAACAATTTTCGAGAATTCGTCATCGATTTGTTAAAAATCAAGACCACTCGGAGTATATCACGTGACTTCCTGTTTGACTTTAATATCTTAATTAGCTATTTTCAAAATTAAAAATGTAAAAATGAGGGGATTTTTTAAAATTTAGTCGATTTAAAGCAAGAAAAATAATTTCTGTTATTCTCTATTGCTATCGGCAAAATGTGGGAAGATTTATATTAATTACCAATTTTAATAGGGTTGTTTCACGTCGTGAATGGCAACAGTTCCAGCGGTCTTGTTTTCATTTTTTGTCTCGAATTTTGTTTTGGTTTTCGAAAATGAGTTTTCTAAGAATATTTTACTTCATAAATTTTTAAAATGCCAACTTGCTGTTCTGTTGGTTGTTCAGAACATTTGTTAAAGACAGCTTGCATAGAAAGAAAAGTTTCTTTTTCATTAATAACGGTCAATTTGATAGTGAAACTGAAACAACCCATGAAATCGCAGCACACGGAAAACAAGTGTGTTACATCCCAACTGAAACATTCCCATTCAAAGAAAACTAATTGCAAGGGTCTTGTCCATCCAGAAACAAACGAACCTATATTTTGATTTTAAAATGTCATAACTGTTGTATCCTAACATTGGGGTACTCTTTATTCAAATGAAATAATTCTAACGAATCTGTACATATCATGACATCAGTTTATTTGAAATGATACCATTTTTAAAGTATTGCAAGGTTGTTCCGTGCCTGTGTGAACTCGGGGCTCCCTCTGTTGGCGGCCGCCGCCACTAATCGAAAAGGCGCATCTGGCCGATGTGCAGCTGTCGGCAATTACAGGGAATTAAAGACCATTTGGGTGGGCAGAATGGCTCGTGATGATGCGCATTGCTTTGTACAATCTGTTTTTTTAATTGTTCCGGCTTTTGCATCATGCCGCGGATGACCCTCGCAGGTTCTGTTCTCGTCTTCCTTCGTGCTGAATAGGAAAATATCCCTATGGGATGGGTGCACGTTAAATCGGTCAATGTATGCCCTGATACCTCTTATGGGCATCTAAACAATCTCTCGACGACCCATTTAGCTTGGGTACTCAGCATCCAAATAAGTTTCGAGAACCGCCTAAAGGGTGCCAAAAAAGGCTCTCAGTGAAGGCCAATGCCTGATGAGTGTTGTCCCTTGCATGCTGTTCAAAATGACGCCAATTTTTGAGCTTTCAACGAAACTCTAGAAATAGGTATCTAAAATACAACAAAAAGTGGACACCTTACACGAGTTTGATTAATATTTCTTCTTTCAAACAATTGGATGGTTGCAATCGTAAGCAAGTGCTCCTATATAGCTTTTTTTATAATCTTCTCAACAAGTCCGATGATATAGAGGGAACTCCTATAGAGGGTGGAAACATTGGAAAATCGGGGTAATTATTGGCCCAACAACCATAATGCATCCTAATTTATTGCGTCTAACCAACCACAATTTGTTAATCCATCATGCTCTGATTAATTATTGGGATTAGATAAGTACTTTTTCTCAAAATAGGAAGCTTGAAAAACATTGATTTAAACTTTTATTCAATCGATGCCAAAATATGTATCATTTTGTTTGATTTTACTTGTTCTTGAATTTTTGAATGCTTAGTATTAGATATGTTTATGAAGACCCATTATATTTATGAAGGTGGGTTTGTAATGAAAAACATCATTGTGGGAAGAATAGTACAACATGCATGTTTAGTTACGAGGTAATTATTGGACAAAGCGGGGAAATTGTTGGAAATGCTATGGGGTAAGGAATCGGAATTTGCTTGAATTTACTTTGTATAGTTTGTGTGATCAAAAAACACCATCTACGCAATGTTTGAATTTGGAAAAAAAAACAATTTAGATGTTTGGTAATTTTTACTAGATTCCACTGTTTTACATTTTTTACAAAAGCCATGTGGTGTTAAATAATTATCAAATACACACAACTATAGTACACACCATTTCACACGATTTACCCCTTGTAGCTAGTCTAAATACTGTACAGAACAGATTGAAAACCACTGTCCAATAATTACCCCAATTGGCTGGGTAACTTTTGGGCAAATATTTATTTTGCAGAGGAAATAGTAAATTTCAACAATGGTACCCGACAGATATATCCTAATAGTCATTATGAAAAAAAATAATTATAAAAAATTACGTAAATGTGGAAGCTATGGTAAAAGTTTGATGTTTGTCTAATAATTACCCCGTGCCACCCTAGATAGAATGTACTTCCGCAATTATAAAGTTTAATTTTTCAGTTCAACATAAACCATTTGATAATTGCATTATTGCCTTTGTTACCGAATAAAAACTTTCCAAATTTGTTTTCAATGTTTAACTTGTCCTAAATACTCTGAACTAACCTTGCTCAGTACTATGGTCTTCCTGGATTAACTAAGGCAGAAAATAATGAATTTTCGCATGACAAGTTTTATTGCCTTTTTATGAGTTAACCCGCACTGAATTAAGATTTAATTTGAATTATTTTCCTATTTTAAAGCTATCTGTGCAATTAATAATATATTACGGTAAAAAGAAGAAATGTACTTAATGGTGAATTTCTTTTCCTCATTTATACTAACTAAATGAGCAACAACGAAATTTGAATATGATTTACCATATTAGTGTTTCGAAAGTGAAAAACCACACTACCATCCCTCAAATGAACAATGAAAACCAACAGTGTTTGAAATGGGACCTATAAGTACCGTCAGTGCATAACGGCTCAGGTAACTAAAGTGAAACAATTTACCTGTGAAGAATTTACCGACTGCTGAAACCGTCAAATTCAATCTAAAAGTGTCCCTCCGAATGAACAATGAAAACCTTATAAAGGACCGTCAGTAAATAAAGGCTAAAACATTTTTTTTGCGTTTGTAACTATTCTTAATTTTAAAAATAATGTTCACATAAGTTCATTTTTGTGTATAGAATATTTTTGAATAATTTATCTTTTTTATTAAGTAGTACAATTGTTCCAGTAGAACGCCAATCAGATGAGTTTTTTTTAATCAAAATTTAGTTTTAACGAATAGTGTAGTTTTATCTAGTGTAATTAATAGGAGGAATGAAATCGGCTCTAATTTGTTTCTTTAGTGTAAATATCCCGAAATAACGGATTCAATAACAAAACAATTAAAATGACATTTTTTGAAAAAAAGCCATGCACCAAGTACAAAAATAAATTAATAAAAATAAGTGTTTGCACACTATATTTATTATTCAGATTTACAAAAATAAGTATTTAGGTATCCCATTTGTAAGCAAACATTATAAGTGATTTTACAAAAATCTATTATTTATTCGTTGAACTCTGTGAAATAACAACTAACTTTGCAATTCATTATATGCATACAGTTTTCTAATGACGTTTTACATACTGTTTTTTTTCGCCAATTTTAGAAATATTATAATTAGTATTTGAATGCCTCTCAGAATATGCTAAATTTTTTTACATTGAAAAATATCTTGTAACTTAACTTCTTTTTTTTCCTAGTTTGTTGTCCTAAAAATGACCACTTTTAATTACCTAAGATTTCTATCTAGACGCCAATCGGAAACACCTTTCAATGGCACCTCCTGTTATTATTCCAAGGTTTAGAATATTAAATAATTTCCTACTTCATTCAGACCTTTAAAAATGGTGTAACAAGATTTTTATTTGTTTACTAGCCAATACATACCTTTTTTTACACGGTCTAAAAATATCAAAACTACCAATTAATCTGCTATAAGCGTATGGTATACATAGAGTTCATTTTAAAGCATTGCGTCCTTATATTAATGTATAATCCCCAAATTAAGCTATATAACACTCACTCTCATAATACAAAAATCGTCCTCAGTATGAACTATCGTAATTTCCCTCATAAATACCAGTTAAACAATAGTTATATGATAATGTTATTTCAGGCCAAAATCTGAATTATTTCGGAAAAAACAACCGCGCATGTGGCCGTTATACGGCAATCATTTGGCTAGATTGATGACAACAATAATAATACTGATCACCATAAAAGGTCCAGAATAATAGTGATGACTTCCGAACGATCATCCTTTATAAAAATCATTCAAATAAACTGTTTGCACATTTGGTGAGCTTGTCTAAATATTTGGCAATAAAATATTGGCACTTCTTCAAGTTAAAATCTTAATTATGAGGGGAAAAAACATATTTCGCACATTTAGAGTATATAGCGAACATGTTTGGGTGAGAAAATTTTGATGGCCACAAATGACCCATTATTCAGCTCTATACGCGTTGACTTATGAAACGGCATACATAAAAAACACATTTTTCTCGTTTCGCAACTTTGGTAGTTTGGAGAAACATTTAGCGAGAAAATTGAGATCGATTATGAATTATAAAAAAAAAAATTAAACTCATTTCGTTTTTTTTTGTGAGATACAAAGTATCTGGCGACATATTGGTGATATAAAACCTTAATATACAGCTTTAGTGCGATAGCTATTGAACACCATTCATAGTTACAATTCACAATAATAGATTAAATATGCATATGTGCCGTCAACAGATGTTATTTAGATCGCCAAAAAGGGTCACTCAAGTTAAAATCTGTATTGTAAGGCAAACAAATCATATTTCGCTGATTCGGCGCATTTTTATGATTATTTAGTGATTTTGGCGACATACTTGTCGAAAAAATATTTTGTCACATGCGGCTCAATATACAGCAATATAGCTGTATAGTACAATGACTTTTTCCAAAAACCAACCAGCATAAAATCATTAAAAAAAACGCTCATTTGGCGTGACTGACCACATATTTGGTGAGAAAATAGAGGTAGCAAGCAAACAGACCATTTATACAGCTCTAGTGTGATGTCCACTGACCAACCAACCAATGCATATATTTTTTAATGATTTATCAATCATTAAAAAATATATGCATTGTTCATTTAGTGCGTTTTTCGGTGACAATTTGGGGAGATTGGCAACGTATTTGGTGCAATATTAAGCCAAAAAAAAACTAATATGCAGCTCTGGCGTGATGGCCTTTGAACAACCGTCTTACTTAGAAGTCACATTAATAGCTGGAATACACATATGTGCCGTCAACAGAAGTTCATCACCTTAACCATCCTTTAATGAAAGACCGACGGAACTACGTTACGTGAAACATGACATTTCCAAATAATGAATTTAGTTTTTGAAGGCAATGGCAACAGAATAAAATAAACATTTTTAATATTAATTATTTTTGTAAGGTGTTACATTTGATTTCTTCAGCTGAAGGCAACACGAAAGAATAAAATGATCGGATTGAGTGAATATGGTGTAGTTTTTTCAGATAATTCGAATTTTCTACCAAAATAGAACATTTTGATCTCTGAAAGTTCAAAACTCGTAACTTGATTATGAAACACACACTGGTGCCAAGGTACGACGTAAACGGATGTCTAGTTTAAGAGTCTATAAAGTACAAACATACAACTTTTCATTTTTATTTTTATTTTTATGAATTACCCTTCAAAATGGGAATCAGATAATTGCATTCACTTAATTCTTCAAAACGTTGTCACAAGAAGTTCAAATTCCTACAAAGAAAAGATTTATACATCTGTTGCTTATTATAATCTTTCAAAATATAGTTTTAATTTACATTTTTAGTATTTCAAGTATCAAGAAACGACATTTCTAAACCTCTGATCTACTTTAAAAGTGTCCCTCAATCGAAAAATTCTGTTCTTTAAAAGTTGTTTCCCTACTAATGTCTACTTACTGCGAGGAAGCAAATAAAAGGGGTAAAATGGAAGAAAAGATAAACCCTTTTGAAACGGTTAGGAAACAAATGCAATTTTAGCTTCCTTGATTACATATTAACAAGATAATGTAACTTTTGAAACGCAAGTTAAAACATAAAAAAAAACTTTTCCCATTTCTCCGATGGAAAAATAAATCAAGTCAGGAAGAATCTCTTTGAGAATCTTGTTTTCATGAAAGGTCAGGTAGAGGTCGCTCAAAAACGTCTTGCTATCCATTGTCCTCATGATTTATTTTCGAGATTTCACTGTCCCCTATCATTTAAGGCTTTTTAAAGAAAATTAATTTTGCTGTACAATTTGTATGAAAATGTGGTTTCTATTTCGAAAATTATCCTTATTATCTATTTGGAAAATAAATTTTATTTCAAACTAAATATGTATAACTTAATGTGCAAAAAAGGACCACTCGTACTAAAAATATTTTTTTTTAATCCAGTCAAATCATCAGTTCAGATGTCTGGGTTAGTAGAACTCAGCTGAACATTTAATGCCAGAAGTCATTTCATCAGGTGTTTCAAATTAGACAAACCCACTCAAACTAAGTGAGTTGTTCAACCATAATAGTTATTGTCATTTACTCAAATTTCCTGGCCATCATTGAGTCTATCATCATGCCATCATCCATCTGAGTGCACTATTATATTCTCATTTCAAGTCAGTTACATAATTCGAAATGCTCTGCAATTCATTTTTAAACCATGCTGACATTATTATATTTCTTACATCTATGAACCTTGTAAAGTTAAATGCTAGATTTGTTTAATTACATAAGATTAGTTTTCAATTCCAACACTTATTTTTTCTTCGCAAAGTATTCTCCAAACTCTTGCTAAATTTCATATGATTTTTTTCCAAACGCAATGTCTTCCAGTCAAGGACACGTCCATACAAAGATCTGTAAACAAAGAGGAAGATTCGTTAGAGAGAAACAAAGAATTTTTTCGTTCAATTACAATATTTTTTTTTTAGATATGACGTAAAAAACATAGGCAAAAGGTTTTAAGCGAAATAAAACTGTAGTTGTCACCTATTTATGTGTCTCGGTAAAATCTTTTGACAAAAGCCCGGTGTCTCTCTAGAGGCAGTGGTCTTTTTTCATTGAAAAAGAAAAATAATCGGAATAAATCCAAGTTAGTTTTTTTAATAGTTTTTATCAACTCTGCTAGATTTTCAGAACTAGCCCGATTGGAATATTTTTTAATCATCCAGCTAGATAATCGTATGAACACTTCTGACGATCACCGATTTTTTTCGTTTTTTGAATAATATTTGTTTTATTTGGAAGTCATAAATGTATGTATTTTTTTCTAAATTCATTCCTATTTTACCTTAAATTACTTTTATTTCTAAGAACATACTGATTCCTATGAAATCAAGGTAAGCAATCGATCAGGCTTAGGAGCCCCACACTTACTGTCAAATGTAATACGAGTAATCTAAAATACAACAAAAAGGGACCGAAATTATGTTGTAAATCTGGGTACAGCAATGTGTCGAAATGGAAAGCGTCTATTTGTGTTCCAAAGGGTATAAATATGTGTACATTTTGGGTTTATTGCAGAACCCATATTAGAATTTACCCAAATTAGCTAAAATTAAAACTTTTCCGATTCGGAACATTACTACAGATACCTTACAACCCGATGTGGATCATTTTTTGTTGTATTTTAAAAAATTTACCCTATAAAATTTTACTGGAAGTAGGTGAGATTCGAACCTCCGCACTCCTGAGACTGTTCGATCTCAGGTCAGACGTCTTAACCACTAGGCTCGGAAGGACCGATTCCCGTGAAATTCCAGACACAAAAAAAAAACCCAACATGGTGCGCGTGGTAATCGTTGCCATTTTTGTAACTCTCATCTGGTAATTTTAGGTACTAGTTAAGTAGATTATCAGATTTAATGATGCGGACTTGCGGAGTATTTATTATAAATTGCAGTAGGCTGAAAGTTCCTAAAGTGCCATCGATCCTTTTTAGGTTTTTTTAGATCTTTCATGGCTCATTTGGGTGCAACATCAGTTTGGGATTGTTTTATTTTTTTGTTTCATTTTTACATTATTATATATTGTTGAGCACTTATCATTGTCTACTTAGTCCTCGCTTAGCGACCATGATCATACCGCATCCCAAGCCAAGTCAACCCAAATACATCCCATCATACCTTCTCACTCAAAGAACCTTAAAAACCTGAGAATTTAAAAAAAAATCTTGAGATAATGAGGCTTTCTTGAGATCAATACTCTCACCCAAAGCTGAAAAAAAAGTGTGCGAAAAAGCCCGTGCCGCCCTCGCACCCGGGGATCGATGGGAGGGGGGGGAGGGGCCGCTGCCATGGAGACGGCGGCGCCACGCCCCAACACTCATAGGTGGACACCCTCGCAACTGCAAGGATTCACCTATACGCATGGCTCATCAATAATGTCGCGGATAGGGGACTGTGGCACGCTAAATCTGCCGTGGGCCACATGAAGAACCACGCGGACAAACAAGCTCTGAGGGTGCGTTGGGTGTCAGCTGGGTTGTTGGCTTCGCGGCCCGGTGTAAAAGGATCTATGGCTAATAGCCCTCGTGTCACTCTAGCACGATGTTCCGTTCAACAAAAAATATCATTCAAAGCTTAGTTTTGATTCAACCACAAAAAAAAACCCTATAAATAGATTTCTTTTGTTCGTACGCATCATTTTCCTAGTGTGGTGACTCCTGTTATCACACACCAGTTGAGCTCCTTGTGGGTACAAGGGTGTAAAACCAACGCTTTTCTTTTCGCCTACCGCATCGAAAGATCCGCGTTTCATTCGCAATGGAACGCAAAGCAAAAAGAAGCCATTTTTGTGTGCTGACATGTGTCGATAAAGAGATAAAGCCGTGTGTCGATTATTTATTTGCTGAGACGCGGCATTTTTTTTTCTTTGTCGACGCTTACCTGTAGTAGCAGAGGAGCGATTTTGGTCTAGCAACCTTTGTGCTTCCTTTCATGTTAGGACCATTTTAAGTATTTGTAGTATTAATCTGATTTTGCATTTTGTTTTTGAAGTCCCAAATAATGCGTGTGTTAGGTGAAAATGTATTTGGCATGCCTTTATAATGTACTAAAAGCACTCAAACAATTTCGAGGATGTTCTGTAAATCAAATAATAAAAAAGTTCTAGCTCTAAATTATAATTTTTACCCACTCTTATTGATGTACAACCTATATTTGTTTAAATACTACTTTACCTTATAGCCAATTTTAAAAAGGACCAAAATGAATCGCTAGATTGTAAAGAAAGGTATCTAATGTCATCATTTGACCAAAATGATGAGGGGTGCGTGTCTGTACTCCACTAGAGGTTAGACACCCGTAAAAGTTCGAATCAAATTAGATTCACACTCAGTAACGAAATGATCATCATTCAATCCATCTGTCTTATAAAAAAGCACCAATATTTCCAAGTATATACTCGAACGTGCTAGACAAAAAAAATATTTAATTAAGTTTTTATATGCCCGTTCTATCCTTCTGCTGGGGTCCGAATTCCTGTGCCCCGTAAGTGTTCTGTGTAATACCCTATTGTGGGACAGAGAGAGAGTAAAAGTGTCCCCTTCGGCACACTGTTTGGACATTTGATCCCGTGCAAAGTGTTCTGTTCCAATCCGATCTCCTTAATCGAGTGACACGTGTCTTCCCGCAGCACTCCTCTGGCACGCGAAGCGTGGATCCAACAGACAAATCCCTTCTCGATGTCCCATCTGCAGACACGGACCCCGCCGTGGGCAATGGGGGGGTGTCATGTGGCTACTGTGCAACCATACAAAGCGGGCCTTGCCTGGAATAGGTTCGAATGCGTATTGAAATATCGCTGTCAACCAGTTTGTTTCGAGGAAAAGCAACGTCTGCTCTGGCCATTAAACCCAAACATCCCTCCACCTCTGCTCTACAGGTTGTGTTTTCCTGCACAACCCCGGAACAACTTTCGATTCCGCTACTTCAAATCTAATAATTTTACAGTAATGCTTCACATTTTTCACGTATGTTAGTAATTCTAAAAGATGGTCATCATGAAAAGAGCGCCACGTATGATTTGGTTGTGTTGGATGCCAGCTCAGGTATCTACGTTGAACTCGGTTCAAAATGGTCCTCTTGTAGAATATGGTGCAACTTGAATTCAACTAAACCAACATCAGTGTAAGTAAATTTAGTTTAAAATGAAAAATAATACCTTTAAATGAGAACCCAATTGGATCAAGAAACATCCAAATTTGACCCAATTACTTTTGCTCTCAAACACTTGCAAGGGGCGAGCACTGAGCAGGGATACATTTTGCATCCAATTCGAACAGCAATGGATATTAAAGTGTGTTGCCATTGATTGGTATTTGAAAGTTCAGTTCGCCAGCTACTTTTTGCTTTATGAAATGAGAATGCGCTAATGGCGAATATCTTTTTTTTTGTTGGTAATTTCGGTTTTGCCATTTAAAGCTTCAAATCCCCCAAAATGGCAACCTTAATCGCTAAAATTTAATACTTGATACCAATAAATAAACGATATTGGGGGCTACTATTAAGTTATAAAATACGTTGATTCAGAAATACATAACTGGTTCTCTTTTGCGATTATGTTCGAAATCGCCAAACGAGATGGCGAACGCATCATCATTACTCTTATAGCAATTAAAAAAATATAACAAAACATGATTAAATAATTGGCTATGACGCTAAACTAAAGCAATGATGTGTTTTCTTCAGTTAATATTAGTTATAAGTTTCAGTTTTTGTGATTTAAACAAATAGCCAAAAAAAACAAGATTGCGGCCTTTTGAAGAAATATCAATGTTGTTATAGATGCTAAAACAGTGTGTTCGTGCCAAACAATTTTCTTTCATGTGTTTTCAATTTTATGAGCCAATACACCATATCGTAGCTTAAGTGAGCTTCATTATCTGTTTGAATAATTTTTCTTGGTTGAGGAACCCGGTCATTAATATTTCCAATACTATTCTTTTTTTCGAGTAGTCATTCATTTCTTTCGTGACGAAGAGGATTCAAATGAGCCATAACTCATCAGATTCTCGCTGATGAGTTTTTCTGTCTGCGAAACTATAATCCGCGAGTTTTTAAATGAAGCGCTACATTTATCGGCTTCTGGTTAGTTTTATTTAGTGTTCTATTCATGGGAATTTTTATGGTTCAAGTCATTAGAAAGCACGGCAAATCTGACTCACTTAAATATAAGGCACCATTTTTTGTTTTTAATTGTGTGACCTCCCTGCCCGTTATGTTTTTTCTTCTATGATTTCTTGTGCTAAGCAATATGACTTTATGTGGCCTTATAATGTGGAACTCATAAGGTCTTCTTGAAATACATAGCATCCGTAAAAAATTACCAACCAAAGTGTTGACAACTGAATCCCTTATATCATTATTTGCTTTATTTTTTGTAAAATGCGTTTCCCATTGCAATAATACTTATAATAGTTCTAAATAATTTTATAGGCACTTTCGTTTTGTTTAATGAATAACTGATTTAACTTCAACTTTCCATCATTAGTAATTTTATTAATGAGTGATACTTTTTTGATTTAATGAATATATTAGTTTTCAATTAAATACAAATAATTTTGAAAGCATATAGTTTTTAAAATGCAAACGTACTATATTACTTAAAGACATTTTCGAAAATTAGATTATTAAATTTTATTTTTGAAAAATGAGAGCGTTAAGGGGAGTCAGATATCTCGCCCATGTTAATTTACCTAACTTTAAGAACATTTTTCTCAGGAACTATATGAGATATCATTATGAATTTTTTTATATTTTGTTCCGTACATATAGTTCTTTGATTTAAACTGAGGATAGTTCAAAATATTAAAAAATACTTTTACAGTGATTTTTTAAAAAATGTATTGAAAAACACAAAAAAATCAGATTTAGAGTTATATAATTTTTTTTAGCTGAGATATTTAAAATTCCTCAGTTTAAATCAAAGAACTATTAATGGGGAAGAAATAACAAAACAAAACATGTTCATATCATTTATAGTTCAAGAGAAAAATGTTCCTAACTGTTGAATAACCTTATATTTTAGGAAACGCAAAAGCAAGGTTTAGGTAAGAACTGATGTTAAGAGTTTCTGAAAAATGCTTATAAAAAGAAACAGAAATCGATGCACTAAACAGAAATCGATAATCTTGGTCTTAAATTAAAGCTAAAGATAATCAAAATACAACAAAAGGAAAAACAGAAAATCGAAATTTTTGACCTTCCGACCCACCCACCCTTCCGACCTAAGACCCATCCGACTTTAGAATTAGCTTAGCCGACCCTTAAGAATTAGTTTTTGGGTTCAAATCTTCAATTCCAAAAAGTGAAAAGTTTTTCAGAATCTATATGAATATTTTTCTCGCTGCTAATTTCTTAAGATAGACACCAACTTAAACAGAACTGTTGAAATACTCTGTACTCTTCCCTTTTCGGCGAATTTCTTCGTTAGTTTCGTTTCGTTAGTTCGAGAAAACGTCTTGAAGAACACCACTCTAAACGAAGAACAAAACTGAATAGTTCTCACCATAAAATGTCAAGCTAATCCAAATTTAAGTGGTAAAATCTTCGCTTCCGGTCTCTGCGATGAATAAATAAAAACGCTCGTTCTACACCTGGGAATCGTTGTCGGTAGTAAAAACTTTTCCTAGTTAATAGGCCAAGATGCCATAATCTGCAGGCTACACGCAAAAGCGTCTAGCCCCCTGTCATTGATGAAACAGTTCCATTGATTGGACTCATGAAAAGAGTCATTGTGAATTTCGAGGGGAATTTTATAGATGAGTAACAATGACTCTTCAATGGATGATGGAACAAACACGTAAAAATCCACGATATTTATTTTTCGATATGTCTATATTAATGTGGACCTTTATGTCAATTTTTACGTTTTGAAAAAGGAACATTGACCTTTTGAGCATTGTACTTAGACTACAAAATTATTTTCCCGTTTGTTTGTTTTTTAAAGTAAAGTAATACAAATTGCAAAATACTCCACAAAGTTTGGAGTTTTCCACTCTTGGTGAGGAGAAGAGTTAGAAGGGAGGCTTCTTTGAGGAAATTTACGTGTCTTTGTAACGCACGATTCGCAATTGCTTGTTGTAATATTTGAATCTTCCCTTGCATAATATATGTAGAATTCTGGGAGCAACTGAGTCAGAAAGTATTTCATTATTTGTTAGACACGTCACACGCCATTCAAAGCAAGGGAGAAATCAGTTTTATTGTCGTGGAGTGAATATAGGCAACTTTAATTCAGCTATTACGAACAAATCTTAAGTGCTTTTTCGCGTTCTATGATGCTCTATACATATTGCACCTAAAATTTTAAGTAGAACCTATGACAATAGTTACCTATTTTTAGTTTGTTATGGGTATAACCTAATGGAAATTTTCCTTTGCAGTCACCCATTAAAATAGCGGCAATGACCTATCACTCCTTCCACGATATGTATCAAATGTTGTCGACAAATGTGGCTGCAATGTGCATTTCCCATTACATTTTCGGAATTGGAGTGTCTGTGTCGTAGTTGTGTGTCGATATTCCTCCCTCGCAGAAAGACAGTGGCCATGTGAACTTGCACGTGTCTCCAAATGGATCGCAACTGTTTCCCGCATTTCGTGCATAGGGTAATTAAAGCTTGCCTATGCTCGTTTTTCCACGCCGCTCTGCCAACCGAGCCCAATTTGCATACAGGTCGATGCTGTTTATTGGAAGATGCCATGAGTCACTTGAGCCCAGCGCGTTTGAACATTCCCAGTTATTTTTTAGGGATTACTTATCTACAAAGTATCTAGTTGTTTTGTTTACCTTGCGTTTTCAAATCCAAACAGCATCAGGAACTGGTGGAATCGTATCGACGACGTCACCAACCGGCTTTTTTTTACAGTGCATAACCGCAACAAATTATAATGTTTTATTTAGTTGATTGTTTTCTGAATTTCAAAAATATCGTTATCTCTGCATTTTCGAACAAAATTCTATTCTTTGAAAGTAGCAAATTTGATAGCAACTTGTAGAAGACCTGCTGGGTCAAAGTTGTAAACGGGTCATTCCTCAGAAAACGTACAATTTGAGGCGAAAAATCTCGAAATGAGAGTTTCTGAAACTTTGGATTTGAGAGTTACACTTACATACTACATTAGAAATGTAACATCGGTCCAGATCATTCAATTAATAGGAATTATTCTAATACTAAGTCTTAAATTAAATAATGTTTCATTTAGAAAAGTTTTAACCCCCAAAATTAACATAAAAATATTTTATTGATTACACTTTAGTTACAATTGAGTTACTTGAGTTACACTTTCATAAAAAATTTTCATAAAATTTTTATTATATTAGTTCAGGGCTAAATATAGTGTTACTATAATGCATTTTACTTATATTTAATCTATTTATTGTTATATAATTAAAACGTCATGTCCGTGGATACATAAATTGGTGGTCCGTTGGCCAAAACCCATGGACATGATGGTACACGGACATGATAAAATCGTAAATAAGGGCTCACAGACAGAAAATGTTTAGGCTAAAGAGAACGAAGCATGTAAACAAAGCTTGTATAACTTATTCCAAATAACAAATTTATAAATTCAAATCATTGGTCTTGTATCTTGACCACAGAAATGACGCTATGATCTTGTCAGAACCCTTTTTTTAACTTCAAATTACTTTTTATCTACTGCTATATTCAAACTATCGACTTGGCACAACGTTTTGCACTCGAAAAACTAAATGTGTAAACTTGAAAATTTACACACGATTATGGGTATATTTCAAGAATTACACATATGAGGCACCAAATTACGCATGTGTAAACGAGAGGCGTGTAAATTGACAAATGGTCAAAAACACATATTTATGTGTAAACATGAAAATATCAAGCATTTTACCCAGTATGGTGAGGTTTTTTTTAATTTACACATATTTATATGTTAAAAAACATCAAGCATTTTTCCTAGTACTGTGAGTTTTTTTTTAATTTACACACATATTTGTGTTAAGAAAATCACATGCTTAACATCACTCTAAACTTTATTTTACAATTCAGGCTGGAGAGCCCAGTCAGTAAGCCGCTTGCCTTTGTATGCGAACGATCCCAGGTTCGGGACCGAGTATTGTTAAAATAACTGCTGACCTATAAACGGTCTGTGTGTGTGCAGCTAAAAATTATTCTTCGGCCCGTGTAGAATACCCCATGTAATAATACCCCGTGTAGAGGAAGTGCACTTTAAATATGCTCCAAAGTCACAAAGCTGCAGATGACCTTGACCGTAAAAAAATTGCGTTGGATGCCTTCTCAGGTGTCGGCTCGTCACTTGACTGTGTTTCTCAATTATGACGCCCGTCGCCAATAGCCCTCGTGTAGCTCTAGTGTGACGATATTTCAACATAAAACCCTAACAATCCACTGTTAGATTGAATTGGTGTCGCACTAGAGCTACATGAGGGCTATTCATAACAAAATAACTGCGGACCTATAAACGTACCGTGCAGTATTATAAAGATAGAACGAAATTATAGCTATTGTTTACTATTGCAACTGCTTTTCAACTGCCAATTTACACTACGTTCTTGAATTGAGCTTTAGCGCAGTCAAAGAGCGCTTTGTTTTCGCAAACAGTTTGATAAAAATCGTATAATAAAAATGCAAACAGTATGTAAAACAAACAGTTGTTGCTGAAAATACGATTAGAACACATTAAATAATTAAATATAGTTTTTTAAAGCAATTTTAAATATTTGTAAATCGTTTGAAAAAACTTTTGAAGAATGTATAATACTACTCAACTATTTTTTTTATTAAAATAATAGTTCTCTGTTCGTGTTCTTTTCGCTGTGGAATATATTTGCGGCAAAGGCTTCTTTGGCTTTCAGAAAAATAAATAAATGTATAAAATTAGTTATAACTTCGAAGTCAACTAAAAAAGATAATTTTATAACGCCACTCTTTCGTATGAATTTCGCCAGCAGGTAATGTGTGCTATACAAAATGTGCAGCTGATTTTTATCGGAAGAGTTGAAAAGAAAAATAAACATTCGACGCTTACAAGTTAATGCAGTGGAAACCGGGATTTGATTCGGAAAACATCTGTCACTTGTTTTGCTCTTCCATACCAGAAAATTGAATTGTTGTCGCTGTCTTATGGTAGTCCTATGGTCAGTTCGATATTCTCACTCACACTCGATTATTTCAAACGTTTAATCATTTTCATATATAGCTCAAAGTGTTTTTTAAATATGTGTGCTGGAAATTCTGAAACAACATTTTTTTGTTGGAAAGGTTTGGATTATTTTGTTAAAAAATTTATCTAGGTAAGTGTAAGTAATGTAATACTTTTTTCTGTAGAAATAAAAATGTTTTCTAGAAATTGCTTTGGTTTCTTCGTTCAACCGATACATATAGTATTATTATAAAATTATTTAGTTATTACTTGGATTAAAAAAGAAAAACATTAGGGAAAACTTTATAATTTCTACTTCTTTATAGTTAAAAGTATTATTTTTACGATGCATATTTGTGTCTTAAATTCTGGTTATTAATCAAGAATGTTTTACATTGAATGATAAATTTATTTTTTGTGTAATGAGCCATTACATTTTTGTAACTTGCTGTTTTTCTTTTAAAGTAATTTTAATATGTAAAGTCAAAGTGCTAAATCACTATAATTTAATATTGAACAGTTTGTTGTCTTTTAAAATAGTTTCTTCTAAGTTTGAAAAAATATGTAATTGTGACAATTATATTTTACTGTTAATAGTGGATTAGTTTTAAATTTAACTTTATATTCTACGGTGGATACGCGGGAAAATGCAAAATGGAAAATTTTAACAATGGAGAAATAAGAAACGGAACTTCTGTAAATACACGTGAAAATACTTAACGAAACGGGAAAGTCCCGGCAACTCTGCTGCTGGTACTTTTCCCGTTAATTTCAGGAATTTTTTTTTACAGTGTATCATGAATTGAAATTACTTGATATATAAGAAGTAGTGTAGCATTATTATTGTGTTGTTCGTTGTTTATTAAAATTGGATGGTAATTTCCAAAGTGATTAAATCTATAAAAAATATTCCACATTATTTTTATTTTTTGTTTCATATTATAACTCAAAAATTTTTTTTGTCTAAAAATATGTATTTAAGTGTAATATGGTTAGGCATGTATATTGTATGTATGCATTTCTAAATTACTTAATGAAGTGTGTATTTCTGAATTACTCAATAAAGTGTGTCTTTCTCAATTAATCGGTAAAGTGTGTAATTCTCGATTGCACAGTAAAGTGTGTAATTCTCGATTGCACAGTAAAGTGTGTAATTCTCGATTGCACAGTAAAGCGTGTAATTCTCGATTGCACAGTAAAGCGTGTAATTCTCGATTGCACAGTAAAGCGTGTAATTCTCGATTGCACAGTAAAGTGTGTAAAATGAAATTACACAGTCAAGTGTGTAAACTGAAATTACACGCTTTTTTACGCACAAAAACAAATCATTCTAGTGGCAAAAAAAAAACCTGCTTTCGTGTGTAAATTTACGCATTTAGTTTTTAGAGTGTATGATTGAATACTAATAAGACTGAAACAGAGTACTGGTGTCATTTCTACATTTTTTTATACATGATAAATAATACATACGTTGTCCTCGGACATGACGAAAATCTGTGGGACATTTTATTTTCATAGAATTTATGTATTTATATTCTCTATAATGGTTATTTTTGTGTTTTGTACGTTCACGTAATGCTGATTTAATTAAAAAACAATATTTATTACTAAAATTAATTTAATTTGGATTTTAATTAATCAAAACAGTCCACGGACATGACGGCGAGACAGTCCACTGACGTGATTTGTCATAGTCTGTGGACACAAATTTTTATACAAAATATGATTTTTTTTTATTTATTCAACGTTAGTAGGTAGATACAACATTCATTTTCTTAAATTAGTTCAATTGGAAGCATAACCTATCTTCATGTATCTTGCGGGGTTTTGTGAGGAATGATCCATACGTTGATGTCCATTGACGAAAATTCAAGCACTGAACCGTAATATAAATACAAATAGTACTCGGGAGAAGAACAAAATATTATTTGTCATGGACTGCTTACTTAATTCAAATTTAATTAAAATGTAAGCAATTGTTCATTCATTGTTACAAAATAGTTCAAACAACTGGAACGAAGTAACTGTAACCGTTTAGACTTTGCTGTTAACTTTTTAAAATTGTTTTGTAACGTGCCTTCGTACATTGCGGTTTTAGAATTATTATTTAATAAATTTTATAAATAGAGTATTAACTTTTCGAAAGAAGTATTGAGAATAAAAAAGTTGGTAGGTCATTGTTTTTATATTTACATTTTTAGCGTTCTTAGATTAAATTTTGCATTCTTGGTATCCCAACGGAAGTGTATTATTGTTTGTGCCTCTGTTAAATTAATCTTTTTTCGAAGTTAAAACCCATACTTGCAATCGGAAGGTATTAAATTGAAAATAATGATAACATTATCTAAAAAATTTACCTAATTTATTCAGTAATTAATATTAATTGTTATAAATATAAATTACTTTTACAGGTTTTTTATTCATTTCTTTATAATTTATGTAAGACTTATCAAGTTGACTTTGAACATAACATTGAATTGTTGAAAATATTGCAGATATTTAATATTTAAATTGTTTTATGTAAATTTTATTTTCATAGAATTTATGTATTTATATTCTCTATAATGGTTATTTTTGTGTTTTGTACGTTCACGTAATGCTTAATAACGTCACGTAATTAATTAAAAAACAATATTACAAAAATTAATTTAATTTGGATTTTAATTAATCAAAACAGTCCACGGACATGACGGCGAGACAGTCCACGGACATGATTTGTCATAGTCTGTGGACACAAATTTTTATACAAAATATGATTTTTTTTATTTATTCAACGTGATGTATTATTTTTTTACTATTTTTTTAGCTTATGCTTCAGACGATAAATAATAATTTACCTTACCTCTTCTTTTCAGCTAATGTTTGTTACCGAAAAATTAACGTGACACTTTTTAAAATTCTAAGTTAAATGTGATGCCTCATTGAACTAGCTTGTAAGAATTTCTGTGCTTGTTATGTTGACTGATAGCGGAAGACTCGTCAGATCTTTATTGTACTTCAGAGTCTCCGCAATTGAGAACTACATGTTGAGAACAACTGAAACAAACACTAAATTTTAAATATCTAACAGATTTTCTGTGTTGTATAATACTAAAATTTATAGATAAATAAGAGTCCATTTCTTACCTGCAGTAGATTATAATGAAATATCTAACACAAAATCTGAATATAAGTAAACATTCTAATTTATATTTAAAATCTCTTTGAATTATCAAAGTTTAAAAATAACTGCAGTAAATATGTAGAAATGTGTTTTAAATAGCTTAAAATTTTCTGCATTTTTTTGGATGGATTGTTGTCGCAATAAAATGAGAACATCCTAGCATTCCTTTTTGAGAGTTTCATTTTTAACAGAGAGGACATATTTATATAAATATATTATAAAACATTTTTTTCACACATTCTTAGAAACATTCGAAATACGAAACATTTTCCGTTGTTTTTTTACAATTTTTTCTAATTAAAATGATTAATCCTCTTTATTATGTTTAAATAAGACCAAACAGTTCTATAAACCCCAAAGATGACGAAATTATCACGTTTTTTGACACATTTAATAATCTGTAAACTCGGTTTTAATCTGTTTTTTTAATTCTTAAACTAATATAAAATTAAAAAAAATTCAGAAAGTCGTAGCAATTTTAGTTATCAGAAAGTCCGATTTTTAAAACTTTTTTGAAAAACCTGAGGCGGGTGATATTATATAACTATAGATTATATGGAATATGAAGAATAAAAAAAAATCTGTGTGGTACATTTCACGTGAAATAACCCAAACTTTAATGAAAATAATACTTATTTACAGTAATAATGTGTTCTTAACTCATTTGTTTGATTATAAAATTTAGATTATAATCTAAATTTTATAATCAAACAAATGAGTTTTCTTTATAATTTTTTTTCTTATAGAAAAAAATTGCAGGGCTACTATTTCCATAAAGGGACTTCTACCAGTTTAATGGCGTATATGATACATCAAAATGTTCGAGTCATATTCATTATCTACCAAATTTTGGTTTTCGGGCTGGAATTTCTACTTTAAGATAATAAACATTTTCATAACACTATAGCACTAGTTCAGCCATAGCAAAAAGGCGCAAAGAAATTTTTTAAAAAATAAAGTATATTTTACAAATCAGTTCGCCTTAGATTTTAAAACCCCAAATAATGACACATTTTTCAATGATATCAATTTTTCTAAATGCGAAATAATAACAATGAAAATGATGCATAAAACTATTTCTATCCCAAAATGTCATTCGAACAAATCGATGTCTTCATTTACCATTGAAAATATGTGAAGGATGTGCCTATTATCAAAGCAGCCTACACTCTTAAAACAAACGAGCTGTTTTAACTCAGTCTGAGTTAATTTTCACTCCTTTCCGGTGCGAAAATACACTTCTCCTATAGGAGTGAATTTCACTCTTTTGTTTTAAGAGTGTAGGCCACACATTTTTCGCTATCTTGCTTTTCACTAAGATAAGAACCGCTTACTTATATAGGTTCCAAACTACTTATGTGATTTACACATATACGATGTAAACTTTAAATGAAATAATAAGTTTGTTTGTTTGAAGGCTGTTGCAAATTTATTCCTGTTCTAGAAAATAAATGCACATTTTTTTGTTAAAAAATTTCAGACAGGTTGCATGTCACACGAAATAACTCACACTTTTTGAAAAGGCGCACTTGTATCATTCCACAATGCTCCCACACTTTTCAAAAATCCGTCCGACGTGGTGCAGTGGGGGACGGCATCCTAGAAACGGCGGACAACTCCGTACCTTTGCACTGGTGCCCGTTCAACCATTCGTGGTTCAGGGTTGCGTTGGGTGCCAGCTCAGGTGTCCTCACTGGACCGCGGTTCCAATGAAGACAATAGTGTGCTTCATTCCTATTTCAACAAAATTGAACGAGGGTCGATGGCACTCATTTCAAGCCGAACTAACCCTAGGTCCCCATCTCTCTGCGGCGGCGTCTCCCCGTCGAGTGTGCGGCATCGCGAGTGTCCGGGCGCCATTCGTGCCGCGGATTCCTCTCTTGGAGTCGCACGAGCTGCGAGGCACGCTAGCACGTAGGGAGTGGGATGTGTTTAACCTTTGACTGGGTGCGACGCACGTACGGTTCCCTGTCACACATGGGGTCGTTGTTTGGAGCCATGCACGACAAGAACGAAGAACAGTTTCGCTGGAAAAATCATTTTTGGATAGTAATGAATGAAAAAAACGGCATTGTGTGATGTTTAAAATAAACGTGTCGAGTGATTCCACATGGAAGAAGCGTGTGGACGAGCCATGAGATGTCTCCTGTCAAATCGATATCCATACAGATCAACCGATTTTATTGGCTTGGTTTTTCAGGAGCGCTTCCGAAACACGCTAAGCACACATCGAGCTGGTTTCATGGGCACGTCATCTTTACGGTCCCATACAAGAGTTAAATAAATGACCCTTCATTAAGAATATATATTCTGCTCTTTTGTATTTTTTTGAAAGTAGACGATAGAAACTCATCATTAAAAAAATCGGATAATTGTTCCTTAAAAACAATTCCAAACGTTGAATGCAAAGAAACATTTAAATTAATTTCACAACTAAAAATGTAATTTATGAATGAATCACCTCATTTAGTACATCACTTTGGTTCTAAATGACCGTCGCCATGAGCCCTCATGTAGCTCTAATGCGACGATAACTCATCCTAACCTCATTTGGAAGTCATCGTAAGTGGATATAAAACACTCATTTAAAATTCATAATGTTTTAAAATATAACAAAGAAAAACAGATAGCATAACTTGTTCGATGTAAAGTATTCCTTTTCCTCTGAAATGTGTGCCTCCCAAGGTATACCATCGTGTGCATCGACACACCATGCTCTGTAACTCAAAACAAAATTTTGAAGTGACATATTTGTATTGTTCTGTTGTACAAACGGAAAATATTAAGAAGGGAACAATTTTTAATATTTGATAAAATTGTCTAGAGCTATATAAAAAAACTATTCTGAAGTCAATCTTTCCCCCCAATACATTAAATAGCAGAGTTAATTTATAAAAGTAACATTGGGTATATGTATTACTCTATTTTACCATTTAAACAAAATCGGTTTTTAAATTGTAGTTTTTTTTTTGCTGAAATTATTTGAAAGAAAGCTTCTTGGGTATTTGTTTTTTATGCAGATTGAAATTTAGAAATCAGTATTGTATTATTATGTAGTTTGTGTCAGTTTGTATTGTAATAGGTATAAAAATATACAATTTAATGACGTTTATTGAATGGACATATTGGGCAATTTATGATAAAGAGGTTCGAAGTGCCCGCCATCTTTAACAAGGACAGCAGTTAGGCGGTTCTCCCGAATAAAAATTAACCATACTTCTTACAAATACCTTCCTCCATACTCCTTTTGTTTGACCAATTCTTTTTGTGGGAAGCTGTTTTTAGCTTTTGTGAGAAGTTCCACAAAAAGAATTGGGCAAACAAAAGGAGTATGGAGGAAGGAGGAAGGTATGGGTAAGGAGTATGGTTGGATTCGAGAACCGCCTAACTGCTGTCCTTGTTAATGATGGCGGGCACTTCGAACCTCTTTATCATCAATTGCCCAATATGTCAATTCAATAAACGTCATTAAATTCTTCTCATGTCTCTTATTTGTTTTTATTTTTTCATTTGTTTCAAACACTACCCGCTGGGCCACCTTGTATCTACGGTCTCAAATTGCCTTATTAAAAAATTGATTACAGAGTTGTTTCATTACGAAAACAAAACCTCAAAAAAGCAGAGGCCACACTATGAGATATGGATTCTTTCTCGGAATTCCTAGTTTGTTTTGGCCGATAACAAGCTCCAATCAAAACAATACAAACCCTTGTTAGTTGGTCTCCAAACATCTATGGTAATTGTTTTATGTTTACCTAGGGTAGTATGGGGAAAATGATAAGGCCGATATTCAAATCGTTATTTTTTGTCAACAACTTTTTCATATAAATTTATACAAATTAGTAACATACACTTCTAAGGAATTTATTTCCAGAAAAATATCTAATTTTTTTTTTATAAATCTTCAATTTACACCTTCTGAAGGTCGGAAAAACGATGAAGTCATTTTGGGATTAATAAATAATATTGTGAATACACATTTTTATTTCTCTTTTGGCATGCGATCGCTATGACCATATTTTTTAAATACGTTGACAACATATTATTTGAATGACTTTGTCTCTGCTATTTTTTCATGCTTTTGTCATTTATCTCAATTTAATTTTATCAGTCGCATATCTTACCACTTATAGAAGTTTGCTATGTTTGTTGAAGTAAAAATTAGTACACTTTTTATCAGGTTTTTTGTCCGTTTGCTATCTTTTACAGAAAAAACCGCAGATCTCCTTAAACTCCTTGCACTTATATTATGCTGTTCATGTACTTATGTTATGATGTTTAAATGATAAAATTAGGTTCGTTCAATTTGTTATTGAAATTTCTGTCCGTCTTCCATTTTTGATGGCACGCCAGCAGAGATATGTCTCTTGAATGTTGGTTATAGAAGTGTGTCTGGGTCGGCATCAAAGTGTAGCTCAAATGGGTTTATTGGCTCTGTGTAATGAATGCAAATGATTTGTCGGTTGATTCCTTCGGGACAGATGCGGGGACTTCCTGCACGCGATCGAGATGTGAACAAGTGATACTCCTGCGGCAGGAAGGCGATCGTTTAATGACGGGGCTCCCCAAAGCTGTAACGGTTCTCTAATGTGCTCTTTGTCTTGCCGGGAAATGCTCAAGGTGTCATTACAATGCACAGAAAAAAAGCCTTCATAAGTGGTCATGGAGGTGTATTGTGTGGCTTTAATTGACATACCGCGAATCCTTTGCGTTTTCTCACGTCCTTTGTAAACTCGAATGGGTCGCGGTGCGGAGAAAGTGGCAGAAAATGAATGCCACTTGGCAGTAGCCGCACGTAATTCCCAAGTTCAAATTATATTTCATTTACTCTGTGTTTGTAGAACTCGGGTAAGCTGGGTTTTGGGTTCGTGATCTTGCTTCGTCATTTTTTTCTGCCTTTTTTGTGCTAGGAGCAAAAAATGGGCTATAATATATTCACGTTACATTACATACGTCTGGATTACATTTTTAACCGATGAAAACATAGGTTTCAAAATGCATACGTTAGAGTTGGTACAACGATGCCCCATATGTACAGATAATACGTAGTCATTTGGAAAACTAACGTAGAAGAAAGAAAAATCTTTTCTTAAAACAAAATATAATTTGTTTTTATTTGTAAAGTTGTCTTAACTTTGAATTTTAATTTTTTTAACAAGTCTAATAATTCCCACGTTTCGAATTTGGTCCTATGATGTTTCAAATAAAGAGGCATTAAAATGGAAGTTTCTCGGCAGACCCCGGTGTAGCTGTTGACCAGTGTTATTTTTTTGAAAATACATCTTGCAATTATTTAAAAGCTTTTTCTACAAAATAGAAACAAAATGTTGTTATAAAAAATAGTTTTTTTTATTTTGGCTAGGACGAGTTTTTTGTCTATATCATATTTAAAATCATTATTAAGCAGTTCTATAATTACCCATAGTAATCCACTAGACTTGATAAATAACAGTTTCGCCATGTCTCTTTCTCACGAAGATGAACAGATAACTTTGCTATTTTTCTTTTCCTCGATTGTCATTTCAAACAATAGCAATCAAATCCATTTTCCTAAGAAAGGAACCCCCCGATAAGGCATCGATTTCTTTGCCAGGGTTGCCGAGACTGCCAACTGCAAAAGAGAGAAAATGGATTTGTTTGTTGTTTTTTGCAATTTTTAACGATAAAAAAAGTTTACTTTTGGATTGAAAATGAATCATTTTCTAAAAAATTATCAGTTACTGTATATTTTTTTTAAATAATAAATTAAAGTTTAATAATAAAGTAATAAAGTAATAAAGTTTAATAATAAAGTAATAAAGTTTAATAATAAAGTAAATTTTAATAATAAATTTAATAAATTTATTTATTTTTAAATAATAATAAACAGTAAGACCATTTAAATCTTAAAAAGTCTTTTTTTTTTAATTATCAGAAAACAGCATAAAAGTGAACAAGAATGTTCCCTTTTAGTTACGCAGCTCAAACCAAATTAAAGTTATTTCATGTTGAAAAGAAAAAAAAAATCTCGTAACTCAAAATCAACCCATATCAAAATCTCAATGCAAATACTCTAAGTATATTATATGTCTTGCAAAGAATATTTTCCATGGCATCCAAACTCAGAGTAATACGTTGGTCTCATTATTAGTTTTTACTTTTATGTCACTATCATTCAGTTATGTTTTAAAATACATGCATTTTCTTCGTGCTATGTTAGCTGTATAGCTACAACCCTATAAATAATCTTTAAAAATTGTCTTGATTTCCTCTGCAAATGAAAAAATCTTCCCATTTTCTAGTTCTTTCCCAGTGTGAGCCAAATGTGCCAACCCGGTGCGACCCCCAATTTGCTGCAATTAACATCCACTTAAGATCCTTAATCAGTTTTCAAAACACAGGAAGTCGGGGGGAACTGCGGGGTCGCCCAAGGTGTCAAATCGTTTTTTTATGAGTATGATTAGTTTGGGTTGCCCAACTACTACTGGATCTGGAGGCCTAGCATGGTCGGGGATAGGGGGGGCCGGGCCAAGAGGTTAAATTGGGTAAGTTGTGTGGTTTGAAGTAAACGCACTTCTATTCGGCCACATAGAAAACGGTCGAGTCAATTGGAGAGGACTCCCTTCAATCTGTCATGGAGGAATATTTCTGATTACTCATTTATTTAGGTTTGGTTAACCTCGCACTTTGTGCTACACGAAGGCATTTGTTTAGGAATAAATTGTATCTCATCATTTTTAAATTCATTGTGTTTGATAACCTAGTTATTCATATCTTCAATTTAATGAAGCGTATAATGCTTCACGGATTCTCTGGTAAATATTATTCTCCGCTTCCAAAATTATTTAGTATTTGTTTGCAACATTTGGTAGATTCTAAATCTGAGTTGTAGATGAAAGATTAATTGAAGTATTACATAAATACTTGAATCGTTAAGATTGAAGAAACAGAATAATGAAATGAACATTTTACAAAGCAAGTCGGCTATCAATACTATGTTATAAACGACCGAGAACATAGCCAAGGAAATGTTTGTGACAGGGAAAAGCTCGGGAGAAGGCCGGACTCCTGGGCCTAAAATGTGCACATAAACTTGCAAAGCAATTTTTCAACTCTTTCGAGTCAATTTGCTTCTCTTGTTATAGAATCCAATTCCTTGTATTGTTCTTATTTGAAAGGGAAACAGCATTGCATAAGGAAGTAATTACCCGAAATTCCTCATCTTTTCTGCAAAAGAGTAAATAAGTCAATTTGAGCTCTATTGCCGAGGAAACTGCTTTCCTTCCAAGCTTCTTTCCATAGGTGATTATAATTGCAAATGTAATTGGCCCGAATCTTGATGGCGATACGCTTCAACGAGAACATAAAGAAGTTCTGCTCAAAAGGATTCTAACTTTTTATTTATTCGATTTTGTCCAGAGACAAGTTTCAGAATAATCGTTTTGTTTTTTTGTGAATGGCTTTCCGCTTTGCGTGCGCAATGCTGGATTGCGAAGACAAGGTTACACGTGAACCATCTTGCTGGAACATAGTTGGAACTGATGAAGCACAAATGCGTTTAGATTGAACACAAATAAACGTAGTTTTTCACAGTTATTTAGAAATGAAAGAAGAAAACGCATTCATGGCACATCGATTAAAATGTTCATTCAAAAAAAAAACCTTGGTCTTTGACTCAGTCTATTATTGACAGTTCCAACTTTGTCAAGCAACAATGTGCTGTAATGTTCTCTTCCTCAATCCTCCAATGACGGATGTTTGGACATAAATATGTGTTAATCCTATATGTATTGTTAGTATACAGCATTGTACTTTCTATTCCTTTTTTTTTAACAACCAAGTAATTTAAAAACACTAAAATTGTAAGAGAAACTTTGTATAAAATATTTGGTTTCCATCGTTTCTAAAAAGTATTTTTGAACAGCAGAAATAATAATTAAATATTTACTCTAGTAACAGCCTGCCGAATAGGATCATTTTTAAGGGGCTTCTAAATAAGGTTCTAGTGTTAGTAATCTTAAATCACTAATTAGATAAAGAGAGTTTCAATTTTTAAAATTTCATCCCATAAAATTTGATGTTTACCAAATGTTTGTTTACCGATAGTCACTAGTTTAGTTTGAATTATCGTCGCACTAGAGCTACACGGGGGCTATTGTCGACGGGCGTCGTATTTTAGAACCACAGTCAAGTGACGAGCCGACCCCTGACTGATAGTCACTAAATGAACGATATTATAGAAATAAAGTTATATTTTAGTGTTCCTCTCGCATAAACTTCTCTTGATGGATCGATTCCTTCATTCAATTAAACCGAGTGGACGCACAGTTTTTGTTCTGCTAGTTTTAGAGTTGCTTTCAAATCCTTCAATAATCCTGTTTGTTTTTAAGAGTACAAATGGTACAATAGAAATGTTGTTTTCCTTCTACTAAACGTGAGTCCTTACAGTAAGATACATATAGGGAGTAAATTCGATAATTAATCTTTCAAGAGTTCTTTCTTGCTCTCGTAACACTTTGAGTGATCAAGAAATAAGGAGACTCATTAACGACGGTTGGCAAGACAATCTTTCTGCTTAAGTTGATCTAAATAGACAAAACAAATGAAGATCATCGTAATGAACTATTTATGTAGAAAAAATGACGTTACACGAAAATGGAATTGGTTAACGTTTTTATTCGGAAGAGAAAACTGTTAATGGTATACACAAATGGTTCTTTAATGGAGCAAGTAAATGAAAACCACTAACCAAAAAGAAAAAATGGTACCCTTTTAAATGTGGGGCCTTTTATGAGTCAGGACATTCACCTCGTTTCATTTGTATTTCATGTGACTGGGATTCACACACTGAACCGTTTCTTGTACGTGATCGGACTGTTGAAACTCCAGTCACGTGCCCAAAGTACGAACCGCATTCAAGCCATTTAATCAGTGATAAATGCTGTTCGCGACACTACTTGGGATGTTCCTCAATCTTTCCGAAAGATCTTGCCTGATATGAAACCCGATAACCAAATAGATGTAATGTTTGTTTTTTCTACGTCTATTTATATAGATTCTTTTGTACGTGACCTAACTGAATAAACTAGACAGTCACGCATAAAGAAGTGCCATAAAGTTAAAATAAAGGCCATTTCAGATTGTTTATAGGAAGTGCTTTTTGTTGTTACTGGGGAAAGTTCTCAACATATAGGTGTCATTCCTTTAGTCGGAACCAAACTTGAGTGGGAGACGGCTGCTTGTTGCCCCGGAAGTGTTTTTAATTGTATTTAAGGTTTCACATTCATTTAGATATTTCATCCAAGGTTTTTTAGTCTTGAGGGTTTTAAAAATGATGGTTTACGGTTGTGGGTTAAAAACTTTTGTGGGTATAATTGTGTGCTGCCCGGGATATTCCGTCTTACGGCGACAGCAGTGTCGCATGTGATCTGATGGATAGATTGATGCGTAAGTTTCTTTCATTGGAAATGCTATTATATAATCTAAACAAAACGCGAAGTTAGTGTCAAATGAATGCATTTGCACGTAATAAAATGCATGAACTTGTAAAGTGCTGGATCATGTTGTTAAAATCCAATAGTTAAATAAACATCCTGAAAAGAAATTTACCTGTAATTATAGTTTCCTTTTAGTCCATTTTCTGAGGTTTTTAAAACATTTTTTACCGTTTGTGAAATGTTCTTCAAAGGCTAAGGAAGGCCCTAGGGGTCTAGGATAAGTAGTCGTTTGGTTTACATAAACTCCTACTAAGCTAAAAAAAAAATCTAAAAACTTGCATGTGCATTTTTTCCAATATTTTTCCATTATGATCTGAATTAAAGAATCCTAACTCATTTCTACAATATTTAAACTATAGCCTTGTTTTAATGTAATAATTAAATACCTTACAACATTTTATAGTATGTTCTTAGTTTCAAAAAGGGTGGATTCTCATTGTCGCAATGATTTATATCATTTTTTTTTAAATTGTCCACCAAACATTGTAAAACAGTGGCGGTCTGAGTTAGCAACTCAAAAATTTGCGCTTTTTTTTAAACAAATGCTAAAGTGAGTTGGTACTTATTAGATGCAGAATTTTAAGCCTAACAATGTTGACATTTGCGGATTTGGTTGCGGGGAAGTAATTGAGGGGAAATCAGACACATTTTCCTTTTGGTGCATAAGTAAAAAGGCTGTTCTCAGAAAACGTCGCAACCTAGTTTTAAATACACATGGCCATATTAAAAGCAGTTTCGTCATTTTTGTAAACCATATTTTTTAATGTTTGACTTGGCTATACCCATATTTAAAAATTCGTATCCGATTGTGTGTACCAACAATTAAGTAAACCCATGTTAGCCGTATAAAAATAAACTATATCTCGAATTTCTTTCATGAATGTAATCGCGTGTCTTTCAAAAACAAAATTTACCCTAAAAAGGTAATTCTGGGGGCTCCCATGTTGAACCTTTCATTCACTACAATACCATCTACAAATTTTCCACGACTTTTCTAACTTCCTGTATAAAAAAGAACTCAATTACAGGACATTCATATCCAGTTTCGTTCAATGAACTGATACCTCTTCCTAATTTAATGACGGTCAATTAAAGCTCTAATTAACATGATTCGAGTTTGAATGCGCTCCCCTTTCTCGGCCCCGCAATGACTAGGTGCGCGGCAGATGTGTCATTGCAAATCGAGCTGTTTATAAATATGGACGAAACCGGTTCGCCTGCTCTACACCTGGACACAAATCATTGCCGTTTTCCCATGAGCGCCGTTTTGTGGTTAACTTAAGGTTAAACAGATAAGAGAGATATTAGGTTTTTTTTTTTCTTTCTCGATCTGTGTTCTTCGTTTGATGGTGCTTGTTTTGTGTGACGTGTGAAAGAGGAAATGAAAGTTTTCCGTCAAAATGTTCACTCAGAAAGAGGGGAACAAGTTCTTGAGTGGAAAACACGTCACTCCTATTTTTGTTCTTTGTAGTATCAACTTTGATTTTTTCAATTCAAATATTAAAAAAAATGTATTACACAAAATTGACTTCTGTAAATAACTCTTGCGGATGCAAATCAGACTTCTTGTGCCCTTTTTTATACTAAACTGACTCCATTTATAAGCTTTGAATTTGACTTATTCCTTCTCTAGTTTTACTGAAGGACGAATGTATGGAAAGATTTTCACATTTCAGAAATCCTCCAACTGCAATTCAATGAACTTCAAAACAATGAACTTAGATTTTGAACGAAAATCACTTATCACTTGATCCCCTCGCTTCTTAAATTTTCTAAGATGTTATATGACAGGAAAATAAAATTAAAGCTAGAAATGTTAAAAAATGACAGAAAAAAGTTAAAATACAGTGACGGAATCAAACGTATTTTTGAAAACGTATATTTATATAGTTTTATTTAATTTTGAAATTTGAAGTGTTGAGGAAACTTAAAACCACTTGCAACAATTTCAAAGCGATTGTTTTTTAAATTAATAGTTATAAGTTTATAAGGGAATCAGAGGCAGTTTACATTTTGAGCGCTTATCCCTCCAAAAAAACTGATGTTTTTATAGTTTATTAGATGTTTCAATCGGTCTGTTCATGCAAATAAGAAGAAATATATGCAATAAAAACTTATGTATTTGAAACAACTTTTCTCTGAAATTTTTTTCCTATGATCTTAAAAAAGAACATAAGAATGTAAACATTTTGATATTTCCTTCTTATCCCTGTATAAGTAGTTTCTTTAATTGTCTGGGGCGGTTTTTGTATTTTTTTCTTTGAGGTTTTATTGATATCGCAGATTACACACAGACAAGACTCCGATGGAGAAGCGGCTGTGCGTTAGGCTGAATTATTTATAGAGATGTTGTACGATTGTCTTTTTGTTGTACAACTTTTTGAATATAAAATATCTATTTTGAAAAATGGGATTCATAAATAATTTGTTTAACTACACTAGATATCTAATGATATAAAGTAATTGATGACAACTGAAAACCCTTTTCCTGCAGACCTGAACACTTTCCATGGTGGTCCTAGCTTAGCAGATTTTCTCTTTGGTAGAAATAAGTATTGTCTCAATTCCAATACATAGAATAATTCTTTTCTGTATGTGTGCTTCCCTTCTCCTGCTAAATCCATCATACCATAAAAAAAGTTTTCTTCCTAAGTTTTTGTGGGAGCCATTAGCAGCTGTACCATCCATACCCGAGCGTACAAAAGCGTTTGGAAAGAAAGTGAACCGTCCGAACATTCAAAAGAAATAAATCCCGCGTCGCGCACGCTACCGGCCCATCTATATCGCCCCCAAGACAGTTTAGACAATCGTGAAGAATCCCTTTTTGTTGTATTTTCGACTTGGTGTGAGTTTTTCCAGGTGGGCCTTTGTACGAGCCGACGCTCGGACAAAACAAAACCAACTCATTACTTGAGGGGGATCAAAACGTGAAGGAAAGAAGAGGGAAACGATTTGCCCATGGATTGCCATTGAAACATTCAAATAATTAAATTGTCAGACTTGTAAACTGCTTTCATACTGGGAAATATATCCGGTAGTTATCCAATATTTTTTCAATGGTACATCGAGTTATTTATGATACAACTTAAGATTCTTGTACGCGGGGAAAATTCCATTTTTTTTCATTTTTTCTTTTAATTTTATCAAATATTTTTTTTCTCTGAAACATGATTTGTGGGATAATTGAAAAGCGTAGTGGAGACATTTTTGAAAAAAGATTTTTGTATCAATGAACATATTATTCCCTCCTTTAAAGATGAAATGTTTTCCCCCCTTTATATATAAACCTTAAGTCGAGTACTTAGTCGATTAAGTCGGGTTTTACCGTTCGCAAGTACAGCTGGGGGAAAAAAACGATCCACCCTTCGTTTTTCGGCTGCTATTGGTCAAGGAATTTTGTATAAGAGGTCGTCTACATATCAAAATGAGTACCAACTTTGAAAATTCCAAGGGCAACACCCAATATTTTTTATATATAAATATTTATCATCATCAAAATACCCCAGATCCAAAAGAAAATTAATTAATTCGCATTATTTGTTGAGATATAGGTAAGCATTCAAAGTTGAACGCCCATAATGTTAAAAAAGTTTCACAAACTTTCATTCATACCTCCACTAATAAAATGAATTAAACAAGATTTTTTCATTATATACTTCTTAATTTTCCAAAAAACCAATTACACAAGTTTTTTCATCATTTTTTATTTTTAATATTTTTTTATTTAAATTTAAATAAGAAAAAATAAAACATGAAACATGAAAACATGACAAAAACATCCCAATTTTTTTTTACACAACTCAATAAAGTAGATCAAGTAAAACAAAAATCCCGAATTTTTCAATTCAACAACAATTATTTGCCGAGTTATTGTAAAAATACACTGAAAAAAAAAGAATTTTAGGGACCGTGAAAAAAATTACTTGGCAAATTTGATCCTAACTTGCATTATCGTTTAGTGGTTTAAAAGCGTTTATTGGTAAATGTTTATTTAAATTATTGATGTCTGTCAAATGTCAGAAAATCTTTTCTTGTTTCAAGTGCATACAATGTATTTTGTTTAATTAACATTAAATTATATCGATTAATGTTTTTTAATGTATGTTATTTCAAAAACAATTTCAAAAAGTGTGTTTAATATTAAAAATTAAATACCCAAAAATATTATTGGAATTCAGTGTTAAGTATATTTCATTGTTACTACTACATTAATTATTTAAAATGATTAGTGCCCACTGCCTTGGTTAAAAATCATTGCCAAATCATTCTGCGTAATTTTATTTTGCTTTCCTTAAATATCGTGTTAAGGTCGAAACTCTCGTTTTGTAATATGTCATATGTGGTTTATATTAACGATAAAGTGCGCCGAATTTTAAACAAACTTTTTGTAGCAATATGAATGAAACAAAAATTTGCATAAAATATAAAACATAAATGCAATAATCATGTTTGTCTATCTGATTGTAACTAATAGCATTTGAAAATCTGTTCGTTATAAATAATCAATAATCGTATATGTGACTTAATTTAAAATTGAAACTTTTCTTCGTTTAGTCTTTATTTTATTTCTGAATTTTAAAATCCAAATTTTAAAAAAAACATTAAAAAAATCACAATATTAGTGAAGAAGGTTTAATTCTAGCCTCCGTTGGCGAGATTATGTTAACCCTTTTGTTAGCTTGTCGTTTCGAAAGGACACCCTAAATATTACCTTTTTCAAATTGGAGATTTCCCCCTAAACGAGTTCAAAATTAATGCTTTAATATCTCAGCAAATAATGAAAAATAAATTATTCTTTTTTATGTCTGTGGTATTTTGAAGGTGCTGAATATTTTAATGAAAAAATGGGTGTTGCTATTGGAATTTTCAAAGTTGGTACTCGTTTTAATATGTAGACGACCCCTTATACAATTTGTGTTGCCAGTTCTCAATTTCTTACGCTATTTCCTGAAAAATGACACCTTTCACGAAATTCCTTGACCAATAGCAGCCGAAAAACGAAGGGTGGATCGTTTTTTTCCCCCAGCTGTACGCTGAAAATAATTTCTGAAACTTTTTTGTATTAACTGAAATGTTTCTGAAAATATAAGATCCATTATCTGCTGAGATCAACAGCAAAATATATCGGATACCCAGATCAGGGGATGTACGATGTGTCCAAATATGTTTCGACGGGTTAATTCAAATATTTAATTTTTTAAGAGCATGCTGTACTATATTATTGAAACAATTCCTCTTTTTTTAAATCGCTAAATTTAAATAATGATACTCTCAGAAATAAAAATCTCATTTTTGCGAATTCTTCAATCGTCAAAGCGAATTTCGTCACTTTTGACTATCCTTTCTTTACGCGTCACGGGACTTTTGGCGCATACTCTCGAATTTACAACGAAACTATTTCTTTACTTTTTGCTCGGCAAAAACAGTCCAATTTAACTTGAGATCAGTAAGCAAATAACAAACAACAATTTTTTTACTAAAGAATCACAAAAAAAAAAAATCTTTTAATTTTAAAAATGCCTAAGAAGTAGACTCAAAAGTACACACTAGAAACGTAATAAAGTTTAGTAGTGTCAAAGGCCGAGATATAAAAACATCCGCCTCTCATCTGGAAGTTTCCGGATTCAAAATCCAGCCACCTCTAAAGCGGATTTGTGCTAAAAATGAATTCTACCACGGGGATCCGCGAGTAGAGTAATGCTCGTTAAATCTTAGGAGTCCAATGCTCCAACGACGTTATGAGTCGGAGCATTGGGTGTCGAAATTAAAATAGCAAAATATTGACTACTTTTTGGCTAAGTTCATTTTGTCAAAAACTAAAAAACTTTTCGTTATTTATGGGACGAAACTCATTTCGTCCAATAGCTAATGAAACAAATTTCGTTCATTTGAGAAAAAGTTTAATCGGAGTAATAATTTTTCACACATGTCGTCAGAACTGACGAAAATGTCGTCATATCTGACGAAAATGTCGTCATATCTGAGTCATCTGCCATGAATGATATATTCTATGAAACCAAATATAAAACTTTGAATGAATTCATCGGCGTTTCAATTGGATTTTTTTTTAATCGGACAAACGATAATCGCAAGGATAAAGGGAGAGCGAACAACTAAAAGCAGGCGCATTCTGAAATGAAATTTCCAAATACAACTCGAAAAGTATTTTTGTTATCCCTTGAATGTGAGAGGGTTGGTGGAAGGCATTCAAGTGTTCTTTTGCTCACTCCAATGACACCCTGTTTGGGAAGCGCATCCCATTTGGAATCCGCATATTCATGAGTCGTGCGTGGCTTGATGAAGTTTGTGGGAACTCTCCATCTGCGCCCCTGACCAGCTTTCTTTTCCACTCCGATGGGAGCTCCACTTGTTTGTTCACGCTTCATTTAGGAACATTCGATGGCATGCCAAATGAGTGGATCCTTCGACATGAAATAGATAAAAAGCGTCTCGGAAACAACGTCATGTCACTTCTTATTCTTATTCTGTTTCTCAGATTAAAAATAAAACTTCTATCGTAATAATTGAATTTTTTTACTGTGCCTAAGATCACTAGAAATTAAATTTTAATTTTCGTCTCGAATCATCACCCATATCCAAGATAAAAATAAATTGTGAAAGGATGTTATTCAACTATACAAAAATGAGATCATAAAAAAACAAGTAGGTGTGTAACAGAAACTGTCACATAGAACTGCTTCTACACAAAATCCACACATGCGTCTAAAAAAAGCGACAAACACAGCGTTTAGTTGTATATTAAACTTTAAAACGCAGAATGAAAATTCAATAATTATTATTAAATCGTTTGCTAAATATATTTGTATATCGAAAAATGAATTTTAAAAACCATTAAAAACAAAAGACAATGAAAAACCTAGCCCAACGGAATAATAATAAAACGTCATTATTCATTAATAAATACTTAAATGGAAATGAAAAATTTCTTTTTAAAATCGAACGCGTTGTACCTCGCTAAACAAATAATACGAACAATTAAAGAATGTCATTGTGACATACTTATAAAGACGTCATTCCAAACTGACTTATATCACAAAATTAAATATCCTTTGAATCTCTATTTAATATAAAGCTTCTCGTGCGATTGTTGTGAGTGACAATGGTGATTGAATTCTAATAAAAGTGGACTTCTTTTTAAATGAATATTAAAATTTGCAGTTTTTTTAATGAGGCGCGCTTTGCATTGCCGTGCCACAGGTCTGGGGTTCGAATCCCGGATTGGGAGCCTTTCATCAATTAATTGGGTCGATAAAATGAGGACCAAGCATGCTTGGGAACTAAACGCTAAGGGTCCCGCGTGAGGTTGACCACCTAACCGGGACAGCACCCCAGAGCCCTTGGTCACGAAAGCTGAATTGGGCACGGTAGGCCTTGACCTTCTAATGGGCTGTTGCGCCGAGGAGTAGTAGTAGTTTTTGTAATAATTGAAGTACTTCGAATTCTTTCTCAGATATTCAATATCTTCTAATTTCAATGTGCTGAATTTTTTGACGCATGACACTTGTCTGTAGCATTTGTAGTTTCGATTGTGGGTGACGATGATGGACAGAGCTTTTATAAAAATGCTTCCACTTTTTGCGTTATAAACGTAGTACGAGATCTAAAAAATGGTGTAATACATTAGAAAAATGCACTTAATGCAGTGAAATCATTTGAAATGTATCTGAAGACAAATCAAGTTTCCTTTATCATATTTCAAAATAGATTATTGAGCATTGAAGATTCCTCTGCCAAATGAACCAACCCAAGAAAGTTTATTTTAATTTTTTACAAACGTGAAATATTTAAGGAGAGCGCACCTTTCCCATTATCAACATCTAACTTGGGACACTTTGTTTAAAAATATGAAAGTAAAAATTGAAAAAAAAATTGAAATGGCCCATCATTTCATTCGAAAAATAATGTACGTTACAGTTTAGGAATCCGGTGGGATTTTGAAGATTTTGCAATTTTGGTTGAACAATCAAAAAGCGCTGTTTTTAATCAGTAACAATAAAAATAAGATTTTTGTTGTTTTATAATAATTTATTTGGATCAATCGTAAAAATGTTTTGTGAATATGAATCGTTGTCAATAATCAGTATTAATGAATACAAAAATGCGTAAAACTCGTTCAAATGTTCGTTCTAGCATTCATGAATTTCAATTAAACGGAAATTTATAACAGTTGATAGCATTATTAATAGCGTATCGTATAAATATAAATAAGAAAGAGAATATTTTACAATCAATCGAAAAGTATTAATAATGAATAGCTATAATGAACAATTAAAAACATATTAGTTTTTACATATAAATGACGGATATGACCGAAATGGATTTATTATTCCTATTATTAAATCCTCTGTCATGCGGTGTCGATTTTTGACTCTTTGAAATGACGGGTAAAATAAATGATTGTTTTTTTTATTCCTGTAGTGTACTAAAAAAGAAAACGTCATTTTAGCTTTCTACATATTTAAAAAATGTTCTGCGTCCATTTTTCCGTCATTTCAACTTGAGTTTGCATGACATCTCTGTTGGAGGTGTCATTAGGCTGGGTGTGCCATCCACACCCTCCACTCAGATGCCTTTTAAAGAGCATTTAAGAACGATTGGATGGCATCCAAACGTTGAAATGAGAGAAAGAAGTTATTATTGAAAATGTCCAATGCATCCCAAGTGGAGGGATGTATCCAACTCTGTCTTTATGCGATTGTTTTTTCGTATGATTGCTTCAACTGTTGTCTCTTTCCAATTTATTTTTGTTTACTTAGCTAAACAGCGAAATGAAATCCTATTTGGAAACATCTATTCAAGACACATTTTTGTGCCATCTCGATATGGAGAAATGATTTCCAAAATGGAAGTCGCCAATGAAAGAAATGATTTCTGATGAGTTTCCTTTTTGTTCACTTTTTGCAAATTCTAATGTTGAATACAAAAGTGGATGAGTCCATTTAGGTGGAAGAGGTTGGGTTCTTCTCTATTTAAGTCTCTGAATAAGTCTAGAAAATACTGGATGCAATGCATATTTCGATACTTTGTTGAAGTTCACAAAGGCTCCCGTGCGACTGCCTTCTTTTAAAATAAAGATGGTAATAAATTTCTTATTGCCTTACATTATAGACTGTGATATCTGCAATTATTGCGTGCTTAATTTACTAAAAGTGAAATTATTTATTAAAGGGGGAAACTATATTTTTAACTGTTTTTCCATAGATAAGTTGGTGTAAAAGGCGCCACGCTACATCCGTATAATCCTTCTTTTCAAAAGTAGATTTGTAACAGACACACTGTCAATTAGAACTGCTTCCACACAAAATTCACGCTTTTTTTTTAAATGTATCAAATACAGCATTTAGTTCTATATTAAACGTCAAAATTAAACTATTTTTCATCCAAAATTTAATAATTATTACTTGTGGTTTGCTAAATTTATTTGTATTTCGAAGAATAAATGTGGAATTGTGTAATATTGTTCACACTTAAAAACAAGTAAAACATTTTCTGTCAACATACAACATTGAAACTATTACCTTCAAAACATAACTAAGCAAATTGATTTTAAATACTATTTATAAAACAAACGACAATGAAAAAGTTTCGCCAAAAAGAATTATTCGTATTAATAAGTCACTATTCATTAATAAATGTTTAAATGTAAACGAAAAAGGGTACGCCTGCTTTTAAAATAAAACTAAAAAAGTAGGAACGGCTTCCACACTATTTATACATTTTAAAAATAAAATCGTCAAACACGGCCTTTACAATTTATACTTTTTAACACCAAAATTAACCATTTTCATTCATTGTTTTTCGCAGATTTAATAAATAGTTTTTATCGTTTGCTACATTTGTTTGCAGTTCGAAGAATAATGCTGTAATTTTTGTACTGTAAAAACGGAAGCTGAACTTATAGTATCTTTTAAATAAAAATATTTTGAAAATTAAAAATAATAACGTTATGCGAAAAAAACGTTCTCTAACACTTAACAACTTTTATTCACGATAATTCCCCTTTTTGATTAACTTTTTATCGCAACTGTAATATGTATTATTTATCGTTTGCTAAATTAATTTGAAGTTCAAAGAATAAATTTTAGTAATAGTGATGCTCTAAAAAAAGAAGCAAAACTTGACATATTTTTTGTGCAAAAAAAGTTAGAACTCTCTCTCTGAATCTTTCTTAATACATATACAATGAACCACATCAGAAGAACTTGTTGAAAAGTTATACTAAAAGAAAAGTTTTACACAACGCTCATTTCAGTAAGGTTAGAATATAGTATACTATTGTATTATCCAAAACAATTATAACTCCAGAAGAACAAAAAATAAAAACAAAACGTTGGAACTGTTGCTACTCAAGTCGTAGAACATGCCCATTGTAATATACGGTGACGTCATTCCAAACTGAATTATATCACATAAATGAATATTCCTTCAAGTTTTGTTTATTTTCCTTTTTCCTCAAATTATATCATGCTTTTAGTTTTCATTTTAAATAAAATGTCTTGTGCGTTTGACGGCAACAGTGGACTTATGAATAAAAATTGAATTTTCTTGTTATTCAATGGTCGATTCAAATTTTAGCTATTTTGAATTCACTTCTACTTTCAATTTTTGAATATTTGGGCCTTGCCTGACTTCTATATTATATGACGCGTCCCCCTTGTGAATGTGAAAGTCGGTGACACATAGGCGGCCTTTATAAAAGCTTCCCATTTTTACGTTCTAAAAGTAGTGTGGAAGCTCCAGACAATAACGAATGCTAAGGACACGTTCAAATTCGTCGCGTGTAGCTGTGTTATTCTTTCCTCGGCTTGAGCTTTCAATGTGTCGTTTCATTGTAACCAAATCTCCGTCGATCGAACAAACGGATGCCGTGTATGGAATGACTGTGTTGTAGCCGTGAGTGAAGCGTCCCGTTCCCATGGCAACGCGGTAGGCGTTTCTTCATTAACATATTTCGATGATCCCGATTTTCCGAGCCTGTTGAAAATCGATCGGCATTCCAATCATATACTGAGCCCGGAGGAACACATTTTTTAGAATTAGAATATTTTGGAAATATGAGAAAGTCTTTTGAAACCATGGACTGCAGATATTTCATGGGATATCTGCTTGTATTTTTAAATGGAGTTGAAAACCTTTTGCAGTTAAAACAAATTATCACTGTTGCCTCCCTCAAAGGAATTCAACAAATAATAAACCCATGGGTTCATTCCAAGGAAAGTATCAAAAAAATGAAATTGAAAATAAAATTCTGAAAAAAATTATCAAATGTATTTAAAGGTTTATATATTTCGTATAATTCGCAAGGAATTTTATGTGAAGCCGATTTTAGCACCCAAAAAATTGTAATTCCCTGGCCCGATTTGGAAATATGACTTTTTGAATAAAATAAGGGTTGCGGATGTATGTTAAACTTTTAAGAGCTGAAACACATGAAATTATTCGTCACGAATAACTTTGAAAATGCATCTTTTCTTGATTAACGCAATCGACAAATACTTTATACCATCGTTTTTTGAAACAAATTGAAGCGGCACGCTGAAATGCTCCCGTTGGATGGGATGGATGCAACGGACACTTATTTAGCATAAGAAAACGCGTTTGAAATGCCAAGTTTGTTAAAAATCAATGATTTTTTTTTTACCGTTTTCACACATTGTTCAGCTACTACTTTTGGTATAATTAATGTAGCGTTGATTTTATTCAAGAACGTATACGCTATTTTTTGTAATTATGTATGTTACCTTGATTAATTATATATGCTACATGTAATCTTGCTCTTTAAAAGCGGATTTGAAATTAAAAAAAAAACCTTTGGATCCTACTAAATCTAAGAATGTTAAAATTAACCTGCTATATGTTCAACAGTAACCAAATTTCCGCTCTAATTTTCAGTATGAAAGTGTTTCTAATGTAAATATGTGCCGCATATAAGAGAAAGAATCGCACATTTTTCGGTTTCAAATGCCATGCTTTGTGGCGAAATGATTGAAAGGACTTCCTCTTTTATGGATTCAATGTTGTTTTCCCAAAGCTGATGTAACACGGAAACTGGATGCCACAGACTAAGTATTTCGCATTATTTGTTGGGATTTATTCAAACAAATCTATGAAGATGAATAACAAAACTTTTAGTTATGTGCACGGGAAGAACACTATTGTAGCTTTTATATGACCTTAGTGTGCTGAAATATTTTTTTCCAAGATATTTTCGATATTTTCTGCAGTTAAATGTAACACCCTATTAGTCAACTTTTTGCATTGAATAAACCATCCCTGCTTTCAGCACCAAACAATGAATTTTCCCAGAGGCAACTAAAACTCGGATCCACAAAATTTTGCACACAAACTAACAATACTATTAATAATATAAGACTAACAATAATAAGGCAACTTTTTCCTTATGGGAAATTTAATATAAAAAAAATCGATACACCCCACTACATACGTATAGTACCAAATTCTTCTTACGGGGTTAAACAATACCATTTTTTTGGTCCGCTATAGTTAAAAAATGAATAGGAGCCAATAAAATATTGTTGCAAACAAATAGATGGCTTGAATAGCTAAGACATTCCCATAAGGCCCACCAATTTCCCCGACATAGTTATCTAATTCCACATGAACTGAATGTTTGGAAATCTTACCTGTGTGCCGAGGTCCGAGTGTGTGGCGTGGCATCCTTCGACTAAAGATCCCGTTCCCTTTGGCGGCCCATTCGCACGTGCTGCGAATCCTTAAGTAATAGCGCGCTAATGGAGGCATGCCATGTTTGGCCTATCACCTCTTCAAGACGCCATATGGCGGGGGCATATGGCTGGTGTGTAAACTCTGCAGCTTAAGGTGTTATTAGTTAATTGCTGGGGATTTAGTATTCCGACCGCATCGGCTTTGTCGGATGCAATGAATAATAGACTTATTTTTATGGATTACTGAAAGATGGACGTAGGTAACATAATCTGTTTTTCAAATATGACAGCTTTTTTCCCTTTTAACCATCGCGTTACTACGAGGTGCTATCTCTAAGTAGCTGTCATTGCTATCGGAGAGATGCCACACATTTTTAGGGGCCGAATTTTATAACGAGGCATGATGGAAATGAGTTGTATATTGATCCAGTTTTCCAATACAGTCATTTATTTATTTTTTGATTCTCTACAACCTCCACTTATATTAGACATTCCTGTTGTAGGCCTTGACCAGGGTTTCTAGTGTTTGCCCTTCCAGAATCGGAAAATAGGCCCTGTGACCTTGTAGAACATCCTGTCTTTCTAACGCTTTTGTTTGACCGAAATGGATATTCAAAGTAACTCAATGCATTTCTGGATAATGCGTTTGCGGATTTCCCTGGACTGACACCCGGATTCCGGATCAAAACTGGAAACCAAGTGCAAAATGCCCTCATTACCCAAGTAAATCGCTTCCGGACCCCTTTGAAGGAAATGACTTCGTGCGCTTTGACCGGCCACATGCGGTTTCTGCACTTTCCAACATTGTCTCTTCACGCAAGTCACGCACCACAAGGCGACACCAAGTATACAGATTTGTTACTCGTCACGGCAAACCGTTTAGGCCAAAGGGCAACATGTACAAGAGATGTCGTCGACTCGGATACCTACACTGCTTTGCGATGTTGGGGGACTACACGCGAATTTTTTTTTTGCTCAAAAATCTGCGTGGAGAAAAGACGGACTTTTGAGATCTTCTTGCGTGTGTACTGCACGTGCTTCAACAGAATACACTTGAGTCCATCTGAGGCTGAATAAGGAACGTGTGGAAAGATTTTTACGAATGAGTAGAATCATCAATGGGACTCGCCAGGTTACGCCACTACTCTTAAACAGTGAGATTGCACATTTCTTTAACATTTTTAAGGTTCATGGATTGAACCCCGTTTAAGCCTTCCCCTTTCGGGTATGATGTAAATGTGCTACCATAACAGGTGTTGCCTACATTATATCTTTAAAAAAAACATTACTCTCCATCATACTGGGAGCGCAAATATGAATGAAGAGATAGGGGGGGGGGGGTAAGAAAGTGCTGTGGGATCTGTGTGAGTCCCCCGGTGCAGTGAAGCGTCGCCCTGCTTGATTATTCATAATTCCCAACCATCCTGCGAACGCTTTTCTGATTGGTCGAGCCTTCCGTGCACGGCTGGCTGATTGCCACAGTTTCAAATGAGAGACGGCCAAAGGATTGACACCCCCCCTCTCTCCCTCCTCTCCTGAAAGGGGCCGTCTCCAGTGGCACTTTGCAACGGCGTCGTAAAACAACAGTCGTTGAAATGACGCACCGTGCGCCAAATCTTTATTCTAGCTAGAATTTAATCAAAAATCCACTCGGAGTTTCAAAAGTAATTTTACGAAAAGCGTGTTTCTAAATGCCTGGTGTTTGAACTTTAATTAAGCAAAGCATCCAAATGCTGGGAAGTCCAATTTAAAAGATATTCTTGTTGGAGCGTGGGAATTTTGGGACGCCATGTTTAGAGATGACTAACTACTTGATGTGGTTAGCTTCCAATTTTGGGACAGTAATACATTTATTATTTAGAATGTTTATTTCTGTGTATCAAAGTGAGCTGTGACCACATTTAGATTCTTAATCTGATCTACTTATCTCGAAATAATGTTCAACTTTTCTATTATTAATTCGATATCGTTGAAAAGACATAATTAGACAGACGTTTTCAGGTGTGCAGTTTTCAGCGCTACTCATTGACGTCATTTTTACCTCGTTTTTTAACATTTTGATTTTAAAGAAATCCAGTTTGCAGTTGTTACACATGAGGTTTAGCAAATATACATTCAGCAAAACTACAAAGATTATAAAAATGAAGGGACCTTTTACATCAATTGTGCAAGAGAATTTCGTTGATTTGCCTTGATAGAGGTAAATGAATTTCAAAGGTAAAACACTATTATTATTAATCATAATAATGGTTCAACATTCGAATGCGGAACTCTATAAAACTGCCTTTATACAAAATAGTGTTTTACATTTTTTGTGGGCACACACCATTTCTAAGTCATTGCATAGGTTAAAAATGTTCTTTCCTGGAGTGCTCTTTCACCATTTGTTTCTGGTCCCCCGCCGTTAAAGGCGAATCCAATAAAACAAATGAATGGGGCTCGTTTAAGATTCCTTTGGAACAATGGAGAGAAATTAGAGATCCATTGCCATTAGGGTTTGATGGGGAAGATAATTTCGAGTTCTTTTAACCGTCTATACTTGTACAAAATGATTCGGGACAAGTGGAGTTGGAATATGCGTTTGGGCGGTCTTATCGTCGTCGAACGTTTCTGGCTGCCTATTTATACCCTCCAAATGGACTTTGGACACGTACGAATCGTAATTTCGAGCTGTGGTCAAGTGACGACACCTGAGCCAACGCAACATTCGAGCGACATCGTACACCGCGGCGTCAGGACTCCATAGATTGAATGAGCACGTATGTGTGAGTGGCAGGGGTCACCCTCACAAGCGGTAACCCCACACTTTGTTGCTTCGGTGTTCCAACTGGAACCGTTCCTTTGCGGCCTTCTTTCGTTTCATTCTGTCGTTTTAATAATGAAGTGACAAACCCCTCTTGTGCTTACCTTAGATCTTCGTATTTATAGAGACGATGCTTTCTGCCTGTAATGTTCTTCTATAATTTGCATGAGTGTTGATCAGTCGATGTTTAATCCCTCTAGTAATAAATAAAAAATAAGCATTTTTATCAACACAAACGATTTTATATGTTATACTTCATTAACTGTATATGATTTAAAATTGAACACACTTAAAAGAGAAATATCGCTCCTAGTACACTCTTAAAACAAACGAGCGGTTTTAACTCAGTCTGAGTTAATTTCCACTCCTTTCCGTGCCGAAAATGCACTTTTCCTATAGGAGTAAATTTCACTCTTTTCCGGAGTGGGTAAAAGAAATAAAAGAAAACAATCTGCGTCCTACACTCTTAAAACGAGCAGTTTTAACTCAGTCTGAGTTAATTTCCACTCCTTTCCCGTGCCGAAAATGCACTTCTCCTATAGGAGTGAATTTCACTCTTTTGTTTTAAGAGTGTACATGTTATTTATGACAAATGCTGAACACATCCCATTATTTTGTTTTTGTAAGCATCTTAGTTCATTTTAACGAAATTATCTCTCAAGTTGCTTGCCGTTTTGACACATTAAACTGGAAAACCAAATATTTGACTAGTATGAGTGAGGGCCCATTGCTGATGAGCCATCTACTCAAGGCACATTTTATGTAACATATATCATTAAATCCCTTTTCCAAATGGAAATATATCGATTTCTATAAAAATTCTTGTAGTTTTGAATAGCTTTAGTATGTTTGGACTCTATTCACTAGACACATTTTCCATTCTTTTGTATATCTTGGTAAGGGAAATGGCGCAATCTAATCTCTGTCCTTGGCTTTAAGATATAATTGCGATATCTTGATTTCAAAGAATCCCCTGCTTTCCTTGCAGCCAAAGTTTTGTGAGATGCAGCAGTGCAAGACCACCAAAGGCACGCAATGTTCTCGAACAATGCACACTTGCAACTCGACTGACTCAAATGAGTTGCAATGAAAGAATTCGAATATGAAGATAGGACATTTCTCAGTATCGATTTTTACAACCAAGCTCTACCAAAGTTTGTTTCTTTCAAAGCAAACTCGTATCGATCTCTCCTTATCGCCAAGCTTACAAGTTTGGGTATCCCACTGGAGCCCGCTTTTAATGAACAGCAGGAATTTGTGAGGTCGAATTAACAATTCTTTCAGTAAGGATATAGCTTATTCTCACACGAATTTCAGAAAAAACCTTTGCCAAAAAGTTCGAGAATTTGTATTTTGAAATAGTTTCTTGTCAAACCGTTTACATTGTTTCAAACAGCTTTAATGTAAAAACTTGTTAATAGTTTTCACGTTTCCTGAAATTAATATTGTTATATACAAATGCAATATATGCGCAAACGTAATAACACTTTAGAATGAAATACGCAATAATAGAACGTTGCAGGGTTTTAGTCAATCAAGAATTTTGTGTTAGGAAAACGAAAATAGTTTATTTTAATTAATAATAATTGCTAGGATTATTAAAATTTTTTTTAATGAATATAGAACAAACATAAAAAAAATTATAACAATTTTTTTTTCTCAAACAATTCATTGTATGAAATCATTTTTAAAAATTACTGCATCCAATATATAATGTGAAACTAAAGAATTTAATTAAAAAAACACATACCTCATGGTTACTATGTAGTATGTACAAATCTAAAAAAGAATTACCATAGACATTTTATTTTTATTCTCTACGCTTACTACAATCTCTTATCTTCTAAGCTCATTTTTAAGCATCGTTAGTACTTATTTAAAGTGCGCTCGTATTAAAATTTTGATATTCATATATTCTCTTTGATTGTAACACGCATTTCTAAACGATCTCAAAATATAATAAAAAAAAAAGCTGATCCATATTTTTATCCGTTTAATTTTTTACACGTTAGTTAATGGGGGCACGAACCAATATCCAAGGCAGATCAAGCTATATTCTGCTTAATTTATTTTAAAAAATAAGAGATAAAAAACAAACTCTTGGTGTCAGATATTCAGGTATTGGTAGCCAGGACTCCACACGCGATCGAGCTATTATACTCTGATAAATATTTATGCAGCTTTATTTAAATTCTCTGCTGTGCCAGTTAAAATCCGTTAAGTTTATCGTTACTTTCTTATTTGCTGTTATTACTCTGGGATATTTTGCGATATTCGGAGTAAGTGCTCTTTCAACGGATTAGTGAAAGTGCAGCTCGTATTACAACAGTTTTTTATTTAAACTTCCGGAATTATTTTACTATGACACACATTTTGTTTTAATACTATAATATATTTATTATAATATTTTTACTGCTATAATTGCTTTAAAATAATAGATTTGCATAAATTAATCTTTTTTTATTTAAGTTATGAAAGGGCGTTATTAAGTTAAAAAGCGTCTATAAATGTGCATTTGTTGAACTCTTTAAAATGTTTTCAATGTCCTTTTTTTAGTTAATTGTTTATGGTTTCATCTTGAGCTCGATCTAAAAAGTAAAGCTCTACTCAAAGCAAAATGTCATGGAACATCGCATTGAATTTTCCCAATTTTACTTTGTTCCGCATCCCACTTCCTCTACTTGACCACGGTTAATTATTATGAGGTTTTCATTTGATTTTAAAAATGTTACTACCAGTGCTACTTTTGTTTTCTCCAATTTCGCCAACATTGCACAAGCTCATAGACATAATACTTTTTCAACTTCTGTAACTATATAACTCATTAAAATCTGTCTGATCACTATTTGAAGTCTGAATGTGCAACCACCTGTTTAAGACTGCCGCCAACAGTCACTTGTGTCTTGCGTGACGACATTGAAATTTAGCGTCGCTCAATAATTTGATGTCTTGAGGCGAACACTTTAATTTAATTGTTTTAATTGTTTTTTTTCTCCATCTTGTTTTCTTAAAACGGTATAGGTCCTGTGTTTGTTGCAACTGTTGTAACTCACGTTTATGTTCTGGGTTCTTTTTATACTTATAAAAATGTGAATGACTGTGAAAACACATTGAAATCATTTCATCTTTTTTAATAATGTGAATATAGTATTTTTTGTTCTTTCTATCAGTGTCATTGAGGCTTTTTTTTAAATTCCTGTTTAAAACATGATGTATTTTTATTTTTCTCTTTGCATCGTTCCCCTATGAAACCTAAGTCAATGTCCATGTTTGCTTCCTACACATTGAAAAGAAAGATACAAAGCTCGAGGGAGCGATTAGAAAATATTTGTGTTTTACAAATATTTTGAATTAAACTGTAATTCTGTGAAAGGAAAAAAAAAGGCAGCTCAGTTATGGCCACCTCCCTGTTTTGAAATTGTTTTCATCTTTCGAAGTTAAACGAAAATGCTGTATATTATAAAAGTTAAGTTATCAATTCGTTTCAACAGTTATTTATTTTTAACAAAAAAAGCCGCACCGGGACAGATGTGAAAACCAGTTATATCTTCATTCTAAACCGTCTCTATTGAAAAGTGGAGTTGTAATAAGTGTACCTCCATTTTCCATAACCTTTTCTGTAATTTTCTTCGCCGGATTTTTTTCAAGCGTGATTCGAGGCAACTAATTACTAGTTTGATCGTGACGTCACGATTCATCGCTGATTCAGAAGACCGGCTGCTGAAGAACCGATAGGGAAATGGGATTGCTAAGGATATTTGAGCCGAACGGAATTAGATTGTCAATTCAAACTGAAGCATTTTAAATTAACTGATAAGACAGCGGTTAATGTGTAAAAAGTGGTTATTTATCTTTATTTTGAGTGAAATGCAATGCGCCTATTCACCCTTCATAGTACTCTTCTTTTAGAAGGCATATTAATTTATTTTTAATTATAGAAGGCACACATTTCATTATTTTATCGACAAAAATTTAATAAAGTTTTTAAACAAATTGGTATTATAATACATTAAATTCGATGATTTTGTAAAAGTCATGTCAATTGACAAAGTACTACATAGATTTCGGCTTTTACAACCTTTCCCATTCAGTAAGAGAAGGAGGTTCTTTTCCCAAGATGTTATTACTCAAGTCAAAGTTCTTCCCATACCGTAATGACTTGGAAAAGGTTCGGATCGACCCGGATTTGATCCTGCCAACCTCTTGTATGAGAGCCCAATACTGAACTGTCTGCGACAAAGGAATGACTCGGTCGCGAGGACTAGTATTGGATATGGGTGCTAATCACCCCAACATGAATAATTGTGACCGTTTGCACATGAGTGCGAGAAAAGCCCACGTCAAATAGAAAATAATCATACATTATGGTTCAACCGATGGCAGTTTTGTCCAATCCCGATGGTTTCAAAAAGAAATCGGGCTGATTATTTTTCCGTTCATGGGTTGAAATTCGATGGAAGAAATGAGGAAAGGGACCTATTGATTAGACCCACCTCATTTGAGCCTTAAATTTTAATATAAAATGTTTGGGTTTCCAAATATTTTCATATCGAAAACATGGGCTTCCATCGAGATTAGACCTGCGTTTTTCGCAAAGACGATATTTTCGGCTACGTTTCATCGGCTTCCGATGACGGGGCTGACGACTCTGCCTATATTGGAACAATCGGCACTCTGGCATATCGATTGAGCCTTGTAATATATAAAAAGAAACCACTAAAACTACAAAAATATCTTTTTAACTATTATTTTTTTAAATTATGATCAGAAAAATGATGATGCCAAATGGCATCACTGGGACTGATAGGGTTAAGTCGTTTCGTTAGTTTTACTCTACAAGGGCATTAAAAACCGGAAAAAAAATATTTAAAAATCAAACAACAAGTCTTAAAACGACGAGCTTTCTTGCCGGTTAGGTCCAGCTACTAGACTAGGTATTAGAATTTCGCTTTTAATGGATATTACATGAAAAATGATCCGAATTATTGTGCGTAGAAGAAATATTATTTTGAAACAATAACATATACCATTTAAAATCGCTTTTGTTTTGTGTCAGATATGACTGTCCTCGATTAAAACAAAGTTGCGCTGGGCTGACCTAGCGCAACTTTGTTTTAATTCGCGTCATTCGGCTCCCGTTGTCCCGACTACAGCTAGCATCTTGCAATCAAATTAATATGAATTAGTTAAGAAATATAAAAATAAAAGCTGGTTCGACTTTCAATTAAAGCTGCTGGAAACAATAATTGGACACACTGTTAGGCATCATTGACTTAACGAAAACCATATAGGTACATAACACTTGTCCTGTCTTAAAAATAAATCCTACTCTCGCGTCTGAAATGAATTCACGTCAGAATATTAAAATGTCTTAATTTGTCTTAAATTTGCGTGTGAAAATAGCTGTGACATCAATTCAGACACGATTGGTGACTGAAAACCGTCACCAATCGCGTCTGAATTGACATCACAGCTATTTTTACACGCAAATTAAAGTCACCAATGGTGCCTGAATTGACGTCACAGCTATTTTAATACGCAAATGATACCTTAAATAATAAAGAGATTTGGTGTTAAAGCAGGGCCGGATTTCTAAATAGGCTAAGTAGGCTGTAGCCTAGAGCGGCGAATTTTTTGGGGCGGCAAATTTTACGACCTAACGGCATTCGGCATAAAAAAATTATTATAAACACTCTTAAAACAAGAGTGAAATCCACTCCTATATGGGAAGTGCATTTTCGGCACCGGAAAGGGGTGGAAATTAACTCAGACTGAGTTAAAACCGCTCGTTTTAAAGTGTAGGCGTAATTGTTTTCTTTTATTTCTTTTACCACTCCGCAAAGGAGTGAAATCCACTCCTATAGGGGAAGTGCATTTTCGGCACGGAAAGGAGTGGAAATTAACTCGGACTGAGTTAAAACCGCTCGTTTGTTTTAAGAGTGTACGAATATTTTTAAGAAAGAAAACAAATAATTTACATTAATGCGTAAACCGTAAACGTATATATAGTACTCATATTTCGTAGCAAACATGGTCGCTGCGAGGGCAATTGCACCTTCTCCTCCGGGATTTCGAAGTTGAAAGAAAAATAGTAGATCAGTTTAAAAAATTCGCCTATTTCGCTTTCGATTTAATGTGTAAAGGTACATAGATGATTCTAATATGTGTATCTATTTTAAATAGCACATACCACCCTATTTTGCAGCTAACCAGCTACCTTTCCCCGGGAGAATATTGTGACAGGGGCGGCAAATCAATCGTAGCGGCGGCCAATCTTTAAATCCGGCCACCAAGACACATCTTGGTATGTCTGAAATCCCGTTTAAAACACATTTTGTACTTAATTTAAGACAGAACGATTTGCTGTGTACGATTTAAACCCACGAACTGTACTACAGGGTACCAGACCTTACGTCTCGTATATTCCCTTGCATATTAACTATATTCTGTAAGTTAGTGTTTGAACTGCAGGAAAAATAAAATTGCCTTAAAAATAAAAAGTCTTTTGAAATGTAAATATGAAATGTAACATCTTGGAGGTTCTTTTTCCAATATGTTTGTTAATATAAAAATCCCTTACTCATTTTTATTTGCCATCAAGAAATTTATATTATTTCAAACTAAATTTTTACAAAAGTTTCCTTAATAATTAAAAAAAAACTCGAATAAACGAAGTTAATACTACGAAAAATTCGATTTTAAGCAGCGAGAAAAACCCAATGCATATCTAGCTAAAAAAACATCGATTATCATCATCATGCATTAGTTTCATGATAATTGTATAGTCATTTAATCTTATTAAAAACGTTATCGGCTCTATAATGACATCAGCTAAAATGAATGTACCGAAATACTGTGTAGCCATAAAAAAATTATACAATTCTTAAAATGTCATATTAATGGATTTCTTAGGACAATGTCTCAAAATAAAGATAAATAATCACTTTTTACGTATCAACCACTTTTTTATCCTATATTTAAACTCAAATGTTCTAGATTGAAATGGAAATCCAATGCCGTTCTCGGCGAAGTGTCTAAGGGAAATTCCCAAACTATTTCTCTGTCCGTTGTTCAGCAGCCGGTCTTCTGAATCCGAGAGGAATCGTGACGTCACCCCAAACAAGTCTCTTCTGATTGGCCTCCGAGCTGTCAATCATCCTCCTCGAGGCCGTAACTTATTGGATATTGACAATCGTGGGGCGGCACGGAGGAATCTGGCGTGCCGCACATTTGCGGATCCGAACGCAGGATCGCGTGGACACAAAAAGAAATTGCCACTTTGTCAGATGGTCTGAACGACGTAGTTTAAAAAGAATAAATAGTAGGTTGTTACCAGTATAAAACTAAAATTTCGTAAGGACGCAAATTAAATTTTGAAAAAGATGAGGAAATATGAAGACATTTAAACATCGTTTTGGGATGGAAACATATTAAAAAAATATCGTGTTTTAGTCTGTTTTCCACTACAATGTCAAAGAGTCAAAACTTTTAAAAGTCCATTCCACAAAATATGGGTCTGATTGTGTTATATTGTTGTAGTTGTTTTCCTACTTCATTAGGTTGTATTAAGAAAATAGTGGTGGCGCAGTTCTCTTATATCGTATCTATATACTCGTATATCGCGCAAAAATCTTGCCTCGCATTAATTTCGTCAATATTTTACTTTTCTGAAAAGAGGTGAAATAATCACACAAAAAAATTATATTGCAAATTTTATATATTTTTTTCCATTTGAAAAATTCGGATATGTAGTTTTTATATTTTCTAAGATATAGTTAGGTATATCAGAAAAACTTAAAGCAAAAATTGAATCGTACACAGCAAATTGTTCTGTCTTAAATTAAGATCAAAAAGAGTCTTAAACGTGATTTCACACCCATTAAGAGTCTTAAATGCTAACTATCTTCATTATTTAAGACATCATAACGTGAACCCTGTGACGTCATATAAGACACCATCGATGACTGGACAAAAAACGGCCAGTTTAAGACGTTTTCAGATTCAGACGGGAAGTCATTTCAGACGCGGGTACATTTTAAGTCATTAAAAAGTGTCTTATTTACTTCGATGGTTTTCGCCATTGCCCACGGTTCGTTAAGCCTAACAGTCTTCTATTATTTATTTTCCAGTGACTTCAATATAAAAGTCGAACACTGTTTTTATTCTTAATTTTCTTTGACAATTACTATAACTTCTTGAATTCTACTTCCAATTAAGATGCTAGCTGTAGCCGCGAACGAAACAGATCAACAACAAAAACAAACTCCGACAAGAACCGGTAATCTTCATAATGTTATGGTGAAGTTTTAAAGTTATATTTTATATTTCATGTGATAATTTACTTCAAAGAAGAAAATAAGAAAAGTGTGTTATCGCTTGTGTACTTTTTTGTGAATAGAACTATAGTGTGTTTTAAGCTTGCCAGCGGCCCTTGCGCGGAAGTACATCCCATATTTAACGTTCTTCTAGCATAGATGTGCTTCTTAAGTGGGGCCAGCCGACTTCTTTAGTAATATATGGTACTTTTACTTATGAATTTCAAGATATAATTAGATGTAGAATATTGTATTTCCTCTGTAGAGTCCTATGGGATGGTCCGACAACAAATATATCTTAGCTACTTCTCTATTATATACACTCTTAAAACAAAAGAGTGAAATTCACTCCTATAGGAGAAGTGCATTTTCGGCACCGGAAAGGAGTGGAAATTAACTCAGACTGAGTTAAAACCGCTCGTTTTAAGAGTGTAGGACGCAGATTGTTCTCTTTTATTTCTTTTACCCACTCCGAAAAAGAGTGAAATTCACTCCTATAGGAGAAGTGCATTTTCGGCACGGAAAGGAGTGGAAATTAACTCAGACTGAGTTAAAACCACTCGTTTGTTTTAAGAGTGTATATATAAATATTTGGTACTGCTAGCGTATTATGGCCGGTTTCGATTTGGCAACTTTCCTTTTGTAGCCGAACAGGCAAAACTTACTTAAATTGGTAAACATTCCAGTTCAACTCAATAGATGTTTACATAAATCTTATAGCAACCATGTGTTTACTTTTTCACGAACGACCAAAGTCGCCAAATAGCATTCCGCCCATGATACGCTAGCTGTTCTTAATATTTTGTCCAACTATGTACGCTAGAAAGAAAAGGAACAAAAACCACGGGGCTACATGTGTAACAGCCACTTATAAAAAGGTTAGACGATAAATTTTAATCCTATGGTGCTGCTTGGTGCAGTTACAAAACCCTGTTAACTTGGCTACCAGCCGAAGTCGTGTGTTCTTCCGCTGTCAGAATTCTTCACGCTGATAAATTAACCCTAGTTCCACCGAATTGGCTGTTCAAGCCAAGCTAGGGCTGCTATGACAAAACAAACTTAACAAATCTTCTTGAAGAAATGGGTAGCCCTCGCCACTTTCGGAACTATTCCGATACACTTTGAGCGAGCCGAGGCTGTTGTCCGCTTCACACTGGACATGACTTCTTGGGGTCTACCTCCAGGGCCGTAAGTTATAGGGGGGAGGGGGGGGAGCCTCCCCCCCAATAATTTTACAAAGGGCGCCATTTTGGGCGCCGTTAGGCACCGAGTTAATGTGACCAGATGTCCCGATTTTGGCGGGACAATCCCGCTTTCTGTCTCACTGTCCCGAAGACAAAATGTTCCGCCTAAACGTCCCGATTTGATGTTATTGCCCCGCTAAGTACTGAAAAACAGAATTTATAAATCAAATACTTTAATGAAATTCTAACGGTATTTCATGCTTATCTTTTTAATAAAATATTTTTTCTGTAGACATCATTTATAAGTTAGAAGTATAATAATAATACACACTTAAGAAATTTGAGAAGCTCTGTATTATTATATTTGATTACTCGGTATAATGGAACTATTTTTTAGTTAATTTTCAGTCTTTAGTTGTTTAGTATAAGCAAAATATTTTGTTTATATTTGCTGAAATTTGAGGAAATTAGCTAAAAAAAACTTCAGTAGCGAAAATATTGTATGCATGTTATGTCAAAAATGCAAATTTTTGCAAAGTACTATTTAATTAACTTCTACAAGGTCCATTTAATTATAAAGCCAATAATTTGTAGGTGTAAATTTACCATAACTAATTCGGTGTTGATATTTTCAAATTAGGTTAATTCACTTTGAACCAATTTACACATTAATTGTTAAACAATTAAATTCATTCAAGTCATTAATAATTATTTAATTTTTAATTAAAAATTATTTCATTAGTAATTTATTAATGATGTAAATAGTAATTAATAATTGTTTCATTATTAATTAAAAGTGGTTTAATTAGTAATTAATAGAAATTTATAACTTTGATTAGAAAGTTAAATTCATTCATAAGTACTAATTAATGTAATTAGCCGTTAATAATGATTCATAACTGACGAGGCTCCAAAAAAATTTGAGAGGGCGCCAAAATGTGGTCCTCCCCCCCCAATAAAATGACCAAGTTACGGCCCTGTCTACCTCTACCGACTTGGCCTGGCTGCTGATGAGATTTCAACGGCTTTGTTTGGATAAATGTGGACCACCTACACTCTAAAAACTAAATGCGTAAATTTACACACGAAAGCAGGTATTTTTTTGCCACTAGAATGATTTGTTTATGTGTGTAAAAAAGCGTGTAATTTCAGTTTACACACTTGAACGTGTAAGTAAGAATTACACACTTTACTGTGCAATCGAGAATTACACGCTCTACTGTGCAATCCAGAATTACACGCTTTACTGTGCAATCCAGAATTACACACTTTACCGATTAATTGAGAAATACACACTTTATTGAGTATTTGAGAAATACACACTTTATTGAGTAATTTAGAAAAACATACATACAATATACATGCCTAACCAGATTACACTTAAATACATAATTTTAGGCAACAAAAATTTATTGAGTTATAATATTAAACAAAAAATAAAAATAATGAATATTTTTTATAGATTTAATCACTTTGGAAATTACCATCCAATTTTAATAAACAATGAACAACACAATAATAATGCTACACTACTTCTTATATATCAAGTAATTTCAATTCATGACAGAGATAAAGTTCACTAAATTTTTTATAGTGAGCGACTTCAATGTTTATTAAATAAATATCTAATTATGACAAATTCATTTCATGTTATTTTAATGTGGTAGACAAAATTATAAAATTGCTGTCGAATATTTTAGATAAAAAAACATTTACATTAAATTTGTCAAACATTCTATAAATTGAAACATAATCAAAACATTAATTTAACAGAATAGCTTTCAGAAATATTTTATCACAACTATAGGATATAAAATTTCATTTACAGCCAATCTACTACCACTTTAAAACATCACCATCACAATAACATATTTATTCTAAACACAAAAGCAACTATACTTTAAAAGGAAACAAGGCTGCTTAAGATTATAGTTTAAAAAATGTATTTTATTAACTGCTTTTCAAATTAAAAGTACCTTCAAAGAAAAACAGTTATGGAAATATAATGCATCATTAACTAATTTGACTTTTGCATCACAAAACTAATTTTATCTTTCCATATAAAATATTCTAAATTATAAAAACCAAAATTTAAGAACATAAATCATGCTTGTCAAAATAATACTTTTAACTATTAAGAAAGATAGATTATAAATTATTCCAACAGTTTTTCTTTTTTATAAGTTCTTAACTAAATAATTTCTATATAATAATGTATTAGATGAATGAAGAAAACAATGAGCATTTTTAGAATACATTTTTATTTTGACACAAAAAAATTACATGACTAAACTTACCTTATTAATTTTTAAAAATAATCCAAAAATACTTTCTAACAAAATAATTTCTTTTCTCGATTTCTAACTCACACATTTTTAAAACACACATTACTTCGAAGTCCGAATTCATATAAAGGAGTTCTAAAAAATCTTGTCAAGGGCACAACTGTAAGCAACTGCAACTCTTCTATTTTTTTTACAATTTTCCAGTGGTGAACCATAAATATTTGAATAAAGTAGCAACAGTTAAGGAGGCACCTGGCGATGAGCACAGTTTGCTGCTAATTTCCGAACTTCAAATTTCTTGTTTATTTTTCTGATCTTCCGAGCTTGAAGCTGTCCATTGCAATTATAACAAAGTGTAATGTTTTATGAAATTGTCTTCTTTTTTTCAGTTGGCTTGAAACATTGTGACAACTTTTTACTATTAATTTTATTATTTCTTCTAATCCATATATTCTAATCAACTTTATTCAGAGAAAATGAAAAAAAAAAGATAAAGAATTATTCTTTTTCAAAAAAGAGGAGTTGAGCTGTTTAACACATTCTTCTAACACTTTTATTAACGATTTTAAATATTTAAAGTCGCTTTAAAATAGAATGTTTTATTATTTAATATGTTCGGTTTACATACTCATTATTTAATTTATTTTTTAAAATGCTGTTTGTATTTTTAATATGCGAATTTCACCAAGTCTTTTAATTGAAGTCTCTCGACTGCAAAGCGTTCTTTAACTGCGTTAAAGCTCAATTCAAGAGTGTAGTATAAATTGGCAGTTGAAAAGCAGTAGTAATAATAAGCAATAGCTATAATTTCGTTCTATCTTTATAATACTTATTCTAATAAAGGCAATCAGTTTTGCTCTTAAAAACATGCAATTTATTGTTCTGAAATGCAAAATTCGAGCTGCTTGTACGTACTATGTATTTTTATGTTCAGCCTAACTAAACTTGCAAGAAGCTACTACATAAAATTTTAATATGCAAAGCGTGTATAAGCCGACCCTCCATTTACAAAAAAAACCCCTAAAACCAATCTAATTTTAGTTTAGTTTGAATTATCGTCGCACTAGAGCTACACGAGGGCTATTGGCGACGGGCGTCGTAATTTAGAACCACAGTCAAGTGACGTGCCGACACCTGAGTAGGCACCCAACATAACCGTTAAGGGCGACATAGTACGCAGCGATGGGACTTTGGAGCATATTTTACGTGCACTCCCCTACACGGGGCATTATTTGTCGGACACTTTTGGCTGCACAGGTCGTTTATAGGTCGGCAGTTATTTTGTTAGGAATAGCCCTCATGTAGCTCTAGTGCGACGCCAATTCAAACTAACAGTGGATTGTTAGGGTTTTATGTTAAAATATCGTCACACTAGAGCTTCACGAGGGCTATTGGCGACGGACGTCATAATTGAGAAACACGGTCAAGTGACGAGCCGACACCTGAGAAGGCATCCAACGCAATTTTTTAAAGGTCAAGGTCATCTGCAGCTTTGTGACACTGGAGCATATTTAAAGTGCACTTCCTCTACACGAGGTATTATTCCAACGAATATTTTTTAGCTGCACAGACCGTTTATAGGTCAGCAGTTATTTTAACAATACTTGGTCCCGAACCTGGGATCGTTCGCATACAAAGGCAAGTGGCTTACTCTGGGTTTTTTGCTGAATTGTAAAATAAAGTTTTGAGTGATGTTAAGCATGTGATTTTCTTAACACATATATGTGTGTAATTTTAAAAAAAACTCACAGTACTAGGTAAAATGCTTGATGTTTTTTTAACATATAAATATGTGTAAATTAAAAAAACTCACCATACTAGGTAAAATGCTTGATATTTTCATGTTTACACATAAATATGTGTTTTTGACCATTTGTCAATTTACACGCCTCTCGTTTACACATACAAATGCGTAATTTGGTGCCTCATATGTGTAATTCTTGAAATATACCCATAATCGTGTGTAAATTTTCAAGTTTACACATTTAGTTTTTAGAGTGTAATCGTCAGTCGTTATTGGGAAGCTCCACGTCAAATGATCGAGAGACCGGGTGATGGATAAAGTAGTAGTAAGTATGTTGCCAAGCTTGAAAAGTCCTTGACCATATGATTTGACTCTTGTTATTTAATAATTTTATTGAGCATGAAATGTTTTTCTTTTTAATTAAACTTTATTATTCATATTAAAACTTACATTTGGCATACACATTATCTTTTCAAACTATGTAAATATCAAAACAATTAAAAAAATTAAAAACATTGAAAATAAATCAAGTTTTTTTTAATCGTGTAATGATATGTTGATGTCAAATGTTCCTTTTACTGTTATAATTCATATAAATTATAACTGGTTTTTAGGGATCGACCGAAGCATAGGCTTCGGCGATTGTTCGAAAATTTTACCATCGGCGGCCGATTTTACTTTAGGGACAAACACGTAACACACAATAAATATAAAATAATAAAAATAAATTTTAAAATAAATATTATAAATAATAAATTAAAAAAAAAATTACTATGGTGGTTAAATCTTATGTATTTTGGTTGTTTTCGTATGAGATTACTGTATTTTGAATTTGTTTTTTTCCATCGGCCGATGGGAAAAAATAATCGGTCCATCTGTCGATTTTATTTTTAAACAATTGGCATGGAACAAAAAGCACCATTTGTCGATCCCTACTGGTTTTAATTTACTTGGAACAAAAATGAGATTATAAATTGCACCGATTGTCAAAATTGTATTACTTTTTTATACATATATTTAAAATTTTTTTAATGTGTTTATGTATTCCTCAAAACCTTTTTCATAAAATTCAAACAAAACATTACCAAATAAAGATTTTTTGAATAATATAATCATATGTTGATCTTAAGTATTCATTTTTCTTTTATTATTCATATAAATAACTAGTTTTTAATTTCTTTTGACTAAATATTTGATAATAAATTGCAGTGTTGGTCAAAATTGTATTAACTTTAAAAATAAATAAAAATGTTGTGAACCCTGTAATAATTTCTGACATTGAATATTCCTTTTACTTTTTCATTGATTTTTAATGTAATTACAAAAAATGTATTTTTGTTTTAATGTTATTTGACTAATGCTAAAAAATACTTTGCAATTATTTGTCAAAAATGAACTTTAATAGCAATATATTTTAATTAATTTTCTTAATACATTTTAGTTATGATTTATATATTTTTATTTCTACTTTTTTTTAGATTATGACAAAAGTTTTAGATTAATAGATTTGATTTAGAAAGTACTAATTTTATTTTAGTTTCAATTTATTACATGATTGTTTTCATAAAAATATTGGCTAACTTTTGAAATAAACTTCTTTATTTTTACAAATAATGTGAAATTTTGTTGTATGATGAACTTTTATACACTACAGGGTTATAAATTTTTCTTGATAAAAATATCGTCTCGCCCAAAGGTCTTTCAGGCATATCTCACTCATTCATTTGATTACCACACTTGAAAAGCATTTCTCTGTGTCGAAATTCAGACGACACTGCATTAAATGCCATCTTGAAACTTAAAACTTTACTGGTATATTTATCTACCATTCTGTCAGTGTAATTTTTTTCTAGACATCAAGACCTTTCTGATGAGGTATGACAATATCACTTTCATTCAATATTTAAACCTTCACAAGCAAATTTTGGTTTTTCAAGGCCCCCCTTGGAATAACATGGGCAAAACTCAGTTTCACCCCTCTGACACTATATATTGTTTAAAGGTTTTGTTTTTTGAACTGTACATCTTCACCAAGGCTAGATCTAACTTTTCCAACTTAATTTTGAACAGGTTTATGTATGTTTACAATCCAGGCCTGTTTGTCACAATTGCCATCCCTTGGTGAACGCTAGTTAAAAGACACATTTGGACCTAAACCTCTTTATGGACAGATGGTGCCTAAAATTTTGGTGTATTCTGTTTCTATAGGCCAAGACCTTTCTTTTCATGTATAAGAGTGCCACTTCCAGTCAGTTATTTAAACATCCAGGTCAAAATTTGATTTTTCAGCCTTGCCGCAGCACTAATCACGACCCAGCATCGTTCAGTGTTTTACAATTTCATATATGAAGTAAATTTCCAAATATATCCCTGTCTGAATTATCCAAGTATATCGCCAATTGTTTACAAAAACCGCCAAAATCAGTTTTTGGCTGACAATTGAGACTTGAACGAAATTTATTTTCAATTTAAATTTACTACAAAACACACAGAATAGGTATTTTTAAGAGGATTTCCAATCAAATGCAGTTTTAGTTATAAAAATCAATTTATAATATTTTTTTCTGAGTAAAACTAGAATAGATTAGAAATTGGTATCACAATAATTAGCACAATAATCCACACAATTGTTAAATGTCATTTTACTGCGAAAGACCCTTAATTGGCAAAAGATATTGGGATACCTAATATATTCTAGTTTTATTCATAAAAAAATTATAAATTGATTTTTATAACTAAAACTGCATTTGATTGGAAATCCTCTTAAAAATACCTATTCTGTGTGTTTTGTAGTAAATTTAAATTGAAAATAAATTTCGTTCAAGTCTCAATTGTCAGCCAAAAACTGATTTTGGCGGTTTTTGTAAACAATTGGCGATAGTTGGATAGTTCAGACATCAGAAGTGTCTGAAAAGAAGCTCCATATAAGTCACAACAAAGTGTCTGAAACGTAGCTATTTAGACATCTCCAAGTGTCTTAAACTTTCAGACGCGATTTTGGGTCTGAATATAGTGCCATTTTTTTCAGACTCTTTTTTGACTGAAATTAAGACGTTTAGATTTGCTGTGTAGCCGGGGTAATTATTCGACAAACATCAAACTTTTACCATAGCTCATGTATTTGTCATTTTCTAACCATCTTTTACTTTATGACAATTTGATCTATCTGTCTGGTACCATTGTTGAAACTTACTGTTTCCTCTGCAGGAGTTGGAAAAAAAAAACTTGTGTCCAAAAATGACAGCGGTGTAATTATTGGACACAAGTTTGATAAGATAAGATTTTGATTTGACTATGGTTGGTTGGTTGGTTGGTAGACATATATTTTCAGGCTTGTGTGCTTGGTCACAGAGACCCGCTTATAAACCTTCGTCAAGAAGGACGGACCCGACATACACACACATACAAGACAGATGCTGCCATCTATCGACACCACCACAATTTAGACATGTCCCTGAAGGGGAGGTAAATAGTCTCCAGGGACCTGTACCCGAGGTAAACTGCGCAATGACCGGCCACAGGACTTTCGGACCCAACAGATTTAACGAGCACGTACTCCGCATATACTCGGTAGGTCTTCAGTGGTACCGGGACTCGATAGCGGGACCTTCCGATCTCGAGACCGAGACGCTGACCACTAGGCTCACTACGGCCCCTTGATTTGACTATTTGGGCGACCTCCATTTTCTCATTACTTCCGCTATGTTGCCAAGTTCACCGAAATAGCCAAATGAATGAAATATGTTACTTTTTATATTTTATTTGTGGTTGTTTGTTTGAAAGTCATTACGTTACAGAGTCGTATAATAGGAATTCAGGCTACCTCAGTTTTGTCGTCGGGGGTTTGTTGTCGATAGCGAACACGCCAATAGAATTGCGCAGCAATTCCGGGGGTTGGCGAGCCATAGCGAGCAGGGGGCGGAGACCCCTAGTAATTGAAATTAAAAGATGCAAATATTTAATAAACTTGATTAATTTAAAAGAAATTTCCATATTTTTTAAAAGCTTTAATGTTTCGTATCAATCTACCTTTTCCAACTTACTTTAAAATAAAAAATATCTTTGATTGTTTCGTAGGACGTTTTCAGTTTTTTTGTTGTTGCTTCTCTTGACTAACACTGATTACGTCTTGACTCTCCGTTACAGTTTGGAAGGCTATCAAACTTCTTCAAAAAAATAAATCATGTTTTTTAACAGCACTAAAACTCCGTCTATTTCGCCATCACGAACACCATCCCCGAAACCGACTTTCTAAATTTAACCAATCAAATATCGAACTGCAGTCACCACCTGATGCATACACGTGCCGATGACAAACTTCGCTCGACAAGAACACTTATCCCTAAGATTGACCCGCGAAATGTGTTTTTATTTCAAGATCATTGCGCGGAAAGTAAAAAAATAAAACATTTTATGAATCCTGGTGAAATTCAAAATGTGACTGTTTTTGAACCATTAAAATGGCGGCAAAAGGGTGGTTTGATCCAGATATACGGCGAATCCAATACGTCATTTAATCCAATTAAGAAAATGATTCAATTCACCACCGATGCAAAAAAAAAAGCGGCGGCACACTGTATTTGAATTTAAAAAAAAACTTTATACACTTTTCACAACAATTATAGGGGAACACATGGTTTAAACCCTTTTACCAACAATAATTCCATTTGAAATCATCAGATTGCGGTTTTTTTTCTCACTAAGTTGAGCTCGCTCTTATTTATCGTTAGATGGAAGAATCATGTCTTTTAAAGAATTAAATAATGTTTGTTTTAATTAAATGAAAATATGAAAATCATGGGAAAATAAATTTCACTCCCAAAAAAATTTCACGTTTGCATTCTTAGATGTTTAAAAATTTATTTGTTAAAAAACTTAAAATCAAGTTTAAATTTTTTTTAATTATTTATTCAAAAGTTATGATTTTAATTTTTTCTTCCTTAAATTTCAGTTAAGAAATTAAGATATTTTCCCCCTGTTTTTTACCATTTCATTCTGGATGCATTATGAATCTACTTCACAAATTTTAGATTCTTTGAATTAAAAATAAGAAGTTGGAACTGAAAGGGTTAACTAAAGTACGCAAAGTGCTCTCCTAATTGTTTTGAGCAGTGTATATTTATATATTTAGGTACATAAGAATAAAAAATCATTGAAACCTAATGTACACCAAACATGGCAAACAAAACAAAATAACTATTAGGGTTCAAGATTTGCGCACGACTAACGGAAGAAAATTATATTTCTAAACCCCGCATAGTTGTTTAAGGATATTTTTTTTAACAACGTGTCATTTCTTTTGAACCAAACTTGAGAATTCAGCTTTTACTTCAACAACCTTATGAACGGAAAAATAAGAAATATTTTGTAAATATTCTCTTCAAAAAAATGTGGGGAATTTTGAAGTTTACTAATAATTAAATAACCAGAATATTGTTTCCCTTCTCATTTGTTTTATTTTCATCCTTCTAAAATGAACACAAACGGCAGAGTACAAGGCTTTTCATATGCCATTACTCAATGGTATTACTAAATAATATGGAGTCTCATTTAGAAGAACTGTCAGCAGGACATGTTTACATGACATATCAAATCATTGAACGCACTCAATAACAAACGAAATGGCCCTACCAATGTACCTATTCAACGCAAATCAAACATCATTACATTGTGTTTTTCCCACACACAATTCACTTCGACAATGTCGATAAAAAAAATGTCCTTTATTTGGCATCCGACTACAGAAAAAAAAACCCTTCCTCAATAGTATTATTTGAAAATTACAGAATGGGTTCAAAGTTGCCTTGTATGCTTTGAATATAATGTTGTGTCACGCAAGCGCCATTCCCAACCAAGAAGCCATTAGTGCGTAAGCCTTGACTAGAAATATATGCGACATTTAAAACTAATATTTTTATAGTAGAGTGCTCTATAGAAGTACGCATAAAAATGTTATCCATTAAAAAAATAATAGAAATAGTCTCATTAAATTTATGACCGAAATAAATTTCGTTCCCTTTGCGAATAATATTGTTAACCTGAGAATTTCTGTTTAAGTATAGCACTACAAAAAAGTAGTTTGACATAAAATACTGCTACAGTAACCCCTCGTTATATCGCGCTTCTCAGGTATTTATTCTCATTTTTTAGTCATCGTATCTAATAGGTATGGTTTAGGTTACAGATAAACTATATAGGGTGACACGGGGTAATTGGGGGTAACACGGGGTATTGGACACAGAAAATTGAGGTAATTATTGGACCAAAAACAGCGTTGCATCATAATTTATGACATCTAACAAACCAAAATTTGTTACTTGCTTATCTAGCAAAGCTCTGAATAGTTATTGGGAAAAGATTAGTTTACTTTTTTTTTCAAAAAATATATTAATAATCCAAAGCTCTTGAAAAAAAGTGTTTGAACTTTTTTTTCCATTCGATGCCAAACTGTGTATATTTTTGTTTTCTTTTACATTATCTTGAATTTTGTAGGGCCCAGTCTAATATGTTTATGAAGGTGGTTTGTGCTGAAAAACACCATTGTAGGATTAAAAGGCATGCATTAAGGCATGCACACAGCAAATCAAAACGTCTTAATTTCAGTCAAAAAAGTGTCTGAAACAAATGGCACTATATCCAGACCCTAAATCGCGTCTGAAAGTTTAAGACACTTGGTGATGTCTTAAAAGCTACGTTTCAGACACTTTGTCGTGACTTATAAGTAGCTTCTTTTCAGACACTTCTGATGTCTGAACTATCCAATTGTTTACAAAACCGCCAAAATCAGTTTTTTCCTGACAATTGAGACTTGAACATGAAAGAAAGTTATTTTCAATTTAAATTTACTACAAAACACACAAATAGATATTCTTAAGAGGATTTCTAATCAAATAAGTTTTAGTTATACAAATTTCTATATATATGTGATAAATTTTACATCACAAGGAGTGGAGAACACTGCTGGACATCATAGTTCTTTATTTTAGGTATCTTCTTTAGCAACGGCCAAGACAGCCACTACAAACACATCTTCACATGGCGAGGTCTGGTTAAAAAGGTGCGCATTTAAACTTACAGATTTGCTTTAGTGGAGACGATCACGTGGTTGGTCATTCTCGTGAGAACCGTGCTGAGCAAGCGCTTTTTTGTACGCACGTGTCAAAGATAAAATCCAGTTAGGTTGACAACGTTGTATGATTAAGTAGATTGACAAAGGTGTACTATTGAAGGTATTTTAATAGTGGGAATATTGTCGTCTCATTTCCCCCTCCGCAAAGGTGCACCAGGAGGAAGAGGAAAATGGACGAAAGGGAGAAAAAAAATTACTTCTGGTTAGGGAAAATTTGGTATAAAGGATCTTTGGGACCAACTAATGGGTGATCAGACCACCAGTGCAGGCCAAAAGCTTAAAATGGAATCGAAATGGAATGCACGTGATCAGCCACTGCCACAATGTTACATCATCGCAACAATATGAAAACAAAATATCAATGGAAATAGTACAAAGGAAAGTACACAAAATGGTAAACAGTTGACACAGGGAAGAAAATAAAAAGTAAATGGCAAAGACTATACTAACAATAATACACTTGTAAACTATCTAATAAAGACATTTGTGGAAATGGACAAAATAACATAAAATACTGGCATAATTGTATAAAAATTCAACCAAAAATACAAAATTGGCGGCCGGCCTACTACACATGTAAAAAAAAAGGAAAAACTGCACATGGAATTGCAGCCCAAAAAATTATTTTTCTGGAAAACAATAAAATTTTTGAAAACTGGCAGGTTTTCAGGTGTGAAATTTTTAACTTGCTGTGCCAAAACAAGTGAAGAGCCTGCCTTAGAATGAAGTAGAATAACATCTACTTCACAGTAGAACATATTTATTATTTAGTTAACTACAGAAATGAAGATAGTTTGGACCTTCAAGATCTTTTATTATAAAGGAATCATTTAAAGTATTTAACACGGCGGAGTCCGGAGCCGTAGCTCGACCCGCCAAAAAGACACACAACCTTACATCTTGAAGTCTAATTAAAAAGTGACTCTATTTTTAATGGTTGTGAGAAGAGTGGATCAGAAGTCAAAACAAAGTCTGCTGCGTCTGCAATTTCTCTGGGAAAGAATGTATTGACGCCTATTAAAACGTGGGAACTGTTCGATGGATCGGCAAGACATTAACTGAGAGTTATTAAGAAAGAACTGAATATTAGAATATTATAGAGATTTGTGTGGTTAATATTATAACTTTATAGAGATTTATACGATATATCACATATATATATTTTTTAACTAAAACTGTATTTGATTAGAAATCCTCTTAAGAATATCTATTATGTGTGTTTTGCAGTAAATTTAAATTGAAAATAACTTTCTTTATGTTCAAGTCTCAATTGTCAGGAAAAAAAACGATTTTGGCGGTTTTGTAAACAATTGACTATACTTGGATAGTTCAGACGGCAATATTTGCAAAACCACTTCATATATGAAACTGTAAAACATGATTGGAATAAAAAGTTAAGCTAGATTTTTATTAAGAAAAAATCATAACTTTTATAAAAGTTCTTTATTATACAACCAATTGTCACATTATTAGTAAAAACAAAGATCTTTATTTTTAAAAGTTAGTTAATATTTTTATTGAAACAACAATCATCTAATAAAATGAAAATAAAATAAAATGACTTTTGTCATCCAACAACTAAAAAAAAAATAGTATAAATAAAATTAATACAAAAATCATTATTAAAATGTATTAAGAAAATTAATTATAATATATTGCTATTAAAGTTCATTTTTGACAAACTTTCAAAGTATTTTTAAGCATCAGTCACATAACAAACAAACTTTTTTGTAATTATATTAAAAATCAATGGGAAAAGTTAATGGAGCACTCAATGCCAAAAATGATTACAGGGTTTACTACATTTTTATTCATTTATTTTTAAAGGTTAATACAAAATAAATATAAAACTAGTTATTATTTATATGAATAATAAAAGTAAAATAAACATTTAACTTAACTTCAACATATGATTTTATAATCAAAAAAAAATCTTTATTCATTTTTAATGTTTTGTTTCAATTTTATAAAAGGTATTTTGAGGAATACATTAGTTAAACACATTACGTGAAAAAAATTAAATATATGCATCAAAAAGTAATACAATTTTGACAAACAGTAAACACTGTTATCAAATATTTATTCAAACTAAATTAAAACCAGTTATTATTTATATGAACTATAAGAGTAAAATAAACATTTAATTTATCCTCAATATATCATTACATAACAAACATTAATTTAACATATCAACAAACATAATCAAAACATTAATTTAACAGAATAGCTTTCAGAAATATGTTATCACAACTAGAGTATATAAAATTTCATTTACAGCCAATCTACTACCACTTTAAAATATCACCGTCACAATAACATATTTATTCTAAACCCAAAAGCAACTATACTTTAAAAGGAAACAAGGATGCTAAAGATTAAACTTAAAAAAATGTATTTTATTAACTGCTTTTCAAATTAAAAGTACCTTCAAAGAAAAACAGTTATGGAAATATAATGCATCATTAACTAATTTGACTATTCTAAATTATAAAAACCAAAATTTAAGAACACAAATCATGCATCGTCAAAATAATACTTTAACTAGTAAGAATTATAGATTATAAATTATTCCCCAACAGTTTTTCTTTTTTATAAGTTCTTAACTAAATAATTTCTATATAATAATGTATTAGATGAATGAAGAAAACAATGAGCATTTTTAGAATACATTTTTATTTTTACACAAAAAAATTACATGACTCTCAAACTTACCTCATTAATTTTTAAAAATAATCCAAAAATACTTTCTAACAAAATAATTTATTCTCTCGATTTCTAACACACACATTACTTCGAAGTCCGAATTCATATAAAGGAGTTCTAAAAAGTCATGTCAAGGGCACAACTTTAAGCAACTTGCAACTCGTCTTTTTTTGACAATTTTCCAGTGGTGAACCATAAATCTTTGAATAAAGTAGCAACAGTTAAGGAGGCACCTGGCGATGAGCACAGTTTGCTGCTAATGGCCGAATAAAAAGCAACCGATAGCATTGCAACTTCAAATTTCTTGTTTATTTTTCTGTTCTTCCAAGCTTGCAGCTGTCCATTGCAATTATAACAAAGTATAATGTTATGAAATTGTCTTCTTTTTTTCAGTTGGCTCGAAACATTATGTGACAATTTTTTACTATTAATTTTATTATTTCTTCTAATCCATATATTCTAATCAACTTCATTCAGAGAAAATGAAAAAAAAATAGAATTATTCTTTTTCAAAATAGAGCAGTTGAGCTGTTTAACACATTCTTCTAACGCTTTTATTAACGATTTTAAATATTTAAAGTAGCTTTAAAATAGAATGTTTTATTATTTAATATGTTCGGTTTATATACTCATTATTTAATTTATTTTTTAAAATACTGTTTATATTTTTAATATGCGAATTTCACCAAGTCTTTTTTTAATTGAAGTCTCTCAACTGCAAAGCGTTCTTTAACTGCGTTAAACTCAATTCCAGAGTGTAGTATAAATTGGCAGTTGAAAAGCAGTAGTAATAGTAAACAATAGCTATAATTTCGTTTTATCTTTATAATACTTACTTATTCTAATAAAGGCAATCAGTTTTGCTCTTAAAACATGCAATTTATTGTTCTGAAATGCAAAATTCGAGCTGCTTGTACGTACTATGGATTTTTATGTTAAGCCTAACTAAACTTGCAAGAAGCCGCCATTGTTAAGACACTTTTTCATGTCTTAAAAATAATTTACGTTTCGCGTCTGAAATGACTTAACGTCTGAATTTGAAAACGTCTTAAACTGGCCATTTTCTAGGCTTTTCAGTCACTAATCTTGTCTTAAATGACGTCACAGTATTTTTCAGACGCATTTGATGTCTTAAATAATGAGGAGATTCGGCATTTAAGACGCTTAATGTGACTGAAATTACATTTAAGACACGTTTTTGTCTAAATTTAAGACAGAATGATTTGCTGTGCATGTTTAGTAATGGGGTAATTATTGGACAAAGCGTTGTAATTGTTGGACATGCTTCGTATGTTAAACAGCTTGATTATTGGACTGCATTTTGTATCTTTCATTTTCTCAGGTAGTGCACTTAATTGGTATCTAATAACAGCAAATCAAACTTAATTAAACCAGAAAGAAGTTAAACATTTCTTTCGTGGACTTGTAAGGTTTGTTGGAACTTAACTACATTTAATTTGATAATTGATCCTATTTAGGCGTACATAGCCAATTTCTTCAACTTCTGAGAGTGAAGACATTGATGAAATTGAATTACAGGACTCAGTGAAACATACTCTTAAAACAAAAGAGTGAAATCCACTTCTATAGGGGAAGTGCATTTTCGGCACCGGAAAGGAGTGGAAATTAACTCAGACTGAGTTAAAACCGCTCGTTTGTTTTGAAAGTGTACACCACGAAGTCTTCGCCAATGATGGGACATGAACATTTATCTTTAATTTTTGGTGTTTTAGTTCCAGTCAATAGAAGAAGCTAAAGGTTATACTTTGTTTAATAAAGTAAAACTGCAATTGGCTGCTTCAGTGTTTAAGCAAAGTAAGATTTTATGTTTTGAGGCCTCCAAGTAAATAATTTTCACTATTAAAAAAAGTAAAATGTGGCATTTAAGACATCTTTTATGTGCTAAACTGTTTCAAAATTTTATTTCTGATATATTTAAATTTACAAAATCCTGGATGAAGTTAGTATGAGATTGTGTTACAAACCTTTTTTTGTCGATATTATCATTCCATGCGGGTAAGTCATGAATGGACAGTAATATTCATGACTTAAATCAACAGTAGATTGCTAAAATCTGCTATAATAATTACAAGCACACCAAAGAAGATTGAATTAGAAAATGTTAAGGAAAAAGGGACTCAGCTTTCAAACTATAACATAGATAATAGTGGAACTGTAAGCACTAGCACATTTTTGACCTTTCATACTGTAAGAAAGAAATTTGGAAATAAATGCACATAATAAGATGCATTTAAAAGTGTCCTGTGTTTACAAAATACAATGCAATGTAAAAATCAATGATTAAATATATTTTAAAATATTTTTATATTTTTAATGTGTCCCATTCCTGACGCTATGAGTCATGACTGCGACAGATTAAAAGAGCTTGATTTTTTTTTTGATTTTTGCGTATGTCAAATTTATTTGAAACTAATTATATATTTTTATTCTTAAAGCTAACTATTCAATATCCCGTTATTAGTTATAAAAATAAAAATTTATACATTTCAAAATTTGTAAAAAAAAAGTGATCTCAAAATATCCCAATCATGCCACCTCTTCCATGTCTATATAGTACGACTATCTATAGTATCATTCCACTATCTTAATTATAAGGCATACAAACACACATTTAGCTGATTTGGCGTGTTTTTGGCAATTTCTGGATTTTAGAGACACCCGTGGCGAGAAAAGAAGATAGGCACACACGGTTCAATATATTTTAAAGCAAATCAACAAACACCTATTTTATAAAGCGTCTGCCATTTAAATTATTACAATATCCTTTCTCTTTGAGTGTAGGGACATAGTTTTCTCATTCGCTTTCACTGTGCAATGCATACAGGTTAGAGACAAGTCTCGGTTCTTGACCGAAAGTGGTTATTCCCTCATTTACACATCGAAAAACAATGATCTCAAACGGTCACCTCTCATTTTTGTGTGTGAAAACATTCAAATCTGTTCATACTTATAGGTAACTCTAGTGTAAGGAATACGCCATTAAGATGATTGGAAAATGAATTAATTTAAATTAACTAGACTCTCACGAAGGCAGTCATAGACACAAAACCTTAGCTAGATCGATAAGCAGAATCGACGAAAACAAAGAAAAGTGTGAAGTTTATCGTAAGTCTTTTTTTCAATTGCTTAATTTTTAATGTATATCCATTAATTATTTTTACCAAGCTTTTTAAAGTATTTAAAAAATTGTATTTGTAATGTACTATAGTCTTTAATATCTGCCAACTATTCAAATTGAAATATTGGAATTTGAATTGTTTGTAGATATAAAAACAGATCGGGTGTGGGTCCACAATAATTTCAGACGCATGAAGTGTCTGAAGTTCTGCTGCATATGTGTCTGAATTTTAGACACATTATATGTCTGAAAAAATTAAGACGCCATTTGGTGTCTGAATAATGTACACCCTGTTTCAGACGCTTTTTTGTCTGAAATCAGGACATTTCTGTTTGCAGTGCAGCTTTGCCAATTCAATGATCGTCACTGAGGTAGTGAATCGGACGAATACTCTGCGTGAGAGGCACAAAAGGATCCATATTAGGAAAAGAGTCAATTTGCGAACCGACCGATTTTTTAATAATATTATTTTTTAAAAATAAACTCTTAAACTATTTTTCTTACTTAGTAACAACTTTTTCACTTTAAATACCAATAAAATCATCACAGTTTGTATTTTTTTCTTACTGGGTAAGGTTTTGAAGTTTTCAAAAGTCAGATCGGTAACGTGTGTTTCTTTTGCAAAGATATTTTATTCGTTGTATATTGTCATAACAAATATATTTTAGAATAAAAACTTTATTTAATGTATTTTAACAATATTATGCATCCTTTCTTTATAAAAAAAAATCACCGAAATTAGAAATACGTCTCAAAATATGCATGTCACAAGTTAGCATGTCAGTTCGCTAACATTAACTTACGAAACGCGTGCTGAAAACGTCATTTCTGAAAGAGAACTACGTCATTGAATCTTCCCCGTAGACTCTTCGCGAAGTTCCATGCTGCAACTTCAATTATTTCCTTTGGGAATACAATAAGTAAGAATATTCAATTTTATTTTTAATACGCTCACTTTCGAGTTGCTCAAATCGGTAACGCACTCTAAAAAATAGAAATGTATAATATTTTTGATATCAAATGATGGTTTTCGTGAAGAAGCCGTTTCTAATCTGACAATACGAGAAAAAAACCATTTTCTTATTCATTTAGTCAGATCAGTGACAAAATTAGATTTATTACCGAAGTACGATTCCGTTATATGAGCGTGTGGACGACTAGGGAGCCCAGTCGGTAGGGCGCGCGTGCGAAAGATCACAAGTTCGGGCCCGGGCATTGACAAAATAACTGCCAACCTATACACGGTCTGTGCAGCCAAAAAGTCAATACCTCGAGTAGAGGGAGTGCACTTTAAATATGCTCCAAAGATCTGTCGCTGTGTACGATGCCGCTCATAAAAGTTGCTTTGGGTGCCTACTCAGGTGTCGGCTCGTCACTTGACTGTGGATAAAAATGATGATGTCCGTCGCCAATAGCCCTCGTGTAGCTCTAGTGCGACGATAATTCAAACTAAAACCAAAACCTATCTCCATGACGAGGCCACTTATATATATATTACGAGGCCACTATATACGAGGCCACTAGTATATATTTGGTAATAGTGTTACTTCTATGATTCACAAAACAAAGATTTTTATGCAACAACAATGTCATATATCCACAATCTTTTGTTTAAAAACAACAAAATCAATGAAAACTACCTCAGACCAACTCTAAAGATTTTAACGTATGTGCGTAAACAGAAAGCTAGTAACTTCTTAACTATTATCTAGATGACAGGGAAGAATACTTAGTTGTGGCACCATCTATTGGGCTTTTTTGAGGTCGGGTTTGTAGTTTAGAATAAAACAGTACTAAATTTGCGTCTTTCATACCGCGGCTTTTTGAGATTTTTTTTTCGACGTTGAAAATGTGATTCATGAACTGGGATCTTCTTTTGGGTTGTTCTATTTCTCTTCAGCTTTTTTTGTTAAACTCAATTTTTCTCACTAATAAATGACCATCATCATAGTATAATTCCAGTATTAGTAGTTTGAAATAATAAAACATAATTAAATGACATAACATTAAATTTTTATTACTCATTTTTCTTTAAAAAAGCACAATTTTAGTATTTTTTAATTATAAAATTATTAAAAAAAAACTTACTAAACGATTACTTAAATATTAATTACGAAGACGAAATACGATTAACTTACTCAATAATTTATCTTTTTAAAACGTATTAAAAAGCAACAGTAGTTGAATTACGGTCCATTTACATAAGTGTTTGACCAACAATTGTTCTTCACTGTATGGAAATAGAACTACCCAAAAAAATTATCCTTGGTTATGAATCACAAAAGTGCTATCAACGTCTACAAAAAAAATTATCTACCGTAGCTCTAATGGGACGTTAATTCAACTGAAAAAGCTACTAGATATAAATTCTGATATAATACCCCTGAAGAACTTGAACTTGGGGATTAAATCATACGTTTCTGGGGTCAATGAATTTTAAAATGAATTTATATTTTTATTCATTTAATTTCTTTCATTTCTCATTTCATTTTCTTTAAAATCCACTATTAAATAATTTCTTATTCAAAATTACATAAAATAATACAATAAAGGTATTTTTTTAAAGGTGTTAAATAAGTGCCTTACATGAGTCGGTAGCCGAGAGAACTCAAAGGAACCGAAGTAGTGCCGCCATCTATACACCAAATTGTAGACAACTTAAAATTTGAAGATCTGATCAAAATTGTATTTAAACGTAATTAATGTATTTATCTGATATTGTTCAGGTAAAGATGAGGAAAAAGTACATAAAAATAAATAATATTGTTTAAAAATCTACCTAGTCAACTATCTCCTGAAAACATGAGTGAAATCATAAGGGGATGCGCAGTGGCGATTGCACCAATAATGTACACACATTGTTGCAATTACTTTTGGAGCACAAATTTTAAATTTAACACAATTATTTTTAATGTACTAAAATATTTATTTAATTGCTCATTTAAGAAGACATTCCATTTGTTTATGTATATAATTTCAGTGTTTTTTTGTATATTTTGCATTTAAAAATAGTTAATAATAATATTTTTGTATCAATATTAATATATATAATTATATATATATATATATATATATATATATATATATATATATATATATATAATATATCTATATCTTAAATAGCATTTAATATTCTCCAAAAACTTCACGGAAATTATTTCAAAAAATTTTAATTTTGAAGGTAAAAGATACAATTTCAGGGGGACAAAAATTGCAAATGTGCCTTTGAAAAGCGCGGGTAACTATTGCGTCTATTTTCAATTAGAAATAGTTTTTTTTTCATTATTTAAGGTAGCAAGATACCTAAAAAAACGAAATTTGGCCAAATGACACATCTGTATTTTTCTGGATTATTTTAAAGGGCAATTCATTGGCTTCATACATCAGCAAAATTTTGTTTCTAGTGTAAATAAAATAAAAGTTGTCAGGGTCAATGCTAACTAAATCAGTGATAAGTTTCCTGGCAAGTGCTAGTTTAAATATTTAAAAATATATATTGCTTGCAAATAAAACATTAAATATGGTCTGGATACTCGGAAAGTAAATGAAGGTTTTGGACCTTGGTCAAAGTCATATCTTGTAATCATTTGATTTTGTTTGTACAGCATTTTTGTTGATACAGCAATTTTTATCAGCTGAATTTGATTTTTTTACTGTAAATGATAATGAGCATGTGAATTTTATGACGCATATCTAAGAGTAGTTCATGACCTAACGCACTTCGACTTATTTATATCTAGTTTCCAATTTCCCAGAATTTCTAGTAAGAATACAGAATGTTTACAGAGAAAGCAGTTTCTTTTATCCATTTAATAGAAATGAAGCCTTCAAAGGTCTACCTTATCTCAATAACCAAAATATAAGGCCAAATGAAGACCATTGTTCTGAAGAATTGCTACAGAACATATAAAGGACAAACTTAGTTTTTCGTAAAACAAATTTATAAAATTTAAAATGAATATGTTTAATGGTATTCGCAAAGTCGTCGGAAAGGGATCGATTCCATCCCCACTAGATTGTAGCTTTGTGATTTGATTATGAACAAAAAAGTAATAAAATGTACAGTTTTCAAAACTTAATAGCTCTTAAACTGAACTTATAAAGTCAAGAATAATGGGTAAGATTTCCAATAGATACATCAATCTAAAAAATTCATTCATGATTTGACGTGGACTTATTAAAACAATTAATGCGGTGCGCGGAAACATGTGGCAAAACCCCCAAAAATGTCTTTACTAAAACTATATTTTATATTTCTTACTAGATGGCAGCACACACAAAAATACTATAACTGCAAGTTCCTATTCTTACAAATGCATCCATCCGATTCTCCAAGTACTATATATTAGGTGCATTTTAATAAATATTAATACTTTTCTAAACAAAAAATTGTAAATATGAAATGTTGCATTTTATAAATGCCTAATTTTTATCACTAATATTTTTAGCATTTAATAATTTATTAATGACACAATATAACAGGGTATAAGCGTATCGTGGATGCTTTTTCTTTGAAATTCGAATAACCGTATACGTGAAGTTAATTTTATAATCAAATAATAATTTTATAGATCAACTAAAAGTTAAAAATCGTAAAAATGTAGGGCTAGGAAGAGAATTTTTAATTTTTTGTTTCTTTTTCCCTAAGTAAGTGTGGCTCGGTGGTCTAGGGGTATGATTCTCGCTTAGGGTGCGAGAGGTCCCGGGTTCAAATCCCGGCCGAGCCCAAGGGTTTATTTTGTTATTATTAGCAAAAATATTGAGTCATATTATTATACATTTTTTATTATTGTTAATGTAGCGAATCTCCAATTCTTGCAATCGATAAGGTTTGTAAAGAAAAATTCGATCAGATTTAATTTATAAAAATAAGCAATCTGTAGGTTTAGTTTTTTTCTACACCACTAATGTGTTTCATTTTCATAAAACCTTTTTATTAAAACTTATTAATTTCGAAAAATCTTTAAATTTTCCTAGAACTAAGCTATTACATAACGACCTCAGTCGCATAGAGTATATCTGTACATTTTTCAAAAATAAGCTATCAGAATTGTTCAATTTTTCTAAAAACTTCTTACTGAAACTTCAGATCATGATTCACATTAATTATCCCAGGTAAAATTTGTTCAATTAAAATTTAAAAAAAAAACTATTCTATAAAAAAAATTGGTAGTTTATCATAATACTGGGAACACATTTTTAATAATATTTAATGTCATAATTAGGTTTTTTTAAATAAATTCTTTCCGATGATGTTATTAGAACTGCCGTGGAATTTTTTTTTTGGAAAACAAGTGACAATAGAAGTGTAATTTTTTCAATTTTCGAAAATTTATTACTAAAAATATCGAAAAAAATATCTTAAATAGTAAAATGGTCGTCTTAATGTATAGAATAGAACAACTGCCGCTTAATATGAACTAATTCTTACTCAATGCACAGGGCGAATAGGATAAATCGGCAAAAACAATAATCTAATAATTTTCAAGGATATTAAAATCATGATAATTGAATTCTAAGAATGCTACTACAAAAAACATTGAAATAACAAAGTAACTTTTCTCAGCGATAAGTTCCATTGGTTCTACTATATCTTATGGGTCACGGAATGAATTCGAAGTAGATGAATAGGTAGAGGGATATGGATAACAACTTTTATTCACGCTAGATATTTATCAGAACAACAGTTAATGGTTACAGAACTACAGTTAGAGAGAGAGTGTGTGTTAAATCATTTTATAAAACGAATAAATGACTGGGCATTTACTGTACAAAAAAAGTTTGAAAAGAACATTTGACTCTTTGATGTCAATTATGTATTTGATATACTACTTAATTAAATTATTTATTGATTAAAAATTCTTAGTTATCGATTTTACATTGGTTTTGTTGTTAAATTTCCGTCTCATCGCAATAGGGAAGAGGGCTTTTGGGCGACGGGCTTCACCATTTTGAGCCTCAGCCAACTGACGAGTCCGACACCTGAGCTGAGTCGGCAACCAACGCAACATTATAACCGCATCCGTACTCCGTTTAGCCGAATTTTCTGCTGCATAACTCGCAACAATTTTATAGGATGGGCAGCGCCGATATTTCTTCTCAAGCCTCCTTGAATCGCTGGGTTTGAAGTTCAACGCCTTACTCACTGGGCTACTCGGCCCTTGTTGGCAGTTTTATTTCGAGTAGATTCATTTGAAAAAAGACCCACTTCGTTTCGACGACAAAATCTTGGCGATTTTTTTAAGCTTTTGCAATTTTGCAATTTTGTTTCATATTGTATTGTTTGGTATGATAATGATAATCTGTTTTAGCCTAGTAATACAATAAAGCAATAGTTATAGGTGCTGACAGAGGTCTTCTTTGAAAAAAGGCTATTGAGACATGGATCATAGGGATTTTTCCTGAAGTTTTGTTTTGTTTCAAAATAACCTTTTCTAAGCTTTTTTCCGACACTTTTTTTTTCAAATCCCAATTCGTTTTCTCGTCAATACTGTGACTAGTAGTTCCACCAGACGGTCTAGTTCAGGAAACAACTCTCAGCCAAGGCAGGAGAGAAAAGACGAGCGGCGATGATTAAGAGATGGCGATTATGAAAGAGAGTGGGAACTGCATTGCGAATGAAATGAAACAACTGTTCTTACTGCAATGACGATTCGCCATGTTTTATGGATACTAAATTTTTTGTTGTTTGGTTAATTCCACGTAAATACATACAAGTGGATTTTAAAAATATTTTTTATTCTAGTTGAAACTTTTATATGTGATTTAGAAAAGTTTGAACTATAAAAATTTTACATCAAAAATTATCATTGTTTTTCTCTGTGGCAACACTGAAGTTTCAAAGTGGCTGCTTTTTTTGAAAGCATATGTTATGGTTTTTCATCATTTTCAATTCTTGAATTTTAAGTTAAGTATTTTTTATCAGATTTTTTGGTAAAATTATTAAAATACACTATCTTGAAAACACATTTTTAATCGGCATTTATAAATAAAAGTTTCTTAATTAGAAAGATAAACATCCCCTGTTTGGGCTGTAGTGTAAGTCACGAAAAGATATAAAAGTTTCTATAACTTTTTAAAGTAAGGCTTTGCTTCAAAATTTTTAAGATATTTTCTTTCTATATTAACCTTTGTGTAATTCCACACCTTTAAATTTTAAAATAAAAAGCATTTTCTCTATTTATAAAACATTTTAACTTTGTAGTGTAAGTCACAACGTAGTGTCAGTCACAGCTTCTGTTTAATTTATCTATTATAGATTAGCTATAATATTTGTAGATTTCTTATATTTTGATAATTTTAATTTAAGATGGCTAAATCCACAGTTAAAAGAAAAAAAGAGCAAAGGGAAAGACTTTAAGCATGTGAAAAATTTCAAACCTTTAAAGAAAAGGAAAGCAAAAACGACTTTACGGACAACACTTTAACTAAAAATACACCATATCTATTGCAATGTTCCAACCGTTAGACAACATTGAATGGCATTTCTCTGCCACCAATGTTGGTCATCTTTACCTTTAGTCATGAAAAAGGACCATTTGATGGACTTGGTGATACAGTGAGGAGGGGATAAAAGCAGCCACACCTTCCAGGAAAATTGACCCACATTCTGCTAAAGATTTTTTCACTTTGCATAAGAAATCTGCCCAAACATATCACTATTATACATTTCTGACAATTGTATAAAGGGCGAAATAGGTAGATTAAATGATATTTGCTCATCAAAGGAAAATAAATATTTCTGATTCCTGACACTCAAAAATTGCTCTGCTTTTTAAAATTAAACTAATACTTACAAAAACTGCCAATATTTCATTAAATCCCTCAAAAAACAACACGGCTGATTAAACAAATAGAAATGTTGTAAAAGGAAATACCTCTCAGCAAAATTCTGAAAATGAATTTGATGCTGAAAGAAGAGCTTTAGTTCCTTTTGTAGGAAAATTATCGTTAAATATTTTGTGGGGCAAATGTTAAGTAAAGATGCTTATTCAATAAAACTGAAACATCTGCAATGGTCATGAAGTCTTTTTGCGTGGCCTGGGAAGGAATTGTTTTCAGACAATTCTATTGCAGAAAGAATTAAGAAATTACCAGAAACCAACTTTAGGGGACGTTGTGTAAAGTAACTTTTTCTAACTATGATTTTACCATGTATGCAATTCTTAACTTACCATGTTAAAAATTATTTACATATGTTATGTTATTATTGCCTAAATTTCCATATCTGTGATACAATTCACATGATGTAGTGTAAGTCACAAATTGAATGTAGTGTAAGTCACCCACAAAAATGTTAATAAATTATTTCCTATGATATTTCCACACCTTTTTGCAATTAAATTATTTAGCTTTAAACCTTGTACATAAATTAAGCACTGGTAGAATGTTGATTTACTGCACTATGAAGAAGAAATGAGAGTTTTAAATGATAACCAAAACTCGACTTCCTTTCATGTAGTGTAAGTCACAGTATGACATTTTTATTATTTTTTAGTGAAATACTAAATGAAAATGGTTTTTTATGATTTTTAAAAATAGTATATGTTCAGGGGTAAACTGGCTTACAATATTTTTTTTTTAATAAGTAGAAAATAATTATGAACTACGCAAACGAAATTTGTTAAATCGTCCGATGTCGTGTAAGTCACGCGTGGAAATGCCCTGTTTATTTTTTACCCTAATGAGTTATTTTTAAGTTTTTATTAAAATAAATGTGTCTACCTATGTGCTGCTTTTTACACATGTATTGTCTTTTTTTCTACTAATGTACCTATTTTCTTCTTCTACCCGGATACTGGACAACCACTCGATGGCCCTGAAAATACTAAACCATCCTAGCCAAATATGGAAGAAATGTATCACAAGCAATAAAATTGAAAAGTTTCGAAAACTTTGATAACTTTGGATAAACTTTTGGATAGTCTGTACATAAAAATAAATCTATAATGCACTTTCTTCTTTTACTCCTCATTTACAAGTGACAACCTTTATTTCTTCAACTATGCCATTTGGCGGCCTGACCAAGAAAACGGGTCAAACAAACTTCTCCACATCTTTTCTACAGCGATAAACCCGTTTTTCGGCCTCCCTCGTGGTGCATTTGGCGACAGATCCGCTTCTTCCGGCAACCCTCTTTCGGTGAAGTTTTCGTTCGGGTCAAGACACTCGCAAAAACGGCAGACATTCAGCGCTTCTCTCGACCGCCACGCATTTGTGTTGGCCTATCTGTCATCTTTCAATTATCTTTTTATGCTAATTGGCGAGCCTCGATTGAATTGTGTGTTGTTTGTTTTGGCGGGAAAACTACCTGTTGTCGAGTGGGACACCGCGAACAAGTGCCGGCTGGGTAAGTGCCATCACCACTTCTCACAACACGCTCGTCCCGGACGCACAAATGCTACTCACTTCTTTGGTACAACTGGGATGCATTTCAAATGAATACTTTTCAATTCTTTTTTTTTTCACTGAAAGTTCTATGGATTTTTTAAAGTGTATATCAAACAGTTATTAGCTTTATGAATGATCGAATATTTTTTTAAAAATATATAATTTGGATGTTGGATACTTATATGGTTCTATTTTGTTTTTGTAAAAATAAACCCTTTTCAAAAAAGTGTTTTAACGACTTAAGAGTTGTCAAATGATGAAATGTTAATAGATCCAAATGGGAAATCATATCAGTAAATGGTTAAATGTTTTGAAAATGTTTGTTAACAAATGATTTCGATTTGAAATATTTGATGTTTAGGAGGCTCTATTTATTTTGTTAATTCTTTTCGAGGAGTTGTTTTGAAAACTCTGTTTACTCAAACGAATAAGTTTTATAGAAAATTCTACATTGCATTAAAATATTTTTAAATGATTTTTTTTAAAAATTTATTTTTGGATGAGAAATGTATTCGTACAATTTAAAACAAGTTATTTAAATGGAAGACGTTCTAAGTAGCAGTAACTGTTACTTAGAACCGCTTCCACACACTATTTATTTAGAAGAAAAGCGCCAAACACGGCATTTAGCTAGTTCTAATAAACTTTTAAACGCCAAAATTAAACATTTTCATTATTTTTTTTTTCGCAGATTTAATTATAGTCTTTATCGTTTGCTAAATGTGTTTGAAGTTCGAAGAATAATGATGTATTTTTTTGTAAAAATGTAAGCTGAACATAGTATCATTTATCATTATCATTCAACTTCTCAAAATAACCCAATTTTTATACAAAAAAGAACGTTTCTGTCGCTTTCTTAATCGCTTTTCTTTCTGTCGTCATAATTTCCCATTTTCATTGACTTTCTTTCACAAATACAATAATATTTATCGTTTATTAAATTAATTTGCAGTTCTATGAACCAATATTTGGTAAAACTGATGCTCTAAAAAGAAGCGAAACTTTTTAGATTTTTTATGCAAAAAAAGTTAGAACTCTCTCTGCATCTTTCTTAATACATATATAATAAACCATCAAAGGAAGTCTATAGTAATGTATACTATGACGTCATTCCAAACTGATTTCTAAATAAATATTCCTTTAAGTTTTATTTTCATTTTAAATAAAGTTTATCGTGCGTTTGACGAAGTGGCAACAGTGGAAATATTGGATAAAAATGGAATTTTCTTGTTATTTAAATGTAGATTAAATGTTTAGTTCTTTAAATTTTAAATACTAGAAATTTAAATTATTTAATGAAAATTGGGGCCTCTTGCCTGATTTTTTGTTTAAATTGACGTATCCCACTTAGTTATGAGACTGAGTTCGATCTGTGAAAGTCGGTCGAAAAGACAGATGGACCTTTTTACGTGAAAAACGTAGTGTGCAAGCTAAAAAAAAAATTCAGAATTTGTTTTGTTAATACTAAATGATGGCTTTTCAAACTTTGAGCGTTTTTTGTAAGTTAGATTTTTATTTTTTTTATTTCCAATTACATTTAAAAAAAATACAATACAATCATACAGTATAGTATTTAGTATAACATCTAAAATTCTCTCGCCAACGGACTGGGGTGCTCTGAGAACTTCAGATTCCCACTATATTGCATAATTGTATTCTATATTTTTAAAAATAATTTAAATATAATAGAAATGCAAAATATAAAAAAATATGTAACTTTCACAAAAGCTCACATTTTATTTAAAATATTCAATAAACATTCACTGAAACTTTCAGCAGATAACTTAATCCAACTTCTTGTCTTTTGAGTATCCACTTATTCTCCAAGAACTCCCAAAATATTAGTTTTTTTTTTCTGCTTGAGTTAAAATACTATTTTTATTGTCACTTGCTCGGGAACTTAAAATGTAGATTACTTTGTCAAACATGTTAACCGCAAATTTGATAGTTTTAATATACACTGCAAAACAGTAAAAAAGAGTGGCAATTAAAAAAAAAATAACATTCATATAAATAGATCGTGTAGAACAAAATTCCCAATAATAATACATAACGTCCTACATTTAGGACTGGTGCACTTTAAATCTGTCGTGGTCTAAAGTCCTGGTTGGGTGCCAGCTCAGGCGTTGGCCTCTTGATTGGTCGGGGTTTCGAATAGTTCTATTTCCACTCAAAGCAGTGCCCTTTTGGAATGTTCGTTGGAATGGCGCGTGTTCCCTTTGTTCTGTTGCCTTGGAAATAAATCCACAAGTGGAATTGGATTTTGGAAAAATTCTCCAAATAATTGATTTTTAAAGTTGCGAGCAAGTCAAAGTGGTAATTCGCAGTGCAGTTTGTTGAATATTAAAAAAAGATTTCTTCTCATTTATTTTCCTTTGAAGTTCTAGAGTTATTAATTTTTTTAAAAAATAAAATGTATTGAAGTTCCTTTTTTTTTCTTGAAGGGAGGCGGTTTTCAAACCGAACTTTAATCCGTTTTCAAAATGAGCGAAATTCTTGCGAATATATTTTAAAACCCTATGTTATTTCTATTTGTATTAAAGGGTCCGGGACACAAAATCTTAAAAAAAAATAATAAAATATTATTTTCTTAAAAAATAATATAATTATTTCTGAATTGACATAAATTGATAGAAGAAAATGGAAAATCAAAGGATATAAAGTTTTTTTTTATGGTGTTAAGAACAATAAGTTAAAGTGCATTTTAAGTTAGCTTTACTCAAATACACTGCGATGCAAAAGTTTAGACAATGACTTCATTTAGCTGTGAAATTTAGAATTGTGATAGTAGAGTTACAAAAACCTCCTAAACATATTTTTAAAAAATATTTTGAATAGCTATATTTGAAACATAATTGTTTGATTTGCTGTAGCAATAATTTTTTTTCATAAAATTTGTATGATGCAAAAAATTAGACACATATACGATATTATGCGAATTTTAAGGCCGACGACGTAAGTTTAACAAATACGATATTATGCTATTTTTAATGGCCTAATTTCGCATTTTTATTGATAAATTGTATTTTTTATATGATAAATTAAAAAACACGATATCCGGTGAACTAAACAGATTTAATAACACTATTAGCTCAATTTTACACCAAACAGACAATATAGTCTTTTTAAATCTTTATTCAAATCATATTTGCTTCAAATGTACAATTTAACATCTCTAAATACGAACCGAATGCCTACCAGTCCATCACCTTCAAGTTTTGCCGCGAATTCGTGGATTTGGAGGATTACATTGGCCGATTTTAAATTGTAACTGGTTCAAAGAAACCGATTTTTTCTCAAGAAATTTTAAATTTCAGTATAAAGAAGGAATGGTGTGGGGTGAATTGACTTTGAAATGACCGACTTTTTTTGGCGTTTTTGAAGAGGTGACTCTCTCTACATTGTATTAGAGTATAAAAAAGACCAATCTGTCGTGTGATTAAATATGGGAAAAAGTTCACTTTTCATCTTGAAAATCAGTCAATGCATGTCTCCCACGAATTCATGGCAAAACTTGAAGGTGATGGAGGCATTCGGTTCGTATGTAGAGATGTTAAAATTTGAAGCAAATATGATTTGAATAAAGATTTAAAGTGGCTATACTGTCTGTTTGGTGTAAAATTGAAACAATATTGTTATGAAATCTGTTTAGTTCACTGGATATCGTGTTTTTTTAATTTATTGTATAAAAAAATACCATTCATCAATAAAAATGAGAAATTAGGCCATTATCTACTTTAAATTAGCATAATATCGTATTTGTGTCTAAACTTTTACATCATACAAATTTATATTTTATGAAAAAAGATATTGCTATAGCAAATCAAACAATTATGTTTCAATTATAGCATTTCAAAATACTTTTTTAATATGTTTAGGAGGTTTTTGTAACTCTACTATCACAATTCTAAATTTTACAGCTAAATGAAGTCATTGTCAAAACTTTTGCATCGCAGTATAGATGAAATAGCAAGCAAAAATGACGTAGGATACAGATCAAATATGCTATTGATTTTCAATGTGGACGAATTGAATGAAAATATGGGGGAATGTAAAATGAAATGTTCAAATTTTACATTTAGGAATTACACCAAGGAATATTTTCGGCTGATAATTCTTTATCCGCCCTTCATTGTATTTATTGCGTGAATTTTTTGAAACAATTTTATTTCTTAGGATCTCCCTTCTTTTGTACTATTTTTCTTCTTTCAATAAAAAACCATCTTTAAAGTTCCTTATTAAACGATTTTTCTCAATTAATAAAATAGATTTGAAGAAAAATAGAAGTTTATCTTACAGGGATTAAATCTGTTTATTTAAACCCGTAGGTTTTGAAAAAATTCCACTCTCTGATTTTTAAAAATAATTTTCAATCTGTATGATAGGTTCCTTTGTTATTTTTTTTTTTTGTAATTTATTGTTGGAACCTAAACAGTCTGAAATCATTAAATACTAAGAACATATATCTTCTTATAAACACATTTTCTAAATAAAATTTTTGATTTCTCGAACATATGTTTTTGAAAGCTAATTTGTATTTCAAAATACCTTTGTAATCGTAATGATTTGTTCACAATAATTTTTTATGTGTTCTCTCTACTCTATTGTACTTGGCATTATATTGCCAAGCAATTCTTTTCAACTGTAACTCACTGTTTCGAGTTTCACACTGCTTCGAGTGTTGATTTGCCGCCTTTTTGAATTGAATGAAATCGAAATTTGCGATCCAAATAAACAATTGATAATTCTATCAAGATGGGGCAATGATAATAAAGATAATGTGATGTGTGTGCTTGGTTTTTAATCCCGCGGATGACATTGTTTGGAACAGAAATGTTACACAGTGAATGAATAAGTTACGGTCAAATCAAATGAGAATCGAAATGATCACCCTAAGAAATACACGAAAATAAACTTTTATTCTTGCATTTCCAAATATTAAGATAAAAAAAACAGTAAAAGGAAATGAATTGTTTAAACGATGTTTCAAAAGTTATATCTTTGAACGAAGAATTTACTTTGTTTAATTCAAAAAAATAATATTGGGAGACTTTAGTTTTTTGGACTTGATCCCTTCATGTGTGTGTTTTTGTAAGAAATAAAACTTTTTTGGAAACATTTAAAGCAATTATTAAAGTCTTGCGTCTTTTTTGTTGAACTATTTTTTTAAGTTTTGGAAAATACTTTTAAAAATAGAACTAGACTTTAACAATTTTTAAAAATCGCTTCAAAGTTGAAAGGAGACATGATCTTTTCGCAAGGCAGACTTAATCCTGCAAACATTTGCTTTTAAAAGGGATTTAAATAAATGAGGTATTAAAAATTCTACTTATCATCGCCTTTTATAAAAGTAGTAAAAAAAAGAACATACTGGAATAAAATAGTGTTTTTTGCGGAAATGAGTGTGATTAAAACAACTTTTTCAAATCTAAAAAAAATTAAATGTCGGCAATTTTGCAGTTTAAATAGTTCCATCCAAATATGGTTAATTCTTTAGGTTATTTTTGAATAAATTTTTTTATTATCCACAGTCAATTCAAATATTACAAGTTAGTTTTAGTAAAATATGCGCGCGCTTTGTAGGTATTGAATTCTTAAGTCTCCAATCCGTTACTGAAGTCTCACCTCCTTTACCACTGATTTTTTTCGTAATTTTTAATTTGAAAAATAAAAGGAACTGACTAAATCTTTTCTAATGTTCTTTAGTTGTTTATACATCCCAGGAAAAAAATAGAGCAATTGAATCATTTTTAAATTTTGTCAAATATTGAATATATCCCTCACATTGTTATTTTTGGTTCAATATTGAGCATTTTTTAACATTTTTAAACTTTTGAATGTGTGTTAATACTTGTAATTTTCCAAATTTACGCATATTTGATTTATTTTGCCAGAATGTGACGAAATAAGTTGGCTAATTTTGACTATTTTGAGCCTCAACTTGGCTATTTTTTTTGTTGACATTTCATTTGACAACCCTATCCCGAGTGTTTTCCTCTTGTCAACTTAGGATGATTAGAACATTTTGTCTGTCTGTACGTTCGGACGGACATCTGTCTACTGTCTATCGGTGAATTCAACATTGAATTATCATTGAAATTTAATTTCAAGTCATTTAAATAGCTGTTACCACATCAACAATGGCTTGAGAAACTTTATAAATAATATTTAAAGCAAAATTTATTTTTATAAATCAGTTTGGAATGACGTCATAAAATGCAGCACAATGTGATTCTTTGATTGTTAATTTTTTGTTTACTAAGAAAGCGGCAAGGCATATTTTCGCATAAAAATCTGGTAAATTTAAATTTACATTTTTTTTTTAGTGCAGTTTGGAGAAGTTTTTGTTTTAAAAAAAATTTAATTTTCTTCGAACTGCAAATTAATTTAGCAGACGATATATTAATTTAATTTCCGAAAGAAAAATAATAAAATAGTTGATTTTGGCTTTTAAAAGTAAAAATTATAGCTGGATGCTGTGTTTGGTAATTTTATCTCCAATGTGTATACTACATATTGTGTAGAAGCGGGTGTAGATGACATTTACTGTTACAAACCCACTTGTTTTCCGAAAGGAATTTCAGTAAGTATTTAAGTAACAGGAAAGTAGGCTATTTTAGTTCTTTTAGAACTTCTTCAAGTGAGTACTCTTGGTTTGTCAAGAAAGCAAGAATTTTGTCGTTAGTCGAGTTCTGATATCCCTATTTAATCTTGCGGCTGTGCGATTCTTGGAAATTGTTCTCTAACAATTTTAATTGAGGATTTTATTTGCTTCTGCACCAATTAATGTTATTCCACAGAAAAATCTATTTTTGGAAAAGGAATATGACTAAATAAAAAAGAAACCATTAAGTTAATGTTTTTTGTATACAACTATTGTAAAGTTTGCTAAAACTTTTTCATTTATGTTTATTATGTGTTTGATAACTTTTATTTTTTGCTTGCTAATTTTTTTTAAGTAACCAGGCTTAAAAGTAGCTTTACGAAAACGATCAACTGTCTCTAAGTCAAATTCACGATTTGTTGCGGTTAAGGTTTTCGTTAAAAAGCTATTGGGGTTTTCGAAGAGGCATACGGGTCAATATTAGGATTTTTTTTTAAATTTGTGTTGTTCAATGTTTTTCTCTTCAAAATCTGAAAACGTGGCAGATCGCAAAAAGTTATCATAGCAGTTATTTAATATGATTTGTTAACTTTTAATTTGGTTAACTATAATAGTAAAATTTTTAATTAGGATCACACTATGTTTTAGCTGATAAGTTTGTTAATTTAGGTGAATATATATATATTTTGAATTTTCTCGAAGAATGAAATAGGGTTTTAGTTATGTGTGCGTAAGAAAAATATTCGCTTCATAAAAAAGAAAAAAATATGAATCCTCCTAAAGAAATGGCGTACAGCTTAATATAAAAGCTGAAATTTGGGCTCTTTTTGAACTGAAAAAAGTTTTGCTTAAAAACTAATTTATAAATAGCCCAAGTTTTAACTATATAAAATGAAAAACATAATACAAACGCAGTTAAACGGACTAAATATCCTTTTAACAAAACTGTTTCGAGTTATTTTACAAAGCTATCATTAATAATATCAATTCTCAAACTAAAGATCCTGAAAAGTCTCTGCGGCACGGACTGAGGTGCAAAACCTTAAAAACTACTCCCACCACATTGATCCGACCCATCATAAAATATGCCTCACCGATATGGTCTCACGTATGATAATTAAAGAAATTTGGTTTAACTCTGCCTGAGGTAAATATACGTCGGTGGCACTGTAAAAGTTAAAAACCAGATATAAAAATAAGTACCTTATTGCCGACTGTTGAAGCTCAATATCCGCAATAAATTAATTTCAATTTAATATTTTTTAATAACCATTTCATTTGGTTAAGAGTACTATTTGCTAACTACCAAGATTATTTTATACGCAGTGCAGTAGCAATGGTTTAAGTTTCAAAAGTTTGAATTTCGCAAGATGCAATCTGTTAAAATAAGCTTGAATAAAATAGTCAAATACTAATTTGTTCAAGTAAATGGACAAATGTTACGAAATAACTTAAGCAATTTCTATCTCGAACAATTACTTTCTGTGTCGATTGGGAGTGAAATCAAATTTCAGTGAGCAATTGAGCATGTACTGAAATTGAATAGAAGTTGTCTTCGAATTTGTTCTATAGCTATCGATTGTATTTAGAAAGGCGAACTAAAGTTTGTAGGTCATCTTTAATTTATCTGTGATATGTTGTGTAATAGGGAAGGGAAGGCATAAAAAAAGGTATATTTTCCAGAACAATATTTTAAAAGGACTCAAAAAATGTATATTGCCATGCTGATTACTGGAAAAATAATAAAAAAGTTCCAAATTGTGCTTCAAAGCGGCTGAAGTTTGAAAAAAACCATGTCAAAAATACACTCATTTGAATTTTACCGTCAGAATTTACGGATCAGGATCACATTTCATATTTAAAAACGAAATAATATCGATCAGTTGTGTAGTGTTATTAATTATAAATTTTTTTTATTAAAAACTTGAAATTTTAAATTATGAATGAAATTTTAAATTCGCGTATGAAATTTTAAATTCGCAAAAAAGTTTAAAATATGTAATTTTGATGAAATATCACAAATTTATAGATTTGCAACTGGACTTGTTTGGATGTTTAAATTCTAAAAAAAGAATCTTTTAAACGCAGGAATGGAGGCATATTATATTTACACGATATGAGCAGATGCATAACAGTTATTAAAAAAAAAATTAAGGCTGTCGTGCGGGTAATGGCTAAACTTACCCCATTATTGTTCAAATTGAAACGTTTTTTTTTTTTTAACAAACGTGGATATTGGTGCTCTGTTCCTACCTGACATTAATTCACCAATCGAGGCTCGATAAAGAATTTATTTTCATTCATCCTTTATGTTGCCACTCAAGACCTGAAACATGTCCATTGTTTTTCCGTATTGTCTTAAGATACAGCGGTAGTGTAACGTTCTTTGATACTCAAACTAAACTAAATTCTTTTTAGTTTGTACTTCTATATAGCAACCCTTCATTTTACTTCAACTTTCGCTAAAACTCGGCGTTAGAACTAATCAAATTTAATGGGCGTGGTGACTAGACCTGCTCGCTGTTCCAAGCTAACAGCATTAACTGACTAAGACTTAAAGGTGAAAGGCGATTCTAAACTAAACTCGAGATCCTTTTAACATAAATCTTCACTTCACAAAACCTGCATTGGAAAAAAAAGGTCTTTTCGTGAGAATTGCCTCGCGTTTTCATTGGAGGTGTGTATAAAATGATCAACTTGTTTATGAAACTTAATTTTTTAAAAAGATGAGCAGTAACAGTTTGCTTTCTCGATCAAAATCAACACCTTTTCAAATCCATTGAAAAATAGAACCCTTTATTATGTGTCGTGTACTATTTCTTAAAATTGTACGTTTACCAAGTGAATTGATTGTAAAAAAAGTCGATAAAATCTTAATATTATAATAGCCTATATATTTTTCCATTCGTGTTTCTAATAGTTTAAATATATGTTTTATTGTGATCATGTATTTGGTTACTTCGAAAGGTAATTTTTGAAAAAATAAAGGCCTATGTCAATGAAAAGGTTTCTTTCATTTCGACACTCATAACAAGAGAGTCATCCTTCTATCGACGTCTTCGGAAATAATCCGAATCTCTACTCGTTTTGAGAATTGTTTGTCTTTCTAAAAATGGCTCTCTGAAATGCGAGTCTCCTGAGTGAGCGGAAATAATTAAAAGGGACTAATTGGTTCTCCCTTTTCATTGCAAATCGCTGCTTTTTAACAAGTTCCTATGCGGTGGAGCTGAGGGCGTTTCATTGCTTTTCGAGTTTCAATCAATATGTACGAATATTGTGACGAGGATGAAATTCATAACGCGGGTCAACAAAAAATAAAGATTTTAAACTTATTTTCTGTTCAAATACATGTTTTTATTGAAAGGCGCATTGGAACTCGTTGATTTTATGTTTCTCAAAGATAGAAAACGTTCTTTATGTGAGGAAGAAACTACAACGCGTTGGAACACTTAGAAAATAAAAATAATATGATATTCTTCTAAATACAACTATAACACATTATACTGGCAAATTCGAATTCTAGTAGCAGAAAACATTACAAATTAATTACACGCAATAAAAATGAATTCCAGGCATTCTGCATTGACAAAAATGATGGAAAATAATTTTTTTCTCTGTTTCAGTAAACATTGCTAGAAAAAGGTATTCGATACACATTTTTATATATTTTTTTTATTATTTACATACACAATTAAAGGATTTAAACAATAAATTATGTATCGCATACTTTATAGTATTAAATACCTTTTCTATATATTCTAATTAAACAAACTCATTGCTACTAAGACCATATATAAATTCAGGTAACCCATTGTGGATTTTAAATAAAATAATAAATAAATCGAATTGTCGATAATTTAAAATTTTAAATTAAAATCGTACGCTTTACTGCTTTAATTTGAATAGTAGAATCAATATCTTATTATGGCCATGAATTGCATTTTTCTTAATATTTTTTAAAGTTTTTCTATTATTTCTAAGATTCTTATAAAAGTCTGAAAAACTTTATATATTGACATTAACTTTATTTTACCGAATAAAATTATTCTAAATTTTAAAAAAATAGATATTTGTGTAAACGAATAAAATTTCCTAACAAAAGTTGCTTAATAATGAATTGCATCGCTTTACAAATAGTCCTTGTATACTCGTGTCACCTCGTATCATGAAGCCCAGTATTTTTACCAACAGTACAATCTAAGGTGGTCGGCGTGTTTTGAAACCGGAACCTTCTCGGTGAGAGGGCGGCGCTCTGACGACTAAGAAACTATGATGACCCGAGAACCCCGTCCACATGAATTTCCTTTCAAAAAACAACGATGACCATTCCGACAGCAAAGAATTTTAAATGATTGTGTACAACTCCTGACAGCCTCACGTGCAACGTTGTAAAAACGTTATTTCCGAAGTGCAACGCATTAATTTTTTATTTTATTGAATCACAACATTGGAAACCGAAACACAACGCATGGAAGCATCGCTTTTTATCCGTTCTGCGCTACCTCAATCATAAAATAATAGTTTCCATTCGTAGCCAGAGATCTCCTGTTTGTCCCCCACCTGGCGCTGATCCCTTTTCTTTCTTCCAGGAGAATCAACAGGCGATGTGACGTCATCATGACGTCGGAGTCGCCTCGCGTGTCCGTGCGGGCGAGGGCCCGGGCGATAGAAGCGCACCTCTCACCACCTGCTGCGGACTCGCCCACTCAGGTAACTCTTCTCTATCTTTTGATGACTTCTATGGACGCGTGTCCCCACCATCTGGGGCGGATCACTTTGGAAAAGCGGCTTCTCCTGCTTGGCAAAAATCCGGCAGGTTGGACTGTGTCAATCCGACGCAGACCTTGTCGTGTTGCGTCATTGTCCCTTTTGTACTTACTTGAATGGAAAGAGAACTATGTCCTAAAGGTTTGGTATTTTTAGGGTGACATATGTAACAAATAGAATTATCTGAATAGACGACCTTTCCATATCTTGCCTTTTAAAACGAATGTTCTGAAAAAGAAATTGAATTGACAAAATAAGGGAACATCGGGATGTTTACCACATGTAAGCCATGTAAACTTGATTTATTAAAATAACAGTAACTATATTTGAAATGTTATTTGTTTATTTTTTTTTATATTTTATTATTTTGGATTTTGAAAAAAAACGAAGATAAAATTATTTTATTTAGCCTTTTTAATATACTACCATTTTCTACCTATCTTTATTGATAGCGATATTATGACGCTCATTTTTCTCCTATGTCTTTTTCCTTATTGATCAACACACATCTTCGCCAAAAATAATGGAATATGGATCCGTAATTATTAGACAAAAAGCGCTTTCACTGAATGGCTTTTAAAAATAGTCTCATTAAAAAAACGAATTCTCTCATGCTTGCCATTTCGGCAACAGTTCTTATGTGTTGAAGTTGTTTTGAAAACTATATATTCTATAAGCATGATAGTCTGAGTGATTCAACACAAACTAAATGTTCTACCTATCGAATCCTTTGTACATTTAATTGTCACCTAGCAATCCCAGATGTGAAGTGAGGAACTTTTAATCATATATATAAATTACTAATAGTAGGGGGAACCAGGGACATATGACCCCACTCGAAGTTTTTTGCTTGTAACTTTTAAAAAACACATTTATGAATGTGTAAATGCAGATAATTTATACTTCATAAAGTAGTACACAATATATATTAGTATTTTTCTGTAGTATTAACTGCAATAGTAGTAAAATATAAATTATTTAAAACTTTAGTTTTGGGTCATGTATCCCAATGCATAGGGATACATGACCCACCTATTAGGGATACGTGACCCAACCCCAAAATGTGGTAGTATAACTTAAAATAATCAAAAAACTTTTACCAAATAACAAAACTTATATCATATTATAAAGTTTATATAGATTTTATAGTATTTTCAGACAAAATTATTACTTTTTATTTTTATCTCATTAATTATGCTTATATTAACGAATAATCAAATTTAAAAGTAAATTCTGTTCGAAATACAAAACTGGGGCTTTTTTTATTTTGCAGAGAAAACACATGTGGTTGAAGAATCGATACTATTTTATCAATATCATTTTGGGATGTATTATCCATTTTAGGACATTTAAAACATTTTCCATCGATTTTTTCTGCATATTGAATTGTAAGCTCGTTAAAAAAAATTCCCTTGTATCTTCCAAACAAACCTTATACTTCGTTAAGGACCCAGTCTTTTACTTTTGGGACTCCCGTGATTTTTAAAAAAATGTACTTGTTCTACTTTTGTGTTGTTTACTTGGGTCACATATCCCTAATTGGTTTGGGTCACTTATCCCTAGTTGCACTTTTTTTGTTTAATCCCAAAACAAAGTCATTTGCGAATAATTACATTAGCACTATTATGCATGTAACTGTAGCTAATAGCATGAACTAAACAAATAACTAATTGAAAAAGTCTTTCTTTTAAACCAAAAAATGTAGACCGAAAAACCTTACGCCCTCAAAAATTTACTTTCAGTGCATGAAAACGTATTTCTTCGCATAACTTAACAAATACGCAATGATTCAGCTCGTTTTTTTCACCATGTGATCAACTGGCTGAAAGGAAAAAGTGATGCCACTTTCAACTCACAAAACTTTTCCATTGCTGAGAAAAAGGCCTTTGGTCATGTATCCTTAGGGGTCAAATGTCCCTAGTTCCCCCTATAAATAAATCACTAATCGGGTATTAGGCTTAGAACCAATTGTTGTTTGTTGCTGAATATAATTTTACTGTTATTGATTACTGCTTGATTTGTTTTGTATAAGTTGATTTGGTTAATTTTAATTGACAATTACCGGTAATTAATTGGCACTGGGAATAAACATGTTAAGGGGAGTCGGTTTGTTCTATCTCGCCCATGTTAATTTACCTAACTTAGGAACATTTGCTCAGGAACTATATGAGATATCATTATAAACTTTTTTATATTTTGTTCCTTACATAAAGCTCTTTGATTTAAACTGAGGATATTTCAAAATATTAAAAAATACTTTTACAGTGATTTTTTTTAAAATATGTATTGAAAAACACAAAAAAATCAGATTTAAAGTTATATAATTTTTTTTTGAGCAGAGATATTTAAAATTCCTCAGTTTAAATCAAAGAGCTATTAATGGGGAAGAAATAACAAAACAAAATATGTTGATATCTTTTATAGTTCCTGAGAAAAATGTGCCTAACTGTTGAAAAACCTTATATTTCAGGAAACGCAAAAGAAAAGAAAGGTTTAGGTAAAAACTAATATTAAGCGTTTCTCAAAAAAGCTTATAAAAAGAAAGCCACTGAACAGAAATCGATAATCTTGGTCTTAAATTAAAGCTAAGCAAAATAAAAATAAGGAAAAACAAAAAAATCGACATTTTTGATCCAAACACCCATCCGACCCCCCTTAATACTAAGGGCTATGTAAGTGAGCTGGAGCAAGAAGGAGTCAAGTTCCAGGAAACAACCTTTCTTTTCAAACACACCAGTTCATTCAAAATAAGGCCGGAGTAAACAGAAACACGTGATATTTGACAAGATTGATTCCGCAATAAAAAGTAGCCAACTTTTTCGACCCTTTTATCGCAGTGTTCTTTTTAGTATTGGTTGAGTTCACGTTGCACTAGACTAGAACTATTGTGAAACCCATTCGTAATAATTAAAAATCAATGAAAATTTATAATTAATAAGTATTTCAAAACATTATTTATATTTCAATTTATTCGCATTTATAATATGTTACTACATTTTTATAGTCATTTGAAGAGCTTAGTGGAAGAACGTGCTAAGTGACAAAAAGATGAAAACGAGAAAATGAGCTTTAAAGTTTTTAGTTTGCACTCATATATGTTGAAAACGGAACTTGTAAAGCGTAAAAAATATACCAAAATTAAAATCTAAGAAAAAGGGGAAACTTGTTATCGTTAAAGAAGTTCGTAATATGTTCTTTAACACAAAAATCTCTTTTTTTCAAAAATGTCACTTAGCACGTTTTTCCACTAAGCGCTTCATTTCTTAGGCAAGTGAAGTTAAGATTTCAAATACTAATTATTCTGAAAAAACTTGGTAACAGCAACAAAAAAATGAGAGTTAGCCCATTTAGAGAAAACTGTAAATGTAGATTTTGTTAATTTGGTAACTCGTTTGTTATGCCCTATTTTCAGGCTGTCGCAACCGGACTATAATAATTTTGATCGAAGTAAAATAACGTTTTTTAATGATTATATATCGAGAATACGTTTATTTTTTGTTTTTTTATTTGTAAGTCCGCTAAAAATGGTGTTAGACTGACCTATCGACTGACGTGGATAGTGTACCCTTCTAACTGTAGTTAACTAACCCTCCTCGCTTTCTTTTAAAGTGTTAAAGTTTGGTGAAGTTGAGTTTGCGCAATGACTAATATTCAGTGTCACTGGCACTAAATACGTTTCGATCCATGAGAAGCCAGTTTTGATTTCCGGCTATTTTTGAATGATTTTAAAAGTAATGTAAATAAATACATTTTGAACAGAATTTTGAACCCGAAGCCCGTCTCCCTTTTCGTTTGTGTATATAATGTCAAGTAAGCCCTTATACCTATTTCAATAGTTTTTTGGAATTCTTCAGAACTGGCAGTCGGAGGTATCCAGGTAACATTTCCAAACAGCCTTCCTTAATCTTGTCTCCTTCGCTTTGCAGGCTTCTGAGAAGCGGCGCGTCAGTGACGGCGAGCTGTTCCTGCGCTGCAGGCCCCAGCCCCCCCGCCGTGTCAGCCTCGACACGGTCCAGGAGCTCACCCAACACACACCACAGGTCAGTTGGGCAAATAAGTCGCATGTTCATGGACACACACTTCATTGAAAGGGTTGTGATCAGAACCCTTCTTCTAGGCCTCCCTACAGTGTGGAAGGAGATGACACCTTGTGTCTTTTTTGCAGGTCTCTCCAGTTGCCGCAACTTGCCAACGGGGTGACGTCACCGCTCCTTTTGGGCCCGCTATCTTTAGCCCGTCGCCCCTGGATGACATTCTGACGGCGCTCGAGAAGATCTGCGACGAATTCGCCGATGAAGAAGACAACCCCTCGTCGAAGGCACCGCGCGACGATGTCTTCGACGAGAAGGCTCTGAGGTGCCACGAGTATGTGAACCCGGCCTTCGACGAGCCGCCGCTCTACCGCTCCGAGTTGGTGTTCAGCCCCAAAGTGCCCCAGCATGGCCGAGACAGCAGTCCGTCGGAAGAACTCGAAACCGTGAAGAACATCCTGGCCAAGTTGGACTTCCAGAAGTATAAACGCCGATTCTCTTTAGACACGGCCATGGAACACAAATCGCCCACTCCGAAGATGACCGGTGAAAGGTTTCAAGATCTTTTCAACTGGAAACCGAATCGGGAAAAGCCGTTCCTGTTAAGCCGCAGTTTTTCCTTCTCGAATGGCGAAGAACATATCTATACTGAAATCAAAGACACTCTAGATAAGAAAATATTGACACTACCCTGCCAAAAAACTCACGCTAGTCAACCAGCCAAGGTAAATTTGCCATATATTTTTTCTTTAAACGTATAAACATGTCTTTTTTATGTATACAATGTCTGCTTTGTAGTGTATATATGGTCAATATGTAGTTGAATGTGATGACTGCTATATTTTTTATAAAAAATACAGAGCAATCAATGTACACAACACATATTCCCATTTAAATGGATTCATTCAGTATATAATTATTTGGCAAAAGCCTTAGCTTTTATATAATAGTGTCATTAATGTACTTTTTACTCATACTATAACTGGGGAATTATATCCTATATTATGTAGTTTAATTACGTGATAAATAATAGTAGTGTTAACATTGAAAATCTTGATTATGTGACACATAAAAAAAGTTCTGGTGCGTGGCCAACTATTCCAATTTTTTTTAGCTTGGATAAACAGAATCATCTCCTCTGTTAGAGTATGCTTCATTTTCCAGCCAAACAAAACGTACAAAAAAATTCTAACTTTTCACGAACTTTTTGTGAACAATAACGTATAAATGTCCAATGAACTAAAAATGATAATGCTATTCCTATAACGTGTTACGCGGCATCAAAAATCTTCCGCAGTGAATGTGTTCTATGCAGTTTTCTTTCGAATAAATGTAAAGCTATTTCTGTTTTTTAGCATAACATATTTTTTCTGATAAAAATAAGTATAACAAAGTTACAGTAATGAAAATAAATTCAAATCCTAGTTTAAGATTATTTAACCCTTGAGCACATTCCAATATTAACCCATTAAAAATGTCTCTTTATTTCATATTCTGCATATAATTGTTATTGTACAATGATTTCAGATTTATTGACATTACGACATTGTTTTTATGAGTCTGTACTCTGACTCGCGTAACGAATGTCGTATCGCTGCTGCACTTAGGCGCCAGCCACTAACCTCAGAAAACGTATAGTGAACAACTGTGATTGGGCTTCTGATGAGTTTTTCTTTTCAGAAAATACCGATTGACACAACATCTGTGCAAATTTAAAAATTCGCGTAATATATTTAAAATTATAACAATTGTTTTTCAAATATAATTTTTTAAAAAGGATTTTTCGTTTTATAAAATTTCCAATTTATTGAAAATATTGCATGGCCTTCTGACAAAATTGGGTTTTATTATAAAAGAAACACGACATTTTTTATAATTTGATATTTTTAAGCTATTTACATTAAAAGGCAATCCTTAATAACTGTGCCTTCGCGAAACCTATTGAAAAAAATGTTTGCAGTATTGTCTTGAAAATTAATTTATTAACTTTTATGTAAAAATTAACCTGCATCTATGAAACATCAGGATATGCAACAGTTTTACTGAGAAACATTAAAAAAATGTTCGACTCCACAGAGGGAAAATTTTAAAGGAATCGTTTAAATATTGTGATCCAGGGAATCAAAACCGATATTCCTCCTAACTATTCTTCCTCTCCTTTGGTTTTTCCCCCCTGGAATAATGGTGTCAGTCGAAAATTAAAAGAACCTTTTCGCCAAGGCTCGAAAAAACACAGAAAGTTTACCCGTCCCAGAGGACGGCTTGTCCAACAATGTACCCGTCCTCCTTTGAAACTGACTTGTCAAACTCTAATTATATAAATAGCTTATAAATACAAATATCATTTTCTCTTATTTATTACAAACATTTATATAAATTGCTCATAAATTAGTAGTTACTAGGATAATAGAAGTAATAAAATAGTCTAGTCATAAAATGCAGTCAGTCATAAAAAAATTTTGAGCTGCCGTGAGGACGGGCGGTTTTTCGAGCCCTGCTCTTTCGCTACATACCCTGAAGTTTTATAGATGCATGTTATATGTTTATTATTATGCATATTATTTGCTAAGTTAGACAAATTTATTGGCAAGATAATGCTGCCAACTGTTTTTCTGTACCTTTCGGGAACGCATCGTAATTATTTAAATTATTTATGTTTACATCATAAAATTGAAAAAAAATAGTTATCGCGGTGTTTATTTTGTTAAAAGTAATTTTGTCAGAAAGTTAAGATTTTCCGAAAATTGGGAATTTTATAAGCCTCAAAAGCCTCCAAAAATATTTGTTACCTTCAATACCTTGAATTATATACGTATCCTTAATCGTTAGCGATTTAATGCTGACTTAAAGTAAGAAGTAAATTAACATAAGTTTAAAAAAATTAAAATAGTGACTTGACGCCACGTACGATGTCGCCCTTTAACGTTGCTGTGGGTGCCTACTCAGGTGTCGGCTCGTCAGTTGAATGTGGTTCTACATGGCGGCGCCCGTCACCTATAGCCTTCGTGTTGTGATCATTCAAACTCGCCGTAACCCATCACTTCCCATTATTGAAACATCAGACAAATGATAACGCTTTGCTTTTAATGTGCCTTTTATTAAAACCTTGCTTTTCAGATGGCGGGTTCTTCTTGCCCCAGCTTCTTCCAGCTGAGTGAGTCGCCCGGCCGCTCGGACAGCGACGTATCCACCCAACGCAAGCGACGCAAAGGGGCCACGCAGCTCGACTCCGCGACCAGGGTGAGCATTCAAACTGCTTTTTGATACTTATGTCAACAAATACATGTTTTTTTTAATTGTCACTTCAGAATTACTCTAAAGACTAGCTCTTTCGAGAAATATTCCGAAATCTTGAGTTAGGTTATTTCATTGCTAACACATACTAAGCATGTCATCCAAGCTGACTGCATGTACTAATGCCGATTTCCTTATTTTGAAAATGTTGGTTTTTATGAAGCCTTATTTATTTTTCGCACAGAAATGTGGCCCCGGCACCGGTCGGTCCTTGACTTACCCACCCCAGAAGAAAGGTTTGGCTGATGAGACGTCTGGAGACAGCAATGGTATCCAGTTGCTGCACACTCTGCCTGAGACGAGACCTGATTCCGGGCTGCTGAGTGATTTGTCGCTGGACGATGGTCATTTATGCCCTAGTGAAGGGGATGAGGCGTACCCGGATGTCGTGGATAGGTAAGTTTTCTATGTACATCGGGGCAAAAGATGCGTAACTCCATTTTTGCGGATAATCCAATTTCTTGTTGGTTCTGTGAACCTTATATTTTTGTGGCTGATTGAAGAGAGATTCTACATACAGCAGTAAAACACAGAATACCATCATATTTAGAAATCTTCACCAGTAGTCTTGAGGCGCGGATATGTTTTCGTTTCTGTTTCCAAACCTTAAATATTTTTTTTAAAAATTAAGTTCGTATTTGCAAAGTGAATATATATTTAGCCATACCAGAAAAGACTTATCTCAAATACTTGTATTTGCTAAACGAAATGGTAAGTGAACTTTTCGAATATATACGAGTCTTGTGTAATTAATTTTGGGAAAAATATTAACAGGTAAGAATTTTTCTGCTTCGCTATTTCCATTCCAAGTTAAGTACACAAAAAATGTGTTTTTGATTTATCTGAAAAAATGTGTCTTCTTGCAGTGTTCTCCACTCCCCAGCCCAGCACTACCTGTCTGTGCCCCACAAGAAGAAGCACCACAGCGACCCTGGCGGCGACTCGACGTCTCCCACGTCTTCGGAGACGTCTTTCGGCGACGCCAAAGGGTCGTCTCGCAGTGAGCCCCAACTTGGGGACAACGACCACTTAAAGCTGGTCATCGACGGAAGAACTTATGCCAGCGGCTCGCTCACTTCGGGGGCGACGTCCAGCAGGTAAGAAAAAGCATTTCTTCTTAGCCTTTTTGTCTTGAGTTTATTTCCGTCCCTCCTATATTACAGCCCCTCCTATATTTCTATAAACAATGATACATAACCTGTCTATAACTCTTTGCATGGCTAAAAACTCATTTTTCAGTGCTGGGTGACGGCATGGTCAAGACGTCATGCCACGGAGGATAATACCTTCTCAGTGTGTCATTCAATAATCCATGTACATGGGACTGGTGCACGTCCTATTTGTCTAAAACCCCGTCCGATGTCCCTGTAAGGCGACCTTGACCGCGGTTGTCGAGTTATTAATATCCGTTCTCTCCTCTCTCGCAGCCACTTCCTGTTCCCTCTTGAGCCGCGTCGCTACTCGAAGCGGCGCCTCCGCGGCCCGTACGGGGAGATGCTCGAGGAGGAGATGCGCAAGTCGACCGAGCGGTCCAAGTCCTTCCTGCAGCCGGCCATGTTCCTCAGCAGCCAGTCCCTGGACGAGGCCAGCTCGCCCAGGAACGAGCCCAAGAGGAAAGTCAGTGCCAACTACCCCCTGCTGCAGCCCAAGGAGCTCCAGAATGAGCCTTCCGTGCCCATAGAACCTCCGCTAGTACTCAAGGAACCTTCGGTTCAGAGGGAGCATCCTGTGGCTCAAAAGGAGCCCGCTGTCGTTCAGAAAGAACCTTCCGTTCAAAAGGAAGTTCAGAAGGAGCATTCTGTTGTCCAGCAGGAACATTCAGCTTCGAAAGAGTCCTCTGTGGTGGATAAGGAAGCCAAGTCGTCTCCTCAGCAGAAGGCAAAAAGGGATTCGGTGACCATTTCTAGTCAAGACAAAACAGTGGTGAGTCTTTTATAACTTTGAATTATTTAATGAATTAAAATTTATTTTCATTGATTCAATTTTCCCATTGTTATTGTATGCTTTATCGCAACTTTACCTCATGTAGAGGAGCTCCCAGCAGCATCAGTAGCCTATTTATTAATTTGTAGTTTTTTTTAATAATTTTGCTCAACTTCTACCATAAAAAAGGTATAGTGAAAGATTCTGTAGCCAAACGATTTCCAAATAAAGAATCTTGTGTTTCAAAAGATCGGGTTCTAAACGGCTTTCGATGAATAGTCTTTAAAAGTCAATTTAGTCCTTTAACACTTTCACTACGCAGGATTTTTGTTTCCGCGTAATATGTGATAGGAATATCATTATCGAATCCTTAGTTGTATGGCCGCCTGGGCCGTTTTAGAAGTCAAAGGGTTAAATTAAAAAGGATTTTTTTTTGTAACTCTCTGACATGTTGCGCAACCCAGTATTAATAACGCAGGTGATGTACGTTCATACCAATAACAAGTGTATTGACAATAATTAAGAGTGAAAAATACTTTTTCTAAGATGAGACAACGGATCATGTGTATAGACCAGTCTGCCTAACTTACGCTTCATGAACATGCATATAATACGGTTTAAAGATGAGCTTATAGGACGTTTCAAGTCACTTTTATATTTACGGTATTTATTATTTTACTAAGCAATATGAATAGTTACATTTAACGCGTTTTCTTTTTTTATGATGAAAACTGCAAAAAAATCATAATATAAAATTGATAAAGTAACCATATACCCAAAATCGTAGAATTAATTTTTATACGTCCCCTGGATGGAAACATACAAACATTGCAAACATTCTTGATTCAGGCTCGCTTTACTTTTCAATTCTTGTCGGCCGCGTTCTTCTCGTTGATACTTGTGAATGCAATAACCCTTTTTCTTCTAACAATAAAACATAAATCCAACCGATTTCTTTCTGTTCCCTTTTTGACTACTTTCATTTACTCGGATGTCTATGCATTGTTGGGCCGTTTCGCTACATTAGATGAAAAAATGACAATGTTTCTTTCGTTTTGTATTTTGAATGTTTTGTGGGTTTTATATAAAGAGGGAGTTGATAGTCTATGAAATCCGACGTTCTTTTAAATATAAATTTCTCCCTATTTTGCAATGTTTTGATGGGATTATGCACTTCCAGAATTCGGTAATTTACTCAAACCACCTTAAGAAGAATAAAACCAATATTGAGTTAGTTTGTAAATATCAAAGTAATTAACATGAAGAATATTTAAAATGTTAAAAACATATTATTCACGTTTATTTAAATACGAAACAAATAAAGATTAACATTCACTCATTTCATTGATGTATTTTAGCAGAAGGTATTTATTTCGATAAGGCTTCTGTTTTTGTACACATTTACACTTTTCGAACAACTACTTTGCATTAAATGAAACATTGGAAGCTACATTTTAGAACTTTATGGCTATTATAGATTTTTAAATAATAATAAATACATGGGTTTTTTTAAAACAGATTCTTGAAAGCAGTTAAATATCCACTCAATAAGTTACTACGCTACTTTGAAAACGTTCAAGGGGTAGAGGCCTAAACTATAGATAACATGTCATCGTCTTTTTATGAATGGACGTAATGAAATATGTCAGGGACCAGATTTTGCGGCTTTTTCACCCAGACTTCACAGGCCCATTTAGTAATCGGGCTTCTGTTCATTTTAGCGTACTTTCCCTGTGGAAGTCAGAATACAAACGTTTTTACGTCTGAGGCTTTCATACCGAGTCTTCTTCAAGAAGCAGTCATTTCTGAGTACAGTGGACTCTTGTTTTCTTTGACTACAATCGAGCCTTTCTTCGCTCCGAAACAACTCACTCTCTCTTTTCCCACTTTCGAATTAATCGACAAAAATGTTTGAATTACCTATTTCGTTAGAAAAGGCCAAATAGTTATGATTTCTCATATATTGTATTTAGTCACATTTCAGGGAAAGTAGAAATAGAGCTTTTTTTAATGAGAAGATTCTTTTTTTATTTTAACTTGTAAAACATTCATGTTACTTAAAAATGACTCCATAAACAATATATTAAAAAAGACTTTAAATCGTTCAAACTTGAAAGGCTTCTATCGTAAAAAGTAATGAAATGTGTTTTGTAAAGAACGGCCTGCCGAGTCTTGCTTAATCGAGCGGAATTTAGTTGCATTGGTATGACAACATTGGCACTCGATTTTGGGGGATGAAATTCAGAAATGGATAGGTTTTTTTTGTTCTAGCTTACTTTTGTTCCAAAACACTAGTATCTGTCATTGTGAATACACAAAAGAGAGTTTTTTTATGGCTACACTATTTTTTTCTAATGTGACATTTCCTCATGAGCAAATGAAGGCCTGACTCCATAAAATACGAGATCTTGTTGGCTGAAGACGCGTGAACGAGACGCATCTGAACGGCACTTGAATGGAGCACTCGTAGTCTAGCAACGAAAACAATTGGGATTTTTGTAATAATTAAAAATTCACGCGTTATTTTTTTGCAAAGTAAATGATTATCCGATGAAAAGAATGGAATCGAATACTATAAGTGTCGTCTTCACTCGAGTCGGAACATGAAGTCCTCTCCTATTGAGTTCCGTCGTGGTGGAGTGTTTCAACTCAATCCAGTTTGACTCGATCCAGTGAGTTCATCGGATGTCAAACCAATGACTTGTTCGGGCACTCGGGCGGTTCTTTCGAATGAAAAGACGATCGAGAGGATGTGCACAAAAAAATCCCCAGTTTTTTTTCACTGGTTGGATTTATTTCCAATAAAACATTTGGGTGATTCTCCTATAAGGGGTTAATTGGCGTCCCTTGTGGCTAAATATGCTTGTGTGATTTTTGGCAAAATATTTATTCTCTAATGTATTTCTATATCTTTTACAAGGTATTCGAGCTTTCTTAATATTCAATAGCCCTCGTGTAGCTTTAGTGCGACAATAATTCAAACTAAACTCTTAATATTCAATATTTAGTCATTCATCCAGTCATTCATTAAACTCAAATCGATTGTACTCGAACATTTTAGAATCAAATAGGGGCGAAATAATCGGACAAATAGGAATTCCGAAACAATTGCAGAAATAGGCAAAAGAGTATTTCTTTGCCCTACTGAAAATTATTTTAATGGACCTTAATTTTATCAGCAAGTCGAAATGGGACTTATTGGGATATAAAAATTCTTCTCCTTGTTTCTTTTCAGTACCTGTTTTTTTTTAAATATAGAATTAGCGATTAAGCTTTGAACACATTTCAGAAGTACCAAAATTAAGAGACTTTTTTCTAAAAGGATTTGTCATGTTGATATGAATATATTGCGTTATTTTTTATATTTTAAATAAGTTTTTAAAATCAAGGTAAATTTGAACAATATATTCGTTCCATTTACTAATGCGTTTAGAGCTTATAATACCAGTAAAAAAACTTGGTTTGAAACTTATTTTTCTTAATATATTATAACGATGAAGTAAATAAATAATAAACTAATTTTATATTTAAACGCGTTTGCAAATTAAATGCACACTCTCAAATTTCATTGTAAATGTTTCGATTAATAAGTACGTGAAAGAACTTTATTTGTATTTTAAAAAAAATCGAAATCTTAAGGTTTTGCTACTTCAACTTCTTTTCTTTGAAAAGTGTATTATGAATAATGAAGGGATTTTAACTATTTTTTACCGAATTTTTATTGAATGGTATTCTATGTATTCGATAAAAACTTTGAAATTTTACAATGCTATTTAAATCACTATTCTTTACTTATATATCGAAGGGATTACTTTCATTAAAATTTAGATGAAATTGTGTAACATTAAAATAAAAGTAACAATATTTTAAAGTGCCAATTTGTGTGCGCGTTTTTAAATTAGAGCATTAATAATTTCATTAATAGGTAATTTGCATATGTTGAGAATTACTACAGTACCATTACATTTTTCTGATAACTGTATAATTAAACTATAGCTAGTGCAGGTATATTTGAATTTGCTAGATGCAACATGTATAAAGTTGTATGTAAAATAGTGCTGAAATGGTACCCTCCCAATAACTTTATGGTAGGTTGAGTAAATAGAAAAAAAGAATTGTACCATCGTTAAAATGTTTGTAATTAATAATACGCAATCATTAAAACTGTAATTCGGTTATTAAAAAAAATATCACCTACCCATTAATACATGGCTTCAATGAATGTTGTTTATATTTCAACCAATATCCATGGAGTAAAAATAAATGTAAAATTGATAAGAAACGCTCCCAAACTGTCTCAATCCAATTTATAATTTTAAATAAAATAATAAAACACGGGTAAAAGTTTTTGTTCCATGAGAAAACCTTTTCGATCATCCACTGTCATGGAAAATGCAATGCATCCAAAGTAACCGAACTCTAAAACTCTTTCTTTTTTTGAGCAACCCTTCGACTTCCTGAATGATAAAAGCCAATTTCCGAAAGACTTTTCATTTCAAATCGAATTAAAAGAAATGGGTCATATGTTGCCGTGGCGTTGCCCACGTCTTTTTGCTTTTTCTGTATGTGCAGACCTTTTAGAAATATATAATCAGATGTGTTTAATGTCTGTATAGGTAAAACGCCTTTGCAGTACATTTTAGTTTGTTATTCAACTATTCAATTGTTAAAAATTTCCAAAATAGATATCGGTTTTATTTTTTATAGTTTTTACAAACGAAACAACATAAAAGATGTATGAAAATTTTACGAGATAAGGTTACTTTTTTGAAAATTTGCTGGGCGGGATTCAATAATGATACTCGATTGAGATTTGATAACTTGGAGGAAGGCGGAATTTATTAATTTCCTTAACCGTTGGTTTTTCATTTAATTTTTCAATACCATCTTTAAAATTTTTTACCCGATCTTTTTTATTATATTGTAACCAAACCAAGTATTGTAATTCAAGTAAAGTGACAAAAGTAATGTAACTAATACAATTAAATGGATCCATTAATGTAATTGATACAATTAATAGATTTTTTATTTTACTACGACTAATTTTAAATATTGTATACATTTCAGTTTATTAATTGAATAATAAATGAAGTGTGTTTCATTATAAAAAAGTGCAAGTTTGCATCTGTTTTTATTGTAAAAATTATCTAGTAAAATCAACAATACGATCAGTAAATGCCCGATGGCCCATCCCTGGCGATGTCTAATGCCCTCTATCTTTGGGGGGGTTTAACATGTCATTTTATAATATTGAAAATACATTTATCTAGAAATAAAAAAAATTACTTATGCTTCATAAAGGGCTTCACATGTTTTTCACAGAGAGAGTTTTCCCTCTCCATTTCTATGAATGAATCAACAGTAAATTTTGTTTCATAGATGTTCATTACCCTTTATGAAGCACAGTGTCAGAATTGAAGTGAAATAGTTACGCCCTGTATTACAATTCTGATTTTTGCTCGCGTTGGTGGAATCGATAAAAACTGTTCTGATAAAACTTTATTTCGCTCTCCTTCTCGCCCATAGATGTCTTTGCGGGTGGAAGCGTTCTTTTATGTAGGCTCGCTAGAAGTCGTTCTTATCGGTCAACCAGAACATGGGTGTTCTTTTTTAGTGAATCTCATTCGAGTGTTGCATCGGAATGTTAAAAATCATTGAACACTGCTCGAAATGACTGCAAAACAGTACTCCAATGCAAATCTAAGAAGCAGGGCCACTTTTAGTAGGCCCTGTGACCGCGCTCATCATAGAGGCTAGAAATAGACAGCCGGAAAACGTACACAACCTTCGTGACCTCGAGGCCCTTTACTTCGAATTCAGCATTACCCCAATCGTAGGAAAATTATATAGAAAGCTAAAACGGCTTGAAACAAAATTGTCTTATCGTCAAACTATGAATTTTGTTTTGAAAAGTATATTGTTTTGTGGGTCATTTTTCAATTTCTTTTTATATATTAACCTTTATATAGTCACCATTTGCTCACTGATGAGGACCCTGCTAAGAAAAATGAGCCAAAGTATTGAAAATGAACGTTCCATCTGCTTCTATTTTGTAGACATGTGTTTTGAAGCAATTTTATATATAAACTTCAAAACTCTTTGTTCTATATCAAATCAAAGTTTACTTCCAAAGCGATAACTTTTTCCTCTTCTTGTAAATAAATGTTTAAGAAAGTCTTAGTTACTGTGTATACACTTATTTTCGCGAGCATTATTTTGGTGAAAATGAAGATATTGGTGATTTCTCGAGCCAAAAAAAAAAATCCTAGAGGAAAATGAATACGTGGATTACCGAATATACTAGTCCAGTCAAAAATAGAGGTTTAACCTCGGAAAAATTCCCAACTAGCTGAAAATTGGTGGATATCTTAAGAACATCATTATAAATGACCTGTCAAAAGTCACCATGATTCTGAGTAGTGCTAATTTTTTTTATTCAAGGTCAAAGGTTAAAATATGCTAATTAGCTGGTACATGAAAAAATGAATGAAATAGACATGTAAGATATCATTTTATCTGTTTTCGATGGCTTTAAACAGTGTTATAACTTTTAAAAGCTTTAAAATTAATATAACAGGGTTCCATTTCTAATTGAGGACGCCATTTTTAATTTAATTAGCTGAAAATTAATTATCTCTAAATACGAACAACCTTGGCATGTAAGGTGTCTTTTTATTGTTTTTGATGACTCTAAGCACGTTTTAGACATCTAAAATACATTTAGGGACTTAGAAATTAAAATATAAATTTAATTTATTTTAACAATGGTGCTTTATTCGCTTTGTTCATAGAAAAAATGACAATATGAATAAAATAGGCATGTAAGATATCATTTTATTTGTTTTAAATGGCTTGAAACATTGTTGTAACTTTTAAACGGTTCAAAATTAATCTATCAATGTTTCATTTAATTCTAGACGCCATTTTGAATTTAATTAGCTGAAAATGAATAATTTCTAAAAACGAACATTATGGGCCTGTGAGGTGTCTTTTTATGTGTTTTTGATGACTCTAAACACGTTTTAGGCATGTAAAATGCTTTAGGGACATATAAATTAAAATATTATAGATTTAATTTAATAATGTTAATTTTATTCACGTTGTTCACAGAAAAATACTGTATTATTAGATATAACAGTAAAACAGGCAATTGATGGCTAATTTTGTATGGTTTAACTAATTACAAACTGATTTAATTTATAGAAGAAAGTTCTATGAGAAAAAGAAACTTTTAAAATACTATTTATATTAAGAGGTTGCTGGTTTGATTGAACAGTCATGGATGGATCAAAAAGTATATCAGAAGATATTTTGGAGTTCCGGCGAATTTGCTCAGTTGCTTCTTTATCATTAGAGCCATCATAAACTATAATAATGTTTGTGGACATAATATATTTTCTAAAGAGGGCATCAAATGTTTAGCGGATATGACGACAATTCATATTCAAGAATTTTTTCAAAATCATGTTTAATTATTTTTGTAATTGTCATACTTTGAATTAGTAATAAAGGATTCATGGGTACCTTTTCATTGTGTACTTTTATGGTGTATTTGAAAGAAATTGATTTCTAGGAAATGAGCTCTCTCTATTCCAAATTACAGACATCGCAATCAACAAGGTATTTATTATTTTTTATATAAATTAGTAAGTCCCTAAATGCATTTTAAATGCCTTAACCGTGTTTAGAATCATAAAAAACATATAAAAAGACATCTTACATGTCAGTGTTGTTTGTATTTAGAAATAATTAATTTTCAGCTAATTAAATTCAAAATGGTGTCTGTAATTAAAATTTAACTGGTGATAGATTAATCTTGAACCTTTTAAAAGTTACAAAAATGTTTCAAGCCATCTAAAACAAATAACATTATATCTTTCATGCCTATTTTATTCATATTTTAATTTTTTTTTTGTGAACAACGCGAATAATAAAACACCATTGTTAAAATAAATCTATTATATTTTAATTTTTAAGTCCCTAAATGTATTTTAGATGTCCAAAACGTGTTTAGCGTCATCAAAAACATATAAAAAGACACCTTACATGCCAATGTTCGTATTTAGAAATAATTAATTTTCAGCTAATTAAATTAAAAATGGCGTCCGCAATTAAAAATGGAACCCTCGTATATTAGTTTTAAAGCTTTTAAAAGTTATAACACTGTTTAAAGCCATCGAAAACAGATAAAATGATATCTTACATGCCTATCTCATTCATTTTTTCATGTACCAGCTAATTAGCATATTTTAACATTTGACCTTGAATAAAAAAAAATTAGCGCCACTCAGCATCTTGGGGACTTTTGACAGGTCATTTATAATGACGTTCTTAAGATCTCCACCAATTTTCAGCTAGTTGGGAATTTTTCCGAGGCTTGGCCTTTTTTTCGCCTATTTTGACTGGACTATTACTGAAGATATATAGAGTGGGAGGGGGGAGTTTTTTTTACATTGATTTATTATGACATGGGCCTATGCTATAATTTTTTGTTATCAATTGATATTTAATTTTCTCATTGTTTATTCTGAGTAGCGCTGCGCTCAGCTTCAAAAATAGATGGTTTTAATGAACTATAAGGATACGAGTAAAAAACCTTTTCATTTGAGATATAAACTCTTGTATATTTTCCAGGCTGATTTAAATGCTCCAGGCAACCAAGAGGTAATTTTTATGCTTTTGGTATAAAGATTCAGTAATTGAATGACTCTGAGGTAAATAAGGTATAGGATGTTTATCCGTAGAGGTCAACATTCTGTTTTTTTCATTTTCCCACAAATAAATAGTAAGCCTTTTACAAATCTCATTATTTGTAAAGGCATAAGAATAACAGTTTTCCCTTGACAAACGTCTTTTTTGCCGAGACTATTTCTTTTGATTGAATGCAAACCTTTTCAAATGATTTTATGATTGAAATTTGGGTAACATGGCTCTGTATTTACATGTTTCATTTAGTCTGATGGTAGATATCAAAATTTCAATTGCTTGTTGTTGTTTTTGAATTCGACTTTTACCAGTTTCCATTATTTTAGCTTTACTATTTTTTTTAAGTTGAATAATAATGGCCCTGGGTTGAAGTCATTGAATTCTTTAAACATCCCGGATTCTACATCGTGAAATGTTTCCTTCAGACTATTTTGGTGTGACTATCTTGAATTGGTATTTAATGAAGAATATTGGGTATTGGAAGCTTTCAAGTTTTTCTTAAGTTAATAACTCTACTGATTATATCATGCTTTTAATAAACGAATGAGTGGAGAAAAATGACACGTTCTCTTTTCTGCTCCTCGATCCAACTTTTTGATTGGAGTTAATTGAACTCTAAGATCAAGAAGGGAGGAAAAATCCGTCAGCATACTAACAACAAGCGAATATGCGCGCAACTCTTAAAAGGTCTCATTGATTAAGTTAGCTCATCGTAAATGAGATCAAAATGACTTTGCACATTAATTGATGAATATTTTCAGTGAATCCACATTTGACTGACCGGGTTCATTGAGAGGACTATATTAATAAGGAATTACAGAACGTTTCCTTTAATTATTCTGACACTTTTGACGCCTCAAAAATTTTAAACCTGCCTAATAAAATATTTAGTTAAATACTAGTTTTGAAAACAATTTGTAGCCCTCTTTTGATTTCACTTTCTCTAATACCTTGAAAACCACGGTGCCTCTATAAAGGTGGCACTCTTTTTTTTTTATCGAAATGAAATTTTATAGGAATAAATCGATTTTAAAGTTCCGTTATAGTCCGTCTCAAAAGTTTAGACAAAAGACATTTTGAGTCACGAAATTTCATTGAAAAGGTTTAGCTGAAAAATGTTGTGGTAGTTAAGGATCAGGCAGGTATAAATAATTAAAACTATCATGAGTCATAAAGAAAATAATAAATTTTATTTGAATGAATAGTGAAAAGTACCCAAAAAATCTGTCTCAAAAATAAAGAAAATCAATTCAATACACGTTTAATGTCTTAATTTCGCATTTTTATTGCTTGAATTGTATTTGTGATATGATAAATTAAAAACCACGAAATCTGGTGAATTTAAAAAGTTTGAACACTCCTAGTTCAATTTCATACCAAACATCCCATACCGCCATTTGAACTCTTTTATGGCGAATATTTGCTTCAAATGTAACATCTCTATTCAATCTAAATGCAGACCAACTACCTACCAGTCCAAGTTTTCCCACAAATTCGTGGATTTGGAGATATGCATTGACCGTTTTTCTTGATGAAACGTGCAGTCTTTCCCATACAAATATCCCCAAATCGCAACAAATTGTTCTTTTTGCACAATATGCAGAGATAGTCTCTCATAAAAACGTCCGTCCCTTCAACATAATATTCACTCCACACCAATAACGAAAGTTCCGTCTTGATACAACAGTTCGCAGTTTTGTGTGGAAAAAAACGGTTTCTTTAAACCGTTCAAAACTTAACCGGTCTCTTTACTGTTATTTGAATACATTCGGTGTGTAACCGAATGTTGAAAAAATAAGGTTTTAAAGAAACCGATTTTCCCCTCAAAAACTCTAGCATCATGGTTGAAAGTTTGTAATGGTGTGGAGTTAATTTATGTTGAAGGGACAGACTTTGTTTTTAAAGAGGAGACTATCTCTGCATATTGTACCAAAGTATACAACAGAATTATTTATTACTATTTTGCGATATTTAGATGGGAAACTAGAAAAAAATGAATCGTGACTAGAAATTAAATTATGTAAAACTAGAGAGAAAAAAAGTTTAATCGTTGCTAATCTAAGATTGTTCGTTATTTTTTAAGTTTAAAACGGCACTGGTATTGTTTTTCCTCTTTTTACAGCCTTTTAAATTTTAGTATTCGAGTACTAAATAAAGATACGAGTGTTTGGTTTTTAAAACAAGTATTTGAAAATGAGTAATTCTAATACTCGTAACTCCTTTGAAATCGATTTTTTGTATTGAAATTTGCTTAAAATATATTTCATAGTATGTCAAATGTCCAAAAATGTGTTTATTTGCATAGATAGAGATTTTGTGCAATTATGTCAAACTAGAAAAGTTGAATCGTTGCTAATCTAAGATTAGTTGAAAGAATGGATTGTTGTTTTAATTATATGTTTGTATCTCCTAAAATATTCTAGATAAATGTTAGTTCTTTTACAGAAATTTAGCTGATATTTAAATAAATACTTCCTACAATCTCTTTAAGGACTGATCTCTTTAAGATTTTTAAAATCAGGATCATCCAAAACGTTTTTTAACTTTGGTCCCATTCTGCGTAAAGCCTAATTGCATTCGCGACATAATTTATGGGGGAAAATATGTGTAAAACGTTACAAGTGGTCAAAAGCAAGTTACATAGTTGTAGGTAGTTTTCAAGAAATGCTTTAAAAATCAGAAAAAAAGTTCGTTTAAAGATAATTTTGGACATGGGTGAATTATACGTTGCTGGTAAAATTCTCCAGTAGTTCTAATCTTGTTTTTAAGGCAATATGTTACGGTTAGACCAAGCTCTTTTTGTTTTGTCCCCCAACTGCGGAAGAAGCCGAAAAATATGCTTGAATACTTGTTCTTTAATTAAAAGTAAAAACATTGTAGGACAGCCTCTAACCGCTTTTGAAAAAAAACTGGTAAAATTCAAAATTCAGTTTGTAAAACCATCTTTTTTCCCCAAATTCATTCTGGGGAATATTTTCGAGTTTTTAACAACATAAATTATGTTTGCATTGATTCCAAGGTGCATCTGCTTGACCTTTTAAAGATAAAATATCGAAACATTTCATCAGAAAAGGATTTTGTTAAACTTATTATTATCATTATGATTTTTTGATAAATAGTCGTAAAATGATCTAAAACAAAGAATTTTTACAAAAAAACTTTTTTAAATTATTTATTTAATTATTTAATATTTTTAAAATTTTGACGAATATGTTAAAACCACTTCTACTTCAGTTTTAATTTTTTTTTTAGTGAATTGTTTTTATTAGAAGTATTGTTTCCTACTTAATAACTTAGAGATTGAATTTTTGAAGCGAGGCATAGTTTCGGAATATATATATATATATTAGTTAGAGAGTTAACACCCGAATTATTAAAAAAATCCTCAATTTTATTTAAAAACTTTTAATTTTATTTTTAAAAAATCTATAAAATATTTTCAGTGTTCCATCCCTAACTCTATTCAATACACTTACGTACGTTCAAAACAAACTTGATTGTTTTCCATTAACATTTATTAGAGCTTTAGCATTTTATGTACGGGTATGTGTCTAAATAATGCAGACTGAGTAAAATCAATTTAAATAATTAAATGTTAGTGAAATATTCGACGAGCGAAGATTAAATTAAAAGGATTTTATGTGAAAAATATTTTTCCTAATTTTGTTTGAAAATTTCAGAAAGCATTCTAGAGAGTTAAAACAGTATTTTAAAATAGCAAAAAAAAAAAAGATATTGTTACAGATTTTGGGACACCGAGTCCCCACAAAGGGTTATTGTGATAAAAACTGGTAATATTCGCAGCTTATATGTTTAGATATTATATTTACTTTGAAATGTGATGGTAATGAAATACTATATTTGATAAAGGTTTATGTTTTTAAGAAGGTTTATTAAAAAGTTTGGAAATTTCCAAAGGACTTACAAAAAATACCATTAAAATAAGTTTAACTTTCATTGTGCTTTTATTAGACCATTTGGTTTGAAACAACAATAATAAAAAATTATTAACTTTAATAAGTCAAACAAAGAAAACATTTTTTTTTAATTCGTGCGCGCATTATCATTTTTCTGATAAATTGCCAAACAGTTACTGTTATTCAACAAGTAGTGTGTTGACGTGGTCACAGATGGCAGCACTAGACTTTTACTTTGTTACTAGACTGCAGAGTGCAGAGGCTTAAAATAGACCGAAAACGTTCAAACAATTGGGAAAGCGCGCATGTTGAAAATCTATCTTAAATAAACAATATATTGGCTCTCTAACAATATTAGAAAGGCCAGGTATATTTTAAAGTTTAAATTACAACTAGATGGCTGGGTTTGGCTATCTTTTTTTTTAATCTAAGCCTTCCACACAAGATTTATACACCTTAGATTCTAAGGTTCATAAATCTTTTGTGGAAGCGGTTCTAGCGGAAATTACTATTACAAATATGCTTGTTTTTTTATAAGAATTTCGCTGAGTATTTAAGTAAAAGCATAGTAGGTTGTTTTAGTTCTTTTAGAACTTCGTGTTCTTAATAAAAAGTTAATTTCTGCAGTATAGTTAAAAGGTTTAGGTTGATTTACAAAAAAAAATAATAAGTTGATAATAAGTTGATTTAAAAAAATCTATAAGCCAAGGATTCCTTGACGTTGCGCCACTCAATCATGGAGCACCATCATTTCTTTCTATGGGTGTCACGAGATACTTTTTTCCACTTACACAAGAATAAAAATAATTAATTTTACAACTATTTGTGTGCTTGACATTAAGTGTCGGGAACACTTTCAAATTTTGCAAAAAGTTGAAAACTCACATAAGACAAAAGTGTATGTATTATGTTTGGTTTATTATAATTACTACTCAGTAAAAAAAATATTTAGTTAGTGCATTTAGTTTTTTTTTATGTTAACTAATTTAACATGACGGCCGCTAAACTGTCCATTTCTGTAACTCTACTAATAATGCTTAAAAACTCCGCACTAATAAGTTAACAAAACATTGTATTTTGTGTTGAAATTTCTAATAGATTTGAAATATTTATTCAAAAAATTGCGTTGCTGTTGCAAATTTTGAAGTTTTTATCATTTTCGAAATGGGCCCCTTATGCACGTCTGGCAATCAATTCAGAATGTTGTGGATCAACTGAAACAAAAAGGTCTGTTTATCTAAAATGAATGACTTTAAATTAAAATATATATTTTATTTCTATTGATTCATTTGGTAGGATAACGTTTAGCATTAATTATTAAATATTAGTATTAACCCTTTCAGTCCCAAGAGCTATTTGGCATCATTTTAGAAAAAAAAAAATTCTGATCGTCTATAGCCATTTATGATATCAAAAAGCACATCATTAAGAATCGCATTTATTCATTGCATTTATTTTTCCATTGATTCAAATTTGACGATAATTATTAGATTAACATGATTTTGCTTGATCTAATTAAAAAAATCTTTAAGTTAATCGAGACGCATTAAAAATCAAAGATTGTCATTAAATTCAAATATAACTTTTATTTTTCGTTTACTTATTTGGTGGGATAGTGATTACAATGAATCATTTTGTTAAATAATATTTTTGGGTCCTTTTTAAAAAGAGGAATTACAATGAGTTATTATGCAAAATAATAATTTAAGTTTAAAGAATCGTTTTTTTAATCAAATGTATAATGCCATGTATAACAATAAATAATATTATGTGCTCCCTTGTCCTGTATAATATCATAGATATGTAATAGATCATTGCCATTGTGAATGGATGCTCATAAAATATATATATTTAAAAAATGGATTACATTGAATGAAATTTTAAAAAATATGCCTCTAAAAATAGTGGATCACTGTGCAGACATAAATAATGAAATAGTCCATAAGAGGTTTCTTAAGCTTTGTCTTGAAATGAACTACGTTTTTGAATGCTAACAAGAACGAATGTCCGGGTCCCCGGTGGCCGAGAGGTGTAAGCGACGAGCCTCTCACCGAGAAGGTTGTTAGTTCTGTCCTTATCCTAGCCATACTATAGACTTATTCGTGCTGATGGAAAAAATCACCGGGGTGCCCGAGTACACTGCGATATACGTGCTCATTAAATCTGTAGAGTCGAAAGTCCCGACGGCGTTAACGTACGATGTCGCTTGAAGTTCCGTTGGGTGCCCGCTCAGTTGTCGACCTCGTCACTTGCTCCTCAAAGCTTCTAAAGGAGGCTAGAAATAGGCAGCCGGAAACGATTACATTACGAATGTCCGGAGGAGGGCCCAAGAGAGGTTTCATTCGTCCCGCCGCCGAAGGGGGGCGCTGTTGTGTGAGCGGGAGACGGCCATGCTGCGGTGCGCTACGGACGACGGATCGCTCTGGGTAAGAATCGGCTCGACCAGGGATTCACTTTCAAATGTATTTTGTCCAATTGAAATGTATGCATGCTGAATGGTAAGTAGTCAATGCGAACACGCGAAAGAATTTAAAAAAAAAAGATTCCAATATCCCTGCTGCATGAAATCTATGAGAATGGATCTGATGATCATTTTTGTCTTTCGGATATTTTTGATGAGTATTCTTAAGGTACTGAACGAGTCCATCATAAAAACATGTGCTCCATGGTTCGTCCTCATGAGATCCGAAGCCATGGATGTCACCCTTGAATGGATTGTTGAGAAACTGATTTTTCTGGTGGCAGTTTTTGGAAAAGAACTTTGATGGAAATATTTTCATTTCGAAAGAGATAATGTGCCTTTATTAGACGCATCCATAGTTAACCCAAACCTTCAACGAACTCTGAATTTTCCTTTAATTATAAAATGTTTAGGGGGAGGGGAGTCTAAAATGTACTTCATTTTTAGTATTATGTGCTTTAAAAGGTTATGATTTTTCTCATAAAGCTTTAAAAAAAAATTAGTGTTTTCGCAAAGAACACAAAAGGTATTTTGTAAAGTACTCAGTTGTTATCATTTAAGAAATTAATAATTAAGAAATTGAATTAAAAGTATTTCTATGCTCAAATGCATCACATGAGTCAATTGTGCAATAAAACCGGAATTATATTTGTGACTGAAAATAATTGCATGAAAAGAACATAAATCTGTCTAGATGCAACTCGTACAATATCAGAATAATTAATTTTATCGATTAAAAAATGAGTAGGAATATGTTTGTGCTTTACTAGGGAAAAATATGTATTTTATTTTATCGGGCATTTTCTCTATTTTGAGACTCTGAGGTATTATTTGTGGTTAGGGCTACGTAGAGTAAAAATTGGTTAAGCACTAATTGTATTAATTGTATTTTTAAATTTTAATTATTAAATAATCGATTAATAATAATCAATTAATAATTAAATAATCGAATAATAGTTTCCCTTCAAACTTGTTTTGTTGTAATAAAATTTTTTTTCATACCTAATGCGAAAATGCTTACATACAGGGGTTGAACAAAATAATATACATATTTTGTGCAATATTTACATTTCTTCATATTTCTTAAAATCGACTTAGAAATTAGTAAAATGCTTTTAATAACTTGTAACACATGTTTAAGACATATACTTTCCCAAAAAAAACCAAGTAGCTCTCTCTTTCTCTCTCTTTGCAACCAGAATCTGTCATTTAAACCGCTTCCACACAACATTTATGCTCAACGGGAAACACATTCATTTATACACCTTGGAAAGGCCAAACAGGGCCTTTAGCTAGTTCAAATTTAAACTTTTATATGCCAAAATTAACTATTTCCATTAATCTTGAGATTTAATTAATAATATTTATCGTTTGCTAAAATTGTTTGAAATTCGAAGAATAGTATCGTTTAACTTTACATTATTCTGAAAATTAAAAAAAAATTATGCAAAAAAAAGAACGTTCTCTGTCGTATTTTTAAATTATCATATTTTAGTCGCCAGAATTTCCCATTTTCATTAACTTTTTTTCGAAAATTCAATTAATATTATTTATTGTTTTTTACATTAAATTACAGTACTTAGAATAAATAATTAATAAAATAGATGCTTTAAAAATAAAAGCTAAACTTTGCATATTTTTTTATGAAAAGTTAGAACTCTCTATGCATCTTTCTTTATATCCGTTGTATCCGTCTAATTTTCCGCTTTTTGGCGGATTTCCGCTTTTTCCCCGATTTCTGGTAATTTTCCGAATTTTTGACCTTTTCCGCTTTTTTTTCAACTTTTTGTCTTTGTTCGAAAAATGGAAACTGAATTGTAAAATATTTTTGATCGCCGTAATCCAACTAGTGCGAAAATACGTCTTGAGATAATCCGTACATTTAGTACGCTCTCAACAAGGGCTAGACCGATGCAAAACAAAAATTGCCATCGGCTTCGGCATAGGCTACCGATATAAGCCGATGTTTTTTATAGGAAAAATAACAGAAAAATTTCGAACCCATTATTTTTATAATGTAGTAATAGTTCAAGACGGATCGTTCAACCAAGCTTCAACACATCGTAATATTTGCTAGTTCGTGGAGAAATCGCGGAAAAAAATATATTTAAGTTTTGAAGATGAATAAGATTAGATTTCACTAAGATGTCTTCAAATATAAACCACGACCAATGCCTGTGTGTGTGTTAGAAGAGTAACATTTTAACCTGATCGAAAATTTGCAACATAATAATGCCTCTTGATTTACTTATTGTTCTGCCTAGTAATTTTCACGTATCCACCGATTCGTCTGATAATGATTGACAATTCACTGGCTCTGCGTGATCAGAAGTGTCGCGTTGTTTCTGTAGCTCTGGTTCAGGCCAAGTAGGATCCGTATTCTCTAATCGAGTGTCCGGGGTCAGCAAGAACAGCTTGAATGTTAAAAGATTTTGTTTAATGTTTGAAACTTTTTTTTTGGAGTGATTCATACTTCAGCCTTTCTCAGTTTTCTAATTTTAGAGGGTTTTTTGTTGGTTAAAAAATGGACTCGGTTTATGCACGAATATAGACGGTATGTTTATATATTCAGCTTTTATGGTGTTAGTAATTTCAAGTTCTTGAATTTTTCTGAAAAGTCCTAGAACAGTACTTAAAAAGTGCTTAATTTGTTTTAATAACAAGTGCATGAACCATGTTATTGCTTTAAAGAGAGAAGAACGCAATATCATTTTTTATTTTGTATGTGAACTACGGTTATTATAGTACCTGCTTGTTTTGTGTTTTTGTAGACAAACATGATTCATATTATTTCAATGTAGATTAAATTTTTAGTTATTTAAATTTTAATATACTTCAACTAATATACTTCTAATTTAAATTTTATAATGAAATTGGGGATATAGCCATGTCTGTTTTTTTTTGCTTCAATATGCCTTATACCACTTGTTTGTGAGACTTGTTATTCGTTTTGTGAAAGTGGGTGACGGATGGACGGACTGAACGATTATAATACCTTCCATTTTTTACGTTATAAACGTAGTGTGGAAACTAAAAAATTATCTACTCTAATTTGAGCGGTACTTAAAATGTTGGCAAAGGTTAAAAACGTTTTGGAACAACCTTGTCTTAAAAATCAATTAAAAATTAACAATTTTAAGGAAGTGTTTCCACAAACTTACTTAGAGTTAAACTTGTTATGTTTTTAAAGTCTGGAATATATGTTTTACAAATCTCAGGAAATAATTTTTTTTAGTTAAGCTGTATTATTTTTTATGAATGAAGAAACATAACAATTTAGGCATTTTTATGAAAATTTAGTCGCGGAAAACTAAATATTCCAAAAAAAAAGCCTTGCAATCAAATATGAAAAAATCTCTCCCTTGTTCTTTAGAATATAGTTTAGCACTGTCAAACAATTAAAATTATATATAAAAAATATATAAATAATTTAAATTCATTAGAAATGTTGAAAACTGGAAGAGGAAAAATATTTATTGAAAAAAAAAACGCTTATGTCGGCAAAATATCCTAAACTAAACTCCTCGGCGCAACAGCCCATTACTGGGCCAAGGCCTGCCGTGCCCAATTCAGCTTTCGGGACCAAAAGCTCTGGGGTGCCCCAGTAAGGTGGTCGGCCTCACGCGGAACCCCCAGTGTTTAGTTCCCAATCTTGCTTGGTACTCATTTTATCGACCCACTTAAGAGATGAAAGGCTGGGCAAAATATCCTGAAAAAGTAAAATAAAAATATTTTGAAAAAATTGTTGATTATTGTTTAAAAAATATATTTTAATAATATAAATTTTTTTATGGGTATCCCTTAAGTTAGGTTTCATTTTATAATTTTCTATTCTAGTTGTGTTGATCAAAGATGCACATGAAAGCTATTTCAATTATTTTTTACAATTGAATGAGGATCGCGCTTGGAACGGTCATTTCTTCTCTTTAAAATGGACACATTATTTTAGCTTTCGATTCAATCTTCACATCATACAAATGAGTCAATTAGCCATTCTTAGCCCAATTCAACAGTAGGGACCTCATTCAGACTCATCTGGGCACTAGGGATTTGTCTAAACCACCTGGTTGAATGGGTTAATCCTAATAGCTTAGCAGCACTGAAATTTCCGAGAGTTTTTCCGATAAGCGATTGAACACGCAATAATGCTTTTCAAACAAGGTACTGGAGAACAGGTTGAACATATTATACACCAATTATTTAAATACGAAAAAAAAAATGTTTTAAATTCTTAAACTACCAAAATCCGGTCCTAGTTTCCGAGAGCTTAATTTACTCCTTGTACGCTACAATGCCCGAATTTTCCTGCATCGTAATAAAGAACTTTGTGAACTTAAGGAAAATGTTTATCACCAGATCAAATGAAATTTTTCCCAATATTCTCCAAAACTATATTCACTAAACATTTTTTTCCTATCTTGCTCCTAAATTATACAATAAACTGCCACTTAAAATATATAAATAATTATGTCTTTAAAAAACAACTTTTTGATTTTTTTATGAATATTAATGACTTGGATCTCTATTTTTCACTATAATTTGAAGCACTTTAATCACATCTGTATACCAGGTAATTGCCACTGTATACCAGGAAATTGAAGTATTTGTTTGTCGTTGTTCGATTTTAACTATATAAATGTTTTTGTTCGCCGGATTTTTCCCCTTGGCGCGTGCCATTGTATTTTTATATGGTTTCTTTGTTATTTTTTGTTCTTGTAATAATAAAGATAAATCCTGTAAATTAATAAATTACATGGTTTTGTGGGCGCCTTATCCTTTAAAAATATAGTAGGGAAAGAGATGACGAAAATGGAATTTCTCCTCATTAATAGGAGATACTAGACATTTCCATTTTAAAACCCAGATTACTACTGACAAGGCTCACTGCAAATGATTCCAGCTATTTTGCAAGCTGTAGAAAGTGATCCCTTCTCTTATAATTTTAGGAGGTCTGTCTTTCTACCCTTTCAGCTCCATTGAAATTTTATTTAATTAGTAATTGTTCGAAATAACTTATGGTAAAGTAAATAACAATGAGCTATTAAAAAAAATAGAAAATTAAAGCGAAAGATAAGAAATTTTTGATTGGTTTGTTTGAATTATCGTTGCATTAGAGCTACTCGAGGGCTCTTGGTGACGGGTGTCGTAATTTAGAACCACAGTCAAGTGACAAGCCGATCACCTGAGTAGGCACCCAACGCAACCGTTATAAGGGCGACATCTTACGCAACGTTGGGACTTTGAAGCACATTTAACGTGTGCTCAATTGACGTATTATTCGTCGGACATTTTTTGGTAGTACGGGTAGGAAAGTTTTGAAGTGAGAAAGAACCGGAGAAGAAAGGAAAATGTCGGTGTGATGTGAAGAGTCGCTCTGCTTATTGGCAGAACGGTTCAAAGCAAACTAAAATTGACGCCTTTTTTTAAAGTTGAATATTTGATTTTTTTTTACTTTCACTTGGATATTTGAAATAAGCGTTGCTTAATTTATTGAAAAAACGTACTTTAGGCAGTGTTTTTTTTTTTTTTAAATGGGAATTGTCTATTAACAAGGTCCTTTCACTTGATACTATGTTGTAGGGAGGGCAGGAAAGCCTACTGTATCAATTTCCCATGCGATGCGATTATAACAGTGTTGTTCTATTTACCCATCCCACCAAACAGAAATCGATAATTTTCCCCGCAGGGTTTTCCCACTTCTTCGTGCGCCTGAACACAGCGGACTATATGTTTCAGCCGCCGATTGCGTATTTGCTATTCGGTTTGACGCTTTTGCATATAATTTTGCAATTAGTGAATATTGTTAGCTTTTAAATTGAAGAGCTTAGTGGAAGAAAAAGCTAAGTGAGGGTGAAAAGGAGAAAATTAGGTTTTAAGTTTTTAATTTGCATTCAGATCTGTTGAAAACGGTACTTGCAAATAGTAAAAATTATAGTACACTTAAAGTTTATAATAAAAGGGAACCTTGTTAACCTTAAAAAAGTTAGTAATATGTTCATTGCCACAAAAATCTCAAATTTTTTCACAAATGTCACTGAGCACGTTCTTCCGCTAAGCTCTTCAATTGTTTTGTTAAGCTTATCCAATGAAGAACTTTCCAGTTATTAGTTATTCATCATTGCTGAAAGTTATTAACTAATCTTGATCTAGTTATTAATTAGTCTTGGTCGGAAAAAATCTCGCTGGCTCTTATTCCGGTAAAAAAAATCGAATTTTTTTAAATGTTACCGATCTGACTAATTTTTAATATTTTATTTCTCATATTGTGTAACTAACCACGTTAACTTCTTCTTTTTCACGAAATTTATCATTTGACAAAAATATATATATACATTATATATTCCTATTATTTTAGGGTGCTTTACCGATCTCTGCTACTCAAAAGTGTGTGTATTAAAAAAATTACATTTAAAATTCTTGTTTTTCCACCAGAATTATTAAAAATTGCTGCATGAAATCTTGTAAACATTCTAGGGGATGATTCAATGATGTAGTTCTCTTCGATAACTACGTTTTCAGCCTGGAACTCGTTTCGGAAGTTGATGTTACTGATAACTGATCTGAGCATATTTTGCGTAAATTTTTATAAATATGAGGTTTAATATTTATAAAACACATGAAATAAAGTAATTTTCTTTCTAAAGTATAATAGCTATGACAATTTAAACCGAATAACATATCTTCGCAAAATAAGCATCCATAGTTGTGACACGTTACCGATCTGACTTTTGAAAACTTCAAAACCTTTCCCAGTAAGAAATAAACATAAAACAACTGTGAAGATTGTGTTAGGATTTGTTGCAGGTCATTACTAAGTAAGAACAATAGTTCAAGAGATATTTTTTAAACAGAATACTATTAAACAAAATAGGTCGCTGAACACTAATGGATAATTTTTCTAATATTGACCCGCATACGGATGTTGAAAATCTCTCTTTTGCTTTCTAGTTGATGGTTGGTTGGTTGGTAGACATATATATTCAGGTTTGTGTGCTTGGTCAGACCATCCTCCCTGGGTCAGACCCCCGCCTATAAACCTTCGTTAAGTAAGACCGACACAACACACACATAAGTGGATCCATCTAATTTTTAGAGACAGGCCAACTAGAGGATCCCCAGAATTGGCTTGTCACCCCCAGAGGTATTGATTTGGTATGGGAACTTGGAGGACTTTGTGACCACGGCGGATTTAACGTGCACAAGTCACCATTAGCGTACACGGGGGTCTTCGGAAGGCAGCGGGAACACACCGGTTTGTTTATATATACTAGTGACGTCAGCCAAATCGATGTGTTTGTGAATTTGTGACCACGTGACGAAACGATGAAAAATAAGCCATTTTAAAATGATATTTACTAATTATTTAAAGATTTATTTTGCAAAAAAATATATACGTTTGTTTTTTTGGGGTTCAAACTATAATATCTCTCCATAATAACTCCAAATCTCGCCATAAATAACCAGGCAACAATTTTACAAGCATATAAAATTTTGATATAATGAAGCCTGATTTTTAAGCATTTTTAAATTTCGTATTATTTTGTTATTAGAAGGAAAAAAGTTCACATTGGAAAAATGAAGTGAAAAAAAACGTAATTATTTAAATTAAGATTGGGATTGCAATTCGAATTTTTTGCACAGGATGAGATGATTAACAACATTTTTTAATTGTTATATTCTATACATATAGTTTATGAGTATAATTTAATAAACAGTGCAACATTTTAAGTGTTCCAAGTGTACTCAATTAAGTTTTTTTTTTAATTGTACAGCTTTGTGTAAAATATGACACTAACTTATTTGTTTACATTACCAATTCTCGAATCCCAATTTGAAAATGTATCACTGTGATAATAAAATTTCAATCCCATAAACTAATACATTTATATTCATGGGGATGCGAAAGAAAATGCAATAAGAAATTAATGAAAGCAACATTGTAGCTCAACTCTTTTGTCACTGAATATCGATCTCCAAAATGAATCTCATTTCTTTTCTGTAGGATACGAGAACCCACGTCGTGTATGAAATATTAGAAACAGAAAGATCATATGTGGATTCCTTACAAATACTGGTTACTGTGAGTATTTATCTTTGAAACCTTTACAGAATGTAACTCAAATTTTCGTTATTTGAAATATTCTATTCTCTAGGTCAAACAATTAAGATAAGACATATTCGTGCATTCGATAAGTGAATGAGAGTAACTTTATTTCTTTTCCATATTTATGAACTTATTTATAGACTTTTTTTTAAATCTACGTCAATGGCAAATTCAAGAACTTAAAAACATAAAAAAAAAAGCTATAATAATTTTTTTTTTTTATGAAAACAGGTGTTCAATTAAAATATCTGATACATGTATGAAAATTAAAACTGATATTTCCGAAAAGTTTATAAATTACTGTAAATTTTTTATTCTAAATGGTGATAATACAGGGCTAGAAGATTTTTTTTTTATATCTAGGATTTTAGAACTGGTTTTAATTATATGTGGGGTGCTGATTCTAAATGTGAAATAATAATGTTTTTTAACGTCTCTACTTTCTCGGATATTATTCATGTTTTTGTGTCAAAAAAGAGCATGAAATTAAATAAATTTTTTGTTTTGAATGTTTTATAATATAATACATGGTTCTTTTTTATGCTAAAACCAAATTAGTATTCATCATTAAAAACTGCATAAAAATTATACATTACTATTTAAAAAAGGTTCAAAACTAAAATATCAAAGTAGAGCCTTTAAAGAAAAACTGATTTTATATTTAGAATGAGCGACCCAAATTACAGTTTTAAAATCATAGGCAGGACAACAGCTGTTGACGTGTGTAATCCATTGTGTGGCATTATTATACTGGAAGGCTAATTAGATAAATACTTACCGCTTATAGTTAATTTAGAACAACTACAAACATATATGCCAGATTGGGATTTGAACCCACACTTAGGTTGACTTTGGCACGGCGGATCCATATAGCATGAACAATTTCCAAAATGGAAACCTATTTTTGCAACTTCAATTTGTTCTGCCCAAAACCACAATAAATTTTAATTCAAATGAAAGAATATAATTTATAAAAGTCACTTAGAAAGGACCTCACAGAATCGAATCTCGTAGACATAATTTAAACTACCAAATACTGACTTCGAATTTATTTACCACACCACCATTCCAATACATAGATTTTAAGCAACTTTTTTTTTACCATTTTCCCATGTCTGTAAAACTTTTTCAAAAGAAGGGGTGGACGGTGGACCTTCAGATATTTCTAATTGAGTTTTCTCTTGCAGAAATATATGGGAGCTCTCAAGAGTTCAGACTACAATGGTGTAGTCGAAGGTGGAATAGTTGATGAAATATTTTTTCAAGTTCCTGAAATCCTGAGCATCCATGATGTATTCTTAGATGCACTCGAAAAACGTTGCAGTACCTTTGAAGTCAAATATACTGTCGGAGATCTTTTTATGGAAGCTGTAAGTTTATAGAGTTTTTAACTATCAACGACATTTACAATTATCTGACATTTTTTGTATCACAAAAACATACTTATGTAGGGTCACTATTTGTTCTGAAACTGATACGATATTCGGCACTCTTCAGGATTATGCACAGTGTGAATTAGGGTGGATGAAAAGAATCTTTTTATGAAAAATAAAAGCAACTAGTGGACATTGTGTGGGCAGGGTCAAATAATTGCGCTTTACACAAATAGTCATTAAGTTCGCTTCCTATAATTACAAAATCTAATAAGTAATTGCTATAATAGCTATTAAGGTATCCTTTAAAACAACTTAAAAACTTAAAAGTGGCAAAGCACAGTATAAATATTGCACCCCAAACGTTATTAATTTGCAAAATTTAATTTTCATAGTTTTGATGACTTAAGTAAAAGAAAATGAGCAAATTGGAAAATAAAGCAAAATGATGCCTTGCAGCAAATACAAATAGTGAGGAACAAATGCTCAAACTACTTGTTTCGAAATAGAGGGAATTATGGGGGTCACATCAAATTTCAACTTGTAGAACAAAAGTGTAAATGCGAAAAGAAGTTGCGAATGTTGTCTTCTACAACATTTATTTTGTGGGGACATTTTGTATTAATACATTTAGTGTACTGGGGAAAAAATCTAAATTGATCTAAATTACTTTTAAAACATGCAAAATAATTTGTACACAAGAAAAAAAGTAAGGGTAATTGGGTAAAACCGGACCTTCTATAGATTTAAGGCTTCCCAGAATCACAGTTTTTATCACATAGGAATTTTTTTTGCACAAATAAGCACATATATCAATGAATCACAGTTTTAAAAACAGAATTTAATTTTTTGAAATAAAAATTCTTTTACTATAAATGGGTGCATTTTTGATGCAAGCTGCAAATTGACATTGAACAAAGCCGAAACTAACAAGTTATTTTTTGAAAAAAAAAAACATTTTCCGATTTCAGATTGCAGCTGTTATTTTTTCAATTGCATATTGTCTACCTCTACAAATCCGTATTTCACTGAGAATGACTTTTGTAAGGAAATCAGTAAAACAATCGTTGGCGTTTAGAACATCTGTATGTATGCGAGTGCTCGCGTATTAGATTTCCTTTTCAATTTGGGTGGAAGCTCATCAAATCTAATTAAAATTAAATATAAACTTCTCTGATTGTTCTTTTTGTTCTCTTAGTTTACAAAACAGCAAGTAATTGACACTTATACTGCCTTCATCAACAATTGGAAATGTGCTAAAGATGCAACTAAAATAGCAACACAAGCCAAGCCTGCTTTTGCAAGATTTTTGGAGGTAATACGTACCTATTTTAATTTCTTAAGCCCATGTCCCAAGTGTTGGTGAACCCAGGGTTCACCATCCTTTTTCATCCTTTGGATAATTAGACACCAATGTTTCTTTTTCTTCTAAAAATGTTTTTTACACTGAAATCAATAAGAAATATTTTAGCTAGTACTCGCATATTTGCATACTGGAATTTAAAAACTCTCCTTCCCCCCACCCCCCACCCTTATTTTCTTCAATCAAAATGGTATCACTGTTTTTTGGTATGATAGCAATTAAAACAATTTTTATTAATAACATGTGAAATCTCATTTAATATAACTTCCAAATATTTGTTTTAAGATATAAAGGCTTTATAGAGACTTTATATATAGGCTATATATCTCAGAGGTGCACATTTGAAGGCATTTGATTGTTGCAAAATAACATCACAATAAACTTACTTGTTACAACATCCACAAGAAATGACTGAAGGCCAACACCCTTCTTGATTTTGTGGGTTGTTTTTTGGACAATTGGACGTATCGCAATTCTTCCCCACCATATGGATGCACAATTTGCTCCATGAATTATGAAAACTTCTACAGCAGAAGTTTTGAAGACAATATAAAAATATGAAGCTAAAAGAAAGTTGTCTAATAATCGGATATAGGAATTTAGCCCGAAAAGTAAAAGAAAAGCAAAACTAAAAGTACTTCAAACCAGTCAAGTATATAACCTTAACACTCTTGCCACTTTAGTTTTTGTTGTTCGGTAACATGTTATAAGAATAGCAGAATCGAATCCTTTGGCCATTAGAGAGTATATAAAATAACAAACTATCATCTTTGCCAGCGAAAGTTGACAAACGTTGATTGTCGTTTAATGTTTAACGGATTTGAATATTATACAAGAAAAATAAGTAATTTTATCAGAAAGAAAAGTGTATTTTGGTTAAATTGAGGGTACAATATAGCTGGACAAAAATCGATTGTAAAATTAAAATTTTTTTTTTAGAAAACATGGTTGGTAATTGTAGTCAAAGTTAAAGAAATCTGCAATTTTGTGTGGTATTTATTGCAAAATTCGGGTATAATATAAAGCATCAGTTTTACTTCATAATTTAATAAACATCAGTGTTATTCCGAAATAGAATTGAGTGTGAATTTGCAAACCTAAAAGGTTACCAGCATTACATGGGTTTGGCGGGTTTCCCTAGACCAAAGAACTCCTGCATAATTCTTTCAATGCTTGCTTTTCACAGAAATCATTTTAGTTAGTGGTCGTCCATAAATTAGGTGAACCGGTTTTGGTGATCCCCCCCAATAAAAAAAATATTAGTCTTAAGAAAAATTGTAAACTGAAATTGTGAAGTGAATTCTATAAAGGTCCTCATATGTGAGACCTTTAGAGCGTATGGAGCAAAGAGGAAAGTAAAGGCTAATGCACTTGAAATGGTCCAATTGGTTATTAAACATATGTACGGTAAACTCACAATTATCAGCGGAATCAGGGGACACGGCATCTGCATATAACCAAATTCCCAGATAATCTGCAAAGGTGCAGAAATTATCCACAAAATTGCCTTTAACTGCAGCTTTTATTTAAGTAAAGTAATTTTATATAAGAGAAGAAAGTCTGGTGGGCTAATCAAGCATAACATTTAAGAAATATAAGAATTTATTCAATTTTACAAAAAGTCATAATCGTTTTTATTTTTTAATCTATTCTTGAAACTGCTTATTTTTGTTATATAATTATGCTTATATTTATATTATTCTTGTTCAACAAGTTTTGTTCCATTTTCCTGTGTTTTGTAAGATAACTAACTTTCGAAAAAAAGGGGGTGGATGATCACGATTAATACGCAAAGCGCAGATAACCAGGATGTGACCGCAGATAACCGGGAGTTTACTGTAACATATTTTCTAAAATTGTTGGAAAAAAAGTCAAGGCAGGATAATACTGTTAAAAACCAAGTGTTGACAATTTATGCAATATAATTTATTTCTTTATTTGGTGATAAAAAGCAATAATAGTTTCATAATGTGTTTATATGATTTTTGTTTTAGCACATGTCTCGAGAACACAAAGGGAAACTAGCACTTGATGCCCTTTTAATAATGCCAGTGCAAAGAATTCCAAGATACGAGCTACTTTTGAAAGTATGGTTTTTATATATTCAGACTTGCCAACTCTCTGGATTTAACCCTACAATACTGGATTCTTAACTATTTTCAGTATTGCTGAAGCAACAGTAACAATTACCAGATTTTTAAATAAGGATACATTTACATTTTGATTGGCAATTGCTGTTGCAACAAAATAATTAAAAATCAATCATTGTCGCGTTAAATCCAGTGAGATTGTCTTTTCTTTATACTTATATAAAATCCCACAAAAATGTCACGCATTTTATTCTTTAGACAAGTTAACTCTGTTTTTTATTTTAAAGAACTAGTCTTGATAATTTTACTTTTAACTGATGTTTAAAATGTGTGTTTTTGAGATGACAGCATCTATAATCCTCATTACATTTTATTTTCTAGAAAAGTTCTGGATTTACACAAATTATATAAGTGTTGATTACAATTGCTTGAACAAAATACTAATTCTAGTTACTACATGCTTGAGTTTTTTTTCCTTTTGAAAAAAAAACTAAATTTAATCAATTAACTACATTCTCTTTTATGTATATTCTGCCTTACTACAGTAATCCTTGATTTTATGACCCCACAAAATTGAGTCCCCTTCAATATAAAGACTGTGTTAACGACCATAAATAAGAGTACATTACTTGTTTTTATTATTTAAATTAAACCAGAAAAACTACAAAGTCACTAATTTTTAATGATGATAAACAATAGTTAGGTTTCATCAAATATCACATCACTTAATTTTATCCTTCCTATATTAAAAAATTGAGTTAGATTTTAGTAAAATTTGTTTCTGACATTTAATCTAGCATGTACATCTTCAAAGCTAGCTGATATAAGCTACAGCTGCACTACCTATGATCAGATTAAATTCGTAAAATAAATCTTCTACAATAAGAATGCAATTACTAAAATATCCTCTTTTGTGAAAATGAAATTGCAAAGAAAACCTTGCCTTTTAAATAGCCAAATGCCCATATGAAAACACAGAATAAAACTTCTGTTAGTTTTTAGGCAACTTGAATCCAAATTAGCAACAGTCAAACCAGTTACAGCAACCAGATAATGCATGGACATGTTTTGATCTTGTTATTTTATTTATTTGAATATTTTTAGTTTTTGAAATATGTTAGAAAATACATCTGGTTGTTTATATTTAATCAAATACCCAATAAATATTTTATTATTGACTATTGGCTCATTTTGGTCGAACCAAATTTTAAATAAACTATTATATTCAAATTTTATAAATGACTATTAAATTTTATATTTTAGTAGATATTCAAAATTAGTATTCTTTAAATTAGTTATTATAAGGTTTTGAATTTAAAATATATAATTTAGGAGCTTTTAAAGCATACACCCATGGATCATCCTGACCATCATCTTCTAGTCCAAGCTCAAAAGGAAGTACATGATTTAGCTGTAAAAATTAATCGTGTCGAGAGAGAAGCATTCCAAATTGAGCAAATGCAACAGAGAGTTCGGGAAATCGAACATCATATTGATGGTGTAGTTGATGTAAGTATGAGTAATTCTTAATATTTCTGTTAACAATGATTTTTTCCTTTCTCAATATACGTATTACTTGTATGCTCAAATACATATTAAAGCTGGGCTAAGTTATCCCATAGAATGTTTCTTCTAAAGTATGTTTTAAAATAAAACTCGCATCAGACTCGCACACAAAATAGCAAACCAAATAAAAACAGTGACCCATATAAGAAAACATCACTTTAAAAAAATTTAACTACTAATAGAATAGACAAATTTAATTGTCTAACATTTGAGCCATAATTATAGCATTATCCCAGTTTCAGTAGTTAAAATAATAAAACATAATTAAATTATGTAACATAAACTCACAATTTTACTGTATTTTTTAATTATTAATGAAAAATTATGTATAAGTAATATGTAATCATTTAGTACGGTGACGAAATACGATTTTTGATGTACTCAATTATGTGCCATTTATATGTGTTTATTGTGAAAAATTGAGTTTGATCAATAATTTTTTTTTCACTGAATAGAAATAGAACTACCCAAAAATCCATCTTTTTTTTTTTTTATGAATCACAACAGTGCTATTAACTCCTACAAATTTTTTCAAATAGCTCTTAGCCATAGACTTGGATATAAAAGCTTCTAAAAAGGCATAATTTTATAAAAATATAAATTAATAAAGAGATACATATAGCCAATCAGCATCAAGTATAGCTCCGATGTCATGTTGACGAAATTGATATTTCCAAATAGAAAAAAAACATCTTGTTTAAACTCACCTAAATTAGTTTTTTTGACATTTTGAAATTTACTGCATTTTGCAGATAAACTGTAGTAATGACTGGGTAATCGCAGTTGGCTAATGACTGGGTTGTTGCAAGCACTCAATGACTCTTAACCGATTAAAAAGTATACTTTAAGACTGAGTATTTCAGAGCAAAAATTGTCCAATTCATTGTTATGGTTACTGCAGTTTTACCTGCCCACAGCAATTTTCAGTTTGTTACTTTCTATACAAAATAATTCGTTTACTACCTAGTTTTGAGTAGTAGTAAAGTAGTTCTAGTAAAAGTTGGTTTATTTGAGCCTTTCCAGCAACACGTTTTTCTTAGATTTTTTTAAATTTAAAACTGTAAAAACAGTTTACTTTGGTTATAAGAAAAACGAATACCAAAAGAGCATTTTGCAGAGTAAATTAAGAAATAAAATGTTTAAATAGCAATTTCAAATTCAATGAGGTGTAGATTAAAATTGTTTATTTTAAGCCATGCAGAGCTAATTTTTTTTATTACTTCCAAAAGTATATTTAATGTAACGTAACTAGTAAATAAAAAACATAGTTTAATTTTTTATATAGCATCCAATTACTAAAAGTTGATAATATTATCAAATTAAGTATAGAATATTTTATTTTGACCGAAAATTAATCAATTTTTTAAAGTGTGTAATTTTATTTACATTCCACATACAAAATTTCTTTCTTCAAACTTGACTTTTGTAATAATTGGATCAGATTTTGTACAACCATTCTTAATTTTATCGGTACCTACATGTGCATTACTTAAAGTACATGTTTAAAAATAAAAAAAAAACTAACATTGTGCCAACATGAGCAATAAATATTATTTACAGCACCCCTCCAGAAACTTATAATGTCAGAATGTGGGCAGTTAGACAACCCTTTTCAAAACTGTTCTGAATAGATGGAGCACCGTGTGAATTGGGCTTTATGATTAAATATAGACATAAAAGCTATATTTGAAAAAAGTACAATCAATATTTTCAGCAATCAATATATTAAGCAATGTGATGCTTGTGTTATTTTAACCTAATTTATATATTTAAAGCTTAAAATTATATCTAATAATACAAATGATTTTTTTTAGTTATGTGTACCAGACAGAGCTTTTTTAAGACATGATGTAGTAACCATACCAGTAAGTAGTTCAAGATTTTTTTTAAATGTAAATTACGTGTTTAATATAATGAAAATTGTTACTAAAATATGAAATTATCAGGCAAATATATTTAATTTCACAGTAGTACTGCTATAAAGAAAAGCTTGAAGGTTGAATTAAATAAGGTTCCCCCATAAGTTATTAATCACAGACTAAACTTAAACCCACAAATATTTTTTAAAAAAATATGATAATTAAAGTTAAGAAAAATACAAATAAAAAAGTTATTGAAGTTAGATAACAGCTGCAGCATTTCTAAAACAGTTTAAAATCTAGAAAATCTTAAAATCTAGTTTGACCTTTTTGAAGGTACTTTATTTAACTCTGAAGCTCTTAAATATTTTCAGATAGAGAAATTAAATTGTTCAACACAGTCTTGAACAATAAAGTCAATGGTTTTGGAATAATTTGTGTGTTAGGGCCTGAAGAAGTAATAGAATAGAGATAAGGTAGGGACTGAGCCAATTCACTACTTTGAAAAAGGGTCTCCAAGATAAACCATGTGTGACAAAGAAGAGTCAGTAGGCTAAATATAATTAATTCTGAACCATGATCGCTTTGCATTTGCTTAATTTTATGCTGGTTAATGTATAGTATATAGTAGGAAATTGTGGTGTTAGTAATCTACTGACCTTTCATATCCTTCATTACACTATTTATAAAAGCTTGTTGTCAGCTGCCAAAAAAATCTTTTATTGAAGAATTTTGTTACTAAGCTACAGTACCCCCTCGCCATATCACACCTTTTTATGTTATTCGCATATGAAGAGCTGATTTCCAAATGGCTTTAAGTCAATTTTTTGCATTTTTCACAAATCGCGATTTTGTTATAGAAGATTTATTATTGATTTTAAGAAAAAGATAATTTTTCCCAGTTATCTATGGATGATAGTAACATTAAATTATATGGTTGAAAAAATCCGGACCATATAGTTTTTTAGAAATAAAAAAAGAAAAAAATTACAACCCTTCTTGGAAGTAAAACTCATGACTAACGCTCTTTTGGTACAAAAAAATAACGAAAGGAATTGACTTACTTCCATTTTAAAGTAATTCAAGTATATTTCTTTCAATTACCTAATATGAAATATAAGGTAATAAAAGTATTGCGATGGGGTTGAAATTCTGAAATGGAATTTTTTTTTTTTGTACGTTTTTATCATATGTTTGCATGTTCGCCAATACTGAAAAACTGTGGTTTTTGAACATGGTTTCTGTCTGTCTAAGTCAACAAATTGAACTACAGACATAAAGTTTGGTGCACAAGTTTTTAGTACTTATCAGGCATAATAATAAGGTATTCGAGAAAATCTTGCATGCGCAAAGGGTAGCTGCCATCAAACTTCTTTTGGTTTCAAAGGTGTAATGCGGAAAGATATGCAGATTTTGAATTTTTATGACGGAACTCGTGTACAAAAAGGTTTTTGAGAAAATTGCACTGGCACAGCTTCCATAGAACTTTTTAGGCAGTTAAGTAATTGAAATTAACTTATCAGGTATAAATTTCCGTAAAAATATCTCGGATTCACATGAGGTGGTGATGGGTTAACCATAAGAATCAATATGGGATACCCATATGAGGCCAGTTTTATCGAAAGGAGTCATATGTGATACTGTTAGTTATTACTTGGATAGATTAATTAAAGGTAAAATTGTTTAATTGTTAATTTAAAAACATTGTTCAGAAAAAATTTCTTTCTTGAACTTTTTCTTTTTTGAATAGTTTTTTTTTAACTGCAAGCAGGATAAAATTGTAAATGTGCCTACGTGGGTTAGTCTAGGTGGGCCCCTATGGTTTGACTAAAAATAAATGGGTTCGTTTCGTCCTGGGCCCGCTATATGTTAGAGTGCACATTAGCCAAGAGGGCCCATACGGATACCACACGTGTGCTACATGGGATGACTATGATGAAAATGTTTTGATCCAAAAAATTGCAATCATTCATTTGAATTCAGACAATATTTTTGTAAATTAAAATTTGCAAAAGAAAAACAGATATGTATAAATTTATTATTTTTTATCATTTAATATTTATTTTGCCATAAAAGTACTTTTAAATATGGCAATTATTTCTTAACAATTATACAACTTATGCAGAAATGTGTTTTTTTACTGAAATTGTATAAGTAAACCAATGATTTGAGCATAAAACATTTCTTTCAAAATATCACTAGTTGGCAATTAAAAGCAGACGATAACTAAAATTTTATGTTTAAATAAAAGGTAACGACGATCCTTATTCTTTGTCGCTCAAAGTTTTAAGAACTGGCCTATGTTATTTTCTTGGGGTTGGAGGAGTAATAAAGACTTAATCCCTTTTGGCACAAAAGTCACTTGTGAATTAATTCTTTTTGGAAACAAACACGAATTTCCCTGTCTTCTTTTAATATGACCAAACCCTGATTGAAACTTCTACTTATTGAAAATAAATAGCCATGGGCTTATGCATTTTTCCATCAAAAAGTCAATTTTTGAAAATTTTGACTTAACGCCTTTTGGAAATCAGATCTTCATATATGGTCTCGAATTTTTTTTCAATAGTTTACTTTCCCAAAAATTGGTCATATTAAACTAACTGTATTCCTAAGGTTTAAATTAAAATATTTTATTTTTGAAATCTTCAGATTCTTAGTTCTCATGTGTTCTAAGAGTTAGTAGTCACTAAAACAAAAAATATTTACTATATTTTTTTAATACAGGAGTCGAACAATTTACTGTTAGAAGTTGTTCAGGTTGTATATGACAGTTGGTTGAGGTTTCATATGATAAAGAATAAGATAACTTCTTTCTGAAGTAAATGGTAGTGTTGTGTATTGTCGGAGTTCTTCATGTTATTATAGAAAAAATTAATGACTGGTATTGCCTAATTATTTCTGCTTTAGCTATTCCCTATAATTTAAATTTATAAATATAATTTTATTTTAACTTTCTATATTGGGCTTTAGTTTGAACACTTTTAAACATTGCAAAATGACTCAAATGTGCAATGACTCAAATGTGCAATTGTCACTTATTTTATTGTGCATTTGGTTATATTGTGCTTTTTTGCTTGTTTCCCTATGAAGCATGATATAAAAAGGGGTAACTGTACCACTATTGTAAAACATTTATTGTTTCAAAACCTTAAATTGTTACATAATTGTGTGATAGTTCTGCAATCTTTCTGTTACATGTTTCCAATTCTATTGTTTTAAAGTTATTTTGAATGATTGCCTTTTTTAATTTCAAAATAATCTTTCATAATTTGGGTATAAATTATTGATGAATTTTCAGGGTGGCCTTGGTACCAAAAAAGAACGGTGTCTGTTCCTGTTTTCTGATATATTACTCATAACAAGTATAAAAAGAAAGAGTGTAGCAATGAGAAAGCCTTCTTCTGTCCCATCAACTTCGTAAGCATTTTCATTTGATAATATACAGCATTAAATGTGTAATGGATAACTATTGCTTTTTCATGTAAATGACTCCAAAAGATGATTTAAGTTATTTTTATTACTTTCTACAACATAGATGTTGTACTGATTTTTTTATAATGTTATGTCCGCACCTTTTTATTATAGTTCTCAAAGCCCCTTTAGTGTTATTGATTCTAATAAATACAAGCTACTGACAAAATTTTCTATTGAAAGTATGGAAATATCGAAAAGTAAGTAATACATTTTTACAGTATATTTGCTTATGAATATTGTAATGTCAAGTAATGCTAAAAATCTCTGAAAATCAAAATTAAAAAAAAAATAATACTTGCTAAGTATTCATATAAACAAAACTAACAAAAGGTACTATGGATCAGGATCCAAACTGATTCTAAAAATGGTCAAAAAAATAATTATAACAAAGGTATTAACACATATAGATTGCAACAAAAAAGGCCAAAAGGAAAAATCTAGGCCAAGTTCACTTTTTTTCTTTCTGAAAAACAAAATGTGCCTGGAATAACATAACATTTCTTTAGTTAAGTCAACTTGGATTGTTTGTCAAAGCTAATGTTTTTATGTTACGTTTTTTTATGCTTAACCTTCACTTTGCTTCATTATTTTGAATTATATAGTTGATACACAGGGTGTTTCATAATTGACCGTTCATTTTCAAAGGTACTCCCCATTGAAAATGACCAGTCAATTTTGAAATACCTTGTATAAAATGCCTATTTTTTAATTGTATTTTTTTTGTTGAATTGATATATTTTTGAAACCATTTTGTATACTAAAAAAAAAAATATTCACCAGATACAGATGTTAATTTGAAGAAAGCTATGAGAGATATTGCAACCTTAGAAGAAGATATACAAATTTTAAACCAAGTAAAAGATTTGATTGACAAGATAAGCAGTCCTCACCAGGTAAGAATAATTAGTAGTACCAACAAAAATCTTTAATTGTACGATTAGAGGCACATTTTTTGTAACAAAAAAAGTATGCAACGAAAATCAATAAGGACCGTATAATTAAACATACCATAAGCGGGTTGGTTATTTTTGCCCACTTGCTAAACTGTTAGCAGAACTGAGTATTTGTACTCTCATATTAACTTTTTATTTGTGCACACTACACAGTTCAAGTTGGAAGTTTTAAGGTTACTCGCAATGCATTATTGTACACTCAGTATACCTTAATGAAATATGGTTTTATTGAACTTAAATTAATTATTCAAAAATTTAGTTTTAAATAACGAAGGCAAATTATGTTAAAGTGAACTTGTTTAACGAGTAATACAAAATTCTGCTTTAGATGAACTGTTGGTATTTTCTTGCCCCATTAAGGCTTCAAAATCCTACTAAAAATACCCTTTACATTCAATTAACATGCAATCTCGCACAACATGAAATAACGATTCTAGAATTATTTTTCTTAATAAGTTGAAAATCTGTACTGCCATGCATAGGTAAACTCCAGTGTCTACAACAATGAATTGGACAATTTTTACCCTGTTAATAATCAGTTGATATTTACTATGATTTCTTAATAATGAGAGGTATTGAGTGCCCACGACAAAGGCCCAAGTCTTGATTGATCTGCTATTCTACAATTTATCTGCCCGAGACATGAAAAACGAAAAAAGTTAATAGCATACTTTTCTACCGTCTATATCTTCAGATTTCCCTTGAACGAATCATCTGCTATTTTCCCATTCCCATAGTCTGATGGTTATCTAATGAAGTTGTGACCTATATATATCAAAACAAAGATTTAAAAAAAATACTAGCTGTATTATTTTTTACTACAAAAGAAACCAACTTTTTAAAAATATTTTCTATTATATTTATACATTACAAAAGCTATGCAGTGTCATTTATTAACATTCATTTAATTCATTTATGTTTAGAATCTTGAAGATGTGATAAGAGATTTGACTAATTCTGTGTCAAAGCAAATGTTAGAAAAACAGAATAATGATTATTCACTAATAAGCTTAGAAATGACCATCACAACACAGTAAGTTTTAAATATAATATTCCTACATAAATGTTTTTTGTTGTTTATTTTCATGAGTTTGATTTGGGGAAAATGCTAGAATATTTTATTCGATTTGATATAGCTGCATCATCTCAAAATCAAATTCAATATTTCAAGAGCAACAATTTCCTTACTTATTTAAATACAATTAAGTTTTGGCAAAAGATATTATTTTCTGTAGATTTTTGAAAAAAAACTTTATTATATCTCCATCTGCAGATCTAGAACTTCTTCAAGGTGGTGGTAGCCCAAGGAGAAGGGGTTAACTTATTATATTTGAAACTCTTATTTTATTTAATATGTGAATGAATTAGTTATAATTATTGTATTTAAATGCATATTTCTAAACTCCTCAGCACATACACCGAGTTGGGTATTTTGGCTCTTTTGACCCTCCAGGGTGCTCATCATATGTCTCGTTTTGGTGGTTAACCTTGTGGGGAAAAGTTTAAATTTATCATTTTTTGTTAATAATTATAGAATTAAAGTTTTATTTGATTTGTTTTAAGTACAAGTACATAATGTTAAAAATATATATAAGTAATTAGATTTCATAAAAATGATACATTTAATTGGATAAGTAACTTTGATAATAAAATTAATTAGATTAATATATTTTTTAGAAATAGTAATTTCTTGGCTTATTTTCAGCGAACAACACAATTGTAATTTAGAAAGATACATTAAATCTACTATTAGGAAGTGTAGAAGGTTTGATGAATAATAAACATGAGAAAAGCGAACAAAAGAAATATCATTTTAAAAACAGTGGATGAAATTAGCCTACCTCTAAAAAAATATGTACATTTTTATTTTTTTAAGTACAAATAAATGGAGACCCCTGTATGATCAATACCTTTTGTTGAAAATCTTTCCTTTTAAATTTTTTTTTGTCTTTTTAAGGTTATTGAATTCACAATATTGGATTTTCCCTTCACAGAGCAGAAAAATCGTAACTAGTCCCTAAATGGCCATTTGAAATCCTAAATAGCCATAGCCAGTCTAAACGGATTTTTTCCCCCTAATCCTGTGTCCAGTTACATAACACTATACAGGGTAGGAAAATTCGAAGGATGTCCTTCTTCAAAAAAAGGGGGTCACTGGTAATTGGATCACCCTTTTAGAGCCTGGAGCAAAGCTTGCCAGATGCGATAAACTGTTTGGGGTGTTAAGTGTCCAAAGTCAATTTTTAAATTATTACTTGTTATATTTTTTATTTGGATTCTGAATGCCTAAGCAAGTAGGCCAGAGCTACCCCAACCCCTGAATCTAGGCTAAAAGGCACGGTTTAAGTTTTGGGCTAATGATAGTTAACAATTTTTATTTATGAATAATTTTAACCTATATTGGTGTACCCTGGACAGGTTTCACCTTGAGCATAGGGGCAACTTAGTGTTTTGTGTGAAAAGCACTCCTTATAAAGTCAGACTTCTATTAGAAGTTATTGACTAGGAAATGCAATTGATTTTATGCATTCCCTATTCTGGTGACTGTTAGCTGGATCTGGCTTTGAATATTTTGGATATGAATTTCAGTATCATTGTATACAATTATGCCATGTATTTTATTTTTTCTGATACACGATAAGTTTTATTAAGCCCCAACTGTCACAAAATAAAGAAATTGCAACCATTGCCAGTTTGTTAAAATGTGATGAAAAGATTTACAGATTGCTATGTAGAAAATGTCAATTAAGTTAAGATTTTTCAGTGTGTGGTGTAGGGAGGCAGACTGGAAGTTCCTAATAAGTGTTTAAAATAAACACTTGAATTTAAAATAATTTTAGTTTAAAGGAAATACATTAAAAAATTGAATTTCTTAAACTTCTACTTTCTTTTTTTTCTGAAACTAGATTCTACATTTTATGTGCAAATGAAAAAAAATCTGTCTGTATTGCAATATCTTCTTACATAAAACTTTTTTACTTGCTTTTTCAAAGTGGCAAAGTTTGTATTATTGTTTAGCACTCTCTAAAAAATGCATGAAGACCACCAACATATTTTCAAAACAACGTTCCAAGCAGGTTCTGTTTTGAGAATATGCTGTAATTAAGGTATATTTATTTTGTTCTCTTCTAAGGGAACGTATTGAAAACCTCATAATCCAGTTTACTTCTCCCGAAAGAAGAGCTGTATGGAGTGCGGCTTTCAATGAAGCAAAATTAAAATTAGGTACAATAAAGATCTTCATTTATCAGATTTATAATTTTTTTAAATAAACTTTAAAATATTATACAAGGGGATATTTACAACTTTTCAAGTAACTTTTTACATTAACAAAGAAAGATTAACTGTTTTCTCTGGTTTAAGTTTAGCATTTGTATTTAATAAACTTCAACTAAAATCGTTCAATTCAACCAAAAAAAGGTTATTCATATTATGTATTTAAAAAAATTACATTTAGTTTCTTTTTGTATTTAAACAGGTAGAAGGCCACCTCCAGAATTAAAAAAAGCTATGCCAATTAGAAAAACTAGAGCTGGACTTCAAGTAAATTATTTTACTCAATTTCTTACATTTATTTAATAATTTGAAATTTCTAAACAAAAAGAAATTTCTAAAACATATTAATGTCATTAACAGTTCACATATAGTTAAGTGCATGGCAAAAAAATTGCTTTATGTACAGCAATTTTTATTAATGATGTTTTCTTGTTTAAATAGTTCACATGCGCTACTGCTACAGGATATAACCAGGAAGGAATGAGAGAAGTTTGGGTGTGCAATAGTGATGGCTATGTGGGACAAGTATGTGTGCTTAGTTTATCACCTGAGCCAACAGTCTTGTCTTGCAATGGTGTCTGCAATGCTCGCATCCTAACTATTGCATCCGTTCCAGCTACTTGCACTTTGTAAGCATTGTAGTAAATTTGTTTTTGTGTATGCTTGCTTCCTCTCTCTTGCTTAAACAAAGTAAATACATTGGAATTTTATAATGGATTTATTACACAGTTAAGGAGTCTATATGCAGCTATAAGAGTTGTTTCCCATGTGTAGGAACAAATATTGTTGGTTATAATGCATATCTTATCTTGTTGCCCATCTTTATTGCTACAGTTTAATATTTAAAATTTCATTTCTGAATTTGGGGGGTGGGCACATTCAATAAAAAAACATTGCTGCAAACTTAGTTGATTTCAAAGTATCACAATTCTTTTTTGATTTTGTGAATCTAATAAATCTTTTTTTTTTAGTTATTTATATTTATAAATCACATTTTAAGGAGTTTTTTTTTGCTTCAGAAATATATTTTATGCTTTTGTCTTTGTTTACTTAAAAGTTAATCATAATATGAGGTTAAAACAATTGATTTTCCTTGTAAAAAAACTTATTATTTTAAATTTGCTTAGGGCTTCAGATAGAAGTAAATGGAACCCTTTATCTATACCTTCTGCTGATAATTCAAGTGGTGTGAACATTGAAATACAAGAAGTTAAAGTAGATTGTTCTGAAAATTTTGCTAATAATGGAAACATTCAACTCGACAGGTAATACAACCCAATGTTTAAGTAGTATTATTGCAAATTGTCATGTATTTGATTATAGATTTACTCAAAAACATGTTTAATGTCTTTATTATAAAACACATCTAATTGTATTTGAATATTGATATGTGAATCTTATTTGGGTTATTATCTATGTCAGCTTAAACTAAGTGAAATAACCAGTGGTGTGAGTAGGGGCGGAGTTAAGAGGGATCACCCCCCAGGTGTAATCAAATATTAGTTAATTTTTAATATCTTAATTCAATAAGAAAAAGTGCAATGAATGGTGTAATTGTAGAGTAATTATAATTCAAATTTGGCTGCTTTGTGATAATAATGTGGTGAAATTTTTCACTTGTAACCAGTCATTCAGTAATCAGTTTAATTTTCAATTAATCATAATTGTTTAATTTTCATCTTAACCTAGTCGGCAACATTGAACTTTCATAACCCCGCCCCCTTAGCGTTTGGAAATAATGGGTTGTGAAAAATTTTTAAGGTCTTTTTATTGTATTGGATCTCAATTCAAGGATATTTTTAGCTGAACTAAAAAATATGGGCGGGCTACATAGTAATGCTTCTTTTAATTGCACTTTTTTCAATCTTTAATTCGCATTTATTTTTGTATATTTATCACACTTGCACCACTAATAATGCTGGAAGTCATGATTTTGGAACAAAAAGAGGAACTTTCTGTCAAACGAAAATTTTTAGGCGTTGAATTTCATTGCACCCTTGTCCCTTTCCCTTGCTGTTTTGGCATGTGAAAGTGTTAAATTTTTATTGTAATATTTCATATCACTCATATTTGAACATATATTAAATGTTGCCTTTAACACTCTCACATGCCAATACAGCAAGGACAAGGGTAAATAGTAACTATAGCATAATATATTTTCAATTTTAAGTTTGGCTTTTTTTGGGGGGAAATTCTGTTGTCACTTTAATGCAAATTGGAATATTTAGAAAAAGGTATATTCTTCTAGGAGATTGATTTTAATGATTTATGATTGTTATAGTGAATCAAGTGATGACGAAGATGAAACTGAATCTGCTGGTAAGTAATTAAAATTTCAAACAATTCATATAAATTTAAAATTTAGTATACCTTTCATAAATCTAAGTTTTAATCTATGTATTTTTTATTTAAAGATGAAGAAAAAGGAGACTGTCGCAAAAGAGGCAATTCGATTCCTCGAGAAGATGCCCATGTAGAAATATATTTGAAACAACCCACTGTATGGCTTGGAACTGAGGATGGATGGTAAATTCATTACTGTAGAATAACTACTATTTTTATGGCATTATTTGCACAAAAAATTAAATTTCTTAGTATAATAATAATGCATACATAATCATACTTATATTATATACTAATAATTTGTTTTTTTTTTGCTTAAGTATATACAGTTGTACCTCGCTATTGCGAAACCTCAATGGACTTACTCGAGAGATCGCTATAACCAAGGGACTACACCCAAATTCACAAAAAAATTACAATTTAAAAATATGCTAAAAAACTAAACACTTACATTGCACAAAACTTCTGTCAAGTTCATAAGATAAATTAAAATAAGATTGAAATGAAATTTTTAATCCATTTAGAGATCGGTCGGTTGTCATCGTCACTTTCATCATCACTTTCATCATCTTCTTATGTGTTGATTTCTCAAGGCCTGCATAACAAAATCAACTTCTGATGGTGCAGTCAGTTGCCATACCTCGAAATGTTTCTAGCAAGATAATTGCATCAAAAGAAAAATGTTACAAGCGGTGTTAAAGTTGTAACATTTTAAAATGCGCAAGATAAGTGGCTTCCGGTTGATGCATTTTGGTGCAATTGGGCTGTGCAATTGTTTATCAACAACTCAATTTTAAGTTTCTTTTGTGACAGTTCCTTACTCCATTGTCAAAGGAATTCCTGGAACAGTTCCGACCTCATCCAAGTCTTTTTGTTTGTCTTCTAAACAACACAGAGCTTCTTTGCATTCTTAAAGCATTTTGGCTTCTGTATTTTTCAATATCAGTCAAATTTTTGTTTTTTTAGAGCCATTCACATTGGCACTTGATTGATCCTTATTTTGGAAAGTTTTCCACCAACACATTTTTGTCCTTTCAGCTTTAAAGTTCGGTTTGGAATTATCTTGTAAACAAACCTGCTTCATCAGCGTTGAATATGTCCTTCTCATCATAATTGCGGATAATGTCAGGCCAGACATCGTCCATCCAGTAGGTTAGTTCAGAAGTGCAGTGCGGCTTCACCCATAGTTTTACCTTGATTAATATTGTTACACTTCTCAAACCTGTCCAACTATCTGTTTGAACACACAAAGCCCTTTTCGTCAAAAAGTTCAGCCAACTCATTGGCCTTTGCTTGGAGAATGTCACCTATTATGGGTAAATTCTACTTATCTGGATGGTAAACCACTTAAACAGAGAATCTGCCATGTTGCTCGTTCAGCTTTCCATAATTTTTTACATCCATTTTTATTCTTTTGTATGCTGAGATATTAGACTTGTGATTCTTTTCAAATCGTTGCTATACGATTAACTTAATGAAGGAAATTTCTTTGCAAATTAAAGATTGGCTTTCGCCACTTTCTGATTTAGGATTAAATTTGATTTTGCCTTTTATAGAAAAGAGTCATGCATACTTTTGGTGTATCGGTTTGCTTAAAGTCAGGATTAAATACTATCATTAGAAAAAAAAAATTTACTGTTTAAGCATTTAAAAATGCATTAAAGACATAGGGTTTTAGTTGGGATAATTTGAAAGGGGGGATCACAATAACCAGGGAATTATTACATCCCAGAATGGCAAAAGCGGGTTTCGACTGTAATTTAAAATATGGTTTTATCGCTCTTGCTGTTAAGGAAATATTCCGTTATAGAGTGTCAGAGTGGTAATTACAAAAATTCTATAATTTTCGGCATTATTCTCAGTGTTTTTTTTAATGTGAGGATATAGTAAATAAAAAACTTAATTTTTGGAAATCAAAAAATGGTAAGTCAGAGTGCTACTAAAGTTTATAATGGAGAAAAAATTAATGCATAATGATATATTGTGTTAGAATATTATAATTTTTTTAACACATTAAACTCCCAAAAATAGAAATATATTGTTTATTAAAAAAATATGAAAATAGGTCATGTTTCTTGCATTCATATCAGTTTTAACACTAATTTTTGTAATAGCTAAAATTATTGCAATGAGGATTTCACTTTTAATGTATTCATTATATTAAAAAGTTAATTCAATGTTTTTTTTTATAGTGTACATGTTTACAATTGCAATGACAATATAAGAACAAAGAAAAACAAAATCAAAATGCAGCATTCTGCTGCAATTCAATGCATAATGTGAGTATCGTAATTTTTAATTCAAACAAAAATTCCTTAAAAATTTATATTTCCTTGCTAGTTACCTCAATATTAAAATTTATTCTAATTGCCCATTTCAAACTGCTGAATTATTTTTTGCAAGAAATTTTTAAATTTCTACTGTAGTTCAGTAAATCACGAATTGTCTTACTACAGTACATTTTATTCTTGGGGAAACCATCTTTCTCGATAACTAAAATTCTGGTTACTCAAAAGTTAAAAATCTTTTTTTTTTTAAATAGTGATTTTGCAAATATAAAATAAAGTAATAATGATGTAATATAGTACTTATAAAAATCACCTGACACTGTTCAGATGAATATTAGATGTTTTGTTTTAATTTGTGAAAATTGAGTCTGTAATAGTTTGATATTCAACAAATACTAATTCATTGTTCGTCCAATTTTATCCTCTACTCTTCTTCTATTGCTGGTCGTTCATGCTTTTTAAATTTATAGTTCATTTTATTTTATATTGGGGTATCAACAACAGCATTTCTCTATTTCATTGAGAAATTTGTTCATAGACATTCTCCTTTGATCCACACAACAACTTATTAACAGATAACATTTAAACAAAGCCTTAGGTATTTTGGTTCGTTTGATGAGCAAAATAACAGAAATAACATCTGCTTTTATTAAAAAGCTTATTTTTTTGCCTTGAAATTGTAATTTCCTGTTATCATAGCTTTGTGATACCTAATAACTTTTAAGTTTTTCAAAATTTGGGAAAATCAGTCAGGCTGGGATAGTTGACATTTGTAATGTTGTTGGCATTTTTAGAATGTTTTTATGCAAAATTGCTATTAGTCATGTATATTTTTATTTTGGCAAAAAAAATCTTACTGTTTTGGGATCAAAGTTGAAGATCGTTCCTTACTTGCATAAATGCGTACCAACTTCTTGGCAATAACAACTTGCACATTTCAGTGACAATTATTTGGTGTTCTGCTAGTTCCATAGTACCTGTTAGGACTTAAAAACTAATTGTTGACTTTTGGCACAAAGGTTGCAGAAATATTTGACCTTGAAATTGCAGAAATCCCAAAATTACAAGACTTTCAAGCTCATTAACGGCTTGTACTAAAAATGTCCAGTTATAAAATTAGCTAGAAAAAAAGCCTTAAGTATTATAGAAACAAATCAATTTACCCTATAGTAACTTGCTCTAATTTTATATAATACCGCTTTAAACATTGTGCTGAGCATGTGTTTTGTGACACTTGTTAAGAACGGAAGCTCATTTTTATTAAAAAATTTCATACTATTGTATATGAAAATTTTAAAATTTATTTTAACTGAATGGCTATCTAAAAAGAATATATTATTAGAATTAATTGATTGTTTAGCACTGCAAATGGTCATTGAATGACAATGTAAGTGATTCTTCTCGTAGAAGCTTGTTCTTTATGGAAGTGGTTCTTCTTGTGTTATTTATAAAAGATGTGCCATAAATTTGTGCAAACTTAAAAACTTAAGTATTACTTTACAAGACTTGGGGTATGCAAAAATCTGATTGAAGTGACCATAGAGTTATAATAAGTAAACTAGAGGGCGAAAAACGAGAACGAACCGATGCTTCACACTGGGAGACACGTGATCGGGGGATTTCGAAGAGAAAACCGAAAGTTTTTTTTCTATAGCTCACAGCGGGAAAACGTCGTCTGCTCACGCGGAATGTACTAAAAATGGTACACTATTGTTCTGCATATGGCTACAAAGGAAAATTTACTAAAGGAGGACCTTTTACATTTCATGGGGAAGATTTTTATAAACTTTCCTTATTGAAATAGAAATAACTTAATAAATAAAATCAAAAAGTATATTGCTAATCATGGTTTTTAAAACAACATTCGATACATTATGTCATTTAATACGATTTATTCTTATCAATTGCATGTAAAAATAAAAATGCATGTTTTGTTTAATAATCGGCAACAATAGAAAGTCTTTTAAACATGTATTTTTTTGCTTTTCATGACTTTTATTTTTCGGAAATCGCTTGGCGGTCTATTGGCCATTGGCGTTATTTTGGAAATCGAAACTAATAATAATTTTGGAAATAAGTGTGTTTTGTACTCAGTTTAAATTGCAGTTTTTACAATGTTTCATTATATTTCTTGCATTTATTTTTTTATGAAATTAAATTTTTGAGATAAGAATTTATGGACTAATTATATATTAGCTTCCACACTACGTTTATAACGAAAAAAGTGGAAGGTTTTATAATCGTCCAGTTCGTCTGTCCGTCACCCACTTTCACAAAACGAACCGCAAGTCACACAAACAAGTGGGATACATAATTTTGAAGAAAAAAAATCAGGCTAGGATACATTCCAAATTTCATTAAAAAAATTTAATTAGAAGTTTATTAAAAATTTAAATAATTAAAAATTTAATCTACATTGAAATAACATGCAAATTCCATTTTTATTCAATATTTTCACTGTTGCCATTTCGTCAAACGTACGAGAAACTTTATTTAAAATAAAACTCTTGAAAAATTATTTATTATTGTAATATTATTCAATTTGGATTGATGTCACATCACATTAGAGTACTTTTGATGGTTTATTATTTAATAATTACTAATTAGTTATTTTTATTAGTTAATTTTACTAATTAGTTATTCTTCGAACTGCAAATTAATTTAACAAACGATAAATATTATTAATTGAATTTTTTTCGAAAGAAAGTTAATGAAAATTGGAAATTAAGGCGACTAAAAGTTGTTTATTAGGAAAACTACAGAGAATGTTCATTTTTCGCATGAAAATTGTGTCCTTTTTTAATTTTTAAAATTATGTGAAGTTAAATTATATGATAATAGTTTCGCTTCCATTTTTGCAGCAAAAAAACAATCATTCTTAAACAACTTCTTCTAGTTTTGGCGTTCAAAAGTTTAAATTAGAACTTGTTAAACAACATGTTATAACATGTTTCATAAGTACCTATTTTTATAAAAATGTAGAAGAAAAAAGGAAAATAACTGTTACAAACAAGTGGATTGCAATTTGAGAAAAAACAAATGTCACAGACCGCGTAAAAGAACTACGATTTTTACCAGGAGCGCCGAAAAGGGAGAAATTTAACAAGAGCGGCAATCCCATCTGGTGCTTGACCTTGGGGATCAACGCCAAATATCACAACCCTAAAGCATGTGACGAAGGTGAAACGGTTTTAATGTGAGTATCAGGCAGTGAATGGGAGATTTGCATTATCGCGCTCTCTCCTTATTATAACTCTATGGAAGTGACGTTATGTTTTTTCTATAAATAAAAATAATTTCCTAAAAATGTTGTTAGGTGGCGCTTACACATCAAATGTTTTATGCCAATAGTCATATAAAATGCACAAATAAATATGGGACAATAAATTAACATAATTTCAAGATACCTTTATGATAGATCCTATTAAAGTTGGCAGAATCTTCAACACATTTGTGACTTTAGGGAAGGGCCATTTAGCAGTACATTTTTGAAATATTTGGTATTCATGAAAAAAACAAGGTCACTTTGATCCTATTCCCACAAACCGCTACATAATGGCTATTTTAAAATGAGACCCCAATTAATTATCCTATATTTATTTTGGGCTCTGTTTTAAAATTGCCACCCTGTATAATTAATAGAATTGAAGTATTTTTTTATAATTTAAACTTTTCATTATTAATTAAATTTGAGGTCCAAATATTTGGACTAGGTAGTATTATGGTAGAAAAAAATTAAATGAATGTTTTTAGCAAAATCAATAAATATAACTAATGTATTGTTAAATGTGAAATGAACGCATTACTCTATTTCAGATATTTAGACAATCGTGTTTTTGCATCAACAGCAAATGGAGAAGTGCATGTTTATACAAAAGAAACAGGTAAGGTGAATTCTTTTAAGTATCAAACTTGTTTTATTCTATGTAATAGTTATATATTGCAGATTTCTTAAATTAAAAAAATATTAACAAGGTGTATATGTACGATTTTCTCCAAATACTTTTAACTTATGAATTGTGAAAATTTCAACTTCATATTACCTCAAAAAGTTTTATTTATTACAGTTATACAATGTTTAAAAAAAGTAAATAATAGAAACTTAAATAGAAAACAATTTAAGGACAGTTTTAAATTTTTAGATTATAAAAAAATAGCATAGAATTAGTGTCATTACTGTATACATTATATTGAACACTGTCTGTAATATATACACTTACTTATCCAAACATAAAGTTTTACAAAAATGAAAATATATGAATGATTTTGGGAGCTGAAAATTTCTCGAATTTGACATCAACAGAACCAAAAGTTGAAGAGTTTGTGGATCAGCGATATCATGAGTAGATTCATGAAACTTGGCTAGTTTCATATTTAACTTGAATTCCCCAATGAACAACATTTTTTGTTAGCACAGTAATGGCAGGAACAATAATTACAAAACAATATAAAAGGATGATAAGGATAGGAAAGGATATAAAAACATAAAAACTATTATCTTTCTTTATTATTGTGATTCATATTATACATAACTGCAATCAATAAAATCATGCACATAATTTTATATATAGCTCTTTCAAGCATTAGTATGCAGCTTTATATTGTATAACAAGAAGTTTTTTTTTTTTCACTGCGAGTTACTTTTTCACTATTTAGGGCATTCCGGACATGAGAGTCTTCCGTTTTTAGCTGATTTCCACTTTTTTTTTCTGAATATTTGTTTTTTCCACTTTTTTTCTAAAATTTGTTCATTTGAAAATGAATGAATAGGAATCTTTTAGACTCGCTGAAGTTTTGCGATTTTCGGATCATTGGCATTTCACGATCACCAGAATTTTGCCATTTCCGCATAGTCAGAGGTTTAGGATTTTTGGATTGCCACTTATTCTAATGGTATTCGGATTACCGAAGTTTATTGATCGTATCAACAAACTTCGTATAAACTGTATGGATTGGTTTGTAAAAATTTTAGGAATTTGTTGGAATGTTACAGCTATTGCCTTAATTTTGTGATAAAAAATAACTGATCCAAAGCTATATTCTCTTCCTCTTAATGATAATGACATTCTCTGGAAGCTGAAAAACTTTGAAAGCAGAGAGAGAGAAAACTTTTTTTAGAAGTCATACAATTTATAGTTAGAAATCAAAATCTTGATTTTTATTCATTGGACATTAAATATTTACGAAATTTTGTCAAAAACAACAAGTGTTTCAACAAATAAATACAATACTTGATTTCAATCTTTGACATCACTCGTATTCTGTCTCACCACGTTTTTCAACCTTGGGTTGAAATATTAACTTGCCAATTTGTCATTTTTAAGACTTAACTGGGGAATTGAAAAATGCGCTGAATCAAATTTTTGGTATTGTTTACGTTAGGTGTAGATGTCGTTTCCAAATCTGGATGATTTGAAAATGGCCGGGAAGCTTAAAAAGTAGAAATTTTATTATTTTTCATTTTTATTCGTGTTTCTTTTAAAGTTTGTAAAAATGTATCCATCCTTGAATTCAAATAAGAATGTTTGCTGTACATAAAAACATTTAAAAAGCATATAGTTTTTTTATACATAGTAATAGATTTATATAGTTTTTTTTAAAAGCAAATGGGGATTTTTTTTTAATGTTTGATGACCAGTAATTTTCTATGTATTTTTACTTAAGTTAACTTTTATCCATTTCCTTAGAAGGGGGTTGGGCAGGATGTGAGCCATATAAGATTGTCATTGGCAGCTCATCTGCACCTGTTCCTATTATGCTAGCTGTTGCTGGAAAAATATGGTGTGGTTGTCTAAATTTTATTCATGTGATAAACACTGGAGCTCTTAGAATAGAAGTAAGCATAATAATTATTTATGTCAATTTCTGTCATAATTTGAAAAAAAAAATTATATTCATGTTGGAGATTGCTCAAATGAACCAATTGCAAAATGTTACAATCTATTAAAAAAACTCAAAATAGATTGTTGTGCTGCAAATATCTTTTTCCTAACCAAAACTAGCCACATGGAACTATATTTCAGCAGAAAAAAAAACAGATTTAAGTATACAGAAGAAAACAGGATTTTTTTTTTAATTTTTTAAAGTTAAACTTCTGGATTTCCCAATGCTTTCTATTCAGAGGAACAAAAGATTAATTTACTCACTGTTTTAATCATTGAGAGACAATAATTGCTTCCAGAGGCTTGTATGATGTAATTAATGCTATCTTACAATATTATTGCAACAACTTTTTTGTATTAAATGAATTTTTCCTTATTACGAGTTGAAAAGTTCCTGACCAAAAACTTGCAAACACATTTTAGTATACAGTGACAGAAATTTATAAATATTGTGATCAAGTAAAAATTGCTTGAAAGTTTTTAATTGTAAAATTAATTAAGCCTGTTTAACTTTGATTCAAAGTTTCGTTTGAATTGCTGTAGATTGACAAAACAAAAAGAACTGTTAGGTTCAAATCTTTTGCATGTCACTGTTGGATATAGTCATCCAAGTATATCCATACATGTCACTGTATACTTGGATTTTTACCATGAGTTCGCTATCAAAAGTTTAACTATTTGGTAGTAAACATTACTTTTTTAACCCTTTGTATATCCTTGGTTTCACAGTTGCAAATGTATATGTTTACAATATATAAATAATTTGATTTGCAGCGATATTTCAACTTTAAATAGGCCCAATGCTGTAAATTATTAGCAAAAATGTATATTAATAATTAATAAAATAAATTATTTAAATAATTAATAAAATAAGTTTAATAATTTATGAAATAAATTATTTAATAATTAATAAAAATAAAATATTTACCGTATATACGCGTGTATAAGCCGAGAAATTTTGGACAAATTTAGTGCCGTAAAAATCGGGGTCGACTTATACACGAGACATTGATTTTCCGAAAAAAATAAATCCCTAATCTTTAAACTAAAACTGAATTTCAATCAAACTTAAGGTTAAAATACTATCTATTAAAAATAAAGACACAAAAGCAGTTAAATTTTGAAGATGAAATAAGATTGATATCTATTCACGGTATCCACCATGTGATGCTTTATTGTTAATACTTGGCGTGATGCGTATTTTGCACGTGTAGCTCTGGCACAGGGCAGTTCAGTCAACCAGTTTTCAAAGTATAAAGGAAACAACGGCGGTCCGTGACCTTGGCAGATTGGTCTTCACGCTTCACATTAACTAAGCTTCTCCATTCATGGTCAGCAATGTCAAGGACAGTCGGAGACGAAACTTGTTTTATTCTTATTGGTGGTTGAAATTTAGCTTTCAAAATAAATAAGAAAAATTACGGCCCGTCATTAACCGGTTTCTTCTTATTTTCTTCAGAAGGCCCTGACCTTACTTCCTACCTCGACCAATACACGGGTTATTGATTTTGGAAGGATGTTTGGTTTAAAAAAGGGGGTCGACTTATACACGGAGTCGGGTTATACACGAGTATATACGGTAAATTAATAAATTAAATAAAAATTCATTAAATAAATTAATAATGAACTTCAATATTTTTTTGTTCTCTAAATCGATCAACAATGAAAATAAATGGCAAAAGTTTTTTTGCTAAAAATTTTTTTAATGTGGGTTGGCTCTTAGGGTTAAATGGGGTATCTTTTATATTTTAATTATTTTTATTTTAGCATTCCTTTCCTGTGAGTAGTGATACATCTCGTTATGTGCTGACAATGGTTACTTCTGGTTTAGGAGTTTGGATCACTGTTACTCCTAGTGCTGTTGTTAGACTTTTTCATGCCACTAATTTTGAGCCACTTATTGATGTGAATGTTGCACCAACCGTTGCAAAAATTTTATCAGGTATTTTAACAATAATTGCTTGCAATTTTTACTCGATACGTACTTATCTCTTACACTAGTGTTCGCAAGTCAAGGTTAATCTCAAAATAACTCTAAATCCTTGAATAAATACCAATGTATGGTCACTCAGTTAATTCAAGTTGGTGAATACCAGTGTTAGTAATTCAATGCATTTGCTGCAAGACTGCAACTCTGTATACTCAGAACCAATATAAGCTTTATGTAACATGTTTTATGCTCTAGTATAACCTCCCAGCAAAACCCTACACATCTATTCTTGCGTATATACATATTTTCAAATAAATATCTGAGTATGTAAAGATTTTTTTAAAAAATAACTTTCAATATTTTCTGGGGGCATAACAATCTTAGTGAATGTTGATTTACTAGAACAAGGATTTTTTTTTTGCTAAGGTTTTTAGTTTGTAATTATTTGTCTTTTCTAACATTTCTTTATAATAAAGGCCTTTAAAATTTGCTGTGTAAACTTTTTTTTTAAAGTCTTCGAAAATTATGTTTGACTCGCTTGTTATGGAATTTTTTTACAACTAAACGACTATTACTTGTAATCAAAGGCTGAAAAGGGATTTTTTGATCTTTTATCATACCATTTAAGTTCTTAAAATTTAATATAAAATCTATAGTAACAGTAACATAAAACAAGACATTCATTTAAATGGGTGCCAGATCTCATAGGATAAGCTATCGATTTGCATGGATTTCACAACTTTTTCTACTGTGTTTCTTAGATTCATTTGAATGCAAATTAAAATATGCAATTTATAAAGATTTTAATTGTCATTAACTTTCCTATAAAGCGGCAACAGATGATATCATCAAGCAACATAAATCGGCCTGCTTACGAGTTACTGCAATGCTGGCTTGTAAGGATTTGCTGTGGATTGGTACGAGTGCAGGCGTCATACTGACTTTGCCACTTCCTCATCTTACTTCTTCAACTTTAAGTGTTGATATCATGCCTCCCTTAACAGGTACATTGTACATTACTTGTACATTGTTCTAAAAAGTATTTTTTTCGTTATTTGTGTTATTGAAGTTCAATTGTTGTCAAAAGAATCTTTTAAGTAACTTTAGAAAAAGAAATGAAGGGATTAACACATTATAAACTATGGCCCTACTACATAGGTAAGACAATTACTGTTGTAGCAGTTAATGGCTTTCATTTTGCTTGAACTTTTTGATGCAGTGTCATTTTTCAGAAAAATATTAAATTGCTCATTTGCTAAGTTTTTTGTCATAAGTATTTGATATTAAACTAGTACCATTTTCTATCATTGCATTTATATTAATAGGTTAATTTGACCTTGTGAATGAATTATTTTTGCGTTATGTAATTTCAAATTACAAATATTAATACAAAATTGACAACCAACAACAGGTCGGATGCCCAGCAGAGTAGGTCAAAAACTTACTAATTTTTTTCTTGTCTCCAATAATGTCTTGTATACATTTGGATTACAGATGAAATCCCTGGTGTGATTCACTAAATCCAAGCAAGATGAATGACTGATCGAGTAAATTTCAAAAAATAATGCTACTAGGAATGATGAGTTATAGTTCGCCTGTCACTTCTTAGCATCTCAAATATTTTGATTGTGGACGAGTCCACTTTGAAAAAGAGTAAGGGAGATTTTGGTTTAGGCAAGAGTTATACTATATTTGACGATTCATTGATTTTATGGGCGCATATTTCTTTAAGGTTTAGAAACAGATTCTCAATTGAAGCGTAGTGCGAACTTGCATCGATTTATATTAGTGCATAGCTACATTTCAACTTGGCATTCCTAATAAATAGTGATACTGAATGTGTTAAATGGTACATACTACAGATGCAAATTGATTGACGATCAAATCAAGATAGCAAAGAAACGCGTAATCCTTGACGTCCCTTTCAGCAATCAACTATAATCCTTCTTTCACCTTAATTTTAGTGGGACATTATTTCCAACCAAATTTACCCAACAATCCCCTGTGATCGCCAAACGCCATGAGATTGCAGTCCTGCCTCCTTCAAGTTCTTTACCTGTTTTCAAAGTGAACTCTTCCACAATCAAAATATTTGAGGTGCTAAAAAGTGACACGCGAACTAAAATTCTACTGCTAAGCTTGTGAAATGTTTACTTTTTTAAGAATTTAGAGACACGTTTTTATGTATTTCACTATAGATTTACTTTAAACAACAGTGCTATCTAGCGACAACAATCAACCAAAGTACTGAAAAATGTTCGAACATAATATTTACCAGAAAAATTTAGCTTATGTTGATTATCTCCTACCTAGTGTCATCATTTTCATTAACAATTTAAAACATTAACTTATGGTTTCTATTAAGTTTAGTTACCAAATAAAACTATATAGCTCAATAAATTCAAAAGGCCTAAGTCAAAGGCTAATACTATAAAAAAATTTTATTAAAGGGTTCTTGCCAAATCAAGAGGTAGAAACCATGTGTCCTCATCCTTTACTGACTTTAAATTATATATATTTTTTAAAATTGTTTTTCTGAGTCATTCAATACAATGTTTTGAGGCAGAAGAGCAATAAATAAGTTCAAAATGGTTATTTAATCTTTTCAAAATTGTACCCAAAACTCTGAAATGTCCACTTCATGAAATGTCCCCAAGAAGGTTTCATAAAATATACACTGCTCAAAACAATTAGGGGAGCACATGGTTTAAACCCTTTCACCCCCAATGACTCCATTTGGAATCATCAGCTATTGATTTTTTCCCTATAGAGTTATATTTTCTTTTTGTATCCTTAGATGAAAGAATCATGTCTTTTGAAGAATTAAATAGTGTTTGTTTTAATTAAATGAAAATATGAAAAACATGGTAAAATAAAATTCACTTGGAATCAATTTTATTAAATAAATTGACCCTGAAATATTCATGCTGGCATATTCAGATGTTTAAAAATTGATTTTAACTATTTTTAACAAACAAACAAAGGGTTTAAAAAATTATTGTTATAATTTATTCAAAAGTTATGATTCCAATTTTTTTACTTAAAATTTTAGTTAAAATAAAATAAGAATAAAAAATAAGACTTTACCCTGTTTTTTACCATTTCATTCTGGATGCATAATGAATCTTTCACAAATTTTAGATTTTTAGAATTAAAAATAAGAAGTAGGGTCTGAAAGGGTAACAAAAGTACTCAAAGTGTTCCTTTAATTGTTTTTAGCAGTGTAGTATTTCATTTATTTAGTGCTTTAAGAAGTACCTGTAGTATTTTGGTTTTTATAAAAAACAATATTATTGGCAATTTAAAAATAAGAAGTGAAAGTAGAAAGTATTTTGTTTGTTTAAATTGATTTTTTGAATAGTCAATCATAAACTGTGTCCGCTCCGTGGATATCAGTTTTCAAATGTGTAATTGTGTTCTTTAAATGTGTAATTACTCATTAAAAATAGACTAATAGAATTGTTCATGAAGTATTTTAGAAAAGTGGATGAAAATAGCTCATATTATATAGTTTTTTTTTTTTAAATTCATTACTTTTTTTGCCAAATTTGCCCTGATATTCTACTGTTAAGATTTGCAATGACCCTAAACTGTTTTACTAAATTTAAGGTATTTTACAGGACTTCCTCATGGACATACTGGGCATGTGCGCTTTTTAACTAGTGTAGAATTGTCTTCAGGTTCAACTCTGGACTCTACTAGTTCTAATAAACATTCCTCACGCCCAAGCAAAAGTAAAGAAAGTGCTAGTGGACGTCGAACATCTACTACTACTACTGCTACAGCAACTGCTGGATCTAAAATTTTAGTCATAAGTGGAGGAGATGGTTATGAAGATTTTGAAATGTCTGGACTAGGGGATCAAGCTGGCCATGACGACAGTACTAACCATTTATTACTTTGGCATGTGTAATTCTACACTTTCCAAGGCTAATATTAGTCATTTTGCCTGTGATACATTAAAAGTTTATATGTTTATATCTTATTCCATTGTGATTATGTATATTAATATTTTCCTGCTGTTGTTATGCTAATGTGCTTGCTTTAAAAAAAAAGTCCAATGTGCATGTTTCAGGCCTTGAGTGACAACAGAAATGCTGATTGAAATCAATTCTTTCCTGCATTGGTGAATCAATGTCACATGGGAACAGAGCACTATTGGAAGGAAAAGCAGGAATGAATGATGAAAAAAATTATATCGCCTAAAATAATCCATTTGCTTAAATAATTTACTTTTTAATGTCTTATATCAAACAAATTTCTTAATATCATTATATAATTACAACTAAAAAAAACACTTATTTGATGATACACTTGTTAAAAAAAAGTTTGGGGAGGAAAAATAAGAGGAAAAATTGCTCTTTCAGTATAAATTCAGTGCAGATAATAATGCAAATTATGTACTCATAACCAAAATGTGAAGCCATTGGTAGTGTAAAAAATTTTATGATAATTTAAATATTCAACTTACATATTTGTGCGCTAAATTTAGTTTGTAAAAAAAGTATAAGGACAGATGTTTTGATGTCACAAATGCACAACTAAAATTTGCATAATCTCTTCTTCAGACTGCTCCACAGTATGGAGAATCTTGTTTCAGTAAATTCTGCTTTTCTCTATTCAGGCAAGAGAATTCTCCGCTTTTTGGCTGATTTCCGCTTTTTCCTGATTTTTTTGTGTTTTTCGCTTTTTATTTAGATTTTTTGTTGTTCAAAAAACTGAATTGTAAAATTATTATAATCACTGTACTCTAACTAGTGCGAAAACACGTCATGAATATCATTTACTGTTACAGTGAATCGAATTGCGTGTTTCTTTAACTATTTCTCTGAATTCTAGTTCCGCGCATTTTCATATTTTTTTCATATTTTTGTTTTCTCATGCCTGTCTATTGCTATTTAATTGCCGTTTTTAGTGAGTGCCAAAAAATGCTAAAATCTACACAAATCACACCTTTCAGACTTATAAAAAGAGGACATATCATAGACTTTTAGAGAGTGTGCCTAAGTGGACACAAAATTTCAATGAGGATTAACACGTCGAAAACTGTTTTTAATACCTTTAAAAAAATTAGAGAATTATTTGAGATTTATTAAATTAGAACAAAAATGTTCCAGCAGCCCACCTACTCTAACATCTCATCCTCACCTTTATTAATTTTTTTTTTTTTTTAAATCTTCCAATCATATTAAACGAGACTTGCCCTGCAGCAGTCGAACTGCATATAACATTCTGAACAGCAATACAAATGTGTGGTTTCTGAAATTCAAAGATTTACCTCATCTTACAATGCAGAATAAAATTAACGGGATCCAATTTGCAAAATAAGTTGCTTTTGGTTCTAAATGGTGCAATAATGTCTATTTGAATGAAAGCGATTTAATTTAGATAATGCTTGATAGTTTTGCAGTACTTTAGGTATGTTTGCCATCAATTCCACGAAACACCAATTTGGAGGCAAAGGAATAATGGTATGGTCAGGATTTGCTGCACATTGGACCACTCTAATCGATGGCCATCTAGAAGCCCTGACCTTAACCCTATGCGAAAATCTGTGGATAATTTTGTGCTATAATATTTACAAAAATGGTAAATAATATGAATGCATTGAATTAAGCCCTTAATTTCTGACATTAAATGTGCAGGGCAAAACCTTCCAAAACAACTCTCTAGAAGTTTCTGAATCCATGACATCACAGATAATCGAGGTACTGAAAAGAAAGGCAACTTTTTGAATTATTAATTTTTTTCAAGTATTTTTTTTTATTGTCCTTATACTTTTTTCACATCTATTTGTAATTGTGTATAGTTTTATGAAATACCACATTATGAATTGATTTCCCTAATAGCCTTGTAACAGTTATCCATATGAGTGTTTGTGAAGTATTTAGTAGCATGTTTAAACATATGTACAATGAATTATTTGTAATTCATACATATCAATGCCATATATATTTTTTAAAAACTTATCTTTATTCATTTTGAATTCCTGATATAGAAAATAGTTTAATTTCTTTGTACCTAGCACTTAGATTTATTCTAACTTAAACAGTGTAAAATCTTGCAGTTTTAATAGTTACTTTGCATTTAATATAGAACAAGTATTTTTATTAAATTATAATTATTCAAAAAAAATAGATTAATCCAAAACAGACTTCTTTTTTTAAAACAATTTTGCTTTACTTTATGACCTTTAAATTATAACTTCCATTGTATCTCTCTTGGTTACTCAAGTTTTTGCATAATAAATATTTCCTTCCAACAAGCAAGTTCAAACTTCAATAATGCATTGTAAGGTCCAAATTAAATATTTTGCTTGAATATTACAAATGTTTCTGACATGTTTAGAATTTTATCTGTTTTTGTAATGTATGCTCACTTTTTCTCCTATTTCAAAAGCTATAAAACATAATTGTAAATTATTGATAAATTAGCTCACATATTACGCTTTTTAATGTCTTTTTGAAGAGCAGTTTTATAAAAAAATCTCTTGTATTAAGTTGTGTGTCTTAATGAATGCATTCCATGCATATATTTTGTAATTATATATTTTGTTTTATAATGCAGTGTGTCATGTGTCATTAAACCATAAAAGTATATATCCCCTACATGTTCATTCTCATTACATTTAAATTATGGTGTTTTTTAACTGTTCGTACATGAAAAATATATACAGTGGAAACAATAAGTATTTGAACAAGGAGATTTTTACCGCTAGGAGCGCAAAAGCGTGTTTCCATGAGTAGCCTTTTTTTTTATCACTCTGCAGTAGAAGGCCTTTGTGTAAGTTTGCTTTACCAAAGAAACTTGATTCCAAGCACAAATGTTGTCTACAATGACTTTGTTCCTAGCAACACATGCAAGTGTCAAAATACATTTTTGTCCAACAGAAATAACATTTTTCATTTCCTACCCTTGGCCAAATTGTCGAATAGTAAAAAAAATACAGGCTACTTAGGGAAACACGCTTTTGCGCCTCAGCTGTGAAAATCTGTTTCTTGAAATACTTATTGTTGCTACTGTATATTAGTTTTTGCTTATTACATGCCTAACAGGAAAAGTTTATTTTATAGCTCAAAACTGTATTAAAAAAAACTATTTTCCAAAAAATATTATTTGTCTTAAATCGTAGCAGATTTCTTTACAATTCAAATGCGGAAACTTTTTAATTTATTTCTGAATAAAGTATGCAGCAGACATTTACATAAATGTTCTCAAAAATGCAGACTAACAGTATTTAGTAGTTAAAGGGTTTGATTTCGTTTTTGAATATAAGTTCTGTAGAGTGTTCGAAATATTTGTCCTAATAATAGGACATTGTATGGATTTAAATGTCACCTATTAATCGCTAAATGAGAAAAAAAAAATTGTTGGAAAATCTGTTGGATGCGCATACTGTAATATTTTATTCAGAAATAAGTTTTAAAATTTCCCTGTTGGAATTGTATAAAGATCTCGTGATTAAACTGTAGTTGAAGCTAATATTTAGTAAAAATTTAATAGCTGTAAATAAAAACTCCTCAGTATTTGATTAACGAACATATTCAGTCTTTTTTTGTTAGTTTATATACAAATTATAAACTTCAATAAATACCCTATAATTCCTTCAAAAAAAAGGATTTTAGCCAATAATATATGTATAATACAAATAAACATAACTCCTTAAACTCTGCTGATTATACATTGTAATATAAATAAATTTGTAGGGTCTGACTATTTCAACAGCAAAAACAGACAATCTATTTATAAACAGGTGAATGCAATAATTTATTCAGTTATTTATTAAAAACGTAATACAATAGGATTTTAGCTTTAATTTGCAATAAATATATAGATTTACCCGTTAACTCTTCATTATGATTTTTCTGTTAAATGTATAGCAAAATAATTCAAAATGAATGCATTATCTAGTTTTTTTTAGATTATGAAAGAACACTTGAAGATGAGCACTAAAATATAAACTTCGTAGATCCCCCTAATATATTTAAATCAGAGTGTAGTCTTTAAAATGACAAACCACTCAGAAAAACCTTATGCAAATGGATATTGCAGAATTAATTCACAAGAGTGAATTAAACGAGCACATAAAACTATTTTTTTATCATCCTGCCTCTCTCATTTGTCTGTTATATTCAAACATGTCACTTCATTTAAAACATTTATTAGAATTCAAGCAGTGCACAAAGACACTGAGGATAATTATTATATTTTTTTTCATAATCTATCTCTCTCTCTCTAAAATTGTGCACTATGAAATGAAGGTTCATTAATTGGAATAACTCAGGCCTAACATTAAAAAAAATGGAATAAATTTGCATTAGCTCTGTTGTATTTGGTTTCAACATACTAAATACAATTTAAAAAATCATTAAACTAGCTTTTTAGTTACGAAAAGTATATATTTAGTAAGATACTTAGTAATTTTTTTTGTATAAAACTGCATCTGTTCAAAATACCTAAATTCTAATATATTAATCGTTTATTATTATGGAATATAATAAACATTAACACCATTAGAAATAAAGTTGGAACTTAAAAAAAAATTCTAAATTGTCTAATGAAAGTGTAGTTTTCACAGTCCCTATCAAGTTTAATATTTATTCGCAAATATAACAAAATATAAATATTTTATTAAATGAATTATGTAAATATTACATATAAATTTTAACTTTTATACATTAAAAATCTATTTAAAAAATCGTTTTGGTTGTTACAATTGAGCTTTGGTGCTCAACCCATATCAGACAATACTTTGTTAACTCTTTTTGCTAAGATTAAAAAATACTAGGATTGGGAATAATTTTTCATTTAAGTGCCAAAAATTTATTAATGATGAAATTATTATGAAAAGTCATAAAATAGTATTAAAAATTTATAGAAATCAAGAAATTTATCGATGAGATAATTGTATATGCAGAAATCGTACTCCATTGTAATCATGTAGTTTTGTGGCAATTAAATTGTTTTAAACCAATAAATATTAGGTGCAATGTTGAAATTGTACTATAGTGTAAAACATATATGTAGATGATTTGAAATAGTGATTAAAATCTACGCAATTTTTTTAAACCTATTTTGACCAAAACAAAATAATGCAGGGAAGTTAAATGAGTTAATGATAACTATTTCAAACAAAACACCTTAAAATAATCAATAATCAAATAAGCTTTCATAAACATACCCAATAACATTTTAAGAATAATTTGAGCAACACATTTTCTTCAGATGTTTAAATCAATGTGGCTTAGAAGAGTGCTTTATTAAGTGCTTAAAATTGTTACTATAATAAAGGTATTGAGTACTGTTGTACTTGTATAAGATAATGTATATATTTCATAAGACTTGTATAGAGAAGATTTTAAAAATACACGATTCCTATTCATTTATTATTCTTTGTTATATATAAATGCTTATTAGTAGTAATTGTGTGGCATGCATATTTCCATCAATAACTGCTGTTGTTATAAACTTCATTTGTGCTATCATTTGTAAATTTATAATTGTATATATATTTTTTTTGTCTGTGTTAGTTAACCAAATAAATTCATTTTCTCCGACCAGATAATTTAATTGCTAAGTATCATACATTTTTCGATTTATGAAAGGAAAAAAACTATCAGCAACGTATATAAATCATATTAAACATAAAAAAATTCTAAATAATATTAATCGTCTCCCCTCCAGAGTTGAGGTACACATCCGTGGACCTTTATTAAATTCACTTCACAACCTCATTTTGCAATTTTTCGTAACCATTATAATTGATTGGCAAGAAAATTTGCCAAATGAGAAGAAGGTTTCTGCTTAAGTTTATCTGAATTATATTATTATATATATATATTATATATATATAATATATATATATATATATATATATATTATATATATTAATATATATATATATATATATATATTATATATATATATATATATATATATATATATTATATATATATATAATATAAAGTTATGTAATATATAGATATGTATGCAGGCCAATTCACATTACGAAATTACAATGTAACCAATTCGAAGCTTGAAAAGAGTGCTAATTAACATGAAGTTTTGGATTCATGACGCTCAGTTCTTCAAGAGTTTAACTCCATACTATTGGTGTTTTATAGCGTTTGAGAAATCAAATATTTTGAAAACATTGTTATTGTCTGTTGCCGTTAGTTTTTAAGTTATTTTTTCTATTGTAAGTTGTGTTCCATTTATAAAATTTGCTTAATAATGCTTTGTTGTGCTTTTCAAGGCAATTGAATCAATTAATTTAAAAATTATATTTACACCAAATATCATGAAATAGCATACCACTAGTTCAAAATTCTCTATACGCTACGATTATGCATACAATTTATAAGACATAAATTCTGTCCATCACTAAACAATTTTAGAAAATATGTGTTCTATCAAATTATAATGTATTTCATATAGGAACAAAATAATTTTCAGGTTGTTGAAGTCTATTATTGAAAACAAAGAATGTTTGTTTTTGACAGAAAAAAAAAGTGTCAGCTTTTAGAGGAAATCAATTTATGTAGAAAAATCTGTCGATTTTGAACGAAAAATTTGTAATTAATAAGGAAAAATTGTTTTTTAACCGACAAGTTATAAAACTAAATTGTTCTCCCCCCGGCGGAATCTACACTCTTAAAACAAACGAGCGGTTTTAACTCAGTCTGAGTTAATTTCCACTCCTTTCCGGTGCCGAAAATGCACTTCCCCTATAGGAGTGGATTTCACACTTTTGTTTTAAGAGTGTAGAACCATTTATCACCCCAGAGACAGACAATCTGACTACAAAACTACGAAGGAACAATAAACTTCGAACCACAAACTTTTAGATCAACAGTCCAACGTTCTCTCAAATGAGCTATTTTAGCACCTAAAGTTTCACGAAATAATTAAAATATCTGTTCGGTTGCACCATAGTATACTTTATGAGGAAAAAACAGAAAAAAACTCTTTTTCTAAAAACCAAAAAAAAATTACTGACAAACTTTTTGCTTCAAACAAAAAATACTGCTTAAAGAAAATATCGTTGTTATTCTGTAAATATATTGTTTTTTCTGTAAAAAAACAGATATTTTTACAGTGTATTAAGTGTAGATGGTGTCGATACAATCACGCCTTGTATAATAAATCTAAAAACCAAAGCGCTAAAAAAAAATTGAAACCAAAAACCAATTAACAAACAATAATTACATCTTTTCTTGCACATCCACTGTGAGTGGTATCATCCGAATTGAAGCTCAATCACCATAGGCAAGGCCCTTTGTTTTACCACCTCTTCGCGGGGAACACTTAACCTGAATGATCTGATGCCTCTCCCATGTTTCAGTGACCGAAGCTGCATTCAAATCGGAGTGCTTGGACAACAGTGGGATCTTTTAAGGGTGACCTCTGTGATCTTTTATGCCGCTAATCAAGAAAATGCGATTACAGAACCGTGGAAGCCGATTGAAAGGGCTTGGCTAGGTTATAGTAAATGGGAATAATTTTTTTTTATATTTATGCAGCACTAGCAAATTAATACCCGTTCTTCGCACGGACTAAAAGAATATCAAACCGATCCAAGTATATGTGCCATTTAATTTGCTAGAGGATAATAAGCTTTGCCTTTGTTCCCGTTTATTATAAAGAATAAAATCCCGTTACTTATATTGCTTTAGAATTCCAAAATAAAAATACATCACTATAAAATGCACATCCTCATATCACAAAAATCTTCCTCAATATGAACTTACTGTCATCGCAATTTTCCTGATAAATTCAAAATTAACCATAATTGTATATCAATGTTATTTCAGTCAAAACCTCCATTCTTAGTTTAAAAAAAAACATTTAGCTCATTGGCACGTTCAATTATTTTTTAAATAATTAATTTAGTTTCTGAAGGTAATGGCAAGAAAATAAAAGCAATTTCAATTTTAATTAATTTTTCTGTTCATTTTAATTTCTTCTGTCGAATGGCAACACGAAAGTGGAGTATTTTTTCCAGAAAATTATAATTTTCTCTAAAAATGGAACAAATTGAAAAAACTAAGCCTCAGGTGCACATGTTGGTATTAAAGGGAATCTATATTAAAAATGTCGAATTTCTGAGAGCAGTATAAGTAGGTCTTTTACGATCCACAGACAGACTTTCTTTTATTATTATAGATGGGAATGATTTTTTATATTTATGCAGCATCGAATTTTTTCAGTTTTTATGCAATATTATATTATTTTTTAAGAAAGGAAAATTGTGTTTGAAATTCTGATTGTATTAGTCTAGTTCTTCGACAAAAAATATCCGTACTCGGAAAAAAAAGATTTTTTTTTCATATTTTAAAAAACTATATACAAAGATCCAGAGTTCGGAACGCTAAAAAAATTTTGGAAAAACCAGTTAAGTTTAAAAAAAATTAAGGATGGTATCCGCCTACGTTAAAATACCTATTTTTATGAAATTCGATTTTTTAGCTTAATAGCCTAATTATTCTAGTTTCCAAAACTGCCAGAAGTTTAATTTTACGTCATCTAGAAACGAAGTTAGGATTATATTAATAACTAACAAAAGTAGTCAAATTCAAACGGAAATCTTATTTCGAATCCGAAACTAACTTTTTAAAGGCTTATATTTAATTAGTAATTATTCTTTCTTAGTTTTTTTAATTAAATTTTAGTATATAAAGGTGTTATTACAAAGCCGCATTATTTAAGCTTCTTTGTTATCAAGTTTTGCTTTAGTAATCTGCAAATATAAATGATTGTTTCCTTACCTTTTCAAAACACTTTTGTTTGAATATTAGAAGTTTCAGAACACATTTCTGAGAAATGTAAATTTTGCTTTACATATTTTCACTCAAAAAATGATTTAACAAAAAGTTTTATAGCTATCTTCACCAATTTTTTTCCAGCATATTTATCTAACTGTTTTACAGGCAATTAACTAGAATCATACGGTTCTATATGTAACTTCATTTTTATAGCTGGTTTTTCAAAAAAAAAAAAATTAATGCAATTTTTTTTACGAAAACAGGTCAAAAACCCTGAGTGTTGTGTTTCGAAAAACAATAACTTTTCCTTTTCAATATATCTTTGTAATGACTAGGTTGCGTAATTTTAGTTCATTGCATTTAACAGAATTAGCACTGTAATATAGTAACATGAAATTTAGTTATCTTAATTAGTTTTTATGAAATCAGGCTTTGAATAATGGTGTTTTACTCCCTAATTTAACAACAAAATAGCTCAAAATTTATTAACAAGGCATTTGTATTCAATTTTTTTTTGCGTTTTCTGTATACTTTATGTATTATAAGTGTTAAAAATATCTTTAAATGCTTAATAAATAACGTTTTTCAAAAACATTGTCTTGAACGTAGGCGGATACCTTAAGGATAAAATTATGAAAAAGTTTAGTTAATAAAATGAGTCTCAAACGTGAATATAATATTAAATTCGGAAGACTAAAACTGGATCAACGTATCGCTTGCCTCTCCTGTGTTTCTGTGACAAACTGCATTCAAATAGGTGTGTTTGGACAACAGTTGGATCTTCAAAGGGTGACCTCTTATGATCTTTTCTTTTGCTAATCAAGAAAATGGGATTACAGAACCGTGGAAGCCGATTGAATGGGCTTGGCTAGATTATAGTGAATAGGATTGATTTTATTTTGTGTTAAGAATTTTTTTCTTAAACTTATAGCTAAATTATAATTTAATTTAGCTATAAGTTTAAACTCAAGTTTGAGTTAGTTTCGTCTTAAAATTATCACAATTCTACACTCTAAACAAAGATGAAATTGTGAAGATGGAAATAACTCAGACGATTAAAACGCTCGTTGTAAGGTGTAGGACGCAGATTGTTTTCTTACCCACTCAAAGAGTGAATCACCTATAGGAGAGTGATTCGCATGAAAGATGAATAACAGACCGGTTAAACCCTCGTTGTTTAAGAGGTAATCATCATGTGATTCAACTATTTCTAAATGAAACTTTGCTACTTAATCGTAATATTCCTCTTAACGACTTAATTTAGTAGACTTTAGAACAGACTAAAACTATGCATTGAATACATGTAAAAAATTATTTGTCACCTAATCTAAGGTATTCGAATAAAGAATGTCGATTACTCTATTCCATTACACAGGAAGAAACAAGTAGGTTTGTAACAGAATCTGTCACTTAACCCGCTTCCGCACAACAGTTGTGTTTAACAGGTAAAAAGGCGCCAAACACAGCATTTTTTCTATATTAAACATTTACATGCTAAATTTGGTTGGTTTCATTTATTTTATTTCGAGAATTCAATAATTATTACTTATTCTTTTACATATAAATTAATTTTTGCAAACGATAAGCATGTAACATTCCTCGCTTTTAAATAGAATAAGAATATTTAATTTCAACATACAAAGAATCTCGTAGTGAAATATATTTGACGCATTTCAAACGGATCGATGTCGCAAAAATAAATTTAGTTTATTGTCTAAAAGATTTAGTGTTTCTCGAACGATTGTTGCGATGGCAATGGTGATTTAATTCAAATAAAAATGGCTTCCTATACTTTTTAAATGAGCATTCAATTTTGCAGTTTAAATAATTGAAGTACTTCGAATTCGAATTCTTTTCTGAAATTTTCAATGTATTCTAATTTCAATTGTTTGACGTATCACACTTGTCCGTAGCATTTGTAGTTTGGGCTATGAAAGTGGGTGACGGACAGACTGACTATAATTCCTTCCACTTTTTACGTTATAAACGTAGCGTGGAAGCTAAAATGCATTTTCGAGGTTATGAAAGCAAACAAAATTACCACAAGATGCCGATATCCATTAATTTTATTAAATAACAAATTCATTTGAAATTAACAAAACAAATAGCAATGAAAATAATAATTTTATAGCTGCTGTTCAGCGCTATTCCCAAAACAGCTACAAGTCCTGCGAGCTGCCATTACTTGATTTTCGGATTTTAATCAAGTCGTGTAAACAAATGTGGCGAGTCCCTGGATCACCAACAAAATCGTTAAAGGTTTTGAATACTGAAAAGAAATTTTAAAACTTAACGTATCATGCATACAAGATTTATGAAACTATTTTAATGCAAATAAATTTACAGTAGAACTTCAATTATCCGAAACATTGATTATCCGAATTAAAGAAAAAAATTCCCCCCGGCCATCTGTTACTGCTCGACTTTTCTGGATGGACCAAAAAAGTTACTAGGCATGACATCCAACAAAGACGAACATTAACAATAGGCCAAATATAAAAGTTTACATGTTGCATGTAAACTTTTGTGAAACCAAAATTCTAACATAAGCGGAATAGAATAACCTATTACAAAAATCTATAACTCAAATAGGGTACTTGACTAAATTTTTTATTGGCTCAAAATATTCTTATGCCAAAAATATTAGACTCGTATTTTTCTTTTTTTCAAAAAAAAATGAATGGGAAAAAATTAATTTTAAAATTAGGACGAAAAATCACTCCCGAAAACGCTTTGTGGCTGTCACGTGGTATCTATGATGTCACTAGCAACTATAAACAAACTTTGAAACACCATTTTGGAATCTACTTTAAGCAAATTTGAACTATCCGCTTCTGTAAAACCTTCTTCCATTATCTATATAATTCTTATTTTAATAGTAAGTTAGATTAAAACCAGTTTAATTACAAACAAAAAAAAACACCGGTTTGTTTATATATACTAGTGACGTCAGCCAAATCGACGTGTTTGTGATCACGTGACGTACCGATGAAAAAAAGCCATTTGAAAATGATTTTTAATTATTTAAAGATTTATTTTGCAAAAAAAATATACGTTTGTTATATTTGGGTTCAAACTATAATTTAAGTGATATTGGAAGGTATTTTAGCGATACTGTCAAGTACCCTCTTGCCAAAACAGCAACTTTGGTTCGGTTGACGAGACGAAACTAGAACTACATGATCTCATAGCTCAACAATACATCGAGTTAATGATTGAACACACTTTTTCTGATTAACTCGAATTATCCGAATTCCTGGTTATACGAACGTGTCCCAATTACTTCGAATAATTGGAGTCTTACTGTATCTACAGGTGCGTTTACATGAGCCATCGAATCCATGGAATGAAGAGCAAACTCTGCAATTTTTTTTCCTCTTGGGGACTTTTCGCTCCGGTGGAACCGGTAATTGCTGGGTTCATTGGGGGGTTTCGCAAACCCTCCAATCAAGGAGGTTTTGCGTTTCATTCCATGGTTTCCGCCACTTATACTTCTTGTCTGTGGATTCGGAAAAACATTTGACATAAACACCTTAGCATGTAACCATCCTAAATATTTTTTTAGATTTTAATTTTTATATAACTCCAGCTCTTAATTTATAACTTTTGTTCAATTTGTTTTTATATAACTTAAGCTTAATTTTTATATAGCTCATCAAAATCTTGCTAATCATTATGAAATGAAGGTTTTATAGAAAAGTATTGCTAGCTAAATATACGAGTCACAATTTATACATTACTCAAGTATAGTTGTCAAGAAATGTCAGATGTCCCGCGCTTCTACGTCATCAACTCCCGGTTCCCATGTAAACGCCTTATTTTACGAAGGGGGGGGGGGGGGTTGATTGCGGAGTTTGGGTTAGAAATACTGCTCGACCACTTTTTCCCCTAATGGAGGATTTGGCATTCCATGGATTCGATGGCTCATGTAAACGCGCCTTACAAGTATTCACTAGATTCTGACATATCAACTCAGCGGATTTACCCCGGCAATACCAGTTTTTACCCACTTTCTGAACTTCCATGTATGGTGTTCCAATTGCCGGAGAGGAAAACGGGTAACACTCGGCATCCGAAATTTTTTTTATTTCAGAATTAAAACAGAATAGTTGGCATGTTGGTTGGTTAAATTAACGTCGCACCAGAGGCCAGGTGTGTAGTTAGCGACTCTGGACCCGAATTATATCGATACGATACGCTACCAATCGAATTAAACAGAAATTAATCATAAGCAGGAGAAACTGCTGTAAACGAGCCTCAGTCAAATATAAAACCGATTTCAGATTATTGAAAGAGACACTGAAAACTAAAAAGTTAAGGTAAACCACCTGTAATATAGTCAACTCTTTCGATTTTGAACTTCCCGATAAACTTTAAAATACTACTTTAAACATTGTGATACAAACTAAAATCACCGACGAAACCATGCTTATTTAATATTTCATAATTGCAAATCAAAATTCTTATTCGTAGCAGGAACTAAAATTGTCTTAGCACTTTAGCGACCGGTAGCGGTTCGAACATGCTATGCCCTTTCACCGCCGTCACCGGTCGTACTATGCCCTTTCACCGGTCGCGGATCGAGGCGTAGACTGAACACGGCCTAACCTAACCAAATCTAACAGAAAGATCAAAAGTCGATTAAGGTAGGCGAATACCCAAAATTCTAAAATTTTTACTATTACTCTAATCTTTTCCAAATTTGGCATAGTGATTTCAAATATAATTAACAATGCTATTTAGGCATTTTTTTAAAATAAATGAATTATATTTAAATTATACAGAGTTTTCAACAAAAAAAAAGGAGTTTACGTTAACAAGTCTACCACATTGAATTTTCCTCCTATAAACATTATGTGCTAACTTCTTCGTTTTGAACTGATAAGTGCAATGACCCTCTAGAGTTATAAACAAATCACAAGAATAGGTTTTAAGAAAAATTTTATGAAGCAACTAAAAATATATTTTTTTCGATCAACTTGCACTTGGACATTTTTAAAAAAAACTACATTTACACCAGATGTTAAAGGCTCATAGCACTTATCAGTTCAAAACTAAGAATTTAGCACATAATTAATGTTTATAGGAGGAAAATTCAATGTGGTAGACTTGTTAGCGTAAACCCCTTTTTTTAGTTGAATAACACCGTTTAAAATAAATAAATTATATTTAAATTTAAAAAAAAATGCCTAAATAGCATTGTTAATTATATTTGAAATCACTATGCCAAATTTGGATAAGATTAGAGTAATAGTAAAAATTAGAATTTTGGGTATTCGCCTACCTTAATCGACGACCGGTCGGTAACTTTTCGATTACACCTAAAACCAATTGTCAGAATCTCCTTAAGCACACAAAAGCTTAAACAAAACACTACTGAAGAAATACCACACGTCAAAATATTGCTTGGCATACCACGTTAACCTATAATATCTCGTTTACGCGTATAAATACGCTGAATCGAAATACAGGGTGTCTATAAAAGAACTCCGGGGTTTTGTGGCAAAATATTTTAATGAAATAAAAAACATACATATTTTATACATGACTGAAAAGCTTACATTTTCAAGTTTTTTTTTTAACACTTAATAGTAAAGTTCTATACTAGCCCCGTTAGTTGCACGGCAGACGTCTAAACGGTATTCTACCTCTTCCCATGTCCTGGCGAGCATGTCTGGGGGGACGGTTGCCACACAACTGACTATTCGTTCTCTGCATACACAAGATTCTCGATATGCCCCCAGAAGAAAAACGTTTCGTTTCTATAAGCCAAATAACACATTGAGCCTTTTTTTGTTGCGGAGTCGCCATCATTTCAAATTTCGCGACGTCATTTTAAGGTCAGCGCCCTGCAGCGCCGCCAACAGTTGATACAAACATTCCCAATGGGCACGAGTAAAACTTTTTGAGCTACTCTTTTCAGAGAAATCGACTAAATTTTGCTATCTTTTATAGTTAGTGATATGAATTTTTAAAACCCCGGAGTTATTTTATAGACACCCTGTACTGCAAAGAATACAAGACAACTAGCAATTTCCATTAAACTTTAACCCATACAATTGAAGAGCTTAGTGAAAGAACGTGCTAGGTGACAAAAGGGTAAAAACGAGAAAGCTTTGAAGTTTAGAGTTTGCACTAGGACCCGTTAAAAACGGCATTTACAAGAGGCAAAAAATATATACTTACAGTTTATGAAAAAGGGGAACGCTATTTTTAAAGGAGGGGATAACTTGTTCATCGACACAAAAATCTCAATTTTGCATTTAAAAAAAATCTCACTTAGCACGATCTTCCACTAATCTCTTCAATTCAAAAGGCACATAAACTCAACACACCTAACAATTCATATTAAAAATTAGTGCATGACATAGTCAAGTACTACTTTACTGAAATATGTGAAGGCAAAACAAATGGTTGACATTAAGGCCAGCCTATGGGCCCCGCCTTGTCAACCATTTGTTCCCGGGAGGGGCCACCGGGCCCATCCCGTGGGCCGTAAAAAACAGACTAAGAAATATCACTTACCAACTAAGGAGGCAATCTTCGCCTTTTCCAGTCCATTTCCGTTTGGTCTTCAACAACAGGGCAGACATCAGAATTCAGATCACACCACAAAAATAGGACACTAGAAAAAAAGTAAAAGGTCAGTCAGGCTAAGTAAAACTATAGTCACACTAGAACCTTTTTCCCCAAACGGGACTGCTTTATTGGCGGCTAAGTCTTTGCAGAATCGACATATTCCCCAGAACCGAGAGCCATTTTTTGTGGCACCATCTAGGCGGCTCTCGCTACCAATTTTGATGCTCGGATTACAATGAATCCGAGCTCTGTGGATGTTGAAGTATGCCGAGATTTCATTTTGCCGAGGGAACCCAAGCCAAACGGTTACTCAAGGGATCCTTTACACGCCATATAATCATACGACACTTGTGTCCACGATTTTTCCCATCCAGAAAATGTGGAAGACAGGCACCACAAACTTGAGCTTATGAGGCTGGCACGTAGTACCTCTCAGCCACCGAGCCGCTGTACACTAGAACCTACACGAGGGCAATTGGCGACGGTCGCATAGTTTAGAGCCATAGTTAAGTGACGAACCGACTCTTTAAGGTCAGTCAAGAAATTACAATCAGCAAAAGGAAATTTCCAGTGAAACTACTTTCAAATGAAAATCATAATCATTAGTTTATCCGAAGACATGTTGTGAACATTTAAGGAAGCAGTCACATTGCCCGTTTCATCTGTTCAGTAGGACTACAAGCATTGCATGGAATGGAGAAATTTTATTTTTAGAGCTACGAATTAACTTTAAAATTCAGCTTACTAAAAACACTTCATATTAACTAAAGGCCAAATTAATCTCCTAATAACAATTACAAGAAAAGCAAATTTCTTACATCTGATGCAGGGAAACAAGACACGATGTATTTCTTCCAAGTCGGCGCCATATTTGTAACTGAATCCGTCCTTTGAAAAGGCTCAGCCACGGCTTGCAATTTATACTGTGCTTTCAAACTATCAGCCAATAGTATTTTACGATCGCCAAGTATTTACATCTCCACAAGTTTTACAGCGCCGTGCATTTGCATACCCACAATACATCGAATGATAAGTTATTAGTTACTTGGTGATGGTGGTAGTAATTTTTGCCCTAAATCTACATTTCGGCTTATTTACTAACCAAAGGACTTAAAATTTTAGCATGCAGCTCATCCAATACTACTTTACGATCGCCAAGAATTTACACGTCCACAAGAGTTAAAGCGCCATGTATTTATATATCCACAATATTTGTAGAATATAGGGTTGTCCAGCGAGTGGCAACTGCCTCATAGCAACCATCATAGCAACCATCTCTAAGGATAAACAAACCACATGTTGGCCATTTGTTACTGTGCTAATCTTTTCTTTTGATCAGAATTTCGAGCGTTTTTCAGATATAATTTCGCAATGGAGCTTAGAGCACTTGAGTAAGGATGAGAAAGAGAGATATAACATGAAAATTAGTTATCTTCTGTCTGGTTCATTAAACAGTTTCCAATTGATTGCATATTTTAATATACTCATTTCGTTGACAACAAGAATGTTCGGCGGCGAAAGTGCTCTATCAATCTTTAATAGACAAAAATTAAATTTTTTCAAGGTAGTATTAGAATTTTAATAATTTGTGAGCTTAAATTTATTTAAAAAAATCAAAGTAATACAAAGTAATTTTAAAATTTAGTCATTTAAAATTTAGTTCTAAATTAAGTCTTAATAAATGTAAGGTAATAAGTGTAGTGTGGGGTTGTTTCATGTCGTGGATGGCAATAGCTCCAACTCCAACAGTTTGTTGCCTGGAATTACTTATGTTTTGGTATTCGAAAATAAGTTTTCTAATAATATTTTTCTTAATAAATTTTTAAATGCCAATTTCTTGCTGTGCTGTTGGTTGATCAAGACATGTGTTAAGAAAGCTTGCATAGAAAGAAACAATTATTTTCATCTAAATCGGTCATTTTGAGAGTGAAACCGAAGCAACCGAGGAAATCCAGTACGCATACAAATAAAAAAAAGCGTTACATCATCTGAAACATTCCCATTCATTTAATTAGTAATTAATAATAATTGAACTAGTAATTATTTATTAGTTAATAATTAACTAGTAATTATTTAATTATTTATTAGTTAATAATTAACTAGTAATTATTTAATTATTTATTAGTCAAAAATTAACTAGTAATTATTTATTAGTTAATAATTATAGTTGTATAAGATAAATAAATGTTATAATCGATTTTATTTTTAAAAAATTTATTCGCATTAAGCAATTGATATTTGATTGGATAAGTAAAAACCACATGAGTTAACTAGGGGGGGGGGGGGGGTTCAAAGGATAATTCCCTAAAAAAGGGGCTCATCCAATCCAAAATTAAGAAAATAGGGGCCCCTAATGTTGCCTGCCCCCCTCCCCCTTAAATCAGATCCTGGATACGCCCTTGGCAACGCTAGCTGTCGAAAAAATACTCAACTTTCTTCTTTTGAAAAAAGATGTCTAATTAAATGTGGAGATTTCAAAATTCAATTCCAAAAATAATGAAAATCAAATAAGCACGACACAAACAGTTAAAAATTATAACAGTTAAGTCTGTTTATCCTTAGGATTCCGTCAGGTGACGTCAGAGTGGACAGGGCTATTGAGGGCCTGATTCTCATCTCGCGTCGAATCGAAAACTCTTATCGATAAATTTTTGTCGATAAGTACCCTCTCTTTCGACAAACCGTAAACGAGCGATTCTGAGTTCCGCTTTTCTCGAAAGTGAGAGAGATGGCGCTTATTCGACAAGGCGTGGCTAATGTGTGACGTTTTCATAGTAACAAGAAGGTAACGCCCTTGACAACAGTTAGTTTGTTTTTGTTAGTTTAGTTTATGTCATAGAGTTAGGAAGGAGAGGTAGAGGGGTCTATGAGTTCAAATGGTTTGAAGCAGGGCTGTCAGGTTTTTCGAGCTACTGCGCATCACATACTGGCACTGAGGTATCCCAAGATGCACCGCTCTAGCGGTGTTTTGAGCTACTGCGCATAACATAGTGACCTAAACTGGCACTGAGGTATCCCAAGATGCACCGCTCTAGCCTGCTTCATTTGTGCGCTACTGCGCATATACATGGACCTCTCTATTCTCTTTCCTACCTCTATGGTTTATGTACGGTGCATAAAAGCACGTGTATATTTCTTATTTTCTTTAACCATTTTAAGTTTAAAAATGGGTAAAAGCAATGGGTTTACCAAGCAAGCAATTGTATATTTAATAAAAAAATAAGTATTTTACCTTTTGTTCTGGTGTTAATGTGCATTTCCGTTGGCAATCGGAACTTAAATCATGCCGGAGGGCTTCGATGACGGTCCACGCAGCAGGTTTCGACAAGCGAAAAATTTCTATAAAATGTGTATCGTGCGCATCAAATGGATTAGTCTCTCTCTCAGTCGCCTTAAATCCTGGTCAACTATTTGCTGAATAAAATTCACGGATGTAAGAATGCTTGCAGGATCCATTTTTTTATTTATCAGTAATAAAAATATAAAATTCCGCCGTGTTGGGTTGTTGTTGATATTTGTATGCAGCATCATACAACTCAACGTCAAAGAAGCAACCAATCACAGACCACTTGTGGTCACTTATCGACAATCTTTTGACTTCTCGGTACCTATATAGGTGCCGAGAAAAATCACCCGAATAAACGACGTGTCGAAAACTCCAAACGTCGATAATTTGAGATGAGAATCGCAAATGTTGATAAGAGATTTCGACAATTCGAGTTGCCGACGAAGTTTTCTATTCGACGTAGATAAGAATCAGGCTCTGAGTGTTTAGTTACTTGGTGGTATTAGAGTATTTGATATAAATCGATTCGAACGAGGAGGTACGTTGCTAGTGTGGGGTAGTAGACAATATTTTGATGTATCAGTGACGTCACCATAAGCTTCCTTCCTGGCTTGTATTTATGTTGATCGGAAGTTGCATAGATTAATTACGATTGAGTTGAGTTGAAATAGAGTTCACTAGAGCTACACGACATCTATTGGGGACGGGCGTCATAATAGGGTACTTGACTGTATCGCTAAAATACCTTCCAATATTAAATTAATAATAGTTTGAACCCAAAAATAAAAAACGTATAGATTTTTTGCAAAATAAATCTTTAAATAGTTAGTAAAAAAGTAGGTTTGTTACAGAATCTGTCACTTAAACCGCTTCCACACAACATTTATGCTCAACAGAAAACAAACTATTTATACACCACAGAAAGAAATTCGCCAAACAGGGCCTTTATCCAGTTGTAATTCAATCTTTTAAACGCCAAAATTAACTATTTTCATTAATCTTCTTTCTCAGAATTAATAATTAGACTTTATCGTTTGCAAAATTTATTTGAAGTTCGAAGAATATCTATCGAAAATTCAGTTATTATTTATCGTTTGTTAAATTAATTTACAGTTCAAAAAATATATAATTAGTAAAATTGATGCTTTAAAAATAAAAGCGAAATTTTGCACATTTTTATGCCAAGTAAGAATTCTATATGCATCTTTCTTCATACATATATAATGAACCATCGAAAGAACTCTATTGTGATATTACAACAATCCAAACTGAATTAGATCACATAAATAAATATTATTTCAAAAGTTTTATTTTTATTTTAAATAAAGTTTCTCGTACGTTTAACGAAATGGCAACAGTGAAAGTATTGAATGAAAATGGAATTTGCATGTTATTTCAATGTAGATTAAATTTTTAGTTTTTTTAATTTTAAATACACTTCCAATTTAAATTTTTTAATGAAATTCTGAATGTAGCCTAGACTGATTTTTTGCTTCAAAATGACGTATACTACTTGTCTGTGGGACTTGTGGATAGCAACAGTGAAAATATTGAATAAATATGGAATTTGCATGGTTATTTCAATGTAGATTAAATTTTTAGTTATTTAAATTTTAAATAAACTTCTAATTTAAATATTTTAATGAAATTTTGAATGTAGCCTAGTCTGATTTTTTGCTTCAAAATGATGTATCCCACTTGTCTGTGGGACTTGTGGTTCTTTCTGTGAAAGTGGGTGACGGACGGATAGACAGACAGACGGACAGACAGACGGACTGAACGATTATAAAACCTTCCACTTTTTACGTTATAAACGTAGTGTGGAAGCTAAAATTACTACCGTACACATTTAAAATGCGTTTAAATTTTCGTTAAAAAACATATCTTAATATCATACAACTTTTCTGTTAACAAATTTTATTAACGAAAAATAACTAAAATAATCTCAAACAATAAATAAAAGGATAAAATAAACGTAACACGTAATCTAATATTTATCTATAATAATAATGAAGTTGTGTTTGTTTGTTTGTTCGTTCGTTTGTTGGTAAGTTCCATATAAACTCTTAAACTAGACATTTGTTTGACTCGTAACTTGGCACAAATGCGTAGTTCATACTTAGATTATGATTTTTGAACTTTCAGGTTTCAAAATATTCTATTTTTAGAGAAAATTCGAATTTTTTGAAAAAAATACACCACTTTGGCTCAAATCCGATATTTTTTTTACTTTCCTGATGCCATCTGCTGAAAAAATTAAATAAAACTTTTATTTTTTTTATTTATTTTGACATATATATTCAGGTTTGTGTGCTTGGTCAAAACCCGCTTATAAACCTTCGTCAAGTAAGACAGACACAACAGACAGCACACACACATAAGTGGATCCATCTAATTTTAGAGACAGAGGCCAACTAGAGGATCCCCAGAATTGGCTTGTCACCCCCAGAGGTATTGATTTGGTATGGGAACTTGGAGGACTTTCGGACCCAACAGATTTAACGAGCACGTACTCCGCATATACTCGACAAACACAAACATCCATGCCTTACCGGGATTCGAACCCGAACCCAGAGGCTCCAAAGGCTAGCTCCCTAACCGTTGCGCCGCCGGGTCGGCAAAACTTTTAACAAAAATAATTAAAAATGTTTATTTAATTCTGTTGCCATTTACCTTCAGAAACTAAATTCATTATTTGAAAATAATTGACATGTTTAAAGTGGCGTAATTCCGTCCAGTCTCCATTCTAGGAAGGTAAGGTAAGGTAATCGTTTCCGGCTGTCTATTTCTAGCCTCCTCCAGGAGCTTTAACACAGCCAATAACGCCTCGTAATTTAGAACCCTGGTCAAGTGACGAGGTCGACACCTGAGCGGGCACCCAACGGAACTTCGAGCGACATCGTACGCTAACGCCGTCGGGACTTTGGACTCCACAGATTTAACGAGCATGTCTGGCCCTGTGTACTCGGGCAAATCCGTGATGAGGCTATTTTCTACTATTTCCAGCACGGATCCGATTTATAGGATGACTGGCAGCAGGTGGGATTCGAACCCCCGCACTCCTGAGAAGGTTGAATCTCTAGGCTGATGCCCTAACCACTCGGCCACGGGCGGGCCTCCATTCTAGGATTTTATTGTGGGTTTAGGTGATGATTTCTTCATTGATGGTTCTGTTGATTGCAAATATGCATATTTAAGCTATTTCCGTGAATTATAACTATGATGGTTGTTCAAGGACATCGTACTAGAGATACATATTAGTTGGTTGGTTGGTAGACATATATATTCAGGTTTGTGTGCTTGGTCAGCGACCCGCTTATAAACCTTCGTCAAGTAAGACAGACACAACAGACAACACACACACACATAAGTGGATCCATCTAATTTTTAGAGACAGAGGCCAACTAGAGGATCCCCAGAATTGGCTTGTCACCCCCAGAGGTATTGATTTGGTATGGGAACTTAGAGGACTTTCGGACCCAACAGATTTAACGAGCACGTACTCCGCATATACTCGGTAGGTCTTCAGTGGTACCGGGACTCGATCGCAGGACCTTCCGATCCCGAGACCGAGACGCTGACCACTAGGCTCACTACGGCCCTACATATTAGGGTTTTGTTTTCATTTTTTTTGCCAAATACGTTGCCGAACTCGCTAAATTCTTACCTTTATGCGCCAAATTATTATTTTTTTTTAATTTATAAGCTGGTGTGTTGTTCAAAGGCCATTATGCTAGAGCTGTATAATAAGAGTGTTTGTAGCTATATCTCTTTTCTCACCAAATTCTTACCAAAAACGCGCCAAATGAGCTAAAATGTTTTATATGTTTATGAGGGAAATTCCGATGACTTTTATGCGTGCATTTTATAGCGTATTTTTTTTTATTTTGGATTTTTAAGGTAGTAAAAGTAACAGGATTTTATACTTTATAATGAGCGGAAACAATAACATAAGTTTGTTACCCTAGAATGGATGAAATGGTACATATACTTGGATTGATTACAACTTTTTGTTTTTTAGTCCGTGCGGAGAACGGGTATTTATTTGCTAGTTTTTAAGAAAACTTAATCAATTTACTAATTCCAGACATGAAACTTAAACATAGTTACAAATAAAGTGACAACATAGTTACAAATAAAGTGACAACAGTTTAAAATAAAGTGTCTGGAGAGCAGGGATCAGTGACAAAATGCCATTTTTGACCTTTAGTGACCTTTTCGTTATGAATCAAGGAAATAGGATTAAAAAGTCATGAAGCCAACATAACGATGGAAGGCTTAGGTGAGCTTTAATCTCCCTACAGGATATTTAATAACACTTTTCATCAGTTTGTAATGTTTATTTTAAATTTTTTGATGTACTGTGCATGTTTAACTCATTTCCGGCTAATGAACAAAACAGGCTGCGGCTCATTGGCATGCATAAATATGGACTAAATACTTTTGTTTTATAAACATTTGTCATTGCAGAATCTTATTTTTTTAAGGACATCTAAACAAATACTTAAATTAATAAAAGATTTTCACCATTTGTTACATAATTCCCTAAGTCTATATTACCCATTTAGTCTACCATTTTAAAATAAATCAAAACGAGTTGTTATAACGATTTCTGTGGGATGTCCTATGTCTTTTAAAAGGTAATGGTTTTTTTTTTCCTTGGAAACAACCTGAAGTATGATTATTTCTTCAACGTGTTAAAATAGTGTGAAACTACGTCGTATAAGTAGCAAGGAATAAAAGTTGTTTTTGTTAATTAAGTGAAGACCAATTCCAGTAGGAAATCTGCACATCGTCACGGACGCCAGATGTGCAGATTTCCTACTGGAATTAGTTTTCACTTAGTTAACAAAAACAACTTTTATTCCTTGCTACTTATACGACATATTTTCACACTATTTTAACACTTAAACCACAGGTTCACCAAGCATTAAAATGTTTACAATGATAAAAAAAACCCAGCTCTCTCACACACAAATTTTCATGGAATGTTACTTTTTCCGAAAAAGAAAACTTAAATCTCCAAGGAGACCGTTAAGTCACTTGATATAAAAATTTTGAATACTCGTGCGAAAAATAATGTTGATCTCACATCCTCCCAGATTACATCAATTACTGCTATTTATTAACTTTCACCAATCATTTTCAAAAAGAACTTTTTTTGTTTTCCCCGCGATAAAGACGCCATTGTAATCATCCTCGTATCAAATTACGACACGAATAGCACGTCAACAACAATCAAGTAATAAAAAAGTTACCCAACTCTACCCAAATAAATATAAGGACCCCAAAATCATTTTACCGAAAACGACCTAACGTGGGTTCTGGTAGACGAAAGGATGATCTTGTCGACCTTTCAACGTCGAAAATGTTTGTCGCACTTCTTTGTGTTCTCACAATGGGAAAACGGATTCGAATCTTTGGGGAATCCCTTCATGCTACTTGTTTAGAGTGCCATAGGTTGCAACTTTTCCACACTACGTAAAAAGTTGAAGGTTTTGTAGAGGCTGTTTATCCGTCTGTGTACCATCTACTTTCATAGCCAAAACTACAAATGCTTCAGAAAAATGTAATACGTCACAAAAATTCAGAGCATCGTACCATTTATTGTATACTAGCAAATAAATACCCGTTCTTCACACGGATTAAAAGAATATCAAATCGATCCAAGTATATGTGTCATTTAATTTGCTATAGGATAATAAGCTTTGCCTTTGTCCCCGTTCATTATAAAGAATAAAATCCCGTTACTTATATTGCTTTAAAATTCCAAAATAAAAATACATCACTATAAAATGCAAATCCTCATATCACAAAAATTTTCCTCATTATGAACTTACTGTCACCGCAATTTTCCTGAAAATTCAAAATTAACCATAATTGTATAACAATGTTATTTCAGGTCAAAACCTCCATTCTGGGTTTAAAAAAAACCCGTTTAGCTCATTGGCACGTTCAGTTATTTTTCAAATCATTAATATAGTTCTGAAGGTAATGGCAAGAAAATAAAAGCAATTTTAATTATTTTTTGTGTTCATTTTAATTTCTTCTGTCGAATGGCTATTATTTTTCAGAAAATTAGAATTTTCTCTAAAAATGGAAGAAATATGAAAAAACTAAGCCTCAGGTGCACACGTTAGTATTAAAGGGAATCCATCTTAAAAATTTCGAATTTCTTAGGGCAGTATAAGTAGGTCTTTTACGATCCACAGACATACAGACACACAGACAGACTCTTTCTTTTATTATTATAGATATTTCCTCATAATGTCAACTTTAATATAATTTATTCTATATATGAAACAGTATTTGACAGACTATGCTATGAAGACCTTTGTTCAAAGCCGTTTTGTCCATCCGTTTTACTGTTATTATATATGTAACTTAAATATACTAAACTTATTATAGAATCCTAAAAAATTTGTGTTTCGTTGTATATACCATAATACTCTGAAAAAACTGCAAACAAAATATTAAATTAAGATTATTAATTAAGATTTATACGACTACTATTATTAATTTGACGACGATAATTTATTTAAACTTATTCATAAAGATTAACGTTACATGTTAGTACGAAAAAGATTTCGCTTAAATGACAAATTGTTGTTGTTGTTACTAATCCTCCATGTGATGTTTGAGTTATTCACACATAATATAGCTAAATTAATCTCTTAAGAGATTTTTTTAATCTGCAAAATGAAAAATTCAGGACTAAAAGAGTTAAAATATACCGTTTTGCATTAAAATTTCACTGTGCGTTTCGTCATAAGAATGCGCGGAGAGCAGAACATACAAGCAGCAGAGATTCAATCACACTCCATCAAAAAAAAACGCTCCCTTTAGCTAATAGATGAGCTAAAAATACGAGAATCGCCCTCTAACAGTCTGAGGGCCGTTTATTTAGTGGGTCAGTCCCAGGCGCGCAGCCAGGGTTTTTTCAAGGAGGGGGCTGAACTTCAGAAGGGCACTTTTACAGAATTCCTTGTGTGGGGGTCCGGGAAATTTTTTGAAATGTTAATCTTCCAAAATGCTATTTTTGAAATACATGTAAATATACTAAATTTACAATCATGTTTTACAAACTAGACTGCTGGGAAAAACGCTTAAGACAGTGAGTGGCTGATAAAAATTCCCAAATGAAACTAAAATTACTGGAATTCTGAAAATGGCACAAAAATTGTTCTTTCACCGGAATTAGAATCCAAGGGAAAATTATCACAACAAAAAAAAATTCAAATTTGTGAAAGGGGGTGAAAAGGAGTGAAATGTTTTAAAACAATTATCTAATATATCTGTGTCGTGTTTTGACGTATACGATTATGACATTTTTAACAGCGATTCTTTAAAAATATGTCTATAAGTTAGGTTAGTTAAAAATTCTTTCATCTACCTAAAAATCGAATGAATTCCAAAAACTATGGGATAAAGGAAAATTACTTATTTTACACGTTGCCATTTCCGTTAATTGTTAAAAACAAACCCTAGTCCAAAAAGGTACATTTAAATTCAAAAGCATGTTTCAGCTTTCAAATTAAATAATTTATAAAAGATAAACAGTTTCTTCTTTTTATTTTTATTATTATTTAACGATAACTAATGATTCAAAATAAATACATATAATTGTTGCCTGAAAGTGATTTATTTTGTGGGCTTCAAAATAGAAATGGATATGATACCAGGAACACTCAGTTTCAATCGCTGATGTTAACTTTTGATATTCGAAAATTCTTTCCCACTTTTTTTCCAAAGATCAACTTCACTCATAATAATTAATTAATCGCTGCTCAAATCACTCAAATAAAATTTCACAGCCCCACTTATGTCATCAAAAGTAGCCTTATATTACAGTAATATGGAAGTAAATACTGAAATTTTGATGAAGTACACATACTACGTTCAAAACCTTATTATTTGGTCAATGTAACGGAATAAATAAAGATATTCTGTAATATGATTCGGCAAGTGCCGCCAGGTGGCAGCACCCCTCGAAGCCCCGCATTTTCACCGCCCTGCGAGCTGTAAAAGATGCCATCGAGGATGTCTTTGGCGACCTGGGCGCATTCACCAAGAACGCTGCTGCCCTAGCAGCCACCACCAGCAAAGAGGAGAAGATGATGGCATTGTTCAGAATGCTTGCTCCTTAGATGACCATCTCATTCCTTCGATGACCATCTCATTCCTTCGATGACCATCTCATTCCTTCATACATCATGGCAGACAATTTTCATCTGGCCTTAAAACGTTTCCCATCAGAGGTAGAGTGCCCTTCGGGCACAGATCCTCTATCTAGCTAATGGATCTATGATTCGGCAGTTTCAGCAGATTGGATTTCCCTAAATTTTTGCCGTTTGGCCATTCGGAGAACATTGATTTCAAAATCGTGTTTTAAACTAAGGGCCTTTTTAAAGATATAGATGAAAAGTGTTCTAATGCCTTTTCGCATATGTCTAAAAAGCACGTTTAAAATCTTTCACTAGTTCTACAGCCTGAATAAGTTCTAGAGACTTCAGTTGTAGAAACCTAGAAACAGGCAAAAACAACTTTTTAAAGCTGTCGTCCGTTTAGTCAGTCGTTTGCATGGCAATCCGTATCAAATAATTGATTTTGGAAAGTGATTATGAGCAACGTTTTTGTTTCCGTTTTTCAAGAATATTGTGCAAATTGTCTTTTTTGCATTAAAATACATTTTTGAAACACAAATTCGGGCAAATGAATTTGGACGAAAGGGCATTTTGTCACAGTCAGGGGGGGGGGGGGGGGCCTCGAGCCCCCTCCCTGGCTGCGCGCCTGGTCAGTCCGTTTTCCACCAAATAAGGCCCATAAAAATGTAAGGGCAAATGCTCGTAAATGTAGTTTTTTATTTACTATGACGGCTTCACTTTTTGTTCTCATCTTCATCGCTGGTGATTTGTAGGTTAGTTCCTTTAAGGAATAGGTTTATTGTTAGATGACACTTTTTACCAAATGATATCGGATTGTCCCTTTTTCCGATTACAATAAGTCGATCCAAAAATCAGATGATAACAGCCCACGATAAGTAGCTGCTAATACAGAGATAACGACTTTCACTTAAAAAAAATATCCTCGAACTTAACGAATGTTTGCTTATAACTTTTAGAAATTATTTCTATGTTTTTCAATGTATAATGTATAAACAATGTATGATAGGTATACCAACACAATTTGCTTAAAAATTGCGGAATCTACTTCTACAATGAAAATGCATGCTCAGTGATAAAAAGCACTGAACAATATATCTTTGCTTATCTTAGTAAGTATTGATATTTTGAGTACGACTTTTCGCATTTCTAGCTTATTATTAGTTTTAATTTATGTCCTATTGAAGAATATCGTATTCGTAAAAATACGCACTGTATAGTAACAAAGCTTCCATAATTACAAAAAAGTTGGTGTTCATGTCGGAATTTTATCAGGTATTAGATGCCATAAACTATTATACTATGAACCTTTATAGATTTAGGCATATTTATCTCATTTGGGCAGTATACTCAAATTCCAAAGAATTTGAATGAGATCAACTGTTACTACTAAAGCGTTCTTATTATAATCTGTCTTTAAAGTTTAGATAAAAAACATTTTGTGTAACAAAATTTCACTGAAAAGGTTAAGTTTTAAAAAAATTGTAGACAGTAATATTTCCCCGTAAAAGATTTAAAATAGCTATATTGGCTGTTTGGTATAAAATTGAACCAAGAGTGTTACTAAATATTTTAAATTCACCGGATATCATGTTTTTTTTTAATTTATCATATTAAAAAATAAATACAATTCAAGCAATAAAAATGCGAAATAAGGCAATTAAACATGCATTAAATTGATACCCTCTATATTTTTGAGACATATTTTAGGCAATTTTTACTTTTAATTTAAATAAAATGTATTATTTTCTTTATGATTCATTATATATTTTTACTTAATTATACCTTGCCGATCCTTACTACCACCACAACTTTTGTCAACCAAACCTTTTCAGTGAAATTTTGTGACTCAAAATGTTTTTGTCTAAACTTTTGAGACGGACTACAGAAACAAGCATTGGTCGGCCCGTTGTTAAAAAAAAATACTGATTGACCAACCCTGCGAGCCCCTTTCTGGCTACGTTTTAAGCGATTACAGATATATATATAATAAATATATTTCATAATATTACATGTAAATATCTTAATGTGCTTTACACTCAGTTAAATTGAATTCATATTGAAAATGTTATTAACTTTAAAATTTATAATGGCAACACCCTACTCTAATAACTTAGATTTAGGGTATGACTAATTAAAAAAAATTAGGATAAAAAACATAAATGGAAGTTGTCATGTGTTCTAATTATACTTAATATCTCATAATAACTTTTATTATAGAAATGCATTACGTATTCAAATTCCTTTCCATTTTACATATAGTTCTTTTGTGAAAGCGGTGTTCTGCTGTACAAAAAAAAGTTATCACCAGCGATAATTTAAAGTATATATTTGGAATAAGTTACGTCCCCCAAAATAATTATCGGATTATAAGCTAAGCTGCTGAGTCTGCAAAGGCTAAGCCGGTAATAAAGCAGCAACGTTGGGGAAAAAAAAGGTTTTAGAATTTTTTGAAGTTTAAGATTATTGCTTTTTGTATCAGTCAGTAAAAGAGTGTACAGCTGCGAAAAAAAAGTTACCACTAGTGATTAGTTCGGCCGTTATTCATCCTAGAAAACTCTCTTTGACTTAATGAATAAATAACATTCAGAGTTAATTGGATGACACAAAATTTGCATAAGGGTTCGTCTTCATATTGTTAAATTGAATTCATATTGAAAATGTTATTAACTTTAAAATTTATAATGGCAACATTCTATTTTAATAACTTAGATTTAGGGTTTTTGAGGGTGCTTTACATTTTTTGTTAGGTTTGGATGAATATTTGACAAATTATTTAATCGCATCACTTGATGAACTTTGGGAGACAATATTTTGCGCAGCTGTACAATTTTCGCTCGTTTTAAAAACAAAGACTTTTCTGCAGGCAGGATCATGACTCAACATACTTGGAAAAAGCTGCACAAAGTCCTCTTCTTGTTCCTCGCGGCGTTTGCTCTGGCCATTTTTCTGCCACTTACAATTTCAATTACGACAGGGGATGTCAGCCCGTACGTTCCATACATTAGGTTTGTAAAAAGATTTCATATTATTACGTTAGATTATTTCGTACCGATATTAATCAGTTAGGAATAGAATTTTTGATGAAAAGTAATACTAGTACTACTAAGAACAGCTTAAAAGCTTCCACTTCAACCCAAGAACCACTTCAAAGGGGCCCAAATTGAGGAAAAAATGTACAAAAATTAGTTTGCAATGAAAAAATTCGAATGTAATACGATTGAACCAAGTGCAATTAATTTTCCAAAAGCGAGTCACTATAATTATTATATCTCTTTTTATATTTATAAATTATGCCCTTTTCATGCAAATAAAATAGATGAATGCATTTAAAATATGATATTACATGACATGATAGGTCTCTGATGTCATATTTTATGTATGCAAAAAAATGTGTAACTTATGCAGTGCTTGCACAGATGTATTTAAAACAATTGTTAAAGGTTACTATGTACAAATTTAAAATGAAAAAATCACGTTCATAGAAATATTAATTAATGTTGTAGGGGCCCTCAAACTTGCTTGTGCCCTGGGCCCAAAAGTTCTAAGTCGGGCCCTGTATACAAGGTGGCTATTTCAAAAGAGGCCTCCAATCGAATAATGGATTGTTGATGGGGGCCTCTTTTAAAATTGTTCATTTGTTTTCCAACATTTAAAAAAAACTGCAAAACGGGGTGAATCGGAACGAAACTTCCCAGCCCAGTCATACAAAAACGTTCAACATAAATAAATATTAGTGTATTTAATTTATACAGGGTGATAAATAAAAGATTGATACCCGTCACGTGACTTGTTACAAAGTTACATGACTATGCCGGGAGCCTTTTTGGTTTGCCAATATGCGCAGTCCATTCCATACAATGTCCCTGTGGCTAGAGATATATATGTTTGGCAACCCAGAAGACGACGGGCCCGTAAAAAGTGAAAAAGCCCTTTCACTTATTTTCTTTTTAATTTTATAAAAAGTATATTAAAGAAAAAAATTTAATTCACAAATGACTTCAATAGTCATTGATTTGAATTAACATTGGACCCGTTATGACCAGGGTCCCTAAGAGGCCGAAAAATTTATTCCACTATAAAAAAAATTATAAAAAAAAGTTTGATTAGTTCTATAACGTTTTTATTATTATTGCAATTTTTTATGCCTTTCCAGTGCTTTTTTTTTAACAATATCTAACTTAATATGCAAAATTGTACAGACTTCATTAGTATATTTAGCAAGAGGGGCCCCTATATTAGCTTAGGATCACATTAACCATGGGTCTTAGTCTATATAAAATTATCTAATAATAAAAAATGCGGAAATTTTAGTGTATGTTACTGCGATAGCTCATGACTTTTCAGCATTTGTCCCCAGTAGCCACCAAAGAGTCAGTATAGTTGATGAATAGGCATTAAATGATGAATTAAAACTAAAACAAGTAATTTTTTCCTTGATTTGTTTTGCTTTATTTGAAAAGTTGAATTAGAATAATTTTTCAGTGTTATATTTTACCATTAATTACAGTGAAGCAGGAGGCAACTTCCCTCAAGCCGGGATATTTACCACATTAATTGTCATCACCTGTATCTTTAGTAAGTAAAGAGTGATTATACATTTATATCGGAAGGTATTTCTTGAATATGTTTTACAAAACTGCACTTTTTAAAAGCTTTTTAGCAAACAGTCTTTCAAAATTGGACAAATTTGCTGTCTCTCGAAAATCCCCTCAGGGCCCTAGCAACATACTTGAGGAACAACATAAACTGAGGAATTTTATATAACTTTTTTTGAGCAGAGATATTTAACTTTAAAGATTAGAGAGTATTTTCAGATTTTTTTTGGGTGGTTTTAATACATATTTAAAAAAAAACCACTGTATGTAAAACCATGATGATATCTCATATAGTTTCTGAGAAAATTTTTCTCTCAGAAAGAGTAATTTCTGTAATTTGCAACTTTCCTATAAGTAACACAGAAAATTACTTATGAGCGACTACAGAAAAAATTCATGTTTAAAAAAAATCAGAAAAGTATGGTTTTCCAAAAACGTTCCCCTATAAAATACATTTATAACACAAATATCCCAAACCATTTTTGAAGTAAATTTTTGAAAAACACTAGGCTTTCATTCACTTGTATCCTTTCCTTCTGCAATAGGTGAAACAACGATTATATTCCGTTACTTGGTAATTGAAGAAAGATGCTCGGATAACACTAAACATATATTTATAAACAAAGTAGCTTTAGTAATTGGAACACTCTCAGCGATATCATTTGTTATGGTTGGAGCTTTTCCGGTAAGTAAAATGTATTTCTCAAAATATTTAACAATAAATCAAGTTGTAACTATTTATCAACGTATGCATCTATAATGTTCCATAATTCAAACAACCAATAAAACTGAAATTTCAGCTATTGTTATTTACAGATACAGTTTTGAAAATGGCGTAAAAAACACAATAATGCTGTTCCTATGTGTAGCTGAAATAAGGAAAAATCTTTTTAAAAAATGGTTTGGTTTTCGTTGCATTGACGTCGCACTAGAGTTGCACATGGGTCCCAGCTAAAAATTATCGGCAGAAAACATTTGTTTAAAGATCTCTTTGAAATTTCTGCAGATTTTCTTGAAGACAAAAAAAAACACATTCATTTCTTCATTTTATGTACAGAAAATTTGTTGGTAATTAAAAATATATTTGCTTTAAAATTTTTGCAGATTTTGAAGGTAAAAAAACGAAATTTTTCTTTAATATAATTATTTGCAGATTAAGAAAAGTTTTTAACATATCTGCAAACATAATAAGACATAATTTGACTGAATTAATTGTCCTTTTTATTTCTGCAAAAAAATTATTATATTCTTCAAATAACTTACATATTTCTCCAGAGAAAGAAAACCCAATTTAATGACATATTCGGAAAATCTTTCAAGAACAACAAACCATATGCATTTTTTTGCGATTTTATGCTCCGTAAAAAATCTTTTTTTTTTTTTAAAAATATATGCATTTTGACTAAAATTCAACTAACAGTAATTTAATAGAGAACTTACAACAAATAATTCCATGTTATTAATTTTTTAATCGCCATAAAAATAGAAATTACATATAACCAATCTATCTATTAGTCATATTTTAGAGTGGTAGGGGAGTAACACAATAGATTATACCTTGATGTGAAAACAGATTTTAAAAAAATAACCTAAAAAATTCACATTGAACATACTAAAGCAATCATTATCCTACCCAATAAATCTATGCAAAATAAAATGTATTTAAATTTAAATAATTTATCAATAAATCTTTGATTTTGAATACTTTTCCGTTGAAATAAATATTTAAAAAAATAATAAGGATAATCTAATACTAATATAAGCTAAACTAAGCTAATACTTATCTTAAAATTTGAATCAATGAATGGAAAAAATGAAATTAACACAGTGACGCGACAGTCCATAGTGGGCCAAGGCTCGCTGTTTCCATTTCATCTGTCATGATCAAGGGATCTGAGGTGCGAAGCATATCTGTTGGTCAGGTTAGTCAAAACCTCATGCGGTACCGCAGTGTTTAGTTCTCAAGTATGATTCGTAATCATTTTATCGACCCACCCAAATAAATAAATAAAAAAAAAAAAATGCTAAATTTATATTAAATTTAAGGCATTAAAAAATAAATAATAAAAAGTGTGTTTATATTTTATGTAAACAAAATATGTAGGGAATATTGTTGGAAAATGAATTAATTAAACTACTAATGATCCAATTGCAGTGCACATAAGTTTAAATTCGGATTTGAACATATGACTTTTAGCGTTAGAAGTGTAGAAGCTCTTTGACTAACCAAGCAACCCTAGCCTAGGTGTTAGAGTTCGCGCTTTTAAAGCAAAAAGTACCAAGATCGAATCATCCTAACAGGTACAGACGTCTAAATCACCCCAGCAGCCGTAGAGAATCTCGTAGTTCTACTTGAAGTACTAAAGAAATCTGCAGGAAAAGTGAAAGTAAAACAAGTTTTTACGTTAAGTTTTATTTTTATTTTTTTTACGAAACAGAAATGTAACACATTCAACCAGTTTGCTACATTTTTGATTTGTTTTATGCTATCTGCGCATATCCTAAATTTGTTTTAAATAAAGTTTGAATTCAATTTATCAAAAAGTGACCATCACAAAAATATGGTTCAGTTTGAATAGTTTTCGCTGCTAAAAAAGGTAATTTACTAGCCTGATTGGCATTGTCAAATTTGTTTTTTGAAAGCTAATTATGTCCCCTTGTTATTTCAGACTACGTTGGTGAGCCACGTGCACAATGTGGTAGCGGGCATGACCTGCCTCTCCAGTGCCCTCTACATGTTTTGTCACACGTGGATCAGTTTGCATTCCAAATCCCGGATGAAGAAGTTACGAGTGGCTATCACAATTTTTAGTGTTATTTCTGTAACTGCAAGTATCCTTTGAAAACATTAGAGACACTTTATATCCGATATCTTTCCATTACTATTTCCGCGTATTAACAGAACCAATTTTACATACCATCTTTTTAAATAGCACTTTTTTTTACTTTGATATTGAAAATAAATATAATAAACAGCAGGCGAGAACAGGAGAAAAAAATGAACAAAGACATTTGTCTAAGTTTCATAATTAATATTAACAAAACTACAACGCCCATGGAAAATTAGTAGATGTCATCCTTTGAACCTAATGAATATGCCTTTGGTTACGTATTTGTCGGGAAAACATGACGAGAGGAAACAACTCAATAACTGAAAAACTAATTAAAAAAAGGACGATGATCAGTTGTCTTATATATTTTCTTTATTTAAATAAATTAAACTTCAATTACCGTTATTGTGCAATGTATATATGAAATTTCATGGAAGACAAAAAAAATTCTGAATTTTGATTAAATATATCTCAAAAACAACTCAGATTAGGTTAGTTTGAATTATCGTCATACTAGAGCTACACGAGGGCTATTGGCGTCTTAATTTAGAACCACAGTAGTCCCCCAAACCACTCCGAGGTATTTATGTCATATCAGCGTGTGTCTGATCTTATGTCAATGGGATCAGACAGTGTTGAATATGAGTGCGACCATTGATTGACAGCCCAAAAGACCTTTGGTTTCCTTTCACACAGTTTGTACTGTGGTTATGGATAACTGCGCAGCACAAATTTTGACTAGGCAAACAATGGAAAGTATTTCCGATTGTCGCTATGGAATGCAATCTTCAAACAGTTTTAAACAGTTGAGCTGACATTTTCCTTCGTTTTGTAAAATATCTTTGTAAAAAAAGGGAGGGGGGACGCGGATAATAGGGAGTTTAATGCATTTCTTTTTGATGATAACTTTTAAACAAGTGAATTTAAGAGACTGGTCATAATAAATATTATGTTCAGTGTAATTGAAGGTTTTAAATTTTGTTATTCCAATAAAAAAAATAAGGTCAATGTGAGAATTTCTGCACAAGTATTTAGTTTAAGAGATAATGTTGCTTTGTGTTAAGCTTTTAATTAAACGTTTACTAAATTAGGTTTTTTTATTATTAAGATAAATAACTTTCTTAACTTGCAACCCCAGTGGCTGTGTTTGGAGGTTTAGGCTCCACTTTTTGGCGGTCCAACAAATGGCCCGGAAGAAAGATTCCACAAGACGAAGTTAGTATACTTTTCGAATAAAGTTTAGAAAAAAAAGTGTTTAATCTAATTTAAAATTTCAAAATTAAAATTACAGCTAAAGAACTATTAGACAAAATAAAAATCATACAATTATCTAAACTTGCCCCAATTTATAAATATATATTGTCCGATATCCTCTTCACTATAGATCCTTCTCAGATTATCTAGGTACGCAAGTTATATTTGCTTCACCACCACTACTATCAAAAATAATACCCTTTGAGCTGTATGCCATTGTTAAAAGAAACAAATGTCAGCTACTTTTCTTAACTCACTCATAGTGACCGTGTTTTTCATCATCGGCACAGTGGCTGGACAACTTTCGGAATATCAACAGGAAATAGGAAGCTCCCATGTAAAACCTTTATTCCTTTCAAGCAAGAAAACTTTTTTCGAATTAGAATTTTTTTTTCACACATGACTAAGTAATAAAAAAATTATAGAGGTGGACCGCAAAGTTCCCGATGTGAGAGCTCACAAATAGTAAAAGTGAATTAAATACAAACACCCCGCGAATGAAGCTAGCTCTTCGTCAGCGCAGTGTTAGCATTGTTTATACTTTAATTGAAATTATTTTGACCTAGAAAACCGCAGCTAAAGGTTAGGCACATCCAAATATCGAAGCGCTCGCTGGGTTTCACTTATTGTTCCTCAAACGTGGCGCTGATATTATAGGAATGGCAATATATATTAGTCTTGGAAACAGGCGTAAAAAAATTAAAAGCACTTACCTTAAAGAAGACTTTAAATTTAAATACCTATAGCTTTGATCTGCATCTTGTGTGACGAGTTTTTTCATGGCACACCTTTCAAGCATCCTTGCTAGTGTCGTGTCAGTTACTAATTAGCTCCTCTTTGTCACTCAAATCTTCATTTCTTTTTGGTTGATAGAACAGCTGCAGAAGTATCCTACACACATAGATGTAACTACTAGAGAAGCCAAAAATGAACATCATGTTGTTTTGAACATGTATTTTCAAGAAAACAGGAGCAGGCTCTTCTTAAAAAATAAACCCTGCTCTTCTATAAATTCATATTTTTCCATAATATTTTAGTTTAATACTTTAAAGCATTAGGTTATGTTATATTTGTATTGCTCAGAGTTGTTCTTTATCATATAGGTTGCTCCAGGAGCTGTTCTTTGTCGCAGGTTGCGATGAACTACTCTTTTAGCACTGTTTTCACAGGTTGCTGCTCTTGCACTATTTTAAACGTTCGAATGGGAGGATTGGGTTTATAATAGTTGTATATTGTAATTGTGTGTGAGGGATATTTTTCGTTTAATTTGTTTTCCTTTAGTTTCAATATTTTATTTTGACAGTATTGAATCCATATCCATATTTAATATTGAATCCATAGTATATTTATTTTACTAAAAGCAATTTAATAACGTGTTTACCCAAAAAATAGATTTTTTTAAAAAAAACTATATTCTTATTTCAATCTTTAAAATTAATACACACTCAAAGACAGTACAATACATTTTTGCACCACAAAGTTTGAATTATTTTATTTAAAAATTTTGCGTTACGATTATGCTATTGTATGCATTTCATAATTTACAGAAAATATTTTAAATGCAATTTTATTTATTACTATAATCATTTTTATAATCTACTAAAATTTAAAAATAGTTATAAATTTATCTATTTTTTTAAAAAGTTCTATCACTTTTTCATCAATAAAAACTTATTAAACTTATTGCAATTTTTTTTATTTTAAGTTCGTTATTTAATGTTTGCTTAAATACTTTCTCATTTAGGACAACTTTTGTAAAAAAATAAGCAGGTTCAAGAACTGTTCTTTTTAAAGAACAAGAATAACTGCTCTTTAAAAAAAAGCATAAATATTACTTCTCTAGTAATTACCAAATACTGAACTGTTACCAAATTAATTAAATGTTAAGCTGCTTGTTAAATTAAATGCCCAATATTAAAGGGTTCATAAACATTGAATTACATATACTTTTTGTTCATTTCAGGGATTTGTTTTTTATGTTGTAAGTGCTACTGCTGAATGGATATTGGCACTACTTTACTTTTGTTTTCTTGCAACATTTTATCAAGACTTCAAAGAATCTACATTCTATTTTCAATTGCAAACTACACAAGTATCGCACACTCGACCTAATATAAGTAATGTGAAAGGTGGACAGCTATCCTGTTGAATATTTGTTTATAGAAAATCAATTTGATTAAGTGTATTAATTTAAAAAGGGTTTTGCCTTTATTTTGAAATAATAACGAGTTTATTTTCAAATTATATATTATAATTATTAATTATTTATTATTATTAATAATTTATTATATTATAATAACGAAATCACCATATTATAAATATTTATTTTCGCGAAGTCTTTCAAGAAGTTTAGCTCTGAACATTCTGAGTATTAGTTTATTTTTAAAATTTTTTGTCTTAGTTTAGGAATCATTAATTTTTTGAAAAATTGTAAAAAAAATAAAGAAATTGCTAATAATTACGTACTGATGATTTTATTGAAAAAAATTTCAACATTTTAAAAGTTTTTTCTAGTTTTATATCAAATTTGACATTTTTTTCTTTGAAAGATGCTTGCATACTTCTCAATGTCTATTAGAAACTATTTTGTATTCTTTTATTAGTTGTATTGCATTATTTAACGTAACCTTTGATCTCACTCAAAATATTTCAGGGAACATTTGTTTAAGTATACTTTAAATTTGTTTTTCTTTTCAATAAAAAAACCATATAATGGGAATTTTTTTATAATTTATTTTTAAAAATCCCTAAAACAATTACTGGCTTAAAATTTAAAAGCAATATATTGCCATCTTTTATTTATGTCTTGAGGTAAAATTAAATATGGTAGGATTTTTTTAAAATGTTGTATGAATATGAAGAATATGGATAAATTTTAATTTTGTGTGACTATTTTGCAAGCATTTTTTTCTGTGCTTTGAGGACTATTTGAATATTTCTGTTAACTATTAAACAAATGAAAAAATATTAACTTTAATATATTTAACTTCAATATAATCATTAATTTATTTCATTTTGTTGAACTTGTGTATTTTAATGTGTTTATTTCCTAATTTCAAAATTAGGCCACAAAATAACACAATTTACTGAGGTTTTAGGATCAATACAATTTAACATAAAAATCGCTAAATTTATGGACCCCTAAAATTTGTGGGCCCTAGGCCAAAGCCTTATAGAAGATCAGGTCCTGTGTGTAATATGTGTGATATGGAAGTCCATACCTGGTTATTTTAGCATGGTTAAAATTTATACAAACTCTTCAAAAACAATTTACAAATATTTTTGGTTACAGCAAATACACTTGCTATGATATATGTTAATAATTTATTATGTTTATTACAGTAATTTTTTAAAAACTTTTTACAAATATATATATAAAAAAGACTTTCTGAAAGTGTACCAGTATATTCCATTCTAATTATTCAGAAGAGTTAATTTTCCGATCATTCGGGATAAACGGGAGATTACTGTATCTCTGAATTGAAATCATAGAGACTATTATATATATTAAGAATAATTTATTTAATTTAAAATGAAACACTACAAATTAAAATGTTCTTAAAAATGTAACTTAAATTTGATATATAAGCAGTGAAATGAGATGCAATGAATATCTTCATGTTTGCTTTCCATAACTAAGCCCAAGGCTGTTCTGTCTCAGACTTGTAAGAAAACTCCTAAAAGAATATTTAAAATACATTTAAATAAACAATGACACTTTTATTACAATTTATTCTTAAGATAAAGCAGATCAGTATTGATTCACTTTATCGAGATTAGCACCTGAAATGAAACTTTTTTTTGCTTGAGAACATCTATAAAATTAGTAAAATTTGTATGGTGTAAGATATAACTAGGATGTTCTGCAGTTTTTGTGGGACTTTTAATTATTTTAACTTTTTGAATTGACACCCAATTTGGTGTAAGCTTATTTTTCACTCAATGAGAGTAAAATTTAACATTTTAACTAAAAATTTATTTTCTTAAAATTTTGTTTGAGAATTTATAAATGAGGGCTCCATGCAAAATTGGTTAATTTTTATAAATTATGTGCTTTGCAAAAAATCTAACAGTCGGGTGACAGGTTCATGGGTCCATTTTAGGAAAATGGTGATTTCTTTTTCGACCAATTTGTTCTTATTATTTTTGAAAAGTATTCTCTTAAAACTGTTTTTCATATTTAGTTACCGACTTTTTACAGTAAATCCTAATAAAATCATCACATTTTGTGTTCATTTCTTCCTGGTACAGGTTTTGAGCTTTCAAAACTCAGATCAGAAACATATCACAACTAGCAATGCATATTTTTCATTGATATCTTATTCCTTTTATATCTTATTCCTTATTTGCAAGTTCAATCTTTGGTTACTATGGAAACTAATAGTTGTTAGTTAAAAATACCTGGAATCTCTTAAATTCAAGGGCATCCATAGTAATATTTTTGAATACTCATATAGAAAAAGCTGTCATTTGTTAAGAGATTTAAAAAAATGTTTAATTCCTTACAAAATCATGATGTTAAGTTAGAAAAAGCAGGATTTATGCTGGAAAATACTAGAAATCCTAAAAACTATGAGTTTTAATTTTGTATGTTTTAGCATTTTTAAAAAATAAATCATGTTTTATTACCGTGTCCGATAAATAATCAAACTTTCCCCAAAAGAAATAATAAAAGATAGATTCTTATTGAATATTTAACATACCCTACATTTTCTTGTGGTTTGTTTGGGAAGGCACGTTTTTGATTCAATGAAGTAGAACCTTTCGCAATACTTTTATCCAATGTGTCCTTTGAAGAAGTTTCTACCATTTTAGAGACATTTTCAAGAAGATGATCAGTGGGCGATTGACATGCTGCTTGTTTGGTTCTAATAGGAGACTTTTTGCTGCTATTTGGGTCAGATGTTGCTGTTCTGAGCTCTCTGCTTGGTAACTAGAATAAAAATAAAAATTTTGAGAACACAAAAAAATATAAAAATAACCCCGATTTTAATACTTTTTTCAAAGAATTTTAAAACTAATGAAATAACCTACATTGCAAGCAAACTTAACTAGTTTATGCTCTTGTCAGTAAAAAAACACAAAATATACATACGTTTCTTTAAGACATAACTTTACATTTTGTGCGATTTTCTACTGGATCATTGCCTTTGAAAATAAACGATTCAAGGAGGTTTTTTTTAAATTGAAACATCTTTTCCCTAACACTAGGATGTTAAGAGTTATATAAAATATCTGCACAGAGTTTTGTATTTCATATGTATAAAATATATTTAAATTTAGTTAATAACAGTGCTCACCTGGTTTTGAATTTTTCTTGATGAAGTTTTCAAAAATTCAAATTCGTTATTTTTTAAGTATTCTATGGCTGCCTGAAAGGTCACTAAGCCAAAACTGAAAGTATAAAAGAAACAAATATAATTTTTTTAAACAAAATTCAACTTTCAGTTATTATAATTTTCATAACTATAAAGAAATGATGAAATTTTACGTTGAATGAAAATAAGACAACCTTACAATAAACATCAAAAATTGCAATATTTATGAGACCGGATAAATAATTTTATTTTAATATCACATTTTCTGATTTCTCTGTATATTAATGATTTTACCCTAAGAAGGAAAACTATAATCATACAAATAAGAACAATCGTAAACTACAATATCTCAAAAAGGTATATGATGGTTCATTGCAGTAAAAGAATAACAACCAGAATATACATATTTACCTTAACTTATCAACTGGTGAAGTTTCCAAACAAAAATTTTCAATATAATATAAATTACTTATAAGATTGTCCAGCCTTGAATGGACAATGACATTTACTAATAAAGGGATTAAATCATCAGATGTTACACAAGGGATATCTGAAAAAAATATTAAAAAATATATATAAATATTTTAAGTTCATTGTTTGGCTTTCTTGATCAAATTTTGTTATTTTGACATTACACTTATTTCTTCACGAAGACACAAAACTTCAAATACAGAACCAAGACCTTGAAACGTTAACAAACTAAAATTTCAATATTAAAACCCTTCAAGGTCAAAAAGCATAAAAATTATTTAACAAATTTAATGTATATTGTAAATACACTTATCGATTCTCGGCAAATTTGAGCTGTCTGTTTCTATGAATCCTTTTGTTTTATTTAATAAATATTTATAAGCACTAATTCACAACAAAAAAATACTTATTTAGAAAAACTGATCACAAGATAATTTTTATTCAGCTGATATCCTACAGCAAGCTGTAAGTCTTGGGACTAAGAATAATCGAAGAAGTAAGCAACTAAGATAATAAAAAATCAAGCCTTTCATTAAAAAAAAAGTATATAAAATTTTTTTGTACATGTTTTGAAGATTTTCTGAACTATGGTACTATGAATTTTCTGGTACTATGAATTTCATCAGAATGTGCTGTCATTGGTGAATCGGAACCACGAGACGCGCTGACGCGTGATTAGCAGTCAAAGTGTTAAGAGATTTTTTTACATACAAATACTTGAATTGGAAAAAATATACCTTTGTTTTTGACTGGATAACTAGCTTCAAGAAAAAAATTGTTGATATCTTGATTCAGAAACTCCTGAAAGTAAATAAGTAACATACAAATCTCAGAATAAAAAAAATAGATTATAAAAGTTTTTTTAATTCTTTTGCAACTCACATAATTTTAAATATATATATAAGATTTCAATTTTACCAAATTTTAAAGTATGAAGGAGACATTTTTAATTATCTGCCACAGAAATATAATTTTTTTTTAAAAATAGGAATTTAAATTTTCAGTTAAAAATTAAAATTTTAATCTCATAACAGTGAAAACATGTTTATACTTTAGTCAATTTGCTTATATCTCAAGGGGTAAATAGCCAATTTCCATCTCAAAGTTTAAACTAGATTAAAATACCCTCAACAGAAGGTGCAATACAGGTACAATTTCTTAAAACCACCTGTTTTCTGCATTTAGGAAATTTCAAATTGCTGCTTGTAACAAAATGAAGACAGAAAAATAAAATAAATTTCTTAAAAGTATACTATACATGAGTCAGAGAAATTGCAAAATTTATACCAAAATCTGCAAAAATATGGAAAATATTTATTACTATTTTACTTGATAAGAAAGCAAACTATGTGGTGCCAAAGAAAGCTAATTGTTACTGCATTTTAGCAGCTAATTGCTACTCATTTTGAAAAAAAAAACTTCTTTAATAAAATATTCATTGTTGCTTACAATTGTTGACATCAAACAATTCATTTTTACAACTGGACATTTTTTAGAATTAATGGATGACAGTTCTTCAATCTAAAAAAGTAAACTTCATAAACAACAAATTACATCATTATAAATAAAAGAATATATACGAGGGCTGTTTTTTTTCAACCTCCGATGGGCTGTAACAAAAAGACGGGTCAAAATACAAAAAAGATTTTTTTTACCAAAAGTAATGTACAATACAATGCTGCTTATTTCTCCACATAATCATCTTGGCGATTAAGGCATTTGTTATACCTGTAAACAAGCTTTGAAATACATACCCTCTTCATAAAATGTAGCCACCAATGATTGGGAGGGAGTTGTGACGGTTTCGTTTAAAAAAAGTAAATTTGGAAGCTTTACGTCAATTTTTTTCTGTCCTCCAAGCCACTGCTAGTCCATAATTCACTTATGGTGAACCTTTGAGTTTCCCTAAACACTTGGTCAACTCGCTGAACAATACCGTCTGTAGCGACAGACTTGCTTCCTTGGTCCCCTTCTTCATGAACATCAGTATTGTTCAGCCAGTTGACCAAGTGTTTAGGGAAACTCGAAGGTTTACCATAAGTGAATTATTGATAAGAATAGTGGCTTGGAATGTAGCGCTTCCAAGTTGATGTGGAGGTCAAAGAAACCGTCACAACTCCCTTCAAATCATTGGCGGCTATATTTTATGAAGAGGGTAATTCAAAGCTTGTTTACAGATATGACAAATGCTTTAATCGTCAAGGTGATTATATGGAGAAATAAGCAGTATTGTACTTTGTTTGGTAAAAAAATCTTTTTTGTATCTTGACCCATCTTTTTGTTACAGCCCATCGGAGGTTGAAAAAAAAACAGCCCTCGTATAAAAGAAAAATAAGTGAAAGTGACTTGAAAACCAGCACTCTGAATGAGATATATATAATTAAAAATTTCATTATAATCTCTTCATTTTAAATTTACGAAAAATAACTAATATTTTAAAATTAAATTTGGCTTGATTAACAATAATAAACATAATAAACTTATGTTCTACAAATTTAATTATAAAAGATTGTATTAAAAGATAAAATTAAAAAATGCCAGAAATGAACATTGTCTCAAGCAAACCTACAACTGATTTGCTTGAGACAATGCAGCACTACAACTGCAAGAGGGTTATTCCTAGATTATGAGGCTCATTAGGAACCTTAAGTCAAAGATTACAGTTTTATGTTAAAATAACTATTTAAAATTTGGCAGAAAAAGCAGCTTTGCCCTTAGGGGTTTGACTTCTATAAAAATTTTGATTATAAGCCAGTTATAAAATACAAAAACCTTTGTATAATTAATAAAGATTTAAAAAAGCAACATATTCAAACATAAATGAAAAATTTTACTTAAACAAATATAAATATATACAAGTAGGAATTTTAATGAAATAAAAATATAAAATCATAATGACAACGGCGCTGAAAGCAGCGTGATTGTACAATATAATTTGAATAGAAATACAAAAAGAAAATAAAAAATGAAGAACAGAGATCACGACTGACCTTCTCGTCAGTGGGTCTAGCCAGCCAAGATCTCCGGAGGCGTTTCTGAAATTTACTGCCCGCTGTAAGTAGAAACTGCAGTCCACAGACCCCGACGCCTCCGAAACCAAACAAAGAGGAACAAAAAATAGTGGAACAAAAATTTACTTACCAAGACCGATCATCCAGCAGTAAAAATGAGGATGACCGGACTCGGTAGACATATAAAACAGAAGCATCACTACAGAAATTGCAGCTCCACACAAAATGAGTAAAAACAAAAATTTTAGAATTTCAAATTGCGATAGTGATCTGGAAAATTATTCATTGATAAATTGTGTTTTGGTTTTTAAAAGGCATAATCTAAATCAGCCTTGTTGTTAAATTTTTTTTAAATTCTATTAACCTGTGAAAAGAATATATTGTAGAAAATTTTAAAGTAAATATTACTATCAAAACTAGAAAAACTGATCACATCAAAATTAAAATCAAGTCTTATCATAAACACCAATCTTAACACTGTTTTCAGAAATAGTAATATTAAGATCTAGATATTGGGCTTGTTTAGGATTTTTATTAGTTCTCTTTAGTACCAACTCCCTGGGGTATATATCCTGAAGAGCCTCTAGATTATCCTGATCAAAAACAATCAAATCATCAATGTTCCAAAAGCCTTTGATGTTAGTTTTTTCAATAAATCCAGCCTCAAAAGTGTGAAGAAAAATATTCGTAAAGGCGCTGGAAAAACTATTGCCCATTAGTATACCTTTGACCAGTTTATAAAAATCAATACCATTGAAAACATCGTATTCAAAAATATTAAATTTGTACAATTCCAACCAATCTTCTTTAGAAGTAGAACAATCAGAAATATACGAGTCAAATAATTTGTCACATATATCCAACAAATTTCGGTGAGGTATATTAGTAAATGAATTTTCAAACTTAAATATATAGATACTATTAATGCTAAGATTTTTAAGCAAATTTAAGACCTCTGTGTTGCTATATATAATAAAGTGATGATCGTTGTTTAAAATTTTATCTAGAATAATTTTTAGAGAACCAAAAAACTTTTTGCTAATATGACCATCATAAGAGCCTGTACTAAAAGTCACAAATCGAAAAGAAATTGGATCCTTGTGGAACTTAATTGCAGGGAAAAGCTATGGATATTTCAACAAAACTAACTTGGAACTAACTTATGAGAACTAAAGAAAAGCTTTAATTTTTTGTTAAAGGCAGCGATACGATTGTCTAGTTCTTTTTTCTTTATATTCATCTGAGATAATGTATTGTTGATGTTATATTCTTTGACCATTAATTGTTTAAAAAATAATTTACAAATAAAGCCAAAATTATTAGCTGCTTTGTCTATGAAGATTAGTTTGTAACTACAATTTCTTGAGTCGCAATTTAAACAAAATCAAAATACAGGATTGTTCCTGTCAAAATGATGACTTTAGGGAATTTGTTGATCAGAAATCAGTCTTGTTATTACTGGAAATCTAGAAATTGTTAAGGACCTAGAACTAAGAAATTGTTTAAAAAAGGGTTCAAAATTCAGATGCCGAAGGCGAGTGGACTGGAAAAATATCAGTTTTCTATTACTAACGATTTGGACTATTGTATCGCCAAACTGGCTAGGAAATATAACCTACCTTTAGAGAGTTTCTCTGAATGGAAAGTGAGAATCTTACAAAAGATCAAGTACAACTATTTACGTCAGAATGATAAAAATAAAAGGGGTGTCTTTATGAACAAAAATTTATCCGACAGGTTAAAAAAAATCTTAGGAACAACTGCCGTTTCTGCTTACAGCGGGCAGTTCATTTCAGAAACGCCTCCGGAGATCTTGGCTGACCCCCTGACGAGAAGGTCAGTCGGGATCTCAGTTCTTCACCTTTTATTTTCTTTTTGTAATTCTATTTAATTAAACAAAGTCCTATCTTCAGTGCATAGAAACACTGAACAAAGGAGAATGAATAAGTTTTAAAAACTTTTTAATAACAGATTTATCAAATTTTATTTCTTGCTGTCCAAGAACCTTTTGGTTTGTGAACTGTAACAGTGATATAAACACAGAACGATAGGAGTCAAAGCACGTGATATTTTTTAAATATACCTAATAAATGCACAATTAGTGTGTTTCAGAATTTAAAAAAATTGGGGGGGAAGAAATTTTGTTTTAACAAATTTTTAACATTTATAATAACATTCATTGTTAAATTTTTTTTAATAAATTAACCATCACAGAGAAATAAATGGAAACATTAAATTGAGATCCTTTCATTTAAGCCTTGAAAGTATTGTATGAGATCAAAATGCCAATTTTTAAACTTACTGCACTAGGTGTGCGACAGCAAAACGTTTCTTGCACTCCAAGTTCTTTTGGAGTAACACAAGCTTCATAAAGCCATATAAGTTTATGTTTTAGCTTTACATCTTCTTCCAAACAATACTTATGGACAACTGGAAACACTTTGTCATGAACTTGAAACATAATGTAGCTTTAAAAAATACATTATATTAATAAATGACATAATTATGTAGGATTCTTAAAACTGCATACATAGTACATACTCAAGTTAAATTTAACTAAAAAGTCAAAAAGCCTAATTATTTTTATTATTATTACTTTTTATATTTAAGGTGTAAGGGGCATGGAGAATTATAGGAAATATCAAATTTAATAATAAATAAACAAAATAAACTAACAACCAACTGATATTAAAACTTATTAATTACATTTCCTAACTTATCGGGTGCAATTACTTAAAAAGAAAGATTTTAAAAAATAATTATTATACTTTTCTAGTGCTGCATATAGGTCAAGTTTGGCGAATTGTGCAGGTGGTACTTGGGCCAGAATTTGGGCTCCTAAAAATTCCTAAAGAAAAGATACAAATTTACAATTAAACTTATTCATTAGGTGCAACAATGTTAAAATGTACATTTTTATTATAGCGATCACATCACCTGAATTAGAGTTATGAGGCACTTCAAACGCATATTTGAACGAATAGTAATTTTGCTACTCTGCAGTTTGTAGATTACTACAGTAACCAATGTATTCACTTATCGTAACTTATCTACATATCGCTGTAAACTATTTCAACAAAGTAACTTGTTTATAGGTTTTAAAATGTCCTGGTCAAAAACTTACCTAAAGAGAGATTCAAAACCATACGGGCATGAGTGGGTAAGAAATTATATTTTGAGTGGGGCAAGATGGGGTGTATCCCAAATTGCTCTACTGTGTTTCCCACCTCATTCAAATAATGATACAAATATTTCTTTTTGATATACTCATCGGTTACAACTTCTAAATGTAATCTTTATTACCAGGTAGCATCTACCGCCACCAAATATTGTGTTGGATGATGTAAAATTCGGACCATGTAAGGTCTTTCAACGAAATTACAAAGTTGTAAAGAAAAGCTTTCGTAAACATTAACTCAATGCTATTAACTCAATCAATAACTATGCCAATAGCAATCGATGGATACCGCAAAACTGTTGTTTGTCCTGTAAGCCAGTTCTTAAATACTATGGTCAAGCATAATCAGAAACAATACACAAGCTATCTCCAAACAACTTGCAATACAAGATATTCTTGCAATTCTATTTTCAGTTTCATTTAAAACAAAAAAGGAAGCATCACAAAGTTGCATTTTTGACAGAGCCTATATGGAAAAGATTTGTGCAGCAATCAATCAATTTTAAACTAACAGTGAAAAATATAAAGAAAATGAATCTGTCAAAGAATTTGCTTAAAAGATTCTAAGTAGTGATGATAATGAAGCAAGTTATCAGTTAATCAAATTAGAAGTTACAAAATAAGAGTAAATCACAAGATCAGACAATGAACAGTAAGCATTTTTAAGCTATATAACGAGTGGATGTCATGTGGAAGATGTGTTAATGTGTCAAATGTTATTTACAGGAATAATTAATTAGTAAAATACAAACAACATAAGATTATATATTAATATAGTTGGAATATTTATTATATTTGTTGACCTTTAAAAATTAGGTTAACCATTTACTAAACCTTCAAGTAGAAAAATTAAAAAACTGACAATAACTAAGTAAAATAACTTTTACACTTAATTTAAGTGTACATTAAACCTATTGGTTAAATAAAGATTTAATCTATTTTTAAAAGATTGGCAGAGCATTTTTTTAACTTTAAAAACAATTATGGTACATAAGCAAGGTATGTATTATGATATTTAGCAAGTATAAATTAAAAGTACAAGTAGGTTTGATTTTATAAAAAATAATTTTAGTTATGAATAAAAATAAATGTTTTTCTATTTAAGCATGTATTTTCAAACTTAAATGGTAACCTACTAAGTCACATGGTTTAGACCAGAGGTTTGTATAATTCCAAACAACTGTAGTGATTTCACTTTTAAATATTCTAAAATTGATACATTTTGAAACACATGGAAAGGAATCCATAGAATTATGGGATATGGGGCTTAGAGTATTTTTTATAAATAAAATGACATGAAAAGTGAATTTAATATATAAATCATCTTGATGTAAATTTGAATGATTGGTATATTTGTTGTTGCTTGAAAGAAATATATTTTTTATTAACATTGATTTAAACACCAATTTTCTATGGTTTATATGTTTGTTGATTTAAATGGCAAACAGGGGCTAGAATGGGACATGTTTGTAAAAGCACGGTCTCGATAGTTTTTTATGATAAATTTAATTTTTTTGGAGTTAAATTGCATGTTAAAACAGATTAAAGTCATTGGTGAAGAATTCTCTTGTTTGGGAGTTGAATTTCTTGCCAAATCTATTGCCAACATCACTAAGACTAATAAATTTTTGCCATTAAGCATGCCAAAAAACAAGATAAATGATGTTTTTTATGGCTGATAAATTAGAATTTCACTTAAAATAGTATTTAGCAATTATATATTAACTAAAGAGACCAAAATTTGGTGAAAAAATTTTGATGACAGTAGAAATTATGATAGAAACTTCATTTTCTTGACAGATTTGTCTTTAAGATTATCAAATGTACCAATTTACTCGATAACGGCACCCGCCGCCAATAGCCCTCGTGTAGCTCTAGTGTGACAATAATTCAAACATCTTTTTCGAGTAATCTAAACCAATTTACTCGAAAAACACTCCTGCTAATTTATCAATTTTTATTTTTTTGCCAAATAGGTTAAATGTTTTTCCCACCAGAAATGATATTTTGACTAGAAATAGCATAAGCATGTACCCAACCCAATTTTAGTATTCGGGAATAATCATGCAAAAAGCCGTACAATGGGCTGCTTATGGCAAATTTTGATCTAGGATTTACCTATCTGTTTTATTTATCTCATATCAAACTAAAACCTTTTAATTATAGGTTTGGTGATGTTGGCAACCATGTTTTGGACCATTCTACAACTGTCTTGAGAAATTACTAAGGAAAATTATTGAACTTCTATATTTAGAAACTCCATTTCTCGCCAGGCCAAATTTTGGTCAAATAACACTCCAAATTGTCTAAATATGTTTTTTGGCTCAAAATTTAAATATTAACCTAAAATACATGTACTTGACTACAATGAAGATCTACTTTTTCACCCTGTGCGAAGGACAGGTATTAATTTGCTGGTGTATATACAATCAAACGTGAATTATCAACTACTAAAACATAACCACTAATAATGTAAAGTTCTATTCTAATAGATTTAATAAATTATTTTGGCAAATTTATTGGCATTAGGTGACGATCTTACACCATCCTCTATCTATAAAAAAACTTGGACTATTTTTCTTTTGTAATCCTCAAAGATTACAACATATAAAAAAAGTTGTAAAGAGTATTTTAAAATAAAAAAACTTATACTAAAATTCTCCCAGAAACTGAAAAATTTCTATTAAATAACATGAATTGCTATCAGTACTCTTTTGGGAAAAAAATTAAAGTATATCTATACTAATAACATTACATTTACACTTACAGAGTTTGCCCAACTAAGAATGCTTTTTAATTTAGAAGAAGCATCTTTTAAATACTGAGGTAAGACAATATAAGAAGAATTAAACACTTGTATTTTCTTATCTAGCAGTTTTAAAACATCCTTCCACTCAGAATGTGATTTGAGAAAGGTGGTACACCTAAAAATATAAAGGCATTATATATACATATATATACATATACATACATATACATACATATACATACATATACATACATATACATACATATACATACATACACGCGCACACACACACACACACATATATATGTCAATACTATTATGACATATATCAATATTGCACTTGATACAATTTATACTTTATAAAAATAGTATCCTGACAAATAATAGAAAAATATTCAGAATTTTTAAAGTAACTCCCAAGTTTTGACCTAATCATTATAAAAGATTTGAATCTATGTAATATTTAATTTTATCTTAGTATAAAAGTTTAAAAAATATTTATGTATCTCACTACAAAACATACATAATAGAACATTTGAATATGTTCATTGAAGTTTATAGTTTCCATTGAAGCAAAATATATAAACTTACTGATTTAATGTTTGGGTTTGATTTTTTGAATTAAATGTGTTATGAATTTCATCCTATGAAAGAAAATATGCAAATTAGTATAATACTGAATTTAATGCTCTTTTTTCATACAATGGAATGGAAAATTATTTGAAAAAACAATTGTAAATACAAAGAATCCTTAACACAAATTTATAGATAAATATAGATTTATAGAAAAATATTTTGCAGGTATGCAAATTTGCACAAACTACAGACTAGCAAAAATTAAAGCCTCATGAAAATAAATATATTTACAGTAACCAGAATGCATAATAATTTAAAGATTAAAAAATTTGGGATTGTCTGAAAATTTTTAGAGTATTTTTAGACTGGCAGAAAAGTTTTTATAAAAATTATGCATTCCCCAAAGCAATGCCTCCTCATCAGAAGGGTGGAGCAGTTTGAAACTAAATTTTAAAAATAAGACCTGAAATTATGAGCTCAGGACGGGACACAACCAATTATTAGATTTTCTAACGGATAATTATTTTCTAACTACTATAAGGATTTTCAATCATCAATTATTTTAAAATACTAAAGAGTTCCTTAAATTCACAATTCAACTAAGTAACTAAAATAGAATTCTGCACTAAAAGTTATTTTAGTTAACAAAATCCCAATAATTGTAACAAACTTTAGTATAATTAACACTTTTGTAAACATGTATGGGATACACATTATTTAGTATTAATTACAAGTATTGTGAAACCAAACATCATTTAACTTCCAAGCCATAAACCCTAAAACAATACCTGGGTAAAAGACTTGCTTGCTACTTTACAAAAAATAAATACCTTTATGTTTGATAAACAACTCAAGGGTCTTTCAATTATTAAGATCTTATAGGGTATGTAATCCTAAAAAAGAACATGGGTCATTTAAAATATTGGATATATTTTTCTACAATATTCACTCGATGTTCTTTCAAATAACATAGATAAAATAACAAAATAATATTTAATTTTTAAATATCAGAATTCATTCACAGTTTAAAATTAATCAATGTATTATGAATAAGTCATTGAGTTAAAAGTAAGAAAATTTTAACAATATGATATTCATATTCAGTACACATTTACTCAGAATTTGGCACTTTCTACAATAGACACTAAAATTCCTGATAATGTGTTGCCTATTGAAATATATATTGTTGTGGTTTATAATGTCTTTTTATTTTGAATAGAATAAATATATTTTCCATTTTGATCTATCAGTGATTCATTACTCATGCTTTTTAAGTTATTATTTAGTTAATTAAGACTTAAAAGTCTGAATCATGGAACATTCTAGTTATTAAGTGTCTGAATGAAGTCCTTTTAGAGATTTTTTTTGTTAAAAAAATGTTGTTGAAAATTAATTTTTGAATAAGACAAATTTTTTTCAATAATCAACAAATTGAATAAAATGCAATACATAAGACAACTTACATCATTATATGCAGTTTCTTCCATTAAAATTTTTATTACACCTAAAGAAAAAAAAGTAATGTATTTCGGACAAAGACAAAATAATGTATAAATAACCATCAATGTGTTTTCCATCGAACTCTAACCTTTTTCAGTTTTAATTAGTCCATCTTCAATTTCAAAACTTGAATTATTGACATCGGTTGTGACAAAATGACTGAAAAATAAAAACAAATTCAAGAACTAGTATAGTATCTGTTTGTTGACAGTACATTTTTTGTTGAAAAAGGGTTGTATGGTATTTGTTATTTTAAATCAAGCATTTTTTATTTTAAATAATGCATTTTTTTAATTTTAAATCATGCTTATTTTACAGATTACACTGGCTAACCAAGTAAAGGCCTATTTCCTTATTTTAACAAACTTATAAATCTAATGCATATACAAATATATACGACAAATTTGATTAGTTGAAAGTGGTAAACAGGGAAAAAAAGTCATTGCTATTTTTTTATACAGGCTATGTTGTTGCTGTGTGCCTCCAGAGCATAGCTTGGATTGGAAGGCAGGAGACTATGCATTAGTTTATGTTGGCATAAGTATTTGAGAACCCGTGAGGGTGGAAGTTTGACTTCTGCTCAAAGAAGACCCCCTTATTCCCCTTTAGGCACATCGCTTGAGGGGAGGGGCAGTTTTCTCCAGACAACCAGCACTATGACCACCTACAGGACTTTCGGACCTACAGACTTAACAAGCATGTTCTCTGCATATACTCAGGACAACGCAAATATCTATGCCTTATCCAAGATTCGAACACGGGCCTATTCGCTTTACAAACGAGGGTTGAAAACACCATACCAGCTGGATAACAATATTTGCTATAATATAAGAGATTAATCCATACTTTTTACCAGTAGTATATCTATGCAAGTCAAAATCTTTTTTATTCCAGTATTATAAAAGAACTTTGTTTAGTTTAATAAATGTCTAAATGAGGCATTTTATTAAATAAATATGCGATACATAAGTGGCAAAGATGTGATGCAACCTTACCAAGGTCAATTTATTTTCCCCTCTTAAAAAATTTGCCAAATGTCATTACATGTCACCAATCTAAGAATAGTATCTAAGAATCAGGAGCAGACAGGCTAAGTTTTTGGCTCAATCTGAAAAATCATGATATTGGCCCAGCACAGTAAGACTTAAAAAAATTGAGCACTAGCAGCTAGGTCACAATTTTTTCTTGTTTTTTGTAAATAGCCAAATATGCAGGTATGCATGATAGACACATTATTTTTAAAAAATGAAGAATGTACATATTATTTTAAGATACACATATTAAATTTTACTATATAAAGTGCCCTTTGAAAGTGCATACAGAATCTCTTTGGTAATAAACTAAAGTTATAATAAAAATAGTACACTTTGCACACAAACTATATTAGTATAATATGTACAATGGAGGATTTAATGATCTATTAAGATTAAGAGAGTTCCTGAAAATTTTGATGGTTCAAACTGCAAACAACGCAGTTTTTGCCGTTTCAAGCTAAATCTTTCTGCATACCATCCTAAAATTTAGGGTTTATTTATATCGAAGTAAACCAACAAGTTCGAAAAATAAGTAAACAATTGTGGATGCTAGCCATGAAAAAGTATCAAATTTCTCCATACGTTATAGTCTTTCTGATTACAATACAAGCCTGAGGGTTTCGCTTACCCTCTTGACTAGTTGTCAAAGAAACAACATGAGCATCTTTATTTTTATTTTTTCCACACCCCATTTGTTTGTACACCCTACTTATACTCAAGTGGGGTTTGTTAAAAATAAGAACGATGATCAAGCCGTTTCTTTGATGGCCAGTTAAAGTGAAGAGAGCCAAGAGGGACCCCTCAGGCTGTATTGTAATCAGAAGGACTAAAACAATGTTAAGTTTAGTCTGGTAAATTCAATATCAAGGCTCTCAGATTAGGAAAATTTTCCAATATTATATTAACCATAATAAAAAAATTATCAGTAAATAATTTATTTTACAGTGGCCCTGGACACCCCTACTAAGAATATATCATGACTCTGATTATTACTACATAAAAAAGTACACATAAAAAAACTATGTTTATACCTTTTAAAGAACGGTGAAGGCTTCAAAATATGGCCATCTATAAAAAGAAGTATTTTTATCATATGTAGCAGTACTATTAATGAAAATTTAAATAGAAAAAAAATATTTTCTGGTACCTATAAAGTCCTTAGTAATAATATGTGTTTTAAGACTTTTATGGAAGGGAACACAAATATGCCAAATTTTCTTCTGTGCTTCTTTAAATTTTTCTATATATTTTGTCTGAAATACATTTACAAAGAATATAAAACTGTTTTCATAAATATAAAATATTTAAAAAAAAAAAAACATTTGCACACACAACAAATATAACACGGCAGTTTCCAACAAAGTTTCAGTATTCTATCTGAAACATTTAGCGGTTTTGTGGTTCGATCCTGCGGTTTTTGACAAGGAAGCATTTCCTGTCTTATCCCTACTTCCTAACCAGGACACTTTTATTTGCAACACCGTGTAGAATATAGTTAGCTATTATGATTTCGGTTAAAGTTATACAGGTCTCCCAAAAAGTGTTCGTACACCAAAGAAACTTGCAGAAATTGTGCTATATATACTTCGTAATAAACAATTTTAAGTGCTCAATATTTTTTAAATAGTATCTTTGAATAGTTCTTAATAAAAAAAAGAATAATATTTATTTTTAAAAATCAAGTAGTATAAGTATTTTTCAGAAAAATAAATAATTGAAAAATGTCGCCAAATTTGCACACAAAAGTCTTCGTACAACAAAGAATTATTTCCTTAAATCCATTATACAAATATATTTTGCAACTTATTTTTTATTTTAATTTAAAAACACAAAAATCGTTTGATTTCCGTATTTAATTTCTCAATTATTTATTCTATTTAGTTTATTCTTAGACAGGACATATGCGTTCGTAAATAAACAAGTTTAGACATTTTAAACTTAATTATATTTCATTTTAAAGCTGGAAAATCACTTAGAGGGAGTGCTACTATGATAAATCTACCTCATTCAACTGGGAAAAGCATAATAAAACGTTTTAAAGAGGCAAAAGGAAATAAAACAAACCTCGAAATGGTTGTCTTCAACTTCTGCCAGCTAGAGATCAACGAATTATCGTGAAAAAATTTCTCAAATATCCACCTCTAAGTGCAGTAAGATGTACTACATATTATAATGAAACGCATGGAACTTCTGTTTCCTGTGAAATCATTCATAGAATCCTTTGGAGTGCTGGTATAAATGAACGCTCTGCACGAGGATAATTATTTGTAAGTTAGAAGTACAGAATTGATACTTTTTTTGCCAAAATTATGGTAAATCAGCCAGAAAGCTACTGGAATTGTGTCATATTTGCAGAAGAAAGTAAGCTCAACAACTTTGGTTCTGATGAGCGCATAACTGAATGGAGGAATTAAAAACTTAATTCCAAGAACTTAGTTGGAACCAGTGAAACATGGCGGTGGAGGTGTTATGCTTTGGTGGTGTATGTTAGGGGCTGGAGTAGGCAGTTTAGTATTCATCAATGGTATAATGGATCATAGGATTTATATGACGATTCTCAACAACAATTTAAAAGTGTCAGCACAGAATTTGGGTATTTTAAACAACTTTGTGTATTACTAAGACAACGATCCCAAACACATGATCTCGAATGTTCGTATATGGTGCCTCTATTATGGCCCTCAAACTCTTAAAACACCACCTCAATCGCCGCATTAAAAACCTATTTAACATATTCGGAAAGAATTCAAGGTGAATAAGAAGTCACCACATTAAATTAAAAATTCTACTGAGAGCTGCAAAGATTAAAAAAATGGAACAAAATTGGTGCAAAAAATGTCAAAACTTTAGTAAATCTGTGCCCAGACTCTTAAAAGCTGTTATAAAGAATAAAGGACATCGTACTAAATACTAAACAATTATAAAAAAATTAGAAAATATCAAATTTAGTGATGTTTTTCTAAAGTGTACGATCAGTTTTGTGTTGTATTTTTGTGCCATTTTAGGCATTGTCATTTTTTAAAAAAAAATATTTACATTTTAATTAAAATTTATTATATGCTGCTTTGCTAAGAACTGTTTAAAATATGCTACAGAAAAAATTTCATGTCAAAATAAAAATATTTAATGGCGAATAGTGAGGTTTTTTATTGATTCTTGTTGGTGTACGATCACTTTTGAGAGACACTGTAGCTTCTAGATTTGGTGACAATTTAAAATGACAACAAACCTGGCATTAGCCAAGTCTGTTATTGCCATCTTGAAGTGACAACAAATACTAAGCAAAAATATATCAAAATATCTGCCAAAAAGAATTAAAGGAATTTAAAAAATGTCATTAACTAAACAATAATATGACATTAACCGCCAAAGCGATATTTTGAGGAAAAAAATCAAAGCCATATTTTTTTTTAAAAATCGGAATTTAACCGTTTGTTACACGATCAAAATAAAGCTGAAAATACATAATCATAACAGGTTCTAAAACAATGTATGATCATTTTAAATAATATTAATGCAATTTAAGAATTATTAATAAGGAAAACGTTCAGGATTAACTAATGAACTAGTAGGGTAGAACTACAACAATATTCTCAATTGCAAACAAAATATTTTTATACTTAAATAAATGTAGAACCATTTACAAATTATTAAAAAAAATCCATTTTTGAAAATAAAACATTTGATGAATATTACATACCAGGAAAAAAAACGACAAATCCTGCGATGCTAAAATAACGTGCATCAAAATACAGCAAATGCCAAAAAAATATATTATTTTAAATGGTTAATTATGCAATAAAAACAAATCCATAAAAAATCTTTAATTTTAATTAAAAACAATTAAGAATTAAATAGAATGATATTTAGATTCACATAAATAAGCACTGCTTTGTCATGGCAATTCATGAAAAAATAACATGATTGCCGAACTTGGTTCAGGTTGCTAAAATTGATGAATCTCGAAAAAGGTTGCCATAAAACAGAATATGGTGGGGTTTTCAGATTGCGACGAATTATAATTTACTATAGCCATGATTTCTTGTCAAATCAAACAATAGATTGCTACTGGCTTTCACAGTTAACATTTTTTTTTTTGGAATTCATGAGCCATCTCTCATATAAAATGAGGCAATACAGTGCTGCACAAAAGTTTAGGCACATAGGCGATTCATAAAAAAAAATCTCGAATATTCACTATTTTCTCGTTTTTTTTAATACATATTTTTTAGGCAACATGAAAAATAATAGGGCATAAATTGTTCCAAAAACTATAAATAAATTTACTTACATCAACAAACTAAAAATTTCAGAACTTTCCTTGACACAAAAGTAAAGGCACACGTTTCAGTTTTATGGGAATTCTCTAGCGAAAGTGATTGCGTCATCAAAGGGAAGAGTTTTAAAGCTGCTTTAAAAGATTTCCGATAATTTTCAATGCTAAGAACCATGCAGTAGTCAAATAAATTTTTGTATCTGGATAGAAAATAAGAATCTGGATATTGAAAGCCAGAGGTAAATTTTTTTCGGATATTTCAAACAAAGTAAAGCATTCCAAAAGAGGTATATATAAAGTGTTAGCATGTGGCGATCAATAACAAATATTGCAGTCTGGAAGACATAAAATCACCAGCAAACAAGAGGACAGACAAAAAAAAATAGGCTTTAAACCAACATTGCTCTTCAAATCAAATTAAAAACCTGATTGCGCCTAAGGTTTCACATAAAACTATCAGGAGGAGAATTAAGGAATGCGGATACTCGTTAAATCCAAACTGAAGCGCACGCCGCGCTTGTTATCCCATCATAAAGATGCAAGATTGCAATGGGCTCAACAACGCATATGTCTTACAACGACGAATGACTGCAACAGACCTTAATCCCATTAAAAATGTTTGGGGAATACTTACTAGAACAGTTTATGTCAATGGCAAACAATGTTCCTCCGTTCCGAAGCTAAAGGAAGCTACTCAAAAGGTGTGGTATGAAATCGAGACTGATATATTGCGCTGGTACTTTCATGAACACAGGGGTTTTGGAACTAAAGAAACAACGTAGAATTTACACGAAATGCTAATAAAATGTTTTATTTGATTATAAAAATTTTGCTTTTATTTAGTGCGCCAAAACTTATGAGCTGCAGAGTTTCGGTCATTTTTGTCATTAAAGCGCAAAATTTGAAACATTTGTTTTCTTAGTATTTAATAATATTATGATTTTAATATGTTTTGATGAATAAATCATATAAATATTTTATATTGTGTCTTAATACTTTTGTACAAAACTAACACTTTGTGTTGTGCCTAAACTTTTGTGAAACACTGTATACAAATTATAAAATTAGCAAAACGTTAAAAAACTCACGTTTTGGAAGTAATGCTATTAGTAACTCATAGAAGAAGTATCACACTACTAACTGCTTAATATTTTAATGTTCATACAAGATTTATTACTGTTACAGTCTTGATTTACTATATTAACTCACCTTAAAAAATTCTTATAAAAGGAAAACTATACGTAAACTTAACAGTCAACTAAAATTCTGTTCAGTCAGAGAAGGAAAGATGAAAAAATACATTGTTTGATTTGTTCTTGCATTCTGAAAAAAAGAAAAAGTAAACTTACTTCTAAAGCTATATAAAAAGGGTTGTTTTCTAGTTCGTCAAAGGAGATAGCCATGATGACTGATATCTAATGATACTAAAAAATATAATCAAGTGATATTCCAAAAATTCTTCTGAACCTTATTAATAAACATAGTTGACTTTCCTTTAAGAAAAAATGACAAATGACACATGAATCAACAAAACATCATTATTTGGTAAATTAATCATTTCCGGCTGTCCGTTTCTAGCAATCTTTAGTAGCTTTAACGCAGCCAATTACGCCTCGTAATCAAAACTGTGGACAAGAAACGAAGTCGAGACCTGAGCTGGCACCCAACTGGACTTCGAGCGACATCATACACTTACGCCGTCGGGACCTTGAACTCCACAGATTTAACGGGCACATCTTTCCCATTTTACTCGGAGAACCCCGTAATGGGGTTGTTTCACGTCGTGGATGGCAACAGCTCCAACTGTTTGTTGTCATTTGTTGCGTGGAATTACTTATGTTTCGGTATTCGAAAATGAGTTTCCTAAGAATATTTTACTTATTAAATTTTTATGCCAACTTCTTGCTGTGCTGTTGGGTGTTAAAAACATTCGTTAAAGAAAGCCTGCATAGACAGAAAAAAATATTTTCATCTATATCGGTCATTTTGAGAGTGAAACCGAAGCAACCAATGAAATCGCAGTACGTGAAAGCCAAGCAACTAATAAAATCCAGTACAGTTAAAAATGAAAACAAAAGCGTTAACATTCCCATCAAGTCGATTTACTTTTTTATTTTTTGCCAGCAAATATCCGTCTGTAGGATATGGTATTAATATAATTGTTTTTCAAATTTTATGTATTTTTTGGAGATGGGCGGAGGGGAAGGCAAATGTGGTTGGCCAGAAAGTATGAAAGATATACAAGACAAGCGATTGTATTATTTATTAATTTCTATTGAAACATTTGTGTACATTATATATTGAAACATTAGTAGATTCCTTCAAATTAATCTCAATAAATTTTAAATACAGTGTAATAATTAAATTTGCACACGAATTTTAAGTGATGAGTACAGTAAACTCTGTGTGGAGCAAATCGAATAATTATAAAATAATCTTACTAAAATTACTAAATGAGCTACAAGGTGGGGCATGTCGTTCAGTGCTAACAAATGTCAAACCTTGCATTTGGGTAGGAACCATGTTAAACATTCTTATGATTTTAAAGGGCGAAAATATCCAAGATAGTGATTTTGTTAGAGAATTAGGAGTTATGGAGAAGCAATGATTTTAAATTGAGTAAACAATATGTGAAAGCAAGTTGGAAAGTCAATAAAATACTAGGATATATTAGAAAAAGTATCACTTCTAAATCTTAAGGAGATTATTTTGCCATTGTAAAAAGGATTGGTAAGGCCACATCTGGAATATGCTGTTGGTCAGTTTTGGTCTCCCTTCCTCAGAAAAATATATTAATTTGCCCCAAAAAGTCATAGAGCTACAAAAATGATGAAGGGTTTATCTGGTTTCGATTATGATAACATATTATAGATCTTTGAACAGGTATTCCCTGGAAATTAAAGAACAAACCGGTGATTTAATTCAGCTATTCAAATTCACCAAGCAGGGAGACATGGGAGGTGGAGCGGCCTCAGTAACCCACAGTCTACCAAAAGGATCCTCAAGGTGGAGATGAGTTACCTCGGCTTATATACTACTATTTTCGATGTCATTCGGAATACTGGTAGGAACTCAGAGGTAAATCTGCGCCCTCTAGCGAGTGGATGATTGATTAAGGTTGCATGCGTGTGGTAACCGCCACACCACTACCCTCCTAGAAACGAGGTTAGTAACCATGCGCAGACTGCTTCGCTGTGCGTTGAGAGAGAGTTGTGTGCCACCGTTGAGTTGCGTGCAACGTTGAGTGCATTAGCAGCGAGTAGCAACCGTGGTTGAGCGCATCGTAGCAGGAGCATCGTTGGAGTGGGTGACGATCACGTCCGGGCACCACTGTAGCGGCCTCAGTAACCCACAGTCTACCTAAAGGATACTCAAGGTGGAGATGAGTTACCTCGGCTTCTATACTACTATTTTCGATGTTATTCAGAATACTGGTAGGAACGCAGAGGTAAATCTGCGCCCTCTAGCGAGTGGATGATTGATTGAGGTTGCGTGCGTGTGGGTGTGGTAACCGCCACATAGGCTTAGTTTTTAACTTAATTAGACGAACCAGAGGACATAGTCAGAAATTAAAAAAAATCCTGCTTCAAAAAGGCAATGAGTGGAATGTTTTGCCAGATTATGATGTTTCTTCGAAGAGAATTGAAGTATTCAAGAAGAATCTCGATAGTTAATATTTTTGACCAACATTTTGGTCGAGAATTTTTGTATTTGTAAATCATTGGTCCAGAAGAAATGTTTGAAAAAATTATTCATAGATGAATTTAATTTTTCGATGTTTAAACACTCAGTATTATAATGTGGGTCCAGACAAGGTACACATGGAGCAAAGGGCAATTAATCTGCCTACGAAAGCTATAGATTTTATTTCATCAATGGGATTGATGAATTATACACCCACTAGGCAATTTCACGGTATCAGAGTTTTTAAAAAAAATGGCTATAGCTTACTTATAAGCTAAAAATACTCAAGAGCAAAGTAATTTATTAACCAGTCAAAATATATTTTTTAATTATTCATGCCTGTGGAATTATGAAATACAAGAACTTCTGAAAAATGTTTTAACTTGGGGTTGTAGTTGAGCTTGTAGTGTCGCTATGGTAGTGTTGGCACTGGATTCATATATTTGAAAATGCTAAAAAATTCCAGATGCTTGAACTACAGATATACATAATTAAAAATATATATTTTTTGATGAGTTAAAAACTGAGAATAGTTAGTGTTTAAGCAACTTTTTACCTCACAGAATGGAATTGCTTTGCTACCAAATTGATTCACACCTAGTCAGAAAATCATTCCAAGAGCCGGCATTGAATTAATTAAAAATTTAGTCCTCTTTACTACAATGTTATGTTTTTATGAGGCAATAGCTTTTCAATTTGAAAAAAATCTTAAGGCCAAATGCGCATCCTGGTAAAGCTAAAATATTTTTATTTAAGGTGCAAGAGTTTACTTTGTTTACTCGTGCATATTGTTATTAGAATTTTGCAAATGGAAACCTTCCTTGTTTGACATTTTACAAGGAAATTTTTAACAAAACTAAATCTTAAATTCACACCACTGTCAAAAATAAAAATCTTTATATTCTGGAATTCATAAAAAATCGAATGATCAAAAAACTCATTTCAGTACTTTTACTGAACAAATAATTTTAGATATGGATATAGTTCTAAATTGATTAATAAATTATGGGTTTTATAATAAAATAAAACTAATAAATTATTAGCAATATTTTTTATTGGATACAGAAATATAAAATTAAATAATGATATTACATATGCATATATTATGTTTATACATTTAATTTTTTTAGATTAAAAGTAAAAAATTGAAAATATCACCCAAAAACTAAAATTGTTTACCAGAAAGTGAAATATGTGAATCAGCTTGGGTAATTATGTTATAAATGCTTTTATTAAATATTAAAAATATTTAAATCAGTTAAAGGTATATTTACTTAATTTTAAAATTAACATGTTTGCCAGATTAAAATGCTTTAAAGTTGTATTCAATAATTGAATAGCTTCATTCCATATAAAAAAGTTCAATTACCATATTTTTTAAGTAGTTCACATGTTTACTGTATATTAAAAATTAAATCATTGAAATTCCTACAACAAAGCAGTACCAAAAATATTTTAGGAATTAAATATATGATAGGATCAAAACATTAAAATAAATTCATTGGATATTAAACATTTCAAAAACATGCATGTTCTACGACCTAGATCGATAAATATCACAGAGGTGAAAAGTCAATTTAAAGCACAGGCTTTTTCTTTCTATGTGTAGAAAGTTTAAAAATGTATATTTAAAAACCAAACATTTAGGTTCCAACTACAATAGGGTTAAAAAGTATACACAGGGTTTCTGCCAAAATGAAATGTCTCAAATTCATGACTGAAATTAATAATTTTCATGACTCCAGGAATCGGACAAAAAAAAAATTTTTTAATTCGAGCCATTATGAAATTTGATGTGCAATGTGATATCTTCTAAAATATACTTTTATATTAAATAAACAATTATTTCTTCGCATAACTTTACATGACAAATTTATATAATTATATAATACTATGGGACTAAATGTACTTCTAAATTCTTTATAAACAATTTAATTTACTTTAAAATAATTATAATTATCACTTATTTATGGTGTTGGGGGGATTATCTTCATCAGATTTATCTATGAATATTGGCAGTTCCATTAAGGCTAAATATTTGGTTGCTAGGTTTTTCAAAATTAAATTCTTGACTGCCTTTTTGGAATAGAAATCCCCAACTTTTGGTCTTTCAATGCATATCCTTATTAACATGGTTCATACATTTGCTAGGAATTATATTCAAGCACTTTTTCAAAAAAAATTCAAGGCCTCGAAATTTACTAACATCATAAGGGGGCTGGGGAGCCCAGTCGGTTAGGCGCTAGCCTAGCATGCGTAAGGTCCCAGGTTCGGGTCCGGGCGTCGCCAAAATAACTGCCGACCTATAAACGGTCCGTGCAGCCAAAACTGTCCGACGAATAATACCCTGTGTAGAGGGAGTGCTCGTTAAATATGCTTCAAAGTCTCAACGCTGCGTACGATGTCGCCCTTAACGGTTGCATAGGGTGTGCCTACTCAGGTGTCGGCTCGTCACCTAACTGTGGTTCTAAAATACGACGCCCGTCGCCAATAGCCCTCGTAGCTCAAGTGCGACGATAATTCAAACTAAACTAAACAAAAATCAAACAAGACACTCTTCTGATCACGCAGAGCCAAAGAACTGTCAATCATTCTGGTGCAATGTAACGTCATCGATAGATCGTGAAAATTACTAGGCAGCTAAATAAGTAAATCAGGAAGTATTACTGGACTCCTCTTCTAATGGGAGATTGCACTGGCTAGTTAAGATTTGAAGACATCTTAGTGTAATCTAGTTTTAATTCATCTTTACATTTTAATTAAAATTTATATCTTCATTATTAGAATCTGTTATTTGAACTTATTGTTTATTGAAATTTATGCTTAGTTTACAATATTATACCGAATAACGGTGCGAAGAAAAAGTAAACAATCGTTTAAAAAATGCATAGCAGTTCTAGCGAATCGGTTGACTATTTTTTTGCTGTTTCAGTGAATTTGCAAAGAAAATTGTGATGCGATACCGCTGAAATCGAACCCTGCTTTACGGCTCAATGTAAATACTAACTTAACCAATCTGCAGCGTTTATGGCGACGTATTACGTAATTTTACACGAGATGTTTCGAAATTCATACAAATATACTGCTTTTTCATGACTTTTCATATGCGCGGAATCCCTGTATACATATATATATAGATGCATTTATTATTATTTATTATACCAGTCTTTTTTTAATATTTTTCAGCAACTTACGATTTATATTAAATATTTCAGTTGACAAAATGGAAGCACCTGCTCACATAAATAAAGCTGAAAATCGTTCTCACAAAGTTTAATCAAGTTCAGCCAAAAATATTCTCAATGAGACAAAAACTCCTCTTAAAAGCTCCATTATAAACCTTGTAACAGTCATTTGCTATCAGTTGTATATTTCAAAATAAAACTGTTCTTAAGCACTTTGGTTAGTATTGCACTCAGAACTCCAAAAAAACTTTCAAAAACAAAAAGATTTTAAAATGTATGTTATATAAACGACATAAAACATCAGTCAAACTCTTCAAATCGTGAAGATAAACATGGACTTAAATATACGTCTTTGAAAATAGCTATTGAAGCATAACGCAACATGCAAGGATGGAATGCAAGTTTATTTGGCAACTGCCTCATTCTCGCCAAAACTAACATGGCCAGTCGATTTAGCATGCTCCATAGCTTGCTTTTCCCCATGCAATTTAGTATTACATTCCAAGCAAGAAACAATAAAATTAGCCACATCTGTAAATTGACGACTTGATTTGGCTTCTTTAGCAAGCTCCATAACCATTTCCTTGACCTTTCTGTCATCCACACCAAAAACAGTTTGTCTGGTATTTCCAAGCTCTAAAAGCAAAGGATCATAGTGAATTCCATCATATATCAAAAAGATTCTCTGAGTATAATTGCCATCTTCTCCAAAGCAATGCATGCTTAGACTAACAGTATCTACTGCAGCAATTTGCACTTTATAGTGCTCACTCAGGATGGACAACTCAATAGCTCCACCCCAATGGTTGCTATCAAGGATCCAAGCACAATATTCTAAATTTTCCTTTCCTAAAAATGCTGAATTGTATTTATCAGGATTGTTTTGGACAGCAGTAGCAATAATCTGCCGCATGTTGTTGCTTATTTGGCCATCATATTCACCGTCATTCAGAGCAAAGTAAACACTATTGAAAAGGCAAGAATTATCAGAAGGAACTACATGGCGCATCATAATTCCACCTTGCTCTACCTCCATCAAATTATATTCTTGACGATTTGCTTCACCCAATTTATTCCCCATCACATGCTCTGAAGACTTTTTGTCTTTTATTTCCTGTACTGGACGCTTAATTGTCTCAACAATTATTGTATCACCAGAAAAGATTTTTACTTCACATAGCTTCAAATCATGTTCTTCTTCGCGGATTGGCTTTGGTGGGTAACCACATAAGATCCGCATTTCATCTGGACTTATATTAGAATACTGTTGCAAGCATTTTTTCATATCCATGACCGTGTTGTCAGGTGTCATCTCTTTTAAAGTGAAGGACCCATTCTCAGTCTTGCATTTAATCAGCATGGTATTAGAAGCCATTTGACCTGAAATACAAAATTATACATGAAATGAATATTTTTCAAATGTAGGGATTGCAAACAATTTTCATAGAATTTTAAAAACATAAAACTAACTCCAAATCTGAACAAATGTATATAATTTAATAGTATTGCCACTAATGTTCCAAATTAAGCCAAGAAGATTAGCCTTTTCTACACCAGTGTGGTCTAGAACCTTTACGTTACCGAGATCCAATCACACAGATTAAATTGAGTGTTAGACAAAAGAAAGCGAGCTTCCAAAAAAAAAATCTCAATTTCTTCCACATTATCAAGTCTAACATTGTGAAATTTGTCCTAAAATTTCAAACCTCAAATGAAATGCTGTGCCTGAGTGAATGAAACGTTTTATTTTCCGAGTGTTTAACCTAACAGTAATAGGGGAAAAAAGAGAAGGTTCATACTTATTATTTAGCAAATTCGTAAAATAAGGGGAAATGGGCCAATTGTAGTGAATAGCTCTAATAAAATAGTCACTCATCATGTAGTTTTTTTTTTACATTTTAAACATATTACATCCAAATTTATGAAAGAATACAACTTAATTTTCATGGGCAAGTTCATGTATTTGTGATTAAATCTAAATTTAAAAAGATTAACATTTTCTTAGAGAATTAAGATTGTTAAAAAAAATTTTTACGGTCAGACCAATTGGATTTCCACTTTCTTAATACTTGAGTAATCAGTTAAAAATAATGTGAAGAGTTTTATATATCATGTTTTTTTTTAATTGAAGATACACATTTTAGGAACTTTAAAAATGTGCAAATTAAAAACAACATTTTTCTCAAATTAATACCGTGTTGGGCATCACTAGAAATGCTATAGAAAATGTTGCAAAATAACACCTCCCTCATCATTTCGGTTCAATTAGGTAAGTGAATATAGCAATTTGAAATAATGGTCATGGGGAGTTTTTATTCAATTTTTGCTACTTCTTGTCTCACCATATTTTCAAAAACTGTTGAAAACTGTTACATTAAAATTTTGTACTTTTCTTTATATATACGCAAACTTCCTATGTGCCAAGTTTCAAAATCTGAGAGAGTAAGTTTAAATTCGTACACAAATTATGTAGATTTGCATGGAATGACCCCAAACTGTCGGTAGACTATACTGCTGTGGGCTGGCAAACTGCATCAACAACACTGACTTGGACCATTGTTGTAAAAATTCAATTACCACAGTCTATGAGGAAGTAGGGTAGACCAGGGAAATTGAATTTTCATGCAGAATTGTGTTAGAATAATTGTAAATTGTAACAAGCATAGCATACTACATTTCATAACCTATCTTGTCGTAATTTTTTAAACTTGAAATCTTTAATAGAAACTAAATGAAATTGTTTTCTCTAATAGCTTGCAGAGTGGCGGTATTACCCCGGTACCTAGGGTTATGTCGCCCCACCATCAAACACAGAAAATAATCTATGAATAATGGAAAAGGATGTAATAAAGCACAACATATAGCACTAAAATAAGTTTAAATGAAGACATTAATTAAGTTTAACAAAAATCACACACGAAGTAAATGGCTCTATTGGTTAATCTATGCCATACTATTCTTTAAATAAAAATTGTGTTGCCCTAGTAAATGGCTTTTAAGTCTCTGTAGTTCTAATCTGAGCAAAAATCTGAAAGAAAATGATGGCAGCATAACCCCGGTAAGACAAAATGGAGTAGATAGTTGGTTAGGGGAAGGTAGATAGCCTAGAGTCCACACTAATAACGTGATAACATGGGCCACAGCCAAATTATTGCTCTTTTCAATGATATGCAACTAATTTATCTAACTGAGGGATAACAGTCACTTATTTCTTAGTTTCCGAAGACTCAAAATTAGATGAAAATCGTATTTTTTTAAAAACGTTACACCAACACACCACATGGCCATAAGCCTCTCTATTACTGATTATTGTGCTTTCTGCTACAGGTTAGTGCTTACAGGACCCCCTCCAAACACACCGCTGGCGAGATACAAGGGGTGGCTGCATTGCCCAGTGTGACACGGTTCCCCCGGTCTCCCCTACAAGCCAAAAGAGAACAAAAACTGCACAACTCATTGAAAGAAATATATTGTTGTCAATACTGCAGTTTACCTGCTCAAAACAGCATGGTATATTCATTTTTATTTTAAACATTAATTAGTAGAATTAAAAAACCTTTATTTTTCAGTAAAACATAAAAACTAATTACTCTAATCTGTTCTATGAATTTAACTAGAGAGAGTAAGAGCATAAGTAATTTAGCATGCTGTTTAATCATAGAAAAAAACATTAATGTGCAAAGAGAAAACTACAATTGCCAAAAAAATCTTTATTTTAAAAATGCTTTTATACAAAATACATTTTTCATGTTTTCATTTATAAGCATTCTGAAGGTTATAAAATCTTTCACTTAGTATTCGGCACCTACAAAACCAATTTTAAAGATAAAAATAAGCAAAACTTTCTACAGACGCTATTATTTTCTCTCTCAAGTTATCTTACTAAACAAATTTATCGCACAATTAACAATCTTGACTAATTTAAAATATTCTGGTTCAATACCTAAACAGAATTGTAACTTTTAAAAACTTTCGGTTCAAGCCTTGAAACGATTGGGTTGTTTCAGATGACATAACTATTCCCAGTTTTCACTTTTGCACTTGGGGTTGTACTTTAGAGTTCTTTATGTACCACTTATCTTTTTCCTTCTATTTATAAAACTATATTGGTTTTGATTCGATTAAATTTCAAGTATGTGCAAAATGTTACCAAAGCATCAATGTAGTTGGAAAACTTCCTTTGTGATGATATTTTTGCTTATGCGGAGGAATTAAGCTAAATTGTGGGACAGTAATTTTATGTAATTCACAGAGAAAAGCATTATGACTTGAGTGGGACGGCCCGTCAGGGCCAAGCACTGCAACCACCGGTCTATTGTACTAACCCCATCGTTTAACCTTGAAGCAGGCCGATTGCTGAAATAAACCTCAGATTTACCCTGATCGGTAAGTTATCAACCTCCCAGGCATGGATGCAATGCTACCCAACATACTCAAAGAGAAAAGCATTAGTTCCACTAAAAGAAAAGTTTGCACACAACCAGGGTTGTATCGGTTTTAACCAGCTCCGGTCAATCTTATTTTGACCACTGAAATTAAATATTCAATTGATTGAGTGCTAATTAACCATTTCATAACCATGAAACACCAAACAAAAAATTCAAACATAAATAAAATAACCAAGATCTTAAAATGTTCCAAATATTTTTCACATTTCATTTATGCAATAGCATTGAATGTAAAAATGATTAGACATGCAACAAGTCTAATTTTAAACTAATTAATTTTAGCTATTTCCAAACTTGGAAAACTATCCTTTAATTGATGAAGAGCTTACACAACAGTTCATTAGATTGTAGGATGTTCATATTAGATAATTCAACACAAACTTTGTATCAATGCCTTTAATCTTCTTGCAACCAGTAGTTGCAGTTAACAATAAAAGGCCTGAATTGCAGGTTTGATAAGTTTTCACAGCATTTACAGAATTTAATTTTTAAAAATTTTTTTTAACTGTTTTTATTTTAACTTTTTTAAATAAAAAATAAAAACAGTAGTTGAGAACAATTTTGACCACTTCTGACCGTTTTTGGATGGTCAAAACTACTTTCAGATTAACCAGTGGGCAAAATTACAACCCTACACACAACATTTGTTTTAGTAAGGCAAGTGTATTGTTCAAATCAATTCCAGAAGGACCAGAATAAAACTGCTGCAACTGTTGCTACTCACGACATGGCCCATTATCAAAACAACATTAACTTCATGTATTTAGTAAAAGAAATCATTACTTATACTATAAGTTGTTTTATTTAATTGAAAATCAATATTCGGAAATTTCGTTTCTGACCAGTAGCGGATTTAGGCTTAGGCCCGTGAGGCACGGGCCTAGGGCGGCAAATTTTGAAGGGCGCCAAAATTTTTAAGATGACTAAAGTTAAAAATTTATTGGGTTTACAGTTTGTAAACTGTTTGTTACTTAAATACAGTGTAACTACAAGCTATTATGAATTCTATATTTAATTATTATGTTAAAAAAAATGTTTAATTTATACCTGAATTAAATTTCTCATTATTATTGTTATCATTTTCATTATTTTATACCCACACACATATATGTGTATATATATATATTTGTTACAAAAAGAAAAAGGGCACCATATCGTCTTGGGCCTCCAGTCTGCTCCAATCCGCTACTGTATCTGACCAACCACTAATGAGATGGGATAATGGAGGTTTTACTGTCCTGTCCAGTATTTGGAGATGAAAACGAAAGTTATTGTTTCAGACCAAAATAATATTTGATAATACGCAAAGTTTAATTGAAATAGCTTAATAGGAAGAGACCATACAACGAAACTATAGAGGAAAATGACCTATCGAAGCTCGAAAAATATAGTAAACAAAACCTAAAATATGGTGCCAGTCAATGCCAATTGCCGGCATGATGGACGAATATCGGCTTAAAATAGAATTTTTATTAAGTAAACAAGTATTTACCTTATGTGAAGTAAAATATAAGATAGTTCAAAGAAATATCTTTCCCTAAACCTACAAAAATTAAAGAAAATTTAACAAACAACTTTGAAGAAGTTTTCGAACTGCAGCAATTCAGTTGAGTAAGTTGAGTTGTTTGAAGTCAGATAGATTTCAGCATTCAAATATATATGTGACACATAGATATCATAGTTAAAGTATTAGATTGGCAGATCAGGTGACCTCTAATGCTAAAGACGGGACGCGCATGGAGGCAAAAATAAGAGGGCAAAATAGCCAGTGTTGCCGCCACTTTAAGGAGAAAAATACTACGAAAAAATACCATTTAAATTCTGAATTAACAAACAAAAATATTAGAAAAGGATTTAAAGTCACTAAAAAAGATTCCAAAATGCAGCTAGTATATTTACGATATTTTCTTGTAATTTTATAATTAAATTATATTTTTTCGATGACGCCTAATTATTTTTCTCCTTAAAGTGGCAGCAACACTGGCCATTTTGCCCTCTTATTTTGGCCTCCATGCGCGTCCCGTCGTTAGCATTTTAGGTCACGTGATCTGCAATCTAATACTTTAACTATGATATCTATGATGTGAAAGTATCTCTTTAAGGCTGTGTCCTGACTACGACATTAAATACAGCAAAAACAAATGCAACAACCACAATTTGATGCGTCAAATATTTTGGATGATAGGTTAGGTTTTAATCATCTTCGGAAGAATCCAAGAATGCAAGCTTGCCAGCCAGTGAGATTGCGCAGCAATATCCCAGAGTGCGAGCTTGCGGCTGAATATAACTATATTACCAAGGCTCGACATAATTTTGTCATAGATACAGACCTGGATTGTAAATTATGCATAGGCCTGTGCAAAGTTGGGTTGGAAAAGTTACGTTCACCAGCGAGCCGGCCGCGAAGCGGCTTATGGGAATCCGGGGGTTGGCGAGCGATAGCGAGCAGGGGGCGGAGCCTACTAGTTTTATTAAAAAAAATCTAGTTGTAACACGTTCTTTTTATTATAAGGCTTTTTTTTTATATATATTAAGGAAAATTTTAATTTGTTATTTAACTCTTAATATAAAAATATTATGCGCAATCATTCTGGCGTAGTGGCCAGCGCTTCTTGCTCTTATTCCGTAGCGTAGACCCGGGTTCGTATACGGATCCGGCAGGTCATGAATATACTCAGCTCTTCATTCGAACACCTTCTACACAATGAGTTATACTATGCTTGATTTATTGGAAAGTCAAGGAAGAGAAGTTTAGAAATTCCATTGTCGAACTAGCCACTTGGCATGGACAATCAATATCGCTCGTGTAAGCACAATGGCTATTAGGTTTGGGCAAACTTTAATTAGTATGAAAAAATATAAAAATGAATTAAAAAATCTCAAGCATTTCTAATTCAAATATAATAAAAGTTAAAAATCTATGTTATTAAAACCAACAACCAACAATTAAATTTGTTACACTGAGTTTTAATATTACTAACCAAATTTATTAATTTTTTCATATCAATGTTGAAAACAAGGTCTCGCGCTAAAGCAAGCGATGAAATATTTTCATCCCATTCTACGTTTCTAGCACAACACCAGCATCGGGGTAAATGTCCAGATCAAAGAGATCCAGACGTATGCGTTTGAAAAAAAACCCGACGATTTAGCGCCAAGTTTTTCTTTTTAATGTCGTAGTCTGGACACCCAAGTCCCTCTCCTAGTCCCGTCCGTCCATATATGTATTGTCTTCGATCTAAGTTTCTGTTTCTATATAGATTTTTTTAATATTAGCTTTAAAAAGATAATTAATAGATTTTAATTAATTTTAAGGAAGAATGTTTTTTTATTCATTTGCTTCCTCCCGACTACCATAGATGGCGCCATAAGCTTCCTGTTAGCATAGAGTTGAGATGGAGATGTTGCTGGACAAAAACCAATAGAAAAAGTTGTTTGCCAAGTGAAGTCATCTATCGCTCTGTAGTAAGCCCAAAGAAACGCTCTCGGCGAACTATTTGGCGTGATTCTGCAAGGCTTACTACATCGACTTGGCGATTTCCGACTCTCTCATAAAATTATAATTACAACGCATTTTTATTATCTTACCAATTACTACCATATATTGAGTAAATTCAGATCTCGTGATACATCCAACAACTGCGCAAAGTCTTTTTTTTTAAATTTAATTAACGCTTTTTAATGACTCATTTTAACATGAACTAACATTGAGTGAGCGGTTTGTTTGGGCTTACTAGGAGTGCTTGGCGAATTTCTGATGGCTTCGCTTTGTTTCGCGCCAAGCATCCCCGTCTTCTCAACTCTATTGCCTGACAGCCTTATTTTTTGAACATTGAAAGCGAGGGCTAGGCGGAAGGTGTAGGAGGCAACCCCCCATCCTTTCTGACATTAGTATAAACCGATTCTATCTTCATTTGCTTAGCACCATTTACATTGATCACGTAGACTGAAAAAATAGGAGAAAGGAATCAATTCTTTTCAGAAACCCCAAAAGCCACGAAACCTATAGTTTTCAAGAAATTGAAAAAAACTGTTTTAACAACAACCCTTACATCGAAATTACTAAACAGTAAATTTCGCAACAATCTTTTGAGCGGGATGCTTTTACAACTTAAAAGATCAATAAAAAAGCATTATTTAATATTTAAAATTAATTTTAAAGTAGGACTTATGGGGTTCCTACAAAAACAACAATTATTTGTGTTTTAAGTACAAAAAAAAAAATACTAACTCATATTTTGTAGCTAAAATTGTGTTTATTTATCTCAAAACAAATTTAAGCCAAAAGAAAGTTTAAAAAAATTAATCAGTACAATCGTATACAATATTGGACTTATGGGGTTTCTGAAAAAAAAATGAAAATAACAATTCTCTATATCTCTTGTAGCAATGCGACAAGATATGTGACTTAAAGGGTTTCAAAACCCTTTAAGTCGCATATCATTTTTATCAAAGGGGATCATTTTTTTTTTAAAGGATTACAAAATTGCATATGCAAACCACAGGATTAATATGATTTCTCCACAGAGAGTGTGTTTAAATAGGATGAAGTGACAAACTTAACTCGGCTTAAAAAATCTTTTAATATTTAGACAAATATAAAATTTTAAATTATAAAAAACCGTAATTTTTTTTTATGACAGAAATCTTTTGCTGCCGGAACACTCGGTACAACGGTGATTCTTTGACAAAAATTACCAAAAAGGCAACTTTATTCAATTAAATTTCATCTGAATATCTTTTTTATCAAATGAAAAAGACATATGAAATCTACGTTATTATTTGTAATAATTTCAATGTAATTTAACTACAAGTAATTTAACTAACAACACTTCATTACACTAAAATCCTCATTAAAAAAAATCAAATGCTAATTAGTTGCTGTTGGCAAAGGATTCTAGCCAATGAATTAGCCAATCCAGATCCATTGTCGTTAATAGTTCGAAGTGAGGAGTGCCGCTGCCTAAATTAGGGCTGAATTGAAGCACTAAAGTAATAAAAGCATACAGATTGTGTTGCATTTCAATGGATAGGAGAATTGTTTAGGTAATAGTAACAAATATTTCACATAAAAACAATTGAAAATTGCAAATTTTCTGAGAATGTTTGGGTTTCCAGGTGATTCCCACAATGTTTTGCTGGCTAGCGGGGCCGTAAATAGTGGAGGTGCTGCTACAAGGCTGATTTTAGACGAAAACTGTAAACCTTGGTAAAAAGGTATCCTTTGGTACAAATATATTTTATGGTCATACATTTGATTTAATAAGGGTAGGCATCTCAAAAAATTGGCCTGATTCAAGATGGCGGCCTTCAATGGGATTATCTGCAATTTTCTTACCAATAATAGGACATGGGCGAGTTCTATTTATCTGTTTTTTTTATACTACAGAGTTAATTTTTCATGTTTTAAATTGGCCATGACGGGTCATTTGGATTAATTATGACCACGGGGAAATTTCAACCAGTTACAATAACTCATTCTACCCTTACATTTGTAACAACATCAAGAGATTTGACTTCGATCGAATGGATTTGGTATACGAGATATGTACATTACTCCTAGCATTAAAAGTGCAACAAAAGAGGAACTAGTCCTATACTCGGGTCAAATGGCCTACGATTTTCAAAATTTTTTAAGAAATTCAAAGAAAAAAAAATTCTCTGCTTGGATTGCAAGTTATTACTTTACTATGAAAGTAGGGTATTTATGGGGCGACTATATTGAAAGCGAAACACGATTTGGTACAATTTATCACTGATAATTTGTACCAAATCTCAAAACTTTCCTCCATATTTTAGAACAAAGTCATCCTATGAACGGATCGTGATAGGCAAAAAATATCCCACTAATTAATAGCACCGTGCAAATGAGGCACTTCGCGGTCCAAAATCCTGACGCCATGCACGATGTCGCTATAAGGTTGCTCTTTCCAAGTCAAGGTTTCGGTACTTGACTGCAGTTCAAAATTACGAGGCCCTTTTGTAGCTGGTGACGTGTATTAAACTAAGTCGATATGACGCCAGATACGGAATATGATATGTAACAGAATAGATTCTATCGAAAACATATAAAAATGGCATTTAGTTATTACTATTAATGCTTGAAAATACTCTCATAGAAGAAATTATTTTTTGATGCTTTTTTACCGTGTCCATGGACAATTAAACTGTTTCGTGTGTATTTTTGATGCTTCAAACACTAGATTGATTTGGTTAAATATACGTTACACTACAACTGCATAAGGCGTTAATGGAACGCAAGATGTATAAAATGGATATAAATATACTAAATAATATAAATAAAAAATATATAATAATAAAATAATATGATATAAATAATATAAAATGGAAAATCGCTATTCAAATAAAGGGCAAAAGTTGCCATGAATCTTTTTGAGATGTTAAACATATTCGTTAAAACACAATTCTGATTTATGCAGATAATAGTTTTCTATTCTTTCGAAAATTTGGTCTTAATTATAAACTTTTTATTTTTACCCTCGGGCTTCGCTCGCCAGCAAAATATTTTGGAAGTTATGTGTAACTGGTTCCCCTTTGTTTGGATATTCAGAAATAAGTTCATACCTTTCGCTCTTTATTCTTCCGCATAAAATATAAAACTGCCATTCGAACACTAGATCACCCAATGTGCGCACCTATAAAGTAAGCCGTTGTTATCGCCTTATTTCTTCTCTAATTCATGTGACCAAAACCACTTCAAACAACAAAAGCTGAAATTTCAGAACAAAAAATATCAGAATATTTTTCAGTTGATGCACAATTCAAATAATTCAGGTTAGTGAAATTATCGTATCGCTAGTAAAAAAATAAAAAGACATTCGCTACACTAATATTAAATTCGTTAAAAATTTCAAATTAATTCGTTTTGCCTCATACTATGCACAGAAAACATTAAAGGAAAGACCCCTAGCTTCTACAGATGTTTTAAACTATTTCGAGGAAACATGGTGTTTATAATGGCGTTATGTCATATGTGAGAATTTACTGAAATTCAAATTTAGTATTTTTTACATTTCAAGATTTTTTTGTCGTATAACTTAGAATGGATAGATGGAGGATGGCTAGGAAAGGAGTGATGCTAGTTAAATTTAAGTTTTTGTTTAAAATGGGAAATATTTTTCAAGTGACATTTTACTAAGCGTATTTTTATTTATTGCATTTTAAAAGCAACTATTAGTACTTGTCAAACAACATAATCTCATTTGAGGAGCTTCATACTAAACCTTGAACACGTTTATTTGGACCTGCTTGAAATGTGTCGATAGAAATAAGTAAACATTGACCATTTAAATAGGTTGCGAATACTTGCAAAGGGCTTTTATGAGTTATTATAAATTTGACATGCAGCTTCTAAATGCAGTCAAGTCTCAAAAGTGGGAGTGAAATCCCTAAAAAGGTACTAAAGTGGACGCCTCAATGGGTTTTGACCACGGGGCACCAAAGGGTTATTTTGGAGACAAAGTGAGTTAAGGATCCCAACCAAGTTTTGGGTCACGATCTTCTTTCTAATAATGAATAGGGAACCGGTTTGCGTCGGGCCCTCGTTTCGAATCGCTAAAGAGAGAAATTAAATGGCAAAAAGTATCAAAACGGGGCTGTGACGTCACGACGGATTAACGGTACTTCTCCGTCGATTAGCGCACTTGGGAAATGCGGCTCTGCGGAAACGCATCATCTCGCGCTGCTCGCTAGGAATGCATCGCGGAAGGGGGCCTTAGGTGAGTTCCTGCAATTTCTTAAACTCCAAGTTGAGGATTCAAATCATGTCCTTAAACATGAGTAGTTTTGAACAGGATTTGAGGCAAATATATTTCTCGCATTAAAAATCCTCTAATGGTACTATTAGGATAACAAGTATGATTTCGAAATCCATTGTTCAACTCAGTTCTACACTGACCATTCAAAAATTTGGGTAGAAAGCTGCCCCCAAAAATATCAATTGTCAAAATATACTTAAATAAAGAAATGGCATGCGGATTTTATGTTTAAATAAGCCCTGATTTCTCTACTTTGTGAATAAAAAGAATAGTGTGCCATCACAAAACTGAACTTGCTCAACTCTCTCTCTCTAAGAGCTCATGTGTGTAATTCTAGGGCGACATCAATTCTACTACGAACTCAACTCAGCATACTCTTAGGTTGGCCGAAACAAACTAACTACCGTAAAACCCCTACTGTGACAACACTTATCTCACAAGAGACAATACTTTTTCTATACTGAAAAAAGTAATAAAACCATTTATAAAAGAATAACATTTATAACTTTTTTTTACAGAATGCTAGTAAAATTTAAAACTACCTTTGTGTTTTAGTTTAAGTAAAATGTAATTTTAAAAAGGCACAGGGCAATATTGAAATCGACACAATCGATGCGTACATAAAATAATTTTATGTGATGTGTAGTGCCCTCTAATAACGTTTATATATTTTTTTACCTATGTAATATATCTATAGTTATATCTTTAAGGATATAAATCGAACATTTTATAATGAATCAATTCGAATTTTAATCACTTAAATTTAGTTTAAAATTACTTTTGGTGGCTGAAAATATAAGTAGGTAAAGAATTTAATATTGATTTTAAACATCATTATTGCTTAAATGAAATCCATTTTTAAGTATTAATAATAACAACATTTTAAATACCCATATACCACAATAGAAAACAATAAAAATATCATTAAAGTTCTTTAAATTCAATGAGTCTGATAAAGTTTCTAAAATATCACTTTCTCTAATATTTGCATTTCAAATAAGTGAGAAAAATATGAACCAGCGTTTTGACCGGCTCTTATGTGATATTATTAGGACATATCTGTACTCTGCTCTGCATGGTTCCTTTTAAGTAATTTTAAAAATAAAATTGCTTCTGATAAGGCATTCATTGGGAGTACTAATACTGGGCTCATTGCAGAGGCCGCTAGTACAAAAGATGTTATGGAAGATCTCGAATTGTTTTCACAAATCGTCAACAAAAGTTATTCGAATCAACCTTTTTTGTACCATATTATGTACAATTTGTTTCACAAATTTAATCATTGTTTGAAGAACATGGTTATTTCATTGGTTTATGGCACGTTTAGTTCATTTTCGGAATAGTCGAAAAATTACGATCCTTATTTTTTAATTTCAATGGATGCACTGGATGGATATTGGACTTTTTTATAAAAATTTAAAAAAAAATCAAAAACTGAAATTAGCGGGATCCAAATCCAATTGCAACACATTTTTTGTTCAATTTCAAAAAGTTTATTACCTCCGAAAAACACGGAGTGTCGGTTTTCACCAACACGGAGTGTCGGTTTTCACCAAGTTTTATTCAATATTTTAAGTTTATATAATCAGTCTCTTTTCATATTTTTATTGATTCAATATTTTCATATATGAAATGTGAAGTACCATAGCATCAAGAATCGGAATTTTTCCTTGTTAGTTGTCACTTATTGGATTCCAAAAGGATTTCCTAAATGTTTTTCATTTTTTGTTGTTGTTTTGTTCAATGTATATTCAACTTTGGCCTAATATGTAAGAAGTTCTTTATGGAACTTTACACTTTCAAAAGTGTATGAAAGAGAGTATTCTTTTTTTAACTATTTTTGAAGAAGTTTTACTCGTATGATTATTCATATTTGAGATGATTTGAGAGAAAACAATTAGATAAAGATAAGATTTAAGAAAAGTACAACATTCAAAATTGCTAAATGTAAACATTTTCAAATTCCTAATTACGAATATAATCTTGTTTTCTGTTTATAACAAAATCGTTTTCTTTTTTGTGAAGATATTTGTTATTAAAATCTTTCTTCTAAAAATAAGTAAATTTTCCCTTATTAAAATTGAAGTATAAATCTTTTTATTTTAAACAGCGATAAATATTGTTATTTATAATGCAATGTAATTCTACGATACAGTGTAGTCTAAATGTTAAGTTATAAACCTTTTAATAAATTTGTAACTTATAACTTTGCAAATTTTGTGTTTAGATATTTTAATAAAGATGGTAAAAGGTATGTTTCTTACGTATTTCATGCTTGGGCCAAAGTTACCCCACCCGATTCTAACAGAGTCCTATTTTTTTAAAAATATAAAATTTTAACAAAAGTGCTTACAAATTATTTCTAAAAGTACAATACTTAAAATGCATTTCAAAGTGTTTGAATAGATTTAGTAGTTTTTCTTCTCTTATAAAACCCCCCCTAGGATTTTGGGCTAAAAATACCCGCATTGACGGTAACTAAAAAAAAACGGTCTATAGACAAAAAAAAAAGCCATCGAATATCAAAGCTGTTATAGTCGGTTGCAAACAGTTTATATTGAAGTTTGTATTTTCTCTTCATTGATATTAGATGAATAATGTCTTTAGTCATTTTTTTTCTTTTTCTGAATTTTAATTTTGTATACGATGCTTTGCATGTTTATTATACAACTTGTTATATATATTTTATGATTTAGGCATTTGTATTTATGTTTATTTAATGACATTAGATACGATGTTTAAAAATTTGAGATAGATGTGATGTTTTAAGATCTTTTAAATTAAACAAACACAAATTCTTAGTAAATGTGGGAAAAATTAACAGCCGAATTGCAACTTTCAAATACTATTGACTCGGCGTAAAACAAAAAAGGTTGATCTGTGTTTCCGATTTCAATTACTCATTTTATTCATAAAATATCAAAAATACACAAAGGATAAAACTAATGACTTTTCTCTAGACGACCCCAATATTCAAATAATAAGCGAAAAAGCATAAAATACGAATCAAAAACATACCTACCAAAACCACACTTCCAATGAAAATGGTAGAATTCTTACATTTGTTAGTGAGTTATGGAAACATATTGTGTGTGGGGCAAGCCATTTGATAAGTATTTTAAACAACGTTTTTCTTTATCAAATTCACACTCAAAAAATATTCCGGAAATTTTCTATATGCGATTTATACTCAAAGGAAGACTAAACTATCTGATTACTACTATTTTTAGTTGATACCGGTGGTGCCATGTATTATTGTATTTAGTACGAGTAAATTATAAAATCGTCTTTGCAGTGTCGGCTCGTCACTTGACTGTGGTTCTAAATTATGACGCTCGTCGTCAATAGCCCTCGTGTAGCTCTAGTGCGACGATCATTCAAACTAACATAACCTAAAATCATCTTTGAAAATGTTTTCACCAAACAACCATAGATTCTTTCTACTATAAAAAACCTATAAAGCAAAAATATCAACTGTAGTATAATTTGTTATAAGAAAACTACCTATTTAGGAGAGTACACAATTAATACAAACCAACACACAGATTTAGGATAGGGATTTATAGTATTCCATTTGTCAGAAAGGTCGTTACGCAAATACAGATCATTCAGTTCGGAGCAATTTTTTTAAAAAATTTGTTAGTATATTTCACTATTTACACATCACAGGTTACACATCAATAAAAAAAAAAAACATTGTTTATGTTTGGTTCTAATTATTTGGTTTATACTAAGATAATTTCCTCGTCTTTTTCAAAACACTAACTTCTAAAAGTTAAACAACCTCATTTTATTTATATTACAGATCAAACAAAATATTCGACTAGTTCAAATGCGTTTCAATCATTCTTTTGATTTAATACAAAATAGTTCTTTAGGATGGTTTTCTTTTTAATAAACATATTTCATAATCGTTTCTTTTGATGTCAATGAGACATTCTTCTTTCCCCCAAAATGTCATTTTCTGGAAGAATGATTACAGATTGCCAATTGATAGAAACCACTTTGCAAAATATCCCCATATGAACACTATTTAAAAATTATACTATTTTTAGTTTTAAGTCATGTTTTTATACAGTTCTAAAAAAAAGAAAACTACAATGATTACTAAAAACTACAAAACTACACATTTAAAATCTTGATGTTAAATATATGAAATAACTTGAGAGCTATTTGGCGTGGGTAAGCAAATGAGTTTTGGGAGGAAAATGTTTATTCATCAGAATAAAAAGTTACTTATATTTTAGAATCAAAAAGCATTTATTTGCGAAGAACTCGCTGATAAACAAAAGTTTTCGGCGAAATCAATTCCGGAAAACACCAATTAAACTTTTGAAATCCATGAGATTCTTATAATCGAAAAAATCAAAAATATAAATAATCATTACAAGAAACTAATAACAGGCATTCAAAGAATGCTGCATCCGTCAAAATATTATAAGGTATGCTAAAAATAAATATAAAAAAAGAAGGTATACACATTATAACTCACCCTATTAAAAAACCAGTGGTTATAATTAAAACCCACCTCCGTATATCCTCCAATATAACACTGCATTTAAAAGCTTTTTGCGCTTTGGTTCATAACAATTCATTTGTTTGCGAATTCATTTCCTGATTAGGTATTAGGTTTTTAAAAAATTCTTTAACCTAGACTTGCGTTTGAAAAGTTTAATGTTGGGAAGATTTTCGCTAAGAAAGGAACTCGGAACTAACCTTACAAATCGAATTCTTTTCTGCATTTAATTTTAAACAATACATTTGCTTGAAAGTTAGAATTAAAGAATAAAAATAACAGAATTTAATTTTAAGATTTTGAAACGATTTTCAAAAGCTACATCAATACAAACATACTTTTTTTCTTGACACCTATAGAAATTTTAATTGAAGTTTTAAAAACGACAATAATATTGAGAAGACATAATGGTGATGGCAGGCATAAGTGGCAGACGGGGTTTTAAAGTTATCGTGCATCGTTTAACCCCATTTCATTTCATTCTGGTATTGAATCCTTAAAATTAGGAAGCAGTGCTGCATCACATGGTATTGTCATTTTTGCCTTTTTCCTATCTATGTTCTGAAGTGAGACCCACTTCATGTAGTGATTCCAAATGTTCTCGAGCCATCTTCTGTTTCCCGGTCAAGTGCATCGAATGGAGTTAGTGGGGGCATGAACTGCGTTTTTGTGTCATGGGAAAAAAAATTAAAAATGATTTTCTTTTAAAAATAAATATGCATGTGTTTTTCACTATTTCTCTCCCCCCCATGTGTTTATTAAAAATATGTTTTGTTACATGGATGAATGAAACATTTTTTTTGTTAAAATGAACTACTTTTCTTAATTTACCGTTTTTGCTTCTTCAGTCACTTTTTCTTTGAAGTAATTCGTACCAAAATTTCCTTTAAACCCCGAAAATTCCAGCAAAATTTCGGTTTATTCATTCTATTGTATGAGTCGTTGTATTAATCCTATGGTATGAAATAAAATTTTCTAAAAAAAACTTTCTACGAGATTTTAAGGTCAATAGAGAATTGAAGAGCTGAGTGGAAGAACGTGCTAAGTGACATTTTTGAAAAAATTGAGATTTTTGTGTTAATGATTATGTTATTACCTCCTTTAAACATAACAGCTTTCAATTTTTTAGAAAACATTCGATTTCGTAGATTTTTCGTGAACGAAGTTGGTAGGTGCACGCGTTTTCGTCACTTTTTCAATGGAAGAACGTGCCAAGGACCCTTAGCATGTTCTTCCTCCGAAATCGTCCCGATTCAGACGATCGTTCAGTGGAAGAACGTGCTAAGTGACAAAGTTGAAGAAAATTGTCAGACTTTCGCTTTATTTATGTCGCATTAATCGCAAAACACTTGTTTTTTTTGTAGTTTTAATCAAAAAGAATTTAAAAATGTCATTAATTTTTCCAAATTAACTTTAATTATTAAATATAACCAATGAATTATAATTCATATAGCGTATAACCAGGCTTTGAGTGCATTTAGGAAAATAGTAGAAAATGCACTTTTATTTTAGAATTTAATCGGAGCTAAAGGTTTTAATATTTTATAAAATATCGTTTGCTTTTAAAGTCTTGTGTTTTTTATTCTAATAAACATAGTCTATTTAGCATTGAACAGATGGTATCATTAAAAGAAAGTTGCACCTGCCCTTTGGACATCGCATGTTCGCGTTAAAACAACATTACACCCCGAACATACATCAAAGCATCTGGTTTGTTAAAAAAAATGAACTATGGGTGCAAATATCGTTTAAAGCAATTTTACGTTTGATCTCTAAAGCTGACGATCGCATTTTGTGCAATGTCCTAAACTCCTAAAATTATTAAAATGGAATTAAGAAATAAGCGGAAAGCTGTAATTTGGCTTGAAAGTGCGAATAGCAGCTTATACGGTAAGTACAAATTTAATCAAGATATTGCTATGTTATGTAAAACTAGTATAATTGTTATAATAACTCAATATAACGTTTTATACTCTATCTCTTTATATTTATAAATTCCTAATATTTATTAAAATGTAGAAGACTTTAAAAAAGTGCTTTGCATCACGATTGTAAAAATAAATTGTTTAAACGATCATGCTAAAGCTGTTGTAGAAATGCTGTAAATTAAAGAAGCTTTCTTAAAATTGATTAAATCCTTAATTGAAAAGGGGAAATAAAAACATAAATAACCTTAGGATTTATATTTTGCCAGACATCTTATTTTTACTTTTTTTTATATCAATGTTTGTTTTTACATTCAATTATTCCTATCCAAAAACTATTTAAAAATTTATTTTGCGAAAAATTACATCTTACATTATTATCTTTTTTTATAAATCTTTTAAATTTAATATTTATTTTATTCACTTGCATTTGTGTTTCTTTTACTATCTTTTTGTATACTTTTTACTAAGTTGAGATTTGTCTTATTATTCTTCAAAGTAATTAGTTTATAATTTCAGTGATAATGGTATTTTTAAAAAAATATTTTCAATTAAAAACTTACTCATCTAACATTAAGCAAGAAGTTCTAAAATAACTAATATAACCTACTTTCTTTTAACTTAAATTACTCAAAGAAATCCTTATAGTAGGGACAGACGGACGAACAAAAAGTATATAAGATAGGTGTCTGATATCATACACTAAAAAAATTAGGGTTGAGTAACACTATACGACTTTCAATTACCGATTAATATATCAATACGCTCGTTTAAAAGTTATGATATACCTTATAAAGTATTTTCAATTACTTTCAAACCTAAAAAGTTTTTTGGCAGCTACTCTTTGCACATGCTTTATTTTGTCGTCCGACTAGTACTGGGAGCAAGTGTATCAAATTTTAAGTCTGTATCTATTTTCGTTTTTCAGCACTACTTTTAAAACCCAAAAAGTTTATAGCAGCTGTTAATTGCGCACGCGCAATTTTCTCGAAAATATTGTTATGACTTCCAACAGGTACTAGGAACCCGTGTACTAAATTTGAAGTCTGTAGCTCTTTTAGTTCGAACTGTAAAGTAGTTTCAGACAAACAGACGAATCAATGGAAAAAAAACCAGTTTTTTGTAATCAGCACCCTCCAAAACGTGTAGAATGCACAAAATCTTTATTTTGGATTTTTGACCTCCATCGCAATAGTTTCATTACCTTATATTTCATATTAGATAATTGAAAGTAATAACTTTAAAAATCGGACGGATAGAAAGGAAGTTAGGGGGGGGGGGGTAGACGGACGTACGGACAGAAAAACAGACGTACAGGCAGGTGGCCGAACACTATACATTGTAGTCTTCTAATTTTTTAATTTCGAACCAACCAAAACAGAATTTTCAAAATCAGACAGTTTAGATCGGAAATTGAAAGGGATACGGACGGACGGACAAAATGATGGACGTACAGGCAAACAAATAAAAAGTATAAAAAAAATATGTGAAGTCCTATCTTCCAAACAAAAAAAGAATTTTGAAAATCGGAATGTTAGTATAGAAATTATGAAACTCGTATGGATCAAATATACCTAAAAAATGTCACTTAGCACGTTCTTCCACTAAACGACTGAAAAAATCTGAAGCACTTCGGAGGAAGAACGTGCCAAGTGCAGGAGGCGTCAAGCGCGTTTTGTAAATGACGTGTTATTACGTAAAGTACGGCTAAGCCAAAAGCCACCAAGCATTTTGAAGAACCAAACTAAATTATCATGCAGAAAAAACTATGATTTTGTGAATGACAGAAAAGTTGCAAACTAAAAACTTTGAAGCTCATTATCTCGTTTTCACCTTTTTGTCACTTAGCACGTTCTTCCACTAAGCTCTTCAATTACTATAATCGAAAATTGACAACTCGTAGCTTACAAAATTAGGATGAATCGCTGGACAGTTTTATTTTTTTTATTCTGAACCAAAATTCAAACGAGTATTGGAGGGTGGAATTTAAATTAAATTTTTAATTAAAAAAAACATTCTGCTTGATGAGTCTCGAAAGAAACTTATTAGTGAGTCGATTTTTTCCAGATACTTCACAAATCTTCCCTTATTGCAATTGACATACGACTTGAGACGAAATTCCAATCACACATACCAATGGAGGACACACAATTAATAACCATTAAATATTAAAAAGAAGAACATGTGTTTTAAAATACACGCTGCGTAATTATAACAATGAGTACAAAAGCCGTTAGTTTATCTTTTAAATCAAACATGATATGAATAGAGAATATTTTGACTCTAAAAAGAAAAGCCGATTAATTCCCAGATAACCCTTTTCATTATCCCGACGCCAGCGGAGAAAGAAACTAATTAGATCTCGCTAATGATTCGGCGGATCAATCTTGCAACTATTTCGAGACTATCTAACAACTAGATTGGAACAGAACGTCAACAGTAGTTAAAAATATATACACATTTACAATTTTTTTTAATGAAACTACCGGGTGGCCCAGCGGGTAGTGTTTGAAACAAATGAAAAAATAAAAACAAATAAGAGACATGAGAAGAATTTAATGACGTTTATTGAATTGACATATTGGGCAATTTATGATAAAGAGGTTCGAAGTGCCCGCCATCTTTAACTAAGGACAGCAGTTAGGCGGTTCTCGAATCCAACCATACTCCGTACAGTCCTTACCCATACCTTCCTCCTTTCTCCATACTCCTTTTGTTTGGCCAATTCTTTTTGTGGAACTTCTCACAAAAGCTAAAAAAAAGCTTCCCACAAAAAGAATTGGTTAAACAAAATGAGTATGGAGGAAGGAGGAAGGTATTTGTAAGGAGTATGGAGTATGGTTGTATTCGAGAACCGCCTAACTGCTGTCCTTAGTTAAAGATCGCGGGCACTTCGAACCTCTTTATCATAAATTGCCCAATATGTCCATTCAATAAACGTCATTAAATTCTTCTCATGTCTCTTATTTGTTTTTATTTTTTCATTTGTTTCAAACACTACCCGCTGGGCCACCCGGTATTTCATTGGTATTTTTTTGTAACTCGTTATGTTCTGTAAAATGATTATGAAAATGTTAACTCAATGAAAAGTACCTGCGCCAATACGCATAAACCTACATGAAAGCATTATTGACACACGTTCAGGAATTGAGTGGCATAACACAATGCCGCATATTAAAAATATATTTACACAGTACACAAATGCTGTAGCATTTTTATTCACAAAGACTATGTTTAATAATATATAGAACAAGTATTTTTCAACCAAATAGCACGTCTTAGGGACTAAAAGTTGATGTGACCCGTAAAATTGATATTTTGGTTGTTTCATTATTTACAAATCAATGTTTAGTATGGTTAATTAAAGAAAAACAAGTAGGTTTGTAACAGAATGTCACTTAAACCGCTTCCAAACAAATTTTGTGATCAACAAGAAACACGCTACATTGTCGACTGGCGAATTCAATGAGCAAATATTATTCAACTCCCAGGTCTTGTAATACACAGACATCGTGACGTATTTAGTGCCCAGTGACTCTTATTGCGCACACTCAGCTTCACCAGACTTCTTCACTTTCAAAGTAAATGCGCAGATTTGTTTACAAATCGAGACACTATTTACCGGAGAATATCACGTGAACGGAGCATATCACGTGACTTTACGCAGAGGAGTTATGAACCGAAGAAGAAATGTCATTACTCAACTTAAAAAAACAACCCGATCTTGCCGGTCACTCTTCCCGCATCTTAATGAAATGACGGAATTCGACAAAATCCTCCGCCCCATTCATTTTTTCATCGTCAGTTCCGTTTTCCTAATTAATACTTATTGATCCGTGACTCCTAACGGGTCGCACCAGACGTCCTTTAGACGAAAAACGGCGCTTAGACGAAGTCACGGAAGCAGCCTTCCGGCGTCCAAGTGCCCTCAATCACGGGGATGCTTCACTACACGCTGCAATCCCCCCACAGTTCAGCCTAACTAGCCATCTAACCATTACTAGAGTGGGAGGCAACCACTCCATTTTTGAAAGACAACAATTTTAATAACAAGCAGTTTTAACCGTTTCATACTAAACATGTTTTTCTGCAACGATCAGATGGCTGGAAAAAAATTTACCATTTATTAAAATATACTATTTAGTTTAAAAAAATACTATTTCATTCAAACATACCGTTTCATTCAAATATACCACCTTAAGAATACCATTTACTTTAGGGGACCGACTTCTCTCTGTATTAATCCTATAGGAAGAAATAATTTTCCGTACATTGAACATTTTTTACAAACGGTTTTTCTTAAATAAATGTAGCTGGCTTAAATGAATTCAACTTTTTTTATTTAATTTAAATATATTTATTTAAAAATTTCATATATACCGAAATTTTAAAATAAAGTACCTGAGCCAATTTCAAAAAATTTAATTCCAGACAAGCCAGCGACATTTATCATACAAGAAAAACCATTTGGAGTAATTTGACACCAAAATGTTATATTTCCAATAGGATTAACATAGAGAGGACAGGCCTTGCTTAAGTAAGTTAATTGCTGGTCTCATTCACCCCCCCCCCTTCTTTAAATATACAATGATAAACTGGCAATGAAAATTTTATTGTATTGATCTATTGAAATGTAACTGAAAGTTTTGCCAGAAATGAAATTTGCAATTGTATTGTCATGAAATTTTGTAATTTTTTTTCCATGAGTGTATACATATTATCAAAACAGCAAACGACCGCACCTAAGGAGTAAAACATGTTCCGTAATTGCCTAAGTGAATATTGAAATGCAATGACCCGATTATCAAATACGCTTCTGCGAAAGTGAAAAGCTCAAGTTCATTACTCCGAAGAGGCCTCTCACTATCAAAGCATGAAAAGGTTTGACGAGGAGGAGTTTTAGAAAAGCTTACACGTTTGTTACATTTAATAAGTTTCTTTTAGTGGGTTTGGTCAGCATTCGATCATTTCCAAGTAGTCTTTACGAAATAAAATATTCGATTGTTTATTATAGAAATTTAAAAAAAAAAACAGAATAAAAATTTACAAAAACGATTGTACGATGTTAATTCATATAGTATTTTTGCCTTATTTGTACTCCTTCGTATTTAAGTCTGCAGTCTCTATAGAAAAATTGTCGTTTTTTATCCTACACCACTCAATAAAAAAATACCTCGAAGACTTTTTTTGAAAGTTTTTTTTATTTTAAGTTAAAATTGTCATGATTAAATTCGACTTCACAGTGTTCACAATCATCTAAAAAATCATTTCATTTAAAAATAGTTGTGCTGTGTGTTTGTGCTATTTCTTTCAATGATTGCTTTATCAACTTTTCTTAGTTTAGAATGTCTTCACCACGTAATTAAGATTAAGTAGATTAAGAGAAAGCCCGAGTCAGTTAAATTGGCTGGCCACAAACTTTAAATTAGTTTAGAAGAAGGGATTACCCACATTTTTTTCTTATGATGGACGCGAAAGACATAGAAAACACAGTATCTTACATTTTGTCAAGGCTTTTATATGGTTCTCACAAATTTTGCGGACCGTATCATTAGCATTCATACAAACTATACCTAAATATGCTTGAGGGTACTTGTTAAAATGGCAAATTATATTTTAATATGAGGAGCTATCCTTATTATTTAATGTACGTGAATTTTATTAGCATTTTAGTTAAAACTTTTAAATGTGTAGTACACTGGGATGCATAAACTAAACACGAAGACTTGTGTAGGTATCGTGCCCTATCGTACCCTAAGTGAAATACCATCTGAATGACTTCCGGAAATTAATATTTTCCTCTTCGTGCTTAATTTTTGCATATCCGTGTATTTGAGAATGGTTTCACTTCAAATTGCCCACAGACAGTGCCATAACTTGTTCCCTGATTGCCAGTTCCAATGTACATACCTAACGGCCCATTGTTCCTCCCCGCAAAACGAGCTCAGTAGAGTGGGGTTTCCAACCTCGCATCAGCCTTCGCAGTCAGTGACCCTGTCAAGACTGACCCATATCTGATTTTTCCAGTTGTCTGCGGGATGGAAAGACTGAAGAGACTCCTGACGGCGCTGCTCTCGCTCGCTCTTCTGCTCAACACGAAAGGTCAGTCCTCATTTGCATTCCACCAAGGCCGGACAGTATCCACTCGAAGAAATGGAATAAGCTAGTGTTAGACAAAGTTACTTTTGTGACACGATTGAGAGGTACTACATGTCCTCCGAGTGAAGCCTTAGAAATCATTACTACGAACCCTAACAAACGGGATTCTTGTAAGCTAAAACAATTTTAATGATTAAAAAAAATCAGTTTTTTTAGTTACTAATAAAAATTTACATCACTTCACCCGAGTGGCTCTTCGGAACGAATTGGCTGTCGTCTAGCAACTGTTTGGTGTCGAGACATCTCTTATATTCGAGTTGAGTCGATACAGTCTGGCCTTGGACAGACAAAAATCATCGTTGTTTATTGTCATCAAAAATTAAGATGCAATATGAATGCATGTTTATGTTACGAATATTGGAAAGTGACAACTTAAATACTCATTTCTTCAAAATTAGAAAACTCACGTTTTCTAATTTTCAAGAAATGAGTATTTAAGTTGACACTTTCCAATATTCCCTGATTGTTCTTATTCGTTACTTCTACTTTATTTAAATGAGAAAATTAAATAGGATTTGTAAACGGATTAATATATATATTTTCAAGTCTGTGAATTGAATAATTTCAAATAATATATTTAATAATTTCTAGTGTTATTTTATTTAATAATCAATATAATAGCTTTTGGCTAATAAAAAAAAAACCCAACAACTCCTTTTTGAGATAAAAAAGCGTAACAGCAATTTAAAATAAGAACGAAGCCGTGTAAACCTCCTTTATCTAAAATTGTATTGTCTCTAAATTGATAAATTTCCCTTCAAAATAAATTTATGCAAATGTAAAGAGGACGTATAACTAAAAATTAAATATTTTTACAACTAAAATTCCATGTATCAAAATTTTTTATCAACAAAAAAATATTCAATACGTAATCGCTTCCAGCTTCTAAAGAATATAAATTAGCAAGGAAAAAAGTAAGATAAAAAGGATTCAATGAAATAGAGGTCAATCCCCATTTCCTAGAGGAAATAGTATTTAAGAGCAATTTTGCCTTATTATACATACAGAAATTAAATAGTTTGAAAAAAATCATTTCAACGATAATACCAAGAAACTTGAAAGTTCACATTTTTTTGTTTCATTTTGAAGCAACTGGTAATTCCACCAAGCAAAGTTTATCAATTACAAAGTAAATTGAAAATATTTCATCGTTCGTTGATTTTACTAATCATAGTGACTAAGTAAGATTAAACTTTAAAATTGGGTGAAGTTCATCATTTTGAATGTTATTTTCTTTTGAATGAATGAAACCCAGCTTCTTTGGAATTGTTAACTTGACTTTTAAAATGTGCCTTATACACTCGACAATCAGGTTATATTGAACAGTTGGGATTGGGAGTAAAGCAATACGGAACTGACGGCGAAATGCAGTAGTTTCAATTTTAGAAAACGAAAAAAGTTAATCTAAAAGTTGTAAAGCCATAACGAAGAAACTTAATGTAACTTAATAATTGTATTTTAACTGGATATTTGGTAAAAAAAATTAATAACCTACACAGAAGTTTTTAAATTTCTTCAAGGGCATCATTCTAAAATTTCAACATTTTAATGTAAAAATAAACCGATCCTTAGCAATTATGACTTATTTTTTAACAATACCAGTAATATCGTCCCTTTTCAATATCTACGATTTTATGACAATTATCTCATGAATAAATGTTGCAAATAGAAATATTTTGGCTACTACCGATGTTAAATGGCTACTCAAATATAGTCCTTCAAATAAAGCTTAAACGCAGAAGAAATTCTAAAAATAATCTGCATATTCATTAGAAACTACTGACACTTTTTTAAAGACAAATTCTTAAATACCGATGTTAAATGTTAAGATACTACGGTAAACAAAAACAAAATAAAAATTTGATTAGTTACATTCTTTTTTTAAAAATTCTTTTTAAAAGTTTCACAGAAAAAATTCATAGCGTACAAGATTTGTAATTGATCTCATATAAATATTTATTGCATTACGCATTTTATTTCGTTTGCAAGATTCTGACCCCATAAGAGAAGTGGTGCGTTAGTTGAAAAAATGAGCTACACTTTTAAAAGTTTACCTCTTATATAAAAGGTTCATCGCGCCTTTTATTATGAGGCGCATAGACGCCTCCGATATTGTCGAAAAACTTCGTTTCATAAAGAAATCAATGGCACCTGTATTTACTTCCTTACGGCTCTTTACGCCTGGAACGTGGCCGCAACCATTGTTCTCCATCCCCTCCTGTCTGCCACCCTGGCCAAATCCCATCTTGTTATTTCGTTCTCGTCATACTCCGACAAGTTTTCTTTGGTCTTCCTCTATTTCCATCAGCTGACCATGTCAGAGGAACTCTTTCGTTTTCTTTTGCATGTCTTCTCGTCTCCATCTGCACCCAATTCAACTCCATCTTCGTTCTTTTATATACAAAGTTATAGGTGTATCTCTGGTTTTTTTGATACAGTTCATTGTTGGTCATTTTTTTTATGCCAGTATATTTTTTAAAAAATCTTTCTAAGACATTTTGTTTGAAAGGCATTCAATTTTGTTTCTTTCTCTTTGGTTAAAAAGGTACCCGTAAATAGCGAAAATGTAAAGGGTACTAAGCGAGATTGGGCCCGTGAAAAGTCTTACCAAAAAGGTACGAAACAAAAGGAAAGTGTATGCACCTCTTCATTTCACACAAAGGTATTTTTATTTATAGAAAAGAATAGGTTTACTTTTCAAGCAATATTTCATTCTATTTAGAAATTTCTATAGGTGCTACAACTAACGAATTGAAAAATTATATTAATGGACCCCCCCAAAAATAATAATAATAATAATAATAATAATAATAATAATAGGCGAAAAGGCATGCTTCAGGTCTTGAGTGGCAACCGAACTGTGAAATGAAAATAAAATTTTTTTGAGCCTCGATTAGTGCAGTATCACGTGCGAACAGAGCACACATCGGCAGGTCGGTCAAGTCGTATTTCTTTGACAAAATAAATATTTTTTAACTCGAATTTTTATAGCAATATTAGTTTATGGGATGGCTAAAACGAGGACGGAACCTGCGAGGATATCCGTTCTGGCATGATGTCTTCACTTCATGGCATGAGGTTTCAATGAAAGGAAATGAATGGAAACAATCTACGAAGCGGATCTATCCAATTAACCTGAATGGAATACCTAGTTTCAAGGTGGATGGAATTATGTAACATAGCAAATGTTTGGAATGTCAATGAGGCGTTCATTAAGTGGAGAGGCGGGGGAAGGGCGATTTTGTTTTCTGGACTATTATTAGTTAAGATGATACAATGAAAGTATTTTACTTTCTTATGAGAAGATTTAACGCTTCAAAAAGAGAATGAACCGTATTAATGATTGAAAAACTTATTTTCCATCATTTTGCCTTTAAAATCTCTCCTTTTTTTTAAAGCATTTCTCCCCATTTATCGTAAGAATACTACATTTCTATTAACGAAGTTCTAATTCAAACCGAACGGATATAGAATATTGTTTCAACTTTATAAAAATGTTTAGAAATGGATTAAAACTAGTTTAATTTTATTACATAGTTTTATTTTATTACATTGTGTAACAGAAATATACAATAAACATGTTACTGAGCTTTAGGGAAGTATTCAAAACACATTCAATGCAGTTAGTTTACTTCAATTATTTAAACTCTTTTTCGCTCATTAACCCATTCACTTTTTGATTATTTCAAGTTTCTTCATAAAAGGTAAATAACATTAAAATATATTAGTAAATTTAAGTATTTCAAGAATAAATATAAAAAAAAACTTACTAACTTTTCATAATCTTTGGCCATGGAGGGCAACTTTGATCCACGCGTCGGAAAAAGATTTGTTTCTTAATTTCTCTTCATAAAATGATCCCACCGTAAAATTGTTTTACATTTTTGGAAAGGTGGAAACATTGCCTTTCATTTCATGTAAAGAAAAATGTCATTCGAATTTTGGCAATACTACAAATGACGTTTGTACGCTTACGAGCATTTAATGACGAAAATCTATTTCTTCCAACTTTTGTCTGGAACACCTAACAAAATATTGAAAATAGCTAAGTAAAACACTCTATACTATTATTTTATTTATGTGTGGGGATGAATATGACACCATTTGGTCTAATCTAAATTGAATACTTTTTATGCTATATTTAATTATTGGTCACTGGGAAACTTTTGCCGATGAATGCGGGTAACTTTGGTCTAATATGTAACTATTTCTTTTTGGAACTTTGCACTTTCAAAAATGTATGTAAAAGTAACTATTTTTGAAGAAGTCTTATTTTTATGATTATTCATTTTTGCGATGATTTTTTAAAAAAACTAAACGATTTTAACCCTTAAAAAGATAAGATAGAATGCAAGAAACGTACAACGTTCTAAATCGCTATGTCGAAATGTAAACATTTTCAAATTCCTAATTAAGAATGTATTGTTTTTTTTCCTTTTATAATAAAATCGTTAGCTTTTTATAAAGATATTTGTTATTAAATCTTGCTTCTAAAAATAAGTTATTTTCCCTTATTAAAATTGAAGTTTATTTTTCTTTTAAGTGACAGTCAATACTGGTATTCATAGTATAATGTCATTCTACGATGCACTGCAATGTAAATGTTAAGTTATATACCATTTTTAATAACTATGTATCTTAGAACTTTGTTATTTTTATGTTTAAACATTTTAATATTACTATTTAATTCGATAACACAGCCTTTAAGGATGTTAAAAAGTATGTTTCTTATGTATTTCATGCTTGGACTAAAGTTACACGCCCGGATCCCAACCGTGTTCTAATTTTTTAAATTAACACCAATTTTTTATTAATTTATAAAATTTAACAAAAATGCTTGGAAATTATTTCTAAAAGTACAATACTTAGAATGCATTTTTAAGTGTTTAAATCGTTTTTGTAGTTTAATTTTTCTTCTTTTGTAAAAAAAAAAAACCCTATGATTTTGGACCAAAGTTACCCGCACTGACGGTATTTCTAAATCGTAGGCGGCACATTTTATACCATCTGTTCATAAAATAAAACAATATAGGTAATTCACTTAACACAAATACCGATAGCTAAGGATTGTAGTAAGTATTGTAGCTGGGTCTGGGACATAATCCCGACAGCCGAAATCCCTACAAGCCGAAATCCCGACAAGGCAAAATCCCGACAAGCCGAAATCCCGACAAGGCAAAATCCCGACAAGCCGAAATCCCGAATGGGTCAAAATCCCGAATGGGTTAAAATCCCGACAGGGTTGAAATCCCGAAAATAGATTTTTGTCCATTTCTTGATTTTTTTAAAAAAATAAATTATTAGAGATTATTTAGTTATTTAGTTAGTTAGATATTTAGTTAGTTATTTACTTAGTTATTTACTTAGTTAGTTATTAGTTAGTTAGTTAGTTTAGCTTAGTTAGTTGGGTAGTTAGTCTGAGTTAGTTCAGTTGTTAGTCAGTAGTCAGGCGTCAGTCAGGTCATCAGTTAGTAAACTGACTGACTACTAGATAGTCAGTAACTGACTAACTAACTGGCTGACTGACTGGCTAATAACTGGGCTGATGAATGATGGATGATGGATGGATGAATAATGATGGATGATGATGAGATGATGGATGGATGGAAGGGATGGATGAATGAATGAATGATGGATGAATGATGAATGATGAATGATTATGATGAATAATGATATGAATAATGAATTCATGAATAATGAATGATGAATGATAATAATGAATATGAATGAATGAAATGATGAATGAATTAAAATTAATGAATTAATGAATAATGAATACAAAATGAATAATGAAATGATACAAATGAATAATGATACAAAATGAATAATGAATACAAAATAAATAATGAATAATGATCAAATGAATAATATATGAATACAAAATGATAGTTAATAATGAATACAAAATGAATAATGAATACAAAATGAATAATGAATACAAAATGTATAATGAATACAAAATAAATAATGAATACAAAATAAATAATGAATACAAAATAAAAAAAAGAATCTCGAAATTCTTTCTTTAAATCGAGAAATGGACAAAAATCTATTTTCGGGTTTCGACCCATTCGGGATTTCGTCCTTGTCGGGATTTTGACCAATTCGGGATTTCGTCCCTGTCGGGATTATGGCCTTTCGGGATTTCGGCGTTCGGGATTCTGGCTTGTCGGGATTTCGGCTTTCGGGATTGTGTCCGGAACCCATTGTACTAAACCATTTCCTTTAAAATTCTTAGCACAATGCTTGGGTTGTGCATTTGCCCCTTTGACAATATTAACCGAACATAGTTTAAGCAGAATAATTTGACGGGCGACGCACAGTGAGCGTTGAGCTGGAAAGTGCACGTTGAGATGGAAAACGTGCCCCGTATACGGAGTACATTTTCCCAGACTGTCAAAAATGGATAGGGCAAATTTTCCAACTATTCTTGAAAAGATTTACAACACTTGAAAAATATTTTTGTTTTTTTATGTACATTTTATTGTAAACTAAGATAGCCCAAAAGATTATACAAAAAAATAGGTGAAATTATAAAAAAAAGGCCATACCAAATTACCATTACTTTACCAAATTGTTATATAACGGTCATTACCACCTGGATCCCTTCATCAAATCAAGCAAATTGTGTAACTTCCCCTTTTGTGTAACAATAGTTTGGTGCTCTTTTCTAGGGGCTGTCTAAAGTATTACTAAAGATTGCAAATTAAAATCATACTGCATGCACTAAAGTTTAGTGAGAGTGCTTCTCTTTTTTTCAAATCCAGTCAATTTACTTCAAAGTTTTGGGTGAAACATGACATATTAATATTTTACAGTGCAAGTATTTACGATCTATTGGAAACATTTGAGTTCTTGGATGCTTTTACGCTACTAAATCCATTCTTGACAGTTATTAGTGCAACGTAGATCGCTTCCGAATGGTACGATTTCTGTCAGCTTTCTTTTTATTAGTAGACAATTTTTAATCGGAAACAAATTTTTTTACATTCAGTACTCAATGTATGATTATTTTACTTGTTCGTATATTAAAAAAAAAATATATTTTTAGAATATTATAAAGGTTGAAGCATGTTTATCTACAAGGTATAGTTAGAATTCTTGCCCCATGAAATTTTGGAAAACCTGCCCTGTCACCATATTTTGACTTTAATAGTGCCTTGATGATTAGAGGCTTAAGTTATTTAAAAAAAAAAATACATATTTAAGTAGAGAGAAAAACCACTTTTTATTATACGCAATTATAAAACTATAAGTTGAATGAAGGAACGTTTAATTTCGGTTTGAATGTAAGCATAAAAAATTGAAAAAATCCTAAAAACAGCTCTAACGAAAATATTACAACTGAACAACGATTCTTGTAAATGGAAGTGTTGCTGCGTAAACCAAGCAGACAACTGGTGCCCGATCATTTTTAATACAAGGCCTGGTGGACCCCAATGGAAAACTCCCCCAGGGAATATATTATTAATCTAGGATAGTCAGAGTTTTGTAAAACGGTATTTTTAAGTACAAAATAAATATAGTAAAAGCGTTAGAATCAATTAAAGTAAGATTTTATGGAGTGGTAAGAAAAATAGTGTTACGAAATTAATATATTTTGGGCATTTTTAAGAATCTATTAATATATTTATTGGTTGAAAAATATACATTAAAAATATGAATTCATCACCATTTTCCATCTTTTAAGTGACTTACAAAAAATCCCCCACTGACCCCCACGTAGCCCCCTTGTATATAATGTCTTTAAACTATTTTAATTCAAAATATGTATTTTTTTTAGCTGCTAATGGCTGCTACTCTATTTTTGGCGAATTTTTAATTAACACGGCGCAGTGAATAGCACAACTAGATTCCAACATGTTTTACAATGCAGCCTCCAAAATCGTAATTTTTAACTCATTACTTTCAATTATGCAACCTATTAATGATTATTTTAAACACATCCTGGTATCTAGACGAGCTGCAAAAGAGAAGCGTAATCTTAAAATGAAATATAAAAGATAATTTTTCATAATTTTCAACCAAATAACAAAATTTTAAAAGAGTCAATACCTGAAAAAGAAGCATGCCGATTCATTTCAACTTTAAAACAAACTAATCACTACAAGCAGTTTGTTTTGAAAAAAGACATGGGTTTTCCAGATGCACCACCTAAAACAACAACGAGTATGAAGTTAAGCATAAGAAAGAGCTCTCGTGTTGTTTATTGTTTGAATAATCGCTTCACTCGCGCCATTAAATACAAATACAAATACAAAAATTGTCGACCAACAACAGGCCAGAGGCCCAGCAAGGTTGGTCCAAAATAAATCTAATACATTACCAGTTTCCAATGTCCGTCAAGTTTCTTCTTAAAATCTTCTACTATCTTCGAATGCACAACATAATCTGGTAAAGCATTCCACTCATTGACAACTCTATTGCAAAAATAATGTTTTCTTACCTCCCTTCTAAAGCTCGATTTATTAGATCGAAAAACGCGCAAACTTTTTTTTGATCATAAATTCAAAAATAATTTGAATATGACATTTATTTTCACTAATTATATTTTATATGATGTCTGAAACGCCTACTTAAAAAAAAATAAGTAATTCAAATAAATTTGTGGAAAATTACTAATTTTTATTAAAACCGCACAAACTTAGTTTTTTTTTAGTTTTTGATCACAAATTCAAAAATAATTTGAATATGACCTTAATTTTCACTAAATGCATTTTAGATAATATCTAAAACTTATCCTATAAAATAATAATGGATTCAAATAAATTTGTGGTAAATATCTAATTTGTATTAAAAACACAAACTTAATGTTTGAGTTTTTGATCATAAATTTAAAAATAATTTGACTATGACCTTAATTTTCACCAAATATATTTAAGATAATGTCTAAAACGTATTTATTATGATTCTAATAAATTTGGGGAAAATAACTAATTGTTTCAAAAAACGCACAAACTTAATTTTTTTTAGTTTTTGATCAAATTAAAAAAAAAAAATTAACATGTCTTATTTTTATTTTCACTAAATATTTTCTATATAATGTCTCAAACATACCCTAAAAAATAGTAAGGGCTTCAGATAATATCTTTTGCGATACGGATTTTTGTCCAAAAACACCAATTTTTTCCACACTGTGCGATGCACAGTGTGGCAGAATCATGATTTAGCTGGCAAAAAGTCAAAAAATGAAATGAAGCATTCAGCTGCGAATAAACAATATAGTTCGGGGCACCTGGTGTTATGACTTATTCTCGGTTTGAGTGCTTCCCCCCTCCCCCCCACCACCACGAACAAAGCACTCTGTGTATTTATTTTAATCAAGTGAAGTACTTTCGCAAATTAGTCTCTACTTTTTCAGCTTGTTTTGCGATAAAAATAGTCTTTCTAAATTTAAAAAAAAGATGGTTCCTGAACCCTCAGGTATGATATTGCTAATATAAACTGTTTTTCTAAAGTTTATGTAAGTTAAAATTATATTAAAAAAGTTCTAATTGTACCTAAGAAAATTCAATTTTTCTTTTCCTGTTAATTTATTTTCTCTTAGTGTAAAAGTAAACTTCCCCGCACTTCCCCGCGGTGATTTTTGCAGGAACTTGTAGTGCATACTTCATATATTAATATCCAACAAGAATATGTTGCGCATGTTTGCGCCATTTTGATTTATTCACTTTTTTATAAGGCTCCAAAAATTTAAAAAAAAAACGCATTTAAATAGCTTTTTTGTTTGAAATACATTAAACTGGAATTTTTTTGTGTAAAAATTCTGGTAAAATATTTTTAATTATAAAATATATTATCAGGAAAACCTCATGCAACTTGATTTTTGTCCGTTTTGTGTAGAAAGTGGAGTTGTGACGATGTCTCAGTAGCTGTCTCACCATTCTCAAAAAAGCTTGGATCTAGTAGGAAATCTATAGAGAATTTTTTTAAATTGATAATTGTACAATTAGTTCAGCAGGCTTTCTTTCAACTTATACGATATATATGTATATATGTCTTCATAATGTTGGAATGAAAGCATAATGTAACTTCTTGAGGTTTTTTATTAATTGTTTGTTTCTTCGGCGAGTCTCGAAGATTGATGTATTGTATCTTTTATTGCAGAATTACGTTCAAAAGAACTTGTTTTAAAAATAATGGAATTATATAATTTAATGAGATATAATCTTTGTATAAAACCCTATACGAAAAATTAGGTTTTTTTATCAGAACATCCTAAAAAGTGAATCAAGCTATTTAAATAAAACTCTTTCGCATTTTGCAACGCCGCGTCTCATAGAAAACTGATTAAAAAAGTAAGAATTCTTATTTAAAACAAAATAATTATGAAAAATATCTTTAAGTGTACTTATTTACTCATAACTATTTTACATTAAATACAACCAACAAAAATTTTATAAATCACTCCAGTGAATTAATGCCAGCTAATTTGGTATCTTGCCACACTGTGCGACGGTGGAAAACCACCTGGATGCGTTATTTAACGTTCAAAGTGATTTATTTTTAATACAATTTCAAAGATTAAACACCCGACAGAATTCAAGTATCGTACATTTTGCAGCAATAAAGGGTAACTGAGGCCATAAATATGGTAAAGTATATGAATTTTTGAAAAATAAATAAAATCATATTATTTATCTAATTTTCAAATATAATATTAGTTTAGAAGATAAAATTTTCCCGCTATACTTACGTTTTTATAAATATTTGTGGCCACGATACTCAAAACATACATAAAAACTATATGAATATAAACCTCTTAAGGGGGGTCGGATGGGTGTTTGGATCAAAAATGTCGATTTCTGTTTTTCGTTTTTTTTATTTTGCTTATCCTTAGCTTTAATTTAAGACCAAGATTATCGATTTCTGTTTAGTAGTTTTCATCAGTTTTTACCTAAACCTTACTTTTCTTTTGCGTTTCCTGAAATATAAGGTTTTTCAACAGTTAGGAACATTTTTCTCAAGAGCTATAAAAGATATCAACATATTTTGTTTCGTTATTTCTTCCCCATAAATAGCTCTTTGACTTAAACTGAGGAATTTTAAATATCTCTGCTCAAAGAATAATTTTATAACTTTAAATCTGATTTTTTTTTGTGTTTTTCAATACATATTTTTTAAAAAAAACACTGTATTTTTTTAATATTTTGAAATATCCTCGGTTTAAATCAAAAAGCTATATGTAAAGAACAAAATATAAAAAAGTTTATAATGATATCTCGTATGGTTCCCGAGAAAAATGTTCCTAAAATGAGGTAAATTAACATAGGCGAGATAGAACCATCCGACTCCCCTTAAGTAGTGAATGAATATTTATCAGCGTTAATTTTATAAAGTAATATACCGCCTTGTACCTTTTTCGACCTCTTTAATGGTTTTTTCGTATTTAAGGTGTTTTGGATCCATTCATTAAATATCTCTGCTCAAAGAATAATTTTATAACTTTAAATCTGATTTTTTTGCATTTTTCAATACATATTTTTTTTAAAAATATATTATATTTTTTTAATATTTTGAAATATCCTCGGTTAAAATCAAAAAGCTATATGTAAAGAACAAAATATAAAAAAGTTTATAATGATATCTCGTATGGTTCCCGAGAAAAATGTTCCTAAAATGAGGTAAATTAACATAGGCGAGATAGAACCATCCGACTCCCCTTAAGTAGTGAATGAATATTTATCAGCGTTAATTTTATAAAGTAATATACCGCCTTGTACCTTTTTCGACCTCTTTAATGGTTTTTTCGTATTTAAGGTGTTTTGGATCCATTCATTAAATATCTCTGCTCAAAGAATAATTTTATAACTTTAAATCTGATTTTTTTGCATTTTTCAATACATATTTTTTTTAAAAATATATTATATTTTTTTAATATTTTGAAATATCCTCGGTTAAAATCAAAAAGCTATATGTAAAGAACAAAATATAAAAAAGTTTATAATGATATCTCGTATGGTTCCCGAGAAAAATGTTCCTAAAATGAGGTAAATTAACATAGGCGAGATAGAACCATCCGACTCCCCTTAAGTAGTGAATGAATATTTATCAGCGTTAATTTTATAAAGTAATATACCGCCTTGTACCTTTTTCGACCTCTTTAATGGTTTTTTCGTATTTAAGGTGTTTTGGATCCATTCATTAAATATCTCTGCTCAAAGAATAATTTTATAACTTTAAATCTGATTTTTTTGCATTTTTCAATACATATTTTTTTAAAAATATATTATATTTTTTTAATATTTTGAAATATCCTCGGTTAAAATCAAAAAGCTATATGTAAATACAAAATATAAAAAGTTTTATGATATCTCGTATGGTTCCGAGAAAATGTTCCTAAAATGAGGTAAATTAACATAGGCGAGATAGAACCATCCGACTCCTTAAGTAGTGATGAATATTTATCAGCGTTATTTATAAGTAATATCGCCTGACTTTCGACTCTTAAGTTTTTTCGTATTAGTGTTGATCATCTTTAAAGTTATAAAGAAGATTCATTCAATATCTATTTATTTAAGGAAATTTCTTTTCAACTCCTGATTACGTATATTGAGTAGGTCAATGACCTTTACCTGGATCATTAGCGATCTCTATTTGCTAATTATTCATTTGCCAAAGTATTAAATCCATTGTGCGTGAATTTTGGGATTTGTCAAAAGTTTGAAGGGCTTTTTATATAGCCTTTCCTACTAGTACCCCTACATAAGACAAATTTCTTTGTTTTGGTAAAACTTTAAGTTCTTTAGTTCTTTACTGAAACATTACTGCATAAAAATCCTTAATGAAGTTTGAATTTACAGAGTATAGTTACCAATTAATATGTAACTAATCTATTTTTAAAGCAAAACTTGCTATATTTGTTTTGTAGTATTAGGGCAAAATAAATTGCATAATAGAAATTAATAGTACTTCAATTAACAAAAAAAAACCTGTCAATTCGTACTGTATTCCCCATTACCAACTACAAACTTCAACCTTAATTTGAAATTTGCATAATATATATACCATGCACTTAGTTCTTTTTGTGTTAACAGAGTAAAAAAGTAAGAAGGAGTTATAGTTTATATTTTAATCCATTAGAGCCTGCATATTTTTTCACATGGAATTTCCTAGACTGGTAGCGGTTCTAATCTGTTACGGATTGTTTAAATCATTACCAAGCCTACAAGTGTAAAACAGAAATGATATAAAGTAACTGGGGAACAAAAAGTGCTTTTATGGTCCCAGCATTTTTTTTATTTAGCAACGAACAAGTTCCATATTTTTTTTAAATGCAGAAAAATTAATTTTTTAAATAGATTATGAAATGATGATTTAAAATATCTTAATGAAAGTTTCAAGAAAAATTGAGTATATTAAACAATCAATTTTAAAAAGGCGTCAATTTTAGTTTCCGTTTTAACCGTTCCGCTATTGCTAAGTGATCGTGAATTTCGGTTCTTTCTCGCTTCATAACTTTCTTATCTTTCACGATATTTTTTTCTATTTTCTCATTGCTATTATTTTATCAGAAGTTATTCGGAACAGTTATTTTCTAAATTATATTTCAATGAAGATTGGAATTGTGACAGGGTAGAAAGACAACAGTCTTAAAAAACAACAACAATTTGAGCCCTACTTTAAAGTAAACATACCAGTTTTATTATTTACGAAGTACGTGGAGTAAAACAATTTTATTACTATTTTATTTTATCTTTAGAGTTCTATTATTAACCTTTTGCGACCTTGGGTCCCCATTTAGGGACATTTTTTAAACCCTCTCCACAAACAATTAACATGTTAATTAGTTTCGAAATTGACCTGGTCCGATAGAATAAGATCCAAAAATCACTTTTCTGCCTACGAAACAGGTACCAGTAGTTTATTTCTATAAAGAAATCAAGTTGAACGAGGGTCAATACGATATTACGGTTCTTGGAAAAAATAACTTTAAAATAGTTCTTTCTTTAAACTTTTCAAAAAGTTCTTTTAGAAGTTAATTTCAAAGACATTTTGCATTAAAAACAATGTTAAAATAAACTGTTAACTACATATAAGTGATACGGCTCTTTTTTGCATTTATAGCACAATTTTTTTTTGTATTTTTAGAGATTAAGGCGTGTCTCCTCAGTAACTATTAAACATAATTTTCTTAAAAATTACTTTGCAAAACACACTTTTTAGAATATATTTGAATGAAAAGTATGTTTAGATGAAGAAAATACGTGTAGGATAAGAGGTTAATAATAAATGTTGTTGTTATTTTGTGTCGTTGAAATATGTCCAAGACGCCCCAACATTTTGGGACTTCTTGGCAGGTGCGAGACCGTGTGCTAACGTAGCCGCAAGGTTTTTAACCCCTACGAGTTGAAAAAAAGTTCTTTTAAAAAAATGCCCCGTCATTTATTATTATTGTTGCTGTTAATTTTTTGATGGTGTACTTATTTAAAGTACACAAAAAATATGTAACTTTTAATCATTTTTTAAAATTAATTTTCTGAAATTTTTTTGGTTATAATTTTCATTCTTTGCCTAAATAAAGTACCAATATTTCTGCATATTGCCATTTAAATTGTTTGTGAAATGTAAAAATAGAAGTACACGATCGTGTACTCAAGCTTTTTTCCTCCAAGCATTTGTCCTCATTTCTTCCTTTTTTTGCATAATTTTTTAAGCTAATAATTTTCATTTTTTGCAGCTACATCGCTTCAAATACGGCCTTCAGCATGTTACAACTCGGCCGGAGACCTTGGCACTTGTATGTTTGTCTGGGAGTGCATAAAAACCGAAGGAAAACACTTAGGAACTTGTGCAGATGGTTTCCTTTTTGGAAGTTGTTGTGAGCACAATGATTCCAAAAATAATCTTTTTCCTCAAACAGAAACAACTATACTTATTTCTACAAATAGTGCAACATCATCGAATTTTCCTCTTCCATCAGACAGCGAGCTCATAAACGTTTTAGTGTCCACAACCAAACCTCGGCCATCAGCACATATCAGTACTTTATCTTCAGTTACATCAGGCACTTTAACGAGCAAGTCCAAACCTCCCTCAATACCTACGATCTTGCCATCAATTCTAGCAAAACCATCTTCAATACCAAATCAACCATCAAAGCAAACTACGAATAAGCCACAGAGTCAGACAGAACCTTCCTTTCAACTAAGTACACTTAGTCAGCCAATGCCTTCTACTCAGACAAAGCCAACCAAGCCATCAAGTCATACGAAGCCAAACGTTCAGACGAAGCCAACAAGTGCAACAAAGCCAATAAAACCAATAAATATAACAAATCCAACCAATCAGACAGCACCAATAAATGTAAGTAAGCCAACAAATCAAACAAAACCTATACATGCAGTAAAACCAACTAGCTCGGCAAGACCTAGCAGTGCAACAAAGCCATCAAACCAATCAAATCTTTCTTCAAGTCAGACCAAACCATCGCTAGCATTCACACATTCATCATACAAGCCAACTTTTCGTCCTACTTTAAAACAAAAGACAACTACATCATCTGCAACATCATCTACAACTCAACTAGAATCAAAGTCTCCTTTAATCACAATTCAAAATTTTCTGACATTGAAAACTACATCTCCAGATACCCCAAATACGATGGAACCATACAGTCTAACTGGAAGTCAAAGTGAGTAATTTTTCTTTGTGTGTGTGTGGGAAAAAATTCTTATTGAATAATTATTACATAACTCTACTTACTAACAGTACTTATTTATATTCATTTTATTGTTTTCGAAAAATGATAACGATGTTTGAATCGTTGTAAACAGTAAGTTAACTTTTTGAGAAACTTGGATAATTATTTTTATTTTGTCTTTCATGAAACCGCAACTATTGCGATGCTCGTTATGCATACAAGTATTCATTCATTTTCAGAGTAATTAAAACGTTAAAATGTAGATTTATATATCGTCGATCAAATGACAAAACCATGAATGTGCAAATGTTGAGGATTGGCGGTTTTTGAAAACTGTGGCCTTAACGTATCCAGTTTTCCATCCCTTGAATTTTACAACATTCGTGGTTTTGTCATTTGAGCGAGGATATCTAGTGAAGTCTCCCCCTTCACTACCAGGACGTACGCAGCGCTCGTCCTCCCAATTCGATCATCAACGAACAGGACGTACGCTGTGTACGTCGTCCACACAACGGAAAACAGGTGCAACAAAAGCTTTGCTAGCCTGGTCTATAGGCTCTTATTCGAGAAATTAAGCCTGGAAGTGTAGGGGTTAATATCTGAAGTAGTGCATTGAGAGAAATATTTACTTCGAGCATAGTATTTTGTAATTAAAATAAAGTATTCTAAAGAAAAAAAATATTGTCATTCTAAGGCGAACAATTGTGTCATTTTTTGGACCAAATAAAAATGATTTTTCTAATGTTTTAAGGTTCATCACACCAGTACAGCACATATCCAGGTGGATGGTTTCGCCCAACAGGATTTACAACAAAACGACCACAGCGTCCTACAAAACCTTCCCACTCTCAACGACCACAGCGTCCTACAAAACCTTCCAATAATCAACGCCCACAAACAGCCAACAAACCAAGTTTCCACCCGTACACAAGACCCACATGGAAACCAAGGCCCACAAGTTCTGGATATTCAACAACGCCAAAACCCCACGTATTCACGTTTGCTTCGTACTACACTACAAAGCCACCAACGACGAAATTTCCGAGTACATCAGCAAATCGGTTAAATGTTACAGAAACGAGCCTTATGAACTTGAATAGGACCACGACGCAAATTTTGCCCGTGAAAAAAACTACTGTAATGACTTCTGTGAAACCAACTCATTTCGACGCCAGTTCCATAAAAGATTTCAATGTGACAATGATACCATTTTTTACGACATTCAGACCAGAAGTCCAGACGGGGTCCACAAAGACCTCGCAGTTTTTATGGTTTCCAACTTCTAACACTCCGTCTCCAACTAACTCTGAGAAGTACAATACGACTGTAATTAGTGGAAGTGTTTTAGTGGAAAGTACTACACCTTCATACAGCAAAACGACAATAAGGCCGACACTTAGGCCTACAGGAGAAGCATGGACTGTAAAGCCAACTATAGAACAAAATGGATTTTCAAGTACTACTACAACTAAAAAACCATTCAAACAAGGTATTGAAATCCATTCATTAATATGGTTAAACCGTAACAAAAGTCTTTTCTTAACCTTAGAACTACTAACCGAGGCAGATATTTACCCCGGGTAGGTTTGTGTGTCTAGGGTTAAGCTGATCAGTAACATTATACTATTTCAATAGATTTTTAACAAACTTAACTTTGATAAAACTGAATTTGCTCCTCAAAATTTTCTTCAGTATAAAAAACAAAATAATCATGTACTTAGTCAAATGAGTACGTTCAGAACGATTTTACGAGCAAAATTTCCTAGGTGTTTATATTTGTTTGTTGTTTAAATGGAAGAAAAAACAGTTTTATTTCTAGGATTAATATAACTAACCAAAGAGGTGAGGTCATACAGAACCCCAGTTCTTAACCCTAACTTTTTATAGATAGATTTTATTAATGCTCATCTATCTGCAAGTTGCTTAATCAAGCCTGATGTTTGAAAAAACTGTTGCCACCAACTATTAAAAAATAACTGCAAAACAACTTGATCACCGAAAATGTCTCTCGTGACTGATACAGGAGTGAGTACTAAATACTTTGAAGAATGCAAGTTTTGGAACGAAACCTTAAAAAAAATGAAATATTAGTTTTTCTTTATAAATAACTTTCAGTAACAACATGCTCACACAAAAGTAGATAACCAAAATCTATGCTTAACTCAATTTTGAAACAAAAGGAGAATGTGACTTTTGCAGTTAAAGTCATTTTCTCAAAAAATAGTTGCACTTACTCTAACCATTTTTACAAACGTCACTTCCCCGAATTAATATGATTCTAGAATTCTAGAGTAACGGCAATTTTATACCATATTTCCAAAAAACGGCACATCTTCCAATTTCAAGATATATATAGTACAAGGATTTGCAAGATTCATTATAATATAAAGTGATTAAGTTTTAGAATGAACTCACATGTCCAAAATTATCTTTACATGAATTGTTTTTTTTGTGTTGTTTTGATAAAAACTACCTTGAAATATGTAATTTGCTTTTGACGACTGGTAACACTCATTACAACACATATTTTCGAGAATTTGAAAATTTAACAGACTATATAAATTATAGTTCATGAAAATTTCAATGCAAAAAATCGATATAAAAAGTTATGAGTATGTATTAGTCTCAGTTATTAGCAATTGCTTATTTTCTGCACATGTAAAAGACATTTTTCAAAAAAATTTCACGATTTTATTTTAAATAATAGTATTGTTCAAAGTTTGTACAAGCCCGATCTCAAATTCATGAACTTCCTGAGTTATGCAGTTATTTTAGAAAGTCTTTTTTCAGCTTTAAAAATATTGTACTCATAGGGAAATGGAAGGGGTCGTTTACGAAATGTGCAAACCAATCACAAAACGTACAGTGACCTGTCCTCACTTTGTGAAAGATCCATTATTTTCTCTTTCTAGGAGTAGAACATTTTTAATACTGAAAAAAGACTCGCTAAAATATCTGCATACTCTACAAATTTATGAATTTGAATGAATACATAAGTTCAGCAATATTATTTGAAATTAAATCATGTAAAAAATTGAGAAATGTCTTGTACATGGGCAGAAAAAAAGCAAATCCTTCATACTAATTCTCATAACTCCTTTTTGAATTACCTTTCTGCATTGAAGTTTGCATGATATATATTTCATATAGTTGGCTAAATTGTCAACACATTTTGTTTGCTTTCATAGATAAAGATTTTATGATCATATTAACCGCTACAATGTGGATTGTTATTATTTTTTTTATTATCCAGATAAATGTTCTTTTACAGAACCTTTGCTAATATATAGATAAATATTTCATTAAAAGGAATATTTTTTTTAATAGATTTTTAAGATCAGGGTAGTCGAAAACGTGTTATTACTTTGGTCCCATATTCTGCGTACTGTCTAACTGCTATCTAGACGTTATTTAGGCACGAAAATATGTAAAGTAGTGTGAGTCGCCAAAAGCAAATTGCACGTTTTAAAGTAGCTTTTAAGAATTCTCAAAAAATACAAATAAAAGCACTTGATGTGAAGATAATTTTGGATGTACAAGAACCCTTTCCTTATTGAAATATATACCATTAGGTTATAAGAAACTTATCATTAAAATACACTCCAATGTAACCTCTCGACATCACGCCTACCTTAGTGAAATCGACCGACTTGCCTTTCAAATTAACTCCTTTGACTCTCTCAACCAAGACTCTCCTGTTTTGTAAAGGTCATTTTTACGCATATATAAACTGAAATAAAATAAAGCTTTAATCATGCTTGCCTTATTCAAATTGCTATCAAGTAAAAAAAAACTTGTCTTATAAATTTTAAACTGACCTCAAACAATTTTGTTTAAAATTCACTAAGTTCTTCGTCATTCTGTTTCGTTACCTCTTTTTTATGTGTGTTTGTTCCGAAACTTTTAGTAACATCGGGATGTGGGCAGCAAAACCCTCACCCTCAAAAGAAAGTTGTTGGAGGTACCAATTCAGCTTTCGGATCTTGGCCATGGCAGGTAGTAGTTTTTGATTAACTTACTATAAATTGTATTATCGTCTCTCTTAACGGTTTTGTTTTAAAATACTTATTTTTTTTATTCATTCCCAATTCCCCTAATCACACCCCACAATATAATAAGTTATATCATTATTATTAGGAATATTGAGAGAGATTATCACATTTCAAAAGTACTACAGGGTCATTTAGAAAAGGATTCCCTAAATTTGAAATGCGGAAACATTTTAAGTGGTATGCTACAAATTTTTGTTAGATTTTTAAATTTCATAGAAAAAAAGCAGAAGAACTATCTTCAGGGAAGATGCTCACTTGTTCCATTTTCTTGCATCCCATTTAAAGTTGAGTCCTTTCTGAGAAATCCCGTAGCTATAAAAATGATACATTAACTTACTAATTCCTATCTTGTGTTCTGCAGGCATCTGTACGAAGAACTTCTTTCTTTGGCTTTTCAAGTACTCACAGATGCGGTGGAGCCCTCGTTAGTAGACAATGGGTTGCTACAGCTGGTCACTGCGTTGATGAGTAAGCATTTTTTTATACTTAAAGCCAAAACTATTACTAATTTTTGAAGTATGTGTCACCTCAAATGTTGAAACTGACCTATATACGTTATACACTGTACAAAGGCGGGAAGGCTTGGTTGAATTTCCTAAAATAACAAAAGTTCCATCTCTATATTGTTTAATATTAGAGAATAAGTCTATACTAATACATATATGTATATGTATATGTGTGTATGTGTGTGTGTGTACATACATATCATATACATATACATATACATATATATACATATATATCATATATATATATATATATATATATATATATATATAATATATATATATATATATATATATATATATATATATATATATATATATATAATATATATATATATATATATATATATATATATATATATATATATATATATATATATATATATATATATATATATATATATATATATAATATATATATATATATATATATATATATATATATATATATATATATATATATATATAATATATAATTAGTACAGTATGGATGACAAGTGATGCAAAATGTCATCATTATGCCCACGACTATAACAATATTGTCAATTGTAAACCATGCCGTATGGGAACAACGTGAAAACAACCTGCAAGGACAAAATATAAACACTTTCACATAGTAATAATCGGAGAAAACAACGTGAAGTCTACGCAAAGCATCGTAGACAAACAAAAGTGAACAGTCGTCGAGTGGAAACAATGTGGTAAGTCCACGTTTCAAAAACATGAGTATGTTGGCATTTAACTTTGAAACTGCATTGAAACAATATATTTGTGTTGCTTGGGCTATTCATTTGCCAACAAAAGTAACAAAAGTAACTTGTATACCATCGTTTGTCCACTCGTGCTATTATTTCTTTTGCCATTGCAGCTTGCTACTGTCCCAGATCAAAATCCGAGTGGGCGAGTACGACTTTTCCAGTGTGCAGGAGCCCCACGGCTACGTGGAGCGCGGCGTAATCAAGAAGGTGGTGCACCCGCGCTACAATTTCTTCACCTACGAGAACGACCTGGCCCTGGTGCAGCTGGATGACGCCATCGACGCCGTCCACTTCCCCCACGTCGCCCCCATCTGCCTGCCCCCGTCCGAAGAGAACTTGGTGGGCAAGAATGCCACCGTCACGGGATGGGGCAGATTGAGTGAAGGTGACATTTCTTTCAACGCCTGCACATTTTGTGTTTTAGTCTAGCCTCATCATTTCTACCAGAAACCCTTCATCCTTGTTCCATTGACACCCTTCTCAATGAACTAAACCTAGAATAGGGGAATTGGGAAGCAGCTTTAGTAGCTTTTTTCTATGATTGTTAATAAACTGCTCAATGTCATTGGAGGAATCCAAATTATCCTATTTCTTTAATATCTTCTCTCAAGATGTCCACATACACGGAACTTTGTATTATGCTTACTTTTCTATTAAACGAGAATGTTTAGGCTTCTTGAAAATACCGTATAGAAGTAGATAAGAGTAAAGTATTATTAAGTACAGTAGTTTTTAGTCGAAAATATACTTGTTTTGACAAGATAAAATGAATAAGATATCTTTGCAAAATGTGCATCGTAGTTGTGACACGTTACCGATCTAACTTTTGAAAACTTCAAAACCTTTCCCAATAAAAAAATTAAACCCAAAATAGGATGATTTACATTTAAAGCAAAAACTATGTATTTAAAAAACATATTAAACAATCGGTCGGGACGGAAACTGCCCTTTTTTAATATTAAACCTTTAACGATGAATGGAATTAGTTGCTGGTTTTAATGAGCTGTCTTCGGCTCAAATCTCAAGAGACCTTAAATGTCCCTTTGATAGGAAAAATCCATTGGTCAAGTGTTTCCCCTATATAAAGAGTATGTGTGCAGGGCTCGGGAGTGAAGAGGTTAAACTAGTATTTCTAATTTTCCAGGTGGGGTTCTCCCTTCGATTCTTCAAGAAGTCCAAGTGCCCATCATCAGCAACGAGAAGTGCAAGACGATGTTCTTAGCCGCTGGTAGGCACGAGTACATACCGGAGATTTTCATGTGCGCTGGCTTTGAAGAAGGGGGCAGAGATTCGTGCCAGGTAAACATTTAGATTTAAATGCAAGAGACAAATCAAACGGATTTCTTTCGGTCGGCATACAGTATTATTGATCTAATTTTATAGGCATTGTAATTGTGACCAGGGTAATGTCTTTAAGACACCTTTTTATAATTATAATTACTAATTAAATTTAATGCAAATTATGCTCATGTATTTTTGTGTTTTATATTAGTACTGTGGTCCTAAATTATCCTATCTGAACCTAATCGTCTACTCAATTGGAAGACTAAACAGAAAGCTTGGGAATTGCACATAAATTAAAATCATAATAGCTAATCAAAAACTTACCCAATGAAACTGATTTTTTTAACTGTTTTCATCAGACTCGTGGAACTATAAATTGAAGAAAACAAGTTAATGATGGTTGGTTGGGTTTGTAGTTAGTTTATTGCTTCGGACGAGCTTACCAGTAAACAAGGTAAGGTAATCGTTTCCGGCTGTCTATTTCTAGCCTCCTTCAGGAGCTTTAACACAGCCAATAACGCCTCGTAATTTAGAACCCTGGTCAAGTGACGAGGTCGACACCTGAGCGGGCACCCAACGGAACTTCGAGCGACATCGTACGCTAACGCCGTCGGGACTTTGGATTCCACAGATTTAACGAGCACGTCTGTCCCTGTGTACTCGAGCCCATCCGTGATGAGGATTTTTTCTACTATTTCCAGCACGGATCCGATTTATAGGATGACTGGCAGTAGGTGGGATTCGAACCCCCGCACTCCTGAGAAGGTTGAATCTCTAGGCTGATGCCTTAACCATTCGGCCACGGACGGGCCTACCAGTAAACAACTCTGGTGTAACTAGGTGCGGTGAGCATCTGTCGCACGATATATACTACTACTGTAACTAGGTAATTTGGTGATTTAATCGTTTCCGGCTGTCTATTTTTAGCCTCCTTTAGAAGCTTTAACACAGCCAATAACACCTCGTAATTTAGAACCTCTGGTGAGCTACTTTACCAAACACAGTTGAGCTCAGTTGGGGGATACTCTGGTTAATTGCTCCAGACTGAGAACAGAGCTTCTACCATTTTTTTTATGGTTTTAGTGTAGTCGTTTCCGGCTGCCTATTTCTAGCCTCCTTTAGGAGCTTTAAAGCCCATTTCACACCTGCACAACTACTTGCAATTCCGTTGCAACTGCAACTCGTAACTTGTGGTAACCTGGTTTTTCGGGTTTCCGCAAAAAGTTATTTATCTCACAATTTGGCAAGTTTCATCTTTTTGCAGGGCATCGCTTGCATCATACAGAAATTTATGTTTCCGAACTTCATTAATAAGATAAATTTCCATTTGTGCCGTCCATTTACTACCCGTTTTTACTTGCGCAGATTTTTGCATTTTTTTGCAAGCAAGGAAAGTTGGCGTCTTAAAAAGTAAATAAACAACCAGTTGGCGAAGTCTAGTTCGCCACAATGTAGCCAAACAAATACTGAATTCTGATTGGCTAACGGTACATGCAACTTGAGATTTTTTCGTGCTCGCATGAAAAAATCTCACGACTTGAGTGCAACTTTTAAATACATGGTGTCCTATGGGAGTTGCAAGTAGTTGTGACAAGGTGTGAAATGGGCTTTACGTTATGGTTTTAAATGAGCTCACATGCAATAATTAAGACTTAAATTTTTCGAGTCAAGTAACAAGGACGGTACCTAAACGGGTTAAATTTAAGAGCTTATTATTCGTCGGACTTTGTTTCGGCTGCACAAAACATTTATAGATTGGCAGTTATTTTAGGGATACCCGAACCTGGGGCCTTTCGCATGCAAGGCAAACGCCCTAACCGACCGAGGTCCCCACCAAACACACAGCAAATGTAGTTGTCAAATATAGTTGTTTGGTTTGTAACTGGTTTATTGCAAAGCATAAAGCGGCTTATACCAGACGTTATCCGGCTGTAGATTGAGGACATAAATGGGCTCCGACCTAGAAGCAGCTTTTTCTGGATATAGGAAAAAACTAGTTCTTGGAAACAAATGAAAGTTTTAAATGAATGTGAATCTTTAAGTAGCTGTCAAAAGTTCGGTCTTGGTTTTCTTTTCGATGTCATGCCGTTATTATAGTTAAAATTTAAAAGAACGGGTTTTGTTTAAAATCTGAGTGGTTTGCTTCACTTCAATTGCTCTGTGCTTCCTATACCATGACTCACGTCATAAAATATGTTCGTGCTTCATCAGTTTATTGGGAGTGTATAATTTTAACTTTTAATCTTACATTGTGAAAAACAACTAATGTAATTTACATCTGAATATGGGTCTGGGGTTGGTAAGAAGTGGTTAATTTGTTAATTACAATACAACTTTGTTGCCATGCCACACACACACATCTTTAAATAAAATTATTCTAAATAACCATTTTCCAGCCTTCAGGTTCATTTTTCTATTTACGTGGATGGTTGAATTTTACTGTGCCGTTGTACACATGTCAATTCAACACAATAAACCGCCACCTATTTTTTTTTAAATATAGGGGCACAAAAAGAAAATTTTTGCCATTTTAGACAAAATTATGTTTAAGTTAAACTTAAAAATTTAACCGTCTTTTTGAAGTTTATTTGCGTTTAATTTGCCACTTTTTATTTATATAACAATTACTTTCAAATATTTACAATAGTTATCCTGAAAAGTGAACCTAAATACTGAAAATCGGTGTTTCAAAATAAGGACACAAAATAAGGACAAAGTTGTATTGCAATTAACTTCCATCCCAAGCACACAAGCCTGAAAATATATGTCTACCAACCAACCAACTTCCACCCTTTATAAGCGGGTCTCTGATCAAGCCATAGATATCATAATTAAAGTATTATGATATCTATGTACTATCTATCTACTTTAATTATGATATCTATGGATCAAGCACACAAACCGGAATATATATGTACCAACCAACTTCCACCCTTGCGCATATTCAGAGTTGAGTTGATTTATCATTGCATTAGAGCTACACGAGGGCTATTGGCGACAAGCGCCGTCATTTAGAATCACATTCAAGTGACCCGCGATGTCGCTCGAAGTTCCGTTGGGTGCCCGCTCAGGTGTCGACCTCGTCACTTGACCAGGGTTCTAAAATACGAGGCGTTATTGGCTGTTTTAAAGCTCCTAAAGGAGGCTAGAAATAGGCAGCCGGAAGCGATTACCTTACCTTACCTTACCTAAGTGACCCGCACATTCAGAAGTGTATTATATTAGTTCGTAAAAATACATTAAGTGATTTAAATTTAAACTGCAAAGTGAATCTTTTTAACCTTCGTGTTATAATTTCTTTTAAACGGAATAATTTTAACATGAGCCGCGGTAGCTCAGTCGTGTGAAGCGTCGTGCTCGCATCGGAAGGATTGTGGGTTCTGTCCTCGGCGGTGCTCGCAATTCTGATGGTTGCTGGGTCGGCGCTTGTATTCGACTAAAGACCGCCGTGTTGCTAATGGTGGCTGGGGCACGTTAAATATGTCGTGGTCACAAAGTCCTCCATGTTCCCATACCAAATTAATACCTCTGGGGGTACCAGATCAGGGGATTATCAGCCTTTGATCTGGATCAAAATTCCGATATGTGAGTGAGAATGGATGTGTGAAAGGGACCTTCCTGTAAAACAGATGTGTCATGCTGCGAGCAAAAGTCGGACTTCCTCCCTTGTGGCGCTCAATAAAAACGGAAGCCGCCCCACTTCGCCTTAAAATCGGGTAGTTCTCTACTTCGGGCTCGGATACCGAGTGGCATTAGACACAACATAATTTTAACATCGTATTTGATACATATAACAAGAAACTATATCGACTTGTGAACTCAATTTTGACATGGTTTTTCTTGATCTCGTAGGGCGATTCCGGCGGCCCCCTGCAGATTCAAGCCGAAGAAGGATACTGGTTTCTAGCCGGAATCATCTCGTGGGGGATCGGCTGCGCGGAACCCAACATGCCGGGAGTGTGCACAAGAATATCGAAATTCAAAGACTGGATAGTTCAGCACATTGGGGCATAAAACAGATATTAAGAATATGGAGGCGGTCATCTTATGGAGATAATTGTGGAACTTTCGTATGGAGGACTCAGAATACAAGTGAACCCATAAAAAGCTTCTTTGTGCTACAGGGGTTTAAAATTTTCTCTATGCAGGATTTTTGTTTCTGCGTAATATGTAATAGGAATATCATTATCAAATCCTTAGTTGTACGGCCGCCTGGGCCGTTTTAGAAGTGAAAGGGTTAAGTTTTTTGAAAGCTTTAAACAGAAAAAAAAGCTTTTTAACAAAAAATTCTTAACTTTTTTTTTAATTGATAGCGCCTAGCTGATATTATCTGAACTAGGACATTTTTTATTATTGCACTAAAATTCTGCATAGTTAGGGCATGCAATTGAGCTGCTTACTCGAAAATATATTACTAGTATTCTGAACCCGCCATATGAAAAAATGCCTCGTACAAGCTGCTGAAATGATTAAGGATGAATATCACTTACCTACATATTTATTATTTTAATTAGAGAAATACGATCAGTAAAAGAGTCTTCTAGTGAATTATGTTATTGAATGAATTTACAGCCAACGTCATTTTACGTCAAGGGGCAACACTGACCCCAACGCTACAGAAACAGTCTACTAATGTAAATTTACAAATATATATATAATATAGTAGTGTAGAATTCGTTTGTAAAGCTTTTTTAAAAGATGCCATATTATGAATTTATAGAGGCTGGACCTTTGAATATGTTTATTTATTAGTATTTTAATTTTTTGGCCTGTGATAGCATACGTGATTCGTTTTATGCTTAAAGTATCAAGCAGCTGTTGATAAAATTCTGTCATATTTTATACCAATAGGGTACTTGACTAAAAAATTTTTATTGGCTTAAAATATTTTTATGCCAAAAATATTAGACCCGTATTTTTTCTTTTTTTCAAATACCCCATAAAAGGGTAGAAAAATGAATTTTAAAATTAGGACGAAAAATCACTCCCGAAAACGCTTCCTGGCTGTCACGTGGTATCTGTGATGTCACTAGTGACTATAAACAAACTTTGAAACACCACATTGGAATCGATTTTAGGCAAATTTGAAATATCCGCTTCTGTAAAAAGCCTTACATTATCTCAATATTTATTATTTCAAGAGTAAATTAGATTAAATCAAGTTTAATCAGAAAACAAAAAACATCACGCCGGTTTGTTTATAGTTACTAGTGACGTCAGCCAAACCGTTGTGTTTGTGATCACGTGATGATCACATGAAAAAAATGCCTTTTTAAACTGATTTTTTTAATGATTTAAAGATTTATTTCGCAAAAAAAAATGTATGCATTTGTTATTTTTGACTTTCAACTATAATTTAAATAATATTGGAAGGTATTTCGGCGATGCAGTCAAGTACCCTATTATGTACTATTTTGCAGGAAGCAAATTAACAGTTCTAATACATCACTCTTTAATGGCTATGTTAAATTTTATGTATTGAAAGATTTTTTATATTGTGTAATACAGAGTTTACTTTAAGAATATTAAACCAACAACGTCTATCTCCATAATGTAATTCAAATCTGAATTCATAAATAAAGCTTATAATTTAAGTTTTCACCTTAGTACCGAAAACAAATAGTACTTTGAAAATCGTACCAACTCCATGCAAATCAATATTTTTTATCATATTTACTCCAATAGCCATAAGCTATTATACTGTTTTATTCATTAGTGTGCGATTAGTTTTAAATCGGGCATAATTTAAATACTCCCCAGTTACTTTTAGTTTTCACCAGTTCTAATTGCGTATGCATTTGGACTATTAAAAGGAACTCTTTTGAAAGGGTTTCCACGTCCCTTATGAATTTTTATTCTTTATTTCGAAATTAATTTTTAATTCGCAAACATTTTTCTTCGTTAACGGCATTTATAATCATTTTCTTAGCATTAAGACTGGATGTAATGATATTCAAGCAGTGTAACCGTGTAGCAAGAATAAATGTATACCACGCAGCATATCTCATAAAAAAAACAAATATATTGCCTCAAAGATATTTTCTTTAACATCGAAAACATTTAAATGTATGTAGACGAATCTAAATAAAAAATGAATTATAGTAACTATGAAAAGTAAATTCAACTCAGTGAACCTCAAAATAGATTCGAAATTGATTTAGACTGTTTTGAAACTAATCGTCGTTTTCAAGAAAGGTGTCCATTTTATGTGGGAAAAAAGATTAACTTTTATTACAAAATATATTATTTCAAAGAGAAAAATGTATCAAAACAATATAATTGTTTCAATTTTTTTATTCCAACAAGTACATTTGATAAAATTAAATCATGGGAATAGCCATTTACATTTCATGTAAAATCATGATATACGCCTTGAAGTGTATACAATTTCAAGAACATTTGACAAGTAAAAAATAAAAGGAATTTAAAATCGCAATATGCCATGCATGGAGTCGAAAACTGTACTGTGTTATTGAGCATTTTCAGCAATCCAATCCAAGTACGAAGTGACCCTCGTGTAGACCCCTGGATAGGAAGGGTCTCCGCACCTGCGGCCCCAAGACACGATCCCGATCACGGACCAGCGACCGTCGCCGTTCATGCTCATCAAAGGACCGCCCGAATCACCCTGCAAGAACAAAGACTTGCCAATTTAACCTCTTAAGACCCGACCAAAATCCTACACGTATATCTAAACATACTTTTCATACAAATATATGCTAAAAAGTATGTTTTGCAAAGTAATTTTTAAAAAATTATGTTTAATAGTTACCGAGAGACACGCCTTACGCTCTAAAAATACACATTTTTTTGTACTATAAATGCAAAAAAAAGGCTGTATCACTTATTTATAGTTAACAGTTTATTTTAACATTGGTTTAATGCAAAATGCCTTTAAAATTAACTACTAAAAGAACTTTTTGAAAAGTTTATAGAAAGAGCTAGTTTAGTTATTTTTTAAGAACTCTAATATCGTATTGACCCTCGTTCAACTTAATTTTTTTATAGAAATAAATGACTGATACCTGTACTCAAAGGCTGAAAACTGATTTTCGGATCTTCTATCGGACCAGGTTACGTTAAAAATAAAACGTATGTGCATGCATCAATTATGAATCAATCCCTCCTGAGTTGGGTTCTAACTAGAAACACTCATATGAAACACCCGAGTCTTTGAAGAGTAGCAGATATAAAGTTATTTTCAACTGTTAAATTTTAAAAAAGTAGCTACTCCTTTGAATAGCTACTTTTTTTTTAATTTTAACAGTTGAAAATGTATCGTTCCCCACAAGTCGAAATCAAGCCCCTACAGTCAAGTTACCTGACAAGCATCTTCCCCGTTTTCAGAAGATCCCGCACACATAAAGGCGTCTGTGATCCTTTCAAATACATAAGTGTCGTCGCATTTCTTGTTGTCCCACACCGGCACGGTCACTTTGCGGAGAACTGGGCTGGCGGCACCTCCTACAAGTGGGGACACATTTGAAGAGGGAAAAACAGCTTCATTGCATCTGTCTGTACCAAACCTCTTTGGCAACAATAGTGCGTCATCGCCTAAACTGGTGCAAGGAAACCGGTTTCTCACTTCGGTTTGCTCTCGCGACAACCCTGATTCACGCCAGAGATCAGTGGACACGAATCCCACATTTGTATCGCAAAAGAAGAATCAAGAAGCCGGTTTCCTGTCGCCAATGTCCGCCAAGCATACCAGAATACGAAAAGGTTCTTATGCAATGAAGCGGTTTTTCCCCTGTACTCTTCATTTATCAGCAGTTTGAATGAACTAAACGTCAAAAACTAACCTCCCCCACAAAAAATATCTTTAGATGTGTTCATTGTTAGATAAAAAGAATCAAAACGACCCGATTTATATATAAACAGACTTTAGAAGAATTAAGAATACTTGGGATAACTCTGAGAAAGCTGTTTTTTTTTCGTTTCCTGAAAGCCGTCTTTTAAGTTATTTCCTGTTATTCAAACTACTGGATCTTTTATATTAGTGGCATTGCGCCACTGAAATAAATTCGAATATGTTTATTAACAGATTATTAGATGCATTGAATCGGCACTTAGATTTGCTGCTTTCTAGACAGTTTAATTATTGAATAAAACGAATGAAAATATTTGATAAAATAATCGAGTACCTAAAATCTTTGAACAAAGGATATTTTCAACAAAAAATTTGAGTGAAATGGGATGAATCGTTATTAACGAAAAAAAACCTTACCATTTAATCTAGAATGAACTTAAATAACTTACCAAATGACACAGTTCCCCAGCCCACTACGGTGGCATTGGTTGAAGTAAAGTCCCCTTCCTCTTTCTTCGGCAAACAAATGCTTCCAATGAACTTGGTGTATTCGATCCTCCGCTTCAGCTTCAACAGAGCAATATCGTGCTGAAAGGTGAGGGTGACGAACAGAGCATGACGCTTAATTTCAGAAACGGGGATGTCCATCTGGTGGTCTGTTCTTTGGTGGAAATCGAATTCACCCAACCTCACTTTTAGGTCACTAATTTTTATCCTGAAAAAATATATGAATTGCATCAAAAAGAGATTTAAAAGATGAGATCAAAGAAACTATAGGAAACTCATGGAAACACTGGATAAAATCTTGCTGTTGATAACCATTGTAGACCGAATTTGAGATAAATCGAGAGTGTTTGCTTTTAAACCTTTTTTTCCAACGGGGCTGCTTTATTGGGCGCTAAGCCTTTACAGACTCGGCATATTCCTCAGAACTGAGAGCAGTTTCTTTTCCTTTAAGATCATCCAAGTGACTTTCGATACCAATTTTTACGCTCAGATGACATTGAATTTTGCCGATAACCCAAGCCAAATGGTACTCAAGCGTTCTTTTACATGCCTCATAATCATATGACATGCGTGCCCACGATTTTCCCATCCAGAAAATCTGACGACTCGTTTATTTGCGTTATACGGAAGTTAATGTTAAGTTTCCAATAATCCTGCATCCAAGGATAATTTTTTTTTAAATGTATATTTTTTTACTTTCAAGTAAATATGTGTGAGACTTTTCTAAAGTAACTCGATTTTACCAAGAATGACGAGAAATAAAAATTTACCCCAAAATACAATGAGCAGCTGTGAGAATATACCAGTTATTTATTATCACACCTCCACAATAAAACCGACCTCTGCGCAACAAAGCCACCTAGAAAGAGACATGTTAGTGACATTTGAAACTGTTTAACGTGTTTATCTTAAAAAAAAAGCACAAATTTAAAATTTCTTTTTAAAAAAATACAAAAATAAATTAATTACCATCCAAGAAAATTCATGAGGTACAGACATCGTTCCACCAACAATTCTGGTGTGAGTACTTATGCCACAACCTTAAAAGTTTTGATAAATAAACTTAATGTTCTGTAAATGTCATAAAATGCAGTAAATAGCAATTTGTTTACCATAAATAAAATAAATAATATACTGAAATGTTTCCCCAAAACACATTTTATATTTAAACGAAATAAGAGGTCATAAAACTAAAGTACTAAATTATAATTCGAACAGAAAACAAACTAGCAATACCTACAAGAACTAGTGGGATAAACCTAAATATCTTTCAGTAAACAGATTATACTAAGTGCCCATATTTACGCATAAAAGTATAAATATAAATAAGACATTTTTGAGAAATAAGGACTGTTTTTGAAATAAATCATTTAAAAAGTAAACACCTAGTAATAAATTTTTTTTTATAGGACATGGTTCGAATTTATGACAGACTAGACATTGGTTAAATCACCGGGTAAAACAAACTAGACCATTAGATTATTTTTTTACTAAGTTTTAGTTCACTTATTACTATATTTAGTACATAGTGAATAATCATTGAAAAACTCTAATTACGCGGAAATGAAATTGAAACTTTTCTAACTTTTAATGTTTTCGAATTCTACGATTTTTTGCCTACACTAAGCGAGCTTTATAATATTACCATATATATACAGAAATCTCATACCATCAGGTGGCTGTTGAATATCAACCTTCACTTTTTCTGTCGAATTTTCTTGTGAATCCGAAACTTCGACCACGGGGTTATCTGGACAACAAATTCCCACTAGACGACTCTTTTGCAAACACATGTATTGCAAAAATGAGCTGAAGTTTTCCATTGTCTCAAGTAAAGGACATTCAGTGAGGCCCGCGCAGTGGCCACTTTCATTTTTAGGAGTCATGCATTCCACTGTAAAATTTCTTGAAAAAATTTCGAGGATGCGCGCAGACTTTGTTGATTCTACATCCGAAATCGGCAAAAATTCATTTGAGTTTTCTATACTCCCGCTACCTTCCAAGTTTTCAGAGAAAGTATCAAACGTCCCTCCCAAATCATTACTAACCGGTGTAGACAGCGTTTGCTGTTTAAATAAGTTTTTGTTTGATAAAAATCGAAATATTTCCTCTTTCGCTAAGGTTTCATCAGATATTGTTTCAGAGTCTGAAACAGTACTAGTAATTTCAGAATTTTCAGTTAGATCTTTTGATTTATTCTTAGAAGTCTTTAGTATTTGGTTCGAGTCTGCCATAATTTTTGAATGTTCAGTAGTTAAGTATTTTTGATTTTCTTTCGATTCCAAGTTAATTGTTGCCTTTTGCTTCTCCATACTTCTGATATTTTGTTGAGAATCGTGAGTATTCTCAAAGTTTACGGGTCGCCCGTAATGATCAACTCTAACCGCGTTATTTCCAACTTCCAGTTGATGCTCATGGTTGACATAATCCCGATTAGTTTCACTGCTAGACAGAACAGATTTGTGGTCTCGCCCATTTTCGACATCGAAATCGTATGCTTTATCCTGTGCGTTCCCGTATCGAGGTACATTTTGCCCCTGTCTAAAATTTGAGTTACCATCGAATTCTTCGGCTATGTCAATCTGGCTGCCATAATCATAATTATTTCCATACCTCGGATCTTGTAGATATCCATTTTCTTGCGTTTGTTCTGCCTGTCGCTCAGAATATGGACGGCCATTAAATTTCGGAAACTGTGCATAGTTAGAGTTGGAATAGAATGCGGGAGCCTGATCCCAGTTATAATTTACATTTGGCTGGGGATTGGACCCATACCCACCACGAGTGTTATACTGAGGATTATTTTCATACTTTTGGTTAATATTGTGTTCTGGTGTCTTGCCATACTGTGTCCGCTCGAAAGCATCTCTATTTGGATCGTAATTATCACTCAAAATTTGTACAATGCTGTCATCAGGCTTAGCGATGTATTCCGATTCTTGAGGCATTTCCATATTTATATGAGGTACATGCTCATGATTTACAGATAACATATAATCGTGAGGGTTTAACCTAGATTGCTTTACGGGAGATCTATAACGATGAGTGAGTCGAAACGAAGCACTTTCATCTCCCTTCTTACTATTCCAAAATTTTCTTTGAAGATCAGGCAATTGATTTCGTCCAAAGTATGTTTTAGAGGTGTATATTTGACGTCTATCATAAGGTAATCTGGTTTTCCGATTTAAGTTTTCACTACGTTTCATGTAATAGTTCTGTTCGACAGGTTGGTTCGAGCCATGTTGCAACGCAGATGCACCTTCAGGATTCAAATCCAACGATTCACTTCCTGTAAATAAAATGACAGTTTAGAATTGAAACCTTTAAAACATTTGATGAGTCACTTTGGCAGAATTTCGAATTACCAGAAGCAAAAAAGAAGTTTATAAAGTATTTTTAGGGACAATAAGTTGAATTTTTAAATAAAGTTTCATAATAAAATCATTTATTAAGAAAATTGTACTATAAGCCATAGAAAAAGGCGAATGCAACTATATTCAGATTAAAAAGTCACATGGTGACAAAACCACTCGATAGACACAGGTCCACAGGTAGAGAAACACGAAGACCAGATTCGTGCATCAAAAACTGCATAAAAATGGTTTTATACTTACGTAACGAGGCTGCAGAAGTTTCTCTCTGATGAAATACAGTCCAAATCAAAGTTAAAAATATCCAGTAAGTATTCATGGTAAAGTTCACTGATAATCTATGGAAACATTGGAAAAAAATGATTATCAATATAATTTGTATAACTAAACATCGGCACTTAAGAGGTACTCGAAACTGCACGAACAATTCATTTAAAGACAACGTTATGTACAATTATATATTTCTTATTATACAAGGATAACTGCAAGAATGTCTCAAAAATAGCAATTCGTTTTATTTTAATAGCTCGTGAAATACGATACAATGAATAAATTTCGCGGAATATTATCCTTTTCAATCCAAGTGGTGCCATTTTTGTTGCATTGAACTTAACGATATTTATATAGCACAAAAAACTTTCGATAATATATAAAATTCGATATTTCGATACGTGCATACAATTACGTTATTCATACAACTTTTTACTCGAACATATAGATTTTTTTAGTCAACAGTCAAATCCCATATAGATTTTCTTAAATTAGAAAGTTGGACATTTAAACGTTGCTTCATTTTGAAAATGCTTCCAATATTTAACATAAAATTAATTTGTCAAAAATTTTAATACCAATTAAAGTGTTTTAATGTGATATACTTTCTTAAAAAAAAGTCCTAGCGACATCAAGAGTTTCCAAAAGGCATTTTAAAAAAATATAATAAATACTTATTTAAAATACTTACACTTCTGTGATCTTTTTTTATGTGTTTCAAATTTTGTTGAATTAAGAATTACAATAAATTAAAAAGATTCATTTTATTAAAATTTGATTTTACTGGGTCACATCTACGGTATAAAAACTCTTTACTCAAGAATTCAATGTTGGTTGGATGAATAGCTGGTGTGTATAACGACTGGAAGGCGCGTAGCATTATTAGTAAGAAAGTTGAGAAGTAAGAGGTAATAGTTTGAAAGTGTGACACTTGATTTGTTTCGTTTTGGTAAATCAACGCATCCCGATAAGGGATTTTTTGTGACAGTTCGGACAGAACATATCCAGGTTTAGTTGAATTATCGTCGATACTAGAGCTAACGAGGCTATGCGTCGTATTTAGAACATATCAGAATCTTAATTTTGACCCATGGTCAGGGGCCTGAGCTGACGAACATTGAGAAAGAAACGTAGTTAAAGTGTAACAGTTGAAAATAATTCTACATAATAAAACAAATAAATTTGATATTAGTTGCATTCATTTAGGTTTCATTACAAATGAACAAAAATAAACTTGGAATTCAAAATTTGCTGACATATTTCATCATTTTTAGAAGCCAATTTTTAACGTTATAAAAATACAGAGCTCTTTGTATTGGGTTCTTATGTATATTGAATATAGTTTTAGGGTCCATTGTCTTCACACCTACACATATTGCCTTTCTAGAATATTATAACATTTGCTATGCTAGTTGGCTTCACGTTAGGTTAGGTCTCCGACTGTTTATTTCTGGGCTTCACGTAACAGATATTGTATATGAAATATATGAAAGCGTGATTTTCAGTCGTTTAAACTTTCATTCACTAGAATTTTAGAAATAGAAACAAACTTACCAATATATCCTTAGATCGTCATAGTCATGGATTTTGATTCAAATATGTTTCAGAAACTTAACAAAAATTCAGAAAGCCTCGACAGAAAAGGAATGTTGTAATTTCAATCCATTCTCTTTCAAATGTGCTCACGCCTATACCATTAAAAGTAGAAAATGATGCAGATTTAGTGCGTTACTATCTAGCAACCAATTTTTTTAAGAAGAAGAAGATGCCATCTTACATACTTCGCCGTCATTTAAGATCGCCCTGCTTACAAAATTATAAACAACCTCACACGAGTTTCATGTTCAGTGCGCTCGTTGGAATCACAGCAGGAAAGTAAGATTAATTTTAAATACTTCTTATTTTTAGAGACAATTAAGGGAACCTTTATGTTCAATCTAGTGTTGCTACTAATTTTTGTAGCATGTGTATTTGCGTGTATCCACCATTGTGTATCTTTAAACCGCACTAGGCTTAGTGGATATCTATATAGTAGTTGAATGTCTATTAGTACTTATAATTTGACTATATCATATCAAAGTCTAAAATTGGTTAGAATAGTTAAAAATACCTGCCACCTCTTCAGTCTTATCCTTATTGTATCTTAATTTCATAAAGAGTGACATGCTCAACGCTATTTTGATTGCTACTGAGAAAAGGGCAAAAAATTACGTTTGTTTCTACTAAACGAAACCCTATAAACATTCTTTACTCGCCAGTTCATGTACAGCTGTGGACAAAAAAAAGTGAACACTAGGATTATTTCGGACGTTAGTCATTCTATGGAATCGGACCTTTTTGACTTTGTGAACAAATAAAATTCTGAGTTAAATTCATGACATAAAATTTGCATAAGGGTCCGTCTTCATATTAAAAATGTTACCAACTTCAAAATTTTAAATAGAAACGCCCCTTTTTGAGTCCATATTTCAAATTTATGACATGTTTTAACACGAAATGCCAAGTTTTGTTAGTTTTTGACCATTATTAGTGGAGTTAGAGACGTGCAAAGTTTAGGGGCCGTAATGTTAAATGAGTTGCACATAAAAAACTATCCCACTCTATAAATAAGATAATGAAACGATTTTTTTACTGAATAATAATTATAACCCAAACGAAATGCATACACTATTGGGGTATTTAAAACAAATTTTATATTTTTAAATAATTATTATATTAAATTTTAAAAAAAAATTATGACTAGAAACCCCTTAACATTTTTACAGAAATGAATTTAAGACATGAAGTTTAAGCGAAATCCCAATTTTAAAATTTTTTTATCCATAATTTGCTGAGTAAATCACAAAATACTTTTTAATTACCCTTTAGGGGAATGTGTACAAGATTATAATATTTGAACTTGATAAACAAATACGGCCTTGCAAAAGGAAGAAAACATTAAATCAACGACCTTGAAGATTCTGATGTATCACACAACAGGCGCCTTTAAGGTTGATTAATGATAGTTCATTTGGTTTTGGCCTAAGTAACGTCCCACTGGAGCTATTAAATATTGATATATATACAACTGCCGATGTGCCGGAAAAGCTCTGAGTGAACATAAGTTAAATCTGTATTTGGAATAAGTAACGTTAACCCAAGTATTATATTTTAAGCAAAATATAAACTATCGAATTATAAGCGTAATGTCTATCACTTTCATAGTCATCTCTCGAATAGCTACGTTTAAATTGATTACTTTTTAATAATAATAGGCCTTCTAATATTTCATCTATTATTATTCGCTTTTATTTATTCTTTTTACTCTTACTCGTAATTGTTTTAAAATCGATGTTCAATAAAAATATTTGTTCATCTAGCTCTGCTTTATTCATCTTTTATTTAAACATGGAAGCGATGCGCGGTATTTTTAAGAAAAATCTACTGGACAACTTTTAGGAAATTTAATCTAAGTTTTACGAAATTAAATATTAAAATTTTTCGTTTTGTATTTACATTAGATTTTTGCTTCAGGCAAATCATATATACACATGAACTAATGTATTTGAGCCTGTATCCGAAAAAAAGATTATATTCGTCTTTTAAAATGTTTTTATTAAATTTCAATGCATGCATCTCCAATTAATTTTTTTTCCAATGGGGCTGCAATATTGGCGGTCACGCCTTTGCAGACTCGGCATGTTCCACAGAACTGAGAGCCATTTTTTAAAATAATATTTTTTCAGTGTCTTGTGTTAAAGTCAGTTTATTTCGTATATTTAAACAAATGTTTATAATTTTTATTTATTTTTTTAGTAAGAAAGTATATTAGTTATTTAACGTCACATAGGATTGCTTACAAATGAACTCAAAATAAATTTAATGTTTTCTAAATAGCGCGTGTATGCGCACACGCTATTTTTTCTTTTTTTAAATCACTTATATATTTTTAAACTTCATCACCGAACATTTTTTAATGGAGGGTTATGGTAAGAATCTTTGTAATTAACCCAACTTTAAGAGGAACTCTTGAGTATAATTATACAGATGCAATGCTTTTTTTTAATAATAATCAACAACAACAAGTGCTCAGAATATTTTAAAAACATAACTATAGGCTTGTGTTGCATTTCCATGCTCTATTTTTTTTAATTACAAAATCAAAATTTTTATTTTACAGTAACAAACTATTTTTCGGATTTCAAACTATTATCGTCTGCTTGTCTATTTTGAACGCGCTGAAAGTGTTTAAAAATATTCCATCGTCATAAAAATATTATAAAATACTATGCAGTTGGATATAAAAAACTTTCAATCCAATTCATAAAATAAAATCTATTAATAACTAGTAAAATAATTGAAAAATACGTACCAATAATTTATTTACTTTAAAGATAATTTATAGTTTATTCTGTCATTCTTAATTCAAAAATTCAAATTAATATATTTATTTTTGATTCGAATTAAATTAAGTTTGAATTTTTAATAAATTATGGATCAGAAAACATTCTTTAAAAAAACTAAATCACACGTCCATCTCTCTCAAATATGTAAACTAAAACTTAACTACAACTTTCAGCATGCCAACGAATGATTAATACTCAATAATAAATAAAAAAAATGTATCTTTATGGCTATGTCCTGACTATGCCACAAAGGCAACAAAAGCAACAAAATTTGGCGACTGCCAAAGGCGCCAAGCGATGCAATAGCGTGGGGGCTGACTCTGCCAAGTTGCCAAATTTTGTTGCATTTGTTGCCTTTGTGGCGTAGTCAGGACATAGCCTATAAACAAGTATACCAAAAAAAAACATACCTAAACTTAAAACATATCGTGGCTCTCATAAAATATAAATATTGTTGTCTCGTTACTCAATGGCACCCAGTATAGAAATCCTTGACATACACAAAAAAAATTGAAAATTTAAACTTTAATAAACTTAAAATATTAACTATACAGTTGAAATAAACTTACAAAAAGGGGGAAAATTGGACTTCATCACCATTAACTTTTAATCCCTTGCAGGGCTCCTTAACATATTCTACCTTACATTTCAATATTTCGCTTTTCCCCTTGGACGAACCTATAGACTACGCTTGTTATTTTAGAGATGGTCCCCAAAAAGGACATCAAGTGATTCGATTAAATAACTCGTCAAACATTCATCCAAATGTAACAAAAACTTAGATTTAGGGGTTTTAGAGGGTGCTTAACATTTCTAAGTTATTAAAATTGGGTGTTGCTATTGGAAATTTTAAAGTTCGTAACATTTTTAATATGAAGACGGCCCCTTATGCAAATTTTGTGTCATGCAATTAACTCGGAATGTTATTTATTCACAAAGTCAAAGGTCCGATTCCTTATGATGACTAATGGCCGAAATAATCCTAGTGTTTACTTTTTTGTCCACAGCTGTACCTTCATCCTCCAGTATCCTTGGTTTTGCATGTGTTTTATTCTAACACTTGAATAGCTGGTCTAATATAGTATTTCACCTAAAATAAAATTTGAAATTGATATTGTTTTATGTCTGTTTATGTACGATTCCTGTTTCATTTTCTCGCATTTGTTTTAATTGTACGTGATTTAAACTTTTAACAATTAAGATTTAATTTTTTTTAGTAAATGGTTTTAAACGATATCCTTACACTAAAATTTTAAAGTGCAACCGAATTTTAAAATTTTTGAACTCTAAAGGAAGATGTGCTGCTGCTGCAAAATCTGACGGTCCCTAGACTGTAACACTGTATGCCTCGGGTGGTTAAGATACAAAGTGGCTTATCTAGCTATTCTATTTCTTAGCTCATCATGCTTCAAGTAGTAATTCTGCTGCACATTTTGTGCTTTGTACCTGGCGATGCCTTTCCTCAACGAACCAACCCACATGATCAAAGTGAGTTCTGAATGTTTCCTTAAGTCGTGGTATTTATCTTTATTTAAACCTAAACAGAGCGCTATTAATTATTCTGTCGTTTCAGGTAACTTTGATTTTGATGCTTACCTGGAACACTTCGCCCCAACAAGGCAGACTGTGTTGGATCATCCAAGGTCTTTCCTTAATCAAGAGTACAGGTACATTCCTTTACTTGGTGAGAGGCCCGATTACATCCCTCCAATTATTCAAAGAGGGCATTTTCCACATCCTCAAATTCCAAAGAGAATAGTGAAACATCGCTCTTGGCATTCAACTTACCAAAATAGCAATTTTCCAACTCCTTTAGTTCAACCTCCTAAAAATTTAATTGGACATGGACGGATGTTTCCAATCCATAAGGAAATGCAACGACCAACTCCTCAATTTAGTGTACCTACTAGTAACTTCAATTTTCGAATACATTCTAAAATGGAAGACTTGGGCGATTACGAGGCGCCCGTAGTAGAAGAAACAAAAAAAGAACCAGCAATTCCTCAACCGAATGAAGATTATGATTTTCCTGTAGTATTGGAGTCTATTGTTGAAAAGCACACTGATGGTTCGCCGAAAAGTAAAAACCATAAAACTGAAATTTTGGCAGTTTCTCCAAAGGATATTGCCTCCTTTAAAGACCATACCAAACAAATTCCTAATTTCATAAAACCTTCTCTTGATGAAGAATACGATACTCCTGTTGTAGTGGAATCCTTGATAAAAGTAGAAAACTCCAAGAAAAATATAGATCATCCTAATACAGAAACTAGTAGTTCCGATTTCTTAGACTATGAAGAACCAATTGTATTGCAAGCCTTAACAAAAGTGAAAAATCCGGTCCACAAAAAGAATAGTCATACCAAACATACTAAAAATGGGCCAGTAAAGAAAATTGTTAAAATTAATCCAATGAAACCTAATGATAAACCAGTGAATAAAAGTCCTGTGTACTTGGAAGATTACAAATCGCCAGATGTCGAATTCGCAAAGAAAGAACTAACACGATCCCAAGGAAAAGTTGATTATAAGGTAAAAGAACATGCAGTGGAAAAGAAAGACTTAAAACTTTCAATTATCAAGCCCACAAATCCTGTATATTCTGAAGATTACGAAGCACCCGTAGTCGTAGCGGCATTTACGGACGAGCTAGGTTATTCCAAAGAACATGTTGCTCATCAAGAGAAGAAAAAACAATCCAAACCCATCGTAAAGAAAACTCCTGGCTATTCCAAAGACTACGAAGCACCGGTTGTGTTGGAAGCATTTACAAAAGATGATCTTTCTCACCATACAGGTAAAAAGAAACTTGTGATGAAAGAAAAGCCAGTCACAAAGCTGGACAAAGTCAAACTTGACTATTCTTCTGAGAAGGCAGAAGAACCGTGTTATAGTGAAGATTGCAAAGCATCACCCATTTTAGTGGAAGCTTTGACTAAGAAAGAGTTATTGCACAAAGAAAATGCTATGAAAACTGTCACGAAACATCAAAACCCGAAGAAAAGTCACCATGATCACAATCAAGAGTCGACCGAAGAATATAAAACGGAAGAATACGATTATAAAGAGTTGGAAAACTATTTGTTGAATGAAGATGCTGACTACGAAGATCTAGACACCAGAAAGGAACTGCACAATGACTTGGATAACTATAATTACGAGGACTTAATGGAAGAATCCCTAGTTCCAGTAGTGCATCAGAGTGGTATAAAACATTCCCAGAAGTCTGCTACTAAAACGACTCCAGTAAAGACTCGCCCAGAAGTTAATGACAACGACAAAAAATATTCAAAAGTTCCTTCAGTTGAGGGAGAAGGTTATATAGCTTCAGAAACTTCTCCAAGCAAAAAGCGCGTAAAGCGGCAAACTATCGACGACTTGGAATTTCCAGAAATAAACGAATATGAGAAAGATTACGAAGTACCAGTTATCGTTGAAACTATCAAAAGAGATAAGGTTATTCCAAACCACCGTAATTCTAACCCCAACTCTGAAGTTGTCAATAAACCTAACTATGTAGAGCCATCTCCAGATGAAGACTATGAAAATCCTGTAATAGTAGAGGAGCTTTCGAAAGGTGCATTATCGTCTGGTATGGAAAGTAAATTTGTTTTAAGGCCAGCTCATTTCAAACCTAATACAGAAACTTTGATCAGCAACAAAAATCCAAATTTTATTCTGCCATCTCTAGATGAAGACTACGAATCTCCTGTAATAGTAGAGACCATTGCGAAGGTAACCGGTGTATCTAGTGAAAAGAACGGAAAGATACCATCAAAGATTAACGCTCATTCAAGGCCTAATCAAGGAGTTGGCAAACCAAAACCAATTTTTGTGAAACAGTCTGAAGATGAAGACTACGAAATGCCCAAAATAGTGGAAACTATTGCAAAAGTAACCAAACCTATGGAAGAGAGAATTCCATCAAAAGTAAAGCCGCAGATTAATGACTATGAAACTGTAATTGAAGCTTTGGCTAAAAGTGTTAAAAATACAGCAGAACATGTCATGACTGAAGATAATGTCAATGCTTACAGTGTAAATAAAAGGAAACGTGAATATGGCATGGAATATCAATACCCTGCTCATTCAGATAGACAAGATACACACGAAAGACCAGTTGACGAAGTTTACAAGCCTGAATACGACCCGCATGAAAACCGAAGACCTAGCAATTACTTTGAAGAAAGGGAACCTCATCATGAAGAGACTAGTTTCCCTAGGAATTTCGAATCTTTAGGCCTGTCTGATAATCAAATAGTCCTCGATTCATTCACAATTAATCGGGAAAGCTCTGATGGTCATGATATTCCCTTATTGGACGTGGTAGCTGTCAATCATAAAGTAGATGGTGATCCCGACAACAAGGTGGAAATTATTGCATTCAACAAGGAAAACGGAGAAGTCGAAGTAATTAATGTGGGGCATGAAGATTCTAATCACGATATAGAAAGTTTGGCTGATCAAGGCAGTGGGGATGGTGAAGAAAGATCTCTAGACTCAAGAAGTTTTCTTCCTCGTGACTCCAACTCGTGGTCGTTTATGAATCTTATTCAATCGCAGGAGAGGAGAAAGTTTAAGCGTTGTTTAACGCCGAGAAATGAGACTGGAAACTGCATGCCTGTTCAAATGTGTTCAGTACCTAACCTTGGTAGCTCAGTTGAAGAGTTATTGAAAAATGTCTGCATTATTGATGAAGTCTTTATCGGAATATGTTGTCCAGAGTTTCCAGTTGAAACTGTTCTTGTGGATTGGGGGCAGTTTGGCAGACCAGATACAGAGCCGCTGCAGGAAAAAGTTGAATCGTCAGAAATAACGGGTAAGTAGTTTTGATGGCTAGTTTTGGATGATATTGTAAAATAACTACCATCATATAACACGTTTTTGTTTTTCAGAGTGCGGAAAGTTACCTTCTAATTTTGGAGATAAAGACTCTTGGCCCTGGATGGTAGTTACCTTATTTTGTTTACATATTTATAAATTAGCTATTATGTAGTGCAACGATGATTCAACCTAACCTCTTCATTATCGTTTTTTCTCGGAATGGGATGGTACGATGTCGCTACTAGTTTTCAATGTGTGGTTTGCTCAAGTATCGACCTTGTCAATTGACCTTTTTTCAAAATTACGGGGCCCATCTCTATTATCTCGAGTGTTGCTCACTTTAACTCCAGGCTGAAGCAGTGGAGAAAAGAGTATTATGCCAATTTGAGCATAACATTAATTCAGGTTATCGCAATCTACTTGGTTGCCTCCTGAAGTTTTTGATTATAGTTTAAATGTAAACAATTGTTTTCAATAGCATCGTTTAACTGATACTAACATACTTTATTTTAGACTCCTTTAATTTCAACGACGTCGGATAAAGTGTTTTGCGGTGGTGCTCTAATTGGTGAATCGTATGTTCTTACTGCTGCTCACTGTACTTCCAAGTTAGTATAATTTTCAGACACGTAAAATTAACTTAGATTTTTTTAACTAGTTTCATATTGTTTTCGGACAACTTGGTAATGCCAAACTATTCAATTAATTACCTTTAATGGTGAACATTTAATTTCAATCATTTACAATATTTGCTATATTTCTCGGCTTTTCGAAAAGCTAGATTAGTAAATTGTTATACTCTAAAATCAGTAATTTTATTATGCACAATAAGAATTTCTTGTATCCTAGAAACCGACAGTTTATTTGCAGTTCTCACCAGGCAGTATTTTTTATTACAGAATTCCACGCAACCAAATATTGGTTCGTTTACGAAATGATCAATCTTCAAATGAGTTTGCCGTCATTGAGATTAAGCGCCATGCTCAGTATAATCCTCGGACCATGCAGAATGACATCGCCCTCCTGAAGCTGTCTCAAAAAGTTCCTCTTGGACAGTTCAGGAGACTCGTTTGCCTGCCAAGCAATGACGTGGAAGACTTTGTGGGAGACAACGCCGTACTTGTACGATGGCAGGGAATAGCCGGTAATTATACTACTTCGCATCTGTTTTCGATAATTTGCTTTTAGATATCTTTGTATCAAAGTTTAGTAGCAAAATATTTTTAATTTGGTGGATTAAACGTCTTAACATGTCAATGAGAGGGCTTTTCTTATGCAAAAATTGTAGTTTTTCCACTTAATACAATATTAGTTTGCACGAGTGGCTCAGTTGAAAAACTGACTGCTAATGGAGTGTAAAAGTCGCCATTGTTTGTGAATGCTCTAGAAAATAGTTATTCTGTATCCAACCGTACAATTTAACCTTATATAAAATCGATAGTTAAGGTTACTACCCGATTTCGATAATCGGAAGGATTAAATTGGTTCTACTCTTTGGAAATTTTGTTTCATGAGTGGAATTTGACATGTAAATCGTATCAATGCAACAAAATCTAAAGTAGTTTTGAACAGTTTCGAACTAATCAAATTTCTATTTTAGAAAAAGGATCTGTGGAATCTTTATCAGTTATCGCAAACGGTGAATGTCAAAACAGATTGGGAGCACTAGTTGGTGGTTCTGTGCTTTGTACAGAGACTAGGAATGACGAAGATATGTGTAATGTAAGTATTTGTAATATGAAACTATAAGAATCTGAGGAAATTATAAGTTTAATAGGCCCAAGAATATGGAATGAATATTAATTGAAAGTCTAAAAACTAGAAGTATTTATTGCAGCTTCTTGTATTAAGAAATACCTTATGCATATACGCTGTAATGCAATTGTGGCTAAGAGCAAATTTTCGTATTAAATAATGTGTAAACTAAATTAGTGATTCGATGGCCCATAGGAGTGCTTGTGTCCATTTCAGCTTGCATGAGCATATGTCTGGCATGTTATATTGTAATTTGTATCCGATTTATTTTGTCAACAGAGCTTTTATAATGTGAATAATGAATGATTTTATTAAAATTATTATCAACAAAAACTTCGTTAAGTGATTGAATGACAATCGTGATATTTGTCCCGAAGATACCAAGTTGCTTCTAAAGTTTCTTATGCAACCAAATTAAGATTACATAATTTAGTTACTTGGTAGTATAGTTGACTTAGCATCAATCCTTCAAGACAATGATTCTTCTAAGGTCTTAATCTTGTATTTTTGCAGGCTGACTCTGGAGCTCCTCTGGTCATTGAAAAAAATGGTCGATTCCAAATCATTGGTACCTTAACCTGGAACCGAAACGACTGCGATGGAAATTTCCCAGCAGTCTTTACCCGGGTCTCCAGTTATCTCAAGTGGATTCAAACTCATACGAAATGAATGTTCCTATACGATGGAATTAATGTTTTTAGCTTCAAGCATTTTTAAGTGTTTTTAATACTAGATTTTAATAAAGGATTTTATTCTTATACAAAAATTGTTATCAATGTGATAAATGCCAATACAACTGCCAACCTAATGAGCGGTCTGTGCAGCCATGAAGTCCGCAGGAATACCCCGTGTAGAGGAAGTGCACGTTAAATATGCTTAAGTCTCGATGCCGCTCTTAAAAGTTGCATTGGATGCATACCCGGGTGTCGGCTCGACACTTGATTGTGGTTCTAAATTGTGACGTATCTTTAGTGCGACGATAGTTCAAAATCTAACCTTCAGCTTAATGTCTGAACTTCCGGAAATTAAAAGACTTCCTGCTTTGGAGGCTTCTTAATTTCTTTAAAATTTCGTTTAGTGTTTAGTTTTCGTTGAGTAATAGCCGCATTAGAGATAGAGATACGCAAGAGTCGCATACACAGCGAGCGCACTAGAGATGCACAAGTTTTTTCCTTTGGTAATTAAATTTTTTTTAATATCGTCTATTTTAACGTACGAACAATGGAATTGCTTTTTTTATTTGAAACTCGCTTGTTTTCTAAAACCAAACAAATCAATTTCGAGACAGTTTGAAGAACTTAAAATTTAATTTTAAAACAATTCCCTGTATCTACATCGATGCTATTTTCAACTCGGGAAAAATCTGACAAAAAGCATTTGGCAAGTAAAAATTAGAAAACTGCTTTTTATCTCTTATCAAATACTTCCTCCTGTAATACAATTTATTAGTTTACGAAATTCTATTTGAAATTTTATTCGTAGGCTTTTAGCTATTTAAAGCTGAGATTATGTTAATCTTAACACATTTTTTACGTAAGTTAAATATTTCCTAAACGTTAAAATTTATTTCCAATTGAGAGGGTTGCGATGGCTGTCATCTCAAGTGTACATCCCATCACTAGACTGCGGTTCTAAATCACGAGGATCGTCGCCAATATCCCTCGTGTAGCTCTAGTGCGACGTTATTTAAAAGTCAAACTGGTTTCCACATTTATTTGTAAATGAGTTGAGAGTGGACCGACTTTTGTTCTTGTGATTAGTGGCATGCAAGATTGTTTAATCCATACGGTCAAATAATTGGATCTCAAGAATTTAATATTGGAAAAAATAGTCGTATCGCAATGGTCTAACTTTTTCTGGTAAAGCGCTTCTTTTGGATCACCCCTGTAGTATATGATTATTCTGAAAACATAGTAACGTAAATTTTTATTTTGTATTTTTAATCGGGGGCTGGGGAGCCCAGTCGGTTAGGCATTCGCCTAGCATACGGAAGGTCCCAGGTTCGGGTCGGGGCATCGCCAAAATAACTGCCGACCTATAAACGGCCCGTGCAGCAAAAATGTCAGACGAATAATACCCCGTGTGGCGAAAGTGCACGTTAAATATCCTTCAAAGTCCTAACGCTGCGTACGATGTCTCCCTTAACGGTTGCGTTGGGTGCCTACTCAGGTGTCGGCTCGTCACTTGACTGTGGTTCTAAAATACGACGCCCGTCGCCAATAGCCCTCGTGTAGCTCTAGTGCGACGATAATTCAAACTAAACTAAACTAAATTTTTAATCGATTCAGTTCAACTGGATAGGCATTCTAAGTGAAGTTCGTCAAAGAAGCCTGAATGTACAGAGTTGACTCCCGTGTTGAATGAGTTAAATTCATCGTGTTCTATTAGTATGACTCCACGTACGATGTCCATATGAGGCTACGTTAGGTGTCCGCGATTTTAAATTACGATGTCCTCGGGTTAGGTAACTGTGGTTCTAAATTACGACGTCCGTCGCCAATAGCCCTCGTGTAGCACTAGTGCCACGATAATTCAACAGTTTAGGTTAGTCTTCGCAGTGTAGGGTCAGGTGGGGTAAAATAAGTCGCGGGGTAAAATGGGTCAGTTTTTTAAAAAAAATTCCTAAAAAACAAATGAAAATTCTTTCTTCTGATGCCAGTTTTATTTTTTATTGATAGTGTTCAGCATTTTATATGCTAAACTAACTGTAAATTATACTGTGCAGTTACAGTTTTTTACCATTATATGTTTTCATTTGGGAAACTTAAATTCTGGCTGTAGAAAACTTTTGTTTTAAGAAAAGTTAGAAGTACCTGTATATTAAATTTTTATCTTATTGTGTACAGATGCTGTTCAAGAATAAATTTAGAAAGTTTCAAAGTAAAAAAAGGAATAACTAAATGTTTGGAGCAAAAAAACCTGAGTGGGGTAAAATAGGTCATATTTTAATATAGATACGGCTAAGCACACATTATACAACTAATATAATTTTTTGCTTTTTAAATTATTTTCTGATAACTACTATTCTTATAAATTGCTTTTAATATTGTTTTGTCACTCTTTTACTCAAAAATGACTGAAAATTTGAAATTCATTGTTGAAAACCTCTCAAGAATTTCAATCCAAAAACAGTGTTTGTGGATTCTAAAGAAGTGGGATATTTCCTCAAAAGATATCGTACGAAAACAAATGCTTAAAAACCATGTCCCACGCACAATTCCAACAGTTGAATCAATGGCAATCACATCATCAATTAAAAATGTCAAGCTGTGGCAGGAGCGTCATCTATGTCGGTAACTACAAGGCATCAGACTATTTGGGCTACCCTTCAAGATGAGTCAAGTATAGGTTCTCCTTTAAAAGCACATCAAACCTGCAATCGTAGAGACACTTTTCCAAGCTAGCAATTGCTTGCAAGGAAGCCATGTAGAATGCGAAAAGAAAGAGGTCACGCATGCAGCGAGAAGTGGGCGACATTCTGACAGCTTCAACTTCTTTAGATCGACTTCAGAATGAAAAGGTAAGAAGGGAAATTATAATAATTCTGCACAAATGTCTACAAAGAAACAGAGAAGAAAAGAAACCCTTTCATGTGAAGGAAATACAGAGGTTTTTGACAATGTCAATTCGTTGCGAGTAGGAAAGTTTGTTCAGGTTGAGATTTTGGGGAAAAGAACCAAAAAATTATTTTGTTGTATTATTCTTTCACAAAATGAAGAAAACTCATACACAGTTAAACTTGCAAGAAAAAAAAGAAAGTTCCTTTTTCATTTTTCCTAAAAAAGATGATATTCCTGAAGTAGATGCTTCTCAGATCGTAAAAGTCCTTTCCTGATCCATTAATTACCCCCAGAGGACTGTATTATTTTTTTGTGAAGTTTTAGATATGCTACCTGATTGCTCTCTAAACAATGTAAACCATTAATTCAATAAATTATGCAATTGAAGTTGTTTTTAAAGCATGACTTATATTCTACCCCACTACTGACCTATTTCACCCCACCCCATGGGGTAAAATGGATCAAAAACATCCGTTTTTCAAACACTGTTTTATCAATATCACAAACTTTTGTTTGTCAGAGAAATTTCACTTTAAATGTTATAAGAAAAGTTCGTTTGCATATCCTAAATATTTTTTACACCGGTTGAATTGATATTTTTATTGCTTTGGAGGTGCGAATGCAAATTATGCTGTTTTTTTTACCTATTTTGCCCCACCTGATTCTACACAGAGCAAATACAGAAAAACACAACAGAAATATCCACTCCCATCCGCCGAGATTCGAACCCGGAACATTCTGACGTCCGGGCCAGCTCCCTGACCATTCAGCCTCCCAGTCGGCTCACGATGTCTTGGATCTTATATTCGGAATGAACTCTCGTCACTTAATGTAATGTAATCGTTTCCGGTTGCCTATTTCTAACCTCCTCTAGGAGCTTTAACACAGCCAATTACGCCTCGTAATTTAGAACCCTGGTCAAGTGACGAAGTCGACACCTGAGCGGGCACCCAACGGAACTTCGAGCGACATCGTACGCTAACGCCGTCGAGACTTTCGACTCCACAGATTTAACGAGCACTTATATCGCAGTGTACTCCGGCATTTTCGAGGATTTTTTCCCCACCAGCACGAATACGTCTATAGTATGTTCTCGGTGAGAGGCTCGTCGCTTACACCTCTCGGCCACCGGGGGTCCGTCTCTCGCCACTTAACTCGGTTCAGTATTACGAAGCCCGTTAGCCCTTCTGTAGTTGGTTGGTACATATATATTCCGGCTTGTGGGCTTGATCAGAGATCTGCTTATAAACCTTCGCCAAGTAAGACAGACAGATTTTTTACTGACACAGATAGGGAAGGTACACCCAGGGTCCCAGGGCGAAAGCGAGAATCGAACCCGCACCCGTTACAGCACGCAGACTGTTAGCGTAATGGGCTACATTCCAACCCTTAACTTGTTTTTGAATAATTAAAAATATATAAATGTTTTTCTTTGTAAAGATGTTTACATCTTAGTCAATATATGGTTTTTCAAACGGTTTGCTCAATGGAAGACTGGAACGGCCTCAGTGACGTCTGAGTTAAGTCAACCGTTGTTCCCACAAGCAAACCACGCGGCAGTTCACTCATCTATGATAGAATGGTCGCGCGTACACTGAGTGATAGCAAGTATTGACCTTTTTCCTACAACTCAACCACGCTCCGTTCAATCGTCGATTATGTCGTACTAGTTATATGACTATGGTAAAAAAATTACTAAGCATTCTTCACGGGAATTTGTAATAGATCTTTTGTAATAGATTACTTAGATTACTACACTTTTGTAATAGATTATTTAACAAATAGCCCATTGCGTCAACCAATCATAAGCGTAGGTTGGTTGGTTGATACATATATATTCCGGCTTGTGTGCTTGATCAGAGACCCGCTTATGAACCTTCGTCAAGTAAGACAGACACAGACAGAATTTTTTACTGACACAAAGAGAGAAGGTATATCCAGGGCGAAGGTGGGAATCGAACCCGCACCCGTTACAGCGCGCAGACAGTTAGCGTAATGGGCTGCGATCCAATTCACTAGGCCATCCGGGCCCATACGCTTACGTCATTTTGCAAATTTTAATCGTTTCTGGTTTTCTATTTCTAGCCTCTTTTAAGAGTTTGAACACAGCAATTGCCCCTCGTAATTTAGAACCCTGGTCAAGTGACGAGGTCCCCTGAGCGGACACCCAAGCAAACCACTGGGGCCATCATATTCACAACCATTGCGTTCTACGAATTCTTGAATTTGATTAGGCATCAAGCAAAACTTGAATCAATGGAACTGAAACGATTTTGAGTTTAACATGTGTAATTTGGGAGGAAATTCTTTATGTGGCATTAAAGTATTTTTTAAAAATATTTAACGCAATTTTATTTTTAACAATCTAGACAAAATGGGTAGTCTCCAGATATTAAGGTCAAATCGTAAGTAATTTTTTATTGTTTTGATTATTTTACCATATTTTTAATGGTTTCATATCGAAGGCGTGCCCAAGCTTTGACCAAGGAAAAAAAAGGTTAAAAAATTCTTCCTTAGTAACTGTTGTCATTGATGTATTTGTTTGAAGGGATCAAAGTAAATTGTTTACTTTTAATCTTTGCAATGTTTTAATGATGAATTCTTGATTGATGCTTTTTATGTTTGCAACTTTGATGACCAGGTTCATGAACTTCATTGTATTCTGCACTCGAGTATGTCAAATGCATTGTCCAACATCCTTATAGAATATTTTCATATTTTCATTTAATAAAAACAAACATTATTAAATTTTTCAAAAGACATGATTCTTCCATCTAACGATAAATAAGTGCGAGCTCAACTTATCAAAAAAAAACATTGGAAGCTGATGATACCAAATGGAATCATTGGGGTTGAAAGGGTTTAAACCATGCGCTCCCCAAATTATTTTGAGCAGTGTAGTTTAAACTTATGAAAAATATTATAATAATTGGAAAGGTTTTTTAATTATAAAAGGACTACTGATTACCAAAACACTACATAAAACATGTTTTATGACTAAATATATGAGAATTTAGTGTTCAGATCACATCAGTTAGCATTGAAAACTAATTTACTAATCGATATCTACAATCCTCCTAAAGAAACTGGGGGCTGGGGAGCCCAGTCGGTTAGGCGTTCGCCTTGCATGCTGTAGGTCCCAGGTTCGGATCCGAGCATCGCCAAAATAACTGCCGACCTATAAACGGCCCGTGCAGCCCAAAAATGTCCGACGAATAATATCCCGTGTAGAGGAAGTGCACGTTAAATATGCTCCAAAGTCCCAACGCTGCGTACGATGTCGCCCTTAACGGTTGCGTTGGGTGCCTATTCAGGTGTCGGCTCGTCACTTGACTGTGGTTCTAAATTACGACGCCCGTCGCCAATAGCCCTCGTGTAGCTCTAGTGCGACGATAATTCAAACCTACCTACCTACCTAAAGAAACTAATTTTTGTACAAAAATCCACAATAAGGCGCCCAAAATCCCAACTTGAAATTGTATTTAAAAAAAATGACTTTCACAATTTATTCCTCGCATTTCCTTAGATTCCTAAAACATTGGGAATCACTATTTTTTGCAAACCTTTCGCACACTTAAGTTTATACTTTATATAGCTATAGACTGTTGTATTACTGATAAAAATTTAAAAACTTATCAGATTCAAAGGGGAAACGGTTCTTAATTGTATCGATGATTTTTTTTTCTTGGTTGCACATATAAAACTTCTCGCAAATGTTTAATCTTAGATTTACATAGTTTTGCAGATAGTGACGAAAACTGTAAGTTTTGTATAACAGTGTAAGTATATTAATTTTATTTCAACCTCATTTCTCTAGGTCAAATGGCAGGCAATCTGCTTTTATCTCTTTTCAACTGCATTCTTCTATTTAGCCAAGTGCAAGCTAAAGCCGTTGAGGGTTCAAAGCATGTACTCTATGCTGGTGAGATATGAATTTATTTTAATAAATATAAAATCGTCATTTCTCAAGCTGGTGAACGAAATTTTACCTGTCCAAAACAATGTTTCATAATTTTTTGTTTCATGACAGAAAACAAGAGTAATTCATGAACTTCATAGTTTTTGTTTAATAAATTGAAAACTTAAATAGGTTACTTATGATAGGTTTCATTTACGAAGCTGAACTGACTTGAAAACTACAATTTCTGACTTGTCCAATTTATTCTCAAATCACACATCATGAATTAAAAGCTTTTTTTAACCAGTAATTTCTCGAATATATATTTGTTATAATTAGTAGAAATGATATTCTGACGGCGACTTCAACTTGGAATATTAGGCTAGTTACACTGTAAGAAAATACCGTCAGAAAAAATCTTTGTTATTTTTCTATAGACAATTTCGTTTTTCTAAAACTACTTAAAATGATTGTAATATTATCTCAATTTGCCAAAAGCCGCTTTATTCATTTAAATGGATAAAATCGGTAATCAGTGGTGCAGTTTTCTCGTGTACACAAACTACTTCAGTAACCACGATAGTGTAGTGGTCAGAGAGCGTGGTTCCTGACAACGTGGGTTCGTATACGGGTCATGGGGTAGATTTTTTTTATTTAACATACCAAGCAATAAAGAAAATATCTGCTATGCATGAATACTTTTAGTATTGCTTTGTTTAGGAGAAAAATTTGTTACGGCATATTTTTTCCGCAGCATTACGGATATTTTCTGGCAACTTTGCTCGAGAATTTTTCTGTAATATCTCAGAATTTTTTTTACAGTGTATTGGTTGTTGGCTTACTATACTATTTTCCATTTTTTTCGTATTTTAAATCTTCCTTGTCTTAAAGAGTTAAACAAATATTTTTCAGGTCAAGCCAATTCTCAAACATTTCCGGCTTCTGAAGAAACGTTTTTAAAATATTCGCCTACCATTGCATCAGCTCGAATTGGTAAACCGTTATATTTTGGGACCGTTGAAACCCCCTCAAAAAGTGACAACTATGAACCACCAGACCGATTAGAATTATCGAACTATGAAAATTTCGAAGAAATGTTTGACACCGAATATCTAGAAAATCCCCCAAGCAAAAGTGAATTTCAAGAAGACCAAGTCTTTTTACATAGCACTCAAGTAAATCGCGTCAAATCAAAAGCTAAGCAAAATGAAACTGCAGAATCTCAGAAAAAGAACTTGAAATTGAGCAATGCTGGACCTCCTTGTGAAAATGCAGATATGATAGATTACAAAAATAAATCCTCTGAAATTGCACCAAGCATCAATCACAACGCTATGTACGGTAGTAAATTCGAACCAAAATCCCAAAGTATTCAAGGAGCTATTTCGGAAAATTCCCATCAGTATAAAACTAAAATATTACACAGTAACATGGATGTGGGTCAAACAAAAAACGACGACAAAAGTGAGTTCAAAGAAAATTCAAAGCGCTTTAATGATAAAAGTGATTACAATAAAGAGAAAACGGAAAAATTGGAACCCATTAGTAATGGACTGAAAAATAGCGAAGACATTTCAGGAGAAACTGTTAACATTAGCTCTCAGGTTGAAGAAAAGAACAGGGATAAATTTCATCTACATTACGTCGACGCTGAAGTAAGCACTGGGGATAAAATTGTGCTAAATAAGAAAATGAATCTTGTCTCCGATTCCAAGTTTAGGTCATTTGTTTTCAATCCGAATGCTCAGCCTCAAGAAGTGTTTCAAGCCTGTCAAACTCCCCAAAACGAGAGTGGCCACTGTCGTTACATTCAGCACTGCATGCTCCCGAGCATCTTGAGCTCCATTCGGCACTTTGTGGACAATGTGTGCATTATCCAGGACCAATTTATCGGCGTGTGCTGTCCAGAGTTTCCAGTCAGTGTGGTTCTCGTGAGCTGGCCAGGCAAACAGCAGGATTTTGCCGAGGACTCAGTTCAAGTTCCGGAAGGTCAGTAAACAATTTTTAAAAGTATTAGTTTAGGTAAATGAACCATTGGGAAGACGCAAATACTTGAAAGGATACATCATAGGTGAATTGGGTTAAATTGAGCAAAAGAACTTTTGAAATTTTTTTTAATGAATTCGGGACTTTATCCGTTATCTTTACTCTTATTTTATCTTGCTATTGTTTGTGTGCGGCATCATTTTGTTACCAAGTGCAATAAAGGCGAATATCCGGAAGCCTAATCACAATGTTCGTTTAGTCATTCAAAAATTGAATGGAACTAGCGCTATGTTTGTTGTTAGAGCAATTTTAAAGTAGCTATTGAATTGCTAGCGAAACGTGCTAGTGTGTTTCAAAAACGCGACAAAAAAACCATTCCATTATGAGTGTTTGTTCGTAGAGTCGCCCTATCAGTCATTCACAGTAAACAAAATACATAAATATTAACAATCGTAACTAAATCCTAAACAAATCTTAAGAATTCAATATAAAATTTAAGAAATTTATTTCATATTTAGTTAATATGTCCATTATGCGATTCCTAGTACAGATGAACTCATCTAGATAAAACAAATAGAAGTAATCAAAACTTACTGTAAATTCTGTTACTAAATGTATAAGTAGTATGAAATAGGGTTGTGTGCGATAGGAATGTTGCTTTCTTACAATACTTATCCTTTTATCCTCCGTTATCCTTAGCACTACTTTTCCCGTTTTTAAGAACTTTATTATGCAATGAATAGGAATGTTCTTGTCAAATTTTAGTTACTTTCAAAATAAGACATAAATTGTTCAGTGTTATTTATTACAGCATTTTTTTTTATTTTTCAGATTGTGGCGTCGGTACTAACAGAAGAATTGTTGGCGGATTATCTGCAGATAGAAAGGCGTGGCCATGGATGGTACGTTAACCAAAATAGTTTTGTCTAAAGAAAACATTATTTTTTTTTAAGAAACTTTTATTTTTCAAAACAGAATATTTTATTTGAATTTATTGTGACTTCTAAAATGTGATCGTTTATTGTACTTTTTTAGGTGGCCTTACTGAACAATAAATTGAAATTCTTTTGTGGAGGTTCGCTTATAAGCAATCGCTACGTTCTCACTGCTGCTCATTGCACATTTGGGTAAGTTTAACAAAGTGATTCTTTTATTGTTAAAAAATACGTTTTGAGACATGATACTAATAACCTTTATAATTCTGAACCCTGAATCACATCTAAATTATTTAAGATAAAAAAAAACTTATCCATAGCTTCTTGAACTAGAACCACGTCAAATTAAAAGAAAAGAACTCATTCGAGAGAACCTCTTTTGTGGGAAATTCGGCTATTGCGTTGAGGCATGAACGTGTCAGTGTATAATCGCAATTAAGTCACGAGGTCCACACCTGAGTTGACTTCCAACGGAACTCGAAGCGACACATCATACGCTAACACGTACCGTTAGGATTTTGATAGAGTTCCACAGGAGTACTAAACCACCATGATTTGATTGCGGATTTAATTTTATTACCAGTAGAAATCTGTTTAGAGGATGGCTGGTAGTACGGCTTGAACTGAAGTCTCTAGACGGAAGTCATAGCAGCGGACGCCTTAACAACACTGCCATTACCTAAATTGCGGAAGAATTGACAACCTTTCGATGTAACGCACCAAACCTTCCTACTAAAAAAATTAACAAACGCATTGTTCCTCTGAAAAAAATTCGTAAATTTGGGAAATTTTGGTTTTTAAATTGCGTTCCTCTGTTTCAGGTTGTCTTCTGGCAACCAGATAATTGCTCGCCTTGGTGAGTACGACTTCAACGACCCGAGAGACCCTCATGATGATTATCCAGTGATAGAAATCAAGCGCCATGGCCAGTACACGCGATTTACATTGAGGAACGACATTGCTGTCTTGAAGTTAGTGCGGCCGGTTGTCTTTAATGAATTTGTGAGAACGATCTGCCTGCCAGAGCCGGAGAAAGACTACCTAGGAAAACATACGACTTTGGCTGGTTGGGGACATTTGAATGAAGGTAACGCAATTTTCGATGTGTATTACGAACATATGAGCGCGTAACCATATTTTGGCCAACTTAGATAATAGATAGGCATATAGGCCCATGTCTAAAATTATTTTAACGTGATAACTTTTAAATTTTTAGAATTAATCTTTTTGTAATAGTAAATACAATTTTAATAAAGTTCTGACTCACTGTCATTTAGTTTTTCTCTGCCTTAATAAGAGGATAGCTGCAAGTTTTTTTTAAAAAAAACTAAATATACTTTTTCTAATTCTAAAAAATGAAGGTTAAAGACGAGCTGGTTCAAGCTTAAGACTAAAGTTAGACTAAAGACTTACGAGACTAAAGTTCATGCTTAAGCTTGCAATCAACATTGGTCTCTCACTCACATTTTTGAATTTCTTTAAATTGTAGATTTGTGTAACATATTTTATCTTTATAGTAAAATGAATTGTAGATTGAGATGGTAGATATTTAAAAAAAAATACGTAGTGATTTTAAATAAAGCACCAAACTAAGTCTAGATAACTTCCTTCAGACAGTAACAGTCGCCGGAGCACCATTCTGCAAGAAGCCAGTCTGACCGTCATCGGAAACGAAGAGTGCTCGGCGACACACGGGGTGCCAGTGGCCGAGTCCGTTTTGTGCGCTTCCGCTCCAACCAAAGACAAAGGCGCTTGTAATGTAAGTTTTTTTTCATAAATATTAAGAAAAGCTTTTACAGATTTTTAATATTTATTCATGAAAAAAGATGGTAGGTTAAATGGTGAAAATCCGCAAAAAGTTATATTTTCTCGTCATATAGATATTAAAGTAAATTTTTAACTACTGGCGGTTTGTTTACTACTACGTTAAAGTAAATTGTTAAGTTGAGCCCTTAGCGAGGTAGGAGGAGGGGCATTGCTCCGCTAGGAAATTTGCTTCCCCGACCAATGTATACATATTTACTATTCGGGGTGGTTTCAAATTATTGATATTAGTTCTGTAATGTATTCTAGGGTGATTCTGGCGGACCTTTAATGCTGTTAGACAGTGATGAGCGTTGGAAAGTAGTTGGAATTGTTTCTTGGGGCCGGCGAGGGTGTAACCCGACATTTCCAACAGCCTACTCCAGAGTAGCCCACTATTTGGATTGGATTAAAGAACATGCCATATAACTGCGAACAAATATTTTAGTGAATAATACATTCCTTCTACCCTTAACATAAAATTCGGTGTACATAATAGATAAAATGCTTGCAACTGCTTTGAAACTTATCAAACCTTTGAATGACAATCGATAAAATTATACAACAGATGAATGGATCTTTAACTGTAAATCAGACCTCAACAAGAATAACAGTGGATAAAATAGTTTAGCATAAATAATGGATTATGAGAAGATCTGCATTGATAAAGGGTAAATAAACGATATTTTCTAGTATTCTTATCAAAACTTTGGTATTACCCAATTATTAAAAAATATACATTTGCAGATTTTTAATTGGCAGAGTTGTCACTAATTGAAAAAGACCAGCACATTTTTAAAGTATATTTAATGATTAGTTATATTAGCTTAGAAAAGCCTAGACCAAAGTTGCCCCATTTCGGTACTATACAAGTTTATAGGATTTGATAGTTTTTAAAAGACCTTTTGAATTCTGAAATTTTTAGGGTGGTGGATCGCTTTTACCAACTTAAACATAACTATTTTAAAATGTTTTTAAATAAACTACTATGTCACATTTTAGATGTCTTTATTTTAAATAAAATGTTCAAGTCTGTATATAGTATTGATTTAATTTATCACAACATGTCAACCTATATAAAAACTCCGTATGTACAAATGTGGTGGCTCACTGCATGTTTTCGTCGATCCAGTCCAAGTATTCGGTGACCCGCGTGTACACTCCCGGGTATCCGGGCTGGGCACACTTGCTGCCGAAGGAGACCACGCCCACCACTGTCCAGTGCCGGGTCCGGTCAGGGATCACCATCGGGCTGCCAGAGTCGCCCTGGAACAATACACACTCAACTATCACGAACTCAAAGGAATGATCCGTCGCTCAAAGAGTATCATTCCTATAAAATCCTTTTAACCAATCCCTGCATAATAAAGGCGAGATTAATTCATTTCCAGTGAGATTGGGTGAACAGGCGTACTGCATTTCGCTGTAAAGTTTAGTTTGTTACACAACTATATATCTATAAAAAAAAATTGCAAATAGTATCCGCATTATTTTATAGTTTTTTAAATAAAAACAAACACTATATGGATTTTGAAAATTTAATGATGATTTCATAGTCGAAAAGTTAATCACTGAAACAAATCTAGTCAGGCTATACCGAATAAGACATCACTTTTGCTCTTTCACTCAATCCAAAAGGATCTGTGATGTTCCGAACCTTAAATTCATCTTATCCTTTATATAGCGTGTAATGTGGTTATACTAAAGGTTATAAAACTTATCTATATTTCGCTATAAATCCAAAAGTGCTTACTAAGATGGGATAAGGAACACGAAAAATGCCTAATGGCTTTTTTTTTTCACAAGAAAGGCTGCTTTTCGGAGAATACCAGAACACGATGCGTCAGCAACCAAACAACCGTATTTATTTTTAGTGATTCTATCATTCGGAAGCGCCAATGGCAATCGTGTAGCTCTAGTGGGACGTACGTTAGTTCAATTCTAATACTTTTCCAATAATAATGGTGAATGCACTATGTGATTATTGATAGGTATTTAGCGATAATTAATGACATTTTAAAAGTTAGGCAAGAATCGTTTTTTTTAATTGATGTGAACTGCAACCAGAAGTGGGTTTTTTTTGGCCGCAACGCAACTACTTACTTGACAAGCGTCCTTTCCACCTTCAAAAAATCCTGCACACAAGAAACCTTGAGTAATCGGTTGGAAGTATCTCCTATTGCAGTCAGTGTTATCCCAAATTGGCATCGTCACTTGTTGAAGAGATCCGGATCCCGTACCACCTAAAAAAATATATGTATTAAAAAAATTTATTCATTCTTTAAAAAAAACATTTTTAAGTAAGATATTTTTAAATTTTGATTCAGCGATTGAGCTTCAATTTCACAACATATAAACATTGTTGCTTAAAAATGGTTTATAAACTGAAGACAATGGATTAAAACAATGACTTTGCCTACTTTGAATATTATTTATGACCATAATAATTTAGGAATATCGCGCTTATGTTTAAGAGGAAGCTAAACATTTCCTATCTTTTACTTCCCATGTTAAATAGATGGGGCAGTATGTAATGCACGCAGCCTTTGATTATAGACACTTGACTAGGGTTCCAAATCTCGAGGCCCGTCGCCAATAGCCCTTGTGTAGCTCTAGTACATCCTTCAACTAAAACAGCTTAACGATATTATTGGGATATAAGCGCCGGAGTGTAACGGTTATAGCTCTGGACTGCAGAACTGGGGGGTTCGATTCCCGGGTGAGACTTGGTTGTAAATTGTACCTATCTCAAGTCTTGTAAACCTGTTGGGCTGGACAGAAGGGTGAAAATGAGAAAATGAGCTTTGAAGTTTTTAATTTGCACTTAAATCCGTCAAAAACGGTACTTGCAAACGGTAAATAATCGATTTAAGTTTACGAAAAAAGGGGAAACTTGTTATCGTTAAAGGATGGAATAATATGTTCACATAGACACAAATCTCAATTTTCTAAAAATGACGTTCTTCCACTGAGCTCTTCAATTATCCTGCCCAATATTTTCAAAGTGAAATGCATTTTGCACGCCACTTACCGTAGGACAGCGTGCCCCATCCGGTGACGGTGCCCATGTATCCCACCAGGGTGTTTGCCTTGAGTCCGGGCGTGGGCAGGCACACGGGACTGACAGCCTCTGTGTAGTGCACGGGCGAGCGCAGCTTCAGCAGGGCGATGTCGTTGTAGAATCCGCTGCGGGAGAACCGGGGGTGGGGCAGGGCTTCGGACACTTTGAACTCGATGGGCTCCATGAAGTCGTCGCTGCGGAACAGGTGGTGGTCCCCCAGGCGCACGGTTAAGTGTTCCTTTCTGTACCTGGACACGAAGATGGATCAGTACCGATTGTCACCAACGGTAGATTGTCATTCGATCTCATTATCTTTAAGACAAGAATCAAGCCATTATTAACAACTCAAAATTGGACCTCTAGTGTGACGTTATGTTGCTCAATTCTTCGGCCTTCTAATATAAATGGTATTACTCTGTACGATGACAAGCATGCTTCTCTTCCCTTGGGTGGTTTGGTTATCACAGAAACAGTGATCGTAGCTGTTCTAAGCGTGCCTTGTTTGAGGCTCTGCGGTAATGTGAATCGCAACTGCTCTCCAAACCCTACTTGGGTTTGGAGAGCTCAACTAAACCCAAGTAGGGGGAAACGAAAAGAGCGCCCCTCATGCCTGAAAAACCGCACGAGGAAGCCACGCTGCGTTGTAATCTTACGGACTATACAGCGCTATACCACCTAGATTGGAAGGCCGAAGAACTAAGCAACATAACGGCACACTAGTAGACCGATTTTGAGTTGTTGGTTAATAATGGCTTGATTCTCTTATCTTAAAGATAATACGAGATCCATTTACGATCTATCATAGGACGTCAGGCCTCTTAGTTCGACGGCCTTCTAATATAGATGATATTGGTTAGAGGCAGGATTGTTTGAAGTAAATCAATCTATTAACCCTTTAAGCCCATTTCTCACTTTATATATTATCAACTATTTAATTTGCAATTTCCAGACGTTTTTGTAATTTAATAAAACCAACTCGTTTATTTAAATTACAAAATTACAAATTATATTTGTTAACATATTATAGGCATTCGGCTAAACCAAATTTTCTCAAAATTTTTTTAAAGAGTAAATTGTTTGGTTAACACAACACAATTCCGGTCACAATTTGTAGATCATTAACAAATGCCTAGTTCCAATCACTTATTCTAGAAAACAACTGTTCATACACTTCAAATGAAGTATAAGAATCCCAAGACACGAGAGATTATATTTCTTAACACATACGATGACTCTACAGAGAGGCATCATATTCAGGCAAAAGGCCGACTTCTTTCCCAGAGATATATCCACGTCTTATTCGAGACTCAAACACTTTGGCAAACCAATTAAAAAAACCAATTAAACCACCACACCAGTTAATTTACTAAAAAACTGGTTTTAAAACTCTTCAAATAATTCCATGCTCAAAATTTTAGAAGAAAAAATCAGTTCCATCAACCAAATGTGTGTCCATGCGAGTAATGTAGTTATCTTAAGAAATTTTTATTTGTTATAATTAGTTTAAAGCACACTACAGATAACAATATCCAACAGTGTGGCAGAACACATATAACAAATTACACAAACAAAAAAATACACCAACACAAGTATGAATAAGGAGACAAAACTTGACCACAGATTTAAAAATATTAAGACATGGAAAAGGGATCAATGGCGTGTAACTTGTTAAACAGTTAGTAAAATCTGTACAAACAAAAAAAAATCAGCATAATTAAATATGACAAAAACATTAACAAACGGTTGATGATTAAGAAGAGATTTATTAGATCGACATAAAATTTCAAACAATTCACAAATATCAGGGCAATCCATTAAATTATTTAAGACCTTAAAAAAAATACATGAAAGTTTGTCTGTTTTTTAATGGATGAATATCAAACACTATACATAAATCAGAGGCAGATAAATCAAGAGAACTACGATGGAACTTTTTCTAGTATAAGTAACTTTGTTTGAATTGCGAGCACTGTGACTTACTTCCTCCCTCTCTGGTCCGATAGGCAATGGGCAGCTGTGAGGATGTACCACGTCCCGATCAGAGCTCCTCCGCACCAGTATTCGCGGCCGCGGTGATTGTCGAGGAAAATGGCGGCCTGAAATTTGAGAAATTGTTTAAGACATCTTAAATATTTAAAAAAAAAATCACACATTTGAAACGGCTTTTGATACGGTATTATTTTTTTTTCGGTTGCCTATTTCTAATTATCTTTCATCTTTAACACAAACCGAAGAATATTTACTACTAAAAACCTAATAATTCAAAAGCAAAAGTTTTGAGTTTATTTAGTTTAAAAAAAATATTGAACCAACTGGCCCCTATCAATAAGATCTTTGACTTTATTGGAAGATAATAGTTTTTGATAATCTTAATCTTCCGTTCTCTCTATATTATTCAATAAAGTGGCAAAATTCTTTTAATGAAAGGATAGACTTCTAGCAACATTCTTTTATTTATCCTCCTTAGTTACTCCTTTTTCAGTGTCGAGCGCGTAAAGATATGGATGTAGAAATTTTAATATAATTTTTTAAAGGTGGAAAGCATTCCACTCCTTTATTTAACCATTGCTATTTTTAAACCATCGTAAGGTGACGTATTTAAAAGATACTTTATCCTTGTCGCGCCCTAATCTTAAAAATGAAGTTACTGTGACGAATATCGGGCGACCTCTGCGTCCTGATGTACCTAAATGGGAGAACATCATAAGCTATGTTGAAAAAGGAATTTTGGCATGTGATTTCTAAATCAGCGAAAAATTCATGAGTCATTTTTAAATTGAAACTCACCAATAGTCATATGATATTAAGCTTTTTGCTAAGTTGGTTTTCATGTTGCAAATACTCTTTAGGACAACTGACTCATTTGTTTAAAACAAATCCCTTTATAAATGGAAACTAGTGGAACTTAACTGTCTTCCGTCAGCTTTATTTTTAGTAAATGGATATATTTGCCATAAAATTCTTTGTTTGGAAGAGCATATGGTTGTTTGAACCCACAATTTTATGTGACTGTTAATTGAATGGGAAACGTCGGTATATTAGCGCCAGATACTGCACTTACCATCCAAGGCCATTGTCCAGGATTGGCTTCATATCCTCCAACGATTCGACCGTCTCGACCGGAAGTTCCGCATCCTACAATTCAAATAAAATTCTGTATCTACATATGTAAAAAAAACTTACTTTTAGAACATTGCAATAGATATCATGAAAAAGGGAAACGAAACATATCAAATAAAAAAATTACCACAATATAAAAACTATATATATATATATATATATATATATATATATATATATATATATATATATATATATATATATATATATATATTATATATATATATATATATATATATATATATATAATATATATATAATATATATATAATGAAAACACAATGTTGATTCTTGGAGCAAATAGTTTTATTTATCTATTGCACTAAAAATCAACGTTCCTCGTGTATTATGGATATATAGTTGTGAATATTCTCTATATTAACTCGCATATTTAGAATAAATAAGATCAGATTATTTAAATGAACATGCAATTTACAAATTGTGATAGGGATTGGTATAGGGTACTTGCCTTGCATTCCAAAGGTCCCATATTCAAGCCCAGACATTTGCTAAAATATCTGCCGACAAAATCGGTCTGTGCTACCAAAAAACCCGACGACTAAAACTCCGTTTAGAGGGAATGCACATTTAATATGCTAAAGTCCTGACGTCGCGTATGATTTCGCCGCTCTAAAAAAAGTTGTGTTGGGTACCTACACTCTTAAAACAAAAGAGTGAAATCCACTCCTATAGGGGAAGTGCATTTTCGGCACCGGAAAGGAGTGGAAATTAACTCAGACTGAGTTAAAACCGCTGGTTTGTTTTAAGAGTGTACTTAGGAGTTGAATGGGTCACTTAAATGTGACGATGAAATTACGACTGATTTCAGCTAATATTGTTCGAAACTTGAAAAAATTACGTTTAAAATATTTTAAAGATTGCTATTTAAGTTATTTACATGCTAAAAAAAATCTGAATTTGTCTTGAAAAAAGTAAAGTGTATAGTTATCTAAATTTGATCCCTTATTATATTAACATTTTATTTGCGAAATATCAACTCAACGCGTCGTTTTCCAAAAATAGACATATTATTATTAAAAACATATCCCCCCCCCCCCCCTTCCCTAAACAAAAAGTGTTGCCACATAAAAAGAAAAAAAACTTACGGAAAGCAGATGACGAAAAAGTATAGTTGGGCGACGACGCTTCGGTGGCTAAGACATACGGCTCATCCGTGTCCTTCGAGTCTGTCGTGAAGATCTCGATCCCTTTGATGGTCGTGGTCGTCGGTTTTGGGGTAGTCGTTTGACCACTGGAGAGCAGCGGCTTCTTGGTCCCTTTATGCTGAAACCTCTTGACTGGCACTGTGGAGAGTTTGGGTTTTGGCGTGGTTGTAGTAGTACTAGTTGTTGTGGACACGGTTGTGGTTTCTGGGGTTGTTTCTATGGCTGCTACAAGAGCTGCTTCGGTGACGTTGTCAAAGCTAGCTTCTGTCGTCGTCGTTGTCGTAGTTGTTGAAGTCTTGAGAAACAGAGAAAAAATATCTATTAAATTATTGGTATCTGTAGTCCTTTTTCATCGTAAAACTATTTGAGGATTGTTGAGGACTGCTTCTCTTTAGTCCATAAATATGCGAAATTGCAGCTTTCTTTCACAAGACAATTTCCAACTAAACAGTAATCCTGAATATAAAAATAGAATAAATGATACTATGCACCCAGAGTGGGGGGCTTCGGTTTATGCCAATATTAAGTATCTGATATCCCAATAGCACACTGCAAATCTCTTAATGCATTTCAGAGCACTATATTTGTCTCCATTTTTTCATATATTTGTTAAGTTAGCACTTTTCTGAAAGATCTTGCGTAGCTCTAGTGCGAAATTAATCTTATTTAATCTTGTTGAATATTGTTCTGGAACCCGTGTTTGAACGAGTTCTGAACGCACCGCATGAGGAACACCATTCAAACACAATTTCCATGAAAGTGTGCCAAATGTGTTTCGAATGCGAGTTTGCAGTGCAATGTGCGAGTGGAAGAGCGTGCGACATTCTGAAAAAATGATTATTAACATGTTATTCCCTCCTTTAAAGAAAACCAATGTCCCCCTTTCCACTATGTTAAACACATTTTTTACCTTTTGTAAGTGCCGTTTTTAACCGTGCAAACGAAAAACTTGAAAGCTCACTTTCTCGTTTTCAATTTTTTGTGCATCTTACATGGTCTTCCACTAGCCTCTACAATTGAAGAGCTTAGTGGAAGAACGCTATGAGTGACAAAAAGGTGAAAACGGAAAAAAATTAGCTTTGAAGTTTTTAGTTTGCACTTAGATACGTTAAAAACGACATTTACAAAAGGTTCAAACTATGCGTAATTTCAAGTTTATGAAAAGGGGGAAGTTGCTATCTTTAAAGGAGGGAGTTCATTAACACGTTTTCAATTCTTTTCTGATTCGTTGTTTGTGTCGTACCTGCGGACAGCATATGCCGACCATGAATAGGTTCCTGAAGCAGACGGACCTGCGCAGGCGCACCATGTCGAACAGGAGGTAGAGGCAGCGCGAGATCTCCCCGCACTCCCCCACTTGCCCATCAGGAGTCTTGCAGTAATTGATGGCCGACAAGCCCAGCTCGCTGAACAGGCCCACTGAAACACATCCAGTTAAGGAAACCCAAAATGGTTTTGAAATTGGGAATGGTAAAAATATGTGTGGGATAAATAGGACTAAAAGAGAAATTTTATATAGAAAAACTTTTTAACAAAATTAAATATTTTTAGTTATTTAAAAAAAAAATTGGCGCATATTTCAAAACCTTTCTTCTACTGCAAATTTAATTTTTTCAGTGAATTTTTTTGTAAGCATTTTTGAATAATTCTTAATAAATTTAGGTATTGAATTTTTGAACCGAGGCATAGTTTCGGAATAAAAAAAATTAGTGGGTTAACTCCCAAATTTCATGAAAAAATACAAATTTCAAACTTTTTATTTCATTAAAAAAATCTGTCAAATATATTTTCCTTATTCCATACCTATTTCTATCCAATGTACTTTTTTGTACATTAAAAAAATGATCGCTTTCACATTTATTTTAGTTTTGACATTTTTAGTAGAAGTATGTCTCCAAATTTTATTACCAACTGAGTAAAATTAATTTAAAGAATTATATGGTTGTGTGGAACATTCAATGAAAAGTTAAAAGAGATTTTTATGATAAAAATATTTCTCAAATTGTTTTGAAACTTTTCAAAAACATAGTAGAGGATTTCAGTAGTATTAGTAAAAACAAGTCGACATTTTCTTCGATTTCGGGTCCCCTTAAGTCGCCATGCCAGGTCTAAGCCACATTAAGTTGGCTGTATTGAATACTTTTACCAACGGTTTTTTTATGATAAATGCAGTTGAATTACAGTGCTCTATAATCCCAATTTCCGAATTGGTTCGAATATTTTTAATTTTCAATAAATAATTTTACAACAAAATATTCGAACCCATTTCAAAAATTGGGATTATAGAGCCCTGTAATCTAGCTACATATATCATGTAAAAAAACGTTGGTAAAAAATATTCTATACAGCCAGAGAAATGTGGCTCAGAAAATCCTGTTTTTTTCATTGGATTAACACAGAGGCACTTTAGTTTGGAGACCATGCCGCCTTGAGATATGCAGTTCGTCTCTGATGCGAATGTAAGCATTTTTTCAAAAATGTGATATAACATTTTTTATAATATTATAACTAGCAATAATTTTTGCGAAGGAATGCAATCCTTTGAGTTCGAACAAAATTGATTTTTTTGCTTTTTTTACCAGCACTGAATTTTCGTCTAAGTATTGTAGATGACAGTATTGTAGATGTAGGTTCTGTGTTGTATTTTAAAATTTCTATAATCTTCCACTCTTTATTTTCCCTCTGTGAGCTGCATGCTACGGATTATCATTCCTTCTGCTATTGTTTAATACTATTAAACGGATTGTGTTCTATAAAAAAATCTCGTCCATAAACAGCACCGAGTATATGGGTTTAGTGGACGTTAAATGTGTCGTATTCCAAAGTCTTGATGTCGTAATAAGGTTGTGTTGGGTCCCTCAGGTATAAACTTAGGTTTTTTAAAAGACTTTGAATCGTCTTTTAAAAGACGATTCAAAGTACGAGGCCCGTTACCAATGTTCCTGGTGCAGCTCTAGTGCTATTTTTTTTCTACTAAAACAAATATACCGCGACTTTTATATTGTTTCTAACACTAATTTTATGTAAAAAATATTCATCAATGAAATATGACAATTTTTAATCTAAAAATGTGTTGACATGTTTATATTAATATTCTTTTAAATATGTACTATAATATTTCTTCGCTTGAGATTCCGGATTGAAAGAGAAAGATCGAAGGTAGAAATTTCAGGTTAGTTTCAACTATTGTCATTAGAGGGCAGCACCACAAGTCGGTTTGGTTTTTTAAAAAATGCCGAGCTTAGAAACGAGTTACGAGAGTCGAGAACGAACACTTTTGGAATTGGAACTATAATTATATGGTTGTGACAATAACTTCTGCATGTATCGGTAGTATTTTTCAATTATCTCGATTTCAAATCAGAACTTTGTTTAAATGGTGTTTAAAATTCAAAGAACTTGCACTGTTTGTTTGCACAGGCGATAAATTTGGGGGGTAAAATGCAAATTTAGCCTACTCAAATGGTTTGAAATTCCACTCATCGTCAGAATAAAAAAAACCCTCTGAGATTTTTAGTTTTTTATATTGATTTTACTTGTATATTTTTTTAATTCAGTCCAATTGGTTTATCGCTACTCCTATATAAAATTATCTGGGATTACGGGTTTTTCCTCTGTGATACTGAATCATTACAAAATTTCATTAAAACATTTTGCTTAAAAAATAGATAAATAAAATAAACGGTTAACAATGCATAAAAGAGCACGAATCTTTTTAGAAAAAAACTTGTTTTTAAAAAATCAATACGATTAGTAGAATTAAACTTAAATTTGTTTAATTAAAATAATGCTGCTTTTTATATTTGGCGTGTGACGTCACTTGCCATCAAAAAGTTCACGACTCGAATGAAAACAACGCTCTCCGAAAACGAAAATTCCTGTTTGTCTTTACTATGCGATAGATTTTTAAGAAATGAATAACTTCTGTCTCAACACATCAACTAAAAATGTATCAAAAGTTGTTATAATTTAGCAAACATAGCAGTAGATGATAGACCACAGCAAATATTCGAAGCATATAACGGGAGGGTTAACTGCAGTAACCACATCAATGATTAAACGATTTTTGCTTTGAAATAATTAGTCTTTCCCAATGTTGTTGTTGTTGCTGCTGATCCCTGTTGCCCAGCAAAGACCAGGTCTATGATATTGCACACTCTCAAGAAATCAATAACCAACAATGGTCGCTCAAGAAGATTTTCTTTATTCGGTCCCAAGCATTCGAGGATGTGCTCCGGAGTGCCCAATGTTTTACTTTTGGTTAGAGTAATTAAGTTTTTGAAACAATGGTCCACGTTATGAGGCTAGTTACTGCAGCTCACGGCAGATAAGTGCACGAACCCTGAAACAATCTAATTTAAATCTAATTTTTCTGCTAATGTATTAAAAACATATATGAATCCTAACTTGTTTTTAACGGTCTTCCTTTATTACGTCATTAACTTATGTAACTTATCGTAACGTAATGTACGTCATAAAATGATCTACATTAGATTTTAGTCAATGGCATTGTTTTTCAATCAATTCTTCCGATAAAACACAAAGGGGATCCGTCAAGCCATATCGCTCTACCTTTTCCAGTGTTTTTATCACCATCATCCTATATTCAGTTTGTTTTATCTCTCGCAAATTACCCCTTTACCGGGATTCGCGCTCTGATAAACTGCCCATCCATGGAGGGCGCCTCGAGTAAGAATCCCTAATTCCGCTCAACTAAAAGCATCTTCCTGAAACGGCTCAAGTATTAACCTCAATCATTAAAAATAAGTCAGAGCTGTAAAATACGGACTCGTTTGGAATCCTCTGTTTGTGTATTTGCATTAAAAGCTTCCAGTTATGTTGAGATGAATGACTACCATATATCCTTTTTTTAAAGAAAGGTTATCTATATATAATTTAGTACACAGTTTCAAAAATGCAGCACATTGTAAAATCACAAAAGCATGAATGAGGAGAATTTAAAAAATACCATCACTAAATATTGCCGTATAATTGGGCTGGTTCACTTTAAACCTGCCGTGGTCCAAAGTTCTATACGAAATAATTCCGTTTTAGTACCAGCTCGGGAGTCGTTCTCGTCACTTGACCGTTGTTTAAATGTTCGGTGCCCGTCACCTCGTTGTTTTCTATTGCAACCAAACACACACCTACTTGATGCATAAAATTGGCATTTTCAAAATATTAAAAAATAGTTTGATAATAAAAAGTTGCTATTATATAGAAAAGGTTACTTTATTATTTATTAAACAAATTGCTTGAGAGTTGTTTAGGATAAACTGTTGCTTTGACCGGCTATCTGAAAAAAATTCCCATTTAATAAATATTTCGGTTAATATATGTTCGGTTTTGCTCAGTAACCAGGGTGGCATTTTTTAAAAGGAGAACATTTCAGCGACAGTCCGTTTTGGGACCTCTTTCAACTTCAACAATGAAAGTCCGAAGTATAGGCCCTTAAAAGTAGCATTGCAGATGGTCGGCTCGTCACTTGATTGTGGTTCTAAATTATGACGCATGTCGCCACTAGCCCTCGTGTAGCTCTAGTGCAACGGTAATGCAACCTAACTTACCATATAGTGCGATGTGGAAACGTATTGACGAAACTAAATAATGTGCAAATAGTAACTGCGTATAATTCACTTGTAAAAATCTCTCAAAAAATGCTTTCTATTCAAATTTAAATTTTCAGCTTGAACGTTCTATTTAACGTTGTACAAATATCCTATATATACAGCGATGATGGAGATAGGAATAATATAGAATTGTTGCCAAGTCAAAAACCAATGCAAAATCAAGTTTTCTAAGTGAAGCTATTGATCGCTTCAATATTAAGCCCAAACAAACGTTTGGCTAATTATTTTCCGGCAACTATGCTATGATTTGACAAACTAGTTTGAATGTAATGTAAACTAAAGGTTTATACAGCAGTGAAAAAAAAATTTCCCACTAGTGATTATTTCGACCGTTATTTATCCTAGAGAATCGGACCTTTTTGTTTTTGTTAATACGAAACATTCTAAATTGATTGCAAGACACAAAATGTGGTGTTCGGAACCATTGTGGAATGTTTTTGGACTTGTTCAAAACAGACCCTGTCAAACTGATCCTGCAATTTCGCAACAAATCGTTGCATAGCACTCTTTTTTTTGGCACTTTTATACCTTTAAATTCTTTAACAAACAACTGACCACATTTTCCCCACGAGTTTGTTTGAATAAAACTTGGCGGCTTTCAGACGGCTTCAATAGTTTTTCTCGCTAAGCATTTCAATGCATTCCTATCTCTACGCCGGGGCCAGTTACTGAAGTTACTTTTCTTTTATGTTTTACTTTTCAATTGAGTAGTTTTATTATTTTAAAACTTCGATTTTGTCACTCTTGAGTCAGGATTCCACTCTCTGCGTGGTGAACATGTATCCAGTAACGCCTCTGATTTGATGCCACTGTCCTCAAATCTCTCTCTAACTTTCCTTTGGAATCGGCAGTGCGTAACCGAATTCACCCGATGCAGAAAAAGATCAAGTGCTCGTTAACACCAACCAAGCAGAAAATGCCACCCAGTTTTATTTTTAGGATATATACAGGGTGGTTATAAAATAACGCTCGCTATTCGGAGAGGTCTGTAGCTTGAATTAATAATCCGAATGCAACAAACTTCGAGACACTTGCTAATCAAGAAGGGGGGGAAAGAATGGAATCATAAATAAAACACCATCGTCTTTTGACCAGGGGTCTAAATTACGAGGCGTAATTGGCTGTGTTAAAGCTCCTAAAGGAGGCTAGAAATAGGCAGCTATTATAATAGCATTTTATAAGCATTTTATAACCACCTGGTATTTACTGATTTTGAAGTAAGTTATACAACGTTTGGAGGCATACTAATTTATTTTCTATTCATCACTGTAGGTCTACATGTCTAGCTTTTAAAATCTTTTTATTTTCGATTAAGAATTTTGGGTAAATTTAAAAAATGTATTAAGCGCCAGAACATTTGATAACATTCTTATAAATTTTTAATGGTTTAAAAACTATTTTACTTAGTCTAATTAAGCTTCTTAACTTTTATATGGGCGAATTTGTCATACCATTGACAAAATTATTGATGGAATGCAACTGATTTTCCTTGCAGAGAATTGACATTTTCTCACTAAAAGTAGTTTTAATAAATATTTTTGAAACGATCGAGAAAATTGTTTATAAATTTTGTAATTATGATTACAAGATACAGTCCATCAGCCAAATTTTCTGCACCGAAGTTCCAAAACTAGTTCCCAAAACATGCTTCATAAGAAAATTTTAGTCTCATTCGTGTGTGAGCGATAAAAATCTGAGTGTTCGAACATATTAAAAAAACATTTAACGAAAACACTCGCAGTACTTTTTAAAAAATTGTGATACAAATATCTGTTATTAGATTAAAAATAACATCTCAAATGCCTATAGTAATAAATTAATTCGGCTGCGATTTTAAATTTTATCTACTTTTCTTTCTGGCTAGATGCGAAGTCTAATCACTCATACGAAACTGCCTGAAATCATCATATTTAAAGATGTACCCTTCAGGATCTGAGGAGTGAGGTACAGATTTAAAAATGCATTTTAACTGAATTCCCTCATCAAGGCCAAAACAGTAGATGCTAAATCGTGTACTTACGTTGTCTTTGATCTGCTGGGTCTTCTATGGAACGGTACATTTGCCCATTGACTAGATGTGAGAGGAGTAATGTTACTGAAACAATCCATGTTATGGAAGGCGATGAACTAAAACAAATAATAATGAAACATAAGAAGGAAATTTCTAGAATGACTCATTACAAAACTTACACACATAGCCGCATCTAAGCCAAAAGGACCACCTTAATTTTTTTCATTTTTTTTTATTAAACATTTGTAAAACTATTCATATTTATCGGTTGACAGCATGGAACGCAAAATGGTCCATCCATTTTTTTTTCCTTTTAGTTTTCAAACAGTTAAAAAAATATTTCCAAACTATTCTATTAAAATTTTAAGAAGCCAATAATGAAACAAAAGAGGATGCAAAATACTAAAGTCATTAAGTAGAAATTTCAAAGTATCCATACATTATTAAAAAAGTAAATGCTAATTAAATTACGTCTTTTTGGTATTTTAAAAATGAATAAATGTCCATTCAATTTTCTTTTCAATAAACTCAAAACTGCGAAAAAATGGATAAAATCTCACGAATAAAAATAAAAACTAGTTAAAAATGTCGTCTTATAGCGGAGCTGATCCTAAAACTTCAGTTCTCAATAAGATATATATAATGAAACCCCTAGGCGAATATCTTAACATAAAATGACACTCACAATCTTTACTATTATCGTATAACAAACTACAATGTCAGGGTAATAACAATTTTTTAAGCGTTGTGTCATAAATCTTTTGACGGTACTCCATTGGGTACCTTCTTGGGCGTAGGAGGATAAATCTCGGCATCGCTCTAAAAATCCCTTTTGACAACATCTCCCCAATCGAGTAGCCACTAGCATCGTAATTGCGAACTTAACGCTTGGATTGCTTATTCTACCGGAAGCCCAGCAAAGATGAATTCCAGGTAATGATAATTTGCTGTGCATTTCCTTTCTTTCTCTTGCCGTACTGCATAGAACGAAAAAATGCCCATTATCTTTCGACATTAAATGATTTTATTCGACCGAATCTGGAGCCATTGTATTTTTTTTATTGTATAGCATCCACTGGTGAAGATCGGGAGATTTAAGTGTGATACAACTGGAGATGTGTGTCAAGTTTTTTAAACTTGACCCATGGCAGTGACATTCGATTTTAGAAAAAAAATTGAAGAAAGGAAAAACGGAAGGTTTGATGTATACCAGATAAAGTTTTAAAATTTTATTTCGTTGATTTAAAAGAGATTATTTATATTAAAAGCGTTTATTTATCATTTCTACAATGCATAAAAACATCCTAATTTAATTCTTATCTTTATTTTAAGAAACTTTTTTTTGTTTGATAAATTACATTTATCACAATTATTGACAACATTTCAGGTATTTTATAACTGTACCGTTGGGTTGGATAGGTTTTTGTGGCACAAGAAACTGTTTTGTTCTACTGAACTTGATTAAGCTGTGCTAAATAAGCAGAACTAAACATATAAAATAACTCCACATAGAAACATGTTTTTTAATTGTTTATTACAAAAAGAATTTCCATATTGGTCAATTATATGCGTTCAAGTCAAAATTTAAAGAATTAGGAAAATCAACACAAATCAGCAGAGGACAATAACCAGCCGTAGTTGACTGTCATTTCTCAGTAATTCATCTGTAAATTTAATAATAAAAAAAATTGAAATATCTCATGTTTTCAGCTGAAAACGAAGTTGCTTTCTTATAGTTCCTCTTAAACTAGAGCACTCGCTTTTTCTATCAATTGTAGCTAAACGCGTACAGCGTATTAAAATATAGCCATCGTTTTTTTTTTAAATAGATTTTATCTGCAACTTTAAATAGGGCAGGATAGAAGCTGCGTTTCTTGCAATAATGTGTCATGCAGCAATCGTTGTGGTTTTTGTTTGTGAAATCGGAAATGTGAATGATTTCGCTCTTGAAACAAGTTTGGGAAATGAAAGGCAAGTTGTAAAACCATTCAATGTTTACAAATGATGGAACTTAAGAACTACGTATAAAACAAGGCCTTGTCATTGGGATTAATTGTACTACAACTTTGCGCTTAAAATTGAGGCAATGAAAAATGAAAGTTTCTCAATAGAAATGCGAATTATTTTGTAGTGCTGTTAAATATTATTTAGTTTTATTGTTCGATCTGAAGACATTCTTACATTAAATGTTATTTCGATATTTTAAATATATAAAATATATTGCAACTTTTATATTTCGTTAGAATTACCTAATTGGAACTGTTTAGACTTTTTAGAAATATAGAACAACTATGGCTTTAATAATATGAAATTGCCAAATATATTTTTAATTATTATTTTGGTTTGAAGATATTAATGTGAATCAACTTAAACTAAACCTTATTCTTTATCACTTATTTTTTTTCCACTGAAATTCCCCATTCAAAAAGCATGACTCTCTTTTAGTGTTGTGTGAAAGGTATCGCGTCTTCCGCTCATTCAAAAACATCCGAAATTGGTTTTTTGGAAAAAAAACTTTAAAATTTAAACAAGTTTTACTTCACAAGGTAACTGAAGAATATAATTCCATCAAAAGATACATGCCAAATATGTCGAGTGTAACGCCAACATCAAACTATGAGGAACTTCCTAGTTTGCCTGTAAAGCTATTTGAATTGAAACTGCTTTTTTTTTTCTTGAATCCTTTTCTTTGTTATCAATTTGTAAGTTTTTGTTTTGAATATTTTTCTTATACGTAGAGATCTGCGTTTGTATAAGTAAACGGATTTAAGAAAATAGCAGTAGTTCTATTCGTTTTCAATCCCAAGTCAATACCCTCGCAGTCGCACTCTCATCTGCTAATGACGGTCCTGCCAACAAGCATCCGTGTTGCACCCTAAGAAGCACCCATTCAATCAAGAGACAATTAATATAGAAACAAAGCCTTTCCATGTGTTATTTTATAGGAAAAGCAGGCCAAAAGCGAAAACAAGTCGCCCTTTTTTAGAACTCGGTGTGAGTCAGTTAGGGTTGACCTCGAAAAGCTCATCTTTCTGCGAAATGAAAGAAAAAGGACGACACCTTTCTTTTCACTTCTGATCGTCGACAAGTGGCCCGACGAAAGTTCCATGTCGGTCAAGAAGACGTTTTTCGGAATAATGTCAGACACTCTGGCGTTTTAAACGCACTTAAATTTTGTGTGGAAAAAGTTCAAATGTCGTGTATATGGTTTTTTTTCAAGGTTAAAAAGTTTTTTTTAGTGCTTATGCGCGCATATTCTTCATGAATTGATATTGAAAGTGTGTTCTTAATCAAGTAAAGCAAACCTTTAAAAACAAAACATTACTAAATAATGATCAACACAATAGTTGTCAGAAAAATAAGTAATAAAAATCAACAGAAATATAAATGGAATGACATTTTTTCAACATTAATTTCTTTAAAACATCATGATTTAATGTGTTATTGAGATATAAAATTGAATTAATATAATATTAATGATATATTAACTATATTAATGTCATTCAAAAACACATTTTAAGACTGAAATATCTTACTTCATATATGTACCTGTAAGACAATGTGGCTTCAAATTAAATGTAAGTTAAAGGGATTTTTTTTCATTAAACTTTGTTTAACCCTTTGCCTACAGTTTTAACTGCTATATAAGTAATAAGACTCTTCACCGGCTTTTAATATATAAATCATGCGGGTTATTTACTTTATCAGTACATTACAATATTATTTGTTTGATTGTTTTTTCGCTCCTAGAGGTGTCTAGAAGAATTATTACCCACATTAATTATTATTTGCGTTACTTTGTAATCAATCAAATCTATCTAAAAAAAACTATAAGTAAATCTAAGCAGCAGCGTATTTTCTTTTAAGTCATTGTCTTATGTTCTACATTTGCGTAGCGTATAACATATTATATAACAGGTATCAGAGGATTTTTGGAAATATATAAATTAATAAGTATAAAACTGTTTATAAGAATATAGATATTTTTTGTAAACAAAAGTGGGAAAATTTGGAAAGATAATAATTCTTAAGATACACAGAACTAATACCACTTCAACCACTCATTAATAGAAATGCATAATATAATACGAAAACTCTAAAGGATACTATATGACAGATAAATATTCTAACGAAATCAAACTAGGTTAGAATCCAGGATGTATAAACGAATATCTATATTTAGTAATAGGTACCTATTTTAGTGATTTCAATACATCCTTATTCACAAATAATAGGAATAGAACTCACATTTTAAGAATATTTTTGTAAGAAAGAATTACTTACCTATGAAGATTGATCCAAATGGTTTGCGAAGTTTTATCTGAATCTTATTAAAATGATTGATAAAGCTTTGTTTTCACTCACCATCAATAGATGCGTTATAACCTCGAAAGTAAGTTTTACTTATTCAACAAATAGATATTTCATACAAACGATGAGTTTTGATAAATTTGTACTAGGTAAAATAAACTAAAGATATTTGAATTAATATATACTGTATCATTCGACTTATTATACGTGTAAGCTTAATTCAATTCAAACACTTTTCCTTGCTTCTAGTTTGAAAAGAGAGCTTTCAATTAAAGTACAAAATAGAATCCGCATATTCTTTTAAATACTATTAAAAAGAACATTTGATGTAATGAGAATTATATTTAATTAACAAAATATTAAATACATATGTTAATAAACATTGGTTAATTTGTAATTATATATAGTATTTGCAAATAATTTGAAGTAAAAAAATAATTTAAGTAAAAATGCCAATATTTTGATAATTAAAAACTCCCTTACCTCATAGTCTGTTAATCATCCAAAATATATGCACGGAATCCCACAGTGCAAAGCGGCGCACTACCCGAAAGCGATGTCCATCTCGTTTCCAAGCACGTTCATTTCTTTTTCTGCAATACCGCACGAAGAAGGGAAAACCACTCCAAGAAATCGGGAACACATCCGTAAGCTCGAAGACAAGACTTCCAAACACCGGCGTAGGTTTTGACACGCTTCCGAATGTAGGTCGGACACCTTTCCCTCCTACTCTAACCCAATTTCAGGTCCCTCACGAAAAACAGGACTCCCCCTAATTGACTTTTTTCAAGCACACAAATTGTCCAATTTTGAGTCGACATTCTCAAGTTCCTTCTCTTTTTTTAGAGAAAGCCATGGATATTGCAATTGTTTCCTTGGTTAATAATCCGGCTCTTTCCGGATCTGTCGAGTTTTCTTTTTTTTAGTTCTTGTGGTTTTTAGATGGTTGGTTCATATTTTACTTCCTTACCCTGATTTACGGCTGCAATAAAAAAAATGCTTCGCTAAACTTTCTATGAATGTCGTACATTGTCACGCTGTCTGATTCGAAATAACTGAATTGAAAGTAAATTCCTTAAATTTGAATCATTTGAAAGTGATTGATTTGTGGATAAACACACGACATCAAAGGAATGAAATCGAAAAGAAAGTTATGTGACAGAAAGCGAAATGAAATGATTGAATGATACAAGAATGTAATATATTTATGTTTACATGAAATGAATATTCAAATAATTTAAAATAAATATTGCATGTAAAAAAAGAAATTTATTGATTGCTAAATGCGAAGGTGAATTTTTATCGTTGTATTAAGTTCTGTAGTAAACAGCTATATGCCCTATACATCGTGTTAATTTCATATTTAAAGTTTGAAAATTTTCAAAGGTATTTTAACCAGATAAAAATTTACAATTATGACTGCGAATTAGGTCTACTTGTATTGACTACTAGTAGCTAATTAAATTCAAACAAAAAATATATAAAAATCTTCAAAATCCCAACGCTGCTTACGATGCCGCCCTTAACGGTTGCGTTGGGTGCCTACTTAAGTGTCAGCTCGTCCCTTGACTGTGATTCTAAAATATGACGCCCGTCACCAATAGCCCTCGTGTAGCTCTAGTGCGACGATAATTCAAACTAAACTAAACTAGAAAAAAAAATCGCCAAACACAGCATCCAACTAGAATTTAAACTTCTAAAAGAATCAATATCGCCTGAAAAATGTGGCTTAGATAAAATAAAATTCCATGGGTCGAATATTGTCACGCTGGCACGCACAGAGGCACTTTGGAGACCCGCGGTCAGTCGGGCTCATTCACCCTTAAAGTCATTCTTTGTTAGTCTTGCTTATTCTCTGCTTCCATTTGTTGGTTTTTAAATTTTAAAAAATGGTTACAATCGTAGTAAATTAATTAATTGGAAGCGTTTGTGGAAGCACTTATAGTGACTGCTTTTTTTTTTTTGACACACGAATATTTACACATTTTATTTGCATAAACAGTCATGTTTGTCCTTATTTGTGTAAAAAGAAGTCCAACCTCTTCGGAGGCTCTGGCAACCATCTTCCGCGGGATATCCACGGACACAACAACAGTAATGTTGCAATGAAATAAATGTGCATGATTGTAACATTTTTATAAAAATGTATAATTATTATATAAGCAAGTTCAGTACATTAACAGTATTTTTTCAATAAATTCCTTAGTTACGATATTGATTGGTGTCCTTGCAAAAACAGTTGAAATGCAAATCGAAATGAAATATGTGTTAAGGGATCAAGAGAATAAACGATTCTGAAGTAATCTGAAAGAAGTACTTCGATTTTTTTTTTCATTGTGGATAATGAATCTCCGTTACTTGACCAATCCAAAACCGCGTGTCCCAATTGGCCAGTATAAGCAGTCAACTGACCCAAGCTTTTTTCCGTTGCTATTCGTGGAAAAAACTGAGTCAAAAAGAAAATAGACGCACCAGTGAAAAGAAGAGGATCTATACGGAATGTACTCAAACATGAAGAAACCCATCAAAATGTAGCAAACCAAAGGCCGAGGATTTCCTAGAGCATGATGCGAATGAGCCCGATCGACGGTGGGTCTCCAAACCGTGCCTCTGTGTTAATCCAACGGAAAGATTTTCTAAGCCACACTGCTCCGGCTGATAGAATATTTTTGAAAACGGTTTTTTAATGTGATAAATGTCTCTTACTTACTCTTATGTGACTTATAGGTCTCTGTAATCCCAGTTTTTGAAATTGGTATGAATAGTTTTTTTTTTAATTTTCAATAAATAATTTAAAACAAAATTTTTGAACCAATTTCGAAAAGTGGGATCATAAGACTTGTAAGTCATTTATCATATAAAAACCGTTTGTAAAAATATTCAATAGTCCTAGAAATGTGGCTTAGAAAATATTTTTCCCCATTTGATTGACACAGAGGCAGTTTGGTTTGGAGACCCGGAGTCAATTGGGCTCATTCGCTCTTAAGATGACAGGAGACTTTTGAACCGTTTATGGGTATTTAGGGTTTTTTCTTAACTTTATAAGTAAAATACTCGCATTTTACCCCTTTATGTACAATTTTTTGGTTTTTGAAACGAAATCTATTTTAACAAGACTATGCTAAAACCTCAATGATTTTATTTTCATGACCGAAAGTTTGGAAAACTAATTGTACAAAATGATCTTTTCCATACTCATACTTCATCCAAAGTTATTTATGCTTTTAAGTTTAACGCTCAAAAGTGCCCACAACAGAAAACAAACTCGAAATAAACAGATTCATTATCATTGCCTCAAAGCAATTTAATTTTTTTAATGCAAAACCCTTAGTACTATAGTTTCTCGAAATTTGCTCGATCGGTCATCTATCGTAGATCGGATTTAGTGAAAACTCACCGGTGATCGCATCCGTAATCCGAAGGTTCACGAGACGACACCGGCAATCGGTGAACGAAATCCCATCGATAAAAGTTATCGATTCGATATCGGTCAAAGGTGAAAATTCGATCAACTTACGTTTCATCGGAAAATTATGACGAATCGATATCGCAATCGATAAGAAACCGAAAAATTTAGCTTTTATATTTTAGTACATACAAATTGCGTTAAATTATTTCGAAAACTTCATTTCCGAAAAATATCATGTTCAAACTGGTAATAGTTATTTTTCATTTACTTACACACAACATTTTTAATTGCGCGCAAAGAAAAATATTTTTACTATGTGATAACTTAGTTCTTTAATTTATTTCGAAATTAATTTTAATTTTTTTTTGTTGCCATGATTAGTTTTTGAAAAACTTAACTTAAATGAGATAGATTTTTGAATAAATAATATAAATCCAAAAGTTACCTAGAGTTATTTTGAAATTTAACATTTCTATTAGTGTTATGTTGATTTAAATAAAGTAATATTTAAAAGGAATTCACAACTTGCAAAAGAAAAATCTAAATTAATATTATCTTAATCAATAACATAAAACTTCTTTAACGAACATCCTTTTGACCTCTTGAATTACACGCAAATACTCTACAAGCTTCCATGGCCGCGACGACTAATGCGCAGCTCCTCGTTGTTAAGGCATAATATGCTCGCATCCCGAGATTGAGGTTCTGTCTTGCTGCTAATACCAGTCCACCTGACCAACAGAAAAAAAATAGTGGCACCATCTCGTTTAAAACTTTTGTACTTGCATATCGTAAACTGTTCGGATTTTTATCGGAAAGTGTACGAAATTCTATCGGACGATGAGATTTCGATTGCTACTCATCGGATTCTTATCGATTTCTACTTGATATTTGATCGGAATTTCATCGGTAAAACTCATCGTAGGATGTACGATCGAGCGGACATAACCGATGAGTTATCGACGCAACGGGCAATTTTCAATGAAAATCCGATATACGAATTCTCATCGGCTCACCGGCGAAAGATGAAAATTCGTTTATCGGTCGATGAAAAATTGCCACTAGGACGGCTAATTTTAAGTTTACCATCAGAATTTATTGATTACATTTCATGCTTAAAAAAAAATAAATATATTTCAGTTACATATTGTTATCAGTAAGAATACATAAAAAAAAAATCGAAATTTTAAATTCGCAAAAAACTATTGAAATATACGTGATTTTGATGAAAGATCCCAAATTTAAAGCTTTTTCAAACTGAACCGTTTGGAAGTTTAAATTATAAAAAGTGCTTGAAACACAGGAATAGAGGCTTTTATATTATATTTACCAGTTATAAGCAGCAGAATAACGGTTATTATGAAATATTAGGGCCGTAATGTGCAGTTAATATGTAAGTTTGTCCGGCCCATTATTGTAAAATGCAATCTTAATTATTACTATTTTGCAAAAATTTATAAATAATGATATAAAAGAGAATCTGAAACACGGTATTCGAAAAAGTTTGAGCTATATTTAAGGTTGATGCTTGAATGTTTCTGGCCTAAAACACGTATTAAGCAGTTAAAACGATAGACACACTACAGTGAGCTAATTTAACTTGTCTGTTTAAGTACCAGACTACAGCAGGGGTGCCTACAAGGGGGGGTCAACGACGCAGACTGCGTCGTTGAAATTTTAGGGGGGGGGGTTGAATTTTTTTTATAAAAATTATTAATAAACAGCCAATCTTGATTTAAAAAAAACTCAGCTAACTCTTATTCTTACTAATTATCTGCCCCCCCCCCTTACCCAGGGGGGGGGGCTCAGAACTTGTACTCTGGCGAATTTTTATTTGGTGTAAAATAAAACACAAAAAGTAGCAAGAAAATCAAAAGTGGCTCCAATTTTTGTATATTTTTTGCCTTCAAAGAATAGGAATGGGTAACCATAATTCAAAGCAACACCAGGAAAAAAAAGTGTTATAAATTATGTTCGTTGGCGTCTACCAGACGATAAGATTTCTGACAATTATTTCCAATAAATAATCCGATCACTGTAACAAAGTTTAAACACTCATAAATCTCACGCAGTTTATAAAACATTTCGGTGAATTGATGACGTTCGCATAGTTTGCCAATGGTATCAATGAGATATTCCCGCCATATTTTGCAGCTGGCTCATAAATCTTTCGAACTTTGTATAATATTTTTACGAATGAATGACCTTCGGATAATATTTTTGACTTTTTCCCGCCAAATTAGACTCGAAGCCGAAATAACTAAATGATTGCTTTAGAAGCAGTAGGAACTTGTCGTCATTGTAGGCATACTTGTCGTCTTGTGTCACATATGTAGATCTGGGTAATTGAATATAATTAAATAGTTCAATTCCGAGTTTCACGGTAAGAATTTTGTTATATTTAACTTTAATTTTAAATTTTAGGGTTTTTTAAGTGAAACTATCTCTGTAAACATTATAAAATAATTATGATGTGTTTGATAATGTCAAATGTGTTGTATTAGATAAAAAGCTATACCAAGATAAACTTTTTTATGCATTAAGAATTGAGGGAATGATTTGGAAGCCGTTTTTGATTGGATCACGTGTCCGGGTATTTTTATTGATTTAAAAAATAATATAATTACATAAATTTGAGCGGAATTTTTACCAATTATTTAGATTCCGATAGCTTTTGCTGTAAAGAAAACCTTTTTAAAGGAAAATTAAAAATAGCTTGTGATTCCGTATTATAAAAGATATTCCAAAAGGTGCTTCCCTTTTTCGATTAGGGGCAACTCTGCTTTGACCTATCAGTAGAAAATATTTAAGATGAAAGTCAGTACTAGGGTTTTATTTCTTGGGATAAAGTTAAGTTACCCCATTCGATGGTACTTGAAATATAATTTTACTATAAGGTTTTCTATATACACCGTAAAGTTGTAGTTAGAGGCTACTTTGGTTAGGTACTCCATTAGCCCATATAAATAAAAAAATCCTCACCGGTTTTTTTTTTTTTTTGGGGGGGGGGGGGTAATAATTTTCTAGGGGGGGTGCGTGGTTAGCTCGGGGGGGGGGATCGGCACCTCTGACTACAGTGGAGCAAATTCATCGGTATGGATGCAAAGTTTCACCTTCTCATTTACTCCCGCATTTAATAGGAAGATGTGTCAAACTCGTCACCAAATCTTCAAGAAAAGTATAGGGACCAACAATAACAGACTGTTCAAGCAACTATTCAAGCAACTTTGCCTTATTCAAGCAACCTTGCCACGATCTATAATAATGACAATATTTGATAATAAGGCACAATTTACGACATTGCGATTGCCATAATCAAATAACAAAAGATCTGAATTTGTTTGTATTTGTGTAGGGCGTGAAAGAGTGAAACTCCAAATGATGAGTATTAGATTATTTGATAAAGAAAAGAAATGAACTGTGTGAATAGCTACCAAATATGGAATTTTTTTTAGAAAACGCTTGTTTCAGATTATCTTTCATATATATTTTTTAATTATTATTTTAGAGAAATAGCAATATTTAAGATTGCCATTTTTTTATAATTCAAACTATAATGGGGCAAACTTACACATTATCCTCACTGCAGCTCAGATTTTTCATAAAAATTGTTATGCGGTTGCTTTTATATAGAAACGCCACCATTCCTGCGTTTAAAAAGTACGTTTTTGTCCTCTACAGGTTCAGTTTGAAAAGCTATAAATTTGCTATTTTTCATCAAAACCGCGTGTATTTTTAAAAAAAATTTCGTGAATTTAAAATTAAAAAAAAAGTAATATTTTTTTATGGAAGTTTTTTTCCAGTAATCAGTATGACAATACACAACTTTTGAGTCCCATTAGAAGTTCCTACTCAAAAGTGTACTTTTTTCGGCCTACCCTAGTGGACACTTTTTTTTTAATTATCTCTCAATAGTACATATATTTGGAAAATTGAAAATATGAGTCATTTATCTTAATTCCCTTACATTTATTTTTTATTATGTATACATAACATTTAAAAACAATTAAAACTGTCTGACAAAATTTGGACTTTTCTAGTTCATGTCATAATTTCTGTCCTATGCCACCAAGGGACCAGTCAAGGAACAAAGGTGGGACATAGCCACGTAGCAATACTTAAAGCTGCCCAGTGCCGTTTTTAAAAATGAATTCCTCTCCTATTAATGAAGTCACAGGTCATAAATTCAGGACTAGAGTATACAATAAATATTAAATTAGTATAAGGGTTTTTACCACTTCAGTATATGTGATCTTGACTTGGGGTTGACATGATTTACCAGTCCTTCTATACTATGTTGTAGCATCTTTATTCTCGTAGTTTCCTACCATACCTGAAGTATACGATAATTTCTAATTATGTACAGCAATTCATAGCTGATAGGTATAAAGGTATCAATAGATATGTAAAGAAAATTAAATATTTAAAAAATAAAGAACAAATTTGATTTTAAAAATGTCATTTATTTAACACTATAAAAATACATTATAGCTTTACAAATATCAAGGAATTTTATCAAAGATTTGTGGAATGAGAAAAAGTGTAATAAAATGGAATTTTTGCACACACAAATTTGATTGTTTTAAATAAAACTTTTTTAAATAAAATACTCAATAAAACAAACAAATAACACACATAAAAATAACGTAATAAGTTAATGCATAAAAATTCGCAAAACTCTATAAAAATATTTTTAAAATCACCTAATTTTAATATTTCACAAACATAAATACATGAAAGCCATATTTTCATTGGTGTAATTGTATTCTTGTTGATTTTGAGAATACATAAAATGTTTTACATGATTAGAACCAGTCTTTGTAATATAGTAGTAACAATAATTTAAGTTTTACTACGTTTTAACTAAAAAATTACTCTAAAAGTTATGATGGTATTTTATTAAGGAAAATCAATTAAAGAACATATATTCACAAGAAACTTAAACCATATAAACGTTTGAGAGCTATACTTTAAAAAAAAATTATTATTATTTTTAATATTTAGGTAATAACAAAGTTAAGGGTTATCAAAAATATTCAGTTCATTCATTCATTTTTTGCTAGTAGAAATTTCTTACACAAATATAAAGGGAAAAACAATTACTGTTAAATATTGCAATATGTAAAATTTTTACAGATTTCAACGCTATCTACTAAAGTAAAGAGATAGAAATTAAGAATAAGATCACAAGTTTAAGCATAAAAGAAAACATTAAAATTTTATTATATTAATAAATATTTTTAAACAATAGATACATAAATAAGCAATAAAAATATTTTTAGTTACATAATTTGTTTTGAAATTTCATTTTTATTTTGTCTAATGCACAGTAAAGATCACCTGTATCAAAATGTTGAGAAAATATGAAACATTGCAGCAAGCAAGTCATAGCTAAAAAAAACTATAATCTAAACTATTGTATTTCAATTTTAGCAAAACATTTCAAATACTCAAGCAACTTTACTACAACGAAAAGTTTCCCACATTTAAAGGGGCTACAAAAAAAAGATGGAAAATTCATGTACAATAAAAATTCAAAATTCATGTATAATAAGAAGTTTGTTTTCAAACCAAACACACTGAATTTTGAACAAGATATACCTTGTAAGGCATGTTATCTTTCTTTTGCATTAAACTGAGGTATGTGTCGCCCATAAGCCAGCTAAGCAAAGTATCACTTTTTCATATATGATGAGATATATCAATAAATCATCAAAGTAAATAATAATAATTAAAATTAAACAAAAATTAACTTTATTAATATAATCTTAAATTTAAAAAAATCAATTTTTTGTAACTTTTTATTATTTTGACTGCTACTTATTTGAAATTGTCTGGAAAAATATATTGAAAGCTTTATCACTATATATTAAATACATATCACGTTTAGTAGTATTCGGTGCGTTAGTGAATATGACGAAATTGTTGACATCTAACGATGGAGATGCAATCAATGAGTTTCATGGAAAAATACGGGAATCTGAAATAGAAGGAGCAGTCCAATTAAAAAAAAAGAACCATGTGAAGTTATTAAATATTTAAAAAATCATTTTGACTAGTAACATAATCAAAGCTAATCAAATTCGGACACTTGTACTTATATATTTCATTTTTGAAGTTACATGAATCCCCGAACATTTTAAACCATGGCAGCCAGACAGTTTCAAATGTTTGTTCCAGCCATGATAACAAAGGAGAGTACTTCCATCATTTTAACTAATTCACATTCAATAAGGTTCAATTTTTTTTTGTTAATGTTTTGAGCTTTGAATTTTAATAAAACTAAATCAACAAGGATGAAAATATCTAATTTGTTGAATAAGAAACTTATCCATAACATACAATGTAAATAGGCATTGCATTTTGAATGTAACTTCCTTTATCCATTGTTTCTTAAATTAGTCAATCAGTTATAGACTTCTGGTTGTACGCAAGTCTTTATTGTAACACTTTTATAATCTTTATTTTAAAAATAAGGGGATAGTGATATATATTATATTTGTATAATTTTTTTTTCTCTAATGGGGCTGCAATATTGGCGGTCAAGCCAATATATATTTGTATAATAATAGCATTTGATTTTTCACCTAATATTTTTTGTTTTCATTTTTTTCTAATTTAATATGCAAATTTAGCATTGTTAACTTATTTTACTCCTTTCTTTAGTACTTCATAAATCTATATTTTAATGATACATAAAGTCTCCAGTAATATTTTGCATATCCACCCGTTATATATAAGTCAGTCTCTGTAAGTTGTCCTGCATTGGGCATTCTCAGCTAAGCTACAGCAAAATAATAAATTTATATGCATCCCACATAATAGATGCATCTCAAATAGATGTCTTGTTTTTGTTTCAAATTCCCATAAAATGAAACTGTTTTCATTAATATTTAATGCTTATAAGTCAGTATTCAAAATTTTTTAGAGACATCTATATAATTGCAGATGTGCAAAATATTAAGGTGAGTGTAAGGTAATGTGTGCAAATGATTAGAATGTGATATCAGAAGTTTCGGATTCTTGATTTAATCAGTTTAATAACCACAACACAAGCTGCCCCCCTAAAAAAACATAATAATTTAGATGTAATTCAAAGGTATGGTTGTTAGATTAATATGAAGCAGCAAAGTTGTGGTGTGTTACCAGTTGGAAACTAACAAGTGAATAACATCCGCCCTTATAGGTAAGAATTGTGATCACACAAGCTAATTATTAATTTCATAATCAGATGCGAAGTTTGATGAAAGATTTATAGTTTTAGTTTGTGATTTTAAGGTTAGGGTTTGTGAAAATATCAGTTTCAGTTTGGGAAGCAAGCAATGACTAAAAAAAGGACATTCTTTTTGAAGTTCTTTGAAAGAACTAGAGAGCCTAAATAAAAGAATGAACTTGTACTTCATACAAGTATAAAAGAGTGCCGCCACTGTGGAGTGACTGGCAACGGGTTCTCTATGCTCTTGAACGGTTCCTGCCAACCTAGAATCGTTATCGAACAACCGCGCTTTCGAAATGAAGCTAATATTTGGCCGGGCTACTCTGCTGGTAAAAAAATAATTTGTAAATATGTTTTGAAATGCAAAAATAAGATAAAAATTGTAATCCCATAGACCATAATTGAGTGACACTCAACGGCATTAAGTTTTTATACATTTCAGTAGAACGCCAACATTTGACACAAACTATCGCCAAAGTAGCCAAATATCATCTGCAGTGCTACTGAAGAAAAATGCTTTTTTTTCCACTTAAACTAATAATTATTTGTACTTTCTACGAATGTAGACTCCTTAATCAAAGGTAATAGTGCAATAAATAGTACTTAAAATCTAACTTATCATGATTATTATTAGTGAAAACTCGATAAAATTGACACATCAAGATGGGACATTTCTGAAAAACCGTAAAATACACACCTTAAAACTTGCAAAATGCAAAAAATATTTAGTGGAAAATGTAGCTCAAACAATTCTTAATTCAAAATATACAATAAACAAGATCAACAGGTCTACAATTTTGCAGATTAAGAAGATTATCACAAAGCACGTATACATTTAACCAAAGCGCTATGGAGAGAAAAAAAAGTGGTCGAAAAAGTGGAGAACAGAGGTGGAGAAAATACGATCGGCCAATGAGATTGCAGCTGCTTCCCTGCGTGCAATCAGCAGGGAAAAGCATCGTGGCGGCACTCTTATATACTATTTATCTAGGCACGCTAGAAAGAACTCTTTTGGTTGTGAGTCACCACAATATCATTGTATGAATAGTTAGGCTACACATGTAAAAAATGTGAAGCCAATAAAAAAAATTGAGGAAGATTTAAAAATAAACTACAAACAAAATGTTTGGCCTTCAAGAAAAATAGCCTGCATTAAATAAAAATCTTTTAATAATATAGCAAAAAGTTTGTTCTAGACATGTTAAGCTTGTTATAAAGATTATACAAAATCAAGCACATAATTATGATTTTATAATAACTTGGATACTAGATTTTTTAACACTGAAATGAGAGTAAATGCTGCCAATTAGCTACCGCTCAGTTATAAATTTCGACAAACACGTTTACTTTTGACCTTTGTGATTGGTGTAAAGTTTTAAAACCAAAATTCACTTTTACTAACTGTAGGATATGGTGAACTAAAATGTGTAGTAGAATTTTATAGGACAAATGCATGCATTGATGAAAAAAAATCTTTATTGAAATTATCACATTTCACAGAAATAGTGCAAAAAAGCTTAAACCTTTTACGATTTCATTCTGTAACCAAAAGTATGATTGGTAATAACTCAATGCAATTATATAATTAAAAAATACTTTCAAACAGCACAAAAACAAAATTAAATCTGGAGAACAAATTTCAAAATAATAGTTGGTTTCAATTACCTTTAATAATAGTTAACTCATTAACAATGACTTTGTAAATACCACTGAAAAAAAAACTTCCATTTCCGAATAAATAAGTTTTTAAATTAATTTTTTTGTGTAACTTAATTTATCCCACATAAATTGTTGAGTTCTGTGGTCTTCATTTGTCTTATATTTTGTTAATTTAGATAAACTTTAGCAGAAAGCTTAACTTAGTGTGGAAAATTTTCTTGCCGATTGTCATTAATGTGTTGATACTAATTCATCTAGGTAAAAAAAGTGAAAAAATATCCATGTAAGTAATTAAACTTTACTCAGTATTGAAACCAAAGAAATTTGTCCCCTATCAAGAATGCATGACAAAAATATATCAAAAGTAATTCCTCACTTTAAATTTATCATTTTATATAAATTCTTATGTGATCATTTTATTATAATGTAAGCTTTTTATTTTTGACAATTTGCATTCACTACCCAATTTTAAATTGTATATTGAATAACTAATTTAGATTGTTAAACTTTTATAATGCTAACTAAACTAAAACAAATAAATTTGAGCAATATATATGTTTAACAATTAATAACAATGCAGGCATTCAGATTGATCAAACAAAATATGATGTTCCAACAGGTTATGATTCAGGAACGGCACTTTGTATGCAATATGGTCATAACCTCAACATAATCCAATTTTAAGCTTGTACCAATCCTAATGGACTGCATAAAATATGAAAATTAACAAATTTATTTAGTAAATACTAAGACATAAAAAATTATAAGTTTTAAAATGTTCTTAATTTAATTACAGCTACACTTGACTTAATATAATATTCCATTATTTGGTAGATAGAAATAATCCAAAATAGCTCATTTATAAGATGCAACAAAATAACTTTTGAAAATTTCAGAAATGGGATTAGGCATAATAGAATCTTATGTTTTTGAACTAATAAAAAAACTGTAAAAATAATGTTTGTTTTCATTAGACAGTTAAGGTTTAGATTGAAAAATTATCAAACATTGTTATGAAGGTGATTCTGAACATAATATAAAATTTAAATTATAAATTCCATTAAATTATATAAGATACAGCAAAAAACATAAGCAGTTGAAAAGTATACTAGTAAAAGTATTTCTTTAATCTTGGTTCTCTTTGAAAAACGGTAAGATGGTTAAACTTAAATTTTTCTTATAACTTTAAATTTCTAAAAGTAACTGTAACAGAGTTACTTTTCATACTAAGTAATTGTAACAGTTATATTTTTTTATTAAGTAACTGTTTCAGTTATTTTTTAAAAGTAACTTTGCAATCCCTGATTTTATTATACTTTTAATCATAAAAAATTTAAATATATCAAATTCTTCCAATTTATTCTATATTTCCTACTATCTTTTGTGCCTTTCTTTATTGTTCCAAAGACTGTGATATTAGCCAGTGACTTATGTTATTCTATTGCCCTAAATTTTATGCTCTTGCAAGACAAAAAGTATTGAACCTGAACATAGAAGTTATTTAAAAGCTAATGCTACATTTTCCATTATTAAGTAATTCTTCAAATATTAAAAAATGCTTAAAATTAATAGTTAAGTGCTAATAGTCAATAATATAGTCGTTTGTTTTTCTAATATATATATATATATAAAACACAGAAATCAATACCTCATTCTTTTCTAACTTTTTCTGTTCTTCTATGTTTTTTAGAATGTCAGTCTTAGAATTTTCCATAACTAATCCTCCAATAATTATCTCATTCAAAACATAATGCACCTATACATAAAAGTATCTATATTTACTAATAGCGATATCAAACATAAATAATACAATAAATGTCAAGTATTTAAATGATAACGTTTTTAATAAACTTTTTAAAAGTAATTTTTAACTAAAATGTTTAGAAGGTTAAAAAATTAACCAAACAATATTTTTGATGCAAAAAAACATTTTTAAATAAATATGCAATTAAAATGTTATACAATTCATAGTATATTGATAACTTATTTATAAAGAGAAGGCTTTTAAATAGAGGGAACTATCATTACAAGAAACGGTATATTTTCTTTACTGATACTTGTATGTATTAACTATAATATAATAAAGCTTTAGTATAGTAAACAGAGAGAATGTTCATAAAATACTATTATTTTTTACTTAAATGAATGACAATTGTTTAGGAATGAATCAATATCAATATAACTTTTAAGTATTTTTTATTGCTAAAATTAGTATAATTTTTTTTATTTGAAATTTTTATAAACGTTGCATTAATTAAACGATACTCACCTTGTCAACATGAAAAACTAGATCTAATTCACACACATTTTTAAAACAGCTATCTAAAATTTCCACAAAAACCTGTAAAACATGAATCAAGTTAAGAAAACTATAGTGAGTACATTGTTCCAAAAAAAAATAGACAACTCAAATGAAGCAGGGCTTAGCTTAGCTGTGGTTTGTTTATGGGAGAGAATTTTGTTTGCTATTGTAAACAAATTGTGTTAGAATTAAAGCATGGAAAACTTTAGACAGAATTTACAATAGAAACTTTGTAAACACACACAAGAATATTATACCATTTTTTAAAAAAATTTGTAGCATGTGGTCATTCCAGTTGTAGTAAAACTATTTGAATAAATAGTGAACCAAAAAGACCAAAACCAGTGAAAAGAAAATTTACTTTACCTGGATCAGATCTAATATGGCAAGCTCACTTTCAGAAGAATCAACACAAAACACCATATACAAAGTTGCATAGTGTCGATAAATTATCCGTAGATTTTTATCACCCAATATATTACTAAAAAGAAATTTTTAAATTAAATTTTTAACATAGATATGATAATTTGAATAATTATTTCAAATGCATATATGTGAAAGCATCATTCTATGGTAATTGAAGAAATATAAAATGTCATTTACAATTGAAAAGCTGATTTCCAAATGGCATTAAATCCAAATTTTCACAAATTGACATTTCGATGCAAAAGATAATAAGCATATATAGGCTATATAGGCAAATGTTTCTCATTATCTACAGAACTAAACCTCATTTAATGAGTAATGAATGACAATTAAGTTTTTAAAGATAATATCAAAACTTCATAAAGGTCATAGCTAACAATTTTTATTTTAATATTATATAACAAATTTAGTATGTTATAGTTATTTAAATAGGTTTTAAAAAAAAAACATGCACTTGGACATAATACGTGCCATTATAACAATTTATTAAACCATTTCTAATTATTTATAAAAAAATTCTTTCTCACATGCTTAAAATTGTAATAACAAAAAAAAGTTTTGAATTTGAAATATTGACAATTTCATATGTTCTTATGCTATTTATACACATAGTTTTTCCTACCTTCCAGCTTCAATAAAGTTACAAACTGTATCGTTTCTCTTTGAAATAATCTGGAAAACTTGCTTAATAATTTGTTGTTGCTTTCCTTCAGGCTAAAAGAAATACATTAGAATAGAGTATAAGTTGTAAGTATTTTCTTAAGGAGTAGGACAAAGAAATTGAAAAAATTTAAGAAATTGATGTAAATTACTGAAAACAAGTTTTTTTACCACAACGTACCAGTACGCAATTTAAAATTTTGAAAAAGTTTTAATGCACAGTTTATGGCAAGGTCATAAAATTGTCATTTGTAAGTAAGCAGGAACTCCAAAACACACTCACAGCATTTCTTAATCCTAAATAAGATTGTATGGAAATATTTAGTACGACTCTTATATATTTTCAACTTTTATAAGAGAAGATTATAAATAGTGAAAAATGACTCCCCAAAATAGCAGTATTTTCTAAAAATTTATAGATATGAGATTTTTGCTTATATATATTATAAAATGCACGATTTTTTTTTTGCATAAAATTCTACAAAAAGTTTTGAAATCTTTTACAGATGCATAGAATGCATGCTTTTGAAAGTGAAAAAGGTATTAATACACATAACTTCTTTTAAAATCCATTCTTTACGCAAAAATTTGTATGAAATGTATTTTATGCAGTTTGTCAAGTGACCAAAATGTTGTGTTTACTTTAATAAAAATAATGATTTAATCAACAATATTAATAGCAAGAACATATAGTTACATTTTATTTAAGTGCTCATAACTTCTAAAATATGGTATATAAATATTAATTTTTTTATTACAGAATTTTAGATTTTGTTTAGTTAAATGTTTCCTTAAAGATGAATCTTTTTTTGGGGGGGGGGGGTGGGATTTTAAATCATGATGCTAAAAACGTTTTTTATCATCGGATTCATTCTGTGTTCAACATATAATTATATAAGAGACTATACTTTCATGCAAAAATGTGTGCTGTAACACGTGTTACAAGTCATAGCATTTTTGTCCAATGTATAACACTTAAAGATTTTTCTTGGCCTGTTAGCCAATGTTTAATAGAGCATTTGTTAAAATAGTTTTCGATATCATATATAATAGTTCAAACGGGCGCATGCTTGGAATATTACACAAGAAATATCGCTCTACCTATAACTAATGGCGCGACAATCAATTCTGATTATCCATAGCAACTTCACAACGAGCTTAAGTAAAGCCAATCTCAGGCCTCATTAAGGACAAGTTTGAGCTGCATTGTCCTTTGTGACAAGCAATTACACCCTTATGGAAATAAAAAAAAACTCTGAAAAGGGGCATTCTATGCTAAATAGGTAAATCGTAGTATGTAACAGTTTAATAAACAATAAGACAACTGCAGTCATGGCACAAATAAAATAAAATTTAATTTTAAAAACATTGTTATCAAGAATGTTTTCAAGAATAAAATAGAAAAATAGAAGGCATGTTCAACTAAAAGTACAGAACTAGTAATAGAAGTAAATAAATTTCTATTTTTGTACAATAATGTTTGATATACTACAGGTTATTTATAAAGGCTAGATTATACTCACTGCAATTGCTTAAAGACCTTGCACTTACACCTTGCAATTGCAAGGTATGGTAACTACTTTCATGCTGGCTTCTGTTAAAAGGTCAGGGCTAAGAGCAATAATGTGCACCTGGACCTCAGTATTTTTGCAACAATTAAGGCAGTGTGACTTTCTTGATTTACATTGAGGGGCACAGAGGTTTGGCCAGCCAAAAGTTATTAATGCACGATGATATCCCTGCTCAAAGATTTCGGCCTGTTTGGGCAAAATTATTAAGAGAAATTTGCAGATTGTGCTATTTTGGACACCCTAAATGGCGGCTTTTAAAAATAGTGGGAGAGATTTTTTTTTTTAAAGTAATAATTGCTGTTCTGTGCTGTTTAAAAAAAAATTAAAGACTGTCATTTTGGGCACCCAATATGACACCCTGTGTAAAATTATGAGGTGGGACTCCCTCCCTCCTATAATTTACGGCCCTGTTTACATGCAAGTAGAAAAAAGTCACTGACTTGCCACCAATCACATATGGCAATTTTTTTTGACAATGTAAAATGTCATGTGACATGATTGTCAAATCATATGTGAATTTGTTTTTACTTTTATACAGAAGGGTACATTGAGTCATTTTTCTCCTTAAAAGTCGAAATTATACCAAAATTGAAAGTCACTTACATAATGTTTGTAAAATTTCGTCAACCTTGGAGTGCCATGCACATTGAAAATTAAAACTGCTTCGATCATGCTTTAAAACAAAAGATCCCAAAAGTTGCAAAATTTATAAAAAATTAAATCAACAAAATAAATAAATACACATTTTCAGGTAACATCATCGTTGGGACTGTTTCCATATAAACAAAAAGTGAAACGTCAAGATCACATGTGCAAACCCTGAATTCAAAACAAACAAAAAATGATTGCCGAAGCATTGAATTAAAACTGCTCTAAAATTATAGTAAACATATACATTTTTTCATTAAGTAACCCATTCGATAATGTAATTATGAAGAGTCTGAAACTTTTTTTGTTCTTTAAATTGTCGAAACAGTGTATTTTAATCTTTTTTTAAAAAAGTATTCTACGTACGTCAGCAGAAAATTGTCTATATACCTTAATATTTCCTAAAGGAAGAAACATAAGCTGAGTGTTGATCTGTGACGTAATGATAACCCGTGATTTTATAAAACAATACAAATCACTTTTAGTAATTTTCTTTTGCCACGAAAAAAAATTCTTTTTGTTTCAACATATTTTAATCTCGATATAAAATTCTCCCTTTCTAAAAGTAAGATAACATTCCTTTCTACTTTTAACTTTCTCCCTACAAGTACTAAAAACCAGTTGTTGATTTTTTGTACATACGTATTTTAGGCAACTTGAATTTCAAGTAATTGAACTTTTGAAAATAGTGCTAGTTTTCGATTCAGAAGATGTCTACCAGAAAAAAGGTCTTGTTAAAAGTTATTATTTTAGGAGATAGTGGGTAAGTTGAATCTCTTAGTGTTATGAATTAACATATGGACTACTTAGTTTCATTATGCCTGATAGTTTCATTATTTTTCTTTAATTTTACATAGTGTCGGTAAGACTAGCCTTATGAACCAGTATGTCAACCAAAAGTTTTCAAACCAGTACAAGGCAACCATTGGAGCTGATTTCCTTACTAAAGAAATTTTGCTGGATGACAGATTGGTAACTATGCAGGTAAACAAAACTTCTGTTTTGAGTTCTTTATTTGAATACTATTTAAAGACGTTGAGTTGTGTGACTTTTATCAAAAATGGGGCTCCTATGGATTTTGTGAAAGCCTAGCATTCGATATGTAGCAACATGTTACCTTTTTAAAACATTAACTATTGTAGATACATGACTTCTGCAACAGCCTTGACATTGCCCAACTCAACTCCTGTAGGTCAAAACATTTGAGTTATTAACAGTTCATTTGAAATAGTTTTATTCATACTGTTTAATAGTCCATTTATATAGGGGAATTTTTTGTATTTTAATGTTGTAGGGAAGTTTTTTTTATGTTTTAGGTTTTTGAGGTTGAGGTTGCTGATTAAGAATCTAAATTTTCCACCCTGTATGGAAAATGAGTTATGACCAAAAATCAGTGAAAAAAAATCTGGGATTTTTCGGTTTTGTCAAAATAGCCAGGGTTTATGAAAAAGTGCTTATAGGTGTTGAATTTTACATTTTGATTTTCATGGCCTAAAAGGTGCTAAATTTTATTGAGAGCGTGCAAAAGTGCTTAATTTCGAAAATAAACACTCAGATTTTCCCTCTAGTTACAAAAAATTCGTGAAACCGTGACGTGCTTGTTGAGTAGAAAAGCATGCTAGTATGACGCCTCAACCTATATTTGCTAGATCTTAGCAGAATCACTGTTAATATCTTGTTTGTTTTTTAAAGCCAAACTTCAAGGCCTCGTAATATCTGCTAGTTTGCGGCAAAATTTTAGTAGTGTGATCATCCAAACTATGTCTAGTAATGCTTATTTGTGGTTAGAATGCAGAAGAATGTTATTTTTCTAGTTTTTAGTTCAGTATGGATTGGCAAACCAAATCTCGATGCCTCGTAGTATTTTCGAATTCTGCATCATCACAGTGGGGTTTCTCATTAAGTTGATAATGTTTGTTCTGCGATATTACAACATCATGGTCCGCTACTTACGTCAGCTGAACTCCCTTAAGAAGCCTGAATTCCAAAAATACAATATGAAAATAAGTGGGCCGTGGTTATATTGTATTTTTGGTTTATTTAGTAGAAAATGAACGAATTTTGTAGTTGAGTATTCTCATTAGCAATCGGACAATTGAAAGGAAAATAATCGACAATTTAAATTTTGAGCAATCTGCATCTGCCAAAATGTGTCATCATTCTAGCCCTAAAACTAAATAAAATCAATTAAATATTTCAGTAATGATTATTTTATGTTGCATGCTAGTTTAATAATTTAAAATGTTGTTTTCTTTATTATAATATGTGTGCAATATTGCGGATTTGTTAAGTTATAAGTGATTATTTTTGTATAATGAACTTTGGCTACAAATCCTTATAGCAGAAAAACTATCGGTTTTGCAGAAAAATTTCAATTTTAAAATTGGGGACTAAAATTTCTTATTTGTAACATTTTTGTAAGTAGACAGCGTTTATCAAAACAGGAGAAAAATGCACCCAGGTGCCATAAGAACCTGAGATCAACGGTTTTTTTATTCCTCCCATAATTTACAACATGTTTCCGAACAAGTTAATGTTCTTTTTAATTAAGTTACATTTTAAGCTATAAATTATGACGAGCCAACACAGCTTATATTGGCCGGATGTACAGCACCACCTGATATAAAATTAGATAATGTTAGGCAACTGTGACTGAATTTGTCAAAAACCACTAGAAATTCGACACTCATTATTTTTTTACCATGCGTATTGGAGTTGACCATTGAATTTTTAGGGATTGAATTGTACCTTGTTCCAAAAGGGACTAAAATTCTTTCTTGGCTATTTTTAGTTTTTCAGGGTTCAAACGTCTCTCTTTAGGGTGAACATGCATAATAATTGAACTAACTATTCTATGCCTTTTGGAGCAGTCATTGTTGTTGGATCGGTAAGGTCGGGAAAATCATGCAGAAGTTTGTAATAAGGGTTACCTCCCGCTAAGATTGTAAAACCTTTGACGGAGGTGTGTACCGCTAACCTTAATATTTGTAAATAGCCAATATAGTCATAACTTTGTCTACTTATGTAGAGCCAATATGTACTTACTCTATTTTCTAGGACTTATAATCAAGTTAGTGTTGATAAAATTAAGCATTGCTTTTACTAGTATAGTTCTTAAAACTATATTATTGATTTTTGGACTAAGCAGTACTTAACAGCTGAGCCAATTTTTTTTTAACTAAAACTACGGATTCACTGTTGTCTATTCTTCGATGTAAAACTGTTATTTTGCATTTTGGTTGTCAGCACCTTCTAGATAGTTTCCACAAATTAACAATATTATTGAAGCACTTTTTTGTTTTCATTTAGATTTATAGAATTAAAAACTGTAGGATTAATGAATAATGGTTGATGAAGAATTAATGAAATGATTAATGACTGCTATTCATGAATAATAGTTCTCTTTATAATGATAAACTATTATATCTAGTATTTTATTCTTCTGCTTCTTTTGATGTACAATGGAGAGCCATGAATCTGCCAATTCCTGATATCTGCAAGGTTTGCCAATATAACAAAAGCAAGAAATTCTTTTTTTTAGTACACCCACAAAAACTTTTAGACTCATCCAGCAAAAGACTTAAAATCCTAAAAACTTTGCATGGGGCCTTCTCCCAGGTTGTGTAGAATTCTGAATCCCCACTGTATCTATTTTTCAGTGAAATAATACAATATTTTGTAGTAAACACTAAATGTTTCTTTTTATCCTGTATCTTTCAGAAATTTGCTCTATTAGCCCAACAACGTTGACTTAGTGCATAGTTACTTCTGTTTTTGTCTTGATCAGTTATTGGATTTGTATATTTTAAAAATAATGTTTTCTTTTTATGAATGGCACCAGGATTTGTAATGAGAGCAGGGCCGGATTAAACAGTGTAGGGGCCTGTAGGCAGTGGATTCTGATGGCCCACCTTTTTTGGCACAGAAAAATGTTCTGAATTTTTTTTCAGTGGTGTGCAGAACACGTCTAAAATGTTAATTCTTATTTAGATCATTCTATTAAAAAAATTAAATCTGTAGTTAATCAAGCTTATTGAAAAGTTAATTAGATGAAAGTTTTTGGATAAACAATACAATTTTATTAATCAAAAACTTAACAAATCGCTACCTAAGATGTTCACTATAAGGGTGCATTTGGTGCCAGGACAGCAGTTGCCCTCGTCACCTGACTGTGGTTTTAAAAAAAACTTGGAGCATTGCCAATAGCATTCTTGTAGATCCAGTGCTACGGTAATTAGACCAAACGAAACGGTTTGAGAGTAATTGCAACAACAATTTGATGATATGAACAAAAAGTAGTCTATCATGTAAAAAAAAATTCACATTAATTTATTATATTTCAATTTTTTTATATATATATATATATATATATATATATATATATATATATATATATATATATATATATATATATATATATATATATATATATATATATATATATATATATAAAAACAACAAGAAAAATTAGATAAAGAAAAAGTTAGGAATATTGAGGACTCAAAAGAATAAACTGAGAAGTTAAATGTTTTTTTATGTTTATTACAAGGGGATGTCAATTGTAAAGTTGTTGTAGACTATAGTAGTTTGAGTCGTTTAAAAAGAGAAATTAGAATTTTTTTGCAATCACTTTCCTAGGAGAGTAAAACCCAACTTGCCCATGCTGGTGACTTAAAATAGAACTGAAATTTTTGGATAAATTTACCCTATTGTTTTACTGTAAAAAAATTTACTATCTTTCACAGACAATATTATGCAAATGATTGTTTTATTTAACAGTTTTTATATAATGTATTGTTTGTTGATTGTAGTGTTTTTAAGTTTAAAAATTGAATAATCTTTCTAATAGTCAAAAAGAGAAATTTTAATCTACTAGTATTGAGCTTTAAAGCTTATATTTTTTTAAACATGGTGAATTTTACTTGTAATTCTAGATTTGGGACACGGCTGGGCAAGAAAGATTTCAATCATTAGGAATTGCATTTTACAGGCAAGTGTATAATTTTTTTAAATTTATATAGAATTTCTATATTGGAGATGTGTATTTTATGTATAATGTTGAGTTGATATTCAGTTGAATGTGATTATTTTTATATTGAGTACTAGTAGCATTTATATCTAAGCTGTAATTAGTTTTTTAATTTTAACTTAGTCCGGATCTATAAAAATTTAATTATTAAACTTATAAAAGATTTGCAGAATTATTTTTATATCTAATATAATAACGATACAAAATTGTTAATCCCCAAATTTAAAGAATTATCAATTGAACACAAAATACTCAATAATAGGGAATATAGTTATAGAATGTCGTATACAAACACTAAAAGACAGAACATTATGCGAAACCTAATATGAAAAATAAGGTAATGAAAGTATTGTGATTGGGTTGAAAATCCAAATAGATATTTTATGTTTTCTACACGTTTTGGAGGGTTTGCCGATTCTAAAAAAGTTTTTTTAACAGTGGTCTATCTGAAACCACTGTGCGGGGCACACTAAAAGAGCTTCCTTCTTCAAATTTAATACTTGTGTTCCCAGTATCTATCGGACGTCATTAGGCTTTTGAAATATTTTGCATACACAAGAGGTAGCTGCCACAGAACTTTTTGGTTTTAAAGGTGTTGCTATTGTTGAGAGAGTGTATGTTGAATATGCTCCAAACGCTGCATACATATTGATGTGTCAGTTCATCACTTGACTGTGGTTCTAAATTAAGACACTCATCGCCAATTGCCCCCGTCTAGCTCTAATGTGATAATAACTCAACTCTTAAATGCATCCATTATCTTTTTTACTTGAAACATCTGAAAAAAAATGCACCTTCTTTCTTGGTGTCATATTGAAATAGCATTTTGTCTGTCCAAAATTTACCCTTTTACCTTATTTATTTTATATAAGATTTTACATATTTATATAAAATGTTTGCTATGAATTATGTCACATTTTATCTAAAAGCTGCATTTAGAATTTAAATGTACTACTTAAGAAATGATAATATTTTTTAAAAAATCTGTTAAAACTTAAAGTTAAGATGTGTTCTGCCCCCATCTTTTGAGAACTGCCATATTCGTTTTATTGCTTTTGGGTCGGTTTCCAATTCAGCTTACCATTTTAGAAATGACATATTTACTCTAAAATTATAATAGTGTTAATTTTCCTTTGAAATCTACCTAAGAGAAGTTTTAGATTGTATGCAATATTTTATATCTATTCTTCCTTTTCTAAAATATCTATAGATAAAATGGTCAAAAGTAGCTTTTACTATTGCTCCCATCTTTCTTATTTTTCTGAAGATCTAGAACCATTTTGCCAAGCCAAAGAGACTAGCAAACCTCACTTGAATACTAATAGAAAAATCAGTGTGTGTGGCATGAAAGTCAATAATATCAGTGTTATATAACTACAGAAAAAATAAGAAGAAATCAATGTGAAATAACGTGATTTTAGATAAGAGCGAAAAAATTGTAATGAGATTCATTAGTCTCCTACTACAGCAAATTTTGAATTTGCATTTGAAATATGTAAAGTCAATTTTATTGATTTAATACTCCAAAAAGGCAAAAATGAGGTATACCTAAAATTTTGGTTCACAGAAAACTGCATATATTCTCACTATTTTTGGCTCTAAAGAGTGGAAGTTTGCTATAGAGGTCCTACAGTATATATGTTGTGCTATAAATAATATAAAATGTCATCTGTTTACATTTATACATTTCAGAGGAGCAGATGCATGTGTACTTGTATATGATGTGACATCAACTGCTAGTTTTGCTGCTTTAGATGCTTGGAGGGATGAGTTTCTAATTCAAGCAAGTCCACGATCACCCGAGAATTTTCCTTTTGTAGTAATTGCTAATAAAATTGATCTTGAAAATAGAGCGGTAAGTCTTATCATAATGAATACATGGCAATTAATATGAGTAAAATTGCTGTTATGTATCGGGCGGAACGGTCGTAAAGTATAACTACTCTGCACATTTCGCCATGTTAAAGGCAAAATCAATTTTATTTTCTATCATGCAAACTAAACTTCATAGAACAAAAAAATACTGTAAATAGGTTTCGTGGATTACTTTACATAAAAAAAATGGTTTTTCTAGAATAAAAAATTATGAAAATTTACGAAAAAGGAAAAATGTTGGGCAGTTCTATCCCAATTTTGGCCAAATTTTTGCTCAGACCTACAGCCATTACTAGGCCATGAGTCTGGAATCGGTTTCTACTAAACGATTAAGATTGCCCTAGATGATATTCTGGCTTGGGTTCAAAGTTTTAAAAATAATTATTTCTATTTTTAATTAATTAAAATCCAATTTGCCTATAGTGGTATGGTTGTACGATAAACTAGCCATCTTAGCGCGGCCATATTACTCCGAAACCGCCCCAGCAGAGGTTTGCTATATTTTCAGTGAAGAGCTTGAAAATCAACGCACATTAGTGTTCGCAGCTTAGTCGCCCCGTATTAAACTATTGGGTGGATTTTTACAGTGTCTAAAATACATAATTTATCAAATATCTGAATAGACGTATTGAAAAAAAATTCTAATAAACGTAATGCGTCATTTGAACTCTTAGGCGTTTTTATTTCAAGAAAATATATCAACAATGCAAGTGGAATGATTGATCTAGAAATGTAAAGTAGTAATTTTTGGTTGCCAGATTCAGTTATATTAACATTCAACCATTTATACCCTTTGCTTTTTTTTATGAAAAATATAAAAAAAATTTGTTCTTGGAAGTTATACAACTTCCCATAAACATTGAAATTATGTCGTCTATTTTGTAGTTATATATTGCCTTTGCATCTTTTTTTCTTGTTCATAATTTTTTTTGTTATTTCTTCCTACCGCCAAATGCATCTCATAAAACAAATTTTTTTTAAAAAATGATATCCCTCCCAAAAATGTTTGGAAAAGTAAACAGCAATCTAAAAAAACCCTGATGCATTTATTTTATAAAAAAAAAAACATATTCTGAAAGTTGTCGCTAAAAAAGCTGTGATATACAAGAATGCCAATCTCTTATTTAAAACTTCTTGGTCGTAATAAATAGTATAAGTTCCGCTGCCCTAAAAAAATTAAATCGGGCAAATGAATTTGAATTAATAAACTAATGAAAGATACTTAAAAAAACTTTAACAAATATATGATCCCAATTTATTTATATAAAGGCATACCTGCCAACATTCCTCGGAGCTCTGCCTATAGTCTCTCATAGGGGAGGGGGGCATTTTGGCCGTTAGCGATTGCTTACCAATCACTCGAAAATAATCAATTGCTGGTTAATTTTCTTTTCCATCGGCTGGTTGATGATGGGAAAATTCAAATACCAAAGTCGGTCTTTTTTTTCGTGGGAAATTTGTTTGAAATATGTTTTTAAAAAATACATTTTCACTGCGAACCTTTCCAAACTAAAACTTTTTTTTTTATAAATATGTTTTCTTGTTAAATCTTAGCTTATATGAGCACTTTAGTGCTATTTTATCTTAAACAGCAACCTCCATTTTTTGTGTATGGCAGGCGTTAAAGAAATTGTGTTTAGTTTCAAATAAAAACGCAATAAAATTCACTCAGCAACAAAAAAAATCCTAAGTAGCGGGCGTTGAAGTGCCAGGCCATCGTAATTTTTGAAAGTTGACAAAGTATCCGAAAATTGGTTACTGATATGTCCTGAATTTAAACTGAGAAAGAAATGTAACCCTCATCCTATGCCGATTACACTGCCAACTAGTAATATTATGAGGATTTGTGGTTTAGTTGATCGATTTTTTCAGAAAAAAAAACTTTTTTTAAAAAAGAGACCCTACTCATTATGCCTCTAACTATCAAATATTACTGGGTGTTGAGGTTGGTGACAAATCTGATCATAGCTAGAACGCTAACCTATTATTACCTAACTATAAAAAGAACGCTAACCTATTGGGATTACGCTGCTACTTAGCAAATATTACTAGTCGTCGTGGGTAGGTTAAGTTTACTTTCCGCTCGAATATAAAAAACACTTTGATCCGCATTTGAACCTTTTTTATTTTCGCAAATGAAATAAGTAGATAAAATGTTTGGATTAAAAAAATCCTATTAAAGCCATCAGCATTGTTTTTCAAGGTAGACGAACCGATTTTTTCATTGAGTTCTATAGGTCACTAATACCAAAGCGAAAAAAAATTTCAAAAATAAATTTTTATGAAAATATCAAAGCTTATCCATAGTTTTGAATGTGTTTCCGAAACTCCGTAGTTTAATACTCCATCCATGGAAACTAAGGGCAATCCATAGTAGTTGGCAGGTATGTAAAGGTATAGAAGGTGATTAAGATGGGCGGCAACCTCAAACAGCGGAACTTAAATTATACTATTTATTATGACCAAGAAGTTTTAAATAGGAGATTGGCATTCTTGTATATCACGGCTTTTTTAGCTAAAACTTTAATAATGACTTGTTTTTTTGTTATAAAATAAATGCATCAGGATTTTTTTTAGATGGGTGTTTACTTTTCCAGTTTTTTTTAGGGATTATTTTACTTTAAAAAAATATGTGATAGTTTTGCCATTTAATTTCTATTATATTTTCAATTACTTGATTTAAACTAAGGTCGCAAGCATTAAAAAAAAATTTCAAGTAATAGAATCAATATTTTTATTTTTTTTGTTTGAAAAGTTGTTTGTCTGACCATAAGTTCACTCGTATGTTAATTTATTAAAATTCTAATTCATAATGTGCAGACTTTTTAAATGTTGTTGCTCTGTCTTCCTAATATAACAATAAAGTGAATTTAATTATGCGTTTGTGAAATAGAAAGATGTTTTGGAAATTTAAAGTCAAGAAAATTTTGACATTAATATTTCAAAATTAACATTTTTTTAATACATTAGTATAAGATACAATGTAAAATGTTATTTATAATGCTTAAAAGAAAAATTTACAACTACGTTTAAAAGTGTAAATTGGAGTAAAACAATTGTCTTACTTTTGAAAATGTGCTTCGCCGATATCAATAAAAAAAATCATTCAACATTCATTAAAAAGAAAAATACATAATGTTTATGCAAAGCAAGTTCAGATTAAGAAATTTTTGCCTTGCTGGAAAATGCTTTAATTCATTTTAAGCAGAATTTAAAAAGAAGCATTTAGTAATTCATGTGTTAGCTTGTCACTTGACTGTGATTCTAAATTACGACTGTCACCAATAGCCCTCATGTATCTCTAGTGTGACGATAGTTCAACCTAACCCTTAAGTAGAATCACATGTTAAAAGATTTCGCATTTATAAGATTTAACTGAATGAAGTTAAAGGCCAAAAAGATATTGGTTTTATATTTGAAAAGTTTTTATTTAACTTGTTATCGTCTTTTTATGTATGTAAATTTTTTTTAAATAGATTTCAACCAAACGTGGTCAGACTTGGGCCCAAAGCAAAAACAATGTACCATATTTTGAAACTTCTGCCAAAGAAGCTATCAACGTGGAAAACGCATTTATGGCAGTTGCTAAGAATGCATTGGCTCAAGAAGCTGATGTTGAGATGTATAATGATTTTCCAGATCAAATCAAGCTTACACAAGACCAAAAACCAAGATCAGATGGATGTCCTTGTTAATGGTTAATTTTCAAATGATTTATAATTGATATGGTGGGATCTGATAAGTTAAAAATTACAAACTGGGGGTTTAAATTTATGGATTTTAACTTGCCTTTCAGCAAAAAAAAGTATCCTTATACCAAGTGTAATTTGCTACAAATATATACAGATGCGCCATTTCTTTCTTAATTAGTTATCCTAATTGATTAATACTTTCTTGTATATAAGTTTAACTAATAGCAAAAAATTAAATACTAACAGCTTTTGTTATGCAATTGTTATAATATATTGTGTATAAAAGCCAGGCTTTATATTGTGTTAACTTATTGAATTAGAAAACTATATTAAGTAGCTCACATTTTCAACTTTTAGCAATATTTACATTAAGGAAATTGTTTTAAGATTATTTTGTAGTGCCTTTATTCACTATTTAGTGAAAGATTGAAATGTAACTACTTTGCTGTAAGTATTGCTGTAGCACTCGCTTAATTTTAGTAATGGAAATCCCCTTTATATTATTCTGAACTTCTATGAATTTTTGCTTCTTCATGTGACTTAGTCTTGCATCATATTTTCAAACATTTAATGTATATTTTATAAATAAAGTTTTGCAGATATGTGTAGTTATGATAATTTTCTTTTATAGTAGATAATATTTAAATCGCACTATTATGGCTATTTCCCCACAGATATTGGTTAAATTTGCCTGATGTCAGCCCATGTACTACAGAACAAGCCCTGGCCAACACCAAGCGCCAGCTCAATGCACTTCGTTTTTAAAAAAAGGGAGGGGTAAGAATGCTTTTTCCTCCTCTCCCTTCTGCCACGGATGATGGTCGCTTTTAATTGTCTATGGTAACGGGAAAATAAATTGGATCAGAAATCAAGAGATGACAATTCACAAGCTGGAAACGAATTATTGTCTAAATTCCCTTTTAACCGCCTACTTTGGATCTATATTTTAAGTAAAGACTAATGGGTTAATTTTCTCTTGCATAAAAATACCTAATGTTGCACAGTTGTTTTAAAGATAGACAAACTGTGATGAACGTTATTTTGTTCCCTTAAATTGTGGAGTGATTGTTGGACGTGTTATGTTATGGAGTTTTAATTTGGAATCATTTGCTGTAATTTGATATCAGTTATATACATACTATCTAAGAAAGTAAAAGAAACAATATGCCGTCCAATAATCATGTTGTCCAATAATTGCCCCATAGCATGTCAAACAATTACCCTGCATTGTCCAATAATTACCCCATAACTAAACATGCATATTATAACATTACTATTCATCAAGATCAGGCAGAAGAAAAAAATATACACAATTTGGCATCTATTGAAAAAAGTTTAAACTTTTTTTTTTCAAGCTCCTTTGGTTATTATATTTAAGAAAAAGTACTAATCCTATTCCAATAATTAATCAGCATTGCTAAACGTGCAATTAACAATTTTTGGTTTTTAGACATAATAAATTACGATGAAGTATGGTTTTTGGTCCCTGTCCAATAATTACCCTGGGTTACTATACCTTTTTTTTTATAAATAAAATGTGCCAGCTAAAAAAACGCAATTTTTTTATCATGAAACAAAATTTATGAAACTCAATGTAAGGAGATGTTTCGGCGCAAGACTCTGGATCCTTATCTGTGGTGTTAATTTAGGAGACTGAGGGCTAATTAGATTAAATGGCCGTTGGAATTAATGAATTTTGTCCTAACTGAAAACCTCAGACAAGGAAAGTTTATATTAATAAAGATTATTGTATGCATGTCTCCGAAGTTCAAAACTGTCTTCATGTACATTTATAAATAGCAATAAAAACAAATAACATTCATTATTAATTTACTAAAAGATATTATATATAGATATTAAAATAAATTTAATGATCCAAAAGTAATATCACAAAATAATTTTGATCACTTTTACATAGCTACATTTAGAGCCATTTCCAAATTAAATAATATCCAGAAAACTCCCATGGCTAGGTCACATGTTGTGTAAAACCCAAATATATTGTTGTGGTAATATTGTTTATAGTATTTCAATCAATAGTTTTCTTTTGAAGAACTTGTACAGGCCTTTACTGTGTCTGCTATCTCCTCTCTAATTTTTCTTTTTTTTTCTGCAATTTCATGTACTCTAGCAAAGGTTGGAGGTGAACCTAGTTTTTTTTAAATAAAAAATATCAAAAATAATTCATGTTTAGTAAGAAAATCATTTTCCTAAATAGTTTTTTCTATTGTTTCATTGAAAAGAAAGATGCCAAACAAAAATATTGTCACGGCTACATCCAGATACATTTTCTACAATAGAAGTGATTTTTCACTGTTTTGCAGTCAATTTTCTTTGTCAATAACAATCAATTTTGATTTAATTTTTAAGATTTGCAATTACAATGATGTACTATACATACATATAAAAAATCAATATATGGTACAAGAAATATCCAGCCCAATTTGAAGTGGAGTCATGATGAGATCAGTAATAAAACAAATTTTGTTAATCTTTTTTTTTAATTTTTAACTGATAATTTTAGTAAAATTGTGAATTTTTAACTATGATAAAATAGATTATTAAAAAAGAAAATCGAGAGGGTTAAACTTAACATGGAAAACTTTAAAAATGCATTTTTTTAGTGTGAGTTTTAACCTTTAAAAATTACTTTTTCATTCAAGAGGCGGCAGAATTTTACTATTATATTTCATTTTTTATTAAATTGAAAAATTAGATTTTTAGTAATTTTCAACCCCCAATTACTTGAAAGAATATCTCATTTTAAAAATACTTACTGGGCATGAACATAAGCTCATAGCCTGTATAGTAACCTGACGAATCTTTTGGACCATCCATTCTGAGTAACTGAATACTGCGAATTGTTTCCACTCCAAGGTAACTATTGATACATTTTTCATACAACAATTCACTAAATTTATTTGGACGCTATAAAGTAAAAGAAAATAAATATTACGCAGGGTAGAGGCAGTACAACAGAAAATAATTTGATGAATAATGACACATAGTAATAACTACAATTAAATATTTTCTAAAAAGTAGGGTTGCTGATAATCCCTCAGTCAGCTGGCAGTAGTTACATTAAGTACAAAATGGGACTTTTATCAGCAATTAACTGGTAAATTATTGTGAGAAATGAATTCTAGGGTCTGTACATATATTTTTTTTTACTATTACAAACACGCATTTGCATTTTTGCCATTACAAACCATTTCTTGTAATCTTTCAAAAAATGTTTAAACACTTTCAAGATAGAAGTCACTTTAGAACAACATAGTTTTGATTGCATAATACAATTAAATTGTATATAGAGGTCAAGTCCATTAGAAAATTTCTCAATCTACTACTTCCTTTTAGTGAAAGACGCACGAATGAAAATCTTGTTATTTATTTATTTAAATTACAACTACCATACAGATCTAGTCCAATTACAGGTAGAGGATAAAAGCAAGGCAAAGCACAAATATAAAAAACTAAAATGGAACACTAAAAGAAAAACAAAAAATAAAACTATTAAAATACAAAAGGTCAGTAAAATCAATTAAAAAGATCCATCGTTAAAATTGCAATCAGCTCCAGATCAGATTGCAATCAAAAGATCCATAATATATAACAGGACAACAAAATATACAGTACAAAATACAGACACAAAGACAAATAAATATACCAAAAAAAGACAAAGCATCAGCACACAGAAACAAAAAAAAAAAAAAAAATTTACACAAAAAGTGAGAAAATATCAATTTTAAAATTAGAAAAATCATCAAAAAAAATATCTCTTTTGACTGGTAGATTATTAGCAATATTTATAAATTGCAGTATCGGTTGGTTTTTAAGATAATTTTTAGTTAATAAAGGTTGCTTAAATATAATTTTATTACGAGTATTGTATGGAGGAATATATAAATAAAATTCTTTAAGTAAAAAAGGACAATCAATTTTGTTATGAAATAAACTATGAAAAAATTTAAATAATGATACCATTCTTCTGGATTCCAATGAATTTATTTTGTTGTTTGATCTAATTGAGGAGTTCGATGGATATTGCTCATAGCTATTAGATTTAAAATGAATATATCGCAAGAATTTATTCTGTATTCTTTCAATGGTATAGATGAGTTGCTTGCAAGAAGGATTCCAAATGACACAGCAGTATTCTAATATTGGTCGAACTAAAGTATCAAAAAGACATACAAGAACAGATATGTCAGAAAAATTACTGGTAGTTCTTTTTAGCATACCAAGTTTTTTATGCGCCTTTTTTGTTATCTCCTGTATATGCAAATTAAAAGTAAAACTAGAATCATAAGAAACACCAAGATCCCTAATACTATTTTTGCGAGCGAGTTGTATATTGTTGATAGTATAATTGTGAACAAAAGTATTTAGTTTTCTTGTGAATGTAACAACAAAGCACTTATCAATATTTAAAAACAGGCTATTTTTTATACACCACGAATGCAACTTGCAAAGTTCACCTTGTAAAATTTCACAGTCAGATATAGTTGAAATACAACGGTAGATTTTCAGATCATCAGCAAATAATAAACATGAGTCAAATAAATCAGCTAAATCATTAACAAACAAAATGAAAAGAAGAGGTCCTAAAACAGATCCTTGGGGTACCCCAGATGTACTGACAAAACAATCTGAAAAAGCAGTTTTATATTTTACATACAGAGGTCTTTCTGTTAAATATGTGCGTAACCACATGATTAATTCTTTACTAAACCCAATATTAAATAATTTAATCAATAAAATTTCAAAATCAACAGTGTCAAAAGCCTTTGCAAAATCAGTATATATTACATCAAGTTGTGCATTTAGTTTTAAGGCATTTGAAATATCGTTATTTAAACACAATAAATTACTAGCAGTAGAACGTTTTTTAACAAAACCGTGCTGATTAGGGGAAATAATTTGAGAAGTTTGAAGTGAAATTTTATTGCAAATAATAGATTCAAAGATTTTAGCGAAACTTGAAATAATAGCAATGGGTCTATAGTTGTTTATGTCAGACTTTTTACCTTTTTTGTAAACAGGTATAATTTTTGACGTCTTCCAGATATCTGGAAAAACCTTAGTTTTTAAAGACAGATTGAACAGTATTAGTAAAGGATAAATAAAACTATCAATATTAGCTTTGATTATATACGATGGAATGCAATCTAAACCTGCAGAACTAGATCCCTTTAAACCCTTAATGCTAATTTCTACCTCAGTGTTAGTAATAAGTTCAATATTGACCGCATCTATTGAGTTTAAACAAAAATTAGAATTATCATAATAATTACACTGTTTGGAGGAACTTTTAGTATAAATGCTAGAGAAATAATTCTTAAAACCCTCAGCAACTTCATTATCACTAGTTAATTCTTCACCGTTACAAAACATAACATGATTTTGATTAGTACTATTACGAAAATATGACCAGAAGGATTTAGGATTTGATTTTAAAGATTTTTCTACAGAATCAATATGACTTTTTCGGGCACGACCAATATCAGATTTAATTTTTTTCCTAATATGTTTGTATGATTCAAGGTCATTTAAGTTATTGTGTTTCCTATACTTTTTAAGATAATATTTTTTTGCTTAATATTGTTTACGATTTCCCCTGTGAACCAAGTGGGATATTTCTTTTTAACAGCCTTTGATTTTGGAATACATTCATCCAATATTTCATACAACACAGAATAAAAACTTTCCAATGCAATATTAATAGAATCATAGTTGTTTAAAAAATTCCAATCAACAAGGGTCAATAGTGTGCATAGCAAGTCAAAATTAGCCCTTTTAAAATTGTAGGTGTGTATCATAGGATCTAATGATTCATGTTTACATTTTGATATTCTAGCGATTTTATTTAAATTTATTTGCAACGCAGGATGATACCTATCCTCAGGAGTTATTGGGGAAAGAGGTTGAATGATTGAAGCATCAAAATAAGTAAGTTTGATCAGGACTAGATCCAGAATTCTTTTTAAAAAATTTACAATATTATTGCATTGAATTAACTCATGCAATTGAAGAAAACAAATAAACTCTTGCGTAAGTAAGGTATTTCCAGCAGGTTTATGATCGGACCAATTAATAAGGGGAAGATTAAAATCGCCAACAATAACAAGGTTATTAATATTAGAAAAGTATTCATCTACAACATCATAGAATTCATGAAATATACTATTACTTGCAGAAGGAGGAATATAAATACAACAAACACAAACAGATATATAATTATCAATACAAATTTTCACCCATATCGCTTCACCTGAAAAATCAATGTGAGACACCAACCTAGCTTTCAAATGTTTCTTTGCCGCTATTAATACACCACCACCAAGACTCAATCCAGTAAGCTGATAATCGCGATCTTAAACGTTATGGACTTGATCCTGTTTTACATTTAGGGATTCAATTGATATGGTGCTTTAAGCAGTAACATATTTAGAGGAAAGAAAAATTTTTATATTCATTTACATAGGTGAAAGATATTTCTTACTTTCTTGTTCTTTTTAGGAAATTTCATTTTTGCAATAGTCAAATGAGGGTTAAATTCTCTCTGGTCCGTTGTAGGAATGCCAACTTCAGCAAAATGCTTCTCCACACTTATAGCCAATTGGCAAAATCGTGTTAAACATTCGTTTTCTTTTATTTTTCCAAAAACAACCTGCAATAAAAAATATTTTTAATGACCAGTTAAATTTTACATTCACCAATTTACAAGCATATCACCATTTGATTACTAATATTAGCTTATTTAATTATTAATATTAATATCTGTACAGTAGCTTAAAAGTTTACATTTCTGAAAAAACTTTAAATGAATTTAAAGTAAAAAAAAATTAAACTCAGTGGCCCATTTTAGGCCAAGGTCTGCTGTGCCCATTTCAGCGCTCCTGACCCAACGGGTGTGAAGAATATGTCCTGGTCAGGTGCTCAAATTCCTGTGGACCCCCTTTTGGCTGCACACACTGTTTTTAGTTTTTATTTAATAGGTATAAAGCAAAATTAGACTTTAAAATTAGTTTCTGATTAACCATAGGTAAATTTTTTAAATATTTTGTGAGTAATGATGTGGACTAATGATAATTTCTGCCAACATAATGTTTAATTAAATATCTACAGCTAAATATCATTTATTTTAAACTGCATTGTTTTATATACAGTGGTGGCCAAAAGTGTGGACATTTTTTTAATGTTTCATGTTTTTCAACTTTTTTTGTTTTGTGCTTGTAGAATATATTAATTTTCCCTTAAATACAAACGTTTATATATTAATATGAAGGTAATTTAGTGTAGAATTTAATAATAAATACAGTATTACAATATCTGTATTACAAAAAAATTATGCAACTAATAGTAAGACCTATCTTAGATTTGCAACTTTAAAAAAATGTCCACACTTTTGGCCACCACTGTAGATACAATTCAGAAAAATCAAATACTTCTATTAAGGGATGTTACATACTTTGTTATTAAAGTGACCTATGCCAGAAAATTCTAGTACAAGAGGATTTTTACACATAATTTCATTATGTTCTTTGTGAATATTAGCAAGCGCTTTCTTTGCCCTACAAAGAAGAGGATAAATAATTATTTGTTTAATAAATTATCTATTTTAAAAGTTTTTATATTCATGTTAAACTGATAGCTTTTACCTTTCATAAGTTTTTAGATTGTTTATATTTATAACCATTAAGGTAATGTGAAGAGTAGGAATTGGGATCATACATTCATCAAAAGTACTGTCTTGAGACAAAATATAATCCTGTATTTCTTTAATATTCTCATGAATCTAAAAAAGAAATTATAAATTAAAAATATTTGGAGAAAAATGTGAAAAAAACCTTTATTTTCATATATTACTATAAATTTAATTAAATGGATATGCAGTTATTAATTATAATGTAAAGGGGATACACTTGGGGGCAAGATTTACTTTAGGAAAATAGATAATTTTTCCACCAGATTAATGTTACAAAAATTACCATAAGTACCCTTTGATGACAAATTTAGTTATTTGAAAGAAAAAAAAATCCTGCAAAAAATTGTTTTTTGTGACAAAATTCATAATACTTTTCAATGTTCAAAATACTTTAAAACAGTTATTTTACTAGATAAATAAACTAAATAACTAACTAATAAGTAACTAAAATAATAGATAAATTAAAACTGTGCACTTGCCTTAGTATTTGTAATTTGCACTGCAACAAAATAGTTTGGTCTTTTGCTCTGTAAATGTTCTTCTGCAATAAAATTAAGGATGTGACAAAACCTAATTTATATTTCATAACACATTTTTTTACTAAAATGGAAGTTAATTTAAAAATAAGTATTTGATGAAAAAACTGATGGATGGCTGATACATGAATGATAGATGAAAAAGTGAACTGGCAGATGAATAACCAGAGCATAAGCTTTTGGCATTTTATTTAAATTAATCATTACAATTTTATTTACCCATCGATCCACTGTGTCTTAGTTATATAGAAAAAAATTGTAGGCTTTCCCACAGTATGTAGATAGGATATAAGATGATAAGAATGGAAGGGAAAATTTCTTCCTTCAGCCCGAGAGTGCTTTCTTTATCTAGACTAACTGCAGATAAAAGCCCGATACAGTTTACTTTCGCAATAATATTTCTGGCCAACCCAAATTTTTTATTTGGACGTTTGATACCCGGGAATCTTCAAAACAAATAATAAATCGAGGTCCAACCCCAAACTTGCATAGTCGAAACAGCAGCAATGATGGTGGAAAAGTACTTAAAAATCACATATGATGCACATTTTGTCTACTTTTTCTTTGTGAAGTGTGAAAATACATTGAACACATGCCCTTTGGTCTGAATTGAAACTAATAAAGAAAGAAGTGAACAGAAGTAGAACAGAAAGAAGTGAACGCCAATCGAATCTAGTATATAAAAGAATGGATTGTTCTTTTACCCTAAAAATTTTTAGTACAGTTCGGAGAGCCACGAGAAATATCATGTAAGATTTCGCCAATTTGAAGTCCAGAAAAAAGTTTACTTGAATTTTGCACCATTTGATTGCAATTTTCCGTCGATTTTTTTACGGGAAAAAATCATGATATTTGACGAGACCCCCCACCCACGTGATATTTGATGACATTCGGCTCAACCCCCTCTCCCCCTAAAAAAGTCACATAATTTATGGACGCTCCCTTCCCTGTATTTTTCCATGACTCATTCATGCAATGTCTACTCTTTCTTGACATGAAAAGGACCTCCCATATAGTAATCAAACAAATGAAACATCTTCTACTTGCAAAAATTCCAAACAGTCAGTTCCTTTAAGCATTTTCAAAAATTTAGAACCGAATATTTGGTTGTTACAATCATGTCAGAAAAATATATCCCTGTTTCGGTTACTAAAATTAACGCAATTCTTATGGTAAAATTATGGGGACTATTTCAACCGGTTGTTTTATGGTGGGGTAACTAAAGTGAGGTTCTACTGTATGTTGATGAAAAAAGTTTTGATGGCTGTCATCTAGTAATAAGACATTCCTTTGTAAATTCATATCATTTCTTTAGATTTTACTTTAAAGTTCACATAACAATCATTAATGTAAAGTGGGCACAAATTAATTTTAAAACAAATCATATTACGAGTAACCAAAGAATTTTCCACTATTTTTGTTTATATTGAGTTACGAGAGACTCAAAGGTTATAAAGACAACATACTAAAAAGTTTAACTAGTATATGTAGCAAGAATGTAATCAAACATGCATGATGCATTGAATAGTGATACATATTTACTGTCCAGATTATTACTTACCTTTTGACAGCCTTTTAGACGAGTGGTATGAATACTGGTCAACAGGTAAACTACCCTTTGGCTGTTTTACATTAATTGTTTTTACATTTTTATTGAAACTCTCATTAACAGGAATCAATCTTTCTGAATAATTTACGTCTTCGGATTTCAAAGGAACTAACTTCACACTAGAGCATGTCTCAACTGTTTCAGTGAGAGTGGATTCTTTAGAGGGTGATCCTTTTTGAAGTTTAAAATGTCGCTGACTAATGAGCCTTAACGACTCACAGATAACATAACACAAATACGCAGAACCTGTTAAATAAACTTCTTCAAAATAAATTGAATTTGAAGAACTAGTAAGAAAAGTGGACAAGAATTTATTTAAATAATTGGTTTTCATATTGTAAATGTTGGGTCGTTTTAAAAAAATGGAGACTTCACCCCTTTGAGTATTTATTGCAGATCGTTTAAATGGGGCTATACAATTTTGTTTACGAATAATCTTCGGTAACCTTCTCTGAAACAAAGTATGAAAACTTGAACTTTCGTTTATTTCACCCGCTGAAGTTATACGTAAACAAAATTTACTGTTAAAAGGGAATTTATTTTTTGAATATTTTTTTGCATTACGAAGTAAGTATTTTAACAAATTAGTTTTGCATTGCTTGTACGTTCTAAGCAAACAACTGTTGTCTATAAATACCATGACAACAGACCTATTATTGTAAAAATGTAAGTAAATAATATAAATGTGCCCAATTGTTAGATTGAAAAATTTCCGGCTGTCTATTTCTAGTCTCACAGGAGCTTTAACACAACCAAATTTGGTTTGTAATTCAAAACTCTGGTCAATGACGAGGTCCACACCTGAGCGGGTACAGAACTTTAAACGACATCGCCGTCGGGACTTTGGACACAGATTTAACTAGCATGTCTTTTCCAGTGTACTCTGGCTTATCCGCTCCTCGTTTCCAGTATATATTCGATTTATAGAATGATTGGAAGTAGCCCAATTGTACTTCGGCAAGCCTGCACACCCAAAAGATTAGCATAGCATTTAAACTAATCGTATTGTTATGTCTTGACTACAACTGTGCTAAAAAGCGCAATGAAAACATTGCATGCCTTTCAACTTATTGTCTGATCTTTGACACAAAGTTAATTAGCTTATTAACGCTTGCCTCAAATGTCTACGGGAATATGCTGATTCGATTTGTCTTGCGCTAGCCGGAGAGAAAAACCGAATTTATTATATCTTTTAAAGTAACGAAAGAGAAAGCCCAAAAAGCTATTAAAAATTCCGCTTTCGTAAAGTAAACCTGAAAAAAGTAGCAAGAAAAAAATCCCAAAATAGTTGCAATTTTTTTTCCAATTTAAAGCCATGTTAACTTCTGAAAGGGTTGCTATTTCACTAAAAAGGTGTTATTGATTCTGCACTAAATTTAATCTGGCAACAACACGGTGTTTATATTTTGTTTCGTTTTACAGAAAATATCATGTTATATTTCCGAATTTATCATCGTTTTGTTTAATCCTATCTTTTATAGTCAGTTTATTTAGACATGACATCCACCTAAGATTCGTGATATACAATTTTACATCAAAAATATGATTATCATAACGGAGAACTGTCATTTCGCTGGCTGTTAACTTCTGTGTTTCTTTAGTTTTAATATAATCCTAACTAAAAATAAAATATGGTTGAACCGATTTTTGATTATCAATTTCGTATAATTGTTGTTGGTGATAGCACAGTGGGGAAAAGCGCTCTCTTGCGTTCTTTCACAGAGGGGAAATTTACCGAAATTTGTGAACCAACTGTTGGAGTGGACTTTTTTGCCCGTTTGATTGAAGTTCAAGATGGAGTTCGACTAAAGCTTCAATTGTGGGACACTGCGGGACAAGAAAGATTTAGGTATCAAATCTTTTATTTCCTCTCAGGCGCCATTTCAACCACATATAAATGTCTTGTTTGGAGAAGTATGTTTAATAAAATTTAGCGTGTAAAATAAAGCACCATAGAAACTTTAAATTGATTGCTGGTTTTCCATTATTAAATGGGTATAGAATTAAAAATATAGTAATATTGTTTACCATATCAATGTACAATAAGAAGTGTCTAAATAATCTGAATGTCGCAGGTTTTTTTCCAAACAAGAGTTGAAATAAAATCCCTTCTTTTCCCTTCTGTTAAATATTTCTGTTATTTTTTTAAAAGAATCATTAGCATACATAACTTTCTACATTTTTGGGTCTATTAAAAAGTAAATCGGTCAAATGACAAAATCACAAATGTGGAAAAACACAGGAATGGAAAAGTGTTCACACTGTTTTAAAAAATTGCTAATCACTAGAATTCACACATTCATGGTTTTGATCATTTGACCGACAATATTTACTTTTTAAGAGACTCAATGTAGTCTGATGTAGCTACTGTTCTAATTATGCTAGTTAGATGTCTTCAGTGTCATTTGATGCAAAATTATGAGTGGGTCATTTTGTCTTTGAACATGTGCATGCGTGTTGAGAGTTTTGCGTCAGAACTCTAGTAATTTTTAAGTCAGGTTAAAGGTAAAATTGTACATTAGGATTAATTATTTGCATTATTTTAGGTACCGGTCCTAAGAGGTTAAGTGGAGTTGGATGGGTGTTTGGGTCAAAAATGTTGATTTTCTGCTTTTCTTTTTTTTATTCTACATATCTTTAGCTTTAATTCGACCAAGATTATTGATTTCTGTTTAGTGGTTTTCTTTTTATAAGCATTTTCAGAAACTCTGTATATCAGTTCTTACCCAAACCTTATATTTCTTTTGCGTTTCCCGAAATATAAGGTTTTTCAACAATTAGGAACATTTTTCTCAGGAACTATAAAAGATATCAACATATTTTGTTTTATTATTTCTTCCCCATTAATAGCTCTTTGGTTTAAACTGGAGAATTTTAAATATCTGCTGAAAAATAATTATATAACTTTAAATCTGATTTTTTTTGTGTTCAATAAATATTTTTGAAAAAATCACTGTAAAGGTATTTTTCTATACTTTGAAATATCCTCAGTTTAAATCAAAGAGTATGTATATGTATGAGTATCCTATATGTAAGGAACAAAATGTAAAAAAGTTCATAATGATATCTCATATAGTTCCTGGGATGTTCCTTTAGGAAAATTAACATGGGCGAGATATAACCATCTGACTCCCCTTAAGGGCGTTCTTAGTGTACAATTTCAAATAACTTCCATAATTGAAGAGCTTAGTGGAAGAACGTGCTAAGTGACAAGAAGGTGAAAACGAGAAAATGAGCTTTAAAGTTTTTCGTTTGCATTAAAATACATTAAAAATGGCTTTTACAAAAGGTAAAAAATACAATTAACTTAAAATTTATGAAAAGGGGAAAACTTGTTTTCTTTAAAGGAGGGCATAACATGTTCATTGACATAATAATCTCAATTTTTTCAAAAATGTCACTTACCACGTTCTTCCACTAAGGTCTTCAATTGTGACTTGTGCAAAGTGTAATTTTCTACTTGTTTCTATTTCTAGGACCATAACATGGTCTTACTACAGGAATTCAGTGGGAGCTCTTCTGTTGTATGATATAACAAGACGCTCCAGCTTTGAGCATTTAGTAGAATGGCTTTTTGAAGCTCGAAGACATATTGAACCTGGAAGAGCAGTTTTTGAAGTATAGTTTTCAATATTATAACATTTTATGTGTATACTATCTTTAGAATAAAAAGAAACTGTTAAAAACTATGAACTCTCTTAACTTGATGTAGAAATAACACTGATTAAATTTCGAAATTTTGTCTCTTACCAACATCATTGATGTAGGTAGTCACATTTTACTGAATGGTTTTCAACTTCACACCTCTCCTTAGTCATGGTCGGAACTACCTTTATAGGAGGGCTGCTCATTTTAATAAAACAAGTTATTTCGTTTTAATTTTAGCATACAAACTAACATAACATTAGGTTGCTGCAATAAACAACTTAATTTTTGTTTTCTTTTATAGTAAAAATTACGAGTCAATTGAAATTTTTGTTTAATTATGTTCAATGATTTTAAATAGTTTTAATTCAAGTTCAATCTTTTTAGGTTGTTGCATGTAAAGTCGATTTAGAAAGCACTCGAGTCGTCTCTACAGAAGAGGGTAAAGCATTTGCTGATTCCTATGGACTATCCTTTATTGAAACCTCAGCCAAAACAGGGTTTAATCTTGAGAAGACATTTGTGAATCTATCCCAAGAAATTTATGACAAGGTACAGTGTGGAGAGCTCAAAGTTCAAGATGGCTGGGATGGTATTAAAAAAGGTTTTAGTAGATCAGAAAATACTGTGCATTTGTTGGAAGCTGAGGCAGAAAGAGACAGGTGCTGCTAAGTTTAAAGGTTTTTTTTTAATTTGCTTATTTAACTGTAGTTATTTTCAATAATATTTTGAAAGGTACTGAATCACACCCTATTTATATACCATATTCATATGTTTTCCCAAATTGGTATTGGTTAGTAACACTTTAATTTAAACATGATCACTACTATAAATTATAAAGCACAATGTAGAAATTTAGAAACTTGAAAATGTTTCGACCTATTCTTTGGAGCTTATACATATTATGTGTGGAAATTTATTAAATTGTGATTAAAACATTATTCATGTTTTTTTTAGATGTTATGTGCCTGAGTTGAAGGTTCAATAATCTTAATTTTAATATATGGCTGCTTTACATACAGCAAAGTAACTTTTAAGTACATATTATGTGTTTTAATAGTGTAGTTGTGAAATTGAGGGTTTTTTTGTTTTAGGCAAATAAATTAATACAAATTGTAAGCACTAACTTAATAAATAAAGTATTCAGCTTTTCACATAAAATAAATCAAGTTGTTATCAGTATTATTTTGCTTGTTTAGTGTAATAATTTATGACCGAATGAGGAAGTACAAATCTGAATTTATAAGCCAAATTAACTTCAAATATTGAATTTTTTTAAAAGAAATTGCATGGTTCTTTGAAAAATTTAAATTGGCAAAGTGTTGTCTAATTCCTGAAAATGGGATAAATGTCTTGTTATGTGCAATTATTCTGAAGATTAGAAATAACATGCACAGGTTCTTTGAATTTAGTTGACAACACAGGGTTGTTTTGGTGACTAGGATTTTAGAACTGTTTTTAGTTAAATTTGAGTCGCTGATTCTATTTTTCTCTGCCAGCTCTACTTTTTCACCTTTTTTTGTGTCAAAGAAATGCTTACTAAAACAACAACTTTTGTTTTGAACGTTTTTTTAAAACCATATCTGGTTTTCGTTTTTCTTTTAACTTTTACTTTATAGTTTTGTTATGATATGACTTTTTTTTATCTGAAAAAAGTTATGTCTTGCAACTTTCAGATAAAATGTCATATTGTGACAAAACTCTTAGAAAAAATGGTAATGAGATTAGTGTTTAACAGCACAAACTACATAAGAAACATATAATACAGTTTAAAAAACATTTAAAACTAAACTACTGTTGTTGTTTTTTATTTCGAGCACTTCTTTTATACAAAAATAAAATCTAAACATCTAAAAAGTAGAGCTGTTAGAGGAAAACTGATTTCACATTTAGAATCAGCGACCCAAATTTATGACTCAAATAAGTTCTAAAAACCTAAACACCAAAAAAAAAATTGTAGCCCTGTAAAATTTTTCATGAAACAACACATGATTTCAGAATATAATTATTTTAAATAACTTGAAATATATCAAAATTTTTAACCTAAACTTTATTTGGATGTTGAGTTTTTGATTAGGAATTGTATTGAAAAGGATTTCGATACAAGATGAAATGTTATGCAAGAATTAAAGCAACTCGTGCATTGGTACTTTACTTTTTTGGGACCTTACTTGTTTTACTGGAATCTTACCTACTTTAAAATAAATTTTATATTTAATTTTTTAGAGCTGAGCTTAGGTTATTTTTTTAAAATTCAGTTGTGATAACGCGTCTCATGTCTTTCATTACAATATTTGGTCAATGCAATTTCAATTTTATTTAATAGGTTTTTTTACAGACAGTGCTTTCAGATTTATTTGTTTTTTGAATTTCTGCAGCTGTATTTTATTTTTTATGTATTGATAATGCTGTACTATATAATATAATTTTATAAACTATATATACAGGATGGCACAAATAAAAGTAACCCGGCATGGAGGTAGGAATAAGACAAGAAATGCTGCTAACTCAAAAACCAATTAAAAAACAGCTTTGCCAAGTGCAGCTGTTGATCGCTTCAATTTTAAGCCCCCCAAAAAAGCTTGATGAATTATTTGCTGGTAACTATGCCATCTGCACTGATGTAATCCACTAACGCAGCCGTACTAAGATTAGAACTCGCCAATAGTCCATGTGTTCCAGTAAACAACCAATGAAAAAACAAGTTTGCCAAGTGAAGCCATTGCACACTTGAATAATTTAGGAATTTGACTGGGAGGCTTTCAAGTAGCTTCAATGGTTTTTCTCGCCAAGCATCTCCCTGCGTTCGTAACTCTATGTTGGGGCCACTTTTATTAGTGCCACCCTGTATATATAATTTTAGTTAGATGCTTGAGTTTTTAGTTAGGAATTGTATTGAAAAGGATTTCTATGCGAGATGAATTTTATGCAAGTATTAAAACAATTTGTGCATTGGCACTTTACATATTTTACTGGCACTTTACTTGCTTTAAAATAATTTTATATAATTTTTTAGAACTTGGCTTTTTAAAAAAAAAAATTCAGTTGTAATAACTAGCAAATTTTGCATGTCTTCCATTACAATATTTGGTCAATGCTATACAATTTGAATTGAATTTTATTTAATAGTTTTTTTTTACAGCAGAGCTTTCAGATTATCTGTTTTAAATTTATGCAGCTGTATTTTATTTTTTTATGTATTAATAAAGCTGTATAAAAAGGTTCATTTGTTATGAATTATTTGTATTTGAAAAATAATTAAAATTGATCCTTTGCAATAAAAGGTGTCTTGAAAGTGCCAATTTGCAAATTTATTGTAACCACCAAAATAATAATCTTTAAACAGTAAGCCAAAAAATAATGCTTTAAAGATACTCATAATTGGGACATAAAAACTGGATTTATTTTTTAAATATATGTTAAAAACTTCTACTAACTTCTGCTAAATCTGCACACAAATATGTTCAAACATATTTCTGCCTTGTAGTGGAACTGATTTCTTGCATACTTACGTTGAGTGAAAATTTTTAAATCGGCTGTTTGACGATAGTTCTTATGATTTTTTCTTCCTACAGAAAACAAATCAATGATGTTCACAACTCAGGTCAGAGGCTTCTGTGCCTATCTTCATACAAATCTTTATCAAAATTGCTTAAACAGTCGATATAACATGCTTTTAGTTAAATATTTTAATTATTTAGAATATTTTTGATACCAAAATTCTTTGCATGGGTCACAAGATCTGTATTTAAAATATGCCTCAAACAATTCATTTTTCCTTTGTTTATGGGACTGGGCACGTTAAACCTGCCATGGTCAAAGTCCTTACGCTGAATTTGATTTCACTATTAGGTGTTGGCCCTGTCATTTGACCGTACTTCTAAGATACAAGGACCTTAGCCAATGGCCCTCGTGTGGCTCTAGTGCGGCAATGATTCAACCAAACATACTTGTGATTCTCTAATTTATAGATAGTATTACAGATACTAGATAGACAAATGCACTCGAAAACGTGTTCTAAGAAATGGGTACTCATCAGAGGGCGCTGATCAAGTAAGTCTGCTGCTATATCTGTTTAAGCATTTCTAATTTTCCATATCTATACCAGTCTCGTTTTGAGGAACCTCTATCACCCAGGAAAACAATATAGCAGTTGATACACTATCCATTTTATCCACTATATCTAGCTACTCGGCTTAACTATTTATTTGTTGATTTGAATAGTAAATAGCAATGTAACAAAAAAAAATAACCACTTTTTAGATATTAAGGTTTAGACTCTAAGTTGATTTGATATGAAATGACTCCTATGAATCAGATAATCATATTTATTAAAAATGATTTGTAATACATTATTGTAGAAGTATTCAAGATTATTTAAAGCATATAATGGAAAATAGATTTTTCAATACATGTTTAGTTACTGTATAAATTTACATTTTCTCATTTATACAAACTATTTCTTTCTTTACTTATTGGTCTTTTAAATGATGCGTTTGATTATAGTTGAGTTGGAGACAATGCAATTTAATGTTGAATGCTAATGCAATAGTTTGTAGCTAATTCAATTTTTTTTAGCTATTTTCATAAATTTAGTTACTATTTATTAATGATCTTTCAACAATTTATGAAATCCTAAAGTTTCACTAGGGGATTATCCTAAAATGATCTATCACACATAGCTCTTCCCCCCCCTCCCCCCCCCCCCCAAAAAAAAAGCAATGTCACCCAGTGAAAAATTCTTAAAAAATTCACTGCAGCAGTTGCACCGTATGATGGTGGGAAAATACGCAAACGGGGACATTTTATCTACTTTTTCTTTGTGAAGTGTGAAAATACCTTGACCTTTTTTTACATATCCATTGGTCTGAATTGAAACTTTTTTTTTTTTACATATCCCTGGGTCAAAATTAGACCAGTTCCATGATGTTTGTGACCCTGAGAAAGTCCAAAAATAAAAGTGGGTCGTCGTTCATGTCCTCCCACGTCAAACCGAGGCAATGGAGTATGTGTTCAGGACTGGCTTGAGCACTTCGACAGTTGGGGCAGTCCGGGAACAGCTTGGTTCCGGCCTCAAGCTTCAAACCAGGGCCGGCCCTAGACATTTTGGCGCTCCGGGCAAAACCTTAATTTTGCGCCCCCCCCCGTTTATTTTTAAGATTTTATAGTCAAGAAAACATTGAAAAAAAATTTTAAAAAAGTTTTATTAAAAACTCAATTATCAGATAACAACATAAGAAATTTAGCACTTAGGCAAAATAACAAAAATTAAAATGTATTCTTGCTAACTAAACTAATATCCCATATCTATCTATAATAATAAAACTGAAGTTTTGTGTGTATGTTCTTATAGACTCATAAACTAGACATTTGTTTGACTCGTAACTTGACACAAATGCGTAGTTCATACTGTGAATTATAACTATGATGGTTGTTCAAGGCCATCGTACTAGAGCTACATATTAGAGTTTTATGTTTTCATTGTTTGCCAAACTCGAAAAATTCTTACCTAAACGCGCCAAATAAGCAAAATGTTTTTTTTTTTTTTTTAAATTTATAAGCTGGTTATGTAAGTAGGATTCTTAATGCTATGCTGAGGTTTGGTGCGAATTTAATCATGTTTATTCGGTGCGCACGCAGATAAGAAGTCGTGAAACAATATCTGAATGCATTGCACTTTCTAGCTGATTAGATTTCAACTTATTTTCGATATATTTTTAAATATAGCGCGCTGTATTAAATTTTTTTATTTATTTTAACTTTTATCATACTTTGAGGCATTAGATTATGAAGCGGTTCGATTTAAAAACCATTTTCGGCGATTTTGGAATTTTTGATTTTAGGGTAGCCTGTAACTTAATTTTTTTTATCAGTTTATTTTCATTTACCATGATTTTGGCGCCCCTAGATCATTGCGCTCCGGGCGGCAGCCCGGATCGCCCTACCCTGGGACCGGCCCTGTTCAAACTCTTTGTGTGTCCCGTCCTGAATCTGGAGAGAACAGTTTGGTCTTGCCTGCATAGTTGCAATTTAGAAATCTCGCCTGGTTTCTTAGCGTGAATTGAAACTAATAAAGTAACTATATAAAAGAACAGATCGCGCGTTCTTTTCCCCTAAAACTCTACCCTCACCCAACGATTCTTTAGTTCGAAGAGCCACGATACATTTTATGTAAGATGCTGAAATTTTAAGTCTAGAATTTTTTTTTTACTGAAATGGAGTGGCGCCATTTTATCGCAATTTTACATAGATTTTTTAAGGGAAATATGACATTTGCGAGAGATACCTCCCCTCCCTCCCTAAGCAAGTCACGTAATTTATGGACGTCCCCTTTCTAAACCTTTTAAATGGGAGGGGGATACAAAAGTATTTGTTTGTTGTTGTTTGTCGATTTACTTTATTTTAATAATATTTTTCAGTAAAAACGTTATTTTTGATCGTTAATATTAATAATGGGTCAATTATTTTGATAATTATTAACTAAATACCGGTATATTTTGTAAAAAAAATTAAAAATTATAACATTTACAAAGATAGTGCATTTACCTAATAAAGGTTTGAAGTTTTGGTTGTTTTTATTCAGTAATTGTGAAATTTCTCTGAAAACATGTGATTTCTTTTAATTATCCATTTCAAGTTTAAATCATTCAAGTGTTTGTTGGTATTTGTCTTGAGTACACTGCGACATACGTGCTCGTTAAATCTGTGGAGTCGAAAGTCCCAAACAAGTTCACGATGGCGCCACTAGTTTGCTTCGTGTTCCCTCTCAGGTGTTGACCTTATCACTTGACCAAGGTTTTCAATTACGAGGCAAAATTTAACTGTATTAAAGCTCCGTGGAGTCTGAGAAGAAATATACAGCCAGAAAACGTACAACCTAACCAAACCTAACCTGTTTGCTTTGGTCGTGCTCCTCATGGAAGCTATAAAAAGACACCCTGAAACGCGCGAAACTAACTCAACCTAGTTTTACTTTCAGCAAAAGACGAGTAATAATGTTAAAAATACGAAACAATTTAGTTAACTTTGCATTTTTAATATTTATTTGCGCCAATGCATTGGTTTCCCCTATTACAATTGAAGAACTAAAGCCCCTCAACTATGTAGTTGACATTCTGAAGGTACCCATTAAAAAAGGAGAAGTAAGTTTCTGATATTTTAAAGTAATGCCGATTTTCCTAATTTTTTTTGTCTGATTGAAGTATGTTATAGCTCCTGGATTTGGCGACAATTCAAAATTTGTCGCCAAGTCAAAATGACAACAAACCTGGCGTTAGCCAAGTATGTTCCCATCTTGAAGTGACAACAAATACTAACGAGACCGAAAATATCTGCCAAAAAGGGTCAAAGGAACCAAAAAAATGTCATTAACTAAACCATAATACAGCATTAACAACCGAAACGATATTTTGTAAAAAAAAAATCGGAATTCAACAGTTTGTTGCACCCACAATCAAAGCTAAAAATAAAGAATCATAACAGGTTCTAAAACTATGTATGATTATTTTAAATAATATTAATGGAATTTAAGAATTTTATTAAGAAAACGTTCAGGATTAACTAATGAACTAGTAGGGTAGAACTATAGGGGGAACCAGGGACACATCACCCAACTTGTAGTTTTTGGCTTGTAACTTTTAAAAAACACCATTTATGGATGTACAAATGCAGTCAATTTATACGTCATAAAGTATTACATTATGTATATTAGTATTTTTTTGAAGTATTAACTGAAATAGTAGTAAACTATAAATTATTTAGTAAACTATAAATTATTTAGTTTTGGGTCATGTATCCCAATGCATAGGGATACATGACCCACCCATTAGGGATACCATACCATGACCCAACCCATATATTTGGTAAAATGACTAATAATTATCTTTAACATTATAAAATTAACATCATATAAAGTTTATATATATATTTCATTTTTGTCAGACAAAATTATTACTTATATTTTTAACACATTAATTATTCTTATATTAAAAAATTATTCAATTTTAAACGTAAAGTCTTGTTTGAATACATAACTGGAGATTCTTTTATTTTGCAGAGAAAACGAATGTGGTTGAATAATCGCTTTGATTTTATCAATATCAACTTTTCCTATGTTATCCATTTCAGGCCATTTAAAGCATTTTAAATTGATTCTTTTTTCAAACTGAATTGCAAGCTCGTTAGAATTTTTTTTCTTGTACCTTCCCAACAAATCTTCTTATGTTCCATTTTCCCAAAATATTTGAAAAGAGCCCAGTCATTTACTTCTGGGACTCCCGTGATTATTTGAAAAATTTACTTGGTCTGCTTCTGTCTACTTTTTGTATTATTTACTTGGGTCATATCCTTAATTGGCTTTTGTCAAGTATCCCTAGTTGCGCTTTTTTTGCTTAACCCCAAAACAAAGTATTTTGCAAATAAATACATTAAAACTATTATGCACGTAATCATAAATAAAAGCATGAACAAAACAAGTAACTAATTGAAAAAGTATTTCCTTTAAACCCAAAAATGTCGACCCAAAAATCTTATGGCATAAAAAATTTACTTTCAGTGAATGGAAACATATTTCTTCGTATAACTAAACACGTTGCAATGATTCAGTTGGGTTTTTTCACCATGTAATTGGCTGACTGAAAGGAAATAAGTGGTGCCACTTTCAACTTAAAAAACTTTTCCAATGCTGAGAAAAGGGCATTGGGTAATTTATCCCTATGGGTCAAATGTCCCTAGTTCCCCCTAACTAGATTTTTAATGGCAGACAATTTTTTTAATAAAATAAACCCATTTACAAATTATTAAAAAAATACACTTTGAAAAATAAAACATTTGATACCAGGAAGAAAAAAAACGACAAATCCTTCTATGCTGAAAAAAAAACATGAATCAGACTACAGAATTTTTTTTATTTCAAACAATAAAATTAATATATAATTAAAAATTTATCCTTAAAAAAAATCTTCTTTTAATTATAAACAAGAAGAACAGCTATGAAAATCCACACCACCTTTTTGAAAATAATAATCAAATTCAATTTGAAATCATCATTCATAAAATGTTATAAAAAGCGATACCGAAGTATACGTAAAACTTTGTTCGACGTTGAAACAGTTTTGGCACTATTGAAACAATCTAAAACAATTTTGCTTCCTAACTCTCTTTTATTTTTGTCTCATTGTAATAACTGCTTAGTTTATTTAAGTGATTTAAATACAATTTAGTTTTTCTTATAATACATAATTATCCTTCAGCAAAATAATTGCAAGAAAGAAGTTTTCTTGAAATTTTTAAATGTTTACTGATTTTTAAAATATATATAATTTGGGGTTTTCGAAAAGAGCCAAGGGCTAAAAAAAATTGTCAAATCAATGCAGGTTGGAGAAGGAAGCTTTAAGCTTAGTGACATCTTGAAAATATCACGGTTCCCGGATGTCACAGAAGCCAACATGTAACTAAAACTGGGGGAATGCTTTGTAATGTAGGTTTATTTCCCTTGTTTGGGATTTTTGACGTGGTTATCAGGAATAAGTATTTTCTCTTGCTGGGTTAATGGCAGCACTCTACAGCTATACAAGGGCAGGAAACATGCATCTAGGTTGTTCTATTCTGATATCATATTTTTATTTGAGCATTCATTTGATTTAGTGCATAATTTTTCAACTCATTACTTGGAAAGCACCCAGTTTCTGGGGGATTTTTAAAATTAGTATTAATATTGCATACATATTTTTCTTTCTTGTGAATTACTGTTTAGTTCAAGTATTTTAAACTTATTATATACAAAGAAGGAATAATAATCTGTAACTATTACAAATTATTTGTGTAAATTATTAATTAGGATCTATACTTTTGAACAATTTTATTCTAGGAACAACCACATGCTATTCGCATGAAATCAAAATTTGGCCAAGATTATTCATGTTTACTTCCTAAAGATGACGATGAAGAAGATGTAAAGAAAGACAATATTGAAGGAGATTTCAGTATTGACATTAAGGAATTACTAAAACCCATTCAATCGGGTTTCTGTATGATAAAGGTAAGAGTTCTAGATCTTTTTTTATTAAGCAGAAACAATCTATCTAAAGCCCTACTCAAGTTAAAATTTAAAATGAATATGTATATGTGTGCGTGTATTATTGCTTTTTAGTTTTACTTCCAGACTGAACACATTTTTTCTTTAAATTGTATAATTTTTGCTTACTTTAACTTTCAAACTATGAGTTAATAAAAATTCACCTACATTTTCTTTGCTAGACTATTATATTTGATGAGGAATGTGTTTATATATTATTAGAATATGAATGGGGGGGGGGGGGATTTAATACAATAAAGGTAATATCCAGGTTATGTTTAGTCATAGAAACATTACATACTCTTTTGGGGCGTTTTCGAAAAAGTATTTTGGATAGCCATGTCAGCCAATGTAATTCCAATCACATAATAAATTTTGAAGCTAAATTCTTGTGCATTATCTGTTCTCATTTGTATTAAATAAAATAATTTTTGTATTTAGATTCAAGATTGGTGGACATATGAATTTTGTCCTGGATATTACATAAAACAGTATCACATAGAAGGTCATCCTTTTTTTCCTCTTGATACATGAACTTATTGAATGCTTTACTTTCTGTCCAAAGTTTAAGAAAATATATAATTTTTTTAATGCATGAAAATTTTGAACTTTTTAAAAATTGTTTTAAGTTAATTAGTACAGTCGAACCCCATTAACAAGAACTCGAAGGGAGCACCAAACATTTCATGTTAGCCGTCAGGATTTTTTTTCCATTCAACCAGTAAATAGCTAAAAAAAATAACATCTAAAAACTATTCTAACTTTATAATGTAATTGGTTTACTGCAGAAAATTTCTGTTTTCCGCTTCAATTTTGTAACGATTTTCTAAAATCGTTTAAATGGTGCTTTTAGCTACACCATATTTAGAAGCAATTTCCGCAATTCAAAATTTGTATTCAATATCATTTTTTGTTTTTGTTTTCTAATAGACAGCTGCTTTCGATTAATTTTGAATGAATATCCATAAGTTTAAAGTTAGTTTACCACTTCTAATTTCACATGTTCTTTAGCTTTGACCTCTGTTGAGGAACACATCCACATTTCATGACCTAATGAATCACCCTACATTTGCCGCCTCATTCATTTTAATAAAACTGACCAAGATCTCGTGATTTTCTCAGAAGTAGAAGAACATTTATTTTTATAATGTTCGTTGCCGTTTTTTTAATGTTTTGTTTCATTTGTTCTTCGAATTACAAAGAAAAAAAAAGAGTAAACTTCTGAATTTTTTTGTTCAGGTTAAGCGGGATATTGCCTAAAGCGATTTCGTGTTAAGCGATTTTTTAGCGTCTCAAAACAGGTCAGGGAAATGCTTTCAGTTCATTTTAAGAAATTTTTTTGTTAAGCGAGTTCGCGTTAACGAGGTTCGACTGTACATAAAAGATTATAAGCATGGTACTTATTTAAGCTTTAATTTGTTTTTTAATGACATCAGAAAGAATATATTAATTCATGTATTTATCTGCACTCTTGTAAAATACAATTCACTCTATAAAATACATTAAAATGTTTGTATTATCCACTGGCAGCATTATCTTAAAATCCTCAATTGCTGCTATAATATTTAACTCTCATGTTCTGTACATGTACTTATGGACTTAAGTGGTTGAATTTTCTAAACTAAACATAAACACATAATTTTTTTTCTTTTTAGATGGACATATTTTGGGTCAAGTCATCACACTAGGTCTTTATGAATCTGAATTCGATTGGCTTAATGAAACTAACAAAGTACATAATTATTTGTGATTTCTTTGTTTAAATTTTATTTTTAAAATATGCTTTCTAATTTTGGTCATTTACAGGACAAATTTAGACACATAACCCAACCATTCCATTCACAATGGTATGTTAATGGTACAAAATGCGATCTTACTGGACAGCCTCGAAATGCTGAAGTTCGAGTAAGATCATTTATTTATTTTAGCCATAATTGTTGTTTTTGCTTGTCATATTTGTGGATTTCATAGTAATTTAGGTTTATTGAAATTTTCTTAGTTGAAGATAGAGATATTAAATATATACTTCTCTGCAGAGAAAAACTGTGAAGATTATATTTATTGTTGCATAGTGCCCAAATATATTAAGTGATTTGGTGTCTGAAAAGATATGGCATTGACAGTTAGCTTTGTAAAAACACTAAAGTGATACCCATTAGAAAATAAAGTAACAAAATTAAAATAAAAGTAATTTTTTATGCTTCTGTCTTGCATCCTGAAACTGAAATCTGAAGTAAATTTGGGGCGTCACTTTAACAGGACCTTATTATGTTAAAAACAATGCATTCTACTTTTTTGAAAAAAAAAAGTTTATTAAATAAATACAAGGAACACAAAATATGCCTATAGTCTGAGTATGTGGTGATGTGGTGATTAGTACAAATTCCCAATATAAGCTGCAACCAAGTAATTTGTTGCAGACAGTTTAGTATTGTGATTGCATGCAAGTGGTGCCAGGATCAAAACTGGGTTGGCCCGTACCTCTTTTATTATATGTTGCTTTGAAAGATCGTTATCAGATATTTTTTTAAACTGTATTTCGTTTTTGTGTGTCATTCTTTTTGGATAGACCCTGAATTGTCCAGTATTTAGTAATCTTTATCTATAAATTGTGATAATTTTTAATTTTAATGTGTTATGTCACTTTTTACTGATTTGATGCCTTATTTTGCAGATATTCTGTAAACCAGATGCTGGTGATAGAATTCATCGTGTTGATGAAGAGGAAACATGTAGTTACATAATTACAATTCATATGTCTCGAGTTTGCTCGTTCCCTCAATTGAAACCTGTACCTGAAAAGAAAACAAAAAGTATTCCTTGCCATCCCATTCTAAATGATGAACAATATAATAATTATTTGAAAAAGGTAAAAGGTAGGTGATATAAGAAGAAATGGAACATTTATGATATTTAAAAAAATATAAAGTGAACAAAGTTTTTTGTAATTGTGCATGTATTTCAACTTTTCAAAAGATATACAGTATTGACTGATGAAAAGGGATTTATGTTTTCTTTGGATTTGCTTAGTTGCAAGATGATTAATGTTTTTCAATGAATTAATAATCAATGCATGTAAAGTAATAAAGATACACACTGTCAAAACTGCTCCCAACAAATAAATTTGATAATTGAAAGAAAAGAAATTAAACTAACTACAAAACTGAACTTTTTTATTACTTTTATGGATCTTTTTAATAACCTTTAATGAATGTTTTGTATTATGATTTTTAACCCTAAGTTTAAATAAAAAAAATAGAACTAATATTTTTTTTAAATTTCTATTAAATTTATAATTTATGTTACAAATGAGATTTGAAAATTATATTTCAAGGTCTGTATGTTTCGATAAACTTATTTTTGCAAATGTATTAAATTTTTAAAAATTTCTCAGTCTGTAATTTATGTTCCTTCTTGAGGCTTAGTTTGAAAACGAGTAGGATTCTACGTGTATAAAAATGAAAGAAAAAAAAAGAAAAACATTGCAAAACAACTTTTTGACATAAAAATGTTTAATTATTGGATTCATTAACAGATATATTTTTTAAATTTTAAATAATGTTTAATCTGTTATTCAGCATATTCACTTTTATTCAGACTTTGTAATCCGACTAGTATGTAAATGGTTTCCATTTAACATTACTATATTCTTCAATTTATTAATAAAATATTGTTTAAAAAATATTTTTTACTTTAAATTTTTGTTTTCTTAAAATGTTCCCTTAAATTTACATAAAAGAAATATGTGCAAACACAACTTTAGTCTATCGCCTTGACAAACTAAAATGTAAAAATATATAAATATTTGCCATGCAGTGGAAAACCTCCTTAATGTAAACTCGGAGGAAAATCCAGAAACATTTCATGCCAACTAAATCTCATGTTCATGTTCTCTCTAAACTCTCATGCCAACCAAATCATCCCGCAAGAAAATTCATGACGAGGTTTGACTACATTGTAAAAAGTTAAACATGAAAGATTAAATTGCAATTTAACCACTTAATCTGTTATTTTTGCCAGTACATTATTTTATTGTGTTTTGTTTACTATTTGATTATTATTTTGTACGATTTTGAAATAAACAGAATATATTTTTAAATTATGATTTGTTATTTTATTTGATCTTCAATCCCAAAATTGATGCATTTACATAAAAACTACTTTTTAAAATAATTTTAGCATTTAAAATTTTATACCAATTTCTGCAAATTTTACAATGCACACAAATTTTGACACAATAAAGTTTTTCCTTAACCTCATTTCTATTCGATTACAGCTTAAGAATTTAATATGCTTGTTTGATGTGTTTTGTCCTTTTTTTTATAGAAAAAGAACTTGTTCTGTGATATTGGTGCTTTTTTTGGTTGGTGTTTTATTTTGTGTTTGAAGGGAGGTATTATTTTATATTCAATGTAGTGATATATATTGTATTTCATGAAATTCATTTTTTGGTGAACAAGTAAAAAGGTGCAACTATACTATTTCATTAATTTCAGTACTTTCCAGTCTCTTCAAATTAGTCATATTTATTTTTAATTTGTCAATTAAGTTAGCCTCTAAAAATATCATTATATTTATCTTCTTTTCCATATTGCAGATAATTGAATGTAGGTACACCACTATAGTTTTCTGATTACGACGCAAGTTTTGGAAGTGTTTTCTTCCTCTACTCCCTCGAGCGATTTTCCTGGAAACAGCATGAGCATCGCTGTTCTAAACCTACCTTGTTTAAGGCTCTGCTGTGGTTACTCGCAAGCTTTCCAAACCCACGTAGGGTGGGTAAGAAACAAAAAAGGACAACGCTCATGTCATTTCCTGGAGAACCCAGCAAGGGGGTAGAGGAAGAAGTGCTTTCAAAGCTTGCGTTGGACTATTGGTGTTAGTTAAAATGAAAATTTATTGTGGAATTTAGTAGCTCTCCATTATTTTATGTTTTTTTTTAAATTATTGTATTTTATTTTAAAAAAGTGTTTCTCAAATGCTTATTCTTAACTACATAGAAATGTATTAATTTATTTAAATGTGGATCCCTTATCCTAGTTAGTAATTTTTGTTACGTTATGTACTATTTTAATATATAACACGTGGGAAAGTGAGTGACAAATGTAGTAACAATTTATATACCTTAATTTTCTACCCTTGTGCAAAATTGAAAACATGTTGTTTATGATAGACTAATTTCATTTCCTTCAAAAAAAGAAACCCCTACCTCACATTTCATCTCTAATCTAATGTAATGATGAGTTCACCTTTGAGGTTATTATACTTGATTTATTATATTTTTTTCTTCTAGCACAGTGTCTTTCGCCTTTTGTAATTGATGCATGTTTGTCTTGCTTAATATACTTAGCATGCTTAAGGTTTGGAAAGTTTGCTTATGAATGCTTTTATTAAGTATTTTATTTCAATATTACATATTTATATTTTTATGCGCAAAATATTTTTTAATGGATTGTTTCATCCTTGATGGCCTAATTAATATTTTAGTAACAAAAGGGGAATTTTACTTTTTTTGTGTGGTAACTTCTTCCTAACAAATACCTAGCAATCCTAAACAATTTCGATCTTCTAAACTCATAAAACTTCCAACTTACTAACTAAACTCACAAAATAAGAACCTTTTCAAGAACACTGCTGGGATATTCTAAAAAATGCAACTGAAAGTAAAAAAATATTTCTAAGCACTTTTTTTTTGCCAAAAAGCGTCAGTTTCAGAGCTAAATTAATTTTAAATTCACTGTTTGACATCTGCAATACCAGTACGAATTTTGGACGTTGATGAATTTTTGACGCTTCTCTATTTTTTTAGGCTGAAACTTCCATTCTTGGCGTAATAATGAAATTTTTTTTTAACTTGTGCAATCCATTTTGTAAATTAACTATTTTCAATTCTTTTGTATTTATTTAATTACTTTCAAGCAAATGAAATAAACACATTATGAAATTACTTCAGCTACAAAATATGTAGGCATGTTTTTTGCCTAAATTATACTTCAGCAAACATAAGGATTTAAATGTTCAAATTTGGACTAAATTTTTAATTTATGTAAAATTTATGATTAGCAAGTTCTTTTAAGTATGCTAAAAACTTGTTATTTGTTTGAAAAAAAAATTACTAGTGATTTTGTATTTTAATAAATATTATTTTTAAAAAATTCCCCCACACTCTAATGACTGGTTCTAAATTATGACGCCCGTCGCCAATAGCCCTTGTGTAACTCTAGTGCGACGATATTTCAAACTGAACTAAACCTACACTCTCACGTTTTTTAAAACAATTCCTAGTGTATAAATTAATTATTGACATCAAAACTTTGTGTCTTAGAAATATTTTCCAGAAATAAAAGTAAACTAAACATATATGTTAACAATTTTAGCATTGTATTTTAAATGAATGACATCAACTTTAATAAATTATAATTTTTAACATCAAAGAAATTCCCTACCCTCTCCTTTTTATATTTTTTTATTATGACATACGCCATACAAATGTTTTTTTTACTACCACCTATTTCAGTTGAAAAAGACATTTCTGTTTAAAAATGGAGTTTGTGGTTAAATAATAATCATTTGCAATCCAAGCAGGATCAGGATGTGCAAATACTGAAAATTTAGAAACGGAAAATCACATTATGTTAACATTACCTCATGCGTTAGTCAATGAGGTTAAATTGCATCAAAATAAGCTAAATTTAAAAACTGTTAGGATTCTGAAAAATCCATTATGTTCACTCAGAAAATCAATGAGAATAATAGAAATTCTTAGAATCGTGGAAAAATTCAACCATATAGTAAAACAACTAAAATGCCAAATTATGAACACAGTATTGGAACAAAAGGTCTGTATATTTCCAATATAATCAATTCCTACCCTCTCCTTTTTTTATTATAAATGTAAGATTAATGAATAGCAACAAAGGTTATAGTTTTGAATTATATATTTTTTTAAAGTAATATACTTTTTTTCTTTGAAACATTCTCAAGCACTATAGAAATTCATGCATCTTAACCTCTACTAATTGTACTGTTTCTTTAAATTGTCTTTCTAAACTATGTTAACATTGTTTAATATAAGTTAATTTTTTAAAGTTTTATATTCATTGTGCACGATAGATTTTTGTAAAGCAATTTGTAAGAATTCTAATTGTATAAAAATTTGCAATATGAATTTTCCTATCATTTAATTTTTTTGCATTCATCCACAAAATACCATAGAATCTCTCATTTCTCTTTACCCCCAAATACACTTGAAAATATATTCAAATAAAAAGAACGGATTACAAGAATATTGAAGATTGGTAGGCTATGAAAGACTTTAGCAGAAGTATTTTTCGTAATTGCAAAGGAAACATCAGAAGTTTGATTAAAAAAATACTTTACAAACCAATATCAATCAAGAATAATTCAAAGTTCAAACCAAACTTATAATTAATACTAATTCCTCTCTGAAATTTATCCCTCTTTGATGTGATGCTCAATTTAGGAAATTATGTCGCGTTAAAATATTTACTACTATATCTAGTTTTGAATACCTTACAGCAGGCTTATTAAACTGAATGAGTTCCAGGGCAAATCATATCGTCAAAAACAATAGCAAGAATTTTGCTACGTACAAACGTAAAGCTTATCAATACCTAATCATACCAACAAGTCCGGAAACAATAAGTAAAAAATTGTGGGTGCTAGTTTTGAAAAACTGCATCCAATTTCTCCATGGATTAACATGGGGGAAGTTCCGTTTTGGAAATTCATGTCCCCTTAACAGTTTCTGGTTTTTCAACGAAATTTTTAATCACTCGTGGTTTTGTTATTTTACCAACAATATTAGGAAGTCAATAATGAAAAGCTTCCCAAGTTTTGTTTTACTGTAATCAATTCGTAATCCTACTTTGCATTTCAATTTGTGTACTCTATTCTGCTTTCTACTAACATTTGTTTATCTTGTAATCTAGGAACATCTGTATCCAAACAATTTCCTGGTGCTACAGCACAAGCCATTCTGCAATTTTTAATGGAGAAATATAATACAGGTATCTAAATTTTTTATGTTTACACTGTTGTTTTAAAGAATATTACATTTCATTATTATCATTATATCAGACTTAATTTTAGTAAATAAATTTAAATTAGGCTATTCTTCAAACAAAGGCATTAAGTTGCAATGCTTCAAAACATAAGACACTAAGTTTATTTTTGGATTTAAAATTGAAAATTAGTTTAAGGCAGCCATGAAGCCACAGATTTACCAACACAGGGGCAATTACTTTAAACCAAATTCAGTGACTGCTTGCTCTGAGATATACTCTATAGCAGCAAGCCTCAGAATGCTCAACTTCACCATCCTCAGGCGGCCCATTGGGATTGCCAACATGAATCCTTGATCTTTGATGACGACAAAAATAGGTTGGTCCATTATAGACAAGCTATCCAACATGGGGACAATAGATAGTAAGGGAAAAGGGCCTTCAATGGATTCATTCTTTTCCTCAGAACTTCTTGTTCATTTTCAAGGGGTTTATTCAACAAAAAATAAAAATCATTTGCACAATCCAAGTATTTATCAACTATTACTAACTACAAACAACTCTTTGCACAATTTTTTGTCATTTATAATTTTATCTTTGTAATCAAGTAACACAAAGAGTAATTCGAACTAAGTTGTGATGATTTTGTGATCAATGTTAATTATTATATAGTAATTGTCAACTTACTGATTAATTATTAAATAGTTATTCATGTATATTGTTTGGTTATTTATTTGTTAAATTTTTATATTTGAAAGGTTTTTTTTCTACGTTTTCTGAGGGCCACTGGAAACAATAGGTTTATAAACTTAGAACAGCGGTTCCCAACCCCCAAGTGGCGATTTGTGTTATCAAGGGGGCAAAAAATACTTGAGAGGCGATGAGTATTCAAAGGGTGAAAATTAAAATAATGTTGTACCTTTGTACAGTAAAACCATTCTCCAACCATAACCAAACCAGCCAATTTTTACTTTAAACTCTCTTAAATTTTCTAGAAACCAGTAAAAATATCTTAGTTAATTATTTCACTTTTGTTCTTTAAAAATATTAAAAAAAATATGTGTTATGTTTTTCCTATTTTATTTAAAATAAAATAAAAACAGATAAAGTTTCTTTGGTTGTTTTATAAACGGTAGTAAGTGTTATCAAACTGTTTTATAGTTACACTTTAACTGAAATTCTGATTAAACATAACATGAAAATTAAAAGGGGGAGATGGATGTTAATCAATCTAAAATACGAGGCGATGGTCCAGAAAAGGTTGGGAACCACTGACTTAGAAGCACAGGGCCTTTACTGTAACTGCCTAATATGTAATCTGTACAGGGCATCAACACCATAATTTTATTCAGCTATGTAAGAGTTTATGTAAAAGTTACTTTGATACGTTGCCTTAAAATTAGTCATGTTTTTTGTTATAACCTTTATAATTAAAAAAAATAGTTCAAAATCCAAAGTTAAGCTTATGTGTCAGAATAAGTGTATTTCTTTGTAGCAATGGACAATCTAAATACACAGTTTTCATCAGAGGAGTTGGAAGATGTCAAGCGGATTATTTTAAATTATTTTACCCTAATTCTTAAAAAAGTAAGTTGTATGTGTAACTATTTTAATTCTTACATCATATTCTGAATTTCTTATGCAGTTATTATGTTTAGATAAATTTATTGTTTTATATAGGCAGAAGAAAACCCAAATCCATACATAAGTTCTGAAGCCAAAGAAGCTGCACTTGATGATTTAGTATCTACATTCAACACAATTTTGAAAACATTAGAGCAGGTAGCAGGAAATATAGTTAATAGGGATGAAGGTCTTATTCAAGAAAAACTAATTCTTTCTGAGCCTATAACTGAACATGGTATTAAATCCACAGAAGAACTTGGTGAATCAGCTCCCACGTTTTCTGAATTAGTACCGGAAGAAGGTAAATTTAAATGCATACTTTTAATAATTATAATTTTTCTAAACTTTTAAAAAGAGCTCCCAGATTTAAACCACAAATGACTACACATATAAACCAGAATCTTATTAAAATTGTTTTATAATATCAACAACTACTCATGCTTGGTTGCAGTGAAAACTCATCAGTGACTGCATCTGTGCTCTAAACGCATCTTGACTCAATATAGGCTACCACTGAAGGGAACCTATCTCTAAATTTATTTGATATTGGCCCTAAGGTGACAATACAGTCTCTATATTTTGATGGAAAAATCATAACCAATGAAAATATAAGTAATTATGTATGCATTTCCTTTCTTATTTAAAAAAATTTATATTTCATGTTGTAGTATTTTGTTTAAAGAAATTAGTTTATTTACAGAAAAGTCATCTTTAAAATCATAATGGTTTTCATTGTCTTGTGGTGCACGAGCTGAAATACTTCCCGAGCAGCGAAGTTTTATTTTCCCTTGATCCTGGATGGCAACAGCGCACCTCGTTGCTAGGGCGACGTAACTTTGCTTCACAAAACAAACTCTCTTGCCGTGTTCCATGAATGTCTAAAAGCTACTGAGCTTGTAATCTAAGTTTATTCTTTAAGTTTATTATTTATCCTAAACGTCTCTATAATGATATCTATATTGGTAACAAGTTGTAAATATTAAAGGCTTTCATTAAAGACAATTACCTTCTATCATTTCACCCACCTAATATATGGTATCTTCCCTAACAGTCTTCTTCTTCTTCTAAAATCTTTTTTTAGTTGAACATACATGTGTCAAAATTATGAAGCATAAACATAATTGTAAAACCACATAATTTAATCTCAATTTAAAATAGTTAAATTCCTTTTCTATTATTTACAAACTTGCATAGTTTTTTTTATGGAAAAGGTTGGGATCTTTAACATTGGTGGTTATTATGAACAGATGCTTTTATCGAGGATTTTCTAGCTCAAAATTTATTTCTTATAATATTCAAACATTATATATTTTTTTGTTTTCAGAATTCAAAGACATAAATATGCAAAATGATGATAATGTTGAAGTTGATGTATTATCGCCCGATTCTATGAATGGTGAAGGTAAATACATTGTACTGGATATTTTTTAAAGTGCTGGGGAAAATCTTATCCAAACACAAAATAACGAAGGATAATAAAAAAAATTTAGTCCGGTGTCAAGGATAAAAATAAGTCCTGGAAAAGAGTAGTTGATGGTTAGTGATTCCAGGGCTGCTGGATATTGCTAGCCTGTTAGAGTTTTGCAGTGGCCACCAGTCATGGAGGTTGTAGGCTGTTGCTTAAGGGGAGTCGGATGAGTGTTTGGGTCAAAAATTTTCTGTTTTTCTTTTATTTTTAATCTGCATATCTATAATAATGCATATCAGGGTAAACTAATCAAAATCATTTCACAAACTGACAATAAGGAAATAAAATTCCAGAGAAAATCCAATAATTTGAAATGAAACGTCCCTTGTGGAAGAAAGAACAAAAACCAAGACCACCTTACAATAAAATATTCGAATAGAGAGATTAAAAAGGAGGATAATTACATGTGGCATTCAATCAGCGACACAAAAGCCAAAATAAGAACCCAAAAGTACTGATTTTAGTTTTAAATGCACAACAAAATACACTCCAGAGGAAATAATGAACTTGTGAGGAACAGTATTTCAAAGCAAACCAAAAAGAGACATACACACCTGATATAACTGCTTTGCCTAGTCTGTGTGTGAGGGTCTGAGAGCAGAGGCGCTTTTCAGTGTCGTCTGCTGTCTGGCAAGCAGGTGGATTGTTCTTTGAAATTAAAGTAACAATTTATTTATTTTTTGAAATGTAGTAAGGTGTACTTGGGTTTGAGTATAATAGGCTTTTAACATCACTGTTTTAGAACAAAACTGATTGCTAAATTAATTAGACCTGCTATGAACTGAACAAACCCTAAATGTATGCTATGACACCAACACTACCTGAGAATCAGTGGAATTGATGCAAAGTTGCTGTACACCACTTGATCAGTAAATCTATACTCAGGGTTGAAACTAGTTTGTTCGAGAGATGAAGAAGAAAACAGATGTCTCAAATTTGTAGTAGAAAAAACAGGCACAAGGTTAATTTTCAGATTAAAAAAAATATGTTATTAGAATGGAAAAAAAGGATAAAATCATTAATTATTCATGTAAAAAATTACCTCCACATATTTTGTCAATAAAATAAAAAAAAATAGCATATCTTAATTCCAAAACAAACCTATTTTTTTTAAAAAATTGAATCTCAAATATCGCCAAGTTAATAAGGTAGTAATAAATAAAAAAAAAGAATTTGGAGTAACATTCAATAAAAAAATTGACAAACTCAAAATCATTGTGCAATCAAATGTAAACAAAATGCTGCACAAAAGCAACTATCGCATAGAAAATTTTAAAGTTAAATGATATTCAAAAAATTCAGGTTTAACCTGTCACAGCAGCACCAATATATATACTGGATATTTTTTCCAATCGTATATAACAAAATATTTAGTATAGCCTGTTTCATAACTATTAACATTGTTAGTATAATTCATAATTTTATTAGTATATTTTTATCATATGAATAAATTAATTTGCTAAAAGGTTTGATTCAAACTCATTGATAGTATTACAAAAAGCATTTGGAAAAAGATGATTTATAAAAAATATCTTGCCTTTTAGAAGAGACACCAAAATCAGTTGTGAATGAAATCAAACAGATTTCTTTCCTTGATGATAATGAACTTCGTGTACGAATCAGGAGACTTGAGCGCACATCAGTTGATGGTAATGGAAAACTGCATGAAATTGATTCAACACAGAGAAAAAAGTTGGAACAAGATGTTAAAGAAAAACTAGAAAAGGCTGGGTTGCACACTGGAGGTATAGAGTAGTAATTAACTAACTTTAAAACAGTTTTTGGAATTGTAATAAAAAAACACATAAATCTAGTGAAGATGCTTAAAATATGAACTAAAGATTCGTAGGCAAGCACATTGGCATAATTATCTATCTTATATTGTACAGTGGCGGCACGTGGTCAAAAATGTTGGTGCAGCCAAGTCAAAGCAACGCCCCCCCCCCCAACATTTCTTAGCTATCATATCATTAAAAAAGTATATAAAAATATTTTTAAAAACTTATCTTTAAAAGACTTTAAGCATACTTTATCATAGCGGAGCTCCAATTTTTTAAAAGAAGATTAAATGAAATATTGAAAGTAAAGAAACAAAAGTATTCCGTTAACAGATTAACACAGAAAAATATAATCGTGTCACGATGAAGGGTTCAAATTTTTTATACCCAAACCCACCGCCACACGCACACATGGCCTAGCACGTGTTTGGCAGCAGCCAATCATATCTACGAATTCCCCAACTGCAGACACAATTCCTTCACAGACATACTCCTCACGGGAAAATCCCACTTGAATAGTGGGATTGGTGCAGGATACCATTTGCGTATCAAATGAGTTGCTGGTTTATAATCCAATCCTACTCTGACTACAGCCAGAGAAGAGTATGGACAGACGGGCTGCATGGTTGCCATGCCGACGGGGGATGCTTAGCCTGTCGTCATGGCAACCATGCTCGCGTCGCAGCCCGTCTGTCGATACTCTTCTCTGGCTGTAGTTAGAGTAGGATCGGATTATAAGCTAGCAACTCATTTGTGATACGCAAATGGTATCATGCACCAATCCCACTATTCGAGCAGGATTTTTATGTCTAGTGTGAAACTGAGAGCGTTGAATTAAAAATTGAGCGTCTTTGGCAAAATACAGTAATAAATAAAAAAATTATGATCGGATTTGGGATTTTGTTTTTTCTGAATATTTAGGTACAGCCCGGCTGTACTTTCTGTATGCCACGAGCCGTTACTGATATTGTATGAGTACCAGTTATTATTTAATCATAAATTTTGCAGGTAAAATATAAATGTGTAGCTGCATATTTGCAATCCTGAGTAAACTTTAAAAATACTTGTGCATTATTTTAAGGTATTTAATGTCTACTTGGTATTAAAATGTGTACTTCCCTTATTGTTTTACTATTTCATCTATAAATTAACAGTGAGTTTTTAGAATTAGTTATTAGGATTTTAATATCTTGTGTCATTTAATTTTGACTTTTTAACGTAAATATTTTGTTGCCATATCCATGTTAGCATTATAATTGGGATTTAGTTAAAAAGATTAATTTATAAATTAAATGTTAGTTGTTTTAAACTTATTTTTAATCACAATCTTTGATATTCAAGAATTGTTTTCTTAATACAGTTAGTACTTAGTTTTTAGTGTGTAAAGAGGGGCAATGATTGAAGTGATGATGTATATACCCTAGTAGCAATAGTTCTCGATATTTGCTTGATCAGTCATTAATCATGCTCAGAATTATTGATAACTGGCCAGGGATCGAACCCATAATCCAAACATACACAAGGCCATATTGGCACCCGGTGAACGAAAACCTATCGACGAACGTCTTTGCTTGGATATCGGTAAAACTTGAAAATATGATATCCCTTTCTTCACCGTAACAGTACTGCATTTCGCAAAATATGTAAAAGGAACGTGAAGGTAGTTTGGGCTGTTAATCAATGGTCACTGCATTCCCCTGCCTTACACTCCTATTCTTTCAACACTTGCCTATCACGATTACTCGACTCACCGCTTGCACATTTTTGTCAAAAATTGCCATTTGTATAATAAGCGGGTGATAAGGGTGATTGTTATTGAACAAATCTAGAAGAGCAGGATAATGCCTTCTTTGTTACAAAATGCTTTTAAAAAACTTCAATAAGAAATAAAAATACGAAGTTTTAAAACTAAAAAGCAATTAAATGATTTTTTTTGTAAAATTGTAAATCCTCATATTTCTTAGCTATTATGCTTGTTAAGCCCGCTAGATTGTCTTTACTTAAATAAGAGCTCTAGTTAATTTTGTGTATATTTTTATTTTTGCAGATTATCCGCGAATTTACTTATCTTCGGATGCCACAGCACCTAATTCCACGGTTAATCGAGAGTTTACTGTACTATTTATTTAATAGTGTGCAAAAATTTATAGTATTTGCACAACATACTTAGTGTAGAACTTCATTTAGGATTATTTTGTGTGTGTGTAATTTAATCTATGTCTTTCCTTTAGTGTAAATAAACTTAACATATATAAAACTTACAATAATCTATTATTCAAATACTATGCCAACCAGGAGATTGTAGTTTTGTCCTGGGTATCCCTTGTCTTTTATATTTTTGGAGGATATGTAATGTTAGTATTTTGTTTCAACACAGGATGGCACCACTAACGCTTCATCCTATTTTGTTTGTATTTTTATAACAAAGTGTATGAATTTCTATCACATGGCGAGTTTTATAGAACAACTTATCGAATTCTGTACGATTTCCTTTAGATATTTTATCATCATTAGATTTTCATCAATTGAGTGGATCTATAGATAGATGATCGAGCAGACATAAACGCTGATTTCACAGAGTTTAACAATTCTTGATATGAATCCGGTAATTGAAATCTCACCAGGGATAGTTTATCGACAGATAGAAAATTGCTACTAGGGGTAATAGCTAAATTGCAAACATTTTCTTTGCTTAATCTTTTGAAACAATCATGTTCAAACCATTCATCAGCTAAAGTTAAACCATTATCATCTGTTGATGAATATCAAAGTCAATAACTTGCCGACCCCTTTCATAAAATCCATTTTTTTAACATCCTATTTCCTCTCTAACTAAATCTTCTCTTAAGTAGAAGTTTTTAAAGTTTGCACCTTCGCATTCTGAATAAGCTTGACTATTGCATGCGGATAAAGCCTTGAATAGAATTAAACAAAAAAAAATACCAATCACATTTTACTGCACAATATTTATGGGCTTTTGAAGAAATATTCATAACAAAAATGAAATGACACAAACATGGGATAACTATATTAATTATCTTTCCAGATCACAGAATTGAGGTGAAAATTATAACTTCTAGTAATTTTGAAAGTGGCGAAGGGAACCATTTTTCCACCTTAACTGATGAAGAAACTAGTCAGTTTCAAAACACGATTATTGCTTTCCTGGTAAATAAAAAAAATTAAATGTAATGTATATATATATTTGCATCCTCCAATTCCTGCATGCAGAGACTTTTTTTCTTAAAACTATAAGAAATACTATAGAATTTTACTTGAGCACTTTCTTATATTTTTAGTTCTATTTATTTAAATTACCTTTACTTTTCTCTGACAATTATCAGTTATCTTGGTTTTTTGTAATAATATTTTCGACTAAAAACCAAGTACAACCAATTAAATCTCTTGCAATTGACTCTCATGATAGTGGGATCACATTTATGTTTAACCCGTTGACTAATCCGCCATTTTAAAGGACCTTGGAAATCTGTAGAAATTTTAATGGGTTAGTAAGAGTGTACAAGGAACATATTTAAAAAGAAATCGGTTTTGTTGAAATCAAACCGTAGATCAACTGGACTAGGACATTTTAATTCTGTCGAGTGTCCCAAAGAATTTTTTTTATAAAACAAGCCAAATCATATTGTGACATTGTCAAAAACTAAGTTGGCTAGACAAAAGCTATTTAATATGTGACAACCCTTTTCTATTTAAATGAAATTGCATATGAACTATTTTTAAATGCTTAAGTGGTTGCCTTAATTGTAAATCTCTGCACAACTTTCTTTCTTGCGGAGCTATAATTTGTAAATATTGCAAAACAAAGTCATTGAAATTGTGAGAAACAATTTGCATTTTTGAAGTTTGTAACATCATTATAAAGTTATCTAAATTTGATATTATAATATGATAAAACATTGAATTTATTATATTTTTATAGACTGGACAACAAGAAGCCTTCCAAGAAATGGTACGACATAAAAAATTGGAAGAAAATTATGAGTACAATTGGGATGGAGATGATGAAACAGATGAATGAGATTGCCTATTGTGCAATGTATCGCTCTGATTATTTCTTTATTTTGTAATTTTAACATACTGTCCTATCAAGTCAATGTTGAACTAAAAATGAACAGGATTTGACAGTGTATTTTTTAAAAAGTTTATATTTAACATTACAATTGGAGCTTATAATTAAAAGTATTAACACTTGAAAAAAATATTGTAGTTATTAGCATGACCTTCACTCAGCATTGTTTATTGATTGGAAAAGACCTTCGATATCATAAAGAGAATAACAAACTTGTAATGCATATTAATTATAAAAGTTCTTATACATTATTCAAGATGCTAAATCAAAAACACCTTGGGTTATTTAGGATTACTTAATTACATTTAATATTTATTTTAGATTACTTAATTACATTTAATATTTATTTTAGATTACTTAATTACATTTAATATTTATTTGAACTGTAATATCTATCTTCCACTAAATGTTTATTAATGAAAGTTGTATTTTGCTGTTTGTTTATATTTTCTAATTAAAAACACCACACATGAAGTTTTTAATCATCTAAAATGGAATTTCTACTATTATTTAATAGTATTTTTTACCTAAAAAATAATGTATCTTTGTGCCAAAAACATTGCACTTTTATTACATATTTTATTACCATTGTTACCTTCGTAATTATAAACTTTTAAAATTATTAAATTGATTGTTTTTTTTTTAATCATACTTCGGTTAAATTGTATAAAGATATGTAACTGATCCTTTGAATTTGAAGATATTTTTTTTACTCAGGAATATTTTGATTTATATATGTTGGTTTTTATTGATGAGTCAGTAACCATTTTTTTTAAGATCTTTCTTTTTTTCTCAATTTTTTCTCTTGTGAAAAATGTAATGAAAATAATAAATAAAAATATATTGAAGTTTAATATTGTTATTTTTTTTATAACACTTGTTACTTAATTTTATGCATCAGCACCTGTGACAAATCAAAATATTTCAAAACTAATATTGCAGCAAGTAAAAATAACTAGTTTTGCTGTTTTATAAATAAATAGTATACTTTAAATCAGTGTGAAATAAAAAGAAATTTTTCTATAAAGTGTTTAAGAGTGCTGCGGAATTTTGAAAGAAATTCCACCTGTTACTGTTCGTGCTTGTGGAAGTCATGCCTAGCAATATTTTTTGTACCACCCAAAAAAATAATTATTTGACATCCAACAAAGACGAATAGTAACAGATGTCGCTCCGAAAAGTTAAGCTGGCCTACTCATGGGTCGTCACTTGACTGTGGTTAGAAATTACGATGCCCGTCGCCAATGACCCTGGTGTAGCTCAAGTGCGACGATAATTCAACTCAACAGATAGGTCGGGTTTAAAAGTTTATATGTCGCATATAAAGTATGAGAGAGATGAAGGGCGAATGAGCCCTATCGACCGCGGGTCTCCAAACCAAAAAGTGCCTCTGTTAATCCAATGTAAAAGAAATCTTTTCTAAGCTACATTTTTCAACGTTTTTTTATACGATAAATGTAGCTGACTTGCAGGTTGGTTTCTATAATCTCCCTTTTTGAAATTGGTTCGAATATTTTGTGTAAAATTATTTATTGAAAATTAAAAAAAATATTCGAACCCATTTCAAAAAATGGGATTGTAAAGGCTTGTAAGTCAGCTACATTTGTCATGTAAAAAAAAACATTCGTAAAAAAATTCAATACAGCCGGAAAAATGTAGCTTAGAATTTTTTTTTTCCACAGAGACACTTTGGAGCACTTTTTGGAGACCTGTGGTCATTCGGGCTCATTCGCCCGGGTGCGCGACTTGGCTTCCCGAAAATCCGTGCTCAACCTGTCAATGTGTTTCATTTTCGTTACATAAAACATCTTTTCTTTTGAGTTCAAAATGGTTTTTTCTAACATTTTCAACACTCATGTTAGTGTCAAACCAGTGAAATAACCAACACCACTTTAGCACAATTTTATTCATTGACAACCTGACTTGATTGGCAAAGGATTCTAAAAATATTAAGAAATTGTTATAGTAACAAAATATCTTAATCCATAGACTTATAATAAGATCGATTTTATGGAGTTTATAATTCTGATTCCAACGCAAGTTGAATAAAAAACACTATTACAAAAAGCTGTAACCCAAACGGCACCGTACACTAGGGGCCCGGATGGCCGAGTGTTTTGGACCATTACGCTAGCAGTCTGCGCGCTGTAACGGGTGCGGGTTCGATTCCCGCCTTCGCCATGGGTGTACTTCCTTTCCCTGTGACAGTAAAAATTCTTTCTGTGTCTGTCTTACTTGACGAAGGCTTATAAGCGGGTCTCTGATCAAGCCCACAAGCCGGAATATATATCTACCTACCGTACACTTTGGTTTTGGTTGATGACGACTGAAACTAAAACCACATGATCTCACAGTCCAGTAATATCAGATTATATATTTGAACTACATAACCACATAATTAGATTAGTTCGGAATGATGACTTTTCGCTATATGTATAATCTATAACTGTTATAAATATATATTTTACAAGTGTATGTCGTCTCATGCAGTTAAAGGATAACTTAATTGAAGGCGACTGGGGGGCGGCTGAATGGTCAGGGACTGGCCAGGCAGTCAGAAGATCCCGAGCTTGAATCCCGGCATATGCGTGTTTATATTTCGGTTGTGTGTTTGTCTATCCTGAGTATACTGCGACATACGTGTTCGTTAAATCTGTAGAGTCGAAAGTCCCGAACAAGAGCACGATAGTGCCACTGGTTTGCTTTGGGTGCCCACTCAGGTGTCGACATCGTCATTTAACCAGTGTTCTAAATTACGAGGCGTATCTGGCTATGTTAAAGCTCCATGGAGGTTAGCCGGAAAACGAAAATCTACCAAACTTTATTGAAAAAGGAAAACTTGATCATAAATGATTTCTTAAATACTGAAAATATACTTTCTTAAATACTATCAACCAAGTCTTTTTACATTGTTTTCTGCCCAACGCAAGGTAAGAGAATTGTGGCACATCAATTGAAAAGTGATTTCGGTTCTTAAGTGTATTGTTGTGTGATATAATTTTTCATAGATAATGCCCAGTATTGTGCGTATAAATCGTCACACCTCATTAAGAGCTGATGAACGTCATCTAAAGCTCTGAAAAAACGTCATTTTCAGATTATGAATAACTGCTTGAAGACCTGCTAAGCACGAATTCGAATTCTATAGATAGTACTAGTTGTTTTATATACAATATATATTGTAAAACTTTTGAATTAAATGTTGATGAGTGTCTGAAAAATTGCTTTTGCTTGTTTATACATGGATTTTAGGTGTTGTTTGACTATGTTAGAATTAAAAACTGTATTTTATACTAGAATTATCATTGAAAATCCATGTTTTAGGCATTCACGAATTAAAGTAAAAATAGTTAACATTTCAGCGCTTCAAGTTGAGGTTCGTTGAAGAGGTTTGATTGTATTATTAGGTGTGCGACGCAAATCTCGATAAGAATAAAATGAACGAAGAAATAAACTCAAATGTTTAATGGAAGCTCTTCAATTGTTTTTTGTAAATTGTTACTAGGAAAATTGAAACTTATTCACAATGATGGATGGCTCGTGTCAATCTTCTCGATATTTTTGAACTTTGCTAATTTAGAAGAAATATACCCTAAAGGATATTATTGGTATTGTAGGTAAAATCCTAGTCGCTGGCCCGGTCGAAAAATTATAACATTTGGACAGTTTTTGAAGAGCGATAAATACATTTTTTGGCAAGCATGTATACTGATCAATAGAAGGGGATGTTAAACTAATGTTGCATTCATCCAGGAGCTGATTGAAACTAGTTTTTAGGCTACCAAAAAAAATCGCAGATAAAGACAGCGTTGAGAAAACGTGATTTTCGAGATGTCGTCAACCTCGAAAAGTCGCCGGGCCAGTGACTAGACTGTAAAAAAAAGTCTGCTGTTTTTTACAGAAAATACTGTCAGCTCGTGTGCCAGAGAAATACGTATAATTTACAGAAAAAATCTGTTCATTTGTACGAATAAATTGTAATTTTGACGCAAAAGTTTTTTACATAAAAATTGAAAAGAAACACTGGATCATCACCAGAGTTGCAAAGGGTGATACCTTTTCTCAATACTTACAATACACAGTATAATAAACTGCCGTACCCAGGGTCGAATCACGCACCTTTAGATCTCCAGTCCAAGGCTCTCCCAAATGCGAGCTCTTTCCGACATGAAGTTGCGGAAATTTAACAAACAGAAAAAATACTTGTCTGGTTATAGTCTAGTAGTCTTTAAGCTTAAAAAGTGTCTAAAGGAAATAACAGTATTTTTCCATATTGTTTTTTTTTCTGTTAAATCAACCGATTTTTTTACAGTTTAGGATTAACCTTTTGGCATTTTTTTAACATTTAATTCAATATTTGAAGTTGCTGGTGGGGGCTTCCTTATCTTCTAGGTTTTCTATTAACTTAATAACGTTCGCAAATGAATGGTCACATACAGCATGTAAAAGCAAACAATGTTTGGTCTTTGCTTGCGTCGATGAAAATACACACCAAAACTTTCTGACGTTAGTTTTGGAAGCTTGCGGGTTTAGGAGGAATCGGGAAAATCGGCGTCTGAAGGAGCGGAATTTTCTAAATCTGTTGAGGTCATTACATCAGCAATAGCATTATAAAGTGTGATGTTGACCATTAACCGATAATAATGATAGCGTGCAAAATACAACTGTAAAACTATTTTTAAAACAAAACAGTGGGTGACCATTACCCGATAATAATAACATGGAAATATACAGGTGTAAAATTAGTTTTTTTAATAAAAAGTCAAAAATAGACTATCATTACAAACAAAGGATCAGTACGCAGCGAATAGCATGCAAATATACCATTGTAAAATTATTAAAAAAAAGCAGAAAATTGATAATATAATATTAAGAACTAAGACCCATTACCCAGCAAACTATCCGGTACACAGCGATGCGTTTAGTGGTCAGCAACGCTACGTCTGTAAAAATATTTAAAAAAAAAAAGAAGCGATTGTTTTAGCTTCGCCTGCCAATGACTAGTATTTAATAAGCGTCGGTTAACGTCATTTAAATTTATTTAAGTTTAATCCCTTTAATATTATTTAAATTTATTATTTAAATACATAAAAGATAATAATTTATTTGTAATTGAAATTGTATAAAAATATTTAAATGTACTATAAAATTTAAATATTTAAAAATAAAGTATTAAAAATAAAATTAAGTTAGAAGTTAAAACTTAACTGTTCAAATCTTTATAATTTCTTTTAAGTAGCTTTTTAAAGTAAATAAAATTCTTTAAAAGTTTAAAAAAGTTCCAAATGAAAATGAAACTGTTTCTCTAATTAAAATTGTTATTGGGATCTAAAAAGTTTTTTTATTTAGCTATTCTACGCAAAATAATCTAAAAACACTGAATCAACAATACAAAAGGAGTTAAAATTCTTTTGTGTTTCGTAATACTGAAGCTTTTGGCAAGATACGGTTTCCTATCGTTAAAGTGTTCCCACGCAGCTTTCCTGGTTTCGAATCCCCGTTTTCTCATATAAAAAAATACAATACACTAGATGTTACAATAGTAATTCGAACTAATGCTAGGGTAACCAAAAAAATAAGAAATTCGGATGGATTACTTCAAAAAAATCTTATTTTTAATGGTTCTTCGCTGTAATTGGTATACGATTGGTCGCATATGATTGGACGCCACGGAAGTTGTCCAGTAAGAGTTGGCAGTTCAAAATAAGGGGTCCTCTCGCGTAGCTCTTGCGCAACTTGAATTCAACAACACAAAAGTATTAGTTGTAATATATTGCCGTGCAAGCGCAGTTGCCTTTACCATCAGAAGTCATTCAAAAACGAACATCTTTTCAAATGTATCTGTATTATTTTAAGGGAGGTGGATGGTTCTATCTCGCCCATTTTCCTAACTTTAGGAACATTTCTATAAGGAACTATAAAGGACATCAACATGTTTTGTTTTATTATTGTTGTATTTATTAATTCTAGAAAAGAAAAACCGGGTTTCAGTTTAACTTGTTCAGAAGAACCAGTGTTTTTCGATGTAACTGTAGCTAAAAAACGTTTTTTCGGGTTAACTTTACTGCTTCTGATTTTCCATCTCTAATCCATCCCTAAAATTTTCTACACTATCCTTTTTAGCCACTATTCTAATACAAAACGTAACGTACTAAAGTTTTTTTGGGGGTGTATTGTAATATAATTTTTGTAAACGCAAAGTCATTAAACGGCCAAATATTGTATCAACGTTAAAATTTATTTTTAACCCATCAAGCACTTTATTCGTAAAGTCGTTTACTTTTAACATCATAGGTTTGTGCGTTCGAATACTGCTTTGTCATGTTTTTTCTGTACTGGTATGTAACTTAAAAAGTAATGTTACTTTAAATTCTTGTCATTTGTTTGGTCTTGTTTGTTCCTATAACCGAAGCAATGCCTGGTATTTTATCTAGTTTATAAAAGGGTTAACTGAAAAAAAAACTTTATTCCACTTCACTTGATTCAGCCGAATTATTTTCAATCACCAATCCAACTACAAAGATACCCCAATTATCAAATTACATGGCGAAAAGAGCTTCAGCCGCGAAAAAAAACCATTGAAAGACTAATAACAATGATAAAACCGGCGAAATGTAGGGAAGATTTCTTAATTTGGAAGCTTCCTCTGTGCTTAACAGTAAACTCTTTCTTTCACGCTCTAAGAGTTGGGCAAGGGAAATTAAAAGGAGCTAATGGCCAACTTTATTTGGACGTTGTCTAATTTGGAGAATTCCTTTTTGGCTGAGAGCTTTGAGCGAGCATGAAAATAATGATCAAGTAATGACCACTTCCTGGTGCGGGGAAATGGACGGCGCTTTTTTCGACGGCGAGATGGGTTCACTCTCGATTCATCTTGGCTAATTGTAGAGGCAAGTCAAACCAAATCACATTCAACAAGGACCGTCCATGGGCCAGAGTGCCTCACGATAACAATGAAAGTACAAAATTAAAAAAAAAAATCTATCTCAGTAAAAACCGATGAATGTTCCTTTACAAGGAATTTTAACGAATTTGAATCGATTGAGCAAATAATCTGCGGAGAGAGAAAAAAAATCCCGTTTAAAAACAACCAAATAAATGATTATAAAATGATTTCGGTTCGCACAATAAGCTTGAAGTTCACACTGAGCCTCGCATCTGTGAAGGACCACCCTGAGGAAGGAAAAGAGACCATTGTAACCAGGCGTGAATGTAATATCTTTCGATAAGGCTCTTAGTAATAAATGCTAGTCTTAATTAAATGGCAATCCATAGTAATTTTATATGCAAATCTGTTCCACAGACATGACACAAATTTTAAACATTATGAAGTAATATATTAAACAATGAAAATCTTTATTTCTGTTAAGCTGTTAAAAAAAACATTTAAGATCAACTTTAAATACAAAAAAAAATTCATTTATTGTAATGTTAACTGTAGCTATTTTTATTATTTTTGTTTTAACTTAGTAAAATATTTTTCACCGATTCTTAACTACGAAATTTATAGCAGGGAAAGAAAAGGTAGGTGGAATGTTTCCGGCTGTCTATTTCTAGCCTCCGTCAAAGAAAGTATAAAAGTTGAATTTAAAACCATGCTTACCCTATTTCCAGCATATTTGACATTGCTTCGTTTATACTTTTAGAAAACGTGGGGGAAAAAAATAATAAAACAACGAACATTAGATTTACTGTTAATGGTGTTAATTTTTTTTAGCACCTCCCGGAATCTGGCTTTCTGGTGTTTTTTCCTTAAGGACAATGGCTTAAAAGAAAAGTTTAAGTAGAAATGAAATTACGCGTTGTAAAATATTTCAAATGGATGTCAGGATTAAAAATGGAAGTGGAAATACTTTAAAACTTGCATTCAAACTTTTCTCGTCACTTAAATAGAAAAGTTTTCTTTCGTGAATCTTGGTTTTGAATATATATTTTCGTATTTTTTTAATGGTTTTATTTCTTTCGGGACAATTTAAACTAATTTTAAAGGGTTTACTTAGTTTTAATTTCTGTAAAGTTTCATAAATTATTTGTAATAGGTGTTGAAATTTTTCTATGTTTGGTGATATTTTTATTTGGTGATTGGTGATATTATATTAATAGACGAATGATGATTTAAAGATAAAAATACAGCTTGAAGTGCCATTTCTCTAAATTCTAGTGTGCGTGATAAATTATGAAAAGGCCATTCCATCAACTATCAAACTACTTTTGTTGCAAATGCTATCGGCGTAGAAATCGTCAACATATTGTTTGCTACACGTCATTTGTATTTTTTTAATATGATTGGAAGATACTTGGTTGTATATCGTTACTTTGCTATTGAACATTATGCTAAGATCATATATGTATACACATTAAAAGTAACAGGTACATTTTTTTTTGTTTTATAAAATATTAAAATGTTTGACGAACGAAACCAATTTTTAATCTAGTTCATATTTAATTTCTATCATATTCACTGTATTTTTTAAAGAAAAAAAACGTGGTCGATATATCTGACTTTCAAAAGATATTTTGTCGTCTTTATTGAAATTATAATATGTTTTGGAGAATATTGTTACATTAGATGTTAACATATTTTGTGCATACTATTCTTATTCCATTCAAATATTTTTAGAAGACTATTATTTAGCTGTTCTTACTTAGAGCAATAAGAAATACTGTAAATAAATGTAGAAAATTATTCCGAAAGACACCTTCGTTATAAGGGAGCCTGCCATGGCCATAAGGAAGACTTGGACCACCTTTAAATTTTAGTATTTAAAAATATTTTAGCATTTTCTCAATAGATGGTACTCAAAGCTACTGTTGTCAGCAGATAGCCACCTTAGTTTTATTGAGCTACTTTTTTGCATTGAGGAGAAAATAAAAAAAGAAAGTTTCTCACCCCAAAAAGTAAACATTTTAGACATAATTTGTAAGATTTTTTCAGAAAAACCAACTCAATTAAGTTTAAGTATATGGTATTTTTAAAATACTGTTATATTAAGGTTTTATTTTAGCTATAAAGTTTGTGCAATGAAGTAGGCTTCAAAGCACCATGTGCCATTCTTTACGAAATGTCTAGGTGGGGAGGGTTGGCCACTGGACCAAGGCTCCCTAGGTGAACTAGTTATGAAAATCTATACGTAACGTTTATCAAATACACGGTTAATAATAACGTATGATTATAACTTTATGAAGGTAATATATTGATTATTAGTATTTGTACTTGTGTAGAATAAAACGAAAACCTCAACTAAATCAAACTTATAATTTATGACCAAATATCAAACTTTTCTGCCAAAACTATATAAGTTATTAATTCAAGTATAATAATACTCCAGATTAATATTAAGATATCAGATTTTTTCTTTATAGGGGGAGGGGGGACAAACGAGTAGCTTTGAAAGTGCGCTTTGACTTTTACAGTTTGTGCAGTTAAAATAAAAAAAAATTCAAACTGAGGCTTATATCTTGTGCATTTTAATGTGTGTACAAACTGAATAAAATATATTTAACATAACTATAAAAAAATATTTGTTATGGACAATATTGGAATTTTTAATTCATACAATACTAGAAAAATGTATTACTCTAAATATTACGGTATACATGATTTATAAATGAGTTCCAGAGTGTTGAATTATAATATAGTTTTTTTTACATTTAATGGCTTACAAAAATAATTTGAAATATTTATTATTTTGCCCTTTAAAATTAGGCATTTTTGCATGGGCCAAGTCTCCCTTAACATGGGCCAATTCTCCCTTAATAAGGGAGACTTGGCCAAGTTTCTAAGTTTTAAAAAACAATATATTTAAAAAAGAAAAAATGCATTATTTATATTATCACTATTATATACTTGTTGCCAATAAAATTTCCTTTAATATGTGCTATTACATGAAATTTTTAGTGTAAAAATAAAATTTATAAAAATAAAATTCTGAAACTATGGCCAAGGCTCCCCAGTCTCCAATAACCCTTTTTAAAATTATTTTTTTCATGTTTAGAACTATTGAATAGTCTTTTTAATGCATAGTTATCTGACTGTGTATGACTTCAAATATTTACATCAATAAACTGATATGCGTTTTACGTGTTAAAAAAAGTTTAGTTGTAGATATATCTTGTAGATGGCGCCAAATGCCATTACACGCTTTGAATATTGAGAGTTTCTTGTTTTATATACTATTTAGATTATCATACATAACTTGCAGTACAAATATCATGCTTAGTCCTATAATAATCCTATAGTTAATTGTGAAAGTCACTTTTGCCTAAAACTGCCTTCATTCAAAATTCCTTCCTTAATTAACAATTTTTACAAGCTTCACTAAAAAATATTCCAATATGACGTAAAAAAAAACCCTGAGCAATGAAACATTAAAATACTTAAGATACTTAACGATTTTTGGAACTCGTATTCAATAAGTAACTTTATAAGTTATTCATTTTAAGTAATTATTTTTTGTATAATATAAGTTTGTAAATACAAATAAACTAATTTTTAAATTTAAATTAAACAAGCCATATTTTGAATTATTACTAATTTCGGTAAAAAAAAATCTAATACCAATAAAATGAAACTTACAATGCAGGGCGAATGAATATATATTATCAACCGCATATATATCAATGCATATTATCAATTTTCAAAAATGTTAAGTTATATGAAGAATGCATATTATCAACTGTGATTCACAAAACTGAATGCAAAGTATATATATATATATATATATATATATATATATATATATATATATATATATATATATATATATATATATATATATATATATATATATATATATATATATATATATATTTGAAGTATGTAGCTTACTATCGCTTAATTAACAAAGCTCTGTGGACATCAATATTTATAAAATATGGCCGGCAATTTGAATAATGTGCCTCGTGGAGTGAATCACATCATCCATGAGTACATAAATTCGTACAATTGTACAAATATGGTAATACAAGACTATTGCAATACACATAATTTATTATTAGACAGAATTTATTAATGATAATAGATTAATTATTAAACACGAATTTAATTTATAGTGATTTACAATAATATGGGGCATTATATGCCACCATTTTTTGTACAAATTTATTCTTTTCTCACTTTATTAGTAAAAAAGTTATTCACGGTGATCCAATGTCCTCCCCCTACCTAAAAAACCCTACCTTTTAAATGAACTCTTTTCTCCCCGCATCTGTGATTTGAACTCGGACACATAGAGAGCGATGAATTCCAATTTGAGAACTCAATTTTTTTCAGTGTTACTTTCCAATCACTAATTGAGATGATCTTTTGTTAAAAAGTAAGCACATATATTTTCCTTCAAATCCACTGGTTTAAGATTGCTTTTGGATCGATCTAAATGAAAGCATTAACGAAGAGTAACACCTCATTACCGCCCCGGATTTCTTTTCCAGAAAGATTTTTTAACTCGTTTTTCTTTTAAGTTAACTATGGACTCCACTCTAAAATTGCGTTTAAGTGCTAAATGGATATCTATTTCTCTCTCATATTTTATTGGCCATTAAAAAGTGTCTTTGATGCCGCTTTAAAAAAGCTCTTGTGGGCCACTTCGTAACTAACAGCCCTCGATAGTGTCAAGTCATTGGAATGAATTTATAATACCATTCCCGCTCGGCCTTTTAAATGAATTTACGGATTAGGCGGGCAAATTAACATTTACTATGGCGGAAAGATTCCGCTTTGGTCGGGTCAGCGAGTGTTTTAAAAGCCTCCTTTTACGAGCTGGCCTCCTGCCAGTGAGATTTGTTGATTTCACTTAGAGTGGTCTCCTCCCCACTAAGCCCCATTTATTAACACTCTCACCCGGGGAGGATCGTTAATGAATTCAAAATGAGGCTCCACTCCGAATTCAGTGGGCTCGACGACCCTACTTAAGGCGGCCGTGTCACCTAGGCGGAATGGGGTCACCCGAAAGACACTTACTGGAGTCACCCAACACGAACCGTTGCCTGGAATTTGGAGCTGCCAAGACGGAATTAAATTCTAAACTCCTCGGCGCAACATCCCTTTAGTGGGCCAAGGCCTGCCGTGCCCATTTCAGCTAACGTGACCTAGGCCTCTGGGGTGTTAGGCATATGTCCCGGTAAGGTGGTCGGCCTCACGCGGGATACCCAGTGTTCAGTTCCCAAGCATGCTTGGTGCCCATTTTATCGACCTACTTAAGGGATGAAAGGATGGACCAACCTCGCCCAATCCGGGATTCGATCCCCGGACCTGTGGCGTGACAACGCGAAGACTACCACAAAGCCACGGGGCCAGCTCACAAGACGGACATGAGTGAATAACCTGGTCAATGCCATAGAACACTTCAGAAAAGAACCGTCTAAGTTAGGTTGTACGTCCTGAGCGGGCACCCAAAGCAAACCAGCGGTGCCATAGTGCGCTTGTTTGGGACTTTCAACTCCACAGATTTAAGAGCACTTATGTCGCAGTGTACCCAGGACAAATTCAGACAAAAAAAATCAGTCAATTTTAGCTTTCTCTTCCGAATGTACCAACATTTATATAAATATTGGCATAAGTGATATTTAAATATCATATAAACTGGCATATATATTACAAACTAAAACCGTGTGACAAAATACTTCAGTTCATATTTACTATTTCGGATTTTATTATTAATTCTTTGCCATTTTTAAAAAAATATATATTTTGATTACTTTGATTAAATTTCCTCAATTCTGTATATCTGCTGAAACATTTTGGAACCCAAGTATATGCAAAAGTATTAGCTTTTGATGTATGTTATGTAAACATTTATTTCTCAAACTCTAGAGCTTTTACTAATTTTCAAAGTGATCTAAGAGGCAGGCAAAAATACTTTCTTGAAAGAAATAAATAGGCATCTGAAAAAGGGAACTCATTGTGTCAATTTTCAATTTGCGTGTTATGGATATTTAGAATTGGGTTTTTAGAGAGAAGTTGTAGGGTCAGTTAGATTAATTATGATTAAACTGAGAAATTTTGACAAAAATGCCATTTCTTTTTTTAATGTCATAGTTACTAAAAAGTTACTATTACAAAATATTCACATACAACTTGGTAAAAAAAATCTTTTTTTTGTTGCTCATTAATTTGTGTTCTATTATTCAACCGTTCCATTATTCGCAACTTCCCTTTTAAGGGTCATAAATACAATAAATGACTATGCTATATTTGGAAGTTTTGTACGTTCTTCTAACTCTAACTTGTACTAACGAATTCTTTAGTTCAAACTTGTAGTTCATTAGTTGATGGTCTAGTTTTAAGATTAATGGATATAGTTAAAAGGGTTTTCGTAACAACTCAATCCAATTAATTTTGAAAATAGGAATCGAAAAACATACGATTTCCTAATTGTTATTTACGTTTTAAAATGCTAATTGAAAGATTTAAAAACCAGTTTCTCTTTCACTTTCTTGTGGAAAACAAACAGATATAACAAAATATTTATTTTAATAAAACTGTTCAGATTTATTCTACACGATGCACTCATTTCTATCTAAAGGAGTTAAAATCTAGATATTTAATGACTTTTGTGGAATTCACTTAACATTTTAATGGAATTAATCTTCGAAAACTTAATCAGTGTTAACGGTTCAATTAATATTTCTCGTTACTTGTTGAAACAAATTCAACCCCGCATCATCTTGTGCTGAGGGAACAGTGAATACGTTTGAAACTGGTAAGGAAATCTATTTACGCTTGCACTTAAACTAGCGCGTTATGTAACTGGAGTCTGATTAATAATGGCAAAGAATATTTGATTTCGGTTCCTATCTCAAGTATTTTCCATAAATTTTGGATTATTATGTTCTTACGCATTCCATTACCTAAATTCGCCCTTGAAAAGGTTTACAACTTCGTAAAATTTGAAACATGACAAGATGCAAATCGGTTTGTTAGGTATTAACACAATTTACAAATATTTAATTCAATAAACAATAATATTTAAGTAATGTATTATTAATCAGTATCTAGTTTTTAAAATGCGAATTTATCTTGCGACTGTAAATTTTCTTTTAGATAGTTTTTTTTAAATAATTTTCTTATTTTTAATAATATGCCAGCTATAGAAGATGGAATAGGATGGCGAACGTAAGCTTTATGTTCTTTTTCCTTGTTTAAATAAAAAACACATACAATTTTTTGTTCCTTTACTTCTTTGAATATTAATGCAAAAATATAAATATCTCAAATGAGTTAAATTCCTCCTCCAATTATGAAATCAAAATAAGCAGGAGCTTTCGTTAACGAAGAGACAAAAATAGTCTTCGAAAGAAAAAAATGCATTTGAAAAATAAAAAGGAACAATGTAACTTTTCCCTTCGTTTTCTAGATATTGTCGTTTTGGTAGACGCGTATTCGGAGGCTCAGGATATCCCCCAGTCTTTCTGTATTTATCAATGGACGATAATTACAATATGTAGAATACAAATACATTGTTCGTCAACAATTCGAATTTATTCATAGATCAGCTCCGATATGTCCGTGGGAAGTAAAGAAAAGCCGACAAAAGTTTTGGCAGCTGCAGAGAAATTGTCGTGAAATTTAATGATTATGGATTAATAGTTGTGGTTTGCACAATAAACCACGGGACTGGAAACCTATAGTGAGGTAGAAACCCACGAACTTTTGCAGCGCTATCGCGTTACAATTTGTCTGACATTTTTCTATAAGCACGTGGAAGAAATCAGAAATGTATTCCATCAGAAATGTATTCCATAATTAGAAGTTAAGGCTTCCAGCGGCCATTGGCCATGCAGTTGGGATCATTATTACGGGATTCTTTGCGCAATCAAACTTTAAAAAAATCAAGTACTGGTCAGATTTGGATGCAATTTGAATTTCACTGAAATGATTAAATAGATAATAAAATTTTGAACAACCTCATTGTTAATTCCAACAACAAGAATAAAACGGAAATTTGAGTTACTGTGGGTACTATTATAAAAATGGTCAGAGTATAAATAAGATTTTTCATTGTGACAAATTTTGGTATTTTTCACGCGAGCCATCTGAAATAGACGACTCCTAGTATAAGCAAGTCCTGCTAAAAGAAATTCTTCAAAATGGACTTTTGGACAGTGACTAAAAGTTCTTTTCCTGGGTCTTGTCATTTGTTTCTACTTCTCCAGAAAGAGGTCACAACTTCCTTTTAGTGTTAAGGAAGAAGAATGACGTTTCTTCCACATCATGCCTTACTGAATCTGCACATTTGTTTTGTAATTAATGACCCCCCGCACATATTACGTATTTTTTAGTTTGAAATTAAGCTGTATTGCATATAATAACCCTGATACTTACGGAATAAAACATTTTATCGATAATTTAAATCTAACGATAACCTTTTGTTTAAAAAAAAATTCAACAAATTTATCAATATCTTCAAAAGAATATCCACCCCAAAAAATCGGCAAATGAAATTATATGAAAATAATGTTTTGAATATTAAATGTTTTTTTACATTGATATTATTTGAAATGGCAATTTCGGACATTTCTTTATCATTATCACAAATCATTACAACATTCGAAAACGAAAAACATCCATACCGAATTATTCCATTAATAAAAAGCAGATAAATCCATCCTTGTTTTGTTTGAGACATGAGTTTTTTTATGTGTCAACCCTTTCATCTTTTCCAAGGAAGTTTCTACATCATTTTTGGACTGAAAGGACGGTGATGCATATAACAAGTTTGTTTAGGAATAGGTATGATTTTAATAGATTACATTAAACGCAATGATAAATAAAAGAATAGTTCCGTACCAAACCAAATATTTTCACGCATAACTCTCGAAAACCTGGTAATTTATCATTCGATCTAATTGCGTACTTGAGTTCACTTGGCAACACTGCAAGACAAGAGAATTTTTCTTGGCGCTTTTTCTCATGCTCATCACCAAATCGCTCAGCATTAAGTTTATCATCAAAGACAACCCAGTGTCATAAATAAAAACTTCGCAATCATAGTTAATTAATGACTATTCTTAAAAATAAATATATGCTACAGACATGTAATTCAGCGTTAAGAGGATATGGCGAAATACAATAGATGTATGTATTGCATGAGATATAATTACAAGGAGGATAAAAATTCTTACTTTATCTTTTTTCGCAGCCAAAAATGAGGCAAGTTAACAAAAATGTGCAAAAGAAGGTCATTTTAGGAGAGTAATGCAACAATAAATATGAATTGCATTTCAGGTTATATTTATCAATGAGTTGTAAACAAGTCTTAGAGTTATTTCAAAATTATAAGAGTTAGTATTTTTGCCAATCTTTTCCGCTTTCCCTTTCTTTACTCGAACCAATGGATGAAAACAATAAATTATTTGTTTTACTATCTATCATTTTAATCATTAAAAGTTGAACCAAGTCCAAAAAAAATGTATTTTTATAACGTATCAAATTTCCTCGCAACCCAAGTAAATTCCTCGTTTCGAAATCCCTCACCAATATTCAATATGCAATTTGAACTACCCGATTTATGAATTCAATAACACCTAACTACAACATCGACTTTCCACGTTATAGAGACAGGGCCGAAAAACCTTTTTTCCTCTCTAATATTTTTCTATTCAATAACCGAGCGATGTAATTTATAGGCTTGTGGCCCAGGGTGCCTCCTTCTTGTATTCCCCGAACAAGCTCCAATTATGAATGGGGCGAGGAGACAGCTTTTTAATCATGCATCTCCTCACTTCACCTGTTTTCGGATAATCATTCATTTCGATCGTGAAACGAAGGTTTTTTTTTACCAAATAGTCTACCTTGGATATCTGAGACGCGAGATAAGAATAGACAAACCTCAAAGGAGACCTGTCCCCAAGTCACGGGGTTTGGCGAGTGTTTGTTGACTAAAGAAAATCTTCTTCATTCTAAATAATATTTTTGCTTTTCAAGTATCTTTAATTGGCCATAACCAAAATATTTTTGTAACAAAGCCATTTATCTATCGAACATAAAAACGTGCAAAATGACTTTTCAATTTTCTTTAAATAAACATTCCATTTCCGTTCATATTTTGATGCTTACGCACAGCGATAAGTTGCCAAAAGTAAGCAACCTTTTTTCCAAAAATAGCGATTCATCATAGTCTCTGTCCAGACTGCCTTTTTACTGTTGGATAGTCGGTACACTCCATCGATGTCGCTGTAGGATATAGTGTTGGATGAGATCTATCATCCTCTAATGTAGTACACGATAGGAAATAACGTCTGTTTTCTTTTCTATACGATGAGATATAAAAAGTATCTTAAGATTCCGGATTTTTTTTATACTAAGTTTTTCCTTTTTAGACAAAAGGATTTAAAAGTTTTCTACGCTAATACTTTGGACGCGCGTTTTTATGGAGTTAAGATTTGAGAATGTACTAATCGTATTTTGTAATTGATCATTTTAAACTAATTTCGTTATTGGATAATAGATAAACGGAAGTCTGCCAGTGAATGTCTAACTACGCAAAACTACGCAATTTGAAATAATTTACGAAGAAAAAAATGCATAACGGAATGCAGTATAGGAACTCTTTTACTTAAGTCTTAAAAATTTATAGTTGTATAAACAAATTACTCGTGCAATATTTGTTAAATAATTTTATTACTAAACGTTATTATACTTCTAGCTTTATTAATAACTTTCAATTATTTAAATTAAAAAAAATCACCGTTTCACTTTACGCATTGAACAATAACTGTAAAATAAAACAGCCCTTACTAGCATAAACTTTAGTCTAAAGTCTAAGAACTTATCTCTAATATATAATAGTGACGTCCCCAATCCCCCCTCCTCCCAAAAACTTCGATATAAGTGACGCGTTTTGAAGTAACACCATTGTTTTCTTTTTTACCCGGACAAACTGTTCTTTTCCACCTTAACCAACCTCTTAGATTCCATTTTCTAAGACAAGATCAAAAGATCCTCCGAAAGAAGCAAATTGCGATTCTTAGACGGGGCACAACATCCAAATCTCTCTCCACATCGCTCAAGCGCTCACTTTGAATAAAATGCATTATTCAAAGAGATATGTCGGATCGACACAACGGTAACGGGCTTCCAATTTCATAAAATGGATTTTAATATTTCAAATTTAAGTAGATAAAGAGCTCTGGGCTTAAGGAAAATGCTAAACCTACCTTTTTTCGTCATAACTTTACTACTCTTTTTCGTTCAAATAAGTAGTTGAATTGTGTCTGTACACGAATAAGGACAATTTTTAACATAAATGACAAATGCAGGTTTTTCGAGCCAAATCTCAAAGAAATGGGTGGATTAAATCTTGACGCGTCAAAACTTGCAGGACAGGGATATTTCTGAAAATAAAATTCATACTTATTAGAAGGTGAGGTTGTAAAATTATTTTGAGTACTTTTAATGGGTTGAATTGAGACATAATTCTGGCCTTCTTCTAAAATTATTTTGAGTACTTTTAATGGGTTGAATTGAGACATAATTCTGGCCTTTCATATGATTTGAGGTAGCGAGTGGTATAGATTATATATATAGTGGTATATATTTAGTATAGAATCGATGTATTTTGACGTCTAAAAGCGTTAGTATTTGCACATCTATGTTAAATACGCGTTGTGGCCCAGTAATGCTGACACACAATTTTTATCAAAAATACTTAAATTAATATTTAGTTTGATTTAAATTTAAGAACAGTTTCGTTTCATAAGTCAGTAATTTTGTAAATAGGCATTGTTGAATGGAGGCATTTTCTATATAATACTTTTATTTGTGAGCAAGTTTAGCTTAAAATAGAAAATAAACCTAAGTATTACCGAAAATAATCAGGTTACTATTTGTATTGCATAAAATTCTTTAAATAGAGTTTATTAAGCCTGATTATGATTTTTAACAAAGTAGTAACTTGTGTAGTTTGGCATTTTTCAATAATGTATTGTGGAGTAAATTTTTACGACTGGATTCATTAGTAAGAAAACTGAGTTTATAAGTTTTATATCAGATTTCTCTGCAGAAATTACAGAAAAAACATCATAATTTAAATTATCGAATTCAATTATAGTTAGAAAAAATATACGAATTTTGACAAAAAGCATTTTGGGATTTTACAAAAATTTTATCGTTTCGATTTAACTTTAAATTTCTTATGCCTGCATAGCTAAAAAAATGGTGGAACACTTCAATATTTATGAACAGAAATTTAATTTATTTTTTGGGAAAGTTATAAAACTAAAAATTTATTAAAGTTATAAAAATTTTGTAACCTATAAAATAAACATTTATTTAAAATACAATATTTCTATAAATTACTAAAAAAAGAAAACCGAAAAACCCTTCGTAAAGTTAAAATTTTTTGACAAATAGTGTTTCGACGAAGAATATTCGAACATTGTAAAATATCTAAATCATTGTGATGACATATAATCTCTTTTAGGTCTGAAAAATGCAGTTATACTTGTTGTTCTATCAAAATATATTTTTAGGGGTTGTAATATGAGGCTATAATTTCTTATAAAAATGTCACTTGTAAAACTTTTGTTCGTGCCAAGTGAAACAGATATCTTGTTTTATTCATTTTTATCGATGTTTATCTATTTTGGTTTGAGTATCATATGACAACTGTTTTGTTTGTTCTTTTGTTTATCCTATCAAATATTTGTATGGGTATTGTTTGTTTCGAAATTCGATAGATATTTTGTATTCAATTTATTTTATCTGTACTTCAAATAACTTAAACTTTCATCATAATAAAGTTCAATAATACAATTTTTTAGGTTCACTTAAAAGTACATTTATATTTTAAAAATTGGATTATATCTGTCCCAGAGAAAGAAAGCACAAATTATACATAATGAAATTCCTATTATTCTACTAGCAGGGAATATATTATTGCTTATAGAATACAAAATATATTGTCACGTTATTTAAAATTTAGATTAGATAAATTTTTCATGATAATTTAAAATTTAAATTACACCTGATGTTTATAAATATATTTATCGGTTATTTTGTGTTCTTATACGCATTATTTTTTTTGTATGTGCAAAAACTACGAAAGTTAATTTTTATAGCGATTTAAAGGTCACTAGAAAAAGAGAAGTAACAGGATTCACCATAGTTACAAAATAAGTTTATAATAGTATTTTGTGTTGGATAGACAGTACACACTTTCATAATACCATTTGATATTTAAGTTCATTTTCTTAGTGAAAAAGAAAGACTAGATATAACATTCAAAGATAACAAACTTCAAAGATAAATTTTAACAAATCGTAAAATTAGACCTTTATGTTTCTGGTCATGACCCCTTTCATTTTAAAACTTTTTTAATATCAAATATAGAAAGTAATTTATTACTTTCCACAAACAAATCATCAATCAAATGCCATTAAGTAATATAACCAACTAGATCGACAAAAAACTGCGTCATTTTTAGGGTTGGTTAATAATAATAAAAGGTTATACCAAGTTTTTACATACATGAGTGTAAAATGTTGAATTCCGTAAAAACCATCTATCTTTATTTTGAGCCACCCTTATTTTGTTTCACCAAACATTTGTCCAGCCAGCTTGACCAAATCCCCCAGAGCTGCTAAACACATCATCGCAACCTGATCTACCTAAGCTCACCTCTAATCAATCAAAGCTTACCAACACGAGATCCTCTCTTCTATTAGAAGGAGGCACCCGTGTTTACTCAAGTAATTGTCTCTTCTCCTCGCCGATTGCAATACTTTGAAAAACTTGTAACTTAAATGAGTTTGGTCACTATGAGTCGTGTCTCCCTATTTTTACAATGTGTTGGAAATGCAATTTGAAACTTGAATAACTATTTGCACTTTCAATGCACCTTCAATTTTATTTTCTCTCTCGAAAAACAAGATTCCGCCGATTTAGCCTGATCAGATTTGTTTCAGTGATTAACTTTTCAACAATGAAATCATCCTTAAATTTTCATACATTATATTTTATTTAAATAACTATAAAAAATAAAAGGTGAAGCTTTTTGTACAATTTTTATATTTTGATATAACAAACTAAACTAGGTACTGCGAAATGCAGTACGTCTGGTTACCCTATGCCGACTGAGAAGGAGAGTTTGTTTTAACCTCGACTTTAATCTTGACTTTTTTAAAAGACAACCTTGGAAACTTTAGAGTATTCTTGAAAGTTTGCAAAGCAGTAGTTTGGCAGACAAAATGAATTCGGATATCTCAAATCCAGTATTTTAATTAGTTTTGAGAATCGTGTTCAGTCACTCGAAGTTAAATGTGACCTTGTTCCATCCTCGTCTAAAATGCTACCTGAAATTCTAGCAAATGTGGATGTGCTTGCCAATCCATTTACACGCCTGAAAATGAAATAACTCTAAATTAAAAAAACACATAGAAAAGCAAAAAGAATCTCCTGATAAGAGTTATGCCTTCATTAAGCTCAACGACTGACATCTCGGACCCGAGTGATTTCGTTTTAAAGTGGCACCCATCAAATATCAATGCCAATGTTCTGTGCCAATGCCAGCTACAGAGCTGCCGTATTCGTATTCAGACTAAGCCAGAAGTTAAAGAGGAGTTTTTGTGTTTAAATTGAAACCATCTTCTAACATCCTGTTGGAGAAACCCTGCTTAGCTTATGTAAAAATGAATGTATAAAATGGAATGTAATGTAAAAATGAAATGAATGAATGAAATGTAAAAATGAATCTTTTTATTCTTCTGTACATTCTTACAGTTTTAAAAAAGCAACCGATTTTTAAAACTTTTGCTTTATACATTTTTAACTTTGATTCGAACTGTCTAAACCAACACCAGTGTGTCAATATGACCAATGGAGCAATTTTATACTTTTATGATGTTTCGGATGCCCCTGTACCTAAATTTATACATTTTGAATTGAAATACACTTTTTGTGAGGAAAATTTTTGCACAAATAGTGTGTAATATAGAAATTTATTTGTTTCTGTGGAAACACAAAGACCTACCTTTTTCATCATGGTACACAACTTAGACTGAACACAACCACTATTTTAACCTATATTTAAGTTCTTTTTAAATATCATATATGGTAACTTAGATTATCCTTTTATTTTATAAGATCATTTTTACGTCTCTCGTACATTTTTATGTCCCTCGTTATTTAACAAGAAATAATATTATATTTAAAGAACCCTTTTTAAGAAAAAAATATCGAACAATTCAAACAAATAATCTATTTAACAGCTTAGTAAATAACCTTCCACCAAACAGTGATATTTTCTTTGATAAATTTTGTAAACTGAAAAAGATTTAATATCAATATTTTAACTACGTTCAAATATTGTAAATAATATATTGTATTTATGTGTTCTTAATTGTCTGGGTTATTGTGGTTTTTGTTAAATGTTCTTTATTATGTGTCATGTAAATGGAAACTTTTTTCTGATGGCAGTGTAGTTAAATATTATCTTTTCTCTTCTATTAAAAGGAGGCACCCGTGTTTATTCAAGTAATTGGCTCTTTTTCCTTGCCGCACCGATTGCGATACTTTTAAAGTCTTGCAACTTTAATGAAATTAGTTTTGCCAGTCCCTGATCGTGCACCTCTATTTTGACATTGTGTTAGTCATTCAAATTTTAAATTGCATTCGCATTTGTACTTAAATTGCATCTACAACTTAACTTCCTCTCTATATTATCTCCTTTCTTCTAGTAAAAGGAGTCTTTTGCATCCATGTTTATTCAAGTAAATATCTCTTCTCCTCGTCGCGCTGATTGTTATATTTTGAAAAACTTGTGACTAAAATTAAAAAAAAAAAAGAAAACTTGAAACTAAAAGAAATTTGTTTGGCCAATATAAGCCCCTGACCCGGTACCTCTATTTTTACATAATATTAGTCCTACAAGTTTCAAATTGCATTCGCATTTCTTCTTTAAATGCATCTACAATTTAAATTATGGCCAAAAAATATTTTCAGCCAATAAAAATATTATTTAATCGAAGCTCATTAAAACTACCCCTCTTTGCACGTTAAATAGGAAAAACAAACAAGTTCTCGGCAAAAATGAGTTTCATTAAAAAAAAAAATAATTAAACATTAACTCCTACATTGTAAGATATTTCTGAAAAATTCAATAACATTTTGTGGTTAATTTTTAGTATAGTTGATTTCATATATTAAATGTGTTTTTTTATTCTCTGTTAGTTATTAGTGGAAAAAGACTAGAATTAGAAATAATACCATTTCGTAGATAATTTTCTTGCGAAATTTCTTTTCAACTCCATCTGATCTTCGGGTTACAGCTTTGTCAAGCTGAAGCATTGCTGTACCGACCTGAGCAGTTAGTGCCCTATTTAGTGCTCATATCTGAAGGCTGTTGGAGTCTGAAAACTTAATTAAGGACTCTTGTGAAGCAAGATTCTTTTGGTGATGATAGTTTCGCCAAGGATTTTAATTTTTAGAAGGTTCGGGGGTGTTTTATGCCGGACCATTTTCTCACGAAGAAGGGTTGTAAGGCAAGGGTTAATTGTTTAAAGACAGTGTAGGTTGATAGGAGATTTCGCATTTTTCGGAACGAGTACATAAACAGTTAAGGAGCTTTAGAGCTCTGGTATTAAGAGTTATTGGGTCAATATTGTTATTTAAGACTCTCGCTGCTTTGATCGTTATGAGAGTTTTGAAATAGTTACAATTTAATTAAAGCTATTGCTCTGGATAATGATGTAGTTAAGCAAATGTGTAAAAGTAATTTGGGACATGGATTTTTGCGCAAGAAATATACATATTAGAACTGCGAAAAAGTAGTTAAGTAAAATGACTTTAATGGAAATTGAATTTTATTGTATATTCAGTTCCACTTCCTGTACCCTTAGTATAAAGAAAAGTTATTTTCTTATTATTTCTAAAATTTTAAAAACAACCAGCATAAATGCTAATTAAATTAATTAAAATTTATGCTGGATGTTACTAAAATTTTAGAAATAAATCTTGGCATTAGATGAATCAATATTTAAAAAATGAGAAAATAAGACAATTTAAAAAAGTCTTTTGGCTATTTAAAGAACTTTAAATCTTATTAAATAAATAAATTGCGTATTTTAAATGACAAATATGGGCACAATTTGATAACAGATTATTAAAGTTTGATACATTAAATTCATACATTATCATTTTAATATGCATTAAGTTAAATTGAGGGATGTCTGATGAATCAGTATCATTTTAAATTTACTCAAGTTTTATTTTTATTAAGCTAGTTTTCAGCGAACTTCAAATTATTGACTCTATTACAAAACGCTAAAAAAATATACACGTTTTTAAATGAATTCAGTCAAAGTTTTATTGTAAGCCAATTGTGTTTTTACATTTTATAAACAGTAACATATACACACACAATAGCCTAAAAAAGTGCCAATATTGATTTCTGACCCAATTTGAATTGAAATTATAAATTATAAGTCGTGTAGATGAAATAAGGTTCAATAACTGTTTTGCCTGTTGTTGACTTAACTGCAGTTAACTATAGGAAATGTTTGAGAATTGTCTCGGAAATGTTATCCAATCCCTTCCACCTCAAACAATTTATTTCAATTCCTGTCTATCTATTGTAAGTTCGGATGGTTCTGAGTTCAGTTAATTTGGGTAATGAGAATAGAAATTCATTTTTCACTCAACCGTTTTAAGTTTAATGCATTCATTTGTCTACTTGACAGTAATATTAATTAGTTTGCTGGAACTTGACGTTGTATTACAGTAAGAAAACTGTATTAGTGTCATAAAACGTAGTGTCACAAAATATAGAAAAATCCTTACTTGGTATGATACAATATATTAAAAAAATTTAGAGTTACTTTGATGTACAATATATTAAAAAAATTTAGAGTTACTTTGATGTAAAATATATTAATTGAAAAACTTTAGTATTCAAAAAGTAGAGAACATTGTTTGACTCAATGCGCACTATATAATTGGAACTGTTTATTATTTTTTTGACCTGAAACAAACTCAATAAGCAATGTCGCATTAAATATTATTTTTTAAAAATCTGAATTTATGATAATATTTTAACCCCTACTATATTTCAATAGACGTGTTTCACGTCATGAGTGGCAATGGTTCAGCGGTATTGTTTTCCTTTTTGGTCCTTCTGGAATTATATTTGTTTAGATGATAATTTGAGCTAATTATTTCAATTTAATAAAAAAAAATACTGGAATTGCTAAATAATTTTAACTGGTGTATGTTCTCATAGTTATTTCTTTTGACTTTATTTTCTTATATTGTTCGTTTCTCCATCTTTGTTCTATTCAGGGCCGTGTGGTGCTATGATGCAGAGAGGCGGTTGCATTAGGCGGCAGCTGACTAGGGGCGGAAAATTTCGAAACGCAAACTCCTTTTTTTAAAAAAAACTACTGCTTCAAAAAAGAAACTTTACCATTTATTAAATCTGTGTAAAATAAATACTTCTAAATCTTCAAATATAGAAAGAAAAATGAGCTGCATTTCTAATGAATACCCGAAATAGTGAGATGGAAAATAGATCTAATACAGACCCGACGTGGCCAGGGGGGGGGGGGGGAGGTCGGGGTTGAGCGGGGGTTGGAGTATTAATTGCCCTGCGCTCTTACTGTCGGCTTCTTTAACAGAGAGCGGGCGGTCTACAGAAAAGCGATTGCTTGTTTTGTTTTTTATCTGGGTTGTGTGAAGGGGGAACAATTCCAAACTGAAACATCCTATATGTTAGTTAGCAACCCATCTGTGTCAACAAGACCCTTTGGGAATGTGGGGGTGCGAGAAATTTCTTGCCTAAGATCTAAGATGAAAGTATGCACTTGTATACAACCTGTAAAACACAACGCCAAAATACTGGTTTCCTTCCTGAGAGGATTCTACTTTGCAGTGTACTACTTGTAGATAGCAGTTGGTTTTGAAGAGGAAGTAGTCCAGTAACCAGGTAGTTTTTTCAGGAAAAAAATACAGGAAATGTTTTCTCACCGGTTTTATATGTTTTCGAGGGTGCTGAATCCGAATATCAACTTTGTGAACCGGGCATGGGAACATTAAAAAAAATCTAAAAAATTCCAAAATTTTACCCCTTTTTTGTTTTTTCCCCTTCTAGCAGGAAAAGTATTGATTTCTCAACAAAAACGTCAATATAAAAGTTAAAGTACTCTAAACAAGCTAAATAAAAGTCAATTACATGATTTATGTCAGTCTAATAGTTTAGTTGCTACAGCGCGCTGAAAATCAGGCAAATTCCTCCCGAATGTAAAAAGTCCAAAATTTTCACTTGCAGCGTGCTCGAAAAATAGTATAGTCGAAATAGAGTTAAGGGTGAAATTAATTAGAACACAAACTATTCTTGTTGCAAATGGTAGGAAACATGCTTCTAATGAACATACTAAAATTGCAACCCGAAATGTCGTGCAAAATACGTTTATTGGCGGCCATCTTGAATAAACGTCAATTTTTTTAAATCAAATTAAAGGAAATTTTAGGTTGACAAAAAATATACTATTGGATTTTAAAACTTAAATATTTACAAAGATGATTTTAGAAGAAAACGATCAAACGATGAAAAAGCGGCCGAAAATTTTCACTTCACGCGACGGAACCACTCCTTGTAATTATTGAGATGTCCAACAAGTTTGCTGCTTTGTGACTCAAAGCCATGCTTCAATGAATAACAAACATGGAGCCCCCAATAATAAGCAATATTTAACAAACCCTCATGAAATGTACTAAAAGAATGGAGAAGGAATAACTGAAAGTCAACATGGAACCTGGATCATTCGAAATGCATTGAAATAACATATGCAATGAGTTTGCTGACCAGTGTTTCCCGTTGACCTAACTCATGCAAGAATGACGAAAGATTTTGTAGGTCTAAACAAGGTAATGCAATTCTTTTATAGACCACAGTCCATTTACTGATTTTTCAAGTGCTTTGTGGAATTCTGTTAATGGAATAACAGATAGTGCTACATGATTGAAATAGATCAAACTAAGCTAACATATCTTTTAGAGGTGGAACTATATTGAAAACTAAACCATGCAGTTATGATGAAAATATTGAAAAAAGGAATACTTATTGCTGGTGAAAAGTTAATGCGTTGACAAAAAGACCTAATCGTCGCATAAGAGCTAGACGAGGGCAGGTTTTAAAATCTTCCTCCCGTATTAGATATTTAAAAAGCTTGAATATCCTGATTTTTATAATATTTTGTGGCAAATTGCATGTAATAAGTATTCTAGAAGAATGGTGTAGAAGTTAGCATTAAAATATCGGTATCATCAACTACTACAGTTACTTGCCTTTATTGGGCTATTTTCTTCGTAACTGAGTTAGTTTTTAATAAAGTTCCACCTCTAAAAGGTATGTTAGTTTATTTTGAATATCTCTAACGAACATGTCACGTTAGCCTTGTCTGCACTATCTGTTATTCAATTAACAGAATGCCACAAAGCACTTGAAATATCAGTAAATGGACTGTGGTCTATAAAGAATTGCATTACCTTGTTTAGACCTACAAAATCTTTCGTCATTCTTGCATGAGTTAGGGCAACGGGAAACACTGGTCAGCAAACTCATTGCCTAAATTATTTCACTGCATTTCGAATTATCCAGGTTCCATGTTGACTTTCAGTCATTCCTTCTCCATTCTTTTAGTACATTTCATGAGGGTTTGTTCAATATTGCTTATTATTGGGGACTCCATGTTGGTTATTCATTGAAGCATGGTTTGAGTCACAAAGCAGCAAACTTTTGTTGGACATCTCAATAATAACAAGGGTCGCGTGCAATGAAATTTTTCGACCGTTTTCTCATCATTTCCTTCAAAAATCATTTTTGTAAATATATAAGTTTTAAAAAACCAATAGTATATCCTTTGTCAACATAAAATTTCCTTTAGTTTGATATCAAACTCGACTTATTATGGTTTCTTGTTATTTTTTAAAAAAAAATTGACGTTTTTTCAAGATGGCGGCCAATAAACGTATTTTGCGCGACATTTCGGGTTGTAATTTTAGTATGTTTATTGGAAACATGTTTCCTACCATTTGCAACAAGAATAGTTTGTGTCCGAATTAATTTCACCCTTAACTCTATTTCGACTATACTATTTTTCGAGCTGCAAGTGAAAATTTTGGACTTACCACATTCGGCCGGAATATGCCTGATTTTCAGCGCGCTGTAGCAACTAAACTATTAGACTGACATAAATGATGTAATTGACTTTTATTTAGCTTGTTTAGAGTACTTCAACTTTTGTATTGGCGTTTTTGTTGAGAAATCAATACGTTTCCTGCTAGAAGGAAAAAAAACAAAAAAGGGGTAAAATTTTGGGATTTTTTCGATTTTTTTTTAATGTTCCTATGCCCGAATTTGTTCACAAAGTTGATATTCGGATTCAGCACCCTCGAAAACATATAAAACCGTTAAGAAAACAATTCCTGTATTTTTTTCCTGAAACGCCCCTTTTTGACGACGTGGTTACTGGACTAAAGAGCGTGACTTTGTTTACATTAAGATATAAAAAAAAACTTACAAGATTACTATACGTACTTTGATTTCTTCTGGAAAAGTAAGTGTTATGACATTTAACTTTTAAAAAAAATAAATTGAGTTTAAATTTGGTTCCGGAGCAGCAATTTTGACTTGTGTTACAAATATATTCTCAAAACAGTTGTAAAAGATCTAGAGCATTTATATTTATAAAAACAACCAGTTGAATGTTTTATATAACATCTGTGTTAGAAAGTAGAGTTATTTTTTTCCACTTCTATTTCATTAAATTCAGTAATTTTGTATCATATACTTAAAAGTATTTTTCTCTATTTTTAAAAGTTTAATTCATTTAAAAAAAAATTAAAATTTTTTCTTAGTTGTTTGATCGATAATTTATGATTTGGAAGAACATGTATGAATCATTTACAAGCCTGTTTTCTTCTTTCTGTCATGCATCTTACGAATGAGTAATGTGTATTAAGAAAATGAAATATTTGGCAAATCCATTTTTTAAATAAAACTGATGCATTACTAACGTTACATTTTTACCACTAAGTTTCGTAATTAAGCAATTTATTACAATACCAACTTAGAGCTGCACTGCAAAAAGTAAGTACTTTTAACTAAACTAATAGGTAGTACTGTTCACGTTTACAGCATAACGCACCTACATAATTGAACTAAAGAATCTCAAAATAGTATCTCAATTTTAATTACATGATGTTTTCATTAATGCATTTTGTGGTTATATTTAGAAACTCTGCAAAATTTAGCACAAAGAATTTAGGCAAAAAATATTATTTAGCTTTAAATTTACTACATTGGTAAAATTTAATTTTAAAATGTCATAACGTGATTCAAAATTTTCACAGACCCCTGAAACAAGCAAAAGCCCTGTCCAAACTAATACGTATATCTTAATATATAGCTTAATAAGTTCATTTATTGATAAAAAAAATAAGTCGAAAGTAAAAAAAAGAATAACACGAATTCTATTCGAAAATATTTTTTACCAAGAATTCGGGTGAAAACCCCCACTGTGCGATGGCACTAAAAGATTGCAAATATCAAAAATTTTCAATCAAAAAATCAAATTTAAATTTATATTTATAAAAAAATACATAATTTCTGTTATTATATAAACCCAACTCTAACAAAATATTCATTTTAAATTGGGGATTCTCTGTTAACTTGAATTTTTAAGTCCTCGTATATATTTTTGTTTTTACGTGTATATTGCAATTGTAAAATTAATAACAATATAATTTCATTAACTAAACTTTCGAAAAAAACATGTGTATTTACCCAACAGTTGTGAACAATGTAAAAATGATTAAAAATTTCATATAAAATCATTTCATCAGAAAATTTGTTAGTTTTTGAGTTAAAACATAATTAGCAGGAAAACTTTTTTTAAAAAATCAAGAGCTGCATTTTAATGATTTGCATCATATCATATGGAAAAAACATACCACACGGCCCTGGTTCTATTTATTGTTCTTTTTACGTTTTGTGTAATTTAAAGTACTGTAATCTGTAGAATAGTTTTCTAAATACTAATAAAATACTAAATATAATATATCTGGTAAGTATAAATATCCTAAATACAAAATATCCGCGGTTTTTACTGCACGAAAAAAACCCCAATGAAATGCGGATGTGTATGAAGGAAAACTGGAAATTTACGTCATCTAAAACAACTAAATTTAGATGTGAAAAACCCATTTTGCCATTTGGGAGCTTGCACTTGTTGAGAGCATGAAGATCTTCATATAAACATCCCTTATAATGTATAGCATTCAATGCTTCTGAACAACGAACCAGCTAATAAAACATAGAACAAACAATGCAGCTCCAAAATAGTTATTTTTCAAAGACCCGACATCGAAGATTGACAAAATGGTCTATTATACAGCTTTATAGGGCCGTGCACCTTGAATATTTAAAAAACATCTACTAATAAAAATATTGTAAAATATTCGGGATTTTTATATAAAATAACATACGTTTTACATTTGAAATATTTTAGTAAGTGTTTATTAATATAATTTTTTTTCTGATGGCAACACGAAACAAAAATATGACCGGCTTTGGGCGAAAATGCTGTGAATTTTTCCTCTTTTGCAGCACTTAATTATCTATATTAAACTAAAAAAAATCAGAAATCGTACATATCTCTAGTTTAACAGTCTATAAGGTACTAACAAAGCCACGCTACGTATAAATAATATAAAATAAAATTTTTATATTATTTCAAAATACGTTTTCTCCCCGTTGCAATATTATTTTTCATTTACTCAATTGAATCACTATAATAATCGAAACGCAGAAAAGCAAGAATGTAACTTTTTAAAACAAATCTACTCCCTAAATTTCACTTATTTTGTATCAATTCTATTATTAAAAAAACTAGCTTTTTTTACTAAACAAACTATTTTTGTGTTTATACTATTTAAAATTTGAGATAATTGTACATTGATGTGAAATACGAAAAAATATCAAGAAAAATAACAAAATTTTTTGCCATAAATAAGTTTATTGAACTTTCCCATCTAAGCGGTCCAAACTGCACTTTGAATTACAATTCTTACAAAGAATCGTCACATGTCACAATGCTCGCATTTTTACTATTTCCGAATAAGCAAATGTTCTTATTCATGCTTTCAACAATCAAGCACAATCACTCATATTTTAGGATGCTTTGTCCGAAAGGAACTAAACGTCAAAAACAAATTTTTAATAAATTGCCTGTTTAAGTGTCGGGAAAGTCATATTGGAACTAAAAATCGGCAGTCAAATATTTCCTAAATCGAGCTTAAATTGTTGCATATAACAAAATTAATTTTAAAGAACGAAACAATGATGTATCACTAATACCTTGCATTTCCGACTTAGTTCCTTTCGAACAAGTATGGGCTGATTGATCTAAATCCTCTTTTGAAAAAAATCCGTCTCCTTGATCGTGAATAGCGACTTCGTAGAAAAAGCATAAGCAAAGCCTTTATCGGCCTGCTGTTTTGACAAAGTTCGAAATCTGACCTAAAATGTTGAAATTTACACTTTGGAACCTGCTCTAGTGAAGAAAAAAAAAATGAGTGTTGCAAGTGTAAAAATGTCTTCAGAACATGCTTACACTGTCAAAAAATATTCATTCCCAGTACGGGTGCTGTATTCTAACGCCTACAAATGCAATGTTATTATCAATCACATGTGCCACAATCCAGATTGAATTCTCAATTAATAGATAAGAACAGTGACTAAGGTGATGGTAGGACACGTCGTGTACGCGTGCCCAAGCTGAGAAACTGCAGTAGAGTGCTGTAGAATTGTGTTTACAGCAGCAGCGGCGATCAAACACAACAGAAAGTGCTGTGAATATGCAGGCACATGTGCTGCGTATTTATACAGAATTTCTTTTGCAGAGCCCATCGGTCTCTCCTGACTGTCTTAGATCGCGACTCTTGTCTACCAGCAATCCAAGTGAACCCGTGTATGGGAAGTATTCACTGAAGAGGACGCTTTGCTTCGGCACAAGTCAGTTAGGCTTAAAATTCGAGTGCATATATCTACAATTAAGTAGAAGTAAGGCGCTGCTCGATTTTCATAGGTATCCATCATATTTTATTAAACGCCACTTTCTTTCAAATCAGCTTGCTCCATCAGAATTCCTATCTTTAGCAATGTGGTTTCTCACTTGGGTAGGCAGTTGGAGTCTGCCAAGTGCAATGTCTGAGTGTGTGTATCTCTAGTGCGACTCTCCCAACCAAATGAGCTTGGTATCAGTTCGGAGTGTGTCAAAGCAAGCTCGGGCAAAGAATATCCCAGCGGGGGGAAGGAGTGTTCTTGACAAGGCCAATCCGAGGTTCGGTTGGTTATTGATTAAGGGGTAAATGGTAACCGCTTTCATGGAGGAGAGGGATTCCACGCGGAGGCCTCTTTGGAGGGGGCGTTTTTAATTATGCGTCACGCCGATGTGGAGGGCAACGCAAAAAAGTGGGATGATCATAACAATAATGGACTATTATATAACGGTAATGGAGTGGATAATTTCAACCGGGAGTTTTGTCAGTCATTATCGGCTTTGTAAAAGTACCTATAGGTTTAGTTGGGAGTCTAAAGGAATCCAGCCACCTCGTTACTTGACCGGGGTTCGTAATGTATAAAGAGGCCAGTTCAGTATTTATATTAGCGTGAATCTCGTATGGGTAGCTTTAGTGCATCCTTATATCTAACAATCAAACAATAAATCATCAAAAATACAATCTTTACTAAATGTGAAATACATTCATTCGGTTTAGTATACGTTCATGTTCGTATTTATAACTTAATTGCCTTTAGAGGTCCTGTTTCTAGATATTTACTTCAGTATGAAACTCCACAACATTTCCCACCAATTCGCCAATAAACTATTATTAATCATTCAAAAATGAAATTTTTATTTGTAATTACACAAGTTAATGGTAACATATAAACTGGTAATAATAAACAAATGGTAACTACATAAACTTCGCTTTCAGCAAAGAATTTAACTTGCCATCTGCAATTTTATAAATGTCCAAGATATTTCAAATATCGATAAACTATTAATTAAATTATTATATATTTTTTAATTATTAAAGCTTTATTACTCATATTACACTGTTTAATTTTGTGTGTGAAACATTCTTCTGAGCTTTAGATTTTGTGTATTAAAAATGCCATAATTTTTTATGTAACTTATTTATACTTTTATGTTCATAATACTGAATTTTCTGGTATGAAACTGGATATTGTTAATTTTTCAAAAATAATTTTGCAGTCAATAAACACATTTATGTAAAATAGATTTCAAAGAATCACCGATGTATGTATATTTCTAATCTAAATGTGTATTTTGAAATTAAATGTACATAGCTGATTTTATTTTCGTGAGATAATCTCTACCTTTCGTCAGATTATTCTTGCTAGCAGCCCTCCTTATCAGGCGTCCCTTTCTTTTCTGCCCATTGTGCCCATTCTTCCTATCTTCCTTCTACTCTACTTGCGTTCCATCACACCTCATTCTTCACAATAGAAGGCTAGGCAGATTTTTTTTATGATTTTGTCTTTGCACATTTTATTTGGTATTAATAATATTACCTGCAATTTTTGTTCTATATTGATAAAATAAGAATATTTTGTTCTATATTGATGGGCATGTTTCACGCTCTGAGAGGCAACAGTTCCAACGGTTTTTTTTTTCATTTTTTATTCCTTCTGAAATTACATTTGTTTTGATTATAATTTGATCTAATTAATCAATAAAATATAAAGAAATATTAGAATTGCTAAATAATTTTGGACATTGTATGTTTTCATAGTGATTTCTTTTGATTTTATTTTATCTTATTGTTGTTTCGATGCCTTTGTTATCTTATTGTTTTTTTGACGTTGTGCAATTTATTGTCGAATGATTTATGTGAATCATTCACGTACACTAAATCTGTCGAATAATTTGCCTAAATACTAAAAAAATACTAAACATAAAATATCCACTAACTATAAAATATCCGCGGTTTTTACCGTGCATTGAGAGGGAAACCTAAACAACCCATGAAATCGCCGAAGTACAAGAATGAAAACTGTAAACTTACGTCATTTGAAACAACCTCATTAAAAAGAATAAACTTTTGTAATAAATATAAATAAAAAAGGATAAAACTTTTTTTTCTTCATCAAAAACAGAAAAAAATTGCTCAAAGTTAATAAAAAGATATATTTTGCTTTAAATTAAAAAATGGAAAATCGTCTGTTTTATATATATTAATAAAAAAGGAAAACATTCGTTCCAAGTTAATAAGAGAAAGAGAAAACATTCGTTTCCCAATAATATTTATAACCTTTAACTTTGTCTTTACTTTAATACTAAATTTTAACTTTTAAAATCTAAATTAGATTTCCTTCACTCTCAGAAATACTAGTCTTTTTACATTAAATTGTCCATCATTTTTATTACTATTTTTCGTTTCGATCGTATTACTAATTCGATTATTGAAAAGTCGTTTGCAGTTTTGAAGAGATTTGCGCATGCGCTTTGTTAGAATTCTTAACACGTTTGAATGTTAATGCTAATCTTTGGAACGTTTTTAAAGAACTTTTAAACGATGAACTCTAAAAGAGTTGAAACTCCATGGTAATCATTTTATTATATTTGTATTATATTTACATTTTATTCGTTATACTGTTCATAAATTTCTGGGTATAAATTAAATCACAAATGTTTGTTAAATAGTACTGCTCGATTTCGACTTAAAGTTTACGTAAACAAAATACAATGGTGTCGATTCACAGAACCATTTCGGCAACAAAATGGGAAAACGACCATTAATTGGAAGAATAATTCTTATATAAGAGTCTAGTTCTATTATATATTCTATTATATATCAACAAAATTAATTATTGGAAATCACTTTTATGTATTTATGTATGTATTTATATTCTCGAAACTTTCATTTTATGTAACTATCTTACGATGATTAGTAATAGAATAAAACTTAAAAAAGTAGCAATAAATAATTATAATAATCATTTATTCGATAATATTTTTAAATGCATTAAAAAATGACACTTGTTATACTTGTTAAAACATACCCGATTTTAAATGGAATATTGGGAAGAATCCCGAATAATGGGAAGTTTTAGAATAACACTTAACAACGTTAAACATTTTATGATAATGCTTACCTGAAAATTGAGCATGCTTTCATTATTTTTTTAAATTTTAAAACTGTAGTTATTGCAGAATTTAAAAACCATAAACACATAAACAAAGAAGTATAAACTACTTTTTTGACTATATATTTTAATGGGGTGAATTTTATTTTAAACAATTTACCCAATTAAAATTATATTATATATTTAAATATGCTGTGACAAGAAAATATTGAATGCATGGAAACGAAATACATAATTGGCTTGTTTCAAGTGACCAGCTTTTCCTCCCGTCTTTCCTTTCTGCTTTTCATTCAGTATTTCTGTTGACACTTAAGGGCTTAAAACAAGTCCATTAAATGGGGATGATGATGTTTTTTTAAAGCAAAAGAAAAACATAAAATTCTAACTTAGGGAGACCGGGGTTAGTGTTTTCATACTTTTTCCTCCATACTATTATCTATTTAAAAAAATATCACTGTCAGTCTTATACTTTTTTTACAAATGAGTCACCAAAGAAGACGACGCCAGATCCGGCTTTTTTTCTGCAACCGAAACTTTTTATTTGGACATTTGGACCCCGATAATCTTCCAAACACATAATAAATCGAGGTCAAACATGGATAGTCCAAACAGCAGCTGCATCGTCTGATGATGTGTCCGAAAGTGCTTCAAAATCGCAAACGAATGCACGTCTACTTTTTCTTTGTCAAGTGTGAAAACACTTTGGTCTGTTTTGAAACTAATAAAGAAAACGCCAATCGAATCCATAGAAAAGAACGGATCGTTCCCTAAAACTTTTGAGTTCAGTTCGGAGAGCCACGAAAAGACGAGACGATAAGATTAAGACATGTAAGATTTTGACAATTTGAAGTCCAGAATTTTTTGTACTGGATTTTTCGCTATTTACAAGTGTACGTTGATATTTTACGAGGAAAAATTAAGTGTTTTTTGGCGCGATTCCTCCTGCCACGTGATATTTGGTGGCTCGACTTCCTTCCCCCCCTAAACAAGTCACGTAATTTATGGACGCCCCCTTGAAAAATGTGCCCCATATACAGGGAAATGAATTCCAACCTACTAAACATAAACCCAGAAATCATTTTCAGTTCAGTTAGATTCTATGATTGCATAACACTCCCTCAAAAATAACTTGTGCGGCGCTTTCTCCAGGAGTATACAAGTCACTCTCTGTTTTCTTTTTTTATAAATGGGGACGCTTTCAAATCAGCAATCACACATTTTGGAATTGACCATGTAATCTGTGGTTAATTTGCTGTTTTTATAAAACAAAAAAAATATTTTTGATGCTATAAAACTAGATGTGTTTTCGGCCGAAACAAATTTTTGAACGGGAACAGTGTTGAAATACGTGCCCCAAATGCATTATCAACGCAAGGCTTTCAATTATGAACTACCAGATATTCTCAATTTCAAACAAAATTAAGATTCATTCGTCAAATGTAATAAGTTTCACGAGGGTAGTTGGCCGAATGGTTATCGTATTGCACTCAAGATAGAATCTTCTCTGGTAGGCGGGGGTTAGTATCCCATCAACTACCAGTCATCCTATGTATCGAAAGTCTACAAGTAATCACGATACTCAATTTTTTAATATTCAATTTGGAATATGGAAATACTCAAAAGTGAGCACATTAGGTCAATTTCAATTCATTTTTGAAGAATGGACGGACATACTCGTAAATGAACCAAAGGTGTTTCATTTTTGAGTATTTTCATGGTTTCTGAAATGTGTATATGCAAGTTTGAAACTTGAGTAATATTTACTCGGAGCCATTCTGACTATTGCGACATAGTTATATTTCAGGATTTTTTTTTATTTAGTTTTAAAAATTTCGTTTTTAGAGTGTATTCAGTTAACCACATTCCTACCCAAAACACTTATTTCCAGATGTTTACAACAGAGTTGAATATTAAAGAAATTTCCCATTTATTTTAATAAAAAAAAACTTTTTTTTTTCACAATGACTAGAATTATAAATCAATTTTCGTTTCAAAATAAGTGCTTGGATTCTTTAGTACTAGGGAGATAGCTGTTTTTTTCGGAAGCATAGTAAATGACCGGTGCTTCAGCTTTGTTTATTAAAGTTTCATTTAATGAATCAATGGCTAATGACAGCAACCAAGTTGTTTTGGGTCATTAGCTTGATGAAGCATATCTTTATATAATTAATATCTACATTAGTGGCTAATTTATAAGTTTGTTTAATAGTATGTAGTTGACTTGTTATTAGAAGAACCGAAAAACGCATTTGTAATCCTGTGGTTCTGCAAATTAAGGGATAAGTGAACAATCATATCACTCATTAGTAAGTTTTTTTTATATGAAAATACTTGAATGTTGTTCAGTAAAAGTATTTTACTTAATATTGTGTAAAACAATTCAGAGTAGGTAGTATGATTTTTTTTATTTTCTTAAATGAAAGAACCCCATCGCTTACACATACAGTGAACTATTTTTCGAGTTAAGTAGTCAAATTATTGTACCATTTGATGTATTTCAAATAACTGTAAATATTCTAACAATAATGAAAATTTTAATTCTCCTTTCAACTTTGTAGTCCTAACAAACCTAATTTTATCCGTATTTATGTCTTCCTTTGTAGAACATGAGTGGAATTAAATTCGAATATGCTCTTTTTTTTGTTTATATTTCTTTTAAACATTTGATATTATAAAAAGTTTTATTATTAATCTCCTCCTTAAGTTTAAGGCCTCATCTATCGCACATCTTCTAAAATATTGACTGAAACCAATCAAAATCCGCAATTAAGCTTAAATTGAAAAAAAAATAGCTTTTTTTAAAAAATTGAAAGTTGATTTAATAAAATAAGAAAACGAAACAAAAATTAACAATGATGTAAAATGCATAAAAGAAAAAAAAACAAAGATCAAAAACAAGAATTTACAAACCAAAAGTTTTAAAAATATTCTCTGCAGTGTTACAAGCTACATTCTACTAATTGAATATTTTTTTCTTAATCCAACGCCGTCTGTCCTTTGTTTGACTCGCCTCAAGAGATCTTGGATGAGATAATTACGCTAATTCCACCTCACTGGGAGGGGCCTTCCAACTCAATCACAAATCAACATGATGTCGCCGCGACTTTTGGCGCCGCGAACGGCCCATTTGCAAATCGAACCTCATTGCAGATGTGCCAAATCGAACCGAATATCCGAACAACCGGATCAGAGCCCATTCGCAGTGAATGTTAAAAATCCTTTCTGTTAACGGTAAAAAGATCATATGCTTACTAAAGATATATTTTACTGTAAAGGTCCAACTAAAATGGATACCGATAGATCTTTTGAGATTGTACAATAGAGTAATATTTCTATAACGGTAACGACTGTTAGGGGTAACTGACTGTTGTTATTACCATTTTTACATCGGATTAATGATGCTATTTTTTGGGGTAAATGTAGCAAAAATTATACTGTAAAGGTAATGGGTAGTTAGGTAGTAGTAGTTTTAAACCTAAAACGTCAACTTCTGTGGATAAGGCGTATTTCGTAAAAATTCAGTCTGTCAATTTCACGTTTCATAAAAAATCCTCAACAAATCTAACGTCCTAATATTTTCGTCAGCAGTTAATGATTTTAATATCAGTTTTTAAAACTACATTCTTTCCATGACTTAAATAGTGCCAAGAGTTAAACTATAGTTGTATGATTTAAGGTTACAAACTCTTTTCAGCGCCACTGAATATTCAAGAAAAAAAACTCACTCGTTTTTACACGCAATGTAAATTATGTTTTATTTGTGCTGAATGTATTTTATATATAAAACATGTTACTTTTAATTATCGGGTATAATTAACGACGCACTAGAGCCATTCTAGGGATATTGGCGACGAGCATTTTAAAACCCGTATTGATAGGCTGACACCTCAGCTGGCACCCAATGCAGCCTTACAGTAACGCGGCGTCAGGACTTCGGACAAGGGATTTAACGGAACCAGTCTTCGTTTGTTTTTTAGGGCGGTTTATTAGAAACAAAACCTGTTGGGTTCTGTTTTGTGTAAGAGAACAGAACTGTTCTAAGTTTTATTCTTGATTTAGCCAGAACAGAACCTGTTAAGGTATTCTCCTAAGCATAGTAATCTACCACGCCCCACGAGGGTGCTTCGAAGTTTTTCCACTGCCAAACTTTGTAATTCGGCTGGTATGGGCAAATCTGCAAGTTGAGTGTCAGTGAAATCATTACCGATCCCCCTTTGCTCACTTACACCCAATCTCAATGTTTGCGAATGGGAATAGCAATCAATGTAGCAAGAACCGCATTAGCCCGGTGCAATCCAATGCACGGTGGACAGTTGTGACATTCATATTGCATTCATGACAGGACCAGGTGAGAATCGACGTCGGGCTGCTAATGGAGTTGTTTCCGATATACAAGTGTTTGGTAAAGAACACAAAAAATAGACATTTTTTCGGGGTAGGGCTTATACCTACAACATATGTATGCTCAAATGACCTCTAATCTTATACTAAACAAGTAGGTTTGTTACAGAATCTGTCACTTAAACCGCTTCCACACAATATTTGTGCTCAACAAGAAACAAACTATTTATACACCTCAGAAAGAATTCGTTCATTATATATGTATGAAGAAAGATGCATAGAGAATTCTAACTTGGCATAAAAAATATGCAAAGTGTCGCTTTTATTTTTAAAGCATCAATTGTACTAATTATATATTTTTCGAACTGTAAATTAATTTAACAAACGATAAGTAACTGAATTTTCGAAGGAAATGTAAATGGGAAATTGTGGCGACACAAAGATATTTATTAAAATAGATTACATCATTATTCTTCGAACTTCAAACAAATTTAGCATACGATAAAGTCTAATTATTAAATCTGAGAAAGAAGATTAATGAAAATAGTTAATTTTGGCGTTTAAAAGTTTGAATTACAACTAGCTAAAGGCCCTGTTTGGCGAATTTCTTTCTGATGTGTATAAATAGTTTGTTTCCTGTTAAGCACAAATGTTGTGTGGAAGCGGTTTAAGTGACAGATTCTGTTACAAACCTACTTTTTATTTTAAATTAAGTTTCTCGTACGTTTAACGAAATGGCAACAGTGGAAATATTGAATAAAAATGGAATTTGCATGTTATTTCAATGTAGATTAAATTTGTAGTTATTTAAATTTTAGATAAGTCTAATTTAAAATTTTTAATGAAATTTGGAATGTAGACTTATCTGATTTTTTGCTTCAAAATGACATATCCCCCTTGTTTGTGAGACTTACGGTTTGTTCTGTGAAAGTGGGTGACGTACAGACGGACTGAACGATTATAATACCTTCCACTTTTTACGTTATAAACGAAGTGTGGCAGCTAAAAGGACGATTGAGTAGGGATTCAAAATGAATTGCTGATTTGGTGAGAAAGCTTGCTGCAATTCGCAACTTATCCCTGCCGTTCGATTAAGCGGACCAAAATACTAAAAGGAAACTATATTTGAAAACTGTTTTTCTTGTAGTTCCGTAATTTATTAGTTTAATATTGATATTTTACTATTCATTACAAATTGAGTAACTTTCTGATGAGTTCCATAAGTTTTCAGGCATTTACCAGGGAGGTTAGCAGCTCAGCTGCCCAGTTTTTTTAAAGTAGCTTTCCTGGAATTTTTGCACAGTATACTTGTTTTTATAAGTAGGGCAAAATGTTATCTTTATTAATAAGTAAATAATGAGTTTTCTACAAAATTTATATATTTATTATATATTAACATTACTATATACAATATTATTATATTTTTGGTTAAAAGACATTTACTAAAAATTGTTTCTTTAAAGAATAAGTTTTAGAATTGAAGTTGCATTAATAAAGTTGCCTATATTCAAAAAATGAAATTTATGTGAATATTTTTTGAGATATTTGTAAAGAAATCGGAAATTTCTTGCAATCAGTGATACTTCAAACGTTGAATCTCATGAATATATTTTGAGAGTAGGTTCTAAATTGTTGTATATAAGCTTTATTTGAATTTTGGAAGGGAGAGGCGCACTGATTCTGACGTTTGGATTGACGTCACAGGAAAGTTGTAATAAAAACTTAGAAGAGGGATAAACGATTTTGCTTGTACCGAACTGATGCACATTCAAGTTTAGGGAGAGTTTTTTTTATATCTAAATAGAATGATATCTCATGTTATTATTTAATCTTCGAAATAAGTTGTATTAGAAGATAGTGTGGTTATTTATCAGAATATACATGGTTTGTTAAGTCTAAATTTAAGATGACATATATCGTTTTAAATAAGGGGTTTAAAACTGTTGTTTAAATTATTTGTATATTTTAATAGAATTAGTTTTCTAATTAAAGGTATATTATTTGGTGATTAAAGGTTGTATAATCTACATAAAATATCGAAAAATATGAATACTATGAAGTTTTTTTATTATTTTGTTTTAGAATTCCAAGATATGTTATTTTATTAAAAATGTCAGGATTAGCTATAACAAAATGTGCTTAGTCAAAACTTTCACATACCATGAATTATAAAAAGTAAGGAAAGTTATTTAATAAATACAAAATAAATATCTTCAACAAATAGAGCTGTATGGAAATTTTAAATACTTAAAAAATTAAGTTATTTTTATCATGCAAAATTTTATTGATGATAATATGGCGACCTTAAGTAAGCTTAGATACATAAATGACTTACAAACAGAAAAATTAGAAAAGTAAAAATTTACTTCTACATTTTTGAGTAAAATAATGTATTTGAATTAATATTTTTATATTAAAACCTCCTTACCAGTCATGTAGTTTTAAACATTTAGGAATAAAAGCACTTTAAAGTAATCCTTTTTAAGAAAAATGTATTTCAACTTTTGATTAGTTTGATCTTTAAAATATTAGGAAATCTATTGTTTTAAGTCTTCAATTGAGTATAAAATAACAATTTTCAGAATATGCTGAATACACTTTAAACGTATAAATCTAAAACATCGTTTTCTATTCGTCTACTAATATGCTAATAACAATTTAATAACGTAAAGCTTCTTCTTAGTTACATTTCAACATGAGATACATACTTACACAGTCAATGTTTCCCCCCTCGCTAGTGAAACAATTGTAGTGCATCAAAGTGTCATGGCATAGCCAAGTGCACTCCTGACAAATCTGTCGTCCGAATCGAAGTGAAGTGTTTAACGTGGCACACAATAAACCGATTTCATTTCGCAATCTGTGCACTTTTAAAAGTGGGCGACGTCTTGACAGAGGTAAGAGATTTTAATGACTTTCCCATGACTGCTTACGAAACATGACAAGCAGATGTGCTTATTTCTAGCTTATTATACAGATAATGATCTAAATCGGCTGTACAGTCATTCTGCAAATGCCCGGATGTTTATGCAGAAATTCTGTCAAAGAAGCGTTTTTTAATTTCTTGTTTCCTTTTACGACGTTGAATGTTGTTTTTATATGGGACGCATCTTTTTTCTTTACGACATCGCAACATAGTAGCTTAAGTCGTCTTATAAAAGATTCAACTCTTCCGGCGCATTAACTTTAGGATGAAAAATTCTTTTGTGTTTTCGTATCTAACACATAAGCTATTTTATTTCTTGAAAATTAATGTTGAAGTTTTTAGGTTTGTGAAACGACGTTCATTGTCTTATAATGATTAATGTAATTATAAGGGTTCTTTTTAAAATATCATTTTACACCCATAAATCTTAGTCATATTGTGCATAATTATTGAATTTAAGATATAATTAAGAAAATGTTGTTATGAAAATGTCGGGTGTTAAGTTAATTATTTGTGTATCGATGTATATCAAATATATATATCAATGTAATTATGGTAAATTTATATACTTTACTTGCATATTGAATAAGTAAAATGTTTTTTACTAAACATATATACTGGTTTTTACTAAATAGTACTGTATTATACATTGACATAAATAAAAATTGCGTATTTTTTTTAACGATATATTAAGAGAAATCTATTTCAATTGTGGCAATTATTTGAAAGGACAAAAAGAAAATGTCACAACCCTTAAAAAGTTGGTTTGTGTAATAACCTAATTTTGGTCAGTGTAATAGCAATTTATTTCAAATATTACTGCATCAATAAAAAATTTCACAAATTCATATTACATCACTTTAAAAACACTACCAAGATATTTGCTTTAAAAATGTAATCTTCCAACATAACTAGTGGCCATAGCATACACTTCGTAAGGAGATTTATTGACGGTGGAAATTACCATTTTGTTTCGACAAAAAGTGATCTCTCAATTGAACAATAAGATGATGAATTCGCTTGTTTTTAATTTCCTAACATGTAGTGTATTAATCTTCTCTAATTATTCTGGTAATGAGAGCTGTTTTGGGTGGAGACTGGATTCGGCTTATTTTGTAAATTGATGCAAAACTTAAAATTGGACATTCATTGACAACTTTTTAGTTTTCCTCATTTGGCAGTAAATGAATGCTTTATATTTTATCTGCGTAAAATCTTATTGCGTGTAGTGAATAATATTAAGTTTTGTTAATAATTGAAGAGTACAGGGGAAGAACCGCTTTATTTATTAGGAGTAGTGCCGTAATTGTATCTGCTTGGCGGACATTGGCGACAGAAAACCGGTTTACCTTTCGGTTCTTCTTTCGCGGTACCAACGTGTGACTCGTGTCCGCTGATCTCTGGCGTAAATCAGGGTTGCCGCGAGAGAAAAACAAAGTGAGTAACCGATTTCCTCACACCAGTTTAGGCGATGACTCGCTTTCATCGCCAAAGAGGCCTGATGAGGAAAGTTTTCTACGAAATTAAGCGGTTTTTCCCTTGTACTCTTCAATTGTAGATTTTTGTTTCTTGTAGATTTGTAGTTTGATTGGAGATTTACTAACTGGAGATTTTTTTGAGAAATATAATATAAAAAAAAAGCTTTATCGAAAAGGCTGGCATAATTTAGATTAATGCTAATTTTGTCAAAAATCAATGGAACAAAGAAGTAACTAATGGATCTATGAAATAAGACTAAATTTTTAAGAAAAGTGCCAGTCATGCGCCGTCGTATCATTCCACGGGGGATACTCTCTCAGGTATTGTCCTCGTTTTAGCCATCGGACCGGATGGTGCTGGTGAAAAAAGTTCTTCTAGTAAATAACACCATGAGTATAGGTGATATAAACCCCTGACGCGTTATGAGGTTGCGTTTGGTGTCAGCTCATATGTTAGCCTCGTCGGTTCAAGATTACGCAGCTAGTCTTTAATAGCCGTTTTAAAGCTCCGGTGTGACGTCAATTTATATATAACAAAACTTTTATGACTCTATACGGAATATTGCTGCCCCACAAGATATCGGCATATTTTTGGGCTCAACGATTTAGACATTGATATCTGACAAACAAAATCTCATAAACTACAACCCAGAACTTAAAACATTACTAAATAGCAAGAAATATTTTTTTAGTGCTACTGAACTTTTTACTTTATGAGTGGAATTTATATGCTATTACCGGATGGCATCTTTATTGACGGATTTCATTCAAAACCTCAAACTCTGTAAATGTAGAATCACCAAATAAAACCCTCTCACTCATTTTAATTTTAAAATAAATAAAAAAAAACTCCAAGACCTCAAATTTCAAAGAAATCGAGTTCTCCAAACTTAATAGAGATATCAAATGAAAAAAAAAAACTATTTTGTAACTGCCCTGAGATGTAGTCTTCTCTATTTTCAAAGAGAAAGAAAACTGAATAATAAAGACAAATTCGATATGAGAAAACGTGGCCATAAAATGTGCGATACATATCTGCTCCAACGTGGAGACATTTCGAGTTATTGCAAAGAGCGTGGCGCCAGCGGAGATGAAGGAAACATTTTAATTCGGCTCCTAACTGCAGGAAGAAAATTATTCGTCATTTGAAATTTAGATTGGCATTTGAAAAGGCGCTTTTTTTTAAATTACGATATCTCTCGAAAGTTAATATGCTTTTGATATTTTGTGGCTTGCGTGCAACTTTTTACGTATAATATTGGCGTCATTAGGACATTTTGTCCAACATTTGAGAAGATTTTCATCAGCCAGCAAGATTTAAGATATTTTTTAAATAATGCTTGAACTCCTTCACACTTTTTTTTGACTAGTGAATAAATTAGCACCACATTTTAAGTATACTTATCACCATCGTAGTTTCATCTTATTTTAAATATACTTCAAGTTTCTTTAAATGTATATTTGCATTTACGCAATGGATAATAAGTATTATATTAAATCGAATAAGAACTTGGGCTTTGGTTTAGTCTAGGAAACGTTTGCCTTTTAGGCTTAACGGAAAGGTTAGTTATAAATGTCTTAGTAAAAGTAGAAAATATTTATTCACTGGGCACAAAATTCTGTTACACAAATTATAATAACTCGAAACATTTTCGGTTATACTACTAATGATATTAAGAAAACAATTGGAAATGTTATTTTAATGCAAAAATACGTGAAATTTACTTTTCATATGCACTACCTTCCCTATTGCAACCCATAGATATAAGCTATTTTCATCTCTCAATTTATAAAGTTTCATCGGCTTATTTATGTTTAATATAAACTGTATAAATTAAGTTTTTTTATCAAAACATTTCTATCAGTACTCTTTGTGTAGATGCTAAATGGAGACACAACAATCTCTTGTTTCGGTTTCATCCCACACACCATCTATTTCATAAAAGAAAGTAACAAACTGGCTAGTGTCAAGTCTAGTAGCAGCTCGTTTAACGCATTTTTCGGAATATTTCTTATAATTCTGACGTCAAGACATGCAAATCTTGCCTTCTTTGTATTCATGCCAGGAACTTTGGATGTCGTCATTTCCTCCGTCACTTGACGCGGCGAGTGAAAAATGACGCAAACTTGACTCCGACATCATGTTAAATGCAAAAGAAACAATGCGCCCAACTGGCGTGATATATATTTCGCCCAAAGCGACACTGCTCTTTTAATCATAACTAAACAACAAATTATCATAAAGATGAGAAATGAAGAGATAAAAGTAGAAAAATAGTGTACAAATCTATTTAAATTATTAATATTAAATTGCATAAAAGCGAGTATGTTGAAATATTAGCTTTGTTACAAATGATTTTAATGTTTCAGACTCGATTATTATTTATTTTATATTTTAGTCACTTAAAAAAAACTTTTTACACCATGTATAACTTTTATTTTCCTATAAAAACACGACAAATCGTCATCGTTAGATAAACATTTCAGCTTAAAAAGCAAAAGGAGACTTTATTTTTTGTTTTGTTGTTCGCATAAACTGCTAATAAACTCACTACTCCTTTTAATTGAACTCTTTTTTCAATTACGATTAAAAATAAAACTTGAAAGGAACACCCCCAAGAGTAAATAGAAATAAAAATCCGTCACGGGTTACTTATTCCAAAGGGTTTCCAGCGAGAAGAGAAAAGTTTATGCAAATTTGGAAATGAGCCACTCTACTGTTACATGGGGAACGATTTGAAACACAATTTCATACCTAAAAGGTAAAATAAGAAGTTTTTAAAGCGTTGAAATGAGCTCGTATTCGTAAATAGTCTTTTCATATAACGTCTTTGTGGCGTAATAGGTTCAACATTTTTATTTTTTCGACATTCCTAACGTCAGAAAGACGTTAATTTTACGTCGTTTATGTCGTCATATGCTTTTTTAGTGACACTATATGATCCTAACAGGAACATCAGGTTTAGTAGGGTTCACATCTACAAATTTTAGAGCTCTGACAACTTGCTCAGGGGTGGCAGCTAGTGGCCGCAAATTACTATTATTAACCGTAGTTATCGGTTTTCTTTGAAACGCTTTGATAGTAACGAATTGACTATTTGCTTTTTCTTGTCAAAACGATAGACCATTTTTAACCACTCTTCGATATTGAGATGTGGTGAATTAGGGCTTTAGGATTATATAATATTAAACCGAGCAAATGTTGAAATCTTTGAATGTTAGCTAACGATTCGTTTTGGCTCTCGTGTAGATCTTTGAAGGGAGGGCATCGCGTTTAAAGTGTTTAACAATAATCTCTAAATAAATTCTGGTTTATTCTCCCGCTAAATATAGGTCAATAGCGAATATACAAACATAACATTTTCCCTATACCAATAGCAAACATGAGCCGAATCCATTGCTAATGCTAATTAACCCTAGTTTCCATCACGAATCGAAACCGATTTAAACCTTCCCGATTCATTGAGGTATCCCAAGAGGACGCCCATATTTCCCTTATCTTCAAATAAGGCCAATTCGAATGCACGGCTTCGTTGGACAGTTGCATGAATTGATTTAAAAGGATTTATCAACACTAGGATGTATTTTCAAAGTTTGAAATAAAATAAAAAAAGTTTGCTTAAGAAATGCTCATTTTAAGTTCAAATTAACACATGAAATCCTATTAAAACAATTTAACATATTTCGTATATCATCCGGATATTTTTAACATCGACTCGACACAGAGAGATATCAACAAATCTAAACCTTTTGTGTGTCGGCCCATTCTCATGATGTGCAGCGACTTCTTAACCTAATAGTATCATGGCCAATATTGCATGATTGGAATGTATTTTGCTATTTTATCAAAGATACGGATCATAGTTTTTTTAATTAGTAAAACATTGAAGAATGCGCAATGTTAAAGGATTTAAAAATATATTATTTTGTGTCATGCACGGGGCATTGGGTGAGATTGGCTTTGTAGTGCAATCATATTTGTTTTTAGAATTGCGAATTTTGATGGAGAAATGGAGAAATTCAGATTTACAACTCGTATAGCTTGCACCTTGTCATGATTACATGGGTACATAAGGGTTTCCGAAAACTCTAAATAATCTAAAATTTTACCCACGTAGAAAACGTACTTTCCTATGCAACTTTTTAAGCTGTTCTATTATCAAATATAACTTTAACATGAACTATACTTGTATTGAAACGCCAAGAAAACATCAATAAATACAATGTTTCCTAGAATAATATTTTGAAACAAAAATTGAATGCCAAATTATACATATTTTTTTGAAATATTTACTAGCACAAATCTTCTTCTTAGTATGTGTATTGATAAAATGCCTCGCATATTAATGACTATTTCACTACCCTCTGCCCATTTGTTAGGGTGATGGATGTGCGCTCTTATTTGCTATTCAAATCCCGATGCTTAGAATATGATGTCGAATTGATGCGTTGGGATTCCCGCGGCATCGCGACTGATAGAAATATTTCTTTGGAAAATAACATTCTGCCTTTAGATGAATTGAAAATGTCAAAAGTACCCTTTTCGCTCATATTTTGCGCATTGTGATTGCGAATTATTTGGGGTTTTGCAGAGAGTTTTTGTGTTTGTCCACTGTGAAAAATGGAAGGATTCAGATGCGTACTTTTTCGAAAAGCATCATTAGTCATAGTCTATTTTAGGCCTGGAGGTTAAACAACATGGAGATGCTTGTCGAGAAAAAATAGCGGCTGAAACTCGCCTTGTTGACGGGATGCGCCGAAACAAACCGATGTCAGCCCATCTTATGACGTGGTTAGTGACGTGAATGCATTGTGAAAATGAATTGAAACAAACCCCTCAGGTTTTAATATAAAACGCGTTGTTTTTTATTTATTACAATGGGCTATTTAAACACAGTGCTACATCTGCAAGCATAACACTCAGAAATGTTCTTTCAGAATGTCATTTTGGGAGCCAGTTGGTTGCAGCACAAAGCCCAGTTGGTTGCAGCACAAAGCTATTGCCCCCAGTAAAAAAAGGGGGTCTTTACAAAGTAAGCAACCCTAAGACAAAATGTACATAACCCTTGCCTCACTTTCTGGACGTCCCCTATACTTTCTTTCTTTGATTAAAACAAATTTAATATTGAAAAACGCAAAAATGGTTGCATACTCTGCAAGTTAATTAGTTTGAGATCGCTGCTAATATATCGAGTTGAACAATAAAATTTTAATAAAATCATTTACAATGTAATAACATTTAACATCATTTACAAAGTAATAACATTAAAAAAAATCATTTGCAATATAATAACATTCAAAATAAAATCAAGTACAATGAGTATGTATTAAAACAAATAGGTTTGTAACAGAATCTGTCACTCAGCCCGCTTCCACACAGCATATGTGTTCAACAGGAAAAAAGTCGCCAAACACAATATTAATTTTATTATAAATATGTGCGCGCTAAATTTGGTTAGTTTCATTAATTTTATTTCCAAAATTTAATTATTATTTCTTCAATAATTATTATCGTTTGCAAAAATTTATTTATATTTCAAAGAAAAAAATATGCAATATTCCTCTCTTTTAAATAGAACCAAAACATTTCTATCAACATACAAACAAAGAATCTCTTAGTGAAATATATTTGACGTCATTTCAAACTGATTGATGTCGCAAAAATAAATTTCTTTTAATATATTATTTAAAAGAATTAAAGTTTCTCGAGTGATTGTTGCGAATGAAAATGGTGATTTAATTCTAATAAAAATGTTTTCTTATGCTTTTTAAATGAGCATTAAATTTTGCAGTTTGTTTTTAAATAATTGAAGTACTTCGAATTCAAATTTTTTTCTGAGATTTTCAATGTCTTCTAATTTCGATGCGCTGAATGTTTTGACATATTACACTTGTCTGTAGCATTTGTAGTTTCGATTATGAAAGTGGGTGACGGACAGACAGACAGACGGACTGAACGATTATATACCTTCCACTTTTTAGGTTATAAACGTAGTGTGAAAGCTAAAATGACTCAATAAAATGGTTTTAACGAGTTGTTTTTCAATATTAAATATTTTCTCCACGAAGGGAAAAATAGGAGAGCGTCTACAAAGTGAGGAAAGATCAATAGTCAATATACATTTTGTGGTAGGGTTGCTCACTTTGTGAAGACCTTCTCTTTTTTTTATATCTCCTTGAAGTAAAATATTTTTAATGCTAAAATATTTTAAACGACATGCTAAAGTAGCTGAATAACCTGCAAATTTATGAATTTTTGAGATTGCGGCTTATATATAATTTAAGCAATAATTTTTGAAATAAAATTAGAAAATTTGAGAGATGTCTTACACATGTGCATAAAAAGAGCATTTACTAATAACTCATAACTTCATTAGAGTTAAATCAGCTTTTTGCATTGAAATTTGCATAAAATAGCCTGTTAAATGTCCAAAAACTTTTGTTTGCTTTTATTGATAAAGATTTTATAATCATATAAACCATACGAACGGATTGTTTTTTTAAAAAATATTTATATATCCTAAAATATATAATATACCAAAGACGTATCATCCCATTTTGCGTACCGCTTAATTGCAACCGAGACTTTATTTATGCACGAGAATATGGGACATATAATATATATATATATATATATATAATATATATATATATATTATATATATATATATATATATATATATATATATATATATATATATATATTATATATATTATATATATATATATTATATATATATATATATATATGTATATATATATATATATATATATATATATATATATATATATTATATATATATATATATATATATATATATATATATATATATATATATATATATATATATATATATATAATATATATATATATATATAATAATATATATATTTATAATATATATATATATATATATATTAATATAATAATTATATATATATATATATATATATTATATATATATATATATATATATATATATATATATATATATATATATATATATATATATATATATATATATATATATATATATATAATATATATATATATATATATATATATATAATATATATTATATATATATATATAATATATATATATATAATATATAATATAAGTGCGTGTTACAAATCGTCAACAGCAATTTTTCATGTTTCAAAGTAGTTTTTACGAAATATCAAAATCAGGACAAAATTCATGTAAAGATAATTTTGGATGAAGGTGCAGTAGCATTTAAAATTAATACGGCCATGAAATATACATGTATTTTTTATATAGCTTTTACTTTTATTTATTTTAAAGAAAACAAGGTATCATTACCTTCCTCATATGTTTATCTACGCACTTCTTTCCCACAAAGTAAACACAGGTTTTGGTTAAATGCAAGCATGTTGAGTTGGCATAGTAAGGCATTTTTGCATAGTAACCTTAGTTTACAAAAGTTTAGACACGTTTTTCGACGAGAAATAGTTGGAATTCATCCCCTGTAAAATTTTGAAAAACCCTCCGCTATATATTTTGACTTTAATAATAGTTTCACAAATTGCGGCGTTATTTTCAAAAGAAATCCATAGTTACATAAGAAAAGACATTGTAGTACACGTGACGATTAAATAGTAAGTTTAAAAATCGTACGTTTAATTTAAGAATATAAGGATGGCAAGTTATTCAATGTTGAAAAACTCCCGAAAACAGCTCAAACGAACATCACCAATGAACGGAACAAAGATTTTGTGGCTGCTTCATAATACAAGCTCACACTTGGCACCCGCTCATTTCCAATAGACATATTGGGGAAAAATAGACCCGGTCTAACCTGCATTTATGTATGTCAATTCAAACAAATGTTTTATTTCACTGCTAAAATAACTCGACACATATTTCACAACTAACTATTCGAATATATCATAAAAGTTAGGAAATATTTAATAATAGACTCAAAAAGCATGAACAATTTAAACATTAGGTTTTGTGTTTTAAGGTATGAATAACACGTTTGATGAGTTTTTTAAACGATGTTTAAGTTTCAATTAATGAGAGGAGAGATGGGAATCTTTTTTTTATCTCCTCAAAATACTTCTTATTACATTTTGTTTAACAAATTAAAGGGGGAGTGTTTATACATTGCATTTAAATTTCACATTTAAAAGTTCCGTATACACACAATTACAATGCCTTGACTGCAGTATAATTGAAAAGAATAGGGTAAAAACTGTGCTTATTTTTAATGCACATAATCTTTTACATATGGTCAAACTAAAAGAAAAAAAATCAATACATGATTGACCAAAAAATCTTTTTAATAATAAAATTATTTTTCAAAAGTGCAATTTAGTTACAAAACCTTGTAAGAAAATGCATTGTATTTTGAAATTTTATGTAATTAATTGAATTTATTTAATTATAACAAGAAAAAAAATCAGAAAAATGAAGTTGGGTATGCCGTTAAAAAAATTGCCCCAACCAAGAAAGGTTCAATAGCAATTAAGGCACTATAGCTAACTAGAAATGGCGCGATCCAGCTTTCAAAGCGTATTGGCAAGTGTCCCACCGCTTTGATTAAATTACCAACAAACTCACAAATACATGCATCAATTACGTGTCACTCTGGTCGTTGGACAAAGTTTTCACCGACTCTCGAAACGTTTTTAAATAAAAAAATGACATAGAACAAGCCTATGAAGAAATAAATATTTGATTTGAGCTACTTTTAGTTTTATACTATATGCAACTATCCAAGTTTTCTCATTAAAAAAGACGTGTTTAAATACCGAGAAACAAATATAAAACTCATTTCCGCCAAAATGTTCGTTACAGTTTTGACAAACTGAAGCCCTTTCCCTTGTACTTCCACAATCATAAAAGCTCACCACTCAATTTCTATCTATTCCCCGTAGAATCTTCTCAAGTTGACTGATTAATGCAATATTCTTCTTCGCTGCTGTCAAAGAATTAAGAATAATATTCAGACGAACAAATTATTTTTCGAGGATTTTATGATAGAAACAATGCTTCGGTGTTGCACTCGAGATCTTTTTTTTCTTTATTCGCCGCCTAATGTTAATGACTGATTGTTGAATAAAATAACGCAGAGATTTTTCTCCTCGAAAAAGTAATAATAGCTCCGGGAAAAAGTGATGAGAATAATTTCGTTTTCGCTCATCTTTTCAACACTTTTTGGGTGGCACATTTGCCAATCCGAGATGAAGAAGTGACTCAATGGGGCGTTTTTGGCAATGAAATCTTTGGAGTTAATTTTTTTTTTAAATTTAAACTTTCGAACAGTAACTTACCTGATGTAATTTTAATAATTAGGTATATGTTATATTTTACTAAATTAGAAGACAATTAACAGTTAAAAATTACACTAGAAAAGTACTTAAACGTGTTTGTAGCTATATTTTTCTTGCCAAATTATTTCCCAAAACGTGCCAAATGACCTAAAAGGTTTTATGTATTTATGAGGGAATTGTGATGACATTTATGAGTGCATTTTATAGCGTATTTTTCATTTTGGAATTTTAAGGCAATGTGAAACGGGATTTTATACTTTATAACGAGCGGGAACAATAACATAAGCTTATAATCCTGTAACTGGTTATATGGTACACATACTTGGATCGATTTGATATATTTTTAAACCGTGCAAAGAACGGGTATTCATTTGCTAGTACATAATATTATTCTCGGTATGAACAAGAATTTACGAATTAAAAGGCATGTTTAGCATAACGTAAAATTAAATGTTTTCACGTGCATAAATGTTTCATATTTTGTTATGTTGTTCCTACATCATTATTAATTTTGAACTAATTTTTTTATTCTAAAAATTGCAACAGAATTAAATAAGTTTGCCCAAAGCATTTTTGTTCAAATAAAATGCCAAGAAAAGTATCACGTTAAACAAAAAGTGCATTACCTGGTTTTTAATATAAAAACTAATAGTACATAATAAATTTAAAGCAGAAAATACATTAATAAATTAAATATCGTTGCGAATCTTAAATATTTAAAAACTGTATTGATTAAAATAGTCCCTATTTATCCTGTTTGCGTTAAAACACAAAACTATTTTTCTTTCGTATAATAAAGTTTCAAGTACAAAAATAAAATTGATTTTACACTGTGAACATACTTTGCGAGCCACTTTATGCTTCAACGAAAACAATACCCTAGGGCAAAAGGGTAATAATAACTTTTCTACACGCGTCGAGGGTAGGATTAAATAACCTTTAAAGTAGGGGAAACCCGTGAAAAGGTCTCTTTTTAATGGAGAGTGTCACCAAGAAGTAAAAATAAGAAAAGGTCAATTGTGGTTATTGGGACCATCAGTGCTGTTTTTTTTTATAAATTACTCGTTAAGAGTAAAAGTTAAAGAAGAATATTAATGTCATTATAGTTTTTGTGTTTTTTGTATAACGAACCTTTAAATAGTTGTAAGGTAAAAGTTGAAATCCTAATATACGTTAAAAACTTGTTAATAGTCCGATTTTTGCACCTGTATTTTGGAGCTTTAATGACGTTATTTATTAGTAATCAAAGAGTCAGCAATCAAATGTCTACGTCGAGTTCAATAAAGAACCCATTTTATTATACTAAGGAGGACAACTTATAACTTGTTTGTGCGTGCTAAATATTGTAATAAGTCATTTTTAATAACTCATTTGAATTGATTTAACTCATAGGATCCTGGGTTCGGCTTTTTAAATCCGCTTCCTTGTGGAACTGATTCAGTTTCACTGATGAGTTGCTTTTAAGAGGTGGTAGGGGAGCAATTTTCATTCTTGCAATTTCGTCTGCTGTCTTCAGAAACTTTAACCTTTTTTACGTCATCTACCGCTTGAAACAATGGGCAAAAACATTCAATCTTGTTGCAAAATCTTTTTTTAAAAAAATTAAGAAAAACGAAGGAAAGAAAAAAGCAACAATTACTTGCGAAGCGAAAACAATGCTAAACCCTATCAACGTTATTTATTTAAATTCCGAATAGAAACGCGGCTGAAAATTATTTGTATCATATAAGAAATTCTCGGGCTTGGTGAAACGGCATGTAAGGAATATTTATGGCATAAGTCCTGAGGAAGTTTATCGACAAAATAAAAAAAACCTACTGCGGCTACAGATGAAGTATGAGGAAAATGCAATTTCTTTTTTAGTGCGAATAAATTTCACTCTAAAAGAAAAGGGAAGTATTGACGCGTCGAGGTAAAAATTAATGTATGCTCTTTTTGGAAATAAACAGATGTCTAGACATAAAACTAAATTAAGATATTTGAAATGTACATAAATATAGTTGTTTTGAAATATCTCTCTACTTAGATATAAATATATTTCAAGTTTTGGGACAAGTCCTATTTTTTGAGAATTTTTTTTGTTTCAATGAGGATATGAGCAACGGATTTTTTTTATGTAAAAACATGACTAATTTATATAAATTGCTAACCACATTTGAGTTACATTTTATGAAGAGATTGAAATATTTTGTAAAAATATATTGCAACATAAGCTATAACTTGTAGGGGTAACCGTAGCTAGTTTTCCATCTTTTTTCAATAAATTGCTTAAATGTTTTTATTTTTTTATCTATTTTGTAAAAAACGCAATATAAATGCTTTTCTTTTTACCATTTATATTATGATTAATTGGTTGTTTTATAACCAAAAAATTTCACTTTTAATGTCATTAGACTAGCTGATTTTTTTCAAAGACAAATTTTCGCACGAGAACAGTGTTGGAATAAGGTTTCCAAATGCATGTTGAAAAATTTGCCCTGGTCACCATTTTGGGGCTTTGACACTACCTCAACAAGAAGCTGTGTAAGTTCTTTGAAAAATAATAGAAGAATCCAAAATTTAGTACAGAAAAAGTTGGAACCTTGATATAAAGGTTAGTAAATATATTTTAAGTTTCAATCAAGGAATAAATTTTAAAAGGGATCTTTTGACAACACGACATCTTCTATTAAATGAATTCGTCAGATAATGCATGATAGGTTGCTACTTAGGACGGTTAGACAACTCTTTTCATCTAGCGCCCATTTTTAAAATGGAGGTGGGTAGAAAAACTTCCTCATTGGGAAACAAGACCCAGTCTCCCTTAAGTAAAATATGAGTTAGGGGAAGCTTTAAGGAAAACAATTGTTCAGTTTGTACAACACTCTTTCAATAGGGCGTTTAGTAAAGCAGTGAAGGCACATCTCTTTGCATTCTGAAGATGTTCCTAAACGTGTTCCAAACTTTGTCATTGTGGATATTTTTAAACATCTCAAAGAATGAATTTGCACTCACGTTTTGTCATGAATGTTTTGTGGTTCGTTCTCAAAAAATTTCGCAAATGGCGGTTCTCAAGTTGGTGATTAGATTCATTTTCTTTAATTTTATGGCTAAAAAATTAACATTTGAACTTTGAAAGTTCTATTGCGACAACCACATATGGACAAACTACTTTTTATTAAAGATTAATTTCAGATACGTATGTTATTAATATTTCATTATTTTACGTTTGACAAGATACATTACGTCACTTCTTTTATGTCAGGTGCTTCATTGTCCGTTTCTTTTATTGTGCCCCACCATTAAGAAAATCCAATTACAGGCCTTTCAATTTCAACACTTGATTACAAATGACCCCCGAAAAGTCCACAATGCGTGAATTCAACCCCCTGTGCGATCTTAACTAATCACTCGCGACTCAGTTGGAGAGGGACACATCTGTCACCATCTTCCCCAGATGTTATGACCCCCCAGCGCGACACACTTCCAAATAGATCAAGATAATCCAAAAGGAACTCAGGCACTTATTCTTTCGGAATGAAAGAACAAGAAGCCATTTTAAACCAATGAATCATCATTTTTCTGCATACAAGAATTTTTTTTCTCTTAAAAGCTACTTTTATTCTAATATTTAAAAAAATCAAATCACAACAAACACAAAATGAATAAATAAGCAAACACTTTTGAAGGTTAGTGAAGGTTTTTGAAGTTATTGAAGGTTTTCCCTACACGCAACACATTCTTGGGGAATAATAAAGATAATACTCGATACTCTTGAGGGATCGTGTCACTGTTTCATGACGATTTTTTTATTAAAAAAACCTGAACAAAATTTTGTTTTATATCAGAAAACTTAGTGTCAATTTGGTTCACTCCATGTCAACTTTTTCAAAATGTGGATCTTTTCGGATTAATTCTATTGCAAATACAAAAGCCTTGCAAAGGCGTGTCATTGCGATGGCAAGGCGTTTTGTGTGGCCACATTAAAGCGGCGTTTTTTCTTCACCCTTTCACGTAATGGTCGTTTGAGAAAAGAAAAACATATTCGAAGGTTTTACTTTATCCGCCGAGTTTGTGTGTTGGGTGATCGAATAAATGTTTGATATCTCGCCATTTCATACAAGTGTGGTCAAAACCACATGACATTCAAACCGGAATGGAAGGAAGAAATACATTGGATGCTGGTCGACTTCGGGATAAATTCTATTGGAATGGTTTGTTATTTATGGCATGGACCCAATATTTGGGGTGTTTATAAACTGTTCTAGTTTTATATTTTTTAAAAAAAAAAGGTTGCAGCAGTGAAATGATGTCTTTCGAACTAAAGACGTAGTTCGTTTAAAATAGATTTTTGTTTAATTGGAAAGCATTTTTATACCAGGTGGATTCGAATGACGATTAATTTTTACACATACTTTTTACATTTACCAAGAATAGAAACTTATACAATAATTGAAAAGTTCCATACCATTCTCTGTTGAATTGATACTTTAACCTAACGATCCCGTAAAAGTTACTCTTTTAAATTCTTCTCTACTACAGCTTCTAAAATTGGATTGTCAGGTACATATAACTTATGTTTTGTTCTCAAATTCTCTTTATCATTTAAATAATTTAAGATTACTTTGGAAGAACATCACTTAAAATTATTTATTCACTTTTGACCTTTTCAGTTTAAAAAAATTATTATTCGTCGGAAAAATATCAATTTATCAAAACAAGTTAAATTTAAGTTCAAGGTAAAAATGAATAACTTAATCGAAATTTAAAATGATTATAATATGTCTCGTTGAGAGTAAGTAGCAAAAACTAATAAAATATATGATACGATTTATCAGTTCATTAGAAGTTCTATCCTAAATCATTTGCATCCAAATCCTAATACATATTTTTGAAGCGACATTTTGAAAATAAATGTCAACTTTCAATTGTATGATATAGACATTTCTTGTTCATTTTAATAATACTTGCCTCTTTATTATTTTCATATTACAATTCAAATCTATGAAGCAAGCTTTTTGAATGCACTTATCATTAAAAAAATACTTTTATATGAGGTTAAAATAGTTTTTCTTGCATTTGTTTTTCTTTCCAACTTTGCTGATAAAAATGGAACTTGGTTTGAGATTTCTTTATTTGGTTTTGATTTTTCACTACGCAAATTAAGATTCGTGCTCCGCAGTTGGCGTCCCAAGCGGTTGCAAGGGAAGAATGCGAGGCTCAAACTGAATTCTCTCACTAGTTGCGGTGGATAAATCTCATTTACAACCCCGAATTCCTGGCGGATGTTTAAAATGCAGAAGGGGATTTCTTCTTCTTCTCATGGATCCCTCGAAAAGAACTTCCGAACAACAATAAATAATAATAGTAATAATAAACAAGGGGGAAAGTTAAAGAAGAGAGAATGATTTGGTCACACAATGCTGCGAGAATTTCGGGAATCGTCCCTGACGGGTTTCACAGCACACGGCCCAAGAGCTAAAGAGGTCTAACCCCATTTTGGAATCCCATGATAATTTATGAACTGAAAATTATATTGCTATTAATTGTTCACCTGTATCTCCACTTACGAGGTCAAAAATTTGCTATGAGTTTCATTCCACGCAAAAACTGCAACGCTATTTACACATTTAAAAAAAATACATATAAAATACATTTTTAGTGCAATATCAAATTTCGATCTTTGAATATAAGCAGCCATTGTCTTAAATTGTCTCCTGCGTTGGCATTATCTTTTGTGCTGTTACTATTTTCATAGACACCGTGATAGTTATCATTATTTCTTAAGCTTTGATATATACAAATATGTATTTAAACTCTAGCTGCAGCTTTTCTTTGCAATATTTTGCTTTGCTTTGGCAAGATCATTTGCTCGACTTCTATTGGCATAAAACATAGGAACTTCCGAAATTAAATGACAAATATGTTTTTTAATCTGAAATTGATGAACCTATACCTTTTTGTATCTGGAATTGCATCAGAAATTCAGAAAAAATTCAAAAACTTATTTGTGTGGTTGGGCCAGTGTGCACCTGAGGTACAGAACTAACAACTTCAATTTGCTGCCCACGGATTCGGGGCAGTAATGTTAATTCGCATTCTGGATAATTCTGTGCGCAGAATAGTAATTTGCAGTTACAAATAGCGCTTCCCATTGTTGAATGCGGCCGTCGCGGTGCTTCAATGGTGAGGTGGAAAAAAAGAACATTTTTAAGGTTTGCTGAATTCGAAACTGGAAAATTCTTTTACAGTTGTTCCGGAGTAAGTTATTGTAAATCAAACGCTTCGTTGCTTTTAGATTCACTTAACTTTTGTTGGTGGCTTTTAATTTGTAAAAATTCCGTATCTTGTTTTGCCAACGGGTTGAAAAGGGCTTTAAAAAGTTTAGAAGTATTAAGGTTTTTTGTAGTCTCATCCAGGGAATTTAAATCAATGACGTTTATTCACTTTGAGTGCTAAACTCGTAGTATTTTTCGAAGTGCCACTTTTAACATATGCAACTGTAATTTCCCGATATTCTGATATTTTCCAAGGAACAAATAATAGTATTTTCTCTTTTTTCATTAGGTTAACATGGAAGAAAAATGACGGTTCAAATTATCGAATTTCACTTTTAATCGCTAAATTGTGCCTTTACAAAATATCTGATATAATACATATGTGAATGTGGGGATGGAGTTGGAAAGAATGGTAGTTAAAAGTGGAATATAACTTTGTTGCCAGCGTGAAATAGCATTATTCCAATGCACCAATCTTCAGCCTTTATTTTCTCTTTTTCTATATTACTTGGAGAGTTAAAATTTAATTTGTTGTTGTATACATGTCTACTTAATACAGAGAATTGCTAACTTCCTAAAAAATAAATAAGTAAACAAAAATAATACTTTGAAATATTTGTAGTAAAAGTGGCCAAATTTGGGATACTTCCCTTATTTATAATATCGCCTAATGTAACCACATAATCGGTTTTATTTCTTACTTTCTATGACTCCAAAAATAAGCGGTATAGCTAAGAGTGTAATTAGATGATATGTTACATTTTCTAATGACAAAAAATAAACGCCCTCAGAAATATAGCTCTTTTGGAAAATTTAGTTTTTAGGAAATAATCAGCGAACAATGAACATAGTGTGTTAAGATTTGCTTTACACACGATTGTTGGGTGATAGTTTAAATTTATCACATGTTAACATGCTTATACAACTTTGCACTAGTTTTCTCTTCAATCAATGTTTTTAATATAATTTCAAAGAGTTAAGTGCTGCAATAGTATGAAATGCATTAAAAACCAACTTGAATTCCAAAGACATAGTAATACATTAAAATAATTTCATTCACCACTACAGCCTTCTTTAAAAGTAGAAACGAAACCTTTTATCTTATTTGTCCCATTCTTCGATAAGTTGGAGACATCTGGAAGAGAAATGTCCAACTGCATGTGTCATTAATATGAACTTTCCCTCTGCACGTCCCGCAGTTCCTAATTACTTTATCCCCGTCGATGATGAATAAATGAAAAACTAGACTTTTGTAGCAAATGGAAAGATTTTAAAGCAATCTCCAATTTGTGGAGTTATTCGACAAACTTTTCAAATCGGTACTTTTAAAGCATTTATGCGAGTAGTAACGATGAGAATTTCAGTGGCTAAGTAGTCCCCATTAAATTGGGACAGTCATATTTTTCTTTCTTAGTTCGCTGATATTAAAATTTTCAATTTGATTAAACTTAATTTTTTATTTTGTTAGATTCGAAGTTGACACGGTTTTGAAGACTTTCAATATCTTCTCACCTTAATTGAGAATTCTGATTTATAATATAAAACTCTTAACTTCTTAAACTTTATATTTGTAAATTATACCTTATAATTCACATTGTAAATTATGCCTTATAATTCACATTGGTATTTCATATCTTTTAGTTGATAAACATGGAGTTCGTCACAAAACTACAAAGTTTGTCTTGGAAAAGAAGGTGCGGTAAGTCTTCTTAATTTTTAGTTAACTTTGCATGTAATTTTCAATGTAACTAACGATTAAAAAGGAGTTTTCACACGTCAATTATTTTTAACAATTATTACCTTTCCCTCTGCAATATAAACCTATCTACGATCATAAGATTTTTGCATATATTACGTCGGATTAAATAGAAGATACTGCATTGAAAATAGAACTGCTGATTTTTAATAATAGATTAACAAAAAATTATCGACTAGTTCTGAATACTATTTTTATTAGTTCGCCAATTTTAGCCACATATCCGCCTACTCATCTTCCGAAAGCCTACCTTTTCTCAACTAACCTAAGCCTATAAAAGAGTAGTTATGATCAAAGACTTTAGATAAGAAAAGACCACCCAACGGCAAACCTAAAAGGTGACAAACGTCCCTCTCCAAGTCACGTGGGTTTGAAGCAAAGACTAGTGTGTTTTTATAACTAAAAAAATGCATACTTCTAAACAATGCTTTTGCCTTTTAAATATTTTAAAGTGGAAGTTACAAACGTTTTTAAAACAAAAATTTTTTTCTAACGAGCATATACGTTGCGAAATTACAACAACAATAAATTGTATTTTTTAAAAATTTTTTTGGTTCTCACGCAAATCTCAGCTATGAGTTGCCAAATGTAGCAACCTTTCTCACCAAATCAGCGATTCATCCTGGTTCCCTCACCAGGTGGTCTTTTAACTATTAGGTTACTAGTCTGTTTCATTAGGTCGTTGGTTGTGGTACCCATGCCTATCCATCCATCACCATTATGCTCCTTTCCCATCACTGCTGATGAAACGAGTAATGATCCACCTATCATCTTAAATGCCCACCTATATCAATGGGTGTCTTCAGATCGCCGCTTAAACGGATGATCCGGAACGAGACACGACTTTTTTGGATGGGATCTATTGATTGGGTTGGGGGCTGATTGCTGCTGATACGGATAAATTGTTTTGCAGAGAGGTTTACAGAAAAGAGTTATTGAGAGTCCCGTGCCAGAATGGTTGAGCAAAAACCTCTTGTCGAAAAGTTCCAGATTGGAATCCAGCTTCTTATAAATTGATGTACTGGAGATGAAAATATTATCCCCTAATGTATCACTGTGGTTCCCAAGTAAATTGGGACCGGCGCATTCTTTCAATCCGTGCACATTTTTTAGAAAGTCTTTTGTAATAATTAAAAATAATTTTTAGTTACCAATTCTTATACTTCTGTCTTAAAATCTTAGTGAGTCATTGTCTATCCATCTGTTCATTTGTTCGTTGGTAAACACCGTCAAAAATTTAATTGTTAATTATTTTGTAATTGATTTATTACGAATATTTTAATCCAATGGACTTTTAATATTGTAATTAATCAAAGCATCGGCATTTCTAAATATTTGTAGTTGAACAAACGGCGTAACATCTCTTAATAAACTCAGCTGTTCGTATCATCATTTAAATAACAAATAAAGTTTTCACCCTCCGAATTTCTGGTACCAGCTACATTTGTAGCAACATTACAATTAAGTGGTGATTACATTTCTTGATTATGTATTCTAATCGAGGGATAAAACCCATTTCAAACCACGACGTACTCCCAATTCATTGACTTAGTTGGGCACAGTCGCAACCGACAATTTGGAAAGAAAATAGTTTAAAATGAATTGGGAACTTAACCCCCCATGAAACTAATGCATTGCCATTGAAATCACAATATCATTCAAAGAGTGGCTTTAAAATATATTAACTTTTTTCTTCAGGTATTGGAAAAGTAATATAAATTAGAGAAAATACCAAACGGTTATTTATAATTAATAATGGATTTTCCAGACATACAATAGTATATTGAATTGAATCGGAAAAAATACTAATTAACCATTTTGTATTTTCTCTTCCAATTTGTTTTGTTACTATTTTTAAACCATCATTTTTAAGCAATACCTCGAAAGATATTTTAAAAAGAATGCATTATTTGTGTATGAAACTGACAATCGTTACTAAGTATTTGAGGATATTTTAGCTCAGGCCCCGTTTCGAAGTTTGTAATATCCTTGTGAAACTAGTCCACCGATTTGTAGAGGACCCTACAAGCTTCTATAGTGGAACATCATTAGTGAAAACGCCGCGAATAACTTTAATGGCTCTCGGATTTTGAATAATATTAAAGAGTCGTCTCATTAATATATATTTAAATGTGTTATTATTTAGTGAGATGGCGTAAATATTTAAATATTTGATGATGTATTTTCATTGATATATTCCAATTTAAAATTCTATTTATGGGAGGGGGTGGCGTGTAATCAAACAAATATTGTTGTTATGCAATGTTTTAATTTATATTCAATATTTAGTTCCGTTTCATTTGTTACTTTTTTGAAGAATTATTAATCTTCATTATTTGCTGGGTGACGGCTAAAAATGTCAAAATCACGTTTTACTAATTGAACGAATTGATATCACCTATACTAATCTGAACTGGTCAATAGTTCATGAGTAGCTCTAATGTGATGTTAATCCAATCCAACCAATGCAAAAACAGGTTTGTCAAATGAAACCATTACACGCTTGAATAATCTTTAATTTCCACTAGAAGGCTTACAGGCGGCTTCAAGATTTTTTCTCGCCAAGCATTTCAACGTATTCCTATCTCTAGACCTGGGCCGTTTTTATTTGCTCCACCTATAACAATACATTTGACCTATACTATAAACAAAAACGTTGTTAAAACCGATCGCAGTCTGAAATTAAAAAGTAAAATTCTCCACAAAAATTGCATACAAGTTGACTACTAGTTTTACTAGAAAACTAGTTTTGCGTTATTTTTTGTCATAAATAAAATGCCATTGCCACTAAATTATGAAAAAGTACAGGAAATACTCTTAAAAACAGCATTTAGTTGAAAACAAATATTTGAGTCGAAACCGCCTTTAAATACAGATATATCCGTGCCAATACTTAACATGAAAGACTCGGCGATAGTCCTAACAATGCAAACGCTAATGTTGTAAATATTTCGTGTGCCATTGGAGGCCACATCTAAAAACATGGATAAATAAATTACAGCTAAAGCACTTTTCTTTTCCTTTGCACACTAAGAATAAAAGCCTCACACTAATCTCACGCTTCTCCTCTAAGTAGCGATCCGAGATTTAGTGAATAATACAATTTGTATTTTCTATTTCTGGTCATTCCATTAAAAGAGCCGCTCCAATCGATGGAAACCAACTGTAATGATACGTAGTTAACGGATTATCGCAAAAACTACACATTTTTTTGCCCGTCTGCTCCAAAGTTTAAAGGTAATTAAGAAATGTATTTTCCCGTGCTATAGATTTAATTATTTGCCTGAATGGATAGCGAATAAGTTGAAATTACTTCATCAATAACAAGTTTCAAACATTTTTACATTTGCTATTTTTTGGGCGTGCTGTTCCATTATTATTTTCCTCGTTTTTATGTATGCTCTTTTAGTAACAGTATTTTTATATATATATTTTTATTTCTGTTAATCGGAGGGTAATTAAGTGAAGTTAAAAATGTCGTCTTTCAATTAAATAAACATCCATTAGGAAGAACGCATCTGACAACAGCAACCTTTTGGAGGCTATTAAAATAAAAATATTATTGCAAAAAGCCCCAAAACCATTAATAAAATAATTTATTTTTGAAGAATCATTTAGACTATTAACGACCTTTGACCAAGTATTAATCTGGAGTATAAGAAATGTTTCTTTTGTCAAAACATTATTTTTGGTAAAATGTTGTACTTCCATGCATTTGTTTACATAATTAATATACAAATGAAAAACCTGAAATAAATCATCAAAATTATTCTTATGTACATTGTTTATAACTTTTTTTTATAAGTAGTAATATATTTTATAAGTTATTTTATACATTAAAAAATATATATTTGATAGTTATAAGTATAGTTATATACCTTTACCTAGTATGTCTTAAAAAAAAATCAAATATATAAAATTCCAAAGAGTTTTCTTATAAATAAACTTTAAACCTAATATTTTTGAATTTATAAAATTATTTGGCTACGGGGATTTACATAAAGCTCTATATATTAGAAATTGGAATGCATACAACGACTTTTTAATTTTTTTTCATAATTAAGAAATTTTATATCATAATGAGGGAGTATAGATTGTTTGCAAACAGTAAACAAAAAAGGCAATTAAATGTAATATTATAAAAAAATCAATAGCTCGAAGTAGATGGTTACATTTTTTCCCTCTACATTTGTATTGCTTCTAAGTATTATGAACAAGTTCTTGTATAAGTATTACTCTTTTTAAGTTGAATAACATTCAAAAATTCTCTTAAGTATTAAATTTCTTTTCATTTAACGTGGCGTCAAAAATGTGATATATAGTCTACCCGCTCCGGTATTGAAATTCGATAACTATTTAAAATGAAGGAGAACACCGCTTTATAGAACTTTTTCTCCGTCTGCAATTTATAAGAACACCGAACGTTTTTGGATCCTGGTTATTCTGTTTCAAAGTAGTGACTGCCTTGCATTCGAATATCCCATATTAAAACAGCCAAAAAGGCATTCGAATAGCATAATATTGAATAAACGTTAAAATTATGTCAATATATTTCTCTAAACACACGAAAACGACAAAAAGGCATCCATATTATGGCATTCTAAATGCTATCAAAATTATTTCGTCCAAAAGACTACGTTTCTTCCGCATTTATTCTTCTAAGGGGAGCGGATCTTCTAACCGAAGTGTCTGTTTTAATCCAATGGAAAAGAATAAGTTTATAAGCAATATTATTTCGGTAGTTTAGAATATAAACAAAACCGTTTGTAAAAATTTACAAACGGTTTTGTTTATATGGTAAATGTAGCTGGCTTGAAATTGGTTCAAATATATTTTTTAATTTTCAATAAATACTTTTGCAACAAAATGTTCGAACCAATTTCAAAATGTAGGATTATAGAGCCCTGTAAGCCAACTACATTTATCATATCAAATAACCGTTTGGAAAAAATATTCAATAGAGTAATATGGCTTAGAAAATTGGATCCATTTTCATTGGATTAACACAGAGACCCTTCGGGAATAGCTCTCCCTTAAAATGGTTAATTCGGATCCAGATGAGAGATTTATTTGTGTCATTGAATCAATCAGATCATCTTTCTTTCACTTTTCGACCTTAAAATAGGTATTTGTTAAACACCAAAGTAAGGGACTCAATTTGAAACAATTAAAAACAAATTTAAAAGATATATATAATTTTTACGCGAATTTAAAAATAGATCGCCAGGGCTAGATTTTGACGGCCCTGGAAAATTGGTAAGTCCGTTTGGCCTCATCTTCCGCATGCAACCAATGAACTGATTTGGAACAAAATCAAAAAGAGCTTCTGCTGGTCCCCGCTACCTTGTGATGTGGTGAAATATCGCCCCTGTCTTTTACCTGGTAATTTCCCCAGCGGGAAGCAAAAGTGTTTATTACCCTGTAAAACCAATACACGTGATCCCTCTTTCAACGCGGTTTAAATTTTACCCTGAAAAGTTGGTTTTACACAGGCACTAACTTATTCCTAAACAAGTTTTAAAAATCCTTTATTGTAGCTACAGGTTTAAGAGCGATCGCAGTAGACACTATGCATTATGTTTGAAAGCTCAATATCTGCAAAAGTATTGCTTCAAAATGTATGCATTTTTCACCAAGTATAAAAATAATAATACCAGCAAAACGCATTGTAAGCGATAATATCGTCTGTTTATTTAATTTGTGATTTTTTATAGATTTTTTAATTGCATCATTTTTTTGACAATTGTCGACAGATGTCAATAAACTACGGCATTCGCTATTACCAGACGATGATTTTTCTTCTAATTTGTTTGGTTTTGTTATTGATATTAATTTGTTCAATTGTGAGAAAAACTACATACATTTTTCAAGCAATACTTTGACAAATACTGTGATTTAAAAAAATAATGCATTAGGCCTGTGGGATTAACGATCCTTCTTGCTTCGATGCCATTTTACTTGTGCCTCACAATTACAATAAATTGTTCCCGGTTTTAATATAGGATTGCAATAGACTTCTAGTTCGACGATAACTCAAACTAACCTAACCTTAAATTCCACGCTGATCCTGAATGCTCTCTGGCTCGTGTAGCTCTAGTGCAACATTAATTCAATCTTACCAAACCGAATGCTCTCTGAAAGTTGTAAAGCATGGTAAATTCTGGCAACCAAACAGCTTTCAGAAATTCTACCCCGATTTCTTCCATGTCATTCAAGGCTCATAATTATTCCGTTTAAAGACCAGCAATTTGTCTCCAAAAAGGGGAAACAGGTGGGTTGAATGCTAACAAGCAGCAGTTGAGGACTTGGAAGCAGACTTAAGTCACTCCTAAGGAATGCGACCCCACTTTGCTTAAGAGCAGGTACTTCATTTGATTCCGTTCCACGTGCGTTTTCTTAAAGCCAAAGTGACGTGATTGCTCTTGAGACTTATTTTTTACTGCCTCGAAACACCATTTTCGTTCCTTACGTGACAGGACGCACGCAAAAGTAAACGGATTCTTTCGTATACTTAGTTCTGCATGTTACAAGAATGGAGTGGTTAACGAATGGCGGGAAGTGAAGGAATTGGATGTTAGAACAAGGGGTAATTGTTACTTATAATCAAGTTTTACAATGCAACACATTTATTGCTGATACTTTTTTTTAAATCAAAAGTATGAATGAAAGTGACCTTTTATTAGCCATATTTTGATAAGTTGTAGAATTGGAATATGTCCTTTGCACAAGATGAGTACAAATATTAACTTAATTTTCTTTAAATTTGTCAAAACCGATTAGAACAAAATTTTAATTTTTAAATATCTGCTTTATCATATTACTAAATTTTATTCTTCTTGAGAATATTGTCTTGTTTATTGGTAGGTTTAAAATCAGGGATTCTACACAAATGTTGAACAAATAATATTGCATTTTGATGTCAAATGGGTATGAACCTCTGTGGCAATTTTAAAAGCTACAATGAACGCATTCCTCATTCCGTAAAATAAAAAATTTACCTATTTTTAATTTTCAAAATATATCTTCATTGAGAGAGCTATTAGTTCAAAATTCAAAATGTAAAACTCCTTAATCTGCACACGTTCGAACCACTTTTTTAAAAATATGAACTAGAAAACAACTTTGGTAGTATTTTTGTGTGTATCGGAAAGGAAGTACCTATATATAACAAGTAAAATTTGGCATACTTACTAAATTTTTAAAAATATGGTCATTTTATGCATTTTTTTGCAGTTTTTTTTGTCAAAAATTAGGCTAGAAAAAAAAACTGTTCGACCTATTATTAAGAAAATAAAATCACCAAGTTAAACTGTAAACTTATGTCTAGGGAATATACCTTAAACCAAAAGATTTTATTTAAAAATAAATTTTTTATTAGTAGTCGAAAAAAGACTATCTGATTTTCAACATTTTTTACGGTGTGTCAAAATGATTAATAAGCCAAAACAAAATTTAAAAAAAAACATATTTCTTCCAAGTTTTTTAGGTATATTCCCTAGACAACAATTTCTTAAATTAGAATTTTTTTTTTAAATTACTCAATAACTTTTTGAGTTATCTTTTTCCAACTGAAGCTATTTAATGAAAAACTGAAATGCGAGAAAAACGCATTTAAAGTTTCAACATCTGGTTGATTCTAGTGCTACTGACCTTTACTAAATTAATCACTACGTTCGTTCTAATTGCGGCACAGTTAAAATGATGACAGTTTTAGAAACAAGAATACCTGGGTAATAATATAAATAAGTTTTTCAAAAATGCCATTTTCAACGTGTGCAACCACCTTAATATTTTATAAATTTAACAAGAAAATTGTAGTAGATAGTGTGAAAAAATGTCACTTTGAGTATTTTAAAAATGCCAAATGCTTCCTTACCCATTTTTCTTAAACCTTAATTTTCAATGGTTCGTCTAAAAAAAACTTTCTCTTCTGAGAGTTCTCCAATACACACATAGTTCTTTTTTGCTTAACTTCCCCTTCTTGTCGTCTGAGGACGATTGTAGCGCCATCTCACGCCGCCAGATGCGTGGGACAAAGTCTGAACTTGATAAAGACGTTTAAAGCGTCTGGGAAAAGTTTCGGCCGACGGAAAGTGTCTGGGAAATTTATTATTAACTTTTAACATTATTTTCTAAAACATACGTAAAAATCAGCCTTTAAAAATGACTTGAGTTAACTTATAATTTACCTACTTTTTGCACCCGATACCTGTAAATTGGCCGTCGGTTCACTCTACACTGTAAAAAAAACCTGTTGTTTTTACAGTTAAAAACTGTCAACTTAGACGCCAGTTAATAACTGTTTTTTTTACAGTTTAAAACTGTAATTCTTTTACAGGAAAACTGTAATTTTAACAGAGAAAAACTGTTAATTTAGCAGGGAAAAACTCTTAATTCAATGGTTTTCCCCTGTAAATTTAACAGTTTCTCCCTGCTAAAATAAAATACCCAATACTAGCCCTCGCGACCGAGTAATTACTTAGTCGCAGAAGGTTCAGTATTGGGCTCGCACGCAAGAAGTTCCTGGAAGAGTTATGGACCGGGCCCGGTTTTGATCCAGGAACCTCTTGCGTGCGAGCCCAATACTGAACCGTCTGCGACAAAGTCATTACTCGGTCGCGAGGGCAAGAATTGGGTATTTGTGCTGAACGATGATCTCAATCACGTGACTCTTTGCTCGTCTTCAAATTTCCCCCACGGGCAGGTGCATTTGATGGATTGTGAGTGTGACGTCACGTTAACGAAGATAAATACAGTTATTAACTGTTTTTCTAAAAAACAGTTTTTAACTGTAAAAAATAATGTATTTAACTGTAAAAACAACAGTTTTTTTTACAGTGTAGCGGGTATGCATATACTAAAAGTAAATGAAAACCGAACCTAATCCAAAACATTCCATCCTTTAGAAAATGACTTAGGTCTGGGGGCCCTGGGCTCTCGCTCTATAAGTATATTTAGAGTTCATTTGCTATGACTCAAGTTTCTTAACTGAATGATATTCATTTCAAAAATTCTGTACTTATCCTTGGAGTAACACATATTATTGATGAACCGAAAGTAACGGGATTATTCGTTTTTCTTTTTACCATTTGTTAAAAAATATAAAAATGTTTAACGCTTTCAAACATGCTTAAAAAGCATCATGAATACTTTTGTCTTAATACTTAAGTATAAAAACGTATTTTTCTGTTAAGAAAATGTTATAATTAATTAATTGCTGTTGTTAATTTTTCTAACATATCACATAATTTAATTATTTATATGGACTCTGTAATTAAAATTAAAAATCTAGAGGAATCTTAAAAAATAAAAGCAATTCATATTTTTAGTAAATAGTGTGTTTTAAATATAAATAAAATAGTATACAGTGAAAAAAGTTGGAACTTGTACCCATTTGTACATTCCTCAGTTAGTTACGAAGCACAATTTTATTTATTAGGATTTTTAAAAAATAAGAAGCAAATAGGTATGAACCTTTGGGTTAATTCAATGATTATTTGTTAAATAAATGAAAGTGGTTACGGTAGCAAGGTTACATAAAAGATATTTTGTATATTTTAAACCATAGAATGTTAATATGTGTTCTTAGATTAAGCTTATCAAAAGTATACATTATACATTAAAAAAATATTCGACTATTAAGTTTTCTTTTACAAAATTTAAAAATTTTTTAGGCGTTTTTGAAACACTACTCCAATTTAACAATATTTAATTAAAAAAAACATATACACGTTCCTTTAAAAATCCATCACCCAAATTTGCATGGATATAACAATAATATAAACTTCAAAATTTATGTAATGGTTAATGTGTAAAAAAAAAGTTAGTTTTTGACTTTTCAAATTGTATAAAAGAACCTATTCAAAGCGGGTCGTATTCCATGCACAGTTTTTCGAACTACAAAAATGTCCATTTTTTGGAGAATGTCTCCCCTTAATTAAACATTACGAATATTGCGAATGGCCCCTTACCCAACTTTCCAGAAAGTATGGCACTTTTTTTCCTGTAGTGTAGTGCACAATGGAACATGATTAATAGTAATTCTTTCTTCACATTTAAGGACTGTTGTGTGACATGATATATGGTGTAAAATGATCCCCACCAAACTGACTTAAAATAAAAATGAACGCCATTACTGTCCCTAGAGGGAAGCTAAGAAAAGTTTTTCGTTTCACGACTTATTGGCTGTGTTAGAGCTCCGTATAAAGAAGCAAGAAATGGACAGCCAGAAGTGTTACCAAACACCGCATACTGGTTAAATCAGATAGAAAACGAGCAAAGGCGGGTTTACCAAGTGAAGTCCTGATTGCTTCGGCGATGCACCCAAAGCAACATGCTTGGGTCCGATCCGGATGATGAGCAATCGCTGTTGACGTCATTATTTTCCATCATTCACTTGATTTAAAATAAAAATATGGAAAGATGTTTAATGATTGTTTTATAAGCCTCCTCTTAGCAGCGGAAATGCATTATTTGTGTTTAAATAGCCTATTGTTAAAGATCAAAACAATGAATTTGGCATCGAAATCTGAGTAGTGAGTTTTATTTCAATTTCGCGGTGTGCCACAAATCGCGTCGGGCATCGATTAGCACTGACTTGGCCACTTTCAGACCCTTTTTTTCTCGCCAAGCGTCTCCAAATTCCCTGAAGTGACGCGACTTTTTAGTTTTATAAATCGCGTTTCGGTATGGTAATTTGTATCTCGACATTTGGGATAAAGACGGCGGATTGGAACACGTAAATAAATTAGATTGTTCGGGAGTTTCGCACTTTCGGGGAGTCGAGATTGAGTTTGACAAAGTCTTTGGTTTTTATGGGTTTTTAAATTCGGATGAAATCGCTTAATGTGGATTTCAATAAAGCAATTTCTCATGGGAATCGAGTTTATTTAGAGAATATTTGAAAAGGTACTCATGAAAGCGAGAAGTTTTGTTCCTTTGATAGAATTTGATGCAGCAGAATCAATAAAAACATACTGAAGTAAAAGGGAATATTTATTGTTTTTTAATTTAATATTTAAAAAAATTATTTATGGAACGCAATTTTGGGTTGGTAAGCTAAATTTTTTTATAGGAAGTAAAAAGAATTTTTCAGTGAAATGTTAAATACGAAAAAATATTACGTAGGCTACAGCGAGTAAAGTATTATTTTTTTAAAATTAAACTCTGATGTAGGTTTCTCTACTTAAGAATAGCTTTGCTAAATATTTTATTCTATAATGCTTTAGCTTTGCTGTAGCTAATTTCTTACAGTCAAACATTTAGCGTCATTTCTCTCTTAATTGTTTATTGCAAAATGAGCAACAAAAAAAAAACTTTACCGAATTTCAAATTTTTGTATCTAAGTATTGATTCAGATTACTAATTTATTGTTTAGTGGTTAAAAAATAAAGCGTATTTATTTTTTAATTTAATTTATCTCCCAATTTTTAGACTTTTTTAATTTTTATAACCTCAAAACCTAAATAATAAGATTGGAATTCAGTTTAGGAATCGCTGACAAATAAACTCAATTTTTATTGTGTTAAAATATGTTTAGGAGTTTAAGACGTATTTTTTTAAAAATAAGACATGGCTATCGTATAAAAATATCTTATTATACAAAAGTTATATAAAATTTAAAAATAAAAATGCATATAACATTCTAACTTAAATAAGTCTATAGAGACCTTGAAGTACACCTTGTTCGCAAAAAAGTTAAATAACTAACGATTAAATTTGAGTGTTTTATTTTAGCTTTCCGAAAGTTATTTAAATGTTTGTTTTAAAGTATGTTTCCCTATTGTATCGTTTATGCCATTTTAATGATAATGATTTCGTGGCAAGAATAAGACAATGTACATATAATCAATTCAAAATTTTATTCAAATATCTCAAAAACAATTCTTAGTTAACGATGGATTACACAGCATAAGTTCCAATTCAAGACATACACTGAGTATACAATATGGCAATATCTCCCTACCAACAAAGCATAGAAAATATTTGAACCAGCAACATACATAGAGCTTCCTTGTTTCCTAAAATTACTTATGATTGTAATTAATGTGACTTGTGTTTGGTTAAGTGCATTAGAAATGTAGAAGATGTTAAGGCTACAAAAGTGATAAAGTAGGCCGCCCAGGGCTTAGGTTCCTTTTTTTTAAAGTAGAGAATTGGTAGGCTGAGGCGTTGCGATACAATATTCGATACGATAAGTGATATTGAATCGAGGTGTACGGATCGATAGTACCAGATCGTCTATGGTTCTAAGAGTAAAAAGCCAATTCAATATGACCCATCAGATTAAATATTTAGTATTTAAAACGAAACTCTTCTATAATATTTTTGATATATATTTATCATTAGTCAAAGCGTAACTCACCAAATACCCTGATAAACAAAGACATTAACAGTCACTTAATTTTTGTTAATCAAGTTGAAAAACATGTGTTGCGTAATTACTCTAAATATTATAATATAATCCTAAAAGTTTGGTCTTAAATATGAATATTACGAGTGAAAATTACTTAATAGTTGTTCAGTTTTTCTGAATAAATTTTGATTCGTTGATTTATAAGATATCGTGAAACCTTCTTTATAGGCAAAAAATGAACGGTATATTTGCTTAATACTTAAAGTGAACAGCATTTTCTAAATCTATCCATCAATGCAGAAAGTTGTATTCATTTATACTCTTCTACTCAACGTCTCAAATAGTTTCCGTATTAATGCCACAAGTTGCTATCGAAAGCTCAAATGCTAATTCTGCTCGGTCAAATGAAAATAACAATGGTTTATTAGATTTCATTGAAAATTTTGGAAAATATTTTTTGAAATGAAGGTATTTACATAATTCCATATAAAAAACATGGGAATATTTTTTTTTATCTTTGTCCTTATGATACCTAATGACATAAACTGTTGATACTTTGTATATAACTTAACAGTCAACCTCAACTTTAACATGTTTCTAAAGTTAGTAACGAATAAATCTTATTTTAAGAGGTAATTTTTACATTGAAGTTCAATTGTAAAACAGGGTTCATTACTTGAAATTTCTGTATGTGTAAACAACACTGAATGTTTATGAGTTTCATTATCCGTTTTATTTTATTTCGGATATTCATTCAAACTTTATGCGAATAATTTTTAACCTAGTAATAATAAAAAATAAATGTTTCGTAATTTTTATCCACAATTTCATTGAAACATAATTACGAAAACTTTAGCAGCCTATTGCAAAGTTTTTGCTCAGTAAACTTAAGTTCGGTTGGAAAGTATTTGTAACGGAGTAAATATATATACACAAAAAGTAAATATTCTTTATTGTAAACTTTTAGCCATTTCCAGAAATAATTTCTCAAATGTGCTTCATTTATAAATGTCTAGATTTCTCACAACTGTACGAGATGAAAAAAATATTACTTCTTAAAAAAAAGTCTAGTTTTGTATTTTAATCAAAACATTCGGTTAATTTTTACATTTTTTTCTAATTAAATATTTATTTACCATTTTGATTATATTACATAACGTTGACACATTTTTTTTAGAAAAAATGCGCAGTAAATTGTTTCGAACGCCTCAATTTTTGTTCATTTCAAGGTCAAATGGAATCCAGATAAAATACCATTTTATAGCTTTCAAATTTTTATTTTTAAGTACAAACTTTTTACTTGCTTTTCGCACTTGTAACAAATTTACAGCAAAATATATTGCTTTACATTCAATCTCACATATTCGTTTAATTAAATGTACACGAATTTGCATCATACAGTGCACTTACAATATTCTATGCAAAAGCACTGCAAATAGATCAAAGCGATTTTGTTTTGCTTTTTCAATTTATTAGATGGCCATCAGCATATTTTTAAGGTTACAATTATAAACAAAATTTGGCTTTCGTATCCAGGATTTAGACTTGTATCACGACTAACACATGGATATTTATTTTTTTTTAACTGAAACATCCATAAAGTATAATTCTAACAAATGTCTTTAACAAAAGTGCTCTTTAATGGATAACAAATAGCTTTATGAAAAGTAGCAAACATGGGATTGCGCCGTATGCTTTACATATATACCACTTGCAAACAGCCGATCTATAATTCAAGTCTAAGCTAAACGTCTTTTGAAGTCTGCACTTGAAATCTTTGCTGGTTTCCGAATGATTTCATATCTGACACGATGCTGTTTTACCTTGGAATTTGACATAGAATATAATGGAAGCTTCGGCGAAGCTCTCTTTGTGTCCACTTTCTCAATATTCCATGGATCAAGATAAGTTTAGTGTTTGCCTAAAGTTTAGAAAGTAGATTGGAACCTATCACAACCGAAACGCTTATCAAGCCAAGCAAGAGGTTTACAGCAAGGCGAGAGGCGACATCTACAAAAAGATAGAAAGGTTAGTTAGACATAAATTGAACAAATTGGACGAGGATAGAATATGAAAACAGATAGGTTGTTATCGTTAATTGTTTTAAAAGAATTTTTTTTATAATAGATATTGGTCGTTGACTTGTCCAACTCAGGGTACAGAAGTATATTGTAAAAATGGGTTGATGTGTGTAAACGCCATAAGAAAATAGAGGGAGTGAGACTGATTTTGGAGGGAATTATAGTTTACTCTTGGTACCTTTAAAATTATATGACAGTGAAAGACACATTAGGTTTTGCAAAATGCAAGATTACTAAAACTATATAGAAAAGTTATATCTGAAAAAAGTGTGTGAGAAAGAGGGAGAAGTAAAAAAGGATAAAAAGAAAGATGCAAAGGAAAGTGTGATTGATAAGAAAATATTTTGAAAAAACGATTAAGTGTTTGATATACATAAAATCTTAACCTAGTGACCCACTTACCCTAACTAAGTCTCGAGTAAAATCGAATATACTCCAGAGTAACTACTATTTAACTGAATTGCTATCATCAAGATTTACTTCATTAGAAATTCGTTTTTACGAGCTATATAAATGAGTTCGCAAACAAAGTTCTAATACAACCCTCCTCCAGATTATTAGAATATTCAGAATATTTGAACATTTTCTAGGTAAACTGCCCTATTTATTTAGGAAAATACAATGTAGATGCCCCAAAATATTAACCTTTATATTTTTAGTATGCTAATAAACAACATATTGTTCACAAATGACATACAAATAAAAAATTAATACAAAAATAACAACACAATAATAAAAAAATTAATTCAAAAAATTAGAATACTTGTAAATTAATGTGATTGGTCCACGTTGGAGCCGAAATTCAGCATAAATTATGACGTGGTGGAAGTAGTGATAGTGCTTTTCTTGGTTTGGAAACAAAATTTAGTTAGCTGCGCTTTAAAATAGGTAGAAACTTAGTAAGAAAATTTACGTCTTTCTTTTTAAGAATGTCATTTTGAAATTACCAACGATGTATATTAATGGATGTACTACTTAATGTTAAGAAAACGCGGCCGTTGCCAAAAGCTAGGAAGAGAACTATTTGGCTTTTCTAATTTGGCGCTTTTACTTGGCTCCAATTCTTCCAGCGATTTCATCGATCTATAAATGTTACTGGATAGACCAAAATACTTAGGAAAATGAGGCCACTGCCAGATCTATGTTAGCGACTGTTATTTTTTCTATTCTTTATTTTATTTGGAGTAAGGTGTGGTGAACGAATGTAAACAATATGAAATTTAAGTATTATTTTTAGGAGTAAAAAGGTATTTGGTATACAATTTTATATTCTCCTTTGAAAATGAATTTATATCATTAGTATTTATTCATGTTGTTATTGATGATGTTTGGAGAAAGGGAAACATTTGGTTTTAATTGAAAAATAAAATGGATAATTTTAAATAAAATTTTATTTACAATATTGTAAAAAAGAAAATCATTCTTCATAAATAATAATAATTTCTTAAATAACGTTTTAATTGCCCGTGAAGTCCGCCGACACAGGACACAAGAATTGCCCATTTTTCACTTTTCTGTTACTATGATAAAACACAAATTAGATTTACTAGAGAAATTAAAAATAATCCAATTAATTAAAATAATAACTTTCGAGCAGTCTATAAGAGATTTAAACATAAGCAAATTTGAACGTTGTGCATCATCTTTTGTTCTACGAAAGGAAATAAAAGATTTTTACGAAAAAAACCTTTTGAAATTTGACCATTTCCAAAAATTTTTGTCTGATAGAATGGAACTTTAAAAAAAGAACACAATTATTCGAAAAGTTCATAATTAATTATTTAATCGTAAATGATATAGCAATAAAAAATGTTTAACTTCCCTTCCGTACATGATGAATGCTATTCCCAAGTCTTTCTTTTAGTGGAAGTGTAAAATTAAAACTCCTGATTTGATTTTTATTAGCAAACGATAATAAATGTAGAAACGAAAATTAATATATTCGACGATTGATTTCTTCGCATGCTCATCAACCCTCATCATCAGTATTAATTGCAGAAGTAGATGTCTGTTGACACTAGATCGCTACTTCAAGTTATATTTAGTTCGAAAATTAAATTTAAATTTAAAAATTTGACTGGCGGTCAAGTTTATAAAAACCGCCCAAATGACGTTTTCTTTACTGCGCATGCCCTGGATCGCAAAAAACAGGCCGCGCTTTTTCAGATCCGTAGCCATTGGAGCGAGACAGGGCTGGAAATTACGGGAAGAGGGGCTTACCCAGCAAAGGATAGCCAAAAAGGTAAATTGTTCTCAAGGAACTGTAAGTAAAGTTCTTCAAGCTCATTATAAAAACATGAAATTTAAAGATAATCGTGAAAACTGCGGTTCCAAAAGAATAACTTCGATGAGACAGGACAGATGTCTGAGAAGGATTACTACGAAATATCGGTTTAGAACCGTGAATTTCATAAACAAGAAGTGGCTCGAATCAGGAGTGGATGCCTCAGTGAGTACTACACGGCGAAGAATACATGAATTTGATTTTCGATCGCATGTTCCCAAGAAGAAACCGTTTCTTAGTGCCAAACAAAAAAAGAGACGTTTGATGTGGTGCAGAAAGAGGTTGTCTTGGGGCACCCAGGAGTGGAATAAAGTACTTTTTAGTGATGAGTCTATATTTTGCGTTTCTTGCGGTCCTCAGAGTAACCGTGTTTGGAGCTTTTCTCAAGAAGCTTTTCATGCAAACTGCTTGAAACGTACAGTTAAGTTCAGTACTTCAATAATGGTTTGGAGTTGTTAAAGTGCTCATGGACTAGAAACTTTGTGTATAGTGAAAGGTATTGTCAATACTGAAGCATACAAGGCAGTTCTTGATAATTACATGATTCCAGCGTCTGAAGATGAAGGTGACTTTATTTTCCAACAAGATTCTGCATCATCTCACACATCGAAAACTACCATGTCTTGGCTTAATAACAATGAAATCCTAGTGCTTCCTTGGCCAGTCAATTCGCCGGATTGGAACCCCATAGAGAATATTTTGGGGTTTAATGAAGAAAAAACTTGAAATATTGGCCCCAAAGGACAAAAATGAACTTATAAACATCGTGAAATTTGTTTGGGATAATATCAGCCGAGAACAGTGCAAAAATTTAGTGGAAAGTATGCCGGATCGTTTGCGGAATGTAATTAAAGCTAAGAGCGATATAACTAAATACTGATTATTCTCACAGGTACTCGTTTGAATAGTTTGTTACTTGTTTACACATTATTCTAATTTTGTGGAAAATGATTTGATGTATACTATTTTTGTTTGATTTTTTTATGTGCAATTCGTTATAAGAATTTTTTTTAAACCATGATAATTATTTTAGGTTATATTCTTCAACAAATCACGTGAAATGTGACGCGACAAAAAGAATTTGTCAATCTTTAATTTTCCGTATAATAAATAAAAAATTTCAAGCACTTGAAACATGTTTTTCTCATTATTCTAATATTCTAGAGTTGGCTTGCAAGTAAAAATGTGCACTCATTTCAATATTCGTCAGGGAAAGCCCAGGAAAATCGGTGTCTGCCTTCAAATCGCACCGTGCGCGGAAAAGTGACCTATCGTCAAAAAGAGAGTTTTTCAGAAAAATCGTCTGATTTTACTTTTTTCCATTGTATTTCATTATAGAAAAAATAAGGATCCGTTAACTGTATCCAAACTATTCAACCAATCGTGTTAAGATTGATTTTATCTAAAGGGCTGGGGAGCCCAGTCGGTTAGGCGCTCACCTAGGCGCTCACCCTATAACGGTTGCGATGGTGCCCAACTCAGGTGTCGGCTTCGTCACTTGACTGTGGTTCTAAAATACGACGCCCGTCGCAAATAGCCCTCGTGTAACTCTAGTGCGACGATAATTCAAACTAAACTAAACTAAACTTGATTTTCTCTAATCGCTAGATATTTTAATTTTGAAAGTTTTAGCATTTATAACTCGAAAAGTCATATATCGTCGGTCAAATGACAAAACCACGAATGTGCAGATTCCAGGGATTTGCGGTTTTTGAAAAATCGGTTTAATCGGTTCTTTTTTTTTCCTCCGGTTTTAACCGGGACCAGTTAAAAGTAGCTAAAAACCAGTCCTTTGAAAAACCGGTTCTAGTTACTTGGTTGGTTGAACGACTGCGGCTGTCTATTTAGGATAGGTTTGAATTATCGTCGCACTAGAGCTACAAGAGGGCGACGGGCGTCGTAATGTAGAACCGCAATAATGTGATGAGTCGACGCCTGAGTGCAGATGCCACCCAACGCAGCTTTTAATGGCGACATCGTACGCAGCTTCGCGACTTTGGAGCATTAAGTGTACTGTATCGTGTAGTAAGATGTAATACACTAAGGTTTTGGCGAGACGGGAATCGTAATGTAGAACGCTAATCATGTAACGAACCGATACCGATTTCTCTACTTAAAAATATCTCGAAGTTATGATTTACGAATACTTCCTGAAAAACATAAATCCACAAAAAAACTCCTTATCAGATAATAAAAAGTTACGCCGTTTTTTTTAATTGAAAAATAGCACTTCCTGTGCCCCTTCTGATGATGTTTGTTGCCGCGTAATGTGTCATAGGAATAGCATTACCAGTAGCATAGTCCTTGATACTTTAGAGCATTATCCACAGCTAGAGAGTTAACAAATAATGAACCCATATCATACAAATCTATTATGATATATTTATGCCATAATCCATTGATTTATCTAACTGCATTAAATTTTCCTTCAGCTTAGGGGCTCGTCACTTGACTGTGGTTCTCAATTACGACGTCTGTCGCCAACTGCCATCGTGTAGCTCTGGAGCAAAGACAATGCAAACTAACAAATCTTCAGCTCGTTAAAAAGTTTATTCAAACCGGTTCTTCAGTTTTAACCGGATCACCTAAAGAAATGTTTTTGCCCATTTAACCGTAGCCAAAAACCGGTTTAACTGATTCCGGTTTTCCATCCCTTTGCACATTCGTGGTTTTGTCATTTAACCGACGATATGTCCTGTAGGTCAGTTTTCCGCGCACGGTGCGAAATGTGCAGTGTTTTCAACTTACTACAGTACGGCTTCGCGTTGCGCGACAAGCTGTTCAGTTCGGGCACCCAGGACCCATTCCTGCAGACGAGTGTCTCCGGGCCCCTCAGGCTGGTGGTGCTGTTGCAGCTGTAGTGCACCAGGGCGCCCTCTCGGGGCCGGCTCCAGCACGACTTCTCCTCGCTCATGTTGAAGGTGCCGGGCCCGGGGGAAGGGGGCACGGGGTCGCACCCGTAATCTAGGAGAAAAGGAGTTCACTCTCAAGATACAAACTTGACTGTGGTTCTTAAGAATGACGCCCTCGTGTAGCTCTAGTGCGACGATAATTCAAACTAAACGCAAGATACCCAAATCTAGGAGAGTTTATGACAGATATACGCTGGCGATATGGCTTAAGTTAGGTTGTAAGTTTTCCGATTGTCTATTTTAACTTTTATGGCTCGAAGTTCCGTCGACCTCATCACTTGACCAGGGGAAAATGACGAGGCGAATTCGGCTGTGTGAAAGCTCATCGGAGGCTAGAAATAGACAGCCGGAAACGTTTCAATCTAAACATGTAGCTTTAACACAGCCCGATTCGCCTAGCCATTTAGAACCCTGGTCAAGTGACGAGGTCGACACCGGAGTGGGTACCCAAAGCAAACCAGTGGAGCCATCGTGCGCTTGGCCGGGACTTTCGACTCACAGATTTAACAAGCACTTAGTAGCAATTTACTCAGAACAAATACAGACAAACAAACAACACCCATATCCATGCCCATATACCAGGATTCGAACCCTTCTGACAGCCTGGCCAGCTCCTTAACCCTTCAAGTGCCCAGTCGGCGTCGATATTGAGAACGAGACTTCAAAAAATTGCAATCAACTCATTGAACCTACTTTGTAGCAGGGTTACTCGTACTAAGGCAACACATAGGCGTATTGACACGGGGATGTGTTCTTTTTTTATTAATTTTTTTGGTTGAATTCACATCTAGGTAGAATTTTTCATGGGCTTATAGTTGCTAGTCTTGTAATTTAAAATCCCCGTTTTTTGTTATTATGGAAATACATAAAGTATTATTTCTATTGAAAATAAACTACAAAAACAATAATCAAATTTTTAGAAAACAGTGGTTTGAATTTACGTGGTTAGATGCCGAAAGCCTTTTGGTAATTTTAGTAAAATATCAATTCAACTAAATCAAAGTAAAAGATCTTAACCGTATCTTAATATGCCGATTGATGCCCTTGTTCGAGTAACCCAACTGAAACCAAAAGTGAGTTCAATCCGTTGGCTATTCTTTAGCGTTCTCGTAACCAATATCGCCAGTGCATCCTTTCAATACCCTACTCGTAACAAAATGCTAAAGAGCAATTATAACAAATTTCATTTTTTCTTCTTTCTAAAGACGTAGTCACTAAAATTTTCTCTCCGCTCTTTTCGACCCTTTGAGTTGTTTCTTCCACACACTGACAACATGCATAGGGAAACTGGTTTTACAGAACACTATCCACATAGGTGCAACTACCGTTTCTACTTCGCTTTTTTATCCAGCTTTTCAACCGAACGATCGACCGACACATTGGTCAAAAACCACAAAAAGAACCGCCGGTTTAGAACCGACCAAATTACAACCAATTAATAAACGTAAAAAAATAGTGCTGCCAAAAAAGAAGTTAGTTAAAAAAAATAATATTTACACTACGGAATCATTTTAAACACTGAATCTCCAAAGATACACCTCTCGCCCAACAACTATTTTCAATTTATTAAAAACCATTTCATTGGTAAACAAATTTTTCAATGAAAAGAATGTATGCAGGCACTACATCATTCGTTTAATCATGCTTTTTCTTGTCTTGGAAAATGATCGAAGAGCTTATTTCATTCGCATTCGTGCCCATTATATGTTGAAACTGTAAGTTTTCTTACAGTTTTTCCATATAATAGTTAGATATAAGGTACAAACAAAAGTCAATAAGTTGCACTCAATGTCCTGACGTCAGATACAACCTCGCTAAATGGTTGCATTGGGTGCCAGCTCAGGTATTGGCCTTGTCACTTACCCTCGCTAACAACTCTCGTCTAGCTTCAGTGCGACGTTTTCAACCAAAAATGTTTAATATTCATTGAATAACTGTAACCGCTTCTAGTATCGTCTCACGGAGCGGCATTTCAAAACACGTTTCGGACAATTTACGTGGGGCCGGGATAGCCTGGTCGGTAAGGTCTTGGACTGGCATCCCTAAGGTTGCGAGTTCGAGTCCCACTGCCTTCCGAAGACCCCCGTGTACGCTAATGGTGACTGGTGCACGTTAAATCCGTCGTGGTCACAAAGTCCTCCAAGTTCCCATACCAAATCAATACCTCTGGGGGTGACAAGTCAATCCAGGGGATCCTCTAGTTGGCCTCTGTCTCTAAAAAATTAGATGGATCCACTAACGTGTGTGTGTGATGTGTGTTGTGTCTGTCTTACTTGACGAAGGTTTATAAGCGGGTCTCTGACCAAGCACACAAACCTGAATATATATGTCTACCAACAATTTACGTGCCTTAGGAGTACATATTTCAATTGAACCAATCCATCAATTAACGTTTTTTGTAATTTGTAAACTGGTGTTTATTTGAAAAAATGAATCAAATAACAACATAGAAATAGGAATGTTTACAAGGTAAGCAAATGTTTTGTTTGGAAAGTTTATCTTGCACATTTGTCGGCTCAGAAAGTCAGATCGTCTTTAAAAGTTAATAGAAAAGTTAAAAGTTAGAGAAATAATCTTGTTAAAATTTAAAGATACGGCAATCGTGTCGGTGCATACTTTCATAAATTCTATGTTATTATTTTGTAATTAACTATTCTTTCTAGTTTTTTTAATTTTGGGTTGCGTACGCGGTGTGGAATTATGTTTGTTGCTAAGTCACGAAAATGTTCGGGGTGCAGATCTTTTTATTTTTCATTACTTTAATTTTTTTGGATTAAAATATATTTTCTACTTAAATTATTCCCTTGTTAAGGTTGTAAGTTGTGAATGCAATGATATTTCTAAAAAATGATCGCCGATATCGGGATTTTCAAGCGTCTAAGAACGACTATCGACGTAAAATCTGTTATTTTTAAAAACAAATCAATAAAAGAAGGGTCTTATTCATTTAAGTTTCTTGTTCATTAGTAAGGAGACTCGACTCAGAATATAATATTTTCAGAAAATAAAAATGAGTACTAGTAATAAAAACATATAGGCTATCCGCCGGCAATTATATCTTCTATTGAATTAGAAATGAAGAAAACTTATGAAATAGATACCTTTTAAATGTGTTGCAAGTTGCGATTAATTTGAAATAAAATGAAAACTATTGGCAACATAATCGGATATAAAAACTTTTGAAGTAACCTTTGCGAGTGGGTAGTAATTACCAATCTTTTATGGTAAATTCAAGTAATAAAATGTAAATTCAGTATTTTATTTCACAATTTCGAATATTTTATTGGTAGTAATGATTGAAGTTATTGTTTAATATAAAAGGTTTCGAAAATTGCATATCATGTCTAAAAAACACCTTCTGGATGAAATGGGCAAAAATAACGTTTTTTTTTATTCCCTGAACCTAGGATTCAGAAATATATTGGAACTAGTTAAGTTATTATGCATAAGTTAGATTTAAGGTATTTGAATAGTTTTCTAATTTAGAATAATAAAAATCCATGGTCCAGTGTTCTGTTTTCTAATTACCATCTAGTTTGAATTGTCTTTCTTATAATTACCACCTAATTACATTGATTAAACCTTCATAAAAAAAGTTGTCTGTTTAAACTTTTTGGAACGATTGTATAAAAAAGTACCAAAAAAATATTATTAGTTTAAATTTAGCTTTGTTTTATTTTCGAATTCTTACTTTTGTACTCCAGCTATACTTGGATTCTGTGGAACTCGGTAATTTTCCACCTTGGTTTGGTAAAAAGGATTTTTCCAGAAGTGCATGTTACCTAAATCATATGTGTGATAAAACTAAGTGTACGATAAACCCAAGTAGCTTTTATATAAAAATCGAATTATCCTTTGCTCCTAATTGCTTTAATTATTTAGCAAAACAAATTAAAATGAAAATCGCAACAAAAGATAACAGAAAATCATGGATAAACATTTTATGTTTACGAGTTTCCCGTATTTCTAAATAAACGTTCAACCGCCAAAAATAAACTGCCTCCTTTTGTGTCCACTCCGTTTTCGTTAAGGAGATGTCAAATAAAGCCGTTTATTTGCGTTACCCCTCGAATAACATTTCAACCACAAACATTAAGTACTTGCGATTATGATCGCTCAAATGAAGACGAATTGTCCTCAGTTTGTAAATGCGATGATAAAATAAAACTTCATTCCCCCTTACGCACTTAAGAGGGATGATCCCTCGCCACTATGCAATTGAAACGGGCTTTTCTGAAACGAACCAAGGATGGAAAACTGGATTTCTCAAGTTTACTATATTTATTCATGTTTTACCTGGTTTTTATTATAAATAACCTGGCAATAAATGCATCCATAGAGAGGAACTGTCATTATAAAAATTATTTTTACAGAAGTTTTTTTTTCGAAAAACAAAATTATCTTTATCTGCGGATATAGATACGAATACGTCTTAAAATTTGGAAAAAGGCAAGTTGAACTATTGATAGAGGAACTGCTTTAGTCACCTTAAATTTTTGACATTGTTAATATTAGTTTTTATCCTTATATCGATGTTTTAGTTTTTATGTATGTAACCCCTTTTAACTGAGGGGTATATTTTTGTGTATCAGTCTTATCCGATTAAATTATAAATGTCAATCTTCTGCAGCGAAATCAGGTGCATACATTTTCATATTAGCTTCCTTTTTCTGGGGGAGGGGAATAAAGGCTGATGAAAAATGTGTTTTCCCATGGTTTTGAGTAGTGCGATTCCTGTCCTCAAGGATAAAAAAAGAAAATAAGTTACTGAGCATAAAACTGTTTACTCGTACACCGATAACTTAATTTTAAGGATGTTTATTGGATCCATTAGGATTAACTCGATCCAATTCCACCCTGGCTAGCTTCGAAGCATCGGCGTTTAATTCTCCTTATTTTCAATGAAGGCGCATTTTTTCAGCGGAGTTTTGTGTGCGAGTAAATTTATGAGTTGACAAACGTGATTTAACTTATGATGTGCGTGAATTTCTTGAGTCCGTTTGTTTAGAAAAGTGTTACATATTTAAGGTGCAGTATCAAAGGATTTATCATTTTGCGGATATTTTGGTTGAGCACGTTTGAAATATTTAAGAAAATTGTAGTAAGTATTGCTAGTTTTAAAAATAGAATTTCATGAAAAGTATTTTAACTTTGGACTTCAATTGTTGGGACATTTTAATACACATTTTTACTAATATTTTGTCAAGTGTAAAAATAAGCACATCCTTTCAATGAAACCTGTCACAATAAATTTTCAATCGAGCAACGCTGCCATCACATGTTTTGGTATTTCTAATTGATAAGGCGTTGAAGTGTAAACAATAGAATTCATCTTCAATTGAGGCCAATATATTTCTTTTTTTCCCCTCCGAACTACTTTTCTCCACCTTTCTAAAGTTTTGCGAAAGCTTCTAACAATTGTGATTTTTTGTCTTTGTTTCCTTCTTCTAAGTTGACTTCACTTTAATAACAGAAGTTTACTAGAGCATATGGTGAGACACAAAAAACATCCAGAAAATCGACCAATTTTCACCCGGAAAAAGATTACGATGAATCCTGCTTTGCTATTGTTCGTAACTCGACAAAGGAGGTATTAAATGACTGCGACGCTCCCGTAAACAATACAAGCGCCCTCTTAAGCCTTTTTAAAAAAGCCAGAAACGTGATTTTTCGAAAGTTATCTTGACTCCTGTGTCTCGTTAAAAAGGGGTTGACAAATTATGGTATTTGCAGAAAAAGTTTGAAATAAAGCGCCATACAAAAATGTCGAGTTTGTTCTTTACGCTTCTAAGACTTTATCGTCGATTGCGAGGAACCATGTACTTCCAAACTTTTATCCGTTGGGGGCATGCCTTGTTTTGGACGCGGAAAAAAAAATCTTACACGTTATTAATAACAATTTTATTTTTGTCTTCCTATCGTAGAATTTTAACGGGGAAAGTTTAAATCTCTAAATTGAACTTTTGGAGAAGCTCTTGGGATATCACATACTATTTGAAATAGTAAAATTTCGGGAAAATCTACTTAAAAGAAACTAAAATGTCAAAAAATATATTTACATGCATGCAGCACCAGATTTCTTATAGGATATGAACACTGTAGTAATTAATTACTTCTAAAAAAAACTGAAGATCCAAGTTATTCCGGTTTTTCTTGTTTCGTAAATTTTTTGTAGACCTTTTCTCAGAAACAATATTTTATAAACAAATATTTTCATGGAAGCCTAGTTTTTTTAAAAACATCATTTTATAATTTTTAAGAAATTTCATTAAAATAAGTAAGATATAATCATATATGTTATATGATCTAATTAAACACTTTACTTAAAAAATTATGTTATTTTGGTTTACGTCACAGAAGATTTAAATAATTTTTCACTGGATTGGTGTTTATTCATATTTTAGTTCACTTTTAATCCATATCAAATTTGCATAAACTAAAGACTGTTTTTTTTATATGGCATACCATACCATAATTATTTCCGCACATTAAATCTTCATTTTTTAAATGAGAAGTAATCATTTTTTCGTTTCAAAGTGCTTGACTCAAAACAAAGAAAGAAGCTATCTTCCACAAATAGAAAGAAGTGACTTATTGATTCCCAGTTTACCAAGAGGGTTTAACAAAAAAACAAATTGGGCATCCTTTCAAATTGGCAATAGAGCTAAAGTTTTGTTAGTCAAATCTAATAAGTGCTAATTTTTTTTGGTACAGTAACTATTCTAAATAAGGGAGTGAAATTGACAGAATGCATTTTCTTGGTAAATGATAATCTAGAAAACCAAAATTTGTAACATTGACGAAACGTTTTAGATGACAATATAAATAAATACTTTTTGTTTCCATTTTAAACTCGTCAAAAATGTATACATTGCATTGTAATTACTTTAAAAAATGTTATTGGTATAATTGTTTTGAAATATTTTATTAAAAAAATATGAACAAAAAATAATTTGTCATACGAAAAAAATTGCTTTTAAGTAATCGCTCAATTTAAGTGTTCTTTAGGTAGTAATTTTTATCTGACACTTATTCAGTACCCTCACTGTAGTTTATTTTATTACTAAATTTATATCTTCTGGAAAACATTGTTTTTTTATTTAAATATTAAAGTATAACGATCACAAAATTATTTCAAAATACATATTGTGTGTCAAAATATCGTTAAAAGCTTTGCATCTCGCTCCAAGTATTATAAGTTATCAAAAAAAAAATTCTCTGTCAATTGGAATCTTTTTGGCCTAGTTTTGAAGTTGCAAGATGGCGGCCAAGGTGAAAACTTTTCACACTTCACCAACAAGTCTAAATGTTTTAAATAATATGGTCTTTCAAAACAATTTAGTTTGAGACTATTTTGGAGAAATTCGAGCAATTTTAGCATTTTTTAGATTTTGATGGTAAATCCAAGTTGGGGTTAAAATGGCGGTCTTCCCAAAACCCATAGGGTGTAGACTTTTAGTATGTTCGAGACATTATTCTGAGCCAGAACATCCTTACCTTGATTCGTTTGTAATTTATTTGATGTTTAGCACTATTTTCGTTCACTTTGACTGAACAGATAGTGTTTATATGATAGAGTACCAAATAGATTTTGAAATTGCTACATTTTTATTTTTTGCCTGCACATAAAAGATAATTTCTATTAAGAATAATTTACTTGAAAATAATTCACTCGAAACTTTCTAAGAATTCTATAAAAAACGTTCTTATTATGGTTCAACACCACATGCCATTTTTTGAAACGTAATAAAATAACATGTGTGCTTAATAAGCTACCAAAAGAATGACTTTATTTGAAGCCCGACCTGATTGAAAGGGTGACGTGTAGAAACTTTGCAAGATTCTTAACGTCGATCTCGCCAAATACAAACACAGAGTGAAGAAAAAATTAATTTTCCAGGGATCAAAATCGGCCGAGTAGAAAACCTTCCGACACAACGAATGTAAACAGTAAAGGAAAACAAATTACAAAAGAAAACGTCTTGGCGAATAAGAGAACTTCTCGCAAAGAATATGTTTCCGGTTGACGCGTTTTAACATGGCCCAAGTATTATCGAGGTATTATTACAATAGAATGAGCTTTTTGTACGTGAAGAGTCGAGTCACCTATTCAGGAAATTCCCTAATCGGAGTAGCAGTTAGGAGTGGAATGGAATCAGACGTCCATTTTTAGAGAAGAATGTTAATAGAAAAAATTAACATTATTTAAAAAGCCTTTCTCGATTGCTGTTTTTTTACAATTCTGTTCATCTTACGAATTCAAATTCGTAATGGTAATAAAAAATATTTTAAGTACTTCTTTATTGTCTATTCTTTGGTGATGCAAAAATGAGCCCTCACTGTTTTCGTTTCAAATTTTTGACGTAACTTTTAAAATTTTTTTTAATGTTTCGCGCTTAAGAAAACTTCAAAAATTGTAGATCATAAGAATTTAATATTTTTGTTATATTATAACATTTACTTATCATTTGATTTTATACAATACAGCGTCGATTTTGATTGTATCTCGTGTACTACTAGAGCTGCATGAGGGCAATTGAATCGTTTATTTCACAAACCAGTGAAGTGCTTTCTACATTCACCTTTGATTACTTGGCAATAAAATGATTCAGCCAAACGAGTGATAGTTGAAGAAATTTGGTCTAACTAATCTAGGGGGTGGATACATAGACATACGCCAGTGGCACTGAAAAGGAGAAATACCGAAAAGCAAGGTCGTTCCTGATTATGGTGGATCGAATTTTTTTAAATGATGCTTTTGGGGGGTAGAGTGGAAAAAGTGCATCTATACCTAAGTAAGTTCTGTTCAAATTTTCACTATCCTATAATTGTGTTTTGTAATGACAAGGGACGTGAAATTTCAAAAATTTAGTAAAATTGCCAAATTTCTTTGTAAAAAAATTCATGTGTCATAGCACTTCATGTCGGCCGTCGAAGTAAATACTTAATTAAAAAAATAACCTGCTTTAAACAAATTTTAAAATTTTGCGATTTTTCAAAACTTTTGAAATTTCACATCCTTTGCCAGAACAGAAGACATTATTCTAGGGTGGTGAAATTTTTTTTATGTACGAGGGCTGTTTTTTTTCAACCTCCGATGGGCTGTAACAAAAAGACGGGTCAAAATACAAAAAAGATTTTTTTTACCAAAAGTAATGTACAATACTGCTTATTTCTCCACATAATCATCTTGGCGATTAAGGCATTTGTTATACATGTAAACAAGCTTTGAAATACCCTCTTCATAAAATGTAGCCGCCAATGATTGGGAGGGAGTTGTGACGGTTTCGTTTAAAGTTAAATTTGGAAGCTTTACTTTAAAGCTTTACTATTTTTCTCTGTCCTCCAAGCCACTGCTAGTCCATAATTCACTTATCGTGAACATTTGAGTTTCCCTAAACACTTGGTCAACTCGCTGAACAATACCGTCTGTAGCGACAGACTTGCTTCCTTGGTCCCCTTCTTCATGAACATCAGTATTGTTCAGCGAGTTGACCAAGTGTTTAGGGAAACTCGAAGGTTTACCATAAGTGAATTATTGATAAGCATAGATGGCTTGGATTGTAGCGCTTCCAAGTTGACGTGGAGTTCAAAGAAACCGTCACAACTCCCTTCAAATCATTGGTGGCTACATTTTATGAAGAGGGTATTTCAAAGCTTGTTTACAGATGACAAATGCTTTAATCGTCAAGGTGATTATAGGGAGAAATAAGCAGTATTGTACTTTACTTTTAGTAAAAAAATCTTTTTTGTGACCCGTCTTCTTCTTGACCCGTCTTTTTGTTACAGCCCATCGGAGGTTGAAAAAACAACAGCCCTCGTATATAGGCAATTTTTCCACTCTACCCCAAAAGTGTCATAATTTTTTTCACCCTATTCCTGATGCTTCAGGTCCCATTTTAAGAAATGCCAATTCCTTACCTCCAAACAACTTGTAGACTATGCCCCTCCGCCACGAGGTCCCTTCAATCACAAAGAAGCACCGCAGAGAGATGTTCGTGTAGCTGGTCCAGTCCCGGATGAGAAACGTGTTGGTGAGTGTGATCTCGTAGGTGTGGTTGCGCAGGGTGAGGACGCGGTCAAAGGGCAGGTTGGTGAGGAATGTCCTCGTGTCCTCGTTATACACCCCGCAAGAAGAAGCTGGTTTCGGGAACAGCCCGACACAGTGCATGCTGATGGTGTCAGTACAAGTGTCCATGTCCAGATGGGTGGTCCACACATTGTCCTGACAGGCGTCTGAATTAATCAATGAGATCCAAGGGATTTAAAAAAGATTATACTAAATAGGATTGAACATACAAAATGCATTTGAAAGAAAATGATCATCAGAAATTCGTTTTAACACAACATTTTGTTTTTAAATACGCAATTTATTATCAATTGGTCAATAATTGGATCGATGTATCTTGCCAAAGTAATTAGAATGAAATCAAAACTAATTGGAACGCGCGAAATATATAGAATTCGCTAACTTGGAAAGGCAGCAACATTGTAAATACTTTAAATATTTAAATTACATTTTTTTCAAATTCAATTAAATGAGGAATTTCGAAGCTATAAATCTAATCATAGCTCTAAATCTGCAATGTTTCCTTTAAGTTTTGCTAATGAGTACAGTCGGTGTAAACTGGATTTCCTTAAATAAAGATTAAAAACAATTTCGTACAACATCGAAGGCAATGCATTCTATTGCTTACGAAAACATTATATGCAATTTCTTATTTTTGATGTTTAAAAAAATACAATTTCTTATAAATGTACGGTATATCATTTGAGCAGTTTATTCCACTTTTAAAATTTAATTTAGAAGGTTTTGGTTTATATTCTTTTCATTCTTTTCTTTTCAATTTGACACTCAACAATATTAAACAAATCTCTCTGGATGTTTAGTAGCTAAAGGCTTAAGAGACGTTTTGTTTAAAAATTGTGTGAAAAGCAGTTTCCTCGATCTGACATTTATCTTTAGTCAGGAGAATCAAACTCCAAAGTATATGACAAAAAATCAAAAGGTGAATATTTCACAGTCGGAATCCCTTTAATCTTTTATTTCTTCGTGGAAATCTAATCAGTTGACAGAAGTGTCAAATAACAGATATTCTTGTAAATAATTCAGAGCATCACTCCAACTGAGTGACTTATCGGGAAAACGACATTTCCGACAAAGAATACGATTTATTCTGCTGATTTTCTTCATTCCGATATGAATTACAATTTTTATCATATTCTTTTACCAATAATAGAGGGAATATTAAAAAAATGTATTTTAAATAGCTAAATATTGAATTTGATAATAGATATGTTTAAAAATTGCCTTTTGGCTGCGCTTTTTGAAATTGCAGAACGAAAATACAGGTACGTTACCCTATAGTTCACTCAAGATAAGATAAAAGCCGGAGTAAATAAAAACACGTGATATTTGGAGAGATAGGTTTCGAAATAGGCAAAAAAAGTAGTTAACGTTTATGCCTTTTTGTCGCAAGTGTTCGTTTTAGTCTTAGTTGGGGTGACGTCAACGTGTTTGAACTACTATGAGACCTACTTTTAAGTCAATAAAAAAGTATAACTAATAAGTATTTCAAGACTTTATTTTTAAAAATAATTTATCTTTCGCTTTATTGATATTTCAAACATGCTACTTCAATTTTTTTAAGGTCCTTTTTTAGGAAAGTGAAGTATGGTTTAAAATAGTATTTGTGTTCCGAAGAAATCTGGCAACAGCATATAAACTAGATAGCCTGCTTGGAGAAAACAGTGTAAATGTAGAGTGAATTTCTCGATAATTTGGCTACCTGTTTGTTATGACCTGGATATCAGGTTGTCGCGAATGACTTTAGTTTGTACTTAATGCTGACACTTTCCCGAATAGTACAAAGTTTGCGCAATGTAAAATTTTCTAGATGTTGCACATTAACTTTATCCTAGCGCTACAAAACAGACCTAAATAAATTCGGATCTTATAATAGGGATGGTTAGTCCCATAGACTTCACCTGGACTAGACCTGGAATGCATCATTTTTGAGCTCACGATATCTGTTAAAGTGTTGCTTTAAAATATCACGAAAGAAATATGAAGACCATCTAGTTATTTAACGATTAATTTCCAAGATTTTTAAATTGTTCGGCTAGTGTTCATATACTATGCCATCCAATATTAATAATTAAATAACGAGATCGTATTTTCTTCTCAAATTTGTTCTAACTATTTTCATATCTGGTGAAAATCTGCACACCTTTCAAGAAATGCTTTGGCAGATGATTTTATAAAGTAGTGATATGGCGGGTCGTTGATGACTCACCCACAATGACATAAAACTGGAAATCTGTGTATCCCTGCATTTCGTTGGTCTGTACCACACACCGATAGTTGCCTTCCATCTCCATGTGTGCCTGCCTGATGATGATGACTGTGGGGTCGGAATTGGAGATTTCCGTCCTACCGAAGAAGATCTCTTTTGCCACAGGGCGCCTGTTCGGCCTCCACACATACACCTCGATCCTCTCTTCAGACCCCCGTCTCTTCCATTCCCATCTGAAAGGCATTGGTTTGGTTGAATGGACTTCCGGCTACACGTGACGGCCTACTCAACTACTAAGGCCGAAGAACCCAAACAAGCTCGGGGACGGAAATTTTGACGTCATAGTTCCGAGTGACGTTCCGAAGATGAAGACAACCTGTCTCGAAACCTGTTTGGAACCACTCGTTCACGGCTGACCACAATTTTAGGGTTCCGAATGCGTCCGAACTGGTTTCTCGATCGTCGGCACTGGGAGCAGTGACGTCAAAATTTCCGTCTACGCTCATGTTTGGGACAGCTTCTCTGGCCTTGTTATTGAAGTTGGCCGTGGACGAATGGAGGATTTCAACATGTTTCACAATGTGCTTTCGAAAATAGTAATATTTATCTATCAATTTCGGTAATGCGAGATATTGACAACCATCACGGCATCTAGACGAGTCGTAAGCAGAAGCACAATGTTAAAAAAATGTTTCAATTTTATCAAATACTAAAATCTTAATGAACGTTAAAATAAAGTAACATGACTCCATTTTGCAGATTCAAGGATGTTTAAAATTCACTAATTCCTACTAAAATATTTGTTTTGAAAAGGACAGGTGGTTTCTCCAGGTGCGCCACCTGAAGAAACGAGTACTTTCATTTCGAATGAAGTTGAGTATAAGAAACAAAGAACTTGCATGTTCCTCCCTTAAAAGAGTTATTATTTTTTCCCCTAAGTTTTTGATCCTAAATTCTAAAGTAATCCGAATATTAGATTTATTTTCATATATTTATTTTTGTATGGAGTTGTAAAATATATTCCCTTAAAATAATAGTTTTTTCTAATAAATTTAGGGAAAATAACTAATTTTTAGCCTAAAAAGTGCAGAATATTTTTGAAGAAGAGTTTCCTCTTTTATGGGACAGATTTCACGTTTTCTTAATATTGCAAATATCATTATTTATTTTTAAATACACGAGGCTTAGGATAATAACTGTATTAAATGATAAAAATTAAAAAAACAAAAAATAACCCGTTTCTTATTTTTGATATAAGTCAAAGAATTATTTATTGACTAAAAATTAAGTGCATCTTCTCATTTAAAAAATGCTTAACAAAATGTTTGTTAATAATGTCACTGGTTCACTATTTTTTTAAAAATTAATAAAAGATTATTATCAACTAATTCCCACAGACAGATTAAAGAAATACGTTTAAAAAATATGTGCGAATTATTTCAACACCATGTGAGAAGTAAATTTTGAGTTATGTAAATTTAAAGTCAGAATATCAGAATGATTAAGTAGAGTACCAGCTTTGAAGTTTAGAAAGTATATGAAATATTTAAAGTATATAAATTCTCTTGTGAGAGTATAAGCTACCATCTTTATATTTTTGTGGAGCCTATAACTAAAACTTATTAAGTTCAACTTTTTTTGATAGACTTTAAAAGTACTTGTTGCTTTCATGGCTGAATTCCTGCTATAGGTGTTGCTCTCGGGAAACTCTTATAACATGCAACAATAAATTAAATATCTCAAGTTCGACTGCAGATAAAAATATAATTTAATGTCAAATTATCCAGAAATGATTGTATTTTTTTTTAAAGATAATCATATTTTTGACTTTTGTGTCCCATACCCCCTTAACGCCTTCTTTTGCTACTTGGGATAAAATTTGCCTCACCTGACGGAAGAGACTGTTTCGTCTTGTGCAGTCTGGTAGTTGCAGTGCAGGGAGGCCACTTCATTTTGCAGGGCGTAATCGGTGCGGTTCGATTCCGTCATCAAAGTGATGTTGGACACAATCACCCCAGAAGTTCCTGCAAAAAAAAATCACGGAGCTGTTAACCAAAAATATTGAAACTATAGGTTAATGCCATAAGTACAGCTGTGGATAAAAAAAAAGTAAACACTAGGATTATTTCGGACGTTAGTCATCCTATGGAATCGGACCTTTCTGACTTTGTGAATAAATAACATTCTGAGTTAAATTCATGACACAAAGTTTGCATAAGGGGCCGTCTTCATATTAAAAATGTTACCAACTTCAAAATTTTGAATATAAACACCCCTCTTTGAGTCCATATTTCAAATTTATGACATATTTTAACACGAAATACCAAGTTTTGTTAGTTTTTGAGCATTATTAGTGGAGTTAGAGACTTGCAAAGTTTAGGGGCCATAATGTTAAATGAGTTGCACATAAAAAACTATCCCACTCTATAAATAATTAAGATAATAAAACGAATTTTGTACTAAATAATAATTATAATAACCCAAACAAAATGCATACACTATTGAGGTATTTAAAATAAATTTTATATTTTTAAATAATTTTTATATTAATTTTTAAAAAAATTATGAATAGAAACCCCTTAATATTTTTACAGAAATGAATTTAAGACATGAAGTTTAAGCGAAATCCCAATTTTTAAATTTTTTATCCATAATTTGCTGAGTAAATCACAAAATACTTTTTAATTACCCGTTAGGGGACTGTATATAAGATTACAATATGCGAACTTGATAAACAAATACGGCCTTGCAAAAGGAAGAAAACATTAAACCAACGACCTGAAAATTCTGATGTAACACAACAGGCGCCTTTAAGGTTGATTAATGATAGTTTATTTGGTTTTGGCTTAAATAACGCCCCACTAGAGCTATTAAATATTGATATATATATATAACAACTGCCGAAGTGCCGGAAAAGCTCTGAGTGAACATTAGTTAAATCTGTATTTGGAATAAGTAACGTTAACCAAAGTATTTATTATATTTTAAGCAAATATAAACTATCGAATTATAAGCTTATCACTTTCATGTATATAACTTTCATATAGTCATTTCTAGAATAGCTACGTTTAAATTGATTACTTTTTAATTGTAGTAGGCCTTCTAATATTTCATCTATTATTCGCTTTTATTTATTCTTTTTACTCTTTACTCGTAAATATTGTTTTAAAATCGATGTTCAATAAAAATATTTGTTCATCTAGCTCTGCTTTATTCATCTTTTATTTAAACATGGAAGCGATGCGCGGTATTTTTAAGAAAAATCTACTGAACAACTTTTACGAATTTAAATATTAAAATTTTTCGTTTTGTATTTACAATAAATTTTTGCTTCAGGCAAATCATATACACGCATGAACTAATGTATTTGAGCCTGTATCCGAAAAAAAGATATTCTATTCATCTTTTAAAATGTTTTTATTAAATTTCAATGCATGCATCTCCAATTATTTTTTTTTCTAATGGGGCTGCAATATTGGCGGTCAAGCTTTTACAGACTCGGCATGTTAAACAGAACTGAGAGCCATTTTTAAAAATATTATTTTTTCAGTGTATTGGGTTAAAGTCAATTTATTTCGTATATTTAAACAAATGTTTATAATTTTGTATTTATTTTTAGTAAGAAAGTATATTAGTTATTTAACGTCACATAGAATTGAATAAAAATGAACTCACAATAAATTTAATATTTTCTAAATAGCGCGTGTATGCTCACGCGCTATTTTTTTCTTTTTCTAAATCACTTATATATTTTTAAAATTCATCACCGAAAATTTTTTAATGAAGGATTATGGTAAGAATCTTTGTAATTAACCCAACTCTAAGAGCCGAACTCTTGAATATAATTATACGGATGCAATGCTTTTTTAAAAAAATAATCAACTATGGTAAGTGCTCAGAAATTTTTTAAAAACATAACTATAGGCTTGGGTTGCATTTCCATGCTTTATTTTTTTTTTAATTACAAAAGGAAAATTTTTATTTTACAGTAACAAACGATTTTTCGCATTTCAAACTATTATTGTCTGCTCGTCTATTTTGAACGCCCTGAAAGTGTTTAAAAATATTCCATCGTCATGAAAATATTATAAAATACTATGCAGTTAGATATAAATATCTTTGAATCCAATTCATAAAATAAAATATGTTAACTAGTAAAATAATTGAAAAATACGTACCAATTATAGTTTATTTACTTTTTTAAAGATAATTTATAGTTTTTTCTGTCATTCTTAATTTAAAAATTCAAATTAATATTTTTATTTTTGATTATAATTAAATTAAGTTTGAATTTTTAATAAATTATGGATCAGAAAATATTCTTTAAAAAACTAAATCACACGTCCGTCTCTCTCAAATATGTAAACTAAAACTTAACTACAACTTTCAGCATGCCAACGAATGATTAATATTCAATAATAAATAAAAAAAAATAAAAAAAATTGTATCTTTATAAACAAGTTTACTAACAAAACATATCTCTAAACTTAAAATATATCGTGGCTCTCATAAAAAATAAATATTGTTGTCTCGTTACTCAATGGCGCCCAGCATAGAAATCCTTGACATACACAAAAAAATTTAAACTTTAATAAGTAAACTTAAAAAGTTAACTATACAGTTGAAATAAACTTGCAAAAAGGGGGAAAAAATTAGATTTCATCACCATTAACTTTTGATCCCTTTCAGAGCTCCTCAACATATTCTACCATATATTTCAATATTTCGCTTTTCCCCTCGGACGAACCTATAGACTACGCTTGTTAATTTAGAGATGGTCCCCCAAAGGACATCAAGTGATTCGATTAAATAACTCGTCAAATATTCATCCAAATGTAACAAAAACTTAGATTTAGGGTTTTTTGAGGGCGCTTAACATTTCTAAGTTATTAAAATTGGGTGTTGCTATTGGAAATTTTAAAGTTTGTAACATTTTTAATGTGAAGACGGCCCCTTATGCAAATTTTGTGTCATGCAATTAACTCAGAATGTTATTTATTCACAAAGTCAAAAAGGTCCGATTCCTTATGATGACTAACGGCCGAAATAATCTTAGTGTTTACTTTTTTTTGTCCACAGCTGTACCTATTAAACTGATGCACCATTTTGAGGGAAGTTACTTTAAATAATTGTCTGATATAATACTAACAAACATACCGAAATATAAGATGAGACACAAATCCTCTATGAAATAAAAAAAGTTAATTATTGCACCATTCTAACAAACTTTTATAATTTGATTTGTGTGAAATTGAATTTAGTTTAGAATTGTTTTATTTAATTTAACAGGCAATAAAAACCCTCACAAAAATCAGAACAGTGTTTTATGCATGCTCAAAAAATGCACATTTTCTATAAATGTTAAGTCTTCCTTTTTTAAAGCAATGCTTCACTCTACATTTTCATAAGCTACTCGTATCTATTTTGGAGGATCTGAAATTCTCGTGGTCTATCTTTATTGAAAAACGTTCAAAAAGAAAGAATTTTGTATACATTTTAGTCTATCAGCTAATCTGAACTTATATAAATAAATTCAGATAAACATGAACTCAAACGTAACTTGTTCAATATTTTTTTAAAGATTTAAAAATCTTATCTGCAGTTTTATAAATCGTGGTTACTCCAAAAGTTTCCAAAATGCTACTATTTCTCCCCATCTTGGATGGGTTTTCCCCTAAGTAAATTCAGAAATTGGTTGAAGTACATATTTTATAAATCTTTATATATATTTTTTAAAAGTATTTTTTTTCTTTTTATTGTTAACCCACCCCATAGATTAATTTATCTTATTTATATAAGTTATTTATAATATCTTTTGGGAGGACGCGAGACAAGTTTATGATAAAGTTAAGTTTAGTAGACTAATTAGTTTATTGACGAAAGACATTTTTTACACCATCTGTGACAACTGTTTTCTTATACAGAGGACACCCGATCAAAATTGAAATGGATTACAATATATTTAAATTATCTAAAAATAAACTACACTAATATGTAAAGCGTTGTTTTTAAGACCAATAGTTTTCGAGTTGAAGCCCATTGATGGTGGCAGCAATCCCCCAGGAAGTGCATCCATAAAAAAGATGTGTTGTTGTAGTCAGTGGGGCGCAAACGAAGTAGTTTCCAGGGATTGGTGTGAGATGTTCGGATTGTTTTTGCTGTGGCTTGAGTAAGATTTTGGAAATGGACCAATTCCAAATGGACCTATTAACCCCATAGCAAACGAATTTGTGCATGCCGTTTAGCTGTAGAGTTCTCTCCAAATATGGATAATTTTATTATTTGTTTGTATGAACTGCATTTAGAAATCGAAGTAGATTGAATTGGATAAAATTTAACAGAACAATATTTACTAATTTTATAACTCTTGAATAATGTCTTGCCATTCGTATTTTAAAAATTAATTTATCTTATTCTGGCCCTTCTGTAGAGTAATATGAACTTATACTTTGACTTTTAATAACTTTAAATACTTTTAATTTTTAAAATTTTAAAATTATATCGTTTTTTAAGATTTTTTTGAATTTTTTGATAGTTTCTAAGAACTGTTTCATGTTTTTTGCTAATGGAAATCACAACAACAGTTACAAACCCTGTCAGAAATTATCTTTTCCAATTACGAACGATTGTAAATGAAATTCTTATATTCTTTTGTCAGTATTAAATATTAAAAAAACTAATAGATTTAATAAAGATTTCATCACCAGTAATTTACTTACTATAAACTTTTCTAACATAACGTACGTAATATTTACAAAAAGAAAAAAAGCTAATCTTCTCTTACTTGCAAGAAACTCTCGACTTACGAAAACTATTTTATAACATCATATTCAATCTCATAAAATTCTTTGAAATGGCTTTTTTACGTTATGTATTACGAATAAATTTACTCCATAAACAGAAATACATACTCCTAACGACCACCCTATTGATTTATATATTTAAATTTCCCATCTTATTAATCAAACGAGATAGGAATGGTAAGTCAAAGAACTTCTAATCTCCTTTATTATATGGAAGACGAGCATCCAAGGTTGGATAAGTTTGCAAAACCTTTCGTACTGTTTATTATGATTTATACATTATTTTAATGACCGCATATTATGGACGAACATTTTCAATCTCATCATCTTTTCTGCAGGCTAATGAGTATTTCCCAACCCTTTAGATCGTTTCAATGGCATCTTATTCGAGACACTCGTAGCTTTTCATGGTTAGGAGTTTGTGAGACAGAAAGTAAGAATGCTACTCAAAGTATAAGGCTATTAAGTTTTCACGGTATCAATAGTGAATTTAGAAAAACTTTATTATTATCAATAATCCGGTTGGTAAAATGACTGTTTGCATTTTGCATAAAAACGAACATTTTTTTAATAATAATAATGAGATTTTTTGTCCCTTTCATATTAAAAGAAGACATGGGACCATTCCATCATTAAAACTATCGCTCAACCGGTATGTTGTTATTGCCCTTGATTATTAGCGAATGGGCCCGGGCTGGAATTCTTGATAGAGCATGGATGTATGGTAAAAAAATTGAACTTTTGCCGCGTCTCGAAAAGAAAGTAGTTACCCTTATCTATCTGGAATCATCATCTAGATGTCAATAAACGTATTCCTTCTTTCGTGTGCAATGTATTAAAGCATACCTCGCATCCACGCAAGAAGCACAGGGCTCCAATGAACCCGCATAAACACTTTATACCAACATTAGGGGAGAGTGGGGGCTATTGGGACAAATTTTTATTAACCTCTGTATTTCAGCAAAAATACAAGAATTTCTTTTTTTACAAGATCATAAACTGAACACTCATTTACTTAAAAAGTCATTCGGCAGATGTTAAAACATTACCCTATTTTAGTTGCTGAAAATTTTAAACAAACATGTAAATGTCCCATTAACCCCCATATGTGGGGGTCTATATGGTAAATTTTTCCTTAATTAAAATTTCAAAAAAGATAAAATTAATCAGAAAATGACATGAAAATAAAATTTTAAAGCAAACACCATTTATATTATGTATACATACTGGAATTTTATTTTTTTAAACAATTATTTCCCATTGAAAGGTAAAATATCAAAGTTAAAACTCGAAATCAAAGATGGTCCCATAATTTTTTGTTGAATCCCTGGAAAGGATAGTTTGTGTAGTTTGTAGTAATGATAGTTTGTGTTTGTATCTTCTAAAATTTATCACAAACTTGTCCTCTTTTTCAGGGTAAGTGAATTTAAAAAGACCGTCTTTATCTTCAAATAGCTTACACGGAGTTAATCACTTTCTATTTCAGAAATCAATTCAACGTAATAACGAATTGTTTCCTTTCTAACAAATTTTACCACGAACAAATTATTTATCATCACCAAGTTCTGTTCAGATGTAATTAATGAAATTGCAGGTGGAAAAATGTCACCAATAAAGCTACTTGAACTTTCACTTATTATACTACGAAAACAGTTCAAAAAGTTTAAAACTAAAGTTTAAAAAAGTTTTTTGACAACTTGACTGAATAAGATATTAGAGATTTAGATAGATTCTTCAAGAGAAGTATACAAATCTAGGTTTATTCGTGTCTCATTTAACCCCACAGTTTCAGTCCCTTTAGACCCCACAGTGTTTTTTTTTTTATAAATGATCCAACACAGAAGCACGTGTATTTCACAACAGTATTTGACACATATCTTATTCTATGATATGTCATATACCTAAAAATATAGTTTAAACCTCAGATAGTTTTTATTTAATACTTTAAAAGTGAAAAAAAGATACTTTTAACTAACTTAGGATTCTCCAAAACAACAATTCTTCTCTCCACTTCAACACATACGTTTAATTGCTGATCTTTGGTTGTTAAAATGTGAAGTCTAACTGTTACAACGCTGTAGTGTAGAAATATTTGAAAAAAAGTAAATTTTTCCCCGCTTTAGGCCCCTTGTCCCATTAGCCCTGCGTCCCATTAGCCCCCACTCTCCCCTATTATTATTGTACTAACAATCTTTAAATGTAAATCCACCGAACTCCGCGCTGTCAAGTGTATCCATTCAATTAGTCCCGATGCTTCTAATTGATATTGGGGGTGTTATAGCATTTATCTTTTATCAGCCTATCCCTGTCTGCTCCGTTTGACATCTTGTCATAGGCCCCTGCGTTGGTGGATGATAAGTTGTACTCTTCAATTTGCTGTAATGGGGAAATTCGCATTTGGAGTGACAGCCACTCATTGGGCGAAAGGCTGTTGTACCTGCTAATGATTTAATAATTGCTAAAAGGTTGGAACAGTCAAATTAGAGTTTTTGTCAACGTAGTTTGCTGTTTAATACGTATTGATTGAGTATCTTCAAGTCGGAATAATTATCCAATTAAGATGGTTTATGGTACTTTACAAATGTGTGGTCTGTGTTTTGGTGAAGTGTATGACTCATTTTGTTCAGTGAAAAATCGGGTAATTAAAAGTCATCTGTAAGAGGTTTAATCCTTCAACATTATGTTGTTGATTGCTTAGTTTGTATATGATTTGTTATTCGGCATGTTTTCTGTTTATCATGTCAGGTGATAAGCTACTCTTTGTTTTAGATTATTATTGGTTTCTGTTAGTATTTAAGCAATTTCTTGTTTAGTTTGATTATATTGTTTAGGAATATTTTATAAAAAAAACCCCTTTCAGTAAGAGAAAACACATTAATTTAGTGGGAGACAAAATTAATTCACCTTCCGAAAATCTAACACACTTTGATTTCTTCCCCACTTATTTTGGTGAAGCGTGCTGCCCTGCATGCCACATGAACTACCGCCGACCTAGAAAAGCTAAAAGTCCCGTGTAAAGGGAGTGCACGTTAAACATGCTCTAAAGTCCTGCATATGATGTCGCCCTTTCAAGTTGCTTTGTTTGCCTATTCAGATGTCGGCTTGTCCCTTGACTGGGGTTCTAAACTACGACACCCGTTGCCATAAGTCCTTGTTCGCTCTAGTTCGACCATAATTCAACTGAATTCACTGATGCCTGAATTATTTGAAGCATTATTGTTTTCTCATATTTTTTAATTAATTACATTGTGGATTAGGAAATAAAAAGATCACATGCCTCATCATTACCAAAGCTATGAGCCTAGGTCCTAATCGCACACTCAACATCAATTTGGAGGTTAGAGCTATTTTTGTTCGACAAGGTGGCAAAAAGCTCTTTTAGGCGGTTAAAGACGGCAAAATTGTCTTACTTTAAAACGAGGAAATACTTCCCCCCCCTTCTCATGGTCCGAAATGTGTGGCTGAAATAAAGCACTATGAAAAATAACGAAGAAATGCAGACCTTTCCATATAGAAAATACTGCGACATTGCATCATAGAAAATGTATAAAGGGAAAAAGTAGTATTTTATGGTATGAGTAGTATTTAATGGAGTAGTATATTGCTGGGCGTATTAGTAGTATTTAAGCCCTGGTTTGTAAGAACACAAATTCGGACGCTGAGCTGTGCGTCCGAATTTCCCGCTTTCTTATTGGCCCTAGTTGTCACATGACCGCGGCACCAAAAATAACGTTGATCTCAGCGTCCGTAAATCTCGAATCAGTCGTGGTTTGATTCGAGCGTCCAAAACGTGCGAAATGGCCGATGTTTCTACCTATTCGAAAGATATAACAGTGGCATTCGCTCACTAAGCATGCGTTAGATGCAGATGCATCGGTAGACGTGAATTCTAACAAACCACCAAAGCGAAGATAAGACGCTGATATCGCCGAGCAGGCCGATTTTTCACGCCTTGACGTGCGTTTTCAGTCCTTACAAACCAGGGCTTTAGTATATTGAGCTTTCAGTATTTTTCGTTCACTTTATTTTCTTAAATACTTTATACAACCATGTAACATAAGTAGTTTCAATATCAGAAAAACAAAATTTGTACAAGTGTATTACAGTTGAAATAGTTTATGTAAAATGTGGCCAGTTTTTTTTAAATAGTACGTACCAACTATACAGTTTTTTGCATGTGCTCTATTGCGAGAATATTTTTTCTCAAATCTTAAAATTTATTGGGTTTTATCAAATTTCTAATTCCAAGAGAAATGTGTCTTTATTTACAAGCCAAGTAGCCTATGTGTAGCTTCAGTGAGATGTTGTTTCTTCCATCTCTTTCTGTCTTCATACATAAATCTCCTTTTCTTATATCTCCATTGACGTATTTGGGTTTCTGCAAATAAAAAAATCCATATATTTTTTTTATAAATCTTTAATAGTTTCACAACACAACAATGTAAAAGCATTTATAGTCGTATATTTTAAATAAATAGTACTTACCAATTCTTTATCTTGGATTTAAAATATTTTGGCAGCAAAAAACGGAGCTATCGTTAACTGGTGCGTTGTTACTAGCAGAATAATAAACGGCCGAATAGCTTACCTGTAGAAAATCTTATCATCGAATTATTTGTAAGTAAACTATTATAAACTTTAATCATCAAAATAAAAATATATTCTTGTTATTACCTTATAAACAATTGCTTTAGTAAAGTGTTCAATATATTATACACACTCGATCAAATCAATTTCAATCAGATACAACCAACTTTACAAACATAATGGAAGAAAAAATAGTTCCTATTTGAAACGTAATTATGACTTGTAAAAAGTTAAGAAATTTACTTATATTTAATTGACACTTACAAGGAAGTAGATGTTTTTTGAAAGAAGGAGGGGGCACATTTAACTGTAAACTGATTTAAAAATGAAAAAAAAAAAATATATATTTCTTAAAATTTATAATATGTTAACTATGTTTTTAAATTTAAAACTGCTTAAAAGGAAGTTTTGTGTCCCCTTCTTTTTGAAGTTAAAAGATAGTCTGCACAAATGTGAATATATCTTGGTTCTAACTTACCTTTTTACCAGTCATTATATTAAAATAGATTAGACTTATAATTGCAACCCATCAACATTATTTTTAAATGTATTAGCATTAATCAATGTTAAGAAAACTTTAAACATAATTAACACATTTTCAAATTTGACAATTACTAGGATAATATTTACATTGACAGATTTAAGTTTGGCATCGAAAAAGTCCTGTTTTTATGTTAATCATAAAAAAACGACTGCGTCAATTGTGGTACAGCTGGGGAAAAAAAAAACGACCCACCCTTCGTTTTTCGGCTGCTATTGGTCAAGGAATTTTGTGAAAGGTGTCATTTTTCAGGAAATAGCGTAAGGAATTGGGAACTGGCAACCAAAATTGTATAAGGGGTCGTCTACATATTAAATTGAGTACCAACTTTGAAAATTCCAATGGCAACACCCAATTTTTTTAATACAAAAATGTTTATCATCTTCAAAATACCCCAGATCTAAAAGAAAATTTATTAATTTGCTTTATTTGTTGAGATATAAGCATTTAAAGTTGAACGCCCATAATGTTAAAAAAGTTTCACAAACTTTTATTCATACCTCCACAAATAAAATGAATTAAACCAAATTTTTTTTCATTATATACTTCTTAATCTTCCAAAAACAAATCACACAAGTTTTTTCATCAATTTTTCATTATTATTATTATTTTATTTAAATTTAAATAAGAAAAAATAAAACGTGAATAGCAACCCCAAATTTTTGTTACATAAATCGATAAAGTAGATCAAGTAGAACCAAAATCCCGAATTTTTTTAATTCAACAACAATTATTTGCCGAGTTATTGTAAAAATACTGAAAGAAACGAATTTTAGGGACCGTGTAAAAAATTACTTAGCAAATTAGATCCTAACTTTCATTATCGTTTGGTGGTTGAAAAGCGTTTTTGGTAAATATTTATTCAAATTATTGATGTCTGTCAAATGTCTAAAAATCTTTTCTTGTTTCAAGTGCATACAATGTATTTTGTTTGTATAATTAACATCAAATTATATCGATTACTATGTTTTTGAATGTATGTTATTTCCAATACAATTTCAAAAAGTGTGTTTTATATTAAAAATTAAATACCCTAAAATATTATTGGAATTCGGTGTTTAGTATATTTCTTTGTTACCACATTGATTATTTAAAATGATTAGTGCCCACTGCCTTGGTTAAAAATAATTGCCAAATCATTCTGCGTAATTTTGTTTTGCTTTCCTTAATTATCCTGTTAAGATCGTAACTCTCGTTTTGTAATATGTGGTTTATATTACCGATAAAGTGAGTCGGGGTTCCGGACACAATCCCGAAAGCCAAAATACCGACAAGCCAGAATCTCGAACGCCGAAATCCCGAAAAGCCATAACCCGACATAGACGAAATCCCGAAAAAATAGATTTTTGTCCATTTCTCGATTTTTTAAATAAATATATATATTAGAGATTACTTATTTATTTATTTACTTATTTAGTTAGTTATTTAGTTATTATAAGTTACTTATTTAGTCAGTCAGTTAGTCGGTTAGTTAATAGGTCGGTTAGTTACAGTCCGTTAGTCAGTCAGTCAGTCCACTGACTGACTAATTGACAGTAAGTTAGTCAGTCTGGACTAACTAACGAAGTGACTGACTAATTGACTAACTAACAGACTAACTGACTGATTAACTAACTTACTGACTGACTAACAGACTAACTGACTGATTAACTAACTTACTGACTGACTAACAGACTAACTGACTGATTAACTAACTTACTGACTGACTAACAGACTAACTGACTGATTAACTAACTTACTGACTGACTAACAGACTAACTGACTGATTAACTAACTTACTGACTGACTAACTACCTGACTAACTAACTTACTTGACTAACTAAGTGACTAACTAACTGACTAACTAAGTGACTAACTAAGTGACTGACTAACTAAGTGACTAACTAACTGATTAAATAACTAACTGACTAAATAAATAAATTATCTCTAATATTTAAAAAAATATCTCTATATTAAAAAAATCTCTATATTAAAAAAATCGAGAAATGGACAAAAATATATTTTCGGGATTTCGACCCATTCGGGATTTCGACCCATTCGGGATTTCGGCTTGTCGGGTTTTCGGCTGTCAGGATATGTCCCAGACCCAGTGCGCCGAATTTTAAACAAACTTTTTGTAGCAATATGAATAAAACAAAAAATTTTAATTTGTAAAAAATGTAATAATTTGTAAAAAATTTAATAATCATGTTTGTCTATCTGATTGTAACTAATCGTATTTGAAAATCTGTTCGTTATAAATAATCGTATGTGTGACTTAATTTAAAGAAAAAACTTTTTCTCGTCTACCCTTTATTTTATTTCTGAATTTTAAAATCTAAAATTTAAAAAAAGGTAAAAACAAAAAAAATCACAATATTAGTGAAGGTTTAATTCTAGCATCCTTTGCCGCGATTATGGTAACCCTTTTCTTAGCTTGTCGTTTCGAAAAGGCACCCTATATATTACCTTTTTCAATTTGGAGATTTTCCCCTAATCGCGTTCAAAATTAATGCTTTAATATCTCGGCAAATAATGCAAAACAAATAATTCTTTTTTATACATGGGGTATTTTAAAGGTGCTGAATATTTTTATGTAAAAAAAATTGGGTGTTGCCATTGGAATTTTCAAAGTTGGTACTCATTTTAATATGTAGACGACCCCTTATACGATTTTGGTTGTCAGTTCTCAATTCCTTAAGCTATTTCCTGAAAAATGTCACCTTTCACAAAACTCCTTGACCAATAGCAGCCGAAAAACGAAGGGTGGATCGTTTTTTTCCCCAGCTGTACTTTGATTATGGTTAAAATTCAACGCTTCGAATTTTTAATTGATTTGGTTTCAAATCATTTTGCTTTAAATGATTCCTAAGCATCATTTTTTCTTTAAAATGATAATAACCAATGGCAATTGATTCAATTATTCAATTTTAAACTCTCAAAGTCAAATTTATTTTCTTTGTACTAACTGATTCCTTAAAAATTCAAATAAACCTACAAACTTATTAATCAAAGAATTACTAATATAGGTAGAAAAATTAGTATCTTGGTATAATGGTATAGGTTAAATATTATTTTTGCCAAGAAAGCACCATTTGACTTATTTGTGTAATTATCTATACAATGTTAATTTTTATATATAAAATGTCAATTGTAACTGTTTTACAAACGCCCCTATCCTTTTCGTTACAGTGCCCTATAATCACTATTTTCCATTTATATAACATGAAAAAGGCAGCAAGTACTGCTTAAAAAAACTACGATAAAAGCAGTTTATAGAAGCAAAAAAAATTTAATTTAATAATTTGCTTCGACACACCGTGTGGCTGTGAGCCTAAACACACCAAGAAAATTTTATTTTAAAGTTTAAAAGGTTTTATGTGTGTGATAAAACAGATGATTACAATAAAACAATATTTGAAATGTGGGATATATTTGTATAGATACTTTATCCTAAACTACTGCCAACTTCGACACTTGAAAAATAATATTGACTGAAAATGAAAATGTGTCGTCAACTTTGAAACGCGTTACTTTCGAATCGTGTTGTCCCTCCAAATTCGCAAATATTTGCTGTTACATAAAGAGCGCATATATAAAGGGGATAAATAGGAAAAATAAGTTCGAAATAAAGAAATAATACCAAAATTTCTATTAAAAGACATATAATCGAATAATTTTAAGCAATATTGTACATTAATAAAAGTGAAACTAAAAAAAAGATAAAGAACGTGTGATCAGTTTCGCTTTAACTTTTAGACCAAATAATTGCACTAATTTTTTATTTTTCGATCTGCAAATGAAAAATAAAGAGTATTAATTGAATTTGCGTAAGAAATTTACTGAAAGTAGGCAATAATGGTGACCAAAAGCTTAAATTGCTAAAAAGTCCAAATGCTGCTTTTGGTGATTTTTTAGGTTTATGCATATCGTGTGTGGAAGCGGTTCTATGTTACGGTTACTGTTACACACCTACTCTATAAAATGTGTGCCTCTACACCTTCCCAACAAGACTTTTTTTAAAAGTTCGCTCTCACAACAGAACTTCGTTCTATCGACTGTTCCTAAGCTGTTCTCGGAAGCCAGCGCCTTCCGCTTCTTGTTAGGCAATGTTTCCGTTTTATTGTTGGGCGCTAATCGCCTTTGCCCTTATTTGTTTCGTACGCGCTGTTATTTCCTCTCTGACCTACACTGAGCGGAAATGCTTCTTGCCCTACCATCATATCAACGAAAGGAAATGATATTTATTTGTCACCAAATATACGGTTTCTCATATGTAGGGGCGTATAGTAGAGTAAGATATAGATATCTAGTGAGTGCGCTAAATTAGATGTTACAATATGTTTATGCATTAAATATTTAATCAAAAGTAAAATTGTATCAAACATTTAATAATGACGCAGGCTGTTCTGGTGCCTAGAATTTTTAAACTAATTTTTCTTATAATTGGGTAACTGATTTAAGATATGAAAAGTTTATCCTCAACACAGCCCTACTGTATGAAAGAAATACTCAAAATCGAAAAAAAAGTTTAGTTTTAAATGATATTGTGACAGAATCATTAAAAGAACAAATCAAAACCGTATTCGTGTTTAGCATCAAAAACTACGTAAGAAACACCTATTATATTAATTACACAATTTAAAAAACTTTCAAAACTCAACTTTTAATTTTAAGCCCTTCTTTGACACAAAAAAACGTAAATTGTTGTTAAAAAAAGTTAAGCTGTTGGAGAAAAACTGATTTATATTTAGAATCAGTGACATAAATAAAACTAAATCAGTTCTAAAATCCAAAGCACCATTTTTTTGTTGTTTTGTTGTCCTGTGCAATGCCTTATTTTAACAGTGATCAAGTTATATTTTGAGGTATACATAAAAAATACAATAAATAGTGGTCAACCTACATAAAAAGACTTTTTTAAAGAAGTGGTCGACTCTCACGTGAAAATAGTTTTAATATTTTTATATCAAAAGCAAGTGTTCTTTTTTTTTTAATTTTGTAAGTATCATACCTTCGGAATGATTTTAGAATACTGTATGAGAGAATTTTGTTGCATTTATTCTATTTAATGCCCAGAATATGTAACAAGCCTCATCAGACTATAAGGATCACCTTTAAAATGAATTTAGTAAACTTTACTATTACTATATTTAGTCTTACTTTCTGATAAATAATTTAGTTTCAAAAAAGTAAAATATATTCAAGAAAGCCGTTAGTATATATTGTTTTAATACGTTTGTATTTCTATGTAAAAATATTAATTAGTTAAGTAAAACTCCAATTTAATCATTCATTTACAAGAGAAGCGAATACATCCGTTTAATTTACAAAATAAACCAATTTTAACTATAACCAAACTTTATGGAAAGTACTAGAAATGTATACAGCAGTCTCTACTCAAATGATGCAATCAATTGGAACTGTCATTTGAGAGCTCCAACTGAGATTACACTGTGCGAAGTGGATTAAATATTTTGCACTTGCAAATTGAAATAGGCGCTTTATACAGTGAAGTTGAACTGGGGGAGATTGGAAATTGTATCAAAATCACATGCACGAAGTTTACATAGCAAAGTATTATGTTGATAGAATTGTTTTAACTAAATATAGTTAAGCATAAACTTTAGAGTAAAAGAAGTATAAAAATATCTAACTCTTCTACTTTTGGTTTAGAATATCACTAATAAGAAACTTTTCTATATGCATGTGCAGAAAAAAAACGTTGCAAGGTTTTTTTTTAATACACTATTGATAAAATTGATTAAAATGCAACTTTATTTTTTATTTGTGATGTATTGTTTGTTAAGTCTTCCAAGATAAAGAACACGATAGCATCTTGATTCACCAACACATTTATTACTTAAAACATTACTCTAAGCTCCTTTAAGCGGAAATAATAAATCTCAGTTTTCTTTGGCATCTTGGTATAAAACTGTTTGAAAGCCAGTTCTATCGTTATTAAGAAATAGCATAAGAAATGAATCAAAAGATAAGTGGATTGCTCTAAGACAAAAAGACAAATGCGATAATTTTTTGCATTAATCACAGATGTTTTCAGCCTTTGACTGAAGAAAATGCTCTTATCTTTATTTCAATCAATCACTTATTACACATACTCTTACACTCTTCAAGGTTCGAAAGTTGCGATTATGTATGGATTTTTGGAACAGAGAAAACATTCTGTTCATAGCATGATTTTTTTTTGCTTTAAAACCAAAATATAGAGCACCCATGTATAGAAAGTTTAGTGTTTAGATTATAATGTGATGTTGGCACTTTTTTAATGACGTATAAAAAAAAGTTCTGATATTCCTGATGAACATAAAATATTTCCGCATTTTCAATAGTGTTTATGTGTACACGTAGAACAAAGTATCCAAGACAAGGGAAATAACACTTTTTTGCACTTCATGTTCATTCAGTTACAAATCTAACTTTTATTATGAATAACAATAATATATAAGTAACCTGATGAAAGTAATATTACAGAAAGTAGTTGTGTTTTCAATAGAAATTTCGCACTTTTCTGAATTTGAATCAATTCTTCAACGAAAAATATCCGCAAATATATCATGCTTCAATTTAACAATTTTCACGTGTAAATGACTACTTTTTTGATCTTATCATATAAAGTTGATAGTACAATGTACAGCAATAGGACAAAATTGATCTTTGATTTAAAACATTGCAATAGTATCAACTCAGTAATAATACGAACCTTAATTATTTTAATTGATTAGTGTGTTCTTTATAAAAAAATTTACTTCTAAGCTGTCGAAGCAATGAACCCCAAATTGTAGCATATTAGTTAAAAGTAATTTCTACTGGTAATCAAAAATGATTGATAAGTTTGTTTTGTAATTAAATTACATGTCATGCAATAAAAACATGTAGATTAATTTGAGCAAAAATAATCAACTCGGAAATCGGAAGAAACTATTAAAAAACCCATAAAAAATGATCCTAAAGAAACCCGTAATAAACCTACTGGTCATCTATCAATGTCAAGTGGTGAAACTAAATTCAAATTAAACTTAAGGTTTTGAGTTGAAAGTTCCATAAGTAATGCGACTAATGCACAAAGTGTCGATGAAGCAGAATTTAGCGATAATAGGCTTAGAAAATGGTTTTATCTCAAATTTATTTTGTTAATACTCATGTTTTAACGATTACTGTAAAATTACATGCATATTTGTACTTTTTTAATGGCAATTTTCTTAGACGGCAAAATCTTTAAAATTGAATTACATAACAGGGACTTAGTTGTAATTGTTTATTAGTAGTTCACAGTAGTAAAGAAATAATAATTGACTTATTTGTGTTTAATAAATTAATTTAACTATGTGAAAATACAGCTGGAATGTCTAGAATATAAAAACATATTTCTGTGTACACTAACGATAGTTCCTCCAAATTTGATCACTTTGGAACCAATATATATTTTTAAGAGTGTAAAATTCATTTTCTAGATATTTTTTTTATAAAATCAATTTTTTGGAATCTTTACTAGACCTCAAATCATTTTAAATAAAGATTTGTCAAGTTTTTTTTATAAATATTACAGACATACGTAACTACAGAGTACATAATATTATTTAATCGTTTTTCAACCACTAATGAAAAATAACTTGAATCTTAAAACACTTAAAGTATTTTAATCGTACAATTTTTTAAAATTGCTTCATCTTGTTCATTCACAATAAATTAAATTTTTTAATTGTGTACATGATAGATAAGAATAGTTATTTTTTAAAGATTTTTTAAATAGGTTTTAAACCGTGTAACTCGTACTAAATGCAAAATCAATTAACTACGTTGTTAACGTTACGACATGATATTTGTTGTTATCGATCTATTCTGTATGTTAACCCAAAACTGAATAAAATTTAAAAATCAGTTACATTTTTGTAATAAACATTGTTCTGTGTTTTAAAAACAATGTTATTATTTTCGTTTTTCATTAACAATCTGCCACAATGTGACGTGATTTTAAACAACCAACTTACGATGGCCGCACAAAAGAAAGTAGATTCTTGATTTCTCGAACTTTTCTTCAGATCTTTTCGCTTTTTAAACTCTCTAGCACTAAGATATGTATGTTTCGAAATCTGTATTAAAAAATCTTTACTGAAATTCTGAGTGTGCTTTTTATTTAAAAACACTGTTTGCTTACGAAAAAAAAATCGATTCTTTTTTACTTGTCTCAACTTTCCGAATTTATAGGCGTTTCTTGAGAAAAGGCTGTTTCAAAATTGATAGACATTATTTGAGTTCAAATAAAACTTCTTTCAAAGTTAAATGTTGAAAATACCTTGACGTTAGAGTTAAAGTATTTTATATAAGTACTAACGTTTTGATTATTTTTAATGGTTAGTAAAATGGTTGTGTAAAATGTTATTTATTTTTTATTTTCAAAAGTATCATTTTTATAAAAATAACTAATTTTTAAAAGAACAAACTTTAACGTTTTTTCATTTTCTATTTGTAACGGAAAACTTTTTTTTTCATTAAATACTTTCATTGCAACCTAGTGTTAACTTTTTAGATTAGTCCATTTATTAATGCATTTTTCTGCATTGTTCTTTTTGCAAACTGTGACTGTGTACTAATATGTAAGAAACTGTCATTGAGTTACCTGAATGGGATGACCAGGAAGAAAATCCCATCCAATTAGCAATATACGTGTATCGAAACATCTATTCCACTTTATTTATATAAGGTGTACCACAAACCGTATAAATTTAAAATAATAAAGGATAATCGAGTGTCGGGTATAGTAACAGAAATTAACAGACCTAAACAATAATAAAAAAAAACATAAAAAACTTAAATGTAAAATTCGAATAGAATCCGTTTGAAATTTTATCATTTCAATACACGAATTTCATTAAATAAATTTTGTCCGAAGCATTCCTTTCCGAATTTTCGTAAAAAGAAATAAGATAAACTTCTGTCATCCCAAAAAAATAACTCCATAATAAAAATATGTATAACTATAACTAGTATAAATCGTGGGCACACATTTTGTTATTTGTATGAACATTCCTATTTTTGAACATTCTAAAACTTAAGCTTCTTAATGGAGTATTGAACTGCAGTACAATTACCCTCGCCGTAGAACACATAAAAACATGCATTTAGACAGACCCGGCGTACGAAGGGATTGGTACTGATATTTATGCAGATAATGTAACTGTTGTTACTGCAACCAGTTCCAATCCCAAACAATCAGGAATGGCTATCGAGTCTACTGTCTCCAGAATAAATTCAATCGGCAGACAAACAAATTCCACACCAATTTCCTCAGAATTGGAGCTCAGAATTATATCGAGATGAGATGCCGAGTCAAAACCATTACAAAAACCAACGTACCAAGTGAAATCACTTCTTTCTTCAGTAATACCCTTAAACCAACGGTTGGCTAACAACTATTTGGGGGTACTTTGCAAACAATAAAATTAATAAAACTCAAATCAAATCTTTCGTATTAAGGAAAATATCAGGAGCTTGTGTTAGTTCTGATTTTGTACCACTGCTTACATTAACATAAAAAACATCATTCTAATTTTGAATAACTAACTCTGAAAGATTAAAGTTCTATGTTTTCTATTGAAATTTCATTGATTGAGCCATTTCTGATTCGCCCGCACACGCCATTATGCGGTCACACATGAGTGTTCGAAACGACATTCAGATTGCTTCACTAATTTTCCCTCCCAAGCATCTTTCTTACCTCCATAAGAAGATGGCCTCCCCGTGTAATAAAGCCGTGTAATAGAATGATGTCCCCACCCTCTGATGATCGATAGCTGCCAAGTCTCGTCTAATGACCTGTTCATTAGGATGGCCAATGACGCTAATGTACCTGGTAATTTGTCTCTGAGAAGCCGCTCCCGACTTTTAGTCATGCATTATTTGTTGATTTTCAAATTACACAATTTGCCTACTTTTCTTTATGGGATTAGCCCCAAGGGATAGGGGCTCTTTTATGGCGCGGATTATGGATGAAGATTTTTGTAATTTGGAGACTTGAGTTGACAAATATCTTCTTCATAAACACGGAGTTGATATATTTGAATGGATGAAAAGTTATGTATCTATTCGTTTTTTCTTATCGTTTTGCAGTAGAATTAATGGGGGCTTCGTTATGAGTTGGTTAAATTTAGTATTGTGATTTAAAGATCTTTGCAAATCGCATTATTTAGCCTCTGATAAATTTTAAAGGTTTTCCTTATAATAGCGGAACATTTTAAATTAAAACGCGATTTTCTTTTGTCATGATACTTTAGGTTAAAATTCTGCATTTGATCAGTGGTCTTAGGATGCAGTTAAATTATATTGAAAATAATATTTATACCTAACACAAAAAAATTGAAACTGTGTTTATTAAGAGGACTAGAAATATTATAGTAAGAGTAATTTAAATTTGATGGAAGTCTATGAAAGCTGAGTTCATGGAAAGCTTAAATTTTTTTAAGTGATAATTTTTTAATTTTAAAACTTCTGCATTATAAATAAACTACAGTTTGCTCTGTCTCTTAATAAACTTACTTTTTTCTATTATCTTTTTTAATTAATATTGATATATTTTAGTTTTTGAATAAATGAATACGTTCTTGTTGTTCAAAACGATGTTTTTTCATTCGAGAAAATCATAATTAACCCGTAAATTCTTAACGGCAAAAAGTTGTCCTGGGCATGATTGATTCACTTTCTGCTAACAAATAATGAATGGTATTAAGTTAACATCTAAATTAAATGAAATATGCGCTCTGTAAATTCCAATTTATGCTAGCGTATTTTAATTATCTAAACAACCGCCCACTTATGTACCCAAATACTTTATCTTCCTACATTTATTAAGCAGCACATAATTTAGTTTGAATACAAATAGCCAACTATCGTCTAATGACTAAGCGCCAGGGAAAATACTCCAAACTCCACGCTAGACTACACAATGCACGCTCCACATAGCACGAGAAACCAAAATTGATTCGACAAATGGCTGGATAACAAATCCAACTTTTAGCAATTAGGCCCATTAAAGTAAGTCAAGAGCACCGATTACACGGTTCGAAAGTATAAGTGCAGTGCAGCCTCGAATCCATCACTGTGTACTTGAACGTGTTGCTGGCGCCTGGGTTTACCTTTTAACACCAACTCACTCAGCACAAATCAGGTTTCACTTGGGTTTGGCCGTTCCTTTTTTAAAAAAGAATCTTTTTCATAGTTTTCCTTAAGTGTTCGAAGGGTATTGTTTTTTCATTGTGGTCTTTTTATTGTCTTCTTTTTTCACTCGCCGCTCGGGTGGGTTTTTTTCTTGGGACAAAATAAGTTGTTGAAGCGAGTCGAGTTTTTAGCGGGGCTTTCGTTTAATGGGTGCGAATCCCAATGCTGTCTTGATGGATTACCCAGGGAGAAATTCTGCTTGAGCGAGGATGACTTGACTGCTTTGGCAGAGTCGTGTGACTCCCCCTTGTTTCTTCTACCCCATTTAATTTAATTATTTTCGGTGTTGTTTTTTACAGGAGTCTATTAAGTTCGAGCGAATTATATTTTCGATTAAGGGAAAATGTGTTCGCATATTGTTTTAATGAGTTCGAATATATAAAGATATTTTATTTTGTGCAGTTATGAAAGACTATTTTTGCATGAAACATTTTAAATGCATTACAAAAACCGTTAATCATTTATCAAATGATTAAAGTCAATTATTTATCAATCGAGTATCAAAATATTCTAACCACATTTTTTAAAAAAAATTCTATAAACTATTTTATATTACGCAATTTGAAGCATTCACCCCCCCCCCCCGAAAAAAAAAGCTCTCAACAGTGATGCAATTTATATATCTATATTTCTTATGCACCTCTTGTTAAAATTATAGGTTTAATAAAACATTTACTAATTTTAACTAAAAGCTTTTGATTATTGCAATTCATCCTTTCTTAACGGTATACTTTATTCTCCTATATTTTTACTCTTTGTATCAACATATTTTTTACTATAGGGGGGGGGGGGGAGAAAGAGAGTAGAATTTTATAAACTTTCATATGATATATTACTTTCAAGACGATAATCCATTTGAATGTGGATTGCTTGAGTTGCTCCCCGCGTTTTGATATTTTAATAAGAATAAAATGAAGCAGCATTTCGATCATTAAATTTGAATATTTTGATTTCACCATGAATTACTGGCGAAATGGAAATTTTGCTACAGTTTGTTAATATTAATAAAATTTAACTATTACCCAAATCCCCATAGCTGCACTAATTTTGTGAAACTAAATTTGAAAAAGATATTGCGTAAATGTTTCTGTGTATGTAAAAGAGTTTGAAGGCATTTTTTTGCCGAAATTCAAACTGTTATTTTCATGCAAAACTATTATGTTAGACTATTATTAGTTCAGATGATAAGTTAAAACGCAAAGACGTCCTGAGAGGATACACCGCATGAGGATTCCGCTATACCTCATGTTGATAAAAATATCACTGGCACGGCTAAAAACTACCCTATTCATGGAACTATACAAAACTATTTTGTTTAAATTTGTTGAAAAAACTAATCATACTATTCACATTAATACTGAATTTGAAAAACAATTTCTCTCTCGGATAAGAAAAGATATAATTTTTATATCACAAAAATATTTAAAAATCTAAAAAATATTAAAAAAAATCATTTTAAAGCTTTCAAACATATTTATAACTCGCCGCCAACCAAATTAGAACACGTTAGGGATGGCAGTTTTTCAGAAAAACCGGTTTTTCAAATACCTGAAATGTCTCCGCCATGTAACAAAACACCCAACATACTATAAACTCAAAACAGGAAACACTACAATTGTTAATCATTAATCGCAGTTTTAGTGTTCGAAGGTGAAGCTGAACAAAAAAAAATCAAGCAGCTGCAAGAATTAAATTTTCAAAACAAGGTCCTACCCTTACTTGATTGTTTATTACCATGAATGTGTTTTGACTACGTATTTAAGTAGCATTTTTTCAAACTTGTTTCTCACCAACTGGAATAATAACACAACACTTGATATAAAATCGCCTCCTCAGAATGAATAGCAAGTGACTTTTTTTTGCAATAGGTATTTATTCCAATTCTCAATCACCAAATTACAATTTGAAGGATGAACCTGACTGTACACAAAAAAACTGTACAACAAAACTAAAAAAGTCATTTGCACTTGCAGTTTCCAAATTATTTTTACTGGGCGCGATATACCCTTTGCGAAGGCACCTTTCGCTTACCCTTGTGCGACTCCGTAACAACGGATCATTTTGGTTCGAAAAATGTAATATGATATATTTAATTTATCTAGAAGAGATTCGTTAAAAGTAGTAAATATTTACCCGGGTTATAATTGAAATACATAAAATGTCAAAATAAACTTTCATTATCAAACTGTTCCAACACTGTTTGTCTTCACTCGTAAAAGTTAGCCCTTCACTGTACCATGGGACATATGTGGCAGCCACCTATACATAGATCAATAAAGCAATATAGGTTTGCTTTTCTTGAAATAGTTCATACTATTTAGAAATATCAATTTGTACTAACTAACAACTCATTTTCAAAGTAATCTGGCCATTGAAGATATTAAATTCTAGTTTCTAGGCCAAAAAGAAATCGTGCAGGGAAATTAGATGAGGCATACTCGGGGAAGAGTTCTTATTGGAATTGTATAAAAAAGCTAAATTAAATAAATCAAGTATTAAATAAATATTTTAAACAATAAAAATAAATTTAAATTTTTAAAAAAATTTAACTTTTATTCATTTAACTTAAATTCCTTTTCAAAGTGTTCTAACTTTGTCTGTCGCCACTCAAAGGATTGTTAAAGAGGGCCTATTGGAACCCAAAACCGATTAATCGCGGCGTCTTTTCCAGACAACTTCAGACCGGAAGAGCTGTCAATGTCATGAAACAGATCACTTTTCCAGATCGGCGACTTCTTACGTCAAACGCCAAGATGGATAGCTCTAATAGAAAGTTTATGCTTCTTCAAACAAAGACGAATTGGCTGCATACTTAAGCAGACAGCTGAGGATCATAACAATGCACTCAGCTCTTCTCTTTCACACCGCCAAGATCATGTTTCTTCGCCAAACTCATTTTTACTTTTTAGCACCTACATTACGTTTTTAAGGTAATCAAATGGACTTTTGTAACAAAAACTTATAGTGAGAACCGCTTTCACACACCATTTACACACCTTAGAAAGAAAATCGTCAAAGCTCGTCTTAGCTAGTTTAAATTATAACTTTTAAACGTCAAAATTAACTATTTTCATTCATTTTCTTTCGGAGATTTAATTAATAGTTTTTTTTATCGTTTGCTATATTTGTTTGAAGTTCAAGTTGTGTTTTTTTGCCGTGAAGCGAAACTTATTATAATATCACTTAACTTTACAATATTTTAAAAATTAAAAACGATTTTAAAGCGAAACAAAGAACGATCTATGCCATTATCTAATTAACAACTTTTTGTCGTCTTAATTCAATTAATATTTTTTTATCATTTGTTAAATTAATGGGGTTGTTTCACGGAGGATCTGGCAATAGCTCTGCGGTTTTGTTTTCATGTCTCTCAAATTTTGTGGTTATTCGAAATTGAGTTTTCTAAGAATAAGTTATTTTAGTTGTTATTTTTTTTAAATTGCAACTTCTTGCTGAGCTGTTGGTTGTTTTAATCATTTATCAAAGAAAACTTGCATTGAAAGAAGTTGGAATATTTAAAAATTAACAACTAAAATATTCTCTTCGAAATCTTACTCCCAAATACCAAAACAACAGTAATTCGAGAGACATGAAAACAAAACCGCAGAGCTATTGCCATATCCTCCGTGAAACAACCCCATTTGTAGTTCGAAGAATAAATATTTAGCAAAATTGAAGCTTTAAAAATTAAAGCGAAACTTTACATATTTTTTATGCAAAGTTAGAACTTTCTATGCCCCATCTTTCTTAACACATATATACTGAACCTTCAAAAGAAAGCTATTGTGATACTATGTATTCTGACGTTATTTCAAACTGATTTATATCTCATAAATATTTCTTCGAGTTTTATTTTTGTTTTAAATTAAAGTTTCTCATGCGTTTAAAGAAGTGGCAACAGTGTAAATATTGCATAAAAATAGAATTTTCTTGTTATTTTAAATATAGATTAAATTTTTAGTACTTTAAAGTTTAAATATACCTTTTAATTAAAAATTTTAATGAAATTTGGGATATAGCCTTGTCTGATTTTCTGCTTCTATACGATGTATCCTTCTTGTTTATGAGACTTGTGGTCCGTTGTGTGAGAAGGGAGGGAGAGCCGAATCTCACGTCTGTCTCATCAAATATCACGTAATGTTTTCCCTGCAAAAAATCAACTCGAAAATGATGTTAAATTCCGGTAATATTTTGTTTTGCACGGTGCGTTCTTTTTTTATAGATTCGATTGGCGTGCATTTCTTTCTGCTTTCTTTATTAGTTTCCATCGAGACTAAAGGACACGTGTATAAAGTATTTCCAACTATCCCAAAGAAAGAGTAGTCAAAACAAAATGCGCTTCGTGTGGTTTTTAATAAGTACTTTCTCACCATCATCAGCTGCTGTTTGGACTATTTCAGTTTAGGGTTGGAGTTGTATAGTATGTTTTGAAATTTTTTGGGGGATTAAAAGTTCTAATTTAAAAAAAAATACGAATTTTGAAAAATCTCATGAGATTACGCGGGGTCCAGCCAACTTACAAACCTACTTGTTTTTTCATTTTAAGCTTAATTGAAGGGTGGTGAACAATAAAAAATAAAGTAAAAAATGATATTAGTTTCCTTTTTTAAAAAAAGATTTTAAGTTTTTAAATTATTCTTTTCTTTTACATTTTTTACTAAATTCATTCATTCTAGGCTTACTTATGCGAAAACACATAATTTAACTTAACACACTCAAATCCAACTACGTATGTTTGTATATCGCATGGACTGCTACGGCATCTGTAGTTTCGACAAAATAGACTGCAATACTTATTGTTCCCTTTTACCAAGATTAATGTAGTAGCCTCTACAATAATCGAAATTTATTTTAAATTTCAATATAAATCGGTCAGATTTTCCATCTCGGTGATATGTAAACAGTGTTGGCGAGAAATTTGAAATTTGGCACAATAACCACAGTATCGTGAAATTTCCAACTTGGAGAAATATACTGAAAGTGGGCAGATCCACTCAAATCGAAATTGCAGTGAATTAGTTACAAGTTGTGAGTTACTCGCTTCCAAATAGGATTTTTAATACAGAGCAGTTTACAAGAAAAGGGACTGTCAGTCAAGTTGACCTTTTAATTTATTTTTACTTGTACTTTGTATTCAGATTCTCAAATATATAAGCAAGTCTCGTAAATATATTTTTAAATATAATTAATTAATGGAGATTAAAACTTTTGAAAGATTCGTGAAACAAACATTTGTTTTACTGAAAAGTGTTATTGAAATTTTGGTACATAATGCACACTACATTTTGATAAAAAAAGTATAAGTTTGAAAAATTACTTGCCGGAATGGCAGCTGATAGGCACCTTTTTGGGTTGTAAACACTTTAACTTGGTCCTCCAATTCTTAATTAACCTCGATTAGCTAATTAACCCATTATCCTTCTAACGCAAAGCTCTACATTTATAATTTTTAACTATTTTAAACCGTTATAAAACCTGAAATAAAAATCCCCTGCCATAATAAATACGTTTCAACATAATCTAAAAGAAAACTTATCCAATGTAAGATCATGTGAAAAACAGCAACGAAGTAAAAACTGCGGTAGAGTATGGCACAGTAAGTACAAAGAATATCGATTGGAGTGGAACATAAATCACTTTTTTTCCTAACTCCAAGCATGATCAAACATTACATGAGTGCATAGAGGTGTGTGAAACAGCGCTTCTTGGTGCGAAATTATTTCAAGCCCTGCTTTTCGAAAGAAGTTTAATTAACAATTAAAGAGATTACATTCACTAATCCTCATCCATATTCATCGGACTTATCCCATGTCATCGTGGAGGTGGAAATTATTTTAAATTGAATAAAAATGAGTCAAATTCTTGTCATTAATATTCTGTCTTGTAACAATTTTCTACTTTTAGAAGCTCCTTCCCCTTGTTTATGTTACCGAGGGTTCTTATTTTTATGGGTTGAGATTTAAAGTATTAGTGGAGGGTTGCCTTGTCAGGAAATGTTCTTGCTTCTCAATACATTTCATCCGTAATTTTACTTTTATTAAACTTGCGAAATTTGATAAATTAAGTGATGGATTTTTGGACAAATCTTTAAGTATTTAAAAATGGACAAGAAATTCTACATAACTATCGGTTATAATTATTTACATTTTATGTCTAAGGAACTATAGTTTCGTTATTTTAATTCGTAAGGTAAGCTTTTAAAATTTAATTAATATAAATTTTATCAAGTATTTCATTACGCTGTAGAATTTTTTCAATGCCTGTATTGATTTTTATAACACATTTTGCTTTTTTGTAATGCGTTCCACATTTTTTGATTTTGACTTTTTTGGATGTTTCGTAAAACAACATATCAATCGCATCAGTACAGAAAACTGAATTTTAAAGTTAATTTCATAGTTGCGTTTTGAATTTTTAAAGTTCTTTATTTCAAATTAGACTAGATCGCGATGAATATCATAAAAAAACTAACAAACATGAAACATACATGAAACATTTTGATTTTGATTGATTTTTGCGTTCCACATTTTGTAATGATTTCCATAATTCGTTAAACGTATTAAAAATAGTCTGGGAAAATGTGAGAAGACGAGATATTTATGTCAATAGATGCAAGGTATGCAACAAAGAGTATGCAAAATTTAAATGCCCTTCGAAGTTTTCATTAAAAAGAAACTTTAAAAAAAATTCTAATTCCCAATATATTTCAATAAACTTATTTCGAGAAATCACATATATCACATAACTCTTGTTACTGGAATTTTTTTTTCACTTAAAACACTGATGTGCCACTCTTTCACGAGTCACGATTTGTAGCGTATATTACATATTTAACTTTCTATTTGCGAATTGTTCATTTCAATATGTTTCATGTTTGTTAGTTTTTTTATGATATTCATCGCGATCTAGTCTAATTTGAAATAAAGAACTTTAAATTCAAAACGCAACTATGAAATTAACTTTAAAATTCAGTTTTCTGTACTGATGCGATTGATATGTTGTTTTACGAAACATCCAAAAAAGTCAAACAAAATCTAAGTAATTCTAGTGTGTTCAAACTAGAAATAAAAATATAGCTTTAACGTTACACTTGAGTAATTAGAAAAACTGTTTCTCATCGCATGGAAGAAACTTGTATGAAAAATTATATATATTCCTAATAAATCAATACAACACCAAAAGAAAATTTAAGTTCAGTATAAATAAATTGTCGGGCATAGAAGTGGGTCGATATTATCTTCTTGCGTACGGAAAAAAGTGTTTTCGCCCCCTGCGGTTACCCTTTACCTGTGGATATTCGAATGAATGATGAACTGCTCAGACCAACCTGTGTGGATACTTTCATGTGACACAGCTTGCTGCTGCTTGGTTTGAAAACAATAACAATATTGAACTTAATTTTAAACCCCAAATAACTAAATATAAGATTTATTATGCATGTTTATCATTATTATTAGATGCACATTTACCAGTGAAAATTTCTTCTCAAATTCGTTTTCGCAAATTAGCATTCGCAATTAGCATGTGTCATGAAAATTAAAAAATCGTTTTAAATATAACAAAATAATTTTAAAATTTTAATATTCGTGCCATTCAAACTTACACTCGGAATATTAGTCATTTTTCCTAATTATCTTTTAAAGGTAACACAATTTTTCGTAGACTTTAATTTAAGATTACTTTTGAAATGAAGGTTAACACATATTATGCCATTGGATTTACTAGGATGAAAAATAAACTAAATTTTGGCGAAAATATGGTAAATTTGTTTGATTCATTAAAATTACTAATCTTATATAGACGATTATGAAATGACTCAAAATGTGTTAAACCAATTTTCTGATTGATATTGGCATTGTTCTTAAGGCAGCCCTTTTAGAGGTGGGTGCCTTCCCACAGTACTTTCAGGGAGGAGTCAAAAATTATTTGGACATGTGCAAAGACATTTTCATCGACAATTTTTATGTTCATTCAACGAGCCAAGTTCATCCAGTAAATTGGGATTTCGAGACCCCTTGCAAATTGAGAATTGAAACAAATACGCATGGATAAAAAAGCGACTTGATACTCACATCATGAGTTTCTGAGGAAGCTATTTTATATCAAGTAATTGTTGATGAAAAATAGGTAGGAAATAATAGTACTTAAAAATATAACCATAATATGGCCACACATCTGCATCGCTAAAATTATAAACAATCTCGGAAGAGTGGAACCTTGTTTTGAAAATGTTAGCAGCTGCTCTTGCAGCTGCTTGTCATTTTTTGTCTCCTACTTCACCTGTTGACCACAACTGCGATTAATAACTGAACAATTGGAGTGTTCCCTAATTTTAGATTATAGTCTGCTGTTTATTTACTTTTATTGTTTCTTGTGTGAAAATGTCTTGCCATATATAACATTTCCGATGTTTTTTAACTTTATGGCAGAGCCGATGTTTCTAAACTTGATAGAATGCATAAAAATGCTTGTTTCTATTTTTAATGTGTACTTTTTTTTTTAAATCATAAAGTACTTTTTTTTAAATATCCTAACTTGAGAAACAGTTGGAGAAATAAGTAAAATATACTACTGCAAACCTAGTAAAAATTTTGTAATGTAAACAAAATGGTGTTTAATAGTTAGATGAATGTATTAATATTCGGAAGTGCAACATTAACAGTGATGAGCCTCGCATCCGCTAAGGCCTTCCCTGAATTCGCTCTTTTGCAGTTGAAAATTAATAAAAAACTGACTTTTAATACAAAAAATATCAGTTATAATGTCAATATCAATTAAAATGTTGTGTCAAGCTACCACGCATTTGTTTATTAAATTCCGCGAATTGGTTCTCTCGAATGTATTATTTTAAAAGGTAATAAAAAAATATTCTGTTTCATAAACTTATTTAAAAAAAGTAACATTAAAAAAATGACACTTTTTGCTAATTTAGTCTTTTGTATTTTGAATAATGACAATATAGACTAACGTTATATTAAAAATACTAAAATAAACTACGTTTGCTTTTTTCCGACCGTGTTTAAGTTCTTTTATTTACTATGCATTATACAGAAACTGATTTTTCTTTAGGTGCATTATATTTTTTTTCAGATAATAGATTTTCAGGTTTTAAAATAGCGTCTATCCATCAATATGGTCCCAAAGTTATTGGACTTTATTCTACGTAGTTTATTCATGAAATCGACAACTTTGTCCATAGTGGACGAGGACTTTTCTACTATTTCCGATCCACATAAAGCTATTACAACTTGTATTTGATAAAAAAACCGCCATAATAACAAATCCCGTAGTATAAGTATTTTGTAAGCATCATATTCTATCTGTATCCAGGCGTCCTTTCGCCTACAAAGCGGCTCTCTCTCTAATGACATTGATCCACACAAGTTGCAGCCATCACTTGTCAAGTGAGGCTGTAATGCATCCCTTACAAATGAATATGAATAAGTGTACGCAGCGGGTTGAAATGAGGCACGCACAGTGCGAAAAGTGGGCTGCGTGTGCGGTGGGCCATTTACACGGGCTTCAATGGAAAGCGCCGCTATTCAGGGATTTGGTCGGAGAGCGAATTAATCTGGAGTTTGGTTTTGTTTAAAGGTGGCTTGGATACGTCAATTATGTAGTGTTTATTTACTGTGTAATTGTAGGAATGAATACCGGTAGGATTTTTTGTGTAAATGAATATTTGTATCATAGATGTAGAGATAATTATGTGAGTAATATTGTGGAAAATGTAATAGATGAATGTTATTGAATCGATTTTGTCAAATGAATATATGAATAATTCAACTTTTTTCGTAATTATCTGGTTTATTTTATTTAGATTTTCATCAATTCTTTTGTTTTAATAACCCTGTATACCTCTTAACTTTTACAAAACAAAATAGTTTAAATTGGTTATTGTTTGATAAGTAATTTTCCTCTACTGAAAAGCAACACGTTGCATTAGTTATACGGCTACTATTCTGAAGCTCAAGCACCTTTCTCAAGTTCTCTTCTCTCCAATTTCATAAATGGGTCTGTAAACAAAGCTTTGAATAAAACTGAGTGATTTATCCCAACTATGTTTGCTCCTCGTCCCTCTATGGCCTCTTTCTACATATTGCACATAAAAACTTACAGCACAACTCATTTAGTCTAAATGTTTTAAATAATGTGACCATATGTATGCCGCATTCAATACGCGGAAATAAAAACAACTATGATATCGCTGAGCGATAAAGTTTCAAAACCCACAGCGCGTAGATCTCTTGCATTACAGTGTCCCCTCCCGAGAAGACTTCCCCTCCCCCCCTTGGGGATTGGACTTGCCTGCTTCTTCCCCCCCTGGAAAAAGGCTCCATCACTGGGAGGGCTCACTGGAAAAGGAGTCTAACCCAAATCCTGCAAAAAAAAGCTCCTTTTTACATATTTATAAAAGGCATTCCGATTTGTTTGCGTTGTCACTTGACCGCGGTTACAAATGATGAGGTTCGTTTCCAATAACCCTAATGTTTTACTAGTGTCACGTTACTTAAATCGGACTCGTCCTATTTACTTAAGTAGCTAACTGTCACCAACTTATTTATGTTTGTAACAGTAATGAATAACTGTCAATGTATTTAAGTTTAATGCATTTTTCAAAAAGTAATTTACTGTTTTTCATTTTATTAAAAAAAGGAAAATATTTCTAGCCAATTTTTGCAATTCTCAAACGCCTTGTTATGCAAACAAATGTTAACGCGTTCCTAAACGCAAGCGTGCTACAGAAAGGGTGCTATGTAGGAGTCTCCAAAACGATTGATTCGTGATCGCATTGTTGGGTTCAAACACAGGTCCATTGAATACACTTTTAATAACGGGTAGAGCATGGCGAATCTCGCAGCGTATTTCTAAGGATTCCTGTCATTTACTTCGCCTCAAACGCATCTTCAAAATGAGCATGTGTCAGTTGGACCACTGTGCAAGGGAGCCTCGCATTTTTGCGTAGTCGAAAATCGGCCCCCACCAGGACAGATCCATCGTTCGAAGTACATAACCACATGGAATCGCATTTTCTTCAGGACGTGCCTTACAAAGATAAAAAAAAATGAATATAAAAAGTGAAGAAAAAAGATTTTTTTCAAGAGCTTTCCGTTTAAAATGCAAATATAGGATTGGGTTTCTGGTTATTTTCATCTCGGCGTACTTTTTTTCTGGGTTTTTGGGCTTCAGTGCGTCGTTTTATACTTTTGGTCCGTCTGTCCCACTTTTCGAGATATCAATGCTTTTTGTGCATCCCAGGCCAAAGTTTATAACATAGCATTTGTTTCCGAGACGCAGTTGAAAGTAATAGAAAGTGTTTATGGAAATTGAGTATAGTGTTTTGTGTCGTAGTGTGGTAAAATTCAGATATTGTTATGCACTGAAAAACTATGTGTTGAGAAAATAAATATATTGCAAGAATAAAAATATTACGATACAACTTTAAACATGCAGCATCATTTAGATTAAAGAAAAAAAACATTTGGTATTCAAATGAGATTCACGTTGCTTTCAAAAAAATTGTTCTTGCATTTCCAAGTTATAATTTACAAGGACTGTTTACTTTTTGGTGCAAAAATAATTTGAGTTTCAGATAAAATATTTAGATAGATAGCTCTTTTCAAAAACATTAAGTTTATTTATCACTTTTATATCACTGAGAGTTATTTAAATAGAAATATTTACTTCAAGCAGGAAATATTTCTGAACTTTTTACCTGATAAAATGATATACGGCCTTAGAATAGTAGTTTTAGTAGTTTTCTTATAATAACAATTTAAAATTAAAATATGTGGCATTTGAAGAATTAAATATCAATCGGTAAAAATCTTTCGCACTAAAAAATATTTCCTTTTGTACGTACATATCTCAAACATGCTTTATCCAAATAAGAAGCATCAGTTTTTTCATCTAGTAAATTTGTTTGATTTCCAATGACTCTTTTGGAAACCAAAAGAAAGATGCTCTAAGAATTCATTTTCAAGTGTAAAATAGAAACACCTACGACACGTACTTTTATCGTTGGTATTCTTTTTCATAAAGTTTTTTTTTATAGTTTATTATTTTAAAACACTCAATAATTTGAAATGTCTATTGCTTCGCTGTCAAAGTTTAAGTCAGCTGTTACGTATTTTTTTTTAATATAATGGTTTTTCAAATTTGGATCTTTATTGACATACTTTGAATTGTCATTTTATTATGGTTGATTTTTTACGTGAAAATTTAAGGAAACTGTTAAGTGTATAGATACTTAAAATTGTATTTGGGAAATTATGCATTAGCTAAATATACTTTTCCTTCTTCACCCACTTTTATAGGTAAATTAATAATGAGCATAAACAGTTTTAAAATTTGTTTAAAGAAATATCATTTACTCTAAATTGAGTACTTTATTTAAAGAGTATTATTATTATAAATATATATTTTTTCGTTTAATGTTTCACTGCACTATATGTGCGTCACTAAGTTTTGTAGTTTTACAAAAGCATGCAATGTGCGATAAAAAAAATAATCAATAGTTTGTAGAATACTGCTTCTATATCATTTGAATTATTTGAATTCGTGAAAATTGCTGTGAATAATTTTAGTTAATATATATTTTTACATGGATTGATGTAACAGATATTTACAAAGTAGCATAAAATATGAATTTATTTAAGTATAAATTCTATTATTCGAAATAAATCTTAAAATACTTTGCCGCTCTTCAAAATATCCTAAAATACTTTAAAATAATAAATCCTCTGACAATTTGAATTAAAAAGCAGCCTCATTAAACCTGGACACGCTATTTAACCCCCCCGTGTGTCAACACACTCTTTTGCCCCCATATCTCCTGGCACTTGAGAGCCTCGTAATTGTCAATTGAAACAAACGGGGAAATTCCAGAGTTTTGCAGCGGAAGAGGGCAAATGAGCCTCTTCAAAGTGCGCGAGGTTCTTTTCGGGGATCAATAAACTACTTCAAGTGGCCGCACAACGTGTTTAGCAGCGCGCACAAGCAAGTCCTAACAAAGGCTACGATGAGGATATTTGGTTTTTGGATGCACGTTTGAAATTCGTGGTCCAAAGTCATGCCGCCGCGTACGATGTCGCTATAAGGTTGCGTCCGATTCGAATTGTCTATAATTCCGAAAAAAAATACGAAAATTTAAAGCTCCGCGCACGACTAGACTTCCCCCGGTTCCGAAAAGGTTTCATTCTTCGCTTTTAGAGCAGACGAAAGCCCGAACCCGACGGATAGTGTGACGTCAGAGAGCTTAACTCTGGCCTTATTAGTTGAGTCGGCCATTTTTAGCTTTCTCACTACTTGCCCCTAAATAATACGTATTTGGCAAGATCTTTTTTTCTAGATTACTTAATAAAATTTTAAGCTCAACTCAACGAATTTAAAAGTGGTTATAAACTTATGTACTAGTCGTTTAAATTTTTTAGTTTGGCATTTTTAAAGTCCAAGACCCTGTGTACACCCTAGGATGGTACTGGCTATGACTATTTTCCAAAGGTATGAACAAGAAAACATCAAGCAGTTTTTGCTATACATGACATTCCCATCAGTCAAAACCCAGCCACGCCGTGCGCAATAAAACCATATTGTAACCGTTCCTATGCATAAAGTTTTTTTAAAATATTTTTTTTGCTTCGATCATTAGTAATGTCCAGCCTTCCGTTAAAAATGTCATTTTGAAACAATATAAACTCAATGCAAAGTTTATTTTTTAATATGTGTTTTTCTGAATAGAACTGTTTCATATTCCATAATTTTATAAGACATTCTTTATTACAACATATAATTTCTATATTTATCTCGTTTATAAAATACCACGCCAAATATGAATGTTTACTCCTTTACTAATATTTGAAACGAATATGTAACTATAAACTACTACTGTTTAAAGTTTTGAAATATATATTTTGATAAAGTATTGTGTAGAAAGAAATCAAAAAAAGAAACAAAAAAAACCTAGTAACTAACCCTAAACTGGGATTCTCTTTTGGATCCGATCGTGTCCAAGGAATTCTTGATTAGAACTGTCCAGCACGCGGCCTACGTTGGAAATGGGATCATTTACAAGCACAAAGAGTCTCAGTAACTGACTTTCGGTTGGAAAAGGGACACACATTTTAATTGGGATTGCTTACGAGGGCGTTAATTTGGAAAACTTTCCATTCATTTGCATACACAGATGTGTGCATTCAAACCTTAATTTTTATGTCCGTATTAGTTGAGAGAATAGTTATATAATACTGTAAACTAGTTATCGTCTATATAAAAAAAACCTGCAAATTTATTAAGTATTAATGGAGTAAGTTTTGAAAAGATGATGAACTCCAACGCGCGCAAAAATTATTGTTTTATTACTTGGAAAATGGAGCAATTCAATGTTAATTGTCATAATTAGTAACTAAACTTATAATAAGTTACCAAAAAGGACTTCAAATAGTGGTGATAAATATTTTTCCGAAAATTAATTTTTAAAGTATTGTTGCGAGTTTTAAATATATAAACTCTAATAAAGTATTTTTTTATAAACATTCAATCCTTTTAATTCATAACTAATCTCTTATTGATAAAATGCCCCCATTTATAAAATATTTTTTTAGTACATAACTTAAAAATTGAAATTTTATAGAACCAAAGCAAAAATTAAATTTGTATTAAAAACCTATAGTCATGAAAATGAAATTTAGACATCGATAATACTGAAATTAGGCCCATTTTCTCCCCCTGATATATTAACTTCCTCTTTAAGCCCAGTTATTTACATTCCAAATAAGTTCCAGCTTAATCTGTTGGACCCGATTAGACTGTTATAGATCCCTCCTTCCTTCCTTTTTAGCCCCCCCCCCCAAAGCAATTACAGCGCTTCCCTATTGAAAAAACAAAAGAGGTAGAGCGAAAAAAAAAAGCTAAACTAATTAGGTAACGAATAACTTGGAATCACGTAAAATTCTAACGTGGTACTAAATTGAGACATAACTCAAATCCTGGCGTCCAATTCCCCTGGTGCTCATCTAATGACATCTAGGGCAAAACGAAGAAGGTTCGGCTCTTAATAGGGGCAGCTCTAAAAAGCTTCATTAATTTACCCCTAAAAACCAAGAAAACCATCCCCCAGCTGATTAATTTGGCTCTCGTACTATTAATTCGTAACACATAGTGCGCAAAAGCACTTTAGGTTTGGACTAATGAATTCACTACTACGGAGTTCGGCAATATTTTTGGATTGCGAGATTCACATCACACATTTTTCACTTTTTGACAGTGAACAAAAACACACCACGCACAAGTAAATTTGTATTTTTTAAAGGGTTTTAACGAAATACTTATTTCCGTAAATCTGAAGGAGGAGCAATAAAAAGGTATCGTTATATTTGTCCAAAATACACAATCATATATAAAGGTCTTCTTTTTCACTGGCACTTAAGCACTGGAAAACTTCTTAAACATTTAAAATTAGTTTTTATACTATAAACTCAACATAGCAGCAGTTACTATAACCTTTCATATATTTAAAAAGGTGGTTAGTATTTTATGTACTTTTTAATTGTGCGCATTTTGCTAACGTTTGTACTTTTTTAGTTCCCCAAAATATTAATAAAATATTCTGTTGTATAATAAAACCTTTTGATTTCTAAATTTATATTTATTTTTCAGTTACTTATTTTTTCGTTAGTTACAGTTATATTAGAACCATTTGAATTTTAATAAATATCATGTTAACCATTAATTTTAACTAAAAAATGTTGTTGTTCACAAGGTTACATGATTCTGTCGGTTAATTAGTTCTGAAAAGTGTTAAGCAATAAAATGCCTAAAACTTAAATTGCCTACCATAAAAATATTTAAACATATGACTAATAATTATATTATAATGTTGATAGTAATAGGACATACATAAGCATTTTGTATAACTTGCACTATTTTAGAACATTTAATAATATATTAACGTATTCTAACTTAGTACAAGTTATTTTTAAATGATGCTTCGGAAAATCCTTTTAAATCGATTTAATACACTTTTCTTATAAATTAAACATTCCAATAATTCTATTTTAAAAATGATTTCTCTTTGTAAATCCCGAATATCGTGACTTTACCCTTTTACTCCTTAAACAAAAACTATTTTCATTCCTATTTCTGTAAAAAAAATGAACGGAATTATTCAACGCAAGGACTCTGCATTTCCCCTCAAAGGCATTGTATCCAATATTTCCACACCGGAACAAAAAGGTGAGAAGGGCTGCGATTTAGTTTTTGATCCGGCGCGCTTCATTCGGTTTTCCCAAACTTCGACAAGCGATAGGGCACGATCGCGCAAGAAACCGGCTTCACGTTCAATTCACACTTCTTGCTGAGGTGTTATTTTGGTCTGTCAAGGAACCAAAAAAAAGGAGCTATTGTTCTTTTTTTCAAGTTTATTGCACATACAGCAAAAGAAATCAATCGGCTAGTGAGTTTTGATGGGTGCTATTGCTTTAAGAGGTTTTTGATGGATTGGACTGATAAAGATTAATAATCCTTTTAAGGAAGTTTTTGTTTGAGCCACACAATTGGGTGTGCTTTTTTTTTGCTTAATGAGCACATTTCTTTCTTTTCGTTCATTGTTTAAACCAATTTCTTGCATAAATGTTATGGTAATAAGTTAGCTATGCTTATCACAGAGACGCACTTCCTAAATAATTTAATAAAATTATTATTTCAAAGCTTAAAAAAAAGGATGTTTTGAATCGTGAATAAGTTTATTTACAACGTCTGAGAATATTTGAATATTTAAATTATTTCTTAATATTCAACAAATATAAAATCTTTCAGTTTTTATCTATTAATGTTTTTTTGTAGTTATTAAATATCTGTAGATTAAGAATAGTTAAATCTATTATCAATATTGTTTTAATTAGTGCTATTTTGCCATTCAACACTGGAAAATCGCATGTCAATTTTAAAATTATGGAATGTCAAAATGTTTTGTCTTTTGACATTTCATTCAAAAGAAAAAGATAGATTTGTATGCAACATCATCTGTCTACAATATTTTGTTTCTAAATGTTTATCTTTCCTATAAATAATTTATTTTTACTTTACTTCCTTTGAAAAAAAATATTGTGAGCCAATATTTTGCAAAAAAACCCAACCCTTTGTATTCCGAATCTGTATCCATTTATAAAGATATAAAAACAGTTATTTGTTTTTATCTTTAAACGTAAAGTACTCCATATTTAAATCAGCCTTGAAGATAAATGAAATTGAGATAAATATTCTCTTTTGGTTATTTTTAGTCATAAAATGTATTGCTAAATAGATTATCTCTCTAAATGGACGTTTTTGTTAAAAATGTATAAGCGCATTAAACTACCTTTACTAACCAAAATAGATATGTCCCCAAAGCAGAATAAAACAACGAATCCGCCAAAAAATATTTTTATTTCGTCGATTCATCTTCATTTTCCTATCCACAGGTCTCTTATTTTGATTAGATACCTCTTAATTTATCAAAGAAAGTAAGTTACCCGTCGATGTGTGCCTTGAGACAACACGTCAATAGCCATTAACCAAACGTTTAAAAAAAGGAAGTAATTCTCTAGGGTTTTTCGCCAGATTTCTTATTTATGTTCTGATACTGGCGCCAAGATGTCAAACCTGACCTGGTAATCTAGTATCGTACAGTTTGTGAATTCCGTGCTAGTCAATCAGTTACTTCAAAAAGTTGGAGATATAGTTGAAGAGTCAAATTTATAGGGTGCCTAGTATTTCCCTTTAGAAAGAGAGTGGTGTCAATCTGAGAGAAATGGCGTTCATCTCATAGGGCCGAAATTATGCCTCCCCCAGCGTTCACCAAGATACACCGTCGCCGGTTATAAGGGTTACTTGTCGAGAGTGCAATTTTTAATTTTTGTTTTGGCTGCCTATTTGGTTACTTGAAAAGTAACACATGATAAATTTGGTTTTCTCTCTCCGGTTACTATAGCACAAACCAAACCAAACCAGCGTATTCTCGTAGACATTTGATGTATGCGTTAATAAACTAACTACACCTTTTAGTTCAGGCAAGTCGAAGGGAGCGCAATGTTTTTGGTGACGCATGCGTATGCAAAATATGGCACATGACGTCAAAAGTGACGTCAGGATAGTCGTTTTACCACAGAAATTGGCTCAATGTGGACCATTTAAAAAAAGACGCACTTCTTAGTGTATAGAAAAGCCGGAAACCATTAGACAAAACCAAATGTTTAAAAAATCATAAGCTTTTAAGGTAATTATTTTTATTGTAATAAAATTAGAACTGATGCTACACTGAAAAAGGTGAAACAGTTTTGGCGAGGAATGAATTGGCGAAAACCTTCGGTAACTAGAAATTCCAAGAATAAAAATTCTTGCCTAGCTTCCAAGAGGTACGATATAATCGATCAATTCGCGGGTGCCACGGTGTCAAGAGATTACACTGACTTGACAATCCTCGGCCAATAATAATCCAATCGAAGTGACAATCTGGACAAGTTACTGTGGAGGCCGATGCCACCTGTCTGTTTGGACGGCTGACGTAGACATGAGAGCTATAGTCGCCGCCAACCAAATGAGAACAAATGTAAATAGTTCCATTTAAAACGAGATAATTTTTTGAAATATATCTATAAAAATCATGAATTTCGTTTAAGATTCATTAAGCACAGGAAAGTATTGTAATATTCAATACATTTTTCTCAACAAAACTTGTTTATTTAAATATTTGTGAAAATATTCATTCTGTTGATTTCAACCAATTATTCCCTTCTGTGTTTTCCCTTAATATGGTTGCTATAACATCTGCCCTTGACGTTGGCGATTTTTCGAACGTTATTTTGTTTTGATAATACAAATCGCCGACCTATGATGTCTCTTTCTTCTTTTTTGATTATATTTTATTGATGCAGCTTTGGCTAAATGATTTGGTGTTTCGTTACGTAACCTTGGTCCTTGCTTAATAAGCATTAAAATGTTGTAACCAGCCAGGGGTATGTGGGAGGGTGATCACTGGGGGAGGGGGGAGGGCGTCTCTGCACAGGTTTTTTTTAACAAAATAAGAATTTCGCTTCCTAAAGCACTACTATAAAAAAATAATGTTTTGAGGTAATCAGCCCGAGTAATGAAGATATTTTATGAAGTATTTTTGTATATACAGTAGCCGCCGCTTTTTTAGGATCAGTGGTTAATTGTATCAACTGCTTAATTGAAATAAAATTGCGTACAATAGAACAATATTACTTATTTACATTGGAAATTTGCCGTATAGCTGGATTATACCACTATTTTGATTGCCCAAAAATATAGTCATAATTTAGTTTTTCTCTCATTAATAGTTTTTTATAGTTTTATTTTTTGGCCCCAATGACAAAATATATTTTATCGGTAATACCATTTTAAAAAACAGATAAATTGTAAAAAATGTGGATGATGGAGGTGTGGAAATGTTTTTTTATAGTGTTCGTTATGGCTAAATAAGATTTTAGTGCAATAAAAAAACACGAACCTACGAAAAAATTCGATATAATTCTAAAATATAACAGTCAATAATACTTAGTCATTTTAGTTAAGAGAGATCGAAAACAAAACTTGGAAACGTAAACGAAACTGCCTAAGATAATTCTCACTCAAGTAAGTAGGACATAATAGTAAAAATTTTTTCTTATTAGAAAATAAATTAAAATGTTACATTAATTTACAGGGTTCATACAACTCTTGGCTACCCAAATTCCAGGCCTTTTCAAGGCTTTTCCAGGACTTTTTCATGATTTTCCAGGCTACCATGCTACACAGCGAGATGAAACTTTAATAACTCAAAATCAAATTACTTAAGATTTATTAAGATTAACTGGTTGAATTAAAATTTGAATGTAACTGTAAGTTACAGAACTATATATTGAGCTAAAAAATGATTTTATTAGCAACCATATTGCCTTAACCCAGAGCAGAAACATCAAACTAATTTCTGAAATTATACCATCATGGGTTAGCATACCTAACTTTTCCAGATTTCCAAAAATCGGAATAAGTTTAGAGGAACCACCTGATCAGAGAATAGCTTTATAACATGGTTCGTACACTCCTTGAAAAGTTTTGAATGAAAAAGCTGCTCACACTTTCAAGTTCAAGCCCTTAAAGCCCAAATACTTGAAAATAAATCTGAGTATAGGGGAAAAAGTCTGTACTATTTATTGTAAAATCGAATCATATTAAAAAAATTCTCAATGCTAAACACGTAATTCATGATAATTTTAAAACCCCATGTTTTTAAACAGTCATCAATAGCTACAGTAGATGTAGAACTCCGATTACCCGAAAACGGTGCTGATTATCCGAATGTCATAAAAAAATTCCACCTGGCCTACCTGTTACTGTTCGTCTTAATTGAATGTCATACCTAGTAATTTTTTTTGTACCGACCAAAAAAATTACTAGGCATGACATTCCCAGCAGGTGTTTGCACTTACAAACAAAAGCACAAATTTTCCACCAGCACAAATCATTTTATAGGATAGCTGGCAGATGGCGAGATTCGAAGTGTCATACTCTGGAAACATTATTTGGTTATTCCTCAAGCATCAAATAAATATTCCAAAGCTATTTCGAAACTAAACCAAACGAAGTACACGAATCGCTACTCTTTGGATAAGATACGCTGTAGTACGACTTTATTTTAGCCAACCAATAAAACTAATCACGACTATGTCAAATACCTGTTCTAAATAACCCAATGGTACAGCTTTAACTGTTAGCCTACTTTTGGGCCATCCTGTATATATATTACATTTTTGATGAGAATTGTGCTCATTGTATTGCTGTAGGGGCTGCACCTAATAATTGTGAATGCTACAATTTCCAAAATTATAATAAATTAATTACCAAAAAAAAAAGTTCTATACAACGAAATGAACTCTTTTCACGCTTTACCTTAAACATTACTTGTCAAAATAAGGTGATTAATCAAAAATTATACAGTTCATTTTATAGTGGGGGATGAGTGATGGGGGAGAAATGCTACTTAAAATGTGAAAAATTATTTCATTAAACATTCGGGGGATTCAAAGTGGTTTATTGTACTTTATTATTTTCCAAAGTAGTAATACAATCCCCTGTCTACTACTGCAGTTCTATCCCACGTGTGTAATTAATTGTCGTTTCCCTAATCCAACCAGAAATAGAACGACACACACTTAAAAATCACTTGAATCCCTGAACAACGCCGGTTCCTCGAATCAATTTGCGATATTGTTTTCAGCGAGCTCTCTGCCTCCAAATATATTCCAGCCACGTTAAAAGAATCAAATATTCAAAAGACGGTTGAGATTTTTTACCATGCATAGTATATGATACGTACTAATGAAATTTACGTTCGTCTGTTAGGCAAAAGTGTTGACTAAACGGTTGGCTGGTCTGGACAAAAGCCAACAGCAAGTGAAAAGTCCCTCTGCAAATGTAAAATTCGGAAAAGAGCTTTTTGCATAGATCCGACGGTTTTATTTAAATGCATCTTCACCCCCTGTTAAAAAAAACACTTTACAACATCCCTTAAAATGACTTGTGAAGCAGCAAAATTTCGGCTCCAGAAATATAACAAAAATATTAAAATATAAACTTTTAAAGTTTCTATTTTAAAAGTTTCTTTTTTAAAGTTTTGAAAAATTATGTAGTAACTTGAAAGTATATTCGTAACTTTTGAGTTTTGCTCTGCATAATGATGCTAAACTCATTAACGACGAATGTCGATTCCATGCAAAAATAAGTTTTATGCTTTAACTAAATAAACAAATAATTACAACATTATAATTTGATATTTCGAAGCTTTCCCATTTTTATCTATTAAGTGTCATATGTGCAATATAAGATAATTAAAAATCATTGTACTAAACAGTTAATGCAGAATAAAAAAAAGTTATTTGAAAAACGAATCTTAAAAACTTAAAGTTAACGTTTTTTTAGGTAAAGAAGTGAATGGATTCACAAATGGGTCGTTAATGGGTTAGTGTGTATCTATTTAAATAAAGAAATGATTTATATAGTCTAAAGAACTAATTTTGTTAATAAATTTCAGCTAAAAAAAAACCCTCAAAAACATTTATTTTCCTGACATACTAATTAAAACTTAAGTCAAAATGTCAAAAAAAAAAATATTTTAGTCTGTATTCAGACTCTGCATTCAGAGAGCAATTAGCGCATCGTTAAGTTCCTGACGATTACTCAATACATTTTATCAGAAATCAATTTGTATGACTAATCAGCGTCGGATAATTATTTTAACAAAATAAATTATAATTTGGTATTTCGAAGCTTTCAACATTTTTATCTATTAACTGTCATATGTGCATGCCCATTCCAGAAACATAAAATTCAATCCTAAATACAGATTTGTGCAGCACATATTTAGACTATAGTTAATTTTAAAAATGTAGTTTTCAGCTTATTAGCATTGAATGTGCAGTCTGATTATACTTCTGCTATAATAACGACTCTCGTTTCGAACATAAATAAGTAAACATGTTAACATTCGAACGTTGCTTTTGCCTTCTACATCGTTTTTCTGCTCAAATGTCAACTACTCGAATAAAAGGGATCTACAGATAGAGTAGCTCGAAATAATAAGAAATGGAGGCGAGCCCGTTCGAAAAATGTGCCTGTAAATCTGCTTCCATCTAATGAGTGCACTTGTCTCGGTGCAAATGCAGTGATTAAAACAAGTGTCTGCGCCCACTACTTGAATCGAATGAATCGTGGCATGAGTCACCGCTCCTCGTTAGTGTCTGCAGACAGGGCCATGCGTCTTCATTTGGGACGACTTTTTCTGCAAGAAAAGCACTTTGTCTTCTTCGCGCCTCGGCTGTTTGCACATGGATGTCCTAACATTGGAGACTTCGAATGGGATGGAAACTTTACTTTGGACATTGCGTTCACTTTTGGGTAGCATTCTAGGGTTGTTGTAAGGATTGTTTATTGGCATTTCGTTATAACTAGGTTCTAGAGTAAAGATAATCAAGAAATACAACACAGCTCATTCGAACGCGCTCACATTTTATTCTGTACCGAAGAAGTAGAACATTCACATTATAAAAGTCGAAACTATAGTGCTTTACAATGTAGTAGATTTGGTTCATTGGGTTTTAGCTTGCTTCACACAAAAATAACTTTGACTCATTAACACGATTAAAAGGACAAAACATTGTTGTTGCACCTATTGGGTGGAGGTAGGTAAATAATGTTGCGATGTATGAATTGCAGTATTTGAACTCGTCTTTTGTAATAAAAACATCCTCTTTCAATCAACACCATTAAAATATCCGAAAGATAACAAAAACAACTGATTTGGTGACATTTCTTGCCCCTAAGCTGAAGACTGAGTCTTGGTTGCACAAGGTTGTTCCTCAAAATTAACTGAATGAAATGTCAATCGAATGAAATGTCAATGTCACCATTTGTGATTTTGTGACTTTCTGAAAACCTTTATCAGTCCAATCTAGTACAAATTGAATGATTATCTCCATGACGATTTTTATCTGCCTATTGAAAAAAATGAGTAGAGTAGGAATATGGAGTTTTTTGCAACGTGAACTACCATGACTATAAAACCTAAGCTAGGCATCAAATTTAATTGAATAAACGTCAGTGTTGGAAATTTTTTTGCAAAAAGCCAATGTGCGGTGCATTTTGCAAATGATCAAGATGGTGAACATTATTTTATCAAAAATATTTGTCAGCCTTAAAAGTCGATTTAATTGCTTGGATTTTTATAGAAACAAATATTTTTGGAAATATAATATATTTTGGAATAATTCCAAGTTTGTGAAAACAGCACCGCTAGGGAAAGTATTTCTATTCATATAAATATATGTTGGAAATTACTTTCGGGAAAAATTTTGGTGTTTGTGAAAGAGAAAATGCTATTCACTTATATTGGTTTTATATTAATGAATTGTTAGTTATTTGGTCGTGAAAGGGAATTGAATCCTATCACTGAGTAGGAATTATTATTGAAAGAGAAATAACTCGTTTCTAGTCACAAGAGTTCCTTGTTGATGCACTAATTTATTAAGGTAGAAGAAGTCGTATTAATGTCAATTGCACTCGTATTCACTGATGTAAAAGTTGACTAGCGAAATATTTTATTGAAAAGGAGAAGCAGAAAAGGGCTGTTGAATGAGAAATGATATTTGATTTTCACATTGAAGGATGCTAATTGTAAAGTTAGAATTGTGTTTACTGAAAATAAGACTCAGTGATGCACTAATTTAACTGCATTCAATTCTTTATTCAGTTATATTTTAAGCAGGATATCATTGACTGGGGGGGGGGGTTCCACACTACGTTTATAACGTAAAAAGTGGAAGGTATTCTAACCATTCAGTTCGTCTGTCCGTCACCCACTTTCACAGAAAGAACAAGTCTCACTGACAATTTGAATACGTTATATTAAAATAAAAAAAATCAGTCATTAAAAAATTGAAGTTGGAAGTATATATATTTTTAAATTTAAAAACTAACGAATTTAATCTCCCCGCAAGAAAACTTTATCCAAAACTTGAAAGAATATTTATTTGTGTGATATAAATCAGTTTGAAATGTTGTCACAGTATATATAACAATATAGATCTTAAATTCTTTTGATGGTTCATTATAAGTGTATTAAGAAAGCGGCACATAAAGTTTTTGTCATAAATATTTTGGTCATTTTTTTACATTTCAGCAAATATAAATAACATTTATATGTCATAAGTTTTGCTTCAACTTTTAGAGTTTTGTCTCAAGAAATTCAATCGTGGATTTCATTGATGGTTTCGGTGATTGGTGGTATGAAGCGGTATGCTCCACCCACTAGACTGAATAATCAACCATGACCTTATTTTCATTCCTGTGGTACTGTTGCGACTCAAGTCATTAAACATGCCCATTGTACTATATCTTTATTCTTTGAACTGGCAAAGATACAGGTTATTAAATGAATTCGCGAAGGAAAGTAAATGAAAATAAGCAATATAGCGTTAAGTTAGAGCTAAAATGCTGTAGTTGGCGATTTTGTTTCTAATGTTTATATATTAGGTGTGGAAGTAGTTCTAAGCGACAGTTACTGTTACAAACCCACTTGTTTTATTGACGGCTGCCCTCAAATTTTGTTTGAAATATATTTGTGCTGTCTTAAACATAGAAATGATTAGAATGCGGTACAACTATACTAATGACACAACGTGTTTCCAAAGTGTAAACTTAACTCTGAAACTTGACTCTGAAGGGTTTTTAGTTTGTTATCCCTTATTTATAGTATTAAAAAAAGTGACATGGAAAGAAATCTTCTAATATGTTGATTTTATTTATAAAAAGTTTTAGGACTGTGAAAAAATATACACATTTTAAACAAGAAAACGCATCAAATTCCAAAACAATTTGAAAGAAAAAAAACCCTTCAGTGTGTAAAAGTGTATTTAATGCGATGTATGAATTGCAGTATTTGAAATCGTCTTTTGTAATAAAAACATCCTCTTTCAATCAACACCATCAAAACAGTTAAAAATATCCGAAAGATAACAAAAACAACCGATTTGGTGACATTTCTTGCCCCTAAGCTGAAGACTGAGCCTTGGTTGCACAAGGTTGTTCCTCAAAATTAACTCATTAAGGGTTAATTTAATTTAAGAATCTGAATAGTACGAATTTAACCTCAAGATCGGTAACAAAAAATCACTTTATTTACAAAAAAATACTTTTGCCTTTAAAACTAACCTATTAAGGTGCTCATATTTTCAAATAACATATTTTCAGTTTAAAACATACGAGTCTTTATTTCCAAAAAGGCGTAATTACTTGGCAAAATTGACACAAGTTATACGCACGCTATAAGTAGTCGATAGATAAAAATCCGGTAATGCCGGGTAAAATCCGGAGAGTTAGCAGGAGTGCGCATAAATTTTACCAGAATATGCTGTTTTTGGTGAATCGAAAGTTAGGATGAGATATTTTGCCGCTGTGGTTCTTGATGCCTTAATATCTACCCAATGTTGACAACATTATTTACCTACCTGGTCTTATACAATAATTAACGCTTAAAGGAGCAAAAAGTTAAAAAGTGTTAAAACGAGTCTAAAAGTGTTTTAAATCTCATTTTAACAAGAAAATGAGTTGCATGTTTGTCATTCCATTCCATTGAAATGTGCTCGCTCCAATGTGCCCTCAGGGATCAACAAACAAGAACAACAGAAGAAAGGAATCCCGATAGAATTCCAGATAAAATTTTGGCCTTAGAAGAATGCTGTTCCCAATGAAGCAAAGAATGGACGGAATAGATGACAAAATCTATTACTAAAAAAACGCCGTCGTTTGGAATCACACCTTTGGATGGGCATAGGTGAATTGGAGTAAATTTATCAGAAAAGAACTAAGAGCGACAATTTTATTGAAAGAAATCATTTGGTGACTTTGAAGAATTCAGCAAGAACTATGATTTGACGAAAACTTCAAGTTCTGATTATGTTATTGCTTTATAGAATGAGTTGTGTGTAAAATGTAAATAATGTTATTGTGATAATGATTGATTTTAAAGAGGATATTGCTTAGTTCCTTTAGGATAAACCTTCTCCAATTCCAAGATCAAGCTTTGATTGGATGACCATCTAGAATGGCGACCGGGCCATCTGCTCAATATCCGTGGCGGACAAAATAGTGTTCCATGTTTTGGTGAAAACAACAGGGATTTAAGAAAGAAAGGACTGGATAAACAAAATAATTTGTACTGTTTTGAGTTTTAGAATTCTTGAAACGTTCTTTTCATTAATTACATTGGAAGTTTAAAGTTTATTACTCGTATTACAAAATGAAATATTAATGAAAAGGATAATTAAGGTTAATATATTTTATTAGTATACTTTAATTTGTCACTTGGAATTCAATACGAAATTGACTTGTTGGATTTTTTTGGCATATTTATTCTCTAACGTATTTCTATAATTTAAAAAAATAATTATATTATATACTGGTTGAATGTACCGCACATACAATCATATTTGGATAATTGTTGTAATTATTAGTATAAAGAATGAATATTATTTTTTTGTGGATAGATAATTGGATAGATAATTTTAGTAAAGAGTTTACTACATCAAAACAAATAAATGTAAGCATGAACAATATAGATTTCAACCAAATAAAAATAAATATTTTAATTTTACCGCTTAGCAAACATGCAAGTAACTTTTATACAAGTAATTATAAGATCAAATGTGTGTGTGTGTGCATGAATCTTTTTTTTTATGAATTAATTTTTGAAAACCAGGAAATGTCTCTGAAATCATTTTGTATTCACTTATTTTAACACCACTTATTTTTTTAAGTCAGAAGGAACAAAAAAGAGCATTCTTTTAAAAAGCCTCAGCTCGTACTAATGCCCATTCCCCTCACGTTTTCTGTTAGTATGTCACTGACTCTTAAGATTATAAATCAAAACTAACTTATATACTCGGGGGCAAATATAAAACCACGCGTGGTAAACAAATCCATAAGAAAAAGGAAACAAGCGCAGTTGGATGTGGAAAAAATGATCTTCCTTTGTAAGTTCACCAGCCATAAATAGAAGACTGACTTGATGACAAATTGCTATTTTGTCCTCCTTTTTCTAAGAGGTGTCACGGCTCCGTATCGGCAATATTCCATTTTATTCCTCCCCTTTCGGAGTATTTCGGGATGTCTCAATGTCAGCTCAATGCGATCCTTAAAAGTATAAAAATGGACTCCAAAAGTTTCGATTAAAATTTAATAATATTCTCGCGAGGGAGCTTTTTTATTCCCTTTGATGTTTTGCTCAACTCTAGGTTTTCATTCTAGTGCAATCGATGTGCATCAATCTAAGAAGCCATTACCTTAAAGTTGAAATGTAACTTTCTTTTACTCTGGAATTATTGTTTTCTTATAAAATGCACTTTTATTGTTACTACTAATCAAATTGTATGTTAAAGCCGTACTTCAACAGTAAAAAAACTGTTTAGTGTTTTATGTAAAAATAAATTTCATTGCTATATAATAACAACATAGTGTTCTTAACTTTTTAAAAAGTATTTTAACCTTTTTTAATTAGATTTTCCTCGATAAAGAAAACAATGTGAAACTCAATTTAGATAAACACCGGTTTTAACTGTATTAACGGAGTAACGCACCATTAAATTCTAACAGTGTGCACAAATAAAAAATATTATACAAAATGATATTGTGAGTAGTTAATCCAGTTAAGTGAGTATTTGTGAACCAAATAGTAAAGGTATTCTTCTAATTATTTTTGCATGAGAAAAGAATAAATAAGTTTTACAATGTAGCTAAACCTAAAATGTACACATTAGGTGTGTTTTGTGGAAAACTTTTTAAGATTTCAATGAAGATTTTGAACTATATTCAGCAATACATATTTTGTAGCAATCATATTTCGGAAAGTAATGCGCCTTCAATGACATGAAAAACATGCATGTTGAAATAAAATTGTGTTATTACATTTTTAGTTTCATATACATATTTTTCAGGGTCATAAAGGGAATATCCCATGTATGATAGAAAACCATTTTTATCTACGCAATAAATTCGGATTTGAACTTATTCAAGAAAGCAACATAACTTTTTTAAGCGCCATGTTTCTGAAATATATTTTCTATATTTAATTAGGAGATGGAATGTTTTCATAAAATGTATCACAAACGATTCCCCAAATACGTAATAAAGCCATATTTTATTATTGATATTTTAAAAGTATTAAAATAAATAGGACGTAAGCAAATTAACGGAGGATAAACAAGAAAATGTCCAACATTGTGCATCTAAAAACGCATTAGGTAAAGATACCATTTCAACCAAACTTTTCCGTTCCCGACCCAACATTTTGACATTTCCCTCTTAAGAGAGCTTTCCGGGATCAAGTCCGGCTTTTCCGAATCCCATCTCAATTGATTCCTCCCAAAGTACTTGTTGCTCCCTCCAGCAATCTGTGCACGACACAAATCCCCCCGCAATCCAATCAAAGCATCCCATTCAAAGAAATAGATGATTCCCAGAAAACACGATTTCCCATTGTCCCAACCCTTCCCCTAAATTATGACAACACTCTCCCCACGATAAATCAATTCTTTACCATGAGGGATAAAATCAATAGATGTGTAAGTAACTTCTCATTGACATGGCGCCGCCAAGGCGACTCACCACAGTCGCCATTCTTCGAGAAGATACGCAGAGGAAATCATCCCCTGTATGACAGAAATAATCATATATTTAACTGCTCAAACTACATATACACGCACAGAGAGTGAATGTTAACAATGTGTTAAAATCAATTAATTTTTATGACTTCAGTAAACAAATGCTAAAGAAAATTTAATGTAGCCCCTTTAACTGCTTAAACTATTTTATTCGGAAATAAATTGCAAATTACTTTTTTTTCAGTTTGAAAGCGACGATTTGAAGCTTATACCGTGGGAAAATGTGCACTTGTTTCCAAAACAAAGGAGACATTATCAACAGTTGTGGTATGACTATGATACGCATTTATCATAGCAGCACACTGTTGTCAAACGTATAGAATTAAATTTATTGAATATAGTTAATTAAAAATCTTATTAAAATCACATAAATTGTTTACCTAATTGTCCAATGCAGTTGTTCCTTTTTATATTTGTAAGCTTGTAAAAGATTTTTATTTATTTAGGTTTTTTTAATCTGGTTTTATTTTTATTTTTGAGCTACAGGACTGTTTCAGTAAAGACATTTTTTAAATTTCAAAAACAAGTGTATTGGAAAACGAAGTTTTTTAATTAAACGTTTTGAATAATGTAAATAAGACTTGAAATCTTTACGGTGACATTAAATTAGAGATGTTTTTCGAAATTTATATGACTACAGTACTTGGACTCGACTCCTTTTTTGAATTTAGCTGTTCAAATAATGTTTACAAAAAGAACCATGTATATTTTTATTTTAATCAATATTTTTAAGGCACGTGGCACTTTTGTGTTAACTTATGTTCACTAAAGCAATTTGAATTTCTATTTTAAGAGTGAAGTAACGGATTGTTTCATCATAACCAGAGTTTTAACATCTTTTATAAAGCATATCAATACTGAGCAATAAAACTTCAAAATGTTAACATTCAACGATGAAAATTTTCATTTAAATAGTTGTTTAAATAATTCTACCAAATATATTATAGTTAAAAGCCAAAAAAAAACATAATAAACCTGCCCCTTTTCACCCTAATCGTCGATTTCGTGATATTTTCCCTCGTCAGTAATGCGGAAGTGAAGAAGCCTCAAGTTATTGAAAAGCAAACCAACTTTTCAGGTCCATTGTAGTCTTGGGCAAAGAAGCCACTTTTTATGGAGTCGAGTGCAGTTGATCAAGTGGCTCGGGCAAATACTTAAGGAGGCTGGAAGAGGAGCCAAAATTGATTGCTTGTTGATGGCAAAAACCCGGCCATTTTAGGTTAAAAGGGCTAACAGGACTCTTTGGGCTTTCCACAAATTGAAGACATGATTGTAGTGCATCAAATGCTTCAATTTAAAGCCTTTTTATAATTTTTTTAATCTGTATTCAGTAACATATGTTTATAAAATTTATATTAGGGGCAGATATGGTAAGATGGCGTACGTAAGCTTTAGACTTTTCTCTTCTGTTAAAAAAGACACCCAAAGAAATGTTTTTTGTTCCTACACTTCTTTGAAACTTGATGCAAAAAATATTTCAAATACCTTAATTCCACTCAAATTATAAGATATAATAAATTAAAATTTAGGAAGTTTTCGTCACCTTACACTACGTAGTGGGTGAGATAACGAAGACAAAAATAGACTTTCAAAGAAAATATGCAATAAAAATACAAAGTAAAAACTTTGCTATTTCCTTCATTTTCAGATGTTTCGTTTATTTGGTAGGCACGTAACCAGAGGCTTTTATACCCCCCCCCCCCTGGTCGTTTTGTTTCTATCTATTTATCAATGGACTTCAATGATATGATAATTACAATAATAACATTATAAACATTGTAAACCATTCGTATATTTCTTGACTGCCAATATGTTCTCCCTTTTTAAGATATCACTAAGATTTTAGTTCACAGGCGTTAACGGCGTTTGCACTGTTTTGTCTTAATTCATCAACAGAATGGCTCAAAACTAAAAATAAGATTTGTGTACACTTGAATTTTTTAAGACTTTTCCTGCGTAGTTTAGTTGTTTAATTGCAAATTTTTCGAAAATCTATATCAATGATTTATAACCAACGTTTAAACGTAGGCAGATACTTTAAACAAATACATTGAAATTGTTAAACCATCCTATTGTGCCTTTATTTATTTTTAAATTGTTAGCTACGAACCAATGCAGGAAAACTGTAATTCTAGAAAAGCTGATTCCTGCGCAATTCAATTTGTTGGAGGGAGGGGGTATTCTTCATTAATTTTTTAGGTCTTCGGCAATGTTTGATAATTTAAGCGTACATTGAATTTTTTAATAACATACATGTCAATTTAATTAATATGAGGATTAAATGTCTCCAAGTATAGTTTACAGACAAACTTTAGTAGATGACAAATATGTACAGCTGGGAAAAAAAACGATTCACCCCTCGTTTCTCGGCTGCTATTGATCAAGAGATTTTGTGGAAGGTGTCCTTTTTCAGGAAAACGCGTAAGAAATTGATTACCGGCATTAAAAATTGTATAAGGGGTCGCCTACATATTGAAAGGAGTAACAACTTTGAAAATTTCAAAGGCAACACCCATTTTTTATATAAAAATATTTATCGCCTTCAAAATACTCAACATCCAAAAGAAAATTAATTACTTTGCATTATTTGTTGAGATATAAGCATTCAAACTTGAACGCCCATAATGTTAAAAAAGTTTCGCAAACTTTTATTCATACCTCCACAAATAAAATGAATTAAACAAAGATTTTTTTTTCATTATATACTTCTTAATCTTCCAAAAACAAATAACACAAGTTTTTTCATCATTTTTTTTTAAAAATATTTTTTTATTTAAATTTAAATAAGAAAAAATAAAACATGAATGGCAACCCCACATTTTTTTTACATAAATCGATAAAGTAGATCAAGTAGAACCAAAATCCCGAATTTTTTTTAATTCAACAACAATTATTTGCCGAGTTATTGTAAAAATACTGAAAGAAACGAATTTTAGGGACCGTGTAAAAAGTTACTTGGCAAATTAGATCCTAACTTGCATTATCGTTTGGTGGTTGAAAAGAGTTTATTGGTAAATGTTTATTCAAATTATTGATGATGTCTGTCAAATTTCTAAAAATCTTTTCTTGTTTCAAGTGCATACAATGCATTTTTTGTATAATTAACATTAAATTATATCGATTACTACAGTCCCTGGATTAGACGCAATGTATTTTTTTAGTAATGATGAAAACATACCAAAGAATGCGATATCATTAAAAAAGATGCCGATATATGTATTAAGTATAGCAGATAGTATTTTCTATTCAGTAGCTTAAGTTTAGGAACACAACTGCCCTTCTAAAGGTATTTTGTTCATCATTGATTGATACATGAAACCTTGCAGTGCGTCTAATAATTTGTCCAGGGACTGTATGTGTTTAAATGTATGTTATTTCCGATACAATTTCAAAAAGTGTGTTTAAGATTAAAAATTAAATACTCTAAAATATTATTGGAATTCGGTTTTTAGTATATTTCATTGTTACCACATTGCTTATTTAAAATAATTAGTGCCCACTGCCTTTGTTAACAATCATTGCCAAATCATTTTACGTATTTTTTTATTTTTTGCTTTCCTTAAATATCGCGGAAGGTTTATAAGCGAGTCTCTGACCATGCTCACAAACCTGAGTATATATGGGTAATTCCATGCAAAATTATCCTGTCTGTAGTGTAAGTCACGTTTGTAAAAAGTGATGATGATTCATGTAAATAATCATATTCATGGAAATATTTGCTATGTAAATAAATTACTATATTCGAAAATATGTGCTTTTTAAATAATCGTTGTATGTGTGATTTAATTTAAAATTAAAATGTTTCATCTTCTAGCCTTTATTTTATTTCTGAATTTTAAAATCCAAAAATTGTTTTAAAAAACGCATCCAAAAAAATAACCTTTTTTTGTGAAGAAGGTTTAATTCTAGCATCCTTTTGGCGAGAATATGTTAGCTTGTCGTTTTGAAACGACACAACCTAAATCTTACCTTTTTCAATTTGGAGATTTCCCCCTAAGCGCGTTCAAAATTAATGCTTTAATATCTCGGCAAATAATGAAAAATAAATAATTCTTTTTTATACCAGGGTATTTTGAAGGTGCTAAACATTTTTATGTAAAAAAATTAGGTGTTGCCATTAGATTTTTCAAAGTTGGTACTCATTTCAATATGTAGACGACCCCTTATACAATTTTTAGTGCCGGTAATCAATTCCTTACGCTTTTTCCTGAAAAATGACACTTTTCACAAAATCTCTTGATCAATAGCAGCCGAGAAACGAGGGGTGAATCGTTTTTTTCCCGCAGCTGTACGTATAGTAAGAGGCAAATTTTATAATGTATGCCGACAATAATATCTGAAAATCTAATTTTTTTTATTTAACTTAATCATATGTTGAACGTTAGATATTTCTAAAGAAAACACTGCACTTTTCTTAGATTCGGACTCCTAATCGCAACACTGCTACCTCTTCCTTCCTCGACGCTATTTCTTTTTCGGCGAATCATTTTCCCCTGTCGAAGTTGGAGGTCATGGATCCCTAAACCATTGGAATTCCGAAAATGAGTAGGAAAAAAAGCGATTCCGGAAAAACGATATCAAAAAACGAAGTCCCGAGAAAATGACGTTAAAGTCACATTCAGTTCAACAAACATATCTATCGCCGAAAAAACTTTGAAGAATCGAACATATGTAGAAGCGAAAAAAATTCTCAAATGCCGGCGAGTATCGCTGTGTACTTGCTTGTTCCAACTAAAGTCTCAAAAATATCTATTCTTCCTTAAAGAAAAATACATAAATAAACACAACATTTCTCTTGTAGCGTCTTTACGTTCTATCCATCACTGTCCAAACAGAACTTTCTTTACAAGAAGTTTCTTTTTGAATTACGTCACGTTATACCACGTGAACGATTTGGACGAATGGCATTGTTTAAAGATGTGACCTGATAACACAGATGGGGGTGGGGAGGTTAGAAATGGGTAAGAACAAATAGAAACGACATGTGCTAGAAGGAAAACAACAGATAATACTTCAGTTTTCAAATACACTTTAAATATTAATAATTCTTAAATTTCAGTCTTGTAGCAAATAGTGGAATATTTTTGACGCGTTATGAAGTTAGAAAAATGTTACTCGGACATTTATATTCAACAAATACAAAATTTTAGAAGGTCATATGCATACATAAAAAGGCCATTTTATTCTTATATCTCCTCTTATTATAAAAATTCTCAAAAAAACAACTTTCAAAAAGCCAATCCTACAAATTCATCTCCAAATACGAAATACATTCGACCCCTTCAACGTTTGTATTTCCCTATCTGCGGAGCATAAATACAACTTGACAGCTACAAAGAACAAAATATAATTAAATAACAACCACGTGACTCATAAGTTTGAGATCCTGAACTTCGGAACTCTAAAGCATCCCGCCGCAGTACACCCCTGCGGCCTATTCTAAGACCTCTGGAAATAGATATCTAACGCAGAAATAAATAAAAGTAATGTGTGTCTACTGAGAACGTTTCTATTTAACACGTATGAATCGTTTCGCCTCTCTGTTGCCTCATTTTTTACGCTTCCATTTGTCCCAACTGTGAGATTTAAATATGATTTACGCGGGCTCTATTTTAGCTGCGGATCGACGTATAAAATAATGTGCTCCGCTCCTGAAAGTGGTTTACTTAATTCAGAAGCATGAACTTGCACGTGGGTCCAGAAAGCTGGCCAAAGATAAATGGCCAGAGAAGTGTAGGCTCAAGTGATTGTTTTTCAGGGTTACTCTTTTATAGAAAGGTATTAATAAATTTTGATGTATAAAAAATATATTTGATGTTTTTAACTTTAACGTTTGTTGGTTATCCCGTAATATCCTTTAATTTTAGATTATTTTTAAGCATTCCTTTAAATTGATTCAAGGTTTTTGATTTTTTCGTACGCTTAGCAACAAACAAACAAAGTCATAAGGGATGACATCTTTTGAAAAGCAAATGAAAACCGATATTTTTCATGATTCTATAGTTTTCTTATAAAATTGTTTTCTATGTATTTAATTCTTATATATCTACATATATGCGACTTCTATGCTTTTTTATTTTGGTTTTAGAATTTATCATTATTTTTAGCTTAATAAAATTATTCTTGGGTAATTTGATATCTGTTATTTGTAAATTGAACCTTTATCAATATTGTTTTTATACAATTTAATATCCAATTTCTAATGTCACTGAACTTTTCTCCGTTACATTTTGAAATAAAATGTCCATCTAATGTATAAAAAAATGGGAACTGTATGTCCATAAGATATTTTATTATTTTCAAAAACTGACTTTTGCTCAAGTAAATGATAGGACAAAAAAGAAATGACCAAATGTCATCTATTCGAAGAATATATTGAATATATGCTACCATTTTTTTTCTCTCTTTCCATTAGAAACTCCCCACTTTTCAGTTTGACAAATTTGTATTTGACAGTAAAATTCTACAAGGGAATTGATTGAACAGGAATACTATGGAAAGGATAAATCAAATGGTAGAATTTAAAACGAATATTTTTCAAAGCACACGAAGTTTTTTTTTTATCCCACACAATGATTTGTCCTTATTTTTTGGATAATTGGGGTTTTGACAAGTTGTGTAATAAACTAAATATTATCCTGCGCAATTTCTGTTTAACCTATGAAGGCACAATATACGCTCTATATGTTGTACTAACTTGTGCTGTGCTTGTATGTTGAGCTGACTGGTCAATTAAATTAGTTGTAATTTCTTTAAGCATAAACCTTTCAATTTTTATTCTTATCTTATTTTATGCTACATAATTTCTCCTTCAAATGCTAAACGAATAACCACTAAGGTTCGGTTTTAAAAAAAGCTACGATATCAAACTGGTTTTTTTTTACATAAATGCATTTTATCACTTTGTCAAACAGGGCAATTAAGCTGCTGACTGTTGGCCAAAAAAAGCCCCAAATGCTCTCTGACTGTAAACTGTTTTCTAAGTTTAAGCCGTCTTGTTTAGAGGGGAATTCCCAAATATTTTTCTGGAATGATGCGATAGCTTAAATCTCCAAATTACACAGTCCCGACATCGCGTACATAGTTTTTTTTTACTAAAAATTATTTATTTTTGAAAACATTTAACAAATTCCCGATTGGAAAATTAAAATTTCCTTTAATACATAACATACTGTAAGAAACACATATTTTTTATAGTTTGTCTTTTCACACGATTTAAAAATAGTACAAACAACGATCCGATGAAATTAAAAAAAAATTGAACGAGTTTTATCTAAGCTCAAAACAAATTGTTTATTCACTTAAAAAACTTGTAACACAATGAAATATAATTAATATATCTCCCCCCCCCCAAAAAAAAACCCGTTTCAGTTTTGTTTCAACTAAAATGAATCTGAATAATGATGAATCCATGTGGTAATCCTCGCACTACCTATTGTCTTAAGTTCCCCCGCCGTAATGAATGCCGAATTTCACGGTAATTACCCCAATGGCGCGATTTAATTCCAGCCCAGCTCATCGAGTTGATTCCTTTTTACAAAAGAAGCCAGCCATACAAATGCGGAGTGCCGTTTTGTTTGTGCAAATCATTCGAAAGCTGGCAAAAATCGAGGCCCTATTGTTAAAAAAGCGCGTTGTAAAGGCAGCCATCATAAATAATGTTCTCCGTTTCCATTCTTCGAGGAAGAAAGTTGAAAAGAACACATTCCAAGGAATTTGCTTGGCCAAGAATTCCATTTTTGGAGCGTGCTTCAGACGGTTGTTGTCGAAATCGCTTGGCTGTCATTCATCGAAGGCATTCTTTTAATTGGGATTCTCTTTCGCTCATTTCGGAATCGCAAAACGCTACTTGCTACAACACGACTTACTACTCTACAAAAAAAAAGGAATTTTGTGAATCAGTAATCGATAATACATATTTAAATGGAGAGTTCAGCCACAGATTGCTTTGTTAACAAGTAAATATACTGCAATCGTGCAACTTGATTCAGTTTAATAGTTGTGTGTTGGATTGCCATTGAAATCTTTGACTGCAATAAGAATTTTTAGCAACTTTTGCATTTTATATATTTAATTCTGAGTCGGCTGTCTTGTACCCTAACACACATAATTTTACGTTGTTAAAAACATGGCTCTTGTAGTTTTCCCAAACTTAACTTATGAAGTGTACAGAAGGGTATTTGTTACTTTCTTGTTACTACTGTCAAAATCTGACATTTTTTTAAAGGTACCAGTTGTCGAAAAAAAATCCTGTTTTAAATTCATGACGGAATGTTGCATACTATTCTAAACATGCTGCCTTATCTATTTTTTGACAAACAGTAGTTGAAAGCCAAACTTTTTTTAAAACTAAATCAAAGACTAAAACTATGCACTTTTGAGAGAAGGAGGTAGATACTAATATTTTTAATACTTAAATAGTACCATTTCCATACAAAACCTAACATATGAAAAATGAAATGTTTTAAATAAAAATAAAAATCTGGGTTCATTGATTTGCAACTCTAAAGGGAGTCAAATATAAATAGATTTAAAAATTAGTTCTATCATCAGAAGAAATATTCAGTTCGTAAAAAATGATGAGAATGTAAAGTTAATAATGAGTAATGAAAATCAAAATACATCGACATCATCTCAATTGAGACTCTTTACATTATAAAAGTGATGTATGAATGATTTTTTTTAATCACAGTACTTTTTATTATTAAAAATAAAAGGACCAATAAAAGCAGTGCGTCATTTTCGAACTCTTGGTCACGTTTGTTTGGTTTTTCATACTCGGGGAGGAAAGGAATTTTTTTTCTACTGGGCAATTTCTCGAGTGTCAAGAGATAATGTTGATTTGTTTCGAGTTTTGTTTTAAAAAATTCAGATTCATTTTTTAAATTTTAAAAAGAATTTGATGTGGTAATTTTTTAGATGCTTTTTTTATTTAAAAAAATGTGAAAAAAGCGATTTTATTATTCTCTAAAACACTTTTATGCGTTCACATTGATTTTTTGTTGTCTTCTTTACTTATATTTATAAATAAAAGTTGAAGGAAAATATTAACAGTTTTTAAAGTAAGATGTTTATTTAGTCCAACTGTTATGTAGCGTGTTAGTTAAAAAAGAGCAAAATATTTTTAGAAATATATATAATTAAGTTGATCGACCAAGTATTCTTAAAATAATTTGTAAAGTCAACATACTTAATATACATAAGGTTTTAATGATTTACAGAAGTTAAAATTTGTTTGACATATATTTTTTCGAAATACATAATGACTGCATAATTGTTTGATTAATAACGGGGATTAGTTAAGTATTTGCAGAAAATCTTTTACACAGAATGCTTGAAATACATAAAATGTACAAAATGTTATAAGTGAAGGCATGTAATACAATTTTGAACGAAGTTAAATTATTCAGATGTTAAGTGATTGTTATTTGAGTACAGGTTACAAAAAATAAATTTTTATCTAAATTCGTGTGCAAACATCTGGGTTGGCCAAAGAAATAAGCCATCTTATGTTTTACAAGAAAAAGTATTAAAATTTTATCACATTTCATAAAACTCCCGGAACATGATGCGGCATTTGTTTTAACATTTTATGACGTAGTAAAATCTCTCGCTCCATTATTTGAAAAAAGAACAGGGTCCGAAATATGGCCCTAAAGAGATCCTTTTCTACAAGATTTCCTTGGAAGAAATTGAGCACATTCTATTATAATTTTTTCTGTGTTTTACAATGTTTGAGCTTTAAAATAGTTTTGTGGACAAGAATAGGAATGGATTTTTAATTTTTAAAACGTTATAAAACTAATCTATTAAAAATGGTCATATTTGCGTGCGAGATCATAATTTGAAAAAAAAGATATAAAAAAATGTATCATAAAAGTTTATAATATAAAGGTTATTTTTATAGAGCTTCGTAGAGTTGACTTATTATAAGTACACAATAGAGTATTTTATCCCCCATTATATTTTTGACTGTCCCGCCATTTTAAGATCTTTGGCTTAACTTGGGGGATCCCCCTCTGATCACCGATATACACCGACAACATCAAGAAGATTGCCGGCTGTGTTTTGCACACCCATCTATAGTTCTCCCCATGGACACGACACCAACCAACCAGACTATTTTATATAGCAACTGATAAACTGTCATATGATATGACTAAACTGTCATATGAGTGTCAATAATTTTAACCATTGACGTCAAAAGATAATACTTACATTTTGATTATATAGGTTCTTAAGTCTACTTGCCAGTTTTTATCGTAACGCTGCACATTACACAACAATAAATCCATATTTAATTATCAAACACATCATTAAAATGTCGAAATCTATGAGTTGTAGAACAGCGTAGTGCTCCATTAAAAATGTACCAGCCATATATATTTTGGGCATCTTGTATCCGGAACTTCAAATTTCCATCGGTTCTTCCCCTACTTAATGACGGGCCCGATTTAATGCTGTCCCTTGAGAAATCCATTAAAGCTGCCCAATCTATGGGATCAATGAAAATATCTGTAATGCAACAGTCTCTTCGTTGAAAGATGGCGGATTTGTCGAACCCAACCAACCAACTTATGGACAAGATCGGAGAACATTCCCAAATTTATGTCAGTATTACTTATACAAATGCAAAAAAATGACCAACAACATGCCAGAGACCCAACAAAGCTGGTTCAAAAGCTTACTAATTCTTTTTACTTCTTTTTACCAGTCTCCAATAACTATCAAGATTCTTTTTGAATATTCTTCTACTCTTTGAATACACGACGTAATCTGATAAAAAACTTCATAGTAAACAGTTCAATATTACACATGGTGTAGTTCGAATAATCTCGTGTCAATTATTTTATATGACATTTCGGGTTACTAAAAGTACCTTGTAGTGTTTTAGAATAATATATTATATTGTACAGATTATTTTACTTATTCGAAAATGAATGTACTAATAATAAGTGTGGTACATCGGAAAATTTTACATGAGTTGAATTTTTTTTTTTAACGAGGTGTCTTATCGACCCAGATTATATTTTACAACTATTTTGTTTCATCCTGTCTTTGTCTTTTATCACGTGCCTTTGAAATAAATAACTTGGAAATGTGTGAGTCATAAAACAAAAATATCAATGCTTTGAACTTATAATCAAACAAACCTGAAATTCTAAATTTTGCACAGTTTTCGCAAAATGCACAGTTTTGGCTTTTACTAAATATGCACTTAATAAAAAAAACATAGGTCAAGCAAAGGTTTACTATTTTCCAAAACGCCACACTAAGTGGCTTTACTTGGTTGGGATTGGCGAATTAGCGGCCGGTCGATTAACGGAGCATGGATTTTGACTGATGAGAAAGGCTTTGATCGGGAATTAGCGACCACCAAATTCTTAAAGCAAAGTGTCTGTTAACTCTTGTAATCGGAGTCGGGAAAGAATCCGGGTAATAGAATGGCCAAATTAATACCGCCCTCTCAATGGCACATTTTAGACGTAGAATGCTGATTTATGGAATTCAGATTCAGGGGGACACAAATCATGGTTTTTAATTTTCCCATCATTATTTGGCATAAAAACGTGGAAAAAACCGTCAAATGTTTGCAAGCATTACTTTGATTTCATGTCAGCACAATGTTACTGCTGATTCTCAAGATGGAGTTCCATCGATCTATTGCATTATTTTTTCAATATTTTCTTTGTTAAAGTTCTGCCTTGCTATATAAATTTTTTTTCACCTGGTGCGAAAATCAGCCAAATAAAACAAATTTGAAGAAAAAATATCCGGTTATTTAAATTATTTTTTACAGTTTTAAAAGATAATTATTGGCATATGGCAACACTACATTTAAACTTTATCAATTAATAATTGAATAACTGTATGATATTTTGTTTTTAAATGTATAGAATTTTATTGTTTTTACTATTTCTGGTGAAGAAAATGCTTTGATAACAAATCAATACTTTCACAGAAGATTTCCATACTAATGCATTAGCTCTATGGGTCTGGTCATCCATCTTTATGTAAACACTTTAAATAAACTGTTTCGGTAAATAAGTTTCAAAATGTACGTTCTATTGATTCATAAATATCAATTTATAAAATCGAATTTTTGGCGTATTTATTTTGTAAAGACGAATGACTTTGATGTAATAGATCTTATTTAGATTTGCTCAATTTGGTTATTGCAGTAATTTATAGAAGTGATCTTGATTGGAAAGTTAAATGTCATCCTTTTTACTAAACCGTTACAATTGTGAGAGTTAAAAAAAGTAACCTGTAAGCATTATTAGGAACAATTATTAAATTTGAAGCTTATGAAGATATCAGTAGGTAATTTTCGAGATTTGTTTGAATAATAAACATACTTATCGTTTAATAATTGCGACAGGTTCAATTCCTATCTAGAATCTAAAAAAATTACCAAGTGGAGATCTTCCGAAAAAGTTGTGACATCAGGAAAATGTTGATCGATGTATCAAATAATCAAACTCAAATCGATTTTAAAGTATATAACAATGAAGTGAGCAAAAGTTAATGTACTCGAGTTTTGGTGCATCTTGTTTGCTGTATCTTTTTCATATTTGATAGAAAGCCAATTTCTGTTTGGCTAGATGTCTCTAGATTTATACGCTGATATATGTATGTTTTTATGGAAATATATTTTCAACCTTAGAAATTCATAGAAGCAATAATATCTTCGGAAGAATTATTTCAATCTATTAAAGTAGAATATAAAATCGTAATTTTAGTGGCATTTTTGAAGTAGATAAAATACCTATTTTCTATTATTTAAACTGTCGCATATAAAGCTACTAATGTTGAGCTACTTTCATCTTTTTTAAATTGTCCATTAAAAATAATTTCTCATAGTTTGAAAATTTTGTAACTAAAAATTTTCTATTAGCTTTAAGACATAGTGTTTTAAGATTTTAATTGTGATAACTTAAAGAATAAATGAATTAATAAAACGTTTATAACTTAATTTTAACACTATTGTATAGTACCACATTCTTCATATGTTTTACGTTACCCTTTGCGTACAGTTCATGAAAATATATTTCCGCCATATTTCAGGTTAAAGGCAGAAAAACCCTCCCTACGCTAAAATAAAAAAAGTTCTTTAAAATGAGTTTCCTCGAGTAATGGAACCCAATCAATAAAAATCCCCATAGTGTAACTCTCGAAAAATGTCATAAAATGATTGATGTCATAAAAAAAGTTTCAACGAATAATGTGCATATGAAAGAGACTGAAAGATGTCGTTTGAAAATCATTCCCAACCATGTCATAAAATCTCGAATGGGTCCAACATTAATTTTAACGGGTGCCAACATTACTGCCGTCATAAGGGCAATTAGGCTCGCATGGTATCAATTTAGATTCAACATTGAAATGGAAATCGGTATTTGATTTGGGGAAAAGTAGGATTTCTCCTTTTTTTTAAAGCAAGATGTTGTATATTTCGGTGAACTCTCATTCAAAACATCAATACTGTAAAATTAAAATATCACTTTTCTTTATCAAACCTATACTTTTATACGTATTTTTAAAAGTTTGTGGGGAATTTCTGTGTTATATTATCAGTATAAACTAATCTGGAATTTCTATTTGTATTTATGACACACATAATTTTTATACTTTTAAAAGCTTACTGAAATTCTTAATGAAATGAGTTCTAACTAGACAATTTAAGATCCTAAACTTTTTATGTTAAAAAAAAGAAAATGTTTTCTTTATCGCAAATATTTCCGAAAAATTCGAACAGAAATCTTCTCCAAAGAGAAGCTTCTTCCAAAATGCTGATGTCATGTATAACATTTTCTGCCTCACTTGCCACTCTTTAAAATAAGAAACATCTTCTACAAAATGATTATCCAACCAAAACGTGAATATTATCCATGCAAAATACAGACAGCATAACTGTCCAATTTATTGTGATAGGAAACCTAAAAAAGGCCAAAACTTTTCTGGTGTGACAACGGAATATTTTTGAGCATCTCGTCAAATACAGCGCTTGTCAGAAGGATGATTTATTATTTGCAAAGCATATGGGGGGCACAATTTACGTCGGACCTGTTTTTCGCAACAGACTTAAATATTTGGGGAGGCTTCCGAATATTTTCTTTTTGTGTTTTAAATCTGACATTTTACACAACAAGACAATTTGCGTCGATCATCTGCTGAGAATGGATGATTTCTCTCCGTCTTTGTGTCGAAAATCGTATTGAATAAAATTTTTTGGAAGGCTGAAATAATTTTTGAGAAATCTTTGGAAAAAAGATTTTTTTTATTTATTTAAAATGTTTACTTACATCAATTTCTTTTACACACCAATAATTCCTTAACAAATATCTATCCCTAAATAAACAAAAATCCATTCACATAGTTAAAGGCGAAAAAACTCTTATTTTGTGTTTCTATTCAAACTGTGTAACGTTAACTTAGTTTTGGGTGCTTTTCCTATAAGACAGAAAAATAGTTCTCTCTTGGTCATTATTTTTAACACAGTTATGATTCGAAAATAGTTGCTTGTATTTGGCACTCAAGTGTAGAACAAAGCGTTGGAAATAAGCCAATATGGTTTATCCACCCTTTTATTTTTTTGTACTCTCACAATTGAATTGTTCTTACTGAAGAAATATCTTTGCACCAATGGTGTTTTTCTGTTAAGAAAAATTTACCCAAAAGAATAATATAAAATTAAAGTCGCAAAATGAGTTGTCTAAAGTAATCTTTTAAATTCATACTGTTTAAATCTTTCATATTCAATCTAAAGTATCAAGTCTCCTCTGCACAATTAAATATTGTAGAAGTTGTATAATGAAATCGGTTGGATTGTGTGAGTTCGAAATACACCACGTAAAGCATCGGAAACAATATAGACAATTGGATGATTGAAAAATTTTATATAGTTTTTAATTATTTAAAAATTTATTTGACTGCATCTTTTCTTCATGAGTTTATGATAGTGTAAACATCAATTACGTTTTCAATAAACTTTTCAAATCTTTTTTTATTTTAGATTCTATTTGAAGGCTGAAAAATTTCATTGCCAAATTGTTTTTGACGACCTCACTTATAAAGCAAATTTTCCATCCGAACAAAAAAAAAAAAATGGCGGCTGATACGAGTTCGTGGATTGATATAAATTTCAAGGTAAGTTTTACGTTGCAATTTTTCATTGTTACTGTATGTTGTTTTAAATGACAATGGTTGAATAACTTGATTTTTAATTATTTACATTTTTAAAAATAGTTAATAGAAAATAAATCGGTATCGGTGCTTCATCCATCATGTTTTGATGTCGCACGAAAAAAGTACATGATTTTTTTTCATGTGAAAAATGCGTGACTTTGTTGGAATAAGTGTCATGTTTTGGAAAATGCGTCATTTTGACTTTCCGTGTTTAGCTTTTTGACAGACGTCATAAATGAAGTTACAATGACGTCATTTTCCCAAAGTTTTATGTTACCAATTTTTTATTCAATGAAAACTTCCAACTGGTTAGGATTTCTCTGAAAGCTTTCAAATGTAGCAATGGCTGACTGTTTTTGGAGGAAAGAAGTTGTTTCTTTAAAGATCTCTTTGTTAAGACAACTCTCCCAATGCGCGGGACCATGAAAGAAACTTTTCAGCAGATGCAGGCCTCGATGGGAGTGCTTTTGGGGGTGCGGGACACCCCAAGCTGGTTAACAGCCGTAACCGAGCCACCAGCCGACCGAGAAATAGAATAAAATCGATTTTTGCTTGAACACTTCTTCTTTTCAATTCCGGTGACTCTGGGCTGAAAAACAAGGGGGACACTCGTGAAACAATGTTCCAAAGGATTCGGTAAGACGACACGTTCTTTTTGTTTTGTTGCTGCGTTCACACCCTTTTCTCACGGTGGCTTTTTATTCAATTTAATTTTTTTGTATAGGAGGGTTATAAATGCGTACTGGGTACAAAAGGCATGGATTTAATAGTAAAATAAAAGTTAGCACTTTAACTAGTTTTCAAACACGACGACGACTATATGAAGCAAGGCAAATATTTAGTTTAGCGTGTCTTGCAACAAAATTAAGCTCGATATCAAATTTGCACAAATTTCAAACAGATTATTTTTTGAGTCTTTGTAATATCTTACAAATAAACACTATTGAAAGTCTGAACTTAACAACGCTTTTCTTAGGTCTGATTATTTATATTTTTAAAATTTGAGAATAAAATGAAACTATGTAATCTAGAGCAATTAGTCGGTATTCCAAAATATTCACTAAAAAAAAAAGTAAGTTTTATTTTAGTTAAATATTCTAGTTATCTTCGTCTTGCATTTGTGCACCTATTTCTACGCGCCACTTTCAAAGTTAAAAAACGGTTACACTCTGGTCCGAGCCTACATCAGGCTGTCCCTACACAAAAATACCATATAATTGACAGAGAAAATCTGTAAATCTGTTTATTTTATACGAACAATTTCTAACTTAAGAGCAAAAGTTGTTTTTTAAAGGCAAAATTGTAAAAAAAAGAAAAAAAATATCTCCAGAAATTTTTAAAAAGAACCCTGTTGTTACTTTAAACGGCATATTTTTACATAAAACAACTTCTTAGAGAAAACAGTATTTTTCTCTAAACATGTTTTTTTTGCAATAGAAAACTGTATTTTTCTGCAATATATGGATTGTTCATGCAGAGTGGCTAGTTAAACGATGTAACCCCCCCCCCTTAACTTCAAAAGCTAGCTTAGGGGTCATTTATCAACCCAGGGAGATTGAAAGGCTGATTGAACCCATGGCCGTGTACAAACCCGTGTCCAACGCCCCAAGATTGGCCGCTTTCAAACAATTACAAAAAAATGATCGTTAAAAAACCCATTAAAAGCACTCAACATAAGACACAAATTCCATCACCACCTTCACAAAAAAGGCCACCATCCGTGACGAGTCAAATAAAAAAGGCCCACCTCTGTGAAGAAAACGAACACGAAAATCCTATTTGCATGTCATCCGCAGCGTGTTCGACGTTTGTAATAAGAGAAAGACGCTTGGCTTGACTCAATGTTCGATTCCTATCAATCTAAATCGCTCAGCATTCGCATTGAGAAGTTTCGGAGGAGCCTGAGGCTTGTTTTTACAGCTCAACTCTTCAAAGGGTCTTCACCTTTGAGTAAATATTCGAAGAATTTTACGGGGAGTTGTTTATGGGTTTCAATTATCTCCTAAGTGACCAGATAAACCTCCACATTCTAAATAGAGTTTGGAGCACATTTATTTTTATTGAAGTTTTAAGTTTCATCAATAGAAAATGTACTTTTAAAAAGCATTGCAAATTTTGGGTTAATCAAAAAATTATTTCCTTGTAGAAATCGAAAAAGCTCCAACCTACAATGAGTATTTATACTAAAAGTATGAAGTGCACTTTCAAACTATTTAACGGATTTTCTGTTAATATTTCTTAATCTAATTGGTGCGAGAATAAAGTTAAAGGGTTTTGCGATTGATTTGTCTTAAGTGCTTTAAAATGCAGTAAAAATGTTAATAGTAATTTTCTACTTTTATTGTTTGGATAAGACAATTTAAGAATGCATAAAATGATCCATACAACGAAATGAAAATGAAACAATAATAACACAACATAAAATAATAGATAACCATCGTTTCCATCCATTATGGCTTTAAAGCAATGGTAGAAAAAAGAAAGTGTTTATTTATATATTCCATTTTTTGCAAGTTTTAAATTTTATAAATTTTTTTTTGATTTTTTGAACATTGAATTTTTGTGTCCAATCCACAATTGTGCATGCAAGAGTTTACACCTGACAATCCACAGATTGTGCAAGAAGAGACTTAACCTTTTTCATCCTTAACCATAGTACATCGGACATCAATAATATTTTAAATTCCGCGTTTCACTTCAGCTACACAAGAGCTAGTAGGAAAGTACTAACGTGACAACAAACACAACCACACAGCAAAATAAATTCAGCGGAAAGTGTTAAATGACTATCTTTTGAAAGATAAATTATTTACTTTTTAAGTTTTACTCAGTTAAGATTTAACATAAATGAGTATTTATTAATTTTATTATTCTTTAATTTTACAAGTTGAGTTAATCAAGCCATGAATTACAGTATCTTATTGAGTTATGAATTTTTTTCAACAATTGTATTACATACATTGTATAACATTACTTATATAGTTAAATTATTCACCATATGATTAAAAAAAATCCTATTTATTTGATAATTTTTAACATAAGAATTTTTTTTCTTAATTTATTCTTAATTCTTAATTTTACTTCTTAACTTACTTACTTATTACTACTTAATTCTTATTTTTTTTTTCATTTCTTAAATTTGTGTTATATGAAATGAAGCTTGATATTCTATATTATATGCAAAAATGTCCCTAAAAAACTATCGTACATTAGCAGTTCGTTAACGGTCGAACGCTTTTTTAGCACATTTCTAGAAAACTTTTAATTCGAGTACCAGTTTGTTTGAATGGTACAAAATTAAGTAAAATCAATATGTTCTGATAAGCGCTTCGTAATAATCGTTTCCGAATGTGTTCCAAAACGTGTTGCCAAATACATTCAGAAAGAGTTTTGAAGAAAATATTGGCCAACAATGTGTTTTGAAATGCGTATCGAATCGGGTTATAAAATAAAGTGGTATCTCAAAAATGTGTTCCGTTTGTGTTCTAGAAAGTGTTCTATAAAGAAAAGAGACAAATATAGTGTTCTGAAATGCGCTTCTAAAAGTGTTTGGAGATTTGAAGTGCAGCATAAACGAATAACCACTATATATCCTCCAACAACAGCATTTCTCTAACTTTTATTGCATAACCTTACACATTTCGTAACTCTCCACCGGGAAATGTTTTCGTTAAAATTTCGTTCCTACGGGTTGTTTTCACTTCGCAGCTCTTTATCGTAAAATGTTCTTCACGGTCAGCGGAATTTTTCGCGTTTGAAATTGAGTTGTTGAGCTTTTAAGGGTAGAGGGGTTTAGTTTACGTGCTCTTTTGTTTATGGATTCTAATTATCCGCTAAGGATAAACAAGAAAGTTGTAAATAGAATTGTAGTGAATTGCCTTTTATATTGAAATTGTTTAAGTAAAGAGTAAAAGTGAATTGTTCAAATAAATAGAAATATAGTGTTCAATATTTCGAATCCTCTAAAGAATAAGCAAATTGGCTCAAGAGTCAACTTGTTTTCGCTAATTAGCAAATCAAGTGTACTCAAATATGTGAAAAGATTTTTTAAATTGTTTTAAGTTTGGCAATCCATTGCGAAAAAGAAATCTCATTGCAACCATTTTCTATTGGAAAGTAAAAAGGATGAATACACTTTTTTAATCATTCTTTCTAGGCAAAACACATTACAGTGTTAGGAAAAGTGACAAGAGCTCTGAAAAAAGACAATAAAATTTATGTATTCCGATGCAATCTAATTATCTGGAGTGAAGTATATTTTTGGCTCCAAAGAATAACTTCCAAGTAAAGAGCTCTCCTAATTCGAATGAGGTCTCCTCCTATCTCTAACCGAAAGGTACGAGCAAATAACGTTTGGCATTTGCATTTCGCATTACAACTAATCGGGAACTTCTTTCAGCTAGCTTAAATGCTTCGCTGTATTAAAAAGATATGCAAATCGAAGATAGGTGAAAAGTATTTTACACCAGCACTTAGAATGGAAAGACTTGAACAAAAAAAACCCCGGAAGATAAGAGCTCAAATATTAAAAAATATTATGCTTAAAAAAGTTTTTAATCTTTTAACCAGAAAATGTTGAATTATGCTTTTTTTCTTATTGAAATATACACCAAATTAAATCACATTAGATTTATCAAATTCCAGTAGGGTTTCGAATGGATAAAATTAATTTTCCGGATTTGCTGGTTTATGTGTAGAGCTGTTTTGGATAGTTTCTTTTTACATTGCAAATATAAAAAAAGTGAAAATTTTCAGTTTATTAAATGTTATTCCCATGAATGACATTTTTAACAAATATTTCACAATTAAATTAAAAGCCTACATTTATTTCACCAAAGTATTATCTAAAAATAGATACCTTTTAACCATTTATCGTTTTAAATAAATTAATATATATAAAAAAAAATTCTAACTCTAGTAACCCAAAGATGGATGATGAATTTATTTAAATAAAAATCGAATTATAATAAAGTTTTCTCATTAAATCGCAATGTTATAGATAAAGGAATAACAAATTCACTTGGCTTTCATTCAACAATGATCTATTGAAATAAATCCATGAAATCATCAATAACTTCTCGGAATATATTTACATAAATACCTCTCAATAAATCGTCCACAATCATATTTTGAATAATCAATGCCTCATATGAATAAGAATTTAAGAAAAAACTTCTTCCCGTGTTTGATTAACGACTCATCAAGAACAGTCATTTCCTAACCTTGTCATACAACCCAAGTTATAGACGACAGACTGGGGGGAATCCGTTTAAATTTGATTTCCCGCCAATGCTTTGATGAATTGTGCCAATACCATAAACTGTAATATCTTTTTTTGTTATCGGACATTTGACGAATGATTGTTAATTTATTAATAATTGCATTTTATTTTTTTATAGAATTTGATTTTTGCGTCAAGCACCTAGAAATAATTAAAATTATGTATATCAGGTTCGTTGGGACTTTTATTCTAATTAAACAAAAGTTTTAGGTCTAATTTAAAAATTGCATTAGGATATGGATGCACGATGGTTAAATATTAACGTTATATTCGATTTTGTTGCAAAACGTATTTTACCGTAAGGGTGTGTACGTAATGTGGCTAGTGTTTCTAATTTCACTCTTTCATTAAGTGATTTTTTTTGGAAAATCGTGAAAATAAGAATTTAAGAGAGGGATTTAGGTACTATTTTTTTTACTGTGTTCCGAATGTGTCCATCCTATAAATCAGCTTCAACCCCTGCGGCGCTTTTCAAACTTGAGCAATATTTTTTTATTGTACGGCAGTTATAGTATTAGAATTAAAGCCTATGTCTAGTAAACTGACAATGCGCTACAGAAAAAGGCTGTTTTCGGCATCTCCTAGCGGCAAACTTATGAGTTAGCTTTTCTATCTTACAGTATATACAAGAAAGGGAAAAAAATTAATTTAAATGCTGTAATCCGTATTGAAAAAATTGTAAGAATATGCATCTTTTATTTCGTGTTAGTACCCTCGATATCGTTTAATATTTTTTCTCTATCTTGCTCCAACTTCTTTTTAACAGAAATGATATTTTGATTTTTGGATTCTAATTTGCCATATAAACTTTTTGGTAAAATTACTATGTTAAAAAATAAGAATTTTATTAGCAAATAGATGACACTAAAATCACAATATTATGTGACGTTGTGAATCACCCAGTAAGGTTTTCGTGAAATTATGGCACGCTTTTGGCGAACATTTGGGGACATGACGTAAAATGTCCTACTGTAATTTGAGAATATCCATCCTATGCCAGATTCTGCTTATTGCGAGCCTTAATGACGGGCCGCAATATTCTTAAAATGCTCATTTTATCTCGTGATTTACGCGTGTTGCCCTTCAGCTCAGTCTCTAACATCTCTTGTCTTGTACCAAATTGATTAGAGATGTCATTTTTCGTGGGAATATGGCGATGGGTAGCCATAAAATTTACAAGGACAAATAAAAGAGATTGTAATTAATATTTTAATTACACAGTAACGCTCACTTGGGTTATAATAACTTATAATTTGAAATGCAAAAAAATACATAAATGACGATTTGTATTTCTAAGAGTAGATATTTAGTTATTATCTTATTTGATGGGGAAGTCAAACGCAAATAAATATTTGGTTTTGCGTTTCAATTAAATAGGCGATGACTCATGTATTTGTTTGTAACTCCAGGTCTATATTTTATTGAAAACAGAAAATTACAATAGCTAGGGGCGAATGATAATAATACAGGATTGGAACTCAAAATGAATGTTTTAAATTTTTGTTTAAAACAAGACATTTAAAACGATGTATATTCAGATTCCGGATATTTTCTTAACTGCATTAACATACATTTTATAAATTATTTGTCTTTTAATTTTGAATTTCAAGTCCATAATTTTCTTTTTAAAAAAACAATTCCAAAGACTTACTGTAACATTCGAATAAATCCGTCTTCGAAATCCCCCCGTCAACTCTTCCACCTCTGTCATCCAAAAAGGCAACTTAAAAAGGCAAGTCTGAAAAATATCCGGCTTTCAAATGAATTCTCTTCGGCTTGGACTCCACTAAATCTCTCGGTCGGACCCTGCGGTTCAAAGGAAATACTTCTTTTCAGCACCTTTTGGGGCAAGAAAATATTTTCCCACATATTTCCTCGATCTTTTCTTAGAAAACACTTTGTACACGGGGGGGTTTTCCCGGAGAAATGGTGGATGGATTGGGTCGATTTGGTTAATGATAAGTTTTTTTGGGAGCATGTAACGCTTTTTTTTTTGTAAGACTCCGCTTTTCTTTGAAAAATTCGATTTTGCATCATCAAATAAGTTCTATTAATAAAAAAAAAGTGTATATTATGTGAAAGGAATCGGTAATGGGCGATATTATGTACAAGGGCTCTAACTGCAAAACTCATATTCTCCAAAGTAGAATAATGGCATGGTGTCCGGCCTCGATTGGTTACGTTGCTCTGCAACGACAACGCATGAATTTGGAAAAACTGCCATTTAAATTTCAAAACTACTTATTAAGTATTGCAACCCAACTTTAACTTTTTACGATTGCCAAAAGCGTACCAAACCCCACGTCATAGTTATACTTTGAAGAATGTAAGTTTTTCACCAGGTACAGCTATAATGCATTTTATCACAGTACAAAAACGATATGAAAGGATTTCATTTTTGCTGAAATTTATAAAATTGTTATAGCAAAATTGGAAATCTGATATATAATTTAATTTGATATTTTATTCCATACTAAGAACGGGTACCTATCTGCTATTAAATAATAATTAAATATGTGTTCATTTAATTTAATCTTCACAATTATATTTTTGGTCCAAGTGTTTATACTATTTTACACAGGTTTGTTATGTAACGTCCGCCGGATACATTATCTAGTACGAAATAAACTTTCGAAAAGAAAATTGAAACGAATACCCGATCTTATTGATCCATTGAGTTTTGTTTCTAAAGAATTTTATACCTATTTCAAAGTTCCAAGTCTAAATCTACCAGTTGTAAGACATCAAAATTTTTCTTTTTTTATCGCAAAGAAAACGTACGGCTCTCTGTTTACAACTCCTATTCACCAATCAAGTGAAAAACAAGAAAAAAATCTCTAAGCGACGTTTGCAAAAGAAACTTTTAGGGAAACTGTAAGCCAACGCAATCCTATTCTTTTTGTTTGAACGGACTAAAAGATTGTCTTGCATTGAAAGCTTTTTTTGACTTCATTAATTTGAAGAGTATTTCTCTGGACATACCGATGGACTTTTTGGAGAATTTGAATGGACTAGAAAAAGAAATATTGTCATTTTATAATGATAATTTTCGAATTAAATATAAGTATTAGATGTGTCAATCACATGGAGTGAAATTCATCAGATATGTTTAAAACAACTTACGTATGCACTCAACTAATTACAGTTAAACTAATTACAGTTCGCGGAATACAATTATGAAAAAAACGTCATTCTAAAAGGAGGTATGTTTCTGGGCCACCGAAACGGAAGAAAAGTCGGTAAGGCGCTTGCCTTCCATGCGAAAGGTCAAAGGTTCGGGCATAGCCGAATCACTGGCAGCCAGACATTCCGACGAATGATACCCCTTATAGTGCACTTTAAATAGGCTTCAAAGTCCCTGCGCACGATTTCGCTCCTAAAAGTTGCGTTGGGTGCCTACTCAAGTGTCGGCTCTGTGGTTCGAGATGTCTAGCTCTAGTGCGACGATGATTCCACCTTCCCACCGGGACACGCGCTAAATCCTCATCGTGGCGTGAGTGCTCTTCGGTGTGGTGCAAATAAATGTTCCATTGTCAAAGATGGATAATCTGCCAATGTCGAGAGATGGGGAAAAACTCCACCGGGAAAGGAAGAAGCTTTTTGACGATTTTCAAACCGTCATATATCTTTCAATTTTCTGCACAGTGTTTTGATTTCTCCATAGATAAGATTTTTTTACCTTTTTTGAAGGGTCCATGATGGGGTTTGATGATAAATAGTGATTTATGATTTTATTTTTGTTGAGTTTTTTCGGAGACTCTCCGTTTTTATCTCCGCTTCTTTTGTATCTTGCATTTTCTGATCTATTTAAATTCAGAGTTTTTTTCCTCGTAATGGCAGAAGATGGGCTTTAGATAGGCATCTCGAGAGCGACGTTGACTATTCGAGCTCATAATTATTTATTATGAAAGCTTCTCTAAAAAATTAAATCAATCTTACTCAGCTATTCTTCGCATTTTTTTTGTTTGTTTTTCAATTTTGATTTTTAATTCAGTTCTTAAATGATACCTTTTTCATGACTTTTAGCCACCTTCTTTTATATAGGAAGGCTAAATAATGCATAAGGCGATGCAGCAATCCCATAGCGACCATTTTGAGTATTGTTTTCTATAAGATACATAACTAAGTATTAAATCAGTCAAAAAATATTTTTATAGGTTTTATCCCTATGAATAAAAATATTTTTTATTTAAATGTTATATAGAAAGAAAAATGTTTTCCTTTTACCACAAAACTGAATTCCTCGCCAAAAAAAAATTGTCATACATGATCGCCCTTCCTGAAAATTCCACTTAAGTGACCGACTGTCGCTTTTCTCATTCCCTTTAATTGAAAAACCAACTAGATTTCAGCTCAAGTAATGCGCATTTAAACAACGAGTTTTATATTTCTTATGTATGCCTTATCATTTCAAAAAAATCGTCAAGATCGTACGTGTAGACTCTTTTAATCGCAACTAAAGATAATACTTATTACCATTATATAAATTAAAATTCTCCGAGTTCTCATTTCATTAATATAATCGGCATTCTTTGAGATAAAGGATCTACTTAAAGAAACTATTTGAAATTGGTTAAATTTGCAACCAAGCAGTAGTAGTTATAATTGCTATTTATAATAAGTTTGTTTTGCGTTTTTTTCAAAACTACTAATGATATAAGTATATTATCGATATGAAATGTTCTTAATAGAATTATAATTATCTAAATTTTTGTACAAATTGTATTGTGCACTTTTATTAAATAACGCTTTTATATTTGTTACTAATAACACAACTCACGAAAAAAAACTCATAAACAAAATACAATAAAATCGAAATCTTATATTTCAATTAACTATTTAAGCATACTAAAGCCAACTTTGAAAATCAAATATGAATGATTCTAAAACAAATTTTCGAAAGCTTAAAAAAAATAAGTATTTTACAAATATCATAATCGAATAATAAATACGCGATAAAATTTAAAAATGATTGAATTGAAATCAATAATGGATGGTATTGTGAAATCTGAATTGTTTTTTAATTCTAAAAAAACTCTAGCTAACAGCGTAATCTGAATTGGATTTCAATTTCAAAAAAACTATTTAACAGCGTTTTAATTTGAATTTGCAATAGTTGTCTTGTTGTTTTTAATTTCATATCAGATCCCTCCCTTTATCCAAAATGTGTGGCCTAAATCTTTCCAGTGTGTCTTAAGAGCCGAGAGAAAGAGGAGGCTTCGCCTAATCCTCGTGGTTTCGAATCTAATACTTTCAGGTGTTACGATGACAAAGAATTTTCTTTCTGCCAAAAACTTTTTCTAATTTTGATTTATTTTATGAACAGTTTTATTTGGTGCGAAACGAATGAATGCTGCTCACTGCGCAGCTTTAAAAAAATAGATATTTGAACCATGATCTATGCACTTAACAAATATTAATACTGCATTACGAATTGTCTGGTTCAGTTTTTTTAAGTATATTGTTGTGATTTAGTTTTAAACCTATTTTGAATTTTTTTTCAAATTTTCATTGATATCAAAAATATCTTCTTTGAGAATAGAAGAAATTTTATTTTCATACCAATAATTTGCTTCTAAAATGCTACATTGAAAACAAGCTTCTTAACTACGAAAATTAAAATTTGAAATGCAATATTTATATTTAAATTGACATGCACATTGAACAAACGAAACTTTAAAAATATTAAGAAACCAATTTTTTTTAATGTTTACGTTGTAAATTAAAGATAATCAAATTGTTCCAAAAACTGCTTTCATACAAAAGCCTAGCAAATATTTTTAATTCTTTCCACCTCAATGCTGAAAGTCATTCAAAGTATTGGGTATTAAAAAAAAGAACATTCAATAAACAAAATATTGTATTGTTTGGATTCAGCAAGGGTATCAAAATTCCCAGTTTGGAGTGGAAACTTTCGTATTTCTGAGACGAATTAAAAAGGTTCATTTCATTTGATGCACTTTTGTTTGAGTAAACGCTCAATGCGAACTGACTCTATTTGTAAAACAAACAGCACAATCTTTTACATGCGCGCTATTAAGAGGCTCGAATTCAATTATTATCAGAAACTTTCCTTTTATTTAATTTGTTTGGAAAGAAGAAGAATTTTGATTTATATTAATGTACCTTTACTTTCAGAGGAGTGTTTTTATTATTTGTTGTCTCCCTCCGGGGCTAGCGTAGGTAACAAGGTAAAAAGATGAGCAGCCAAATTGCACTTTATATTTGATATTTTGATTAAATCTTTAAAAAATATGGGATTTACTTTTCTGGGTTTTTTTTGTATTGCAATTATTATTTATTTAACTTGTTTGGAATTACACTTGAGATAGCTAATTGCTAACGGCAAGAAACTGGTGATCGTAAAAACAATGAATAGTTATTTAATATAATTGTGCATTTAAATATTTATTGGATAAACAAGATTTATTTATTATTTTATAAAAACTCTTATTCACTTAATGCAAAAAAAAAATCTGAAATAATTGCTTTTAGTTAAATAATTTAATGAATTGCAGAAAATAAAGCTTTAAAAATATTTTAATGACTGATGATTATTATAATTTTTTCTTAGTCTAATTAAAACATTAATTGACGCAACAGATTATAATGTAATAAATACCTATCTAATAATACATAGATTATTAGCAATTTAACAGTCATATGAAATAAATGAGATCTACTAAATTTTAATTATATTAAGCACTTTTTCAATATAAAACTTTTTCCAAAGAAAATCTTCAAAGATAAACTTCTCGTCCATAAACTTAAGTTCAATGACTTGTTCCGGAATTTTCCATTTAAAAAAAAAAAACGTTGTTTTCTATTTATTGAATTACTACTTAACTATTATACATATAAATATATAGAAACATATTTGCCTTAAATCAGCAATTTACTCAGACATTTTATTCTTGTGTATTTTTTGACAGTGAAAAACAACAGTTCGCAAAACTTACAAGTTAATATTTTGCATATCTATTTGAAATGTATCTCTACATACAGTAATTTCTTAATATTATTATCGAAAATAATTTAACTATCAGTAACAGCAATAACATAAGTCTGTTAAACCTGATTTTTTTAGTTATTTTAAAGCTTTAAAAAAGCTATATACTCTAAGGGGAATAACTTAAATGTATGCATTATTGAAAAACCAGAGAAATTGTATAAAATACTCACTAACGTTTCTTATTTCCAATACCATAAATGATATTTAAGAAAAAAAAATTCCTAAATCTGCGTGAGCAAAGTCATTGTGCATGAAAAAATGTTCAATGAAAAAAATCTCTGGGCACAATATTTCCATACTTAAAAGCATAAAAATTCTCTAAAACGTCATTGTGCTTGTTTTTAGACGTCAGAACCGTCTTCTGGAATACTTTTAGAGCTAACATTTTTTAGATGGATTTCATCTATCTTTTCAAGTAATGCCTGACTAAGCGAATCTTTTTGGAATGTTTGAGAGTACGTAAAAGGCTTTTCTAACAATTTTGTCAGTTGAATCAATCAAAAGTTTGTGCTTTAGACAGTTTCCCCAAATGCAAAATATTTTCGATTTTTGGATACTAAGCACGTTATTTCAAATTGGATTTCAAACAATTGCAATTACATTAATATGGATTTCATTGACATTTTAGTTAAAACTTTTGCATATTAAAAATTAACTTAAAACTGTTTTTTATTGTTTTTTAAATATTTCTAAAGTAGAACCTACATTATAAAATAGCCAATTATTAAAGAAAACGTTTAATTTCTATACATAAAAATATAATTCGGGTTTTAAGTAAAGACTTCAAGGGATTTAAGAACTAATTTTTTTTCAAAGTTTTAAATGAAAGAAATTATATAAGTAGCAATGCGTTTATGATACATTACGCCACATCACACTTATAAAACATTACAAATTAACAATACCTTGAAATGATAAATTAAAACGAAGTTACGTTGTCGGGTCTTGTATTTTCATATTAAGTGAAAACACAGAACACCCTAAAATTTCCTGACCAAATCGGATTTTTAATAAAAGTTTGAAACGCTATTAAACAAGGTATAAATTTGTTTAACTTTTATTCCTAATGCACTTTTAAAGATTTTTGTCCGAAAAGCAAAACTGAGTTTCAAAAATAATTGTTAAACTATCTTTTTTATACTGTTTTATTAACTAAAAATAGAATATATTAATATATGAATTTATCGGGCTTTTCTAACCTGTAGGGTTTCGTCCCTATCGAGTTTTTTGACCTGTCGGGATTTTGGCTGTTGGGCTATGTCCGGAACCATTTAGATTGAAAACGCGTTCCTTACTTGTAAAGTATGAATTCGTGTACAATGGTATGAATTTAAGTAATATTGAATTTTACAAATGTTGAGTAAATTTTTCCTGGTGAAAATTTATTTTCATGATTTTAAAGTGTATACCTATTAAAAAAAACTGTTCATCAAAGCATGTGTTTCTAAAATTTGCTGTTTTATTTAGAGTGCAACTAAAATTAAAACAAGTAATAAAAGCTTTGTTTGAAAGAATCCTGAAATATTAGAGCTTTATAAAGCTTATTAAGGTTGTTGATTTATTTGCCTCTAAGGCACTTAGGCTAACATATTTTAAAAAGTCTGAAATCTATATCCAGTAGAATATTCTATTATCGACTCAAACCACACAAATAAATCGATAAACATTTTCCCCGCTTTTCTTTTTCCCCGCGATGGAATTTCTATCGAAATCATTTCTGTAATGTCTTTTAAGAGAGGAAAAGAGAAAGGCATTTAAAATGGCCTTATTTACGTATCTATATTTTGGCTACAAGAAAAAAATATATGTTTCGAAAAAAAAATTGTCTGTATCCCATTTCAAAGTTAGAACTGCATTATTATTGGAGTAGGCGGAGGCTCTTACGAAGCCGACGGAATTTATGATTAAGTGAGGTTGGACAGTCTCTCGAAATTCAAAAGGGAAAATAAATTCAAGCATTCCTATATTTTTCTGTTGTATGAATTTCAAAATGTATATGTTTCAATGCATCATATCACTACCTAGTACTTGATGCCTTTTTTCTAACATTCATGTTCGAATCAATTGCTTACATAATAAAAAATGATATAGATTATAAAATAGATTTTCATGCTGTATAATTTCACTTATTAATTTTAGTTAACTACGTAGGAACTACAATAGTTATTTCATATTTTTTTACAAATCCGTGGATTTCCCTTTCGTCGGATCGAAAATTCATGAAATAGAAAAATCACTTTTTTTAACTTGCGATTTTTTGTATTCGACAACCGAACGTTTCTATTAGGAAATATTTAGGAATAGTTCATAAAATAGGAGAGTCAATGTTTTCAAAAAAGGAGCGTCTACTGCATTGACATTCTTAATAAGAGTTGCAAGAAAAGATAGCGTTTCATCTCCTGAAAGGGGCGCTATCAAGACTCCTATCTCCCATTCGGGAAGAATATGATTGCTGTCAGAGCCGGCCGGAAGCCATTTATATATGAAATTAAGCGTTACGTGATATCGGGACGACGCCGTCACAACATGAGAAAGTCCGGATAAAGATCGGGACTAAAATATAAGAAGACTGGAAGATATGCTGGCTATCGGGGGTGTTCGCCAAGATTCCGATTCCTCGCCAAAAGCGTTTTTACTTTTTGCATAGCAACCCTATCATGCATCAAACAACAATTTTAAATTTTGAGACGCGAATTTTGTATGAATATACTCATTAGAGTTCTACCAAGTTTTGACTACTGTAAATTGCATATTTAAATGTGGTCCCTCATAAATCAAATTAAAATATTTCACAACAGCCGTGCGCAATAATTGAATACAATTGAAAAAATGGTGACTTGGCCGTCATTATTTAGTTGCCGACGAGACACCATGAATTTGGCGCCAAAACACCAGTAACTAGAGAAATCTCCCTCTTACAAAGACGAATAGATGGACAAGGGACAGCCGGGAGAAAAAGTTGTTGCAAATTCACTCCTCGTTTATGACCCCTGAGGGAACGATTGTAGCATGGTCACGGAATAAATGGCACGGGCTTTATTTCGATGAAAGAGGTTTGACATGATGGCGGGGAGGGTACTAAACTCAAAACACTGACACGGTTTGATGCAGTTTACGACGATTTTTTTACAAGGAAAACCCTCTACTTTAAAAAAAAAGAGGGGCGCACTTTTCATAATCAATGTGAAATTCTTGTATTCAACGAAACCAGCTGCATAACACGTATTTTTTTACTATTGAGACTAACTGAATAATCATGCTTCTGGACTGTACATGTAAATAAGAGATAAACACAAGATATTTAACATTTTAAAATGTCATTTTCGTGCTTTTCGGTGGTGATTGTTAGTTTCAAAGAATACATAAAAATCACATCTATGCTATGTATTTATAGTTACATTAGAAACATAAAATAACAATTTGTAATTATTCATTACAATGAAATTCGATACTCAGAATTTCTAAACAAATATTTAAACGTCTTGTTTGAAAAAGCTATTACGAACATAGAAGAATTTAAGTTAAATAAATATTAATGTACCAGTCTGGTTCAATTTTCAACACTTCTAAATGAAATATATACAGATCTAACAAAGGCTAGGTATTTGCCAAAAAGCATTTACATGACTCTTCTACTTCACAATGAAACTGCAAAATAAAGCTACCAATGCAGAACGAAATTTTTAAAAAATCTACTCTACACTTAGATATTAAGGAATAAATTGTCATGTAAATATCTCAAATTAGTTCTGTGGTATCAACTCGTTTTTAACTGGAAAGAAGTCTAGCAATTTACAACTAAAAAGCACCCTTTCCCCCCAAGGAACCAACTTCACATTCGACTGCGGGTGATTCGCAGTTCGTCGCAATAAAGCTCAAACCCAAAGATTCCAATAACGAGTAAAAACATCCGAAATACAATAAGGCACTTCTCTATTGTCTTTGGACATCTGTTACTATAGAAACCGGAAGAAATGAAGACGGGACAAAGATTTTCTTACGCTGTTCCAACAAAAAAAGTCAAAATGTTTCCAAAGGTTGGATTTTAAAAGCAGGATCTTTTAGTTTAGATATATTATAGACGTCGAGTGAGTCTTTGCTAAACACTTTTTTTTTGTCGTCAAATTTCAATTTACTTAGTTGCTTTTGTTTCCGAATTCCTTTTTCGTGCCAACAAGAAAATGTTTTTGAAAGCCTCAAAGCGAAAACCAATTTTCTATTAAGAAGCATCATCCGAAATTGGGATCTAGTTTTTATCCATTTTTTCTCCGTTATCATTTAAAACCTTGAATAATAAAAACGATAACTATTTTTGAAGCAGTAAAGATCAATTAATGAATAAATAATGTTTCATAATGGTTGGGTTGGTTGAATTATTGCCTCATTAGAGCTGCACAATTAGCTATTAGCGATGTGAAAGTCTATTTTGAGGGGGACATTAGGAACAATGCGTCAATAGATTCTTTTACACTGAAAAATTCGATTATATTTTATTCTATTTTAAACGTCAACAAAACATTAAAAAATCTAGCATATGAGGTCAAGCAGACGTAAAAAATTCGATATCGAACGTCAATGTATCCTGTTAAAAAAGTCTGAATCTTAAATAGTTAGAAAATGTCTTTTTTCTCATCATTTAATTTCGAAATCATATTTTCCGTTACATGGACAACAAAAAACTATGGCATTCATTACATCGAAATGGTATCATTCAGACATGGTAATGATTAAACACTAAATCTTGGTAAATTAAAAAAGTCAGTACTACATTATTTGAAATTTTTTCAAACTATTTTTAAACAAGGTGAGATAAAGTGTTAAAAATTATTATGTGGTTAGCAAGAGAACATTATAAATAAAAAGTTAACGAAAAATATTTTTGGGCATCTTATTACTACAGCCATATAATTTACCAATGAAAATCCACTAACTTACAATACTCAACCAATTTAAAATGGACAGTTTACTAATTAGAAAGAGACAATAATCAACACATTTTGATGTAGAAATAATCGAGAAATCATCTTACAGGAAGCTTTAAACGACCTAATGTTATCCATATACAAGAAAATAGAACCCTGTTAACGATACTCTACCAAGCGTATAATTTGTTCTGAATGAAAAGTTATTTGTCTAAAACGAGAGAATTGGAATGAATTCGGTTGGTTCATCTTTTGTGGAGAACTAATTTAGCTAACAATTCTTAAACAGGTTTTTCAGAAAGTAGTTATTTTTATAGTATTAGAGCGGGAAAGGCTTGTGTTACTTATCCAGTTTAGTTTGGTAATTTAAAAAAGCAAATCACTGCAGTTATTTTTTTTGTGTAGGAAATGTTTCCGAGCATTACCCTTTTTAAATAGAATATATTTATATTACAATTTATGAAACAATATTTTAAGCCTTTTCTTATTCTATCAATAATAACTAGTTAAGATTTGTTATTTCGATTTTCTTTGTTAAATTTTATTATGGAATCCAAATAAATTATTCGTACCATTTAAATTATTAAAAATCCAGGTTTTTTCTATAAAAATAACATTATTGATATTTTTAAAGTAGTAATACTTAATTTCTTACGTAAAATCACATATAAGAAATAAGTTTTAGTTTGTTGCATTACTTTAATGCATAAACTGCATATTCACCACATTAAAAAAATATTTCTTACTTTAAAGCACAGTTGTATTACATTCAATATGTAATATAAAGCTGCGGTATGTGTATTGTATCGCAGTTCATCCAGGCTTTTTAATGTTTTATGTCGAGTTATTCTGTGTCTCGCACCGAAATAAGTTCCTATCCTTTCTTTTTTTGAAAGAACAGATTCTATTTGCAAGCAGTTCACGTTTAATGTATCGCATTAGAGAGCATTTCAAGTTCTCCTTCTCACCGATTCGATGCTGCCATGAATTTAACTCTCTGTTTGTTTGATTCTCTCGAATAATCGGGTATTTAATCGGTACATGATGGTGAAACCTGATTCTATATCATTTGATTCCCTCAGTAACAAATTGAAATAGAAGTGCACAGCAAGACAAATTGAGTATATTGGCTTTGAAGTCATTGCCTGATCAAGTTGCCGAAGTACTCTACCCTATTTTATAGTCTACACTGTAACAAAGAGTCTGTTATTTGTGCGGAAAAAAATTTGTCAGCTGGTATTCCAGCAAACTACCATACAATTTACAGAGATAATCTGTTTATTTTATACGAATAATTTGTAATTTTAACGCAAAATCTGTTTTTTAAAAAGACAAATTATAAAGAAAAGACGCCCCAAAGTCACCCTATTGACAAGCGGGGATCCATAGTACTAACAAGGATTAATAAAATGCCGACCCCATATTCGAACCATGGACCTTTTAGATATCCAGTCCAAAGTTCTTCAAACTAAGCTAGATTGGCACGCAGAGATTTCATAAACAGTTGAAATACATCTTCTGTTGCAAAGTACTACACTTAATGTGATTTAAAACAGAAAACCTTTTTTTTTACTTAAAAAGTTTATTTTTACAGAAAAACTGTTTAAAGAAAGTAACAGAACTTTTTTATAAATATATTCCAACCCAACTTTGCACAGGGCAGGCCTATGCATATTTTGCAATTATGTCGAGCCTCGGTAATATAGAGGGATATTTTCAGCTTCTTTTTCAATAACAATTCAATTCATCACTGGATTAAAGAATGTCACATTCTTACGAACACCTGAGATTCACCATACAAACGATTAAAAATATGCAAACGAAACTTAATTATGAAACACTAAACTAACATGCCCTGAAACGAAAATATTACATAGATACAAACGATTAAAAATATGCAAACGAAACTTAATTATAAAACACGAAAATATTACATAGATACAAACGATTAAAAATATGCAAACGAAACTTAATTATAAAACACTAATTAGTAACACATACATACAGTACCATAAATTAAAAACTCTTATATCTCTTAACTCTCTCTAAAATTCTTCTTTTTCAAAATTTTCTGCTTAATAGCTTGGCCTGTAAAAGTGATGGCCGCTGATCTTATTCGAAATATATAAAAAGGTATCGGCGTTTCACAAGTGTTGCCATTTCAGTTTCAAAATGTAGTCTAAAATACTTTGGCTTTTGTTTGGTTTGGCGTAATATTTAAAAGAAAATGCAATTTTAAAGTTAATAATTAATTTTTTGGACTTAAAATGACCCTTAATACGCGAATCGTTCGTATGTAAACTAATTGCTGATTTTGTTAAATTGACTTTTTTAATTTACGCAGCGTTCATGAAAGGTGTTAAGTCTTTTTTTCTATCAAACGAAAACGCCGGTTTGTAGGTGCTTTCCGAAAGAAAAGTCAAGAAAAGAAACAGTCGCTTTTACCACAAGAAAAAAGTTGGAGGTCGCCTTCTTACCGAGGAATATTTAACAACGTCATATTTTTTACAGTTAAATATGCTCTAAAGTCCAGTCGTGTACAATGACGTCCCAGTTTGAGTTGAGTATGTATTTAGGTGTCGGCTCGTCACTTGACTGTGGTTCGAAATTACGACGGTCGTTGCCAATAGCCCTCTAGTGCGAAGATGATTAAAACCTAACCTATCATCCAAAATATTTAAACTTTTATAAATTTATTTTGAAAAAATCTTGTAATGTTCTATCTTGCTATATTATATTTCTAAGGCAAAATCATTTATAATAAAAAAAATCTGTAAGCCTGTTCTATATATAAACACAAAACAAAAAAAAGCCTTGTTCATTTTAACGAAAAAAGTATTTAACAACTCAACATATGCCGACTTTATTGTTTACTTTATCGCACGAGTCATCTGACCGTAAAACAATTTAAATTCGTTCTAATGGGCAATTAAAGAACACTCCTAGATATAACTTCAAAAAAGCTGATTTCTTGAGCATATGGTTTTTGTTGTCTAGTATTAATTGGAATTTTTTAAATGCTTTTGAGGATGTCAACTATGCTGTTGCTGGTTTTTATAATATATTAAATATGATCTTTGATCAAACAATACCTTTAAAGTACCACTCAAGTAAGTACCCTTTGTGGTATTCTATTGATACTATAAAACTTATTAAGACTAAGGCTAAAGCTCGTAAACTTGCTTTACGTAATCATGACCCTGTTTGTATTCAAAATTTTAAATCCTTACGTTCATCTCTTAAGAATAGTATAGCCAGTGATTATTCTAGTTATATTAAAAATACTGAAAATAACTTGATACGTCAACCTGATAAATTTTGGTCATATTTTAAAAAAAGTCAGACTTTGCCTAATGAAGTGTTCTCTAATGATGCTTGTTTTGATAATGATGTTGACATAGCCAACGCTTTTGCCAGGTATTTTGGTTCTGTGTATAAACAGAGTACAGAACATAGTCCATGTTATACCTCTCTAAGTGATCTTGGGGACGTGATCAAAATTGATTGCATCACTCACACAGAGGTTGTATCAGCTATTCAAGATTTGAAATCCTCTCTATCTACGGGGGTTGACAATGTTCCATCATTTATTGTTAAGGGCTGTGCTGAGCACTTAATTTATCCTCTACTTATTATTTTTAATTTATCGTTAAAAACTTGCTCATTTCCCAGTTTCTGGAAAAATACAAAGGTTATTCCTGTTCATAAGAAAGGTGACGTCAGAATTTGTCAAAATTATAGGCCTATTGCTATTTTAAGTCCGTTTGCCAAAGTTTTTGAGATTGTCATGCATAAGAAGATTTTTTCGCAAGTTAGTGGATTTATCAATGTTGCTCAGCATGGCTTTTTTCCCCATAGATCAACTCTTTCTAATTTGTATTGTTTAACTAGCAACATTATTTCCGCTTTTGAGTCTAATTGTCAACTTGATGTCATTTACACCGATTTCTCTAAGGCCTTTGATTCACTTGATTTTGGCATTTTTTTAAATAAACTGTCCCATATGGGTTTTACGGCCGATCTGGTTCAATGGATATTCTCCTATCTTACGAATCGTTTTATGTATGTTTATATTAGAAATTCTGTATCTGTTGGTTTTGGTAATGGCTCTGGTGTTCCCCAGGGCTCTAATCTGGGTCCTTTATTTTTTATATTGTTTATCAATGACCTGTGTAACTCTATTGAGCATAGTGACTATCTTCTTTTTGCTGATGATTTAAAAATATTTAGAAAGATACTCTGTAATTCTGATACTAATCTCTTACAAAACGATATTGACAATGTGTTTAATTGGTGCATTAGAAATAAGTTGGAGTTGAATATATCTAAATGTAGTGTTTTAAGTTATACGCGTAAATCTAAGCCTCTCCTTGTTTCTTATAATATTAACAATACTTCCCTGTTGCGTAATTTTTCTGTTAGGGATCTTGGTGTGACGTTTAATAGTAAACTTGATTTTTCCGAGCACATTCAAATTATTACAACTAAAGCTTACAAAATTCTAGGTTTCTTAAAACGCAAAACTACTAATTTCACCAGTCGAAAGGCTTTGGAAGTTTTGTATTTTGGCCTGGTTCGCCCTAATCTTGAATATTGTACCCCGATATGGGATCCTTACTACGAGAATAGCAATAGTGTCATTGAACGTGTACAGAATAATTTTTTACGTTTTTTGTATTTTAAGAGTTTCAACGCTGCTTCTCGGGAAGTGCCTTCTAGTGTACTCCGTAATATGTTTAACATTTTTACCCTAAAGTCCAGACGTCAAGTTTATTGTCTTTTGTTTTTTTATAAAGTTATTAATAATATGATTGATTCCACTTACATTACTAGTACTATAAAATTTAATGTGCCTTCTAGAGTTACACGTAATCGTTGTTTGTTTTATTTGAGTTCTAATCGGAATAACTGCATTTTAAATTTTTGTCTATATAAATTTTATAAAACTTATAATAGTGTGTCTGAGGAACTTGATATTTTTTGTATGCCTCTTAATGTTTTTAAATCTAATTGTCGGAGGTTATTCTCTTTGTAATGTTTTTCTTTTTTGTGTGTTTTTGTTGTTTTCATTGTCTTTTATGATGTGCATTATAATTGGATTTTTCTGTTATGTGCATCTGAAGCAAACAAATAAATAAATAAATAAATAAATAAATAAATAAATAAATTAGCAACAAAATAGATGAACGCGCCAAATCTGATGCGCCAGTAAGGATGACATCATTGAAGCCTCGATGGCAACCCGATAGCGACAAACAACAAATAAACAAAGTAGCAAATACAAAATCGCAGACCTTACCGAAAAAGATTTAACATTTTTTATCAGTACTGAAAATAAAGATTTAATAAAGATTTATATTTGCCGGAATTCTTCCACGTGTAAAGCAACTTTTGTAAAAAGAACAAGTTAAAGAACTGTTTTTAAAAGAACAGAGCAGAAAGCAATTTTTTAAAAAGAACATAAATATAACATCTCAAATCACGCTTTTTTTTTAGCAGACGAACGTCGCCCCCGTGATGTTATTACGAAAAGAACCTCGTATTCGTTTTTGGCTGACTTATTTGAATTTTTTATTAATAAACTAATTGGAAATTTGAAAAAAAATGCATCGAGGTATAAGGAGACACACATTCCAGAAAAAGAATGGAGTTCTAAGATGAATATTTCATGCTGTAATGGCTCCGGAAATTTTAAAAGAGCTTACTTTTTTAATATAGGGAGATTATATATTTACAGAAAGATTCGGTTATTTTCTTTCTAAATTTTGTTATTTTCTTTCTTCTAAAATCGATTAATTTGTCAGAAAAATACTATATTATAGTACTTCTCTAATAGTAACCGATTTTTTTTACAGTGCACCTATACTACTTCCAAGTCAAGTATGAGAATAAAAATGACACGGACAACTTTTAAGGGCTGTTTAAATACATTTTTTATGCCATTTATGGATATAAACTACATTCCAATGTTTTGCCATCACTAAAAAACGATTACTTTGACTTCATCTGTTGTAAAAAATAGAGCAGTAACGTACAATTTAAAGAGCACTGGGTAAAAAATATGATATTTGAAGAAGTTATTTATAATTAGATTTCAAACAATAAATTGCCTCTTTTCCTTTTTCTCTACATATTATAAAAAGTAATAGCAAAATCAAAGTAAAATACGAAAATTAAAGAAGGATATAAAATTGAACTTCTATTTTCATCACTTTGTGACAAAAGTACTATATGAATCGTTTGCATAAATAATGTCAATAGAATTATTAATAACTCTTTTTATAAAAGTCGTCAAATCTTTGCCTGTATGAAGTTTTTGAAAAGGCACTCTAACACACCTAACCTCGTCAATAAAATTGTAAGACATGTACTAGAATATAATCTCTGTAATAATAGAATCTCGCCCATTAAATTATCTCAAGAAACAATACAAAAATACTTCATACATACAATGTATCTTCTTTAATTTATTTACATTGTCTATGTTCAACAATACCAAAAAAAAAACTTATCTGGATGCATACCAATTGCTTCCAAGGAAGTCTGCCCAAAAACACATTGGCCGGAGCACGTTTCCCCCGAATATCTATTCTAAGTGATAATAAAAAACAACTAAACCTGAACGAGTCCGACTTATAAAAATAATCCGGCCCAAAAACGAGGCCAAAGAGTTGAACAAGTATTGTTTAGATGGGCCTCCTCTAGACCAATCTAACTAATGAGGCTCCACTACAAGACACAGTGGACCCGAAAAAGCGTCCAGTGACAGTCCCGAACCTTCATTCCGAGGCCTCTCACGTTGTAGCCATTTCTCCCAGATTTCAAAATAGTAACGTCAAACTTTCTATCGATTGAATCGGAATCAAGTTGGTCCAAGCCTCTAAAAATCCCGTGGAGGAATTCCAGCCACGAATCCTTGATCCTTTGACAAGGAGAAGATCCTGGGGCAGATTCCTCAGCAACTTTGGCAATGATCTCTTGCGGCGCTTCGATCACTTTTTATTGTTTTCGCAGTGGTTGCCGATAAATTGACGGTTATTTCAATAGAAGCGGCCGAGGTTGCTTGTCTCTTTCGAGATGGACGGGCTTTTTTCTCCCTTCTGGCCGCATTCTTTGTCGACACACGCTTCTCCCGGGCCAAATTGAGTTGTCACGGAGATTGAGTTTGCTTTGGGATAATCGGGAAGTTAGCGTTGATAGTAATGACTCTACAGATATTGAAATGGGTTCGCATAAAAACTGTATCGGAGTTAAGGTTTGCAAAATGTTTCTTTTGGTATTAAAACAGAAGTAAGGTTTAGTGCACTAAGTGTCTAAAACCTATTGACACATTTAAGAGTTTCATCTAGCACAAAATAGCATATTTTAATTATATTTTCACTAAGGAAAGCAAACGTTATCACTAAAATGAGGCAAAGGCAGAATTTCAGTTATACGAAAAGTTACCAAGTCTTATCTCCATACCTAAATTTTTACAATAAGTTTTTAAAAGTTTGGAGCTTGGTTTCACCAAAAAATATGGTTGCTAGTAACTGCAACAGTTGTATGGTGATATGTTTCACCATATTTTCGGTATTAGGTCTCGGGGGTTTTTTGTTTCCAAAACCTGAAAAATTATTTACCCCAATACCGGAAATACGGTGAAACATTTCACCACATAGCTGTTGCTATAAGGAACCATTATTATGGTGAAAGCAAGTCCCATTTTTTACAGGGTACATTTTTAAGATAATTTGATTTTATGTTTATTTCGTTTTCTCAATGGCAAACATACCTTGTAAAAAAGTATCACAGAAGTTTTGGAAACCTTCCCAAGCTCTTCCTTGAAATCATATTAGTATTCCTAATTACAACAATCAATAATCCGGACTAAATAATAATTATCCACTTACTTCGGCTTAATCAAATAAGCGTAAGCCAGTTCATTTTAATAAGCGCGTCTACTACTACAACGATGCTCGTTATACTTAAACACCTGTATCATTTACGCATTATCATTAAATATATATCAAAGTATTTTCTTCCTAGACGGAGACTAAATTAAGGTTATACGGGAGATCTTCCATTAATAATGCAATTGACCGAGAGGCGGCACCTAAGAATGTGCAGCACGGTTCGATTCCAACTTGGTTTTCCGTACTCTATCGGTGAGAGAGAAAGTTCTGTCAATATCATACAGCTTACATTTTGACTACAATAAATTATAAGTCTAGGAAATGTATCACAAAAAAGTTAGGTAACCTTGCGAAACATTAAGTGATCGATTTTTTTATTTTTCATTGTTTGTATTGCTATAAATATAAAAGTTAATATTTTTTACTTTCCTCAGACACATACAAAATTCGCTGTAGTGAAAATCCCATGAAATAGTAATACTTTGTTTGTCTTTTTACTATTATATTAACGGACTACTTCATTTATGTCGTCTAGCTCGTTCTTATCAAAATTAAAGTTCCGAATAGAGACTAAAACTGTTACGTGTATGTACGACCCGAAGCTCTATAAAATCCCATATTCAAATCAAAAGACCTGTTAATAATGCAAAAAGGATCAGTCAATTTCACGCATCTCCACCTGCCAACGGTGCTTTTTTCGTATTTCATTTCAGCTGAATTTCGCAAAAAATGTGCAATATCTGCATGAACAACTCATTCCATTTTTAACAGTATTTTTTTTTATCTTGTGAGAAAATCTGTCTAGTCTAAAAGAACGAATCACGCTAATGAAATTTCGTCGTCCGCGATGATTGATCACAAGTGCGTGAGAATATTTATTGCGCTGGGATTCGGAGCTAAGTGCAGGGATGTGCGGTTCTTAAAGAAAAACCTGTACTCACTCTAACTGGTTCTTTCCTTTCGGTTTAACCGTCAATTTTTTTTTTACCGTTTGCTTATTTTCAATATTTAAGTGTTTTTATGGATTGCACACATCAGCTTCCGGTTTTTCTAAACGTGTTCTATAATTCATTGTATTGAAATTTTGGTCTCATTTCACTTTTCGTTTTTTTATCTTCACAAAATAAGTTTCTTTTTTATTAAATCTAGGTTTTCCATTTTTTCCGTTTTTTCTATGATATTCTTTTAATCATTTAAATACTTGTTTCCATAATAATGTACTATCTGAAAATTTTTTAAAAAATGTTCTCGGTTTTTCGACAAAAAAGCGGTTCTGTGTTTTTCTGGTTCAGTCAAATAGCTGCTATTAGCAAGTTTAACCAAAGCAATGTGTCGGTTTAACCGTATCCGATATTCCATCCCTAGCTAAGAGGTAGCACACATTAGGACGCGTCTCAAAGTAAAGGAAATTATTATCCTGAGTTTAAGATGTGTGAAACACCTTGTAAGCAATAAAACAGTATCATATTTAAAAAAGTGTTTTCTTAATAAAAATTCATATGAATAAAGTTGTGGTATTTTGTTAAAGAACAAATTTTATTTAGTTTCAGAATATTTAGTTTACAAAGGATGATTCTGATAATGTATGTGCAATATTTAAAAATTAAATTAATATGCCTTTCACGCAACAAATTAGGTTTTCAATTATAGAAACAATAGCTATTCTTTAAAGAGTTTACATATACATGTGTTAGATACTATTTAGATTGGTAAAATTAAATGAAATAAGACTAACTAGTTAGAAAAAATGGGATAGTTTTAAAGCCAAAAAAGTAATGTATTGTTAACATATTTTGAAATATTTTTTATATAAAACATTCAAAAGCTATTTTAAACGGAAACATTTTATTTTCATTTCCTTTTGTGAAGAAAACTAATATTTGTTAGTAAAGTTGTTGGATTGAATGAAGATTAAATTGCAATTATTGTTTCCCCGTCTTACTTAAATATTTTACTTCGATTTAAATGACTTAAAACGAACATAATATATTCATACTTATTTCTAGGTAAATTATTTAAGCAATAAACTAATTCGCCTTAAATAATTGATATTTAGTTTTCAGCTTTTAAATATTTACTTATTTTTGAAAAGCATTTTTCTTGCCTAGTTTTTGTTTTTCTCACTACCTTCAATTAAAACTGGGTCCACGGAACACAGAAAACACCTAACTTAATTATTAATTTATATCTCCAATTTTAATTATCTGAAAATCTAAGCCCTCAGAAATTGCAAAGCGTTAGTGAATTAGGAATGCATTAAATGTAAATATTCTTCAAAGTTCTCCCCATTAGTGTAATTACAATTTAGATAGGCTACTTAAAGTACTAAGTAGTTTTAAATCAGAATTTATTTTATATTATGATAATATTACTTAGCAAAAGGTTGGTAACAATTATATTTATTATATGAATGGAGTAACTGTAGTTAAGCTCATAAATAGACGCATAATCTATGGTATTTATAAATTAAAATCGAGAAAATTATTTATTCGACAGTTTTCCAGTTATTCACTAAACAATCATGCACAACAGTCTCGTTTGGAATCTAATAAAAAATATAATATACGTTATTCTGGATTTATTCATATCGCAAAACATTTGTAAAGGAGAGATGTTCGTGTACAGGTTTGAAGTATACGAAGCACAATTTTTGTACTTAGAGTGCTACAAACGTATGTTTTTAAGTCATTACAAATACTAAACAATATCTTAATATATTCAATAGTAAGAAACTCGCGTGCTATAAAAGTACCGAATTTGCTAGTGATATGCCAAAGCTTTATGTTCTTTTATTTTAAAATATTGAAAATTTAAATGTAAATGAAAATATTTCCGTTTTTAAAACAAGTTTCGACTGCGGCAAATCACTTGTATTGCATTCCCTAGTTAACGATTGCCGAAACACAAAAGGGGCTTTTAGTCCAATGGTGACATGCCTAATTAGTATAGAAAATTCTTTCGGACTTTTTTTATTTTGGCCATTTAAATTGCTAATACTTGACTAACTTTAAAAATAAAAGAATAAGCATCCAGTTAAGAAAATAATTGCCTCAAAAATTGGAATTATTATGGAATATTTTGTAAGTTAAGAAGAGAACTCTGGTTTGAATCGCTTTCGATTCAGAGAATGTGGTTTTCTGTATTTTAAAACTCAAAAAGGAAGTCATATTAAACTCAATGAAAGAGAGATGTTTTGAAAAATTAAAAAAAATAATAATAATTGCTCACCATTGGGTAGTGGATTCGAACTTGTAAAAAAGTTCTGCTTTAATGCATTTTTGGAACTAGCTAACGTGTGTAAGGTTAAAGGTTATGAAATTGAATAGACATTATAAAATCTTCGAAATTTTAAAATACAGAAATTAGAGCATGCTTTATAAAATTAACTTTATATAGAAGATAGGTTATAAAACATGCATATATAGAAACATTTATAAAAGATAAATTTTAGTAAAGCTGTAAATGGGTATAATAACATCGGATTAAAAGTAGTAAGCAAGAAAATTGAAGAAATTAAATTCAAAAGCACATTAAACTTCATTAGGTTAAAGCACATTACTTATCTAATAATTTATTCACGATTACTTAACGTACATAATCGGTAAAGCTCACAAAAACTATGCAAAAGTGAAATCGGCACGTACGTTTCTCCTTAACTAAAACATTTAAGTAATTAAAAGATTAAGCGTACAACATAATAGGTAATTTTATAATTTCAAGTTTTTTACTGACAAATACACTTTATTTCAAGACTATCTTCTCATTTTCTATAAATTAGTGAAGCGTTTTGTAAAACCGCATTAGTCTGCGAATTTCAAATTTGTGTCTGTGAATTGAAGTTCTTTTTTCTGCGTATTTTCGGTCGCTGAATTCGAAAATGTAAGAAGTCTTTCTATTCTAGAGTATATCAATAACTTCAAAACAAATGTTTGTATGGTTCTATTAGTATCAAAATTGTGGTTCTGATACTTCAATCTTGTGCACGAACACATTTCTGCTCTACATTTGTTTTTCAATGATACATGAAGAATAGCGTATATTTTAATTTCAATTAGAAATATACTCCAGAATTTTTGCAAATTTGAATTTATTAAAAAAGAGAAATCGCACTTATATATTTTTTTGAAAGTTTGCAAAAATTTAGTGAAGTATTTATATTCTTTTTATATAAGTTATTTATATAACTGGATCCAAAACATCTTTTCTCTTGTCCAGCCATCCTGGCAAAATTGCAGCAAATCACCAACTCGCCCTACGAAGACCTTTATGAGGACCACTGTCTGCAGATCGCTGAAGCAGTCTATGAGACCTTTGGTCCCATATAATCTTTATCCATGGACATGACATCATCATCATAAGTTTAGCATTTAATACTTATATTTCACGGAAAATTTGGTTTGATTTATTTCTTTCCAAATTTTGCCTTTCTTTGTTTAAAAATTTTAGGCAATATGCAGCAGCTACAATTGTTATCCGTGATAGAAAATATTTTGGATGGATTCATGAGAATTCATAATCATAAGTAGTTCTCTAAAAAATAAACTTTTTCTCGATAATTTTACTTCAAAAGTAAATAAATAGCTTATTTCTGATTTTTCGACATAAAAAGAAACCAAAATGTTGTAATTTAAAACTATTTTCTGTCTACAAATGGAAAACTGGAAATTCAATTTTTTTAAAATTTACTAGTTGAAGTACCGTGGGTGAGTAATTTATTCCATTTAAGAACTGAATTCCAGTGTATTGGTATTTTTCTTAAGCTAAATACATAGTTCATACCATTTTGTTTTTTTAAACAAATAAATTGCATCAGTATTTGCTCGGGTTTTTTTTCATTAGCATATTCAGTTTTGCATAAAATCTGTCAAAATACCGAATGTTTTAAAAGATTGGAAATCTGGAAAAAATATTGATAGTATAGGGTGATGTATATTATTGTTCAAATAATAAAAAAATGTCGAACAAAAAACCTAACGCACAATAAAAAAAAAATTGCCGAAAAATCGCATGTTCACTTAAATTCAATTCAGTTCATTTATGACAAATAAATGTGTATTTTTTCACTACTTTTTCCAGACATCAGCATCCAAAATTATATAGGAAATAGTCATTAGAGTTCAGTTCATAGAACCATCGCAGGCTAGTGTTATTTATTTGTAAACGTAAAATTCAAATAACGGAACTTATGTTGCCAAAAGGTCAGAATATTGTTATTACTTAAGTTATAATACTTATTAAATACCATTTAGCTTTTTTTATAATAGCTTAAATCATTTCAGTGTATGAAAATAAAGGCATCCTTAGTTGCTTCTGCAAGATTTAAAATTTTAATTCGATAATGCCCCAGAAAATAAAGTAATTGTAGTTATGTTCTAATGAAAATCGTGGCTAAGTATCGTATTTTATGATTAAATAATGAATTAAGTTATTTTATATGCTTTTAGTTTTTGCTTAATAAAGAAATGTAGTTAATATTATATTTGAGTGACAATGTGGTTGTATGAATGATTTCACAGATTACAAATCAGTTCATATTATTATAATATCTGAAATGACTACCGTTTTGTTTTATTTTACAAAATCTAAATTGCTGTATAAAACTACATAATGTGAAGTTATTACCTTGCTTCATATAAAAATTCAATTAAGTATATTTTCAGAATAAGTTATTCAGAAATATTTAATACTAATATTAAATCCCATAAAACTATATATCTAAGCAAATTATTAAAATTATTTACAAAGTATGGACAAGGTTTGTTAAGTTATCAATAAATATTTCTTGAAATAACCGAAAATAGTTTTTTTTTTCGAATTTCCACGCCCTTGAAACTCGTATCAAATGTGAGCGAGTCATTGAGAGCATTTCGTTTACTAAGAACAAAATACGTAACAAAATGCAAAAAAGGGACCTTTTTTAAAAAAAAAAAGAAAGCAATTGACCCAATTAAAATAAAACTTGTGATTTCAGTTCAAAGTATCTATTATATATACAAAATTATTTTATTTTTCTTATAATAACGAAGAAATCAAATACATAAGCATTGCATTTTATAAGTTTTTTTAAAGAAATATTCAAACGTAGTAGCACAATAAAGATAAAGTTAATATTAGTGTAATTAAATCTAATTTTATTCTTGTTTGTTTGAATTTTTTTAATAAGTTGGGTTTTTTTTTAATATTTAAAATTTGATGTAGCAATTGGAATTTCGAAATGTTAGCTTGACGCTAGTTCAAACAAATATAGTTTTTAAAAATTTACTAAATCTCGCAACTTTCGAAGGAAAAATTTAAAAAATACGTTAAAAACGTTGTTCATTCACTAATTGAAAAATAAATAAATTATAAAAAAAATCGCAAATGGGGCAAAAAATGCAGTTTCACGGAAAGTGTTGAACTTACGTGGGAGCAGCCCACAGCACTGGCAGAATACGGCGATCCCGAGCCACGCTGTTATAGAGTTTCCCGCCATTTCTCTCCGGCTGCTCTGGTGTGTGTCCGGTTGCCTGACTGCGAGGGCCGGATACTTTTCCCGCCGCTTCCCGCCAATCGCAACAAAGTTGGGCGGGTGCGCGCGCAACTTTTGCGCGCGAAACGGAGCTTTTTAGCACTCAAAGAAACTTTTCTTGTGATGCGGCGGCAGACAGAGATTCGAGACGCCATAGGGGGGAAGGGGGGCGTCCACAGCGGCCGAACTTGAGTTGCGAAAATTAGCAAAGGATGACACTTAATGGTTTTTGATGTAGGCGGATAAGTCGATAGAGGTATTGTATTTTGTAGTACAAGTACACACCGAAAAGTTTTATTAATAAAAAAATATTGTACAGATTTTTTTATACGGAAGCCTTTTTTTTTTAGTTTTTGTGAGCTGTCTTAGTAATAAACATAGTATCGGAATCTTTTAAAGCTACAAAAATTATTCTCAAATTTTACTTTTAGATTTTATCTCAATTTCCAGTTTTTCTAATTGAAATATTTCTACTTTTTAAATTTTTCCACACATATACATATTTTTCTTCTCAGTTTTGTTTTCAAACTCCTTTTCTAAAAAACACAACCAAGTGAAATGTTTCGATGCGCTCTGTAAAACTCTCTTCCTTATTATAAGAGAGAAACTGCAGCAAAGCAAGGAATCGGGAGCAAGAAAAGCTCGAAAAAAGTATTCTACGGCCTTAATTCTTATTAATCACTATTTTCGCGTTATGCAAATAACATTTGAAACTTTAGAGAAACATCAAAAGCGCTAAATTGAGAGGACTGATTTTAAAAGATTTTGTTCTGATAACATAAAAAGAGTAAAACGATTTCTTTTTTTTAACGTTGAACTTTTCCTATATTGTAACCTGGAAGTATGAATCATTATATTTAACGTAGAGAGTTATTCACCGCTTTTTGGTATCAGTGGTTTATTGGTTAAACCACTCAATTGGATTAAATTACGCAGAAAATCTTTTTTTTTAATTGAAAATTTGCCACATAACTATATCAATCCACCAATATTTCGCCATTTTAATGACTCAAATATTTGGACAAGATTTTCTCCCCAAGAATCCGAATTAGTTTTGTTTTTAATATTAATAACCTTGAATAGATTTCTCTGGCGATGCCATTTTTAAAGACTGGCAATTCGAGTGTGTGGGGGGGTTGGCATGCGTGTGCGGTAAAATATCCAAATAAAGTCACCCCTTGCAGGAACTCTTTACAACTTAGCAATTGTAGAGGAAAAAAAACATGGAAACATCCAACGAGGCAGTCTAAGATAATTTTCCATTCATTTCCAGCCGTACTATTGAATAAAATTGTAGTTGGACCAATGTGATACATTTAAGTGGTGGATTCTTTATTAAGGTATCCGACTACGTTGGACACTCATTTTTAAAAATTTAATACATATATTTTATGTATTTTTATGTTCACCCACACAACTAATAATAATAATTAGTGACCATTTTTATTTTAAATAAATAGATTTTTTTGTAATTTAAAAATTGTTAGGTAAATTTTGATGTTTTTCGCCTTTACGATAGCCAACAAAAAAATATTTAAGATTTCTTTAAAACAACTATAAATTAATAAATCTTCATTTGATACCTAGAGAATAGTCTACAATCTAAGATATTTATAGCACCAATAAAAAGTTATGAGTTGTCCAAGCTAAGTTAAAGATTTTTATGAGAATATGAGAAAGATTTTTATGCTTTTTTCTACTATTTATGATAGTAAGTGTCATAATTTCTGTAATAATGCTTTAAATTACTAGTCTGTTGTTTATTCCCTAGATAATAGTATAAAATATATTCACAACGAATTTCAAAACATTCGGTTAAGTATTTTTTGAGAAATATGGTTTGTCGAGAAGAAAATTTTCAAAAATTTCATTTTGCAGAAAATCAATTTCAAGTAAACAAACTGTATAAAGGAGATTCATTTATACAAAAAGATTATTTTATGTCGATATAGAGACAGTTTTGGATTCTTAAAAATCTCCGCTATAATTTAAAAAAGAAAAACGTTCATCAAAAATTGTCATTTCAACGTAGTCGGGTACCTTAAGCATTTCTATGCCTAGTAGTTTAGTGTATTCTTTTTAAATATTTTTGATTAATTCGGCCTCTCGTAATGTTTGGCATCACAAGGGTTTTTATAAAACCTTGCCATAGAAACCGGATTTTTTGTGTGTTTTAGAAGAGGTCAACTTCCGTTGGAAACGACGGAAGTTGATAGTGTTATCTTCCAACAGTTAAATTTAAAATTCCCAGTGTTTGTCTGCGGGAAAGATACCCCTAAAAAATGATTATTCAAATGTGTCGTATTTATCAATAGTCCACGCGTTCTCCTGGGTTACACTGCTTTAATGAATAAATTAATTTATACTGAAATGCCAATGTACATAAAGAAAAGTAGTAAATATTTTTCAAAAATACATTTTTAAAAGGATTGCACTTATTGTGCCATATTGTAAAATTTTATGTATAAATATTGATTTGAAGCGCACAATTTTTACTTGGTATATTGTCTTTTTTCTATGATATCAATGACATATTGGCAATTTCGACGGTATTTTTTATAACTTAAACTAGCATTGAAACAACAAAACTTACAACCTTATTGTTTACGACACAATTCGTCATGTTTCCATACAATTTCATAATGAGATGACAAATTCTTCATTTGATGGAAGTTCTACTCGATTTAACTTGTTGAAACCACCCGCAAAAAAAAATGGGAATTCCTTTTTGGCGAAAAACTACAATAACAATAAAAAGTCGTCCATTTTTCCCGCTAAATCACCCTTGGCTTAAGGCCAAAAACATGAATGTCCCTAATAAAATCAAAAATATTTCCCTCCCGCTAAAAAAGATGGATAAACGTCTGCGAATTCTTCGAGATATGTAGCTCCTATCTGGCAAACAATGTATGCTACTGTCAACGCCATCCATTTCAACTCGACTCAAGATGGTGGTCACAAAATGAACTCGTTAACTTAGGCTGATTTCAATGGATACGTTTTAAAACCTTATCTATATTATTGTTATGCAACCAACCACTAAATGAGTTATTTTGTATCAAAACCGCGAAAAAATCATATAAGAAGCTAACGGGGCGGAGTATGGTTAATGTGTGAGAATGTTTAACGTAGCTGTGACATCACCGTGTTTGTTCAAGTTGTCTATTGGTTTTTAAAAACTTGATTGGTATAAAAGAGTTCAATTTTTAAAAAGTTTTTGTTAAGGCAATTGATATGTGTTCACTGTAAAAATACAGCACATTCGCTGCATATTCACAAAGCTTTCTGCTGTATTTGATTGCAGCCGCTGCTGAAAAGACAATTCACAGTAGTATTTTCTTATTTTGCGCGCGTGTACATAACAGGACCTGTCATGACATTGGTCAATGTTCTTCTTTTATACTAATCGGAAATTCAAACTTGGATCGTGGCTTAGGCACATGTGTTGAAAATTATACCGAATTTGTAGAGTGAGCATACAGCACATATGTTAGTAAATGCTCCTGAATTTTTTACAGTGTAGCTAAATAGGAAAAATAGCTTTGGTTACGAAGAAAAACAGCCTTTCGCTTAACGTTTAAGTCTGCAAGTATTGATTGGGAATCCTTAGGATTTAGGGTATTTTTTCAGTGCTGAACATATCTAGACTTCAAAAATTAAGTGCTAACGCTAAAAAAATTAAAGTTAAAATTATTTTTAATATGAAGACAACCCATTATGCAAAATTTGATTGATATATAATCAACTCGGAAAGTTTTTATTTAACTGAAAGCTAAAAACTGATTATGTTGAATCAATATTATTAACTGACTGCTTAACCAGGAATGGGAACTTTTTTGTTCACAGTTTCGGTTTAAAATTACATCTCTAAAATGATTCCATCATCTTTTTTCTTTCGAAACTATTTGTTCCAATTCATTTCCAAAAACTAGTACAAAATAACAATTTCTTCTATATTTCGATAGTATTTTTTTCGAACCGCTATACTCTGCAAGTATGTTCGCACTCAGGTTGACCGAGGGATTAAAATCCAATCAAGGATGCATTTCATTTTGAAATAATCTCTCGGCTCTCGCGTGTCCCGGCATCATCTAAAGAAGAGCTCTGTGTGCCCGCCTCATCCATCCCCTTCAAGAGATGTGTTCCTACATTTAAACAGATGATCGTCTCGTCAACAATGAGCTGGAGTGGCCATTCATTCGGTTCCGACACACATGCGGGAGATACCATAGATCAGGAGCTGCTGCCGGAGAAATGTTAGGGTTGGATTGGGTTCGGTTGAATAAACTCGCCACTATAGAACGAGGATTAGTACACTGCTCAAAAGAATTAGGGGAATGCATGGTTTAAACACTTTTACCCCCCAATGATTCCATTTGGAATCATCAGCTTGCGATTTTTTTTCTCACTAAGTTGAGCTCGTACTTATGTATCATTAGATGTAAGAATCATGTATTTTGAAGAATTAAATAATGTTTGTTTTAATTGAATGAAAACATGAAAAACATGGTAAAATAAAATTCACTCCCAAAAAATTTTATGAAATAAAATGACCCTAAATTCTTCATGATTGCAATCTTAGATGTTTAAAAAATGATTGTAACTTTTTTTCACAAATAAAGTTTTGAAAAAATTATTGTTATAATTTATTTAAAGTTTATGATTCCAATTTTTCCCCCTTAAATTTTAGTTTAAAAAATTCAGATTTTTTCCCCTGTTTTTTACCATTTCATTCTGGATGCATAATGAATCTATTTCACAAATTTTAGGTTTTAAAAATAAAAAAAAAACGTTGGAACTGAAAGGGTTAACAAAAGTACGTAAAGTGCTCCCCTACACTCTTAAAACAAACGAGCGGTTTTAACTCAGTCTGAGTTCATTTCCACTCCTTTCCGTGCCGAAAATGCACTTCCCCTATAGGAGTGGATTTCACTCTTTTGTTTTAAGAGTGTAATTGTTTTGAGCAGTGTATATTGAGGTAGAAGTAGCCTGAACAGATATGTTTGAGTGATTCGCTTTTTGACTATGAAATCATCAATACAGTTTCACAAATCGTGTTTTATGTGTGTCGTTTTTGTTTGAAAGAAAACGGAGACTATTTGCACAATTTTTATAGCTAGTGAATAACAAACTAAGATTTACTGCTATGTGCAGTACGTCTCGTCACGCTACGTAGAAGAGAAGGTTTAGGATATAAATTCTTTATTTTTAGTTTTAAGTGTACTGTTTTACTCTTCAATCTACATAATGATTGGATCTGCAGTTTGAATCCTTTAGAGAAATGTGAATGACCTAATAACAAAGTCCTTTGAATTTCAACTCATTCACACTGTTTTTACAGAGAAAATTGTCAGCTGATTTACCAAAAAAACACCGCTTCCCAGCTAAAAAAATCAGCAAAAAACCTGCATGGAAAATGCAGAAATGCAGGTTTTTTGAAGAGAAATGAAGGTTTTATGAAGGGAAATGTTTTCAGCATTTAACCTGCAGTATTTATATGGGTACGGTGCTGAAAAATTCAGCAAATAAATTTCAGCAGGAAAACTGCATGTTTTGGATGAGAGATAAAGCTTTTATGCAGGAAAATGTTTTCAGCATAAAACCTGCAGTACTTTTACAGGTATTATGATGAAAAATTCAGCAACTAAATTTCAACACAAAAACTGCTTCTTTCGGACGAGAGATAAAGATTTAATGCAGGGAAATTTTTTCAGCATTAAACTTACAGTACTTTTAAGGGTATTGTGATGAAAAATTCAGCAACTAAATTTCAGCAAAAAACAATGCTTTTGAAGAGAGATGAAGGTTTTATGCAGGGAAAATGTTTTTTAAAGGTATTGTACTAAGAAATTCAGCAACTGAGTTTCAGCTGGAGAACTGCATGCTTGTAAAATTTTTTAAGGTGATTTTTTTTTAAAGAAAATTGCCATTTTTCTTAAGGATTCATCCTAAAAGAACAAAGAATTAGCCGTTTCAGTTCTACATGAAAACAGCGATTTCTCTTAAAATGTTATGCTGAAAAATACCTTTATTTAACCTTATACTTTTTATTACCTTTCTTTAGAGTTTATTTCTTTAACCTATATTTTAAAGTACACTTAAAATACTGTTTTATCTTTAAACTCACATTTCAATAGCACTTAATGTGCAATTTTATGCAAAAAAATATCTAAACTTTATGAGAAAATAAGGACAATATTTCAAGCAAAGTATTTTGTCTAAAAAACTTTCTGCAGAGAATTAATACAACATGTGCATAACTCTTTACAGCATAGAGTTACACATAAAGCCTGCAGGGGCCAAAATCGTTTTCTGCAACAATGTCGACAAGTGGGTTGCTGCTCAAGGGAAATTACAAACCAATAACTTCCATAGTGCTGCATTACCATACCCTTGTAAACTTTTTTTGACGACTCTAATGAAGCGTCATTGAAAATAAGTATCAAATGGGTTGACCAGTTGTGAGTTTATTTGAAGTTATTTTTAAAAAATAATGTGTGCGTTAACCCCAAAAATACTGTAAATTTTTTGTAGTGAATCTTTATCTTAAAATTGCTCTTTATTTTTGAAATTAGTTTTGATATTTTACACTTGTAGTAATCGTATCCCAGCTAAAAATTGTTGGAATTTTTCGCAGAAAAATATTTAATTTTTAATGTAAACATTTGCAGTTTATTAGCAAATTTTGCAGCAAATTAGCTTAATATGTTCAAATCGCAGATCTACATTTTGTTAATCTGTAACTTCTAAAAATTCAGAAACGATACCAAAGCTATAATTGGCGATTAAAATTCTTTTTTCCAATTTCCATGGACGTTTTTGATTTGATTTTGCAAAAAAGAAGAAAATAATGCCACCTTTATAAAGAGACAGTAAAATTTAAACGAAAAAAAGCAGATTTAAAAATTATTTGCTTAAAATTTCAGTTTGCTCAATAGTTTTTCTCTCACCTTTTTATAGAAAATTTAAAAATAAATTAATCTTAAAGGAATTCTTAAGATATATTTTTTCTAACTCACAAAATTTGCATCCAATTTATTTATTACCACCTTAGAACAATTAATTAAATCTAATTTAAATATTTTTAAATAAAAATCATAAACAAATTGTACGCAAAATCATGAATCCAATTTATTGACTATAATCGAATCCATGGAGTGTGTAATTTTGTATGTTCTAATTATAAGATATACCATTCCTAATTTTAAAACGCGCTCCAATTTGCAAGTTCCAATAGCGCAGTTGGTAGCGCGCTGAGCAGCTACACAAATACCCCCAGATCAAATACCGTACTCCTTCCTTCCTACTTGGGTATAAATACAACTCAACTTCAAAATATTCACTTATCCTGCAGTTTTTTAAATGTTTTTTCAATAAAGGAAATATTAAGGTTTTTTGATGAAGGGAAAATGGAGGCTTTTGATGAAGGAAAAGTGAAGGAACTCGGTACCTAAAACTTCACTTATCCTGCAGTTTTTATAAAGGTTTTTTTAATGAAGGAAATATAAAGGTTTTTTGGTGAAGGATAAGTGGAGGTATTTGGAACCTAAAACCTTCACTTATCCTGCAGGTTTTCGAATGAAGGGAAAATAAAGGTTTTTGGTTCCAAATACCTGCAGTTTTCCTGCAGCTTTCCTTCAATTTTTTTCAAGGTTTTTTGCTGCTTTTCTTAGCTGGGTTACCTTACAGAGGAAATCTGTTTATTTTTTTTACGAACAATTTGTATATTTTAACTCAAAAACTGCTTTTAACAGACAAAATGTTTTTAAAAAAATCTACTTCCCCAGGCGGGAAATCGAACCCCGGTCACCCCAGTGACAGGACCACAATTCCACCTAGGAATAAAATATGCCGAACCCGTATTCGAACGACGGAACTTTAGATTATCTGTCCAACGCTCAACTATTTCGGCACACATTTAAAAAAAATTAAAATGCTTGTTCGGTTACAGTGTAGAACTCCTTACGTGGTTAAAAACAAAAAAATTTAAACAAAAGTTAAAGTATTTTTTGTAAATATTTTTTTTCTGCAAAATTAAGATTTTTTTACAGTATAAGAGGTAAGGGTATTACCAAAAACAAATAATTTTGTTTATAAAAAAACATTAATTCTGCATGGAAAAATTCGAAACCGAATTTTTTAAAAATAATTTGATAGGTCAAAGTTTACAAAGCAATTCACGCCATATTTCGTTTTTAGACTGAAAAAATATCTTATATCCCAATTTATACATTGCATAATAGTAAGCTACAGTTAAAATGATTTCTTCAAATATAAGCCGAAAATTGCAAGTTAAAAGGGCCTAAACATTATCGGATTAGATAAAAACGTTTTCATTTATCCGCCTTTTATATGAAAAAGCATTCGTCAAAAGTCCTTAAGACACCCTTTTCTTTTGCGTTCGCCATTTCATCACTGCGCACACTCATCGCAGGAAGTGTCACATAAATAACACTTTATATGGAAGGAGAAAATACCTGTTCTCATCACCAGTTCCTTACTAAACACAATACGTTTTTTAAGACTCGTTGCGTTCATAAGATTTTAGGAAGTTTGTCGCTATGACTCATTTTTAAAGAACCATTTGAACCTCTTTATTGCGTGTTCCAAATGAAGCCTATAGGCTAAATTAATAACTTCGATATAATATGCCAAGAAGACTTTTTTTAAATACGTAATTTTAAACTTTTTTATTTAGTAGAAAATCATAATGACAAAAAAAGTTTTTATAAAGTTGTGTTTCTTGTCATGATAAGTAAAATTTCAGTGATACATTATTCATCAAGGTTAATTACACAATATTTTTGCGTTATCCAACGAAAAAAGCCGTCATTTATTCGGTAATGCTTTTTACTGTTACTAATACTTAAAAAAGAGAATTCTTTTGAAAGTATCATTTTCGGAATAGACGTGTCATTTATTCAGTCAATATTGTGTCATTTATTCTTGTTAAATGTCGTTTAACTTTCAGTCAATTTCCTTTAAGTCTATTTGTACTTACTATAGTTATAGTAATTCTATAAAAGAGGCTTGGGGTTTAATAACTAAGAAACTGTCTTTTGAATCTTTACAGGTTCCAAAAAAGACTTCTGGAACAAATTCTCAAGGACACTAGCCACTAGCCACAATTTGGACAGACGCGATTGGTAAGTCAATTTGTGCTAACTAGTCTATTTAGTTTAGGAAGCGAGGCTTGAAGTAAGAATTAAAGCAATGATTATTAGCTTGTTTATAACAAAAATGGGTTGGTTGAGCTTTATAGATACCTTGAACTTTCCCAAATGCTATGATTTTTGGACTAATAACAGCTGAAAGTGATATAGGTTTTAGAATTGTAAACAATGGATTGTCAGTTTCTAGTTAATTCAAGTTATCTCAATGATTGCCACCATAAATCGGAATACTTTTCCCAAATTACCTTATGTTAGAAGATATATGAAATCTGAAAAAGTACATTGTTTTCGTTGTATTATCTTAAGACAAAAACAAAAAAAATGTAGGAATTGTAATTATTTTATTTTTTCTTTAAAAATAACGCATCATATTTGTTTTAATATATAGTAATCTTTCTCCAGTACATGATAATAATGTTTTAAAAAGTATTTACAAAAGCAACAACGAAAAAATTTATAATAATAAAAGAAAGTCTGTCTGTTTGTCTGTGGATCGTGAAAGACCTACTTATACTGCGCAGAAAAATTTGAAATTTTTAATATAGATTCCTTTTAATACCTACGTGTGCACCTGAGGCTTATTTTTTCATATTTGATAATTATTTTTTAATTAATATTAATATTTTCAAAACATACGTCATCCATCTAAAAGTGAGGGACCATAACAGGGCTTGAAAACGCATGAGCCGGGCCTAAACAGGGGCTTGACGTCATCCGTCAATAAACGTGAAAATCCAGTAAGACAGTCGTTAAATAATGGGAATGTTTCTTTTGACGTCATGCTCTCTGTACTGTGATTTCATTGGTTGTTTTGTTTTCTCTCCGTACTAGGTGAAACAAGCCTATTACTAAATAAATGTATCGTATTTTTTCTAAATTGTATTTTTTTCTTATCTCTATTCGTTCAATTCTTTAAATATTACTTTAAAAGTTTTCATTTGTTATTGTTTACTCTGATTTCTGCACCAACACGAATTTGATTTTGTTTTGATTTTGAATATTTCAAAATTGTCTTATATTTTCAAAACAATATTCGCAGTTACAATTCTTGCTTTCAAATGACTTCGTAGTACGGGAGCCTGGGCATATATGGGAACAGATATGATATAATGGCCGATTTCGATTTGACCTTTTTGCGTTACTTTGCCAAACAACAAAAATGCGTAATTGTGGTAAAAATTCTATTTGATATTTCGTATAGTAACCCAACTTTGAATATTTAAGATCGCCAAATATCGCCAATGAACAGACCAGCCATTATATCATACCTGTACCGTCTAATGAACTCATATGTTTCTGCCATGGTGAGCTGTATGCTGGATGTTCTAGAGTAGGTAAATCTGAAATTTTTCATATCTTGGCTCCAAACGGAAGGAGTGCAAACATTCTGTATCCAGAAGTTCTTATACATTAATGTTCGAATCTTTGTTGAGGATGAACCACTGTTTTATGTAAATCTTAGGTAATCAATCTTCTTGAAGCAGAGAACCCCGTTCCAATATTCTTTACGACAAATTTTCTATTGAATTAACGGGTTCCCAGCAAGGCGGGACCATACTGCTAGTATAGAACTAAAGAACAACACCTCTTTACGAAGAACTTCAACTACTGCCTTTACTTTTATAGCGATGTGATGCCCAATCCCAGTAAAAAGGATAACAGACAAGGTTTAGGTAAAAACAATTCGAAATTTGACATGATTTCTTTCTCGATCCCATGTTTGTGGACCCATTTATGCTACAAAGTAACTAAAAAAACATTTTTGTCTTCGTACAGCTTTAGTGGATAAGGTTTGGGGAAAGCGTGAATAAGACTTTTCTTCAGTTTCGGAACATGTTTTTCTGGATTGAATGAAATAAGTATTAAAGTGACAACCTTGCTGGGGTTAATCCCACAATCAGAGAGCTATTTAGCCGGAGTGAAAGAGATTTGTAGTGGAGAATGTTTCATTTAAAGGAAAAGTTATCCTCAATGTCAAAGGAAGGTGAAACGCAATGTAAGTAGAAGATCGAGTTAATTCCTAGCCCTTTAGATTTATAGCTATGTTTCGATAAATAGAGTTTATTGTTCCAGAAAAATTATTACCTGGGGTTTACTTTTATATACACTAACAGCAATTAGTTAAAATTCAATATTTGTGCTATGAATCAATCCTTGTGCAAACAAATGAACGCTGGGGTATTAGTACAGGAGATTTTTGGGTGACACAAATTCCCATATATAATTGAATTTTTAAGTTGGTATCTTTTTGCATATATAAAATTATGAGTGCGTAAAACACGTTATTTTCGCAGCCATTTTAGAAAAAATTAATCATAAAAAAAATCGTGTTTTTTCGTCAATTTTACCTTGAAGACGTTCATAAAACTAAAGATTACATACAATATTGCATCAATTAACACCAAAAGTAACTTTTTGGGATAATAAGAAAATAATTATGAATTTTTGAAAATATAGGAAAATTGGAGTTTTAATTTCTTTATCCAATAAAATTTCCATTGTCATAAAATATTATTCAAATTCAGTTTTAAAAAAAACTTTATAAAATATAAAGTTAGTTTTTTGGAAAATTGCTTATTTTTGACTTCCTTTGCTTTTTTTTTTGCTTTCGCTAAACTACTAACAATATAGAATTTTGCATCAATTAGAATTAAACAATTAAGTAAAGTTTTAAATTTTGTCATTTGATAAGAAATTTTACGTAATTTAATTGCCATACGTGTAAAGGCTTTTTTACTGCTTACTTCATATTTTTCAAATATTCATAATTTTTTATGATCTTAGAAGGTTAATTTTAGTGATAATTTATGAAACATTATATGTAATATTTCGTCTTTGAACAGATTTAACGTAAAAATGGTAGTTTTACACAAAATGGGGGGAAAAACAAAAAACTTCCAAAAAAAACCAAAGTTTATTCGAAAATCATCATAATTTTACGTATTTGTCGCAGAAAGATAAGATACTTTTGATGTGTATTGGTGCAAAATTTGATGCAGATTATTTCGTTTTTAGATGCTTAAAAGTTCAACTTTATAATGTAAAAAAAAAAAATTTAAAAATAGGTAAAAAGAGTTTTTCCAAAAATACCGATTTTTTCTGGAATTCAATTTTTTTTTTAACCGAGGAACCTGTATCACCCATGGACTTGCTACAACACATATTTATTTAAAAACATTACATGTGCTACTATTCTTTTTTCATCATTGCTTTTTAACTAATTTCATAACCTTTTTCAACATGAAATTTTGCGTTATTTGATACCAAACACGCTTTTTAATATTTTAAAATTGTTTCAAGATGGTGACAAAAAGGCGTTTTTTTGCGCACTCAAATTTTTCTAGATTTTTAGTATGTTAAAAAGATACCAACAATAAACTGAAAAATTCAATTCTTTGGAAGAATTAGTTCCACCTAAAAACCTGTATCTCCTGCGCTAATACTCTAATACCGTTCACTTGTTTGTACTAGACTTGATTCATGGCACAAGCTTTGCATATTAACTATTTACTGTTAATATATAGAACCAAATAAATCCAAGTAATTTTTCTGTAACATTACACTTTATTTATCGAAATATAGTTAATCCTTGACATTTAGATTTATTAACTCAATCTTATATTACGTTTACGCAATTATACGAGGGCGGGTTTTTTTCAACCTCCGATGGGCTGTAACAAAAAGACGGGTCAAAATACAAAAAAAAAAAGATTTTTTACCAAAAACAATGTACAATACTGCTTATTTCTCCACATAATCACCTTGACGATTAAAGCATTTATCATATCTGTAAACAAGCTTTAAAATACCCTGTTCATAAAATGTAGCCGTCAATGATTTGAGTTGTGACGGTTTCTTTAAACTTCACGTCAATTTGGAAGCTTCTCAATTTTTCTGTTCTCCAAGCCACTGCTAATCGATAATTCACTTATGGTTAACCTTCGAGTTTCCCTAAACACTTGGTCAACTCGCTGAACAATGCCGTCTGTAGCGACAGACGTGCTTCCTTGGTCCCTTCTTCATGAACATCAGTTCGGCCATCTTTAAAATTTTCAACAGCATTCACGAACAACGCCATCACTCATAAAGGTGTCTCCATACACTCTATTCATTCTTCGATGAATTTCTGTTGCACTGTTCCCTTCTGCCTGTGAGAAACGAATAACAGTCCTCAATTCTCACTTGGAGGCTACATTTTAGTGGGTATTTCAAAGCTTTTTTACAGATGTGACAAATGCTTTAATCGTCAAGGTCTTGCGTAATTTGATACCTAACACAATTGTTTGATTTAAAAAAAAATAAACATTTTTAAGATGGTTGTCAAAATACGTATTTTGTGCCCTAACATATTTCTAGATTTTTTTTAGTTTGTCAAAAAGAGACAAACAGAAGGATTTAAAAATATCCATCCCCGTTCTTTATGGGAATTAGTTTTTCGTATCACGTATATTTTATCTTGTATCTTCTTTACTATATCAATAAGAGTGTAATATTGCAGAAAAATTATTACTTGGATTTATTCTGTTCTATATATTAACAGCAATTAGTTAAAATGCAAAGTTTGTGCCATATGTATCGGCAAAGTATGTACAAATTTGATTTCACCACTCTTTTGTTGAGCACAGTTCACTTTTCACTGTGTGTACTCTGCGCAACAGTAGTTTAAAATTAATTTGGACATTTCTGATTTTTCCCCATAGTTTTCAAGTCAATACCGTTACTGTTTAACACTTTTTTTTATAAAACAAAATACGATAAAAGTAGAAATATTCTCGATTATACTGAAAAAAATATTTTTATGAGTTGTTTTGCGCAACAAAATCTGAAGAGAGCTCTTAAAATTGTTATCTTTGTACTTCCGGATTTTTATCTCAATAGCCTCTCTCTATCGATATCACTTTTATAACCTAAATATTTTTTATGAAAAATCCTACTGCGTCGAGGTGTAAAAGCATCCGAAGTAATGAAAGCTTTTGTAGTTCAGTTGAATAAGACAAATTTTTATGGGGGCTTAAGAGGCTTTGCACGCATCGTAGGTCTGCGTGTGGCAAAGCTGTTAAAAAATCTTCCTGCGTGCGAACAAACGGGAAGGGAGCAGGAGCTAAACGAAACAGATTGTACAACTGTTGGAAATTTCTTTTTTACATTTTAAAAGTGGAACAAATGGACACTTTTGCTTTGCAGAGGCGGATATACCTGCATCCTAACTCAAGATACCATCACAAATTAGCGTTGCATAATTTTGCGTTTAGATGTCACGAAAAGACCAATGCTCTTTAATACATCATATCTCCCTTATCTTTATTCTAAAATTGTATAAAGAATGTTGAGAAAGAATGTATAAGCTCCAATTTCGCAATTTTTACAAATCTGAATATAAATTCTACTTTTGTATAATTATTTCTCTGATGGTTCAAAGTCCTGGCGCCATGCCGCGAAAGATGTAGAACCAGTTCATGAGTCAACTTCGTCACTTGACCAAGGCTCAAAAATACGATGATAGCAATCATGTAGTTCTAATGCGACGTTAATTTACTAAACGCCCAACCAAAATGCCAAATAAAGTCTGCCGAAGCATCATTACTTGGGATTGGCAAAAAGGCAGAGCACTTTTCGTTTTTGTTTGTGCGTTGAATAAGAAATGTGTCGTGAAGTTTTGAGATTCTTTCAATTAGAATCGTATGAAATTCTCATGAGTTGAAACAAGTAATGAAATGGCTGCACGAATGCTTGCGAAATGCGCGGATGCAAAGTTTTCTGTGAGAATATATAAAATTCAAATTTTAGTACTTTTATTCGCAGAGCGTTTTTTAAAATAAAATTTTATAGTTCTTTTTTAATTCTAAACTAGCTAAAAAATACCCGTTCTTCGCACGGATTAAAAAATCAAATCGATTCAAGGAAGACATACATTTAATCTACAAAAAGGTTATATTTTATAGTTGTTAATCGACATAAAATGTTTCTTTAGATACAAATACATTACTTTGCGAGTTAATTAGAGTAAAAGATAGTCAAACCCTACCGGTGTAACATTATGAAAGCAAGATGTGCAAAATATGTACCACTGAATTTGCAACAAAAACTCAGATTTATCTAGACACTTTTCGCTTTCACTACACCAGTGTCTGCTTTTAGAGTTAAATTGTGAAGCAAATGCAAACTAAGAATACTGCAAATAGAAACTTTTAGTTCCAAATATTAGCTCTTCTTTACCGTCATTTATTTTCAACCTTCTTTTTGTTAGAAAATGTAAGAAAGTTTTCCATGACTTCTATTTCTTTTGGCAATTTTCTATTTCAAGGTAAAAACGTTAAGCAGTTTTAGTGTTAAGCCAAATTGCTTTGTATTTGTTTAAAATTCATTCATTTTCTCTCGTATAAAATATTTTATAAGAAAATTGCTCAGATATTTAAAATTTTGTTGTGTTTAATTAATATTATAAATATTGCTCATAAAGTTAAAAAAAAATTACTTGTACAAAATATGTATAAAAGTATTATTGACTTTTAATAAACATAGATTTATATTTAACGTTAAAAATTTTAGGTTAATGTTAATCTCTCACCAATTTAATCCTTAATTTCTATTCAAAAATAGTATGTGTTAAAATTGTTGAAAATCTAAATGTTTAGTTCTATTTTATATTTAACCCTTTGACTACGAATTTTAAAATGAATTTTTTTAGTAGTGCATATTACAATGAGTTTGTAAGTGCTTTTCACCCCATTAGTAATTTTTAAACATTTGTTTGGACAAATGAGTCCGTTTGTAGCCAAAAGGTTAAATACAATCCCTATAATTAACATATTCATACTATATTAAATTTTAATAAAATACCCCCAAAACTATAAATATCACCACAATTTTTAATTAAACATAAGTTATTTAATAAACAAATAATTTTTTCAAACATTAGATGCAAAGAAAACACTTGCAATCCACACTAATTATGAACTAATTATATAATCTTATATTTATCCACTTCTCTTAAAAATGTTTTTTTGTTTTTATGAAAGCAATTTCACGTAATCTAACTCTTTACAAAGATTCGGTATCGAATTTCTTTTTTGCATCGCTCTAAAAAATCACTAAAAAACCATTTTTCGTTTGAAGTGTCAAAAACCGGGAACAATTCTTTTTAAACGAAAAACAGTTTCAGAAAAATCACTTTTCCTGAGAGGAGTCGCGATAGAGCGTCTAATGAAGCGCGAAGGAAAAGGGCATTTTTCCTTCCGCTTTTAACGATGGAAGGAAAAGACAAAGTTCGATTTCTCCTTAAAACGCTCAACAGAAAATGCTTATTTTCTCACACAAAAGAAAACAATCCGAGTTGTTCAACTTCTACCATCTCTGTTAGAATTCGGTTTAATGGTGGCATTTTCCTATTAGATAGTCTGTGACTAAACTTATTGAAAGAACTTCAAACTTGAAGGCATTTGAATATTGTATATGAATATTACATTAAGTATATTAATTTCAATTTAAAATTTTTAGTCTTATATTATTTTCCGTAAAAAAAAACTTATAACTTAATAATTTTTAATTGATTAGTTGAATTCTATATTTTTTGTAGAAACAATATATGTGTCATTAAAAATAGAAACCAAAATGTAATACTTTATTGTCTACAGGAAACAATTATTTACGTCAGAAGTAAAGAGTATTTTATATTGAGCATCTAAAATATATATCTAAAAGGGTACCTTTTTGTAAAATTGTTTTTAAAAAATCCAATAGTAGAATACTAGAATTGCACATTTTCGTACTGCGATCATCTGCAAATACTATTATCCCAGGCGACTGAATGATTGGAAAACCATAAGATTAATCAGAAAGTGATCGTTCGTTTCCCTGCTAGATCGGGGTGTAAAATACCACATGACTTTATTGTGTGTGTCTTAAAAAGTTGCTTCTATATTCTTAAACATTGATGACAGTAAAAAAACCATATACGAGAAAATTATGGAGCTGTGTGTAAAGTACTTCCTTAGTTTTTATTCTATTACTATAGTAAAATAAACAGGTTTTTGTTTTCTGTAAAACACTTTTCCTTATTCTAAGACTTTAATGGCAGTGAAACAGACGTACAGGAGAACATTTTGCTACTGTAAATTATTTTCCTTTGTTTGAACTTTATTAGTTCAGCACAAAAAACATTCTAGTTGTTTGCTGTAAATGTTGTTTTCACGTCCATATTCTACAAGATTAATAATATCTAAACAAACATTCGGGTAAAATCAATTCTGTACAATAGTATCTTACAAAAAAATCAACCCTTAAAAGCTTGTTAAACACTATGATTCAAAAGTAGTATGCAGACATCTTGACAACACTATATCTTTTTAGTCTTACAAAATACAAAAAAAAAGTTTTCCAAGCTAAAAATAAATCTAGAACTCGTGAAAGAATATTTCAAAATTGAAATCAAAGGCAAACTACTGCCAATAGCGAAATTCATCTTAAAATCTACCAAAAAGTACACCCATACAAAATCTTCTAAACATGAACTGCAAATACTTGAATACAAACTTCATTACAACGTTTTTTTCTGAAAAGAACTAATCTGCAAAACCATATTTTGAGAAATGGCTATACCAGAACAGGTAACAGGAATAATCACGAATTGATAGTATATTTTCTTCCTAGTTTATAGCCGACTAGCTAGTTAGATATTTTGGCTAATAGATGACGGCTATCTAGCTAGATAATCGTCTATTAACCAAGAAATCTAACTGGCTAGCCATCTACCAACTAAGAAGTAGAGATAGATAGCCGTGTAATTATAAGCAAGGCGTGTTGCTAAATAAACGGCTATCTAGCTAGTGGGTTAATAGAGAGCAGGCTAGACTTGTTGGTTATTATACGGTATGATTATCTAGCTAGAAGTCTTGATGAATGAATAGCTAAGTTTCTGCTTTTACTGGCGACTTTGGAAGTAGATATAGACATCTTGGTCAATAGACGGCTCTATAGATAGACGTCCTGCTTAATAAACGGCTCGCTAGCTAGACCTCACTAGTACAAATAAAATTCAAATTCGCGGGATATTATCCTTGTTTACAATATCTCAGTTTTTAAGGCCCTTTAGTGCCTTTAAGATAAACCTGACGCAAGGTGAGTAATTCTAAGGTGCACGCATTGGGCTTCAACAATTCCGTTTGTTAGCCACCCCCACAGCTTTTTACGAATTTGGTTTTCTTCGCGCCTCTTGCTTTATGATTCCGAGATTTTCTCAAGAAATGCCAGAGTATGGAGATGAGAATTGAAATGGGAAGAACTTTATTTACTCACGGGCATTGAACTTTGGGAAGAGAAATTTTCTACTCTGCTTTTGATTTCCTTGCATTTTATTCTTTGTGTCTCTCTTTTTCCCCTGGATTCTCTAAGATACTTGATGAAGACGTTTCAAGTTTGTAGTAGTAGAGATAAAAATGGAAGCTATTACACCTCGTATATTTTTAAATAAAATTCTAGCGTTAGAAATATTTTTCTAGTATTTTCCCACTTTTTTGAAGATCTATGATGATAAAAAAAATATCCATGTGTGCGTGCAGTAGTGTCTCGTCATTGTCAAAGATATTAATTAGAATAGACTGCGCATTGCCAAACCCAAAAGCGTATCCCGCAATAGTCAGTTGACTTGGTCCTAAGTCACATAATTTTGAACCTTTGAAGAGTTTTCCCCGACGACTTTAATATACGAGGCTAATTGCATGAAAGGGAAGTTGGGAAAGGAACAAAGAGAAATCGCTATTTCGGGAAAAAATAATGTTTTTGCTTTTAGCAGATGTTTCAATAAAAACACGAAATATTCTTTTTTACTAAAGTTTCGTAGATCTGATCAATGTGTGAAGCCTAGAAACAAATTAGAATTTTTATCGAGTTTTGTTAATCATGAAAATATTTCCCGAATTATAAGCTAACTTTATAGAATAATTTACTTTATTAAAGGTATATGTTGCAAAGAATAAAATTACCATGAAAATGTCAGTCTAAACAATCTTACCTGTGAAATATCATATCTTTTTTTTTAATTCTTTACGTTCATCAATTGCGGAACGTATATTCCACATGCAGAAATAAATATTTCTGAAAAAACATTAAAATACACAAAGTGGTTAATGCAAACCCACGTGACTTGGAGTTAGATATGGATCACTTATTGCTTTCCGAGCAGTATTGTGTCAGACCCTTGTCGCCTATCAGAGACCCTTTTATGGGTGTATGAACAAGTTTTTAAATAAGATTTACTCACGATCTCCTTTTATACCATCTCCGCTATAATGTGAGACTTAACCTCCTCCCAGTGGCCGAGGTCAATCATAGACGAGCCACTTACCGAGAAGGTTCTTTGTTCCGTCCTAGTATAGAAGTGTGGTGCATTGCTGTTTTACGGTTGCGCAACTACTCCAGATTAAAAGTGAGAGACAAAAATGTCTGCTTACTTAGAATGAAAGTATAAATGCATATTTAAAAACAGATTATATTTAATAATACTTATTTACAATATGTACAAGTAACATTAGAAAGTTCAGACTTCTATTTCAAACCACAGCAGCGTGAGTAGCCTGGCAGCATCTGAGAGAAAGAGATTGATGCAACAGCTATTTATTAGAAGTCACATTTTCATAAGGGGGTGTCCAAACTACGACATTAAAAACTGCAACTTGGCGACTGCCAAGCGATGCAATAGCGGCCGGTTTTTCCGCCAAATCGTAGGTCTTTTTCAAACGCATGCGTTTGGATATCTTTGGTTTGGACATTTACCCCAATGCCGGTGTTGTGCTAGAAACGTGGAATGGGATGAAAAGATTTCATAGGTTGCTTTAACGCGAGACCTTGATTTCAACATTGATACGAAAAAATTAAATTTGGTTAGTAATAATATTAAAACTCAGTGTAACTAATTTAATTTTTGGTTTTAATAACATAGATTTTTAACTTTTATTATATTTGAATTGGAAATGCTTTGAGATTTTTGAATTCATTTTTTATCCTAATTAAATTTTGTCCAAACCTAAGCCATTGTGCTTACACGAGAGATATTGATTGTCCATGCCAAGTGGCTAGTTCGACAATGGACCTTCAGTTGACTTTCCAAGCAATCAAGCTTAGTACTCATTGTATAGAAGGTGGTCGAATGAAGAGCTGAGTATATTTATGAACTACCGGACCCGTATACAAACCCGGGTCTACGGAATAAGAGCAAGAAACGCTGGCCACTGCGCATAATATTTTTATATTAAGAGTTAAATAACAAATTAAAATTTTCCTTAATATATATATAAAAAAGAAAAGCCTTATAATAAAAAAGAACGTGTTACAGCTAGATTTTTAAATAAAAAAATCATTTTGAGGCAAGCACAGAATCAATAAAGGTCATATAAAAAGTGCTACATTTTTTTTTAAATAAATGATAATAATTACTTAAATATAATAATATAAATGATAATTTTATAAATAAATAAAAATAAATAATCAATACTAGTAAATAAGTTTTATAAATTTATACCAATAATAGTTCATTATTATATTACTTTGTATTAAATTGATTCCTAAAAATGTATTTAAAGTACCCCTAACCCATTGTTTCAATAAATTAATCGCAATAAAAGTGTTTCTTATTCATAAAAATATTAATGCTAATAAAACGAAACCTAATATCATCAATAAATGTTTAAAAATTTCAAAATCTAAATTTGTCCACTTAATTTTAAATATTTTTTTAAAACTCGGCTGTTGTCAAAATAACATTTAAATCACGCATAAGTTAAAAAAAAAAAGGATGAATAAAAACACAAGCAAAAATACTTTGCACAAATTCCAAACTAAATGCAGAAATTTACAGTCTTGAAAATTTAATTTTAATTCAATTGATGGAAAAGTAGTTTATGTACTTCTACTTCAATTAACTTTATTATTATTTTTTCTCTTTATTTTTTATTGACAATAGCAACCCTACAACAAGTTAACATAGCTTTAAATAGGAAAAGTTGCAACTATCTTGGATTCTTTACTTGCAACTTTTTTCGGGTTATTTGGCGAGAGTGGAATTTTTAATTGCTCTTTTGGTTTCTGATTCGGTTATTTGAAATTTGGAAATGAAAAATTCGGTTTTTCTCTTTCAAGTTACCATTGCGCAAGACACACCGAAGTAGAGTATTTTCGTAGACATTTGAGGAATGCGTTAATAAGCTAAAACACCGTGCGTCACAGTGGTGTGCAGTAACCGTGCGCAATGTTTTCGTTGACGCATGCATGTACAAATTGCGGTGTTTTTGTTGTCGGTGTTTGAAGTGATTGCTTAGTCAGGGCACCGTCTAAGGAAACGGCCGCATGAAAGGCAGCTATTTTGTAGCTGGTTGTTCAGCGACCTTGCACAAGCTCTACTCTGAGATGAAGCGCGCTGTGCTGTGAAGCAGTGCTGCCGCAGAAGTATACGTGCTGGAGAAAAAAACACTGGTGTGAACGAGTGCACTGTGATATACTTACTCGTTAATTCCGTGGAGTTTAAAGACCCGGGGGCGTTAGCATACGATGTCGCTCGAAGTACTCGCTTGGGTACCCGCCCAGTGTCGATCTCGTCACTTGATCAGGGTTCTGTATATTACGAGGCTTAATTGGCTGTGTTTAAGCTCCTCGTGGAAGGCTAGAAATAGACATCCGGAAACGATCACTTTCCTAGTTCGTGTGAGTTTTATTATTTTTTAAACTCCAATGAGGTACGTCTTCAAATATTTTTTAGGTAAGTTTTCTTATTTTCTATTGGTATTAAACTAGTAAATCTTCTACACATCAAACATATTTTACAACTTATTTCACAGGACCTATACACCCAGCTTGGGTCTCGTATATTTGATTTTTTTTGTCTTACCGATTCAGTATTTATGTACTGTAAAAATAAAACAAAAAAATGCTCTAAATCGGTTATTTCCCAACAAACTTCCGCAGCTAGCCAATTTATCTCAAGGCAACTTCTAAAATGAACAATCTAGGCCATCAAATGTGATAAACCGGAAAGCGCCATATTTCTCCCGGACTCGAAAACCAAAGCAAAATTCGACCATTTTTCGACGTTGCATTAGTTTGAGAAAGTTTTAACTGAAATGACTTTGTAGATATTAATTTTGAATAAACATCTTCATTTGAACTTGCGGTACTTAGGTATAAGCAGGTGCCGTATTTAAGGCTTCCGCTTTAAGGGTGGATCTTTTTAGAAGGACTTGAAATCGAGTCTGGGAACCATTTTATGAAAGGATTTGTTTGGGAAATACGAAAAAATGTCTAATTAATCGAGGGACTTACACTGGGATACAAGTGCTCGTTTAATCGGTGAAGTCCAAGGGATCTGGGAAAGTGGAGAGCTCTGTCGGTAAGGCGCTTGCTTTGCATACAAAAGAGCCCGAGAATTGCCAAAATAACTGCAAACCTATAAACGGTCTTTGCAGCTAAAACGTCCGACGAATAATGTTCCGTGTAGAGGAAGTGCACATTATCTATGCTCCAAAATCCCGACGCCGTGAACGATGTCGCCCTTAAAAGTTGCGCTGGGTTCCTACTCGGGTGTGTCCAACATTCCCAACCCAATTGCTTTGGACAAGCTTGGCGTACAATATCGTTGGAATTGGGTGTTCGCTGAAGTGCGGCCTTCTTCAACGAAATCTGCCAGTGAGGACTATTAGAACCAACATCAAATATACGAAATAATTCAATTGCTCTATCTTTTTTCTATGATTATCTTTATTTGACTCGTTGAGTTAGTCTTCTGTCAAAGCAACGGCTGTCGAATCAATGAGCCCACAATGGCTATACAAATGATATCGCGCAAATTAGTAACAACATCGAGAGCAATTTCAGGGTTAGTATGCACAAGAGGGGGTCTCTACATAATTACAATGATCTTGGAGATAGATGGCATCTATTCAGCCTGAAGCCATTTTTTAAAAAAACGGTGGGCTCTTGCTTTTAAGAATCTGTAGTTTCGATTGGGAGGATGATGAATAGGTTTCGGGGTCGAATGCAGAAAGCTGAATAATTTTTTGAAATTGCAGAGTGGTTGGCCGGTGATTTGGTGTAGTTGCGGAAAGATGATTGCTGCGGATGCACGACCTACTTACGTAGTCAAAACCCACAAAGTGATATTAATAAATTTTGTTTCGGGCTGTTATTACGGTTCGATCGGTTTGTTTAGATGGTTCGAAAGAGAGAGCTTTCAAATTTATTTGATCCTTTTTTTTCTCACATAATAGACATTTATACACTCTCGGAAACGAATACTCAAAAACGACGAAATTTTCCTTAATTTTTACGATGCCGTTTACTGGCAAATGTCCCGAGTTTTCCTTTCCTCAAAGTGAGGAAATTTGATTCGTCATTTTTATGAGGATTCGAATTTCGTCTAATCTAAAGAAATATTTCGTCATTCTAGTTTCCTTAAATTGAGGATTGTTATTCTTGATTTGAGAGTTTGGCATCGTCATTTTTGAGCATGTGATTTTGTTGTTTTGATAGTTCTGGTTACGTTAAATTGACGATTATTATAGTTCAATTGAGTTTTGCATCGTCATTTTTGAGCATATATATTTTGTTGTTTGGACAGCTCTAGTTACGTCGTATTCGGTCTAGTTTCCTCATATTTGAGCAGATGCATTTTTCTAAAAACTTTTTAGGATGTTTTATAGGATTTTACTACATCATTTTGTTATTAGTATTTTTCACCCAAATGTAAAAAAAAAAGTTATAATTATTTTCCACAGTTGTCTTTTTTACGGACTCGAATCCATCTATGTAAAGCTTTTGAAATATTGAAGGCATTTTATTTAATACAAAATTGTCTATATGCATGTAAAACTATAATATCTAATGTTTATAAAATATTAAAAAGATTCACAGTGTATTTCGGAACCAAAATTTGCTTTAAATATAAATTATACATTTTATTTCATTCAAATCTAGCAAATACACTTTTAAATTGTTCATTTATTTTTTACAATAAAATAACATACAACTTTATTTAAATCTTTATATTTATCAAAATAAACACAAGTTTCGAACTTTTTATATACATATTTATGATATGATGACGGTGCCGGTGGGCTGGGAACTGCTGGGCAGACTGGCACTTTATGTTATACTTCACAAACTGCTGCTTCAGTCGTCAGTCCTTCAGTCGTATCATTACAGCAGTTTTGTCTTCTAAAAACTATGAAACATTTAATATATTTTTCATAACTTAATTGAGCCAATCCTTATAAAGACGAGTATAAAAAAATAAAAAACCAGCTAAAACAACAAATATAGGATTTGTTTAACTTACAATTTTAAGTGGAATATTAATACATCAAATTTACTGAAATTTAAATTTTAGGATTTTTGGGGGGTGGAGGGGTGGAACAGTTTTTTTAGAAGTTATGCATTTAAACAATAAAATAGTACACAAAATTCCAGGTGGATAATTTTCTCAAACATAAATTTCAGAAAGATTTTTTTTAAAAATAATCTGTTTAAAAAGTTAGGCTTATTTTGAATTTTATAGCTTCAAATTGAATCTTGTTTTTAAATTTTCTATTAGAGATCCAACTCCCTATTCCTGAAGCTTGGAATCAACATAGTCCATGGCACAAAACTAATATACTATATTAAATCAATTTTAGTTGTTTCTTCGAGTTAATCTCCTACTTCTCTATCCAATATTTCTTTGTTTTTTTTAAACCCATAAAAATTCTGTTGAAAGACGCGAAATCGAAACTCAAAATATTGTTTGCACATGTTTACAATCTAAAAACATTAATAAATTCTTAGCAGTGGAACCTGGTTAAGTAAGTTGTTACCTCGTAATTCCAAACACTACACAGCAAATCAAAATGTCTTAAATTCAGACAAAAAAGCGTCTTAAACGGATGGCACTATATCCAGGCCCTGAATCGCGTCTGAAAATTTAAGACACTTTGAGGTATCTTAAACAGCTACGTTTCAGACGCTTATTGCGACTGAAAATAGGTTTACTTTCAGATACTTTTGATGTCTTAAGGAATGAGAGCGGTAGCCGAAGCTCCAAACCGAAGTTTCACCTCTATGTTAATCCAATGGAAAAAATAATTTTCGAACCAAATTTCTGCTATCGCCGGAGTAATTTGTCTTAGAAAACAATTTTTTCTATTGGATTAACACTTAGGTTTGGAGACTTGGCTACCACTCCCATTTCCACCTAACCTAAAATATCTAAATACTACAAGACTCTAAAAATTGGTGGAACGTTACTCCGAAAACACATCAAAACGCGGTCAAAATGTGCTGCCACAGTTTTTATAGAGATAATGTTTACTTAATTTTTTTATAGTGAGCGACCTCAATGTTTTTTTAAATGAATATTTAATTCTAACAAGCTCAATCCATGTTATTTTAATGAGGTAGATAAAATTATAAAATTATTGTAGACCGTTTTAGATAAAAATAACATTAACTTTTTCAAACTTTATGTAAATTGAAACATAATCAATACATGAATTTAACATAATAGCTTTCAGAAATATTTTTTTCTGAACTATAGGATATAAAATTCCATTTATAACTAATCTACTACCACTGTAAAATATCACTGTCGTCACAATAACATATTTATTCTAAACCCAAAAGCAACTACTTTAAAAGGAAACACGGCCGTTAAAGATTATATTATTTTAAAACTTATTAAGGTATTTTATTAAATACTTTTCTCATTAAAAGTACCTTTAAAGAAAAAAGGTTATGGAAATATAATGCATCATTGCACATAAAATGTTATCTTTCAGTGTAAAATATTTTTTAATTATAAAAACCAAAATTTAAAGACACAAATTATGCATCGTCAAAATACTTGGTTAATTCCTAGTTTCGGTATACGGCGACTTTTTATTTCTCGCCAAACTTGTTGGCGATTAAACATCGCGTACAGACGCGTGATTAGACGATGCTACTCGGAAACCGCGAAGTCAAACAACTGGGTTGCCAGATTGGAATTATTTATCGCCTTTTTGTCGCCAACGTTCCAATAAAGTCGCCGTATACCGAAACTAGGACTTAACCAAATACTTTTCACTTTTAATAAATATAGAATATAAATAAATTATGATATTTTTTATAAGTAGTTAACTAATAATTACTTTATAATATTATATTAGTTGAATGAAGAAAACAAACCATTTTTATAATACATTTTTATTTTGACACAAAATTACAGGACTTAAACTTAACTTATTAAATTTTAATAATAATCCAAATACTTTCTAACAACATAACTTCTTTTCTATATTTCTAACTCGAATATTTTTTAAAACACACAAAATCCTGGAGTATCGAAGTTCGAATTCACATGAAAAAGTTCTACAAAATGTCGTCAAATACAAGTCATCCTGTCTATTTTTCAATTTTCTAGCGGTGTGCCATATTTCTTTGAATAAAATAGCAATATAGTTAAGGCACCTGGCGATGACCACATCTGCTGTCCGAATAAAAAGCAGTTTATTTTCACAGAAAGGCGAACTTCGAATTTCATGTTTAGATTTCGAGCTATCACCTGTCGTTTTAAACACATAACAAAGTGTAATGTTATGAAATTGGCTTCCTTTTTTCAGTTGGCCCGAAACTTTATGTGTCTACTTTTTACTAATGCATATATTCTATCTAGCTTCTAATTTCATCGAGAGAAAACGAAAAAAAGAATTTTAAAAAAAAAGGAGTTGAGCTTAACAGATTCTTCTAACACTTTTTTTAACGATTTTAAATATTTAAAGTTGCTTTAAAATATGTTTTATTATTTAATGCGTTCTGTTTATATACTCATTATTTAATTTATTTTTTTAAATACTGTTTGTTCGCATATTAAAATGCGAATTTTATAAAGTCGTTTGTTGAAATCTCTCAACTGCAAAGCGTTCTTGTGTTAAAGCTCGATTCAAGAATGTAGTGCAAATTGGCAGTTGAAAAAGAGTAGCAATAGTAAACAAAAGCTATAATTTCGTTCTATCTTTATAATACTCACATATTCTAATGAAGGCAAATAGTTTTATGTTTGGAAACATGTAAGTTATTATTTTTTAATGCAAAATTTAATGTTCAAGCTGCTTGTATATATTACGGATTTTTATGTTAGGCATAACTAAACTTCAAGGAAGCCGCCATTGTTTGTTACAAACCGCTAAGTTCCAATCCCAGAATGCAACGGTGCGAGTACAACAATGAGATTCAGTTTCCTCAAAATCAAGATTCAGAATCGTCAAATCACGATCGTTAAAGTGAGGATTCGCGTTTACTCAAAAGTCACGTGATAGTTTGACGAAATAATCCTCAAAATTAACGAAATGAGGCTTGAGGATTAATAAATCGTCAAAAGTGAGAGTATTATTTCTGAGAGTGTAATCATTTGATGTAACCGAACCTTCATTTTTTTTTCACATACATATAATTTCTCGTATTTTATACAGGCGATTTAATACATGCAAGCTGAAGGCTTCTGTTGCTTGGTCATGGTGAATAAAGAACTTACACAATATAGATAAAAATTAAATTTAATTCATTTAATTTACAAGTTACGTTATTTAGTTGTCATAAGTGTATATCAACTATCTACTAAACTGTAAAACTAATGTAGAGATTTAAGGAGAATTTCTTTTGACAAACGGGGGCAATTCACACTTCATACAGGGAAACTGCATGAAGTTGACCTTCAGAATTTTCTATGCTGTATGCTTTTGTTTCATTTATCTGTGGTGTTTGGACAACGATAATAAAAATATATACCCTGCGTAAATATATTACTGTTTTAAACTTTAGCCTGACCACCTTGCTAAAAATACGGATATAATTTTATTATCATCATGGAACTAGAAATTTGAAGTTTTTACGCATTTAAAAAATAACAAATAGCTAATGATAGAATTTGAGCTTTCACATATTTTTTTAATTAATCAACCACTCGATCCCTGTTTTCATTAGGTTAATGTTAAAATATATATATATATAACTGTTTAAGTAGTTTCAATATTCATAGTTAGGGGATATCTATTCATAAAAATGTTGTTACGGTTAGGCTGCTGTTACCATAGGAAAAGATCAGAAGAACCCTTTCATATGGGGCATTACAGTAATCTTTGCGAGCTCAAAAAATTGGTATTCCGTTGCACTCTCAATGGCCCATCCAAAGGAAAGACGGCCGAAAATTCCCCGTCTGCTTTTCGCAATGCACCCTTTAGCCTTGGAGCTAAGTAAGTCGAATCAAATAACAAATACCCCCCAAAAAATCTATTCAAGATTTTTATTTAGAGTGTGCAGTATTTCCCTGCATTCTATGGATTCGTGTCTTTATGGCCGGTTGTAAAGATGTTTCTCGGAGCCGACAAATGCTCTTAACGCAAAAAATTATTTATGGAGATTCCTTGGATATTTATTAAGGGGACGCGGCGCAATGGAATGTCGTCTTGTTATATTCCTCGTCCGGACGGACTTTTTATTGGAGTGTTGTTAACTTGAAAATAAAATCGGAAAAATACGAACTGAGATATTGAAAGATTGCGTAAATAACGTTTTGTATTTTGGAGTTTAAAATATATATTCAAATTAAATTGTTTAATTTTGAATGGGATAAGAAACCGGGTTTTTTTAAAGTTCTGACAATGGATGGGTTTTTTAAAATTAAACCATTCTTACGAAAGAATCTTTAATTATAGAAATGCGTTTGTACAAATATTGCGCGCAATGATACGAGTTACATGTTACTATTTTTTCAATGCTGGGATTTTTATTTTTCAATAATGTTTTCTGAAATTTGTGTGTCTTATAGTTACATCTAGCAGTGTGCATACTTTTTACGAATAAGTTTATATTAATAAGTAGTATAGTCATGAACTCTTTACTATTACTTGGTAAAAAGTACAGTATATAGTATTTTATTAGTGAATACCTAATAAAAAAAATTAGACAAAGTTTATTTAAAATAGACTTTTATAACTATTATATAGCAGCCTAAATACTAAGCAATAACTCTTTGGGAAAACTTTAAAATGTGTGTATGAGCTAAAGATTTTTACATGCTTAAAGTCTAAAATATTTGAACAAAAATTCTAACCCCAAAAGGCATGAACTAAAAGTGAAGCGTGCAAAATCTAATATATATGCAGCAACCAAGCTTGTCTATCTGCGTTACTTTATTATTCATCTGTTGTTGTCCTCGGACTCTATAAAAATGTAAAGTGGCATATCTTTGCATCAATTTCGGACTTTTTTCCGAAGCATTTTGTTACAGCCTCTTACCCTGTCAATCAAGGTTACGACGAGGAAATAAAATTTAACTCATTGCTGAAGCGGAAAACATGTCACTTATAAAATGATTTTCATTTTAAATGGAACCGAGCTTAAAATATTCACAGTTTGGTTTCGGGGTTAATTTGATCAGTGTTTCGGATTTAATGTGATTCATTGCAGATATAATTTGCCAAAATTTTAGCGGTTAAGGAATTTTTTAATTCAAAATCTGTAAACTAGCTTTCACTAAAAAAAATTGTGCTTTTAATAAATTCTTTGTTGAGAAAAGAACGTTCCCATCATTAGATATTTTAATAAATGTTACAGGGAAGTTTTTGAACTATTTGCGTACATCCTTTTATGAATGCTTTTTTTGCGATTGTTATTGAAAATATAAAGCCAAAAATATATTTAGGAAATTATTTACGTATTGTAGTTATTCATACAAAATACCAAGTTGCCACGTAATAATTCCATTTAATGGAAAAATTTCTTCGTTGCACACTTTAAAGACTGTTTGCTTTCTCGACATTTTGTATTATAAAATTAAGTACACTTAGGAATTTCCCAGCACAAAAACGTATTTTTCTATAAAAACCTTTCTCTTATTTGAATGCCTATAGGGAAAAATGTTTCTTTGATTAAAAAGTGAATGCATCGAAATGGCCCGATCCTTGCCAATATCTGTATCCGGACAAAGGATGTGAAAAGGTTCTCTTCTCAAAATGGCCGCGCCGAAGCAAGCACATTTTATTTCTTAAAGAAGCTCGCGAATTACTCACTTCGATAAAAAGCATTTGCAAATATTTATGTAAAATTCGTTATCGGCTCCATTTTCAACATGCTATAGCCTGCGGGTTGAAGAAGATCCGAAGCTTTGGGGGTCGAATAAAAGAAGATTCTGTGACAGAGCAAGATTTGGCATGGCTTATTTTAACGCCATCCAGAAATTAGATCTTCCTTTTGAAGAGTATTATTCTTGACGTCAACAGAGTTATTATGGAATAATTTAAAAGTTACCTAAGGACATTCGAAATATGATAGCTGAGGTTTTGAATTCGCTACGTAATTTATATTTCAATTTAGCATATTTGGAATTCTGTTTCTTTGAGTATTTTGTTTCATTTATATCTGGTTATCATGCCAACTTAATTTTGTATATAGTTTGTGGCAGAATGAAACAATACATGTCAATCTTCTCATAAGTCATAAAACAATAAAGAATAATTAACTTTAATGCCAGTGTTTGTTAAAATGTTTGATTAAAACGTTCAAAAGATACAGAAGCAAACTAAAGATAGTTTTGTCCTGAGCAACTGTTGTGCTGTTTTCGTGGGGTTTTGTGCAGTTCCAGTTGGTACGGTTGCTAACCGGTTTTGGTAGTCATATGTTTGGTTCTGATCACTGATGGAACTTGGAGTATGCGAGTTTAGGGTGTTTGATTGCGGGACTGTGTTCGGAGCTTTTTGTTTTTCGTTTTTGCTGAAGTGGCCGGTTAGCTTGTCAATCCGCGTAAGTTGACTCATCGAAAGATTGGATTTTGTGACATCGGCACAGCTGAATTCTCACACTAGAGGGTCATTTAAGGTCATTAAAATTAGCGGTCCAGTGAATATAGAAATCGAACAGGTAGATACACCTGGGAAGCAGCAAAGGGTCCATAATGATTGAGTAAGGAAAATTCAAAAACGGTTTGAGTTTTTTCGTCCAAAGTACAATCTATGTAACAGTGAACTCAGCATTGATTTAAATGGGACCATTGGAGAAAAGGAGATCCAAGTGTGGAGGACTCCCAATTTTCCCTTTGTTCTAGTAGATGTTTTTGTCCAAGGATAGTGGGAAGTTGCTGGCAGATCAGTCTGTAGAGGAAAGCTGGGAGGGCATGGCATAGATATAATTTAGGGAAAAGGGATTCTAGCAGAGAAGTGTATAGGTAATAAGAGATATGTTGAGGTATTTCTAGTTTGGGGTTTTGGGTGATTAATTTTTACAAATGTTTTTTTTTTAAATTGCTAATTTTTGTTTTTAAGTCAACAATAATCAAATTCATATTTTTATTCACTCTGAGCAACCAAATGAATGCGCCTTGAAAGTGAACCATATAAAAGCCAACACATTTGCCCAATTTTATAAAAGAAAAAATTAAAAAGCTGCATTCGACT